>CM077674.1:300648652-302064152 GCA_039707655.1 Elymus sibiricus
GAATCCGTGGGGGCACAATCGGCCGTGCGCTAGGCGCAGGCCGACCCATCTACGACACCCCCGTCAAGAACATGCACGCGGCGCAGGCGGCCGTGGTGGATCTCGAGTTCCTGGAGGGCGAGGAGCTGCTGCAGCAGCAGCAGCGCATCCGCGACCTCATCACCGCGGCGAACGAGTAGCAGAAGCGTTTCGACCCGGCCCAACCATCCGCCTCCGCTTCGGGAAACACCACGAACCTCGAGAGGGCCCTTCGGGACACGCAGCGGGCGTCTTCCCCTGCCGGCAGCGCCAGCCGCTTTGGCCGGCGCCGGGCAAGCCAGAGCCGGCACAACCGCGTCACGACGGCTGGCGACGGCATTGCCGACGAGACTGCCGGTAACGACCGGGTCCAGCAGCCGGAACTTCCTCCCCCGCCGCCTCGACGGCCCCGGCCGGCCTCTGCTAGCGCGGTGCCATGCGGTCCCGTCGCGAGCCGGCTGGGCCCCCGCGAACCCTACGACGAAACCGATGCTTGCCACCGCATCGACCGGCAGGCGTGGTCCACGCTTCTCGAGGAGGAGAGCTCCGTTGGCCCCGCCTGTTTCGGCCCCCGCATCCGCGAAGAGCCCTTCCCCAAAGGGTTCACGCTGGCCCGCGACACCCCCAAGTACATCGGCGTCTCCAAGCCGGAAGGCTGGCTAACCGACTACACCATGGTTGTCGGCATCGCCGGCGGCAACCGGCGCGTGGCGGTCCACTATGTCCCCCTCATGCTGCTCGGCTCGGCCCGGACATTGCTTAACAACCTGAGGGCCGATAGCGTCAACTCCCGGTTGGACTTCGAGGATGCATTCGTACGCAACTTCACCAGCACGTACAAGCGTCCGAGTCGGCCTCGCTAGCTCTCCATGTGCGTTCAGGGCCCGGGCGAGCCTCTCCGCGACTTCCTCACGCGGTGGACCGAGCTGCGCAACTCCTGCGAAGGGGTCCACGAAGTGCAAGCCGTACAGTACTTCATCGACGGGTGCCGAGACGGCACCCTGCTCAAGCACCGCCTGATGTGCGACGAGCCGGACACCCTGGCGGAGCTCATGGCGGTTGCGGACAAGTACGCCACGGCCGACTCCGCAATGCGCGTAAAAATCACTGTCCACGCAGACGGCAAGCCGGTCCCGATCCAGCCGACCACCCCAAAGCCGGCTGGTGAAACCAACCAGCACCAGCAAGACAACAACTACAACAAGCGGAAGGCCGAGCAGCCGGCTCCTCGCTACAACAACCAGCAAGTGGCCGCCGTGGCGGAGGAACAACCGGCCGAGCAAGGCGGCGTCAAGCGCCAGCGCACAGGCAAGATGGCCTGGCAGCCCAAATTCTCTATTGAGCAGATGCTGGACGCCCCCTGCAAGCACCACAGCGGTGCGAAGCCATCCATGCACACGCTCCGGAACTGCAGCATCACCCAGCGCCTGATGCGTGGCCATTTCCCACCGCCACCGCCCGGTCCCGACCCGCAGCTACCACCGCCTCCCCCACCACCTCCGGCAGCCGGCGCCCTCGCCAACAACCCCTAGCCTCAGCAGGACGCGGCCTACGTCGTCTTCACCAGCGAAGGCGACGACAAGCACGGCAAGCGCAAGTACCAGCACGAGGTGAACGCCGTCGCCCCCCCGATCCCCCAGTACATGCACTGGTCCGACCGTCCCGTCAGCTGGACCCGGGAGGACCACCCGGCCGTGATGCCTACGTCGGGTGGCTATGCGCTTGTCCTCGACCCCACCTTCGTCACTGAGAAGCACACCTGTCACTTTTCGCGGGTGCTGATCGATGGCGGCAGCAGCATCAACATCCTCTACCGCGACACCATGGTCAAGCTCGGCATCAAGGAGAGCCAGCTGTAGCCCACCCAGACGGTTTTCCATGGCATCGTGCCGGGCACCTCGTGCTCCCCCATCGGCCGGGTGCAGCTGGACGTGGTGTTCCGCACCAGCGCCCATTTCCGCCGCGAGCCGATCTGGTTCGAGGTAGTCAACCTCACTAGCCCCTACCACGCGCTTTTGGGCCGGCCCGCCATGGCCAAGTTCATGGCGGTCCCCCACTATGCATACCTCAAGATGAAGCTGCCAGGTCCCAAGGGCATCATCACCATCACCGGCGACTACAAGAAGTCCCTGGAGTGCGCCAAAGCCGGCTCTAAGCTGGCCGAGTAGCTGGTCATCGCCGAGGAGAGGCGCCAGCTCGACTGTCTTGTCGCGCTGGCTGGCGAGCAGCCGGTCATGCCAACTCAGCTCAAGCAGCCGGCTGATGAGGGGTCCTTCAAGCCGGCCAAGGGCACAAGGAAGGTTTCACTCGACCCGTCCAACCCCAACTCCAGCGAGTACGTCGTCGTGGGCTCCGGCCTCGACAGCAAATAGGAAGGTGAGCTCGTCGACTTCCTGCGTGAGAATCGGGATATCTTCGCATGGTCCCCTAAAGACATGTCGGGTGTCCCGAGGAAGTTCGCCGAGCACAAACTCCACGTTCTGCCGGATGCTAAGCCGGTCCGGCAGCCGCTGCGCCGCTTCTTCGAGGAGAAGCGAAGAACCATTGGCGAAGAGATCGCCCGGCTGCTCAAAGCCGGGTTCATCATGGAAGTGTTCCACCCCGAGTGGCTGGCCAACCCGGTCCTCGTCCTAAAGAAGAACAACACTTGGCGCATGTGTATCGACTACACCAGCCTGAACAAGGCCTGCCCCAAGGACCCGTTTGCCCTACCCCGGATCGACCAAGTCATCGACTCCACCGTCGGCTGCGAACTTCTGTCCTTCCTGGACGCCTACTCCGGCTACCACCAGATCAAGCTGGACCCGGCGGATGCCCTCAAGACGTCCTTCATCACCCCCTTTGGGGCATATTGCTACATCACCATGTCGTTCGGCTTGAAGAACGCCGGCGCCACCTTCCAGCGCTGCATGCAAAAATGCCTCCTGCCACAGATCGGCCGGAACGTGCACGTCTACATCGACGATATCGTGGTGAAGACCAAGCAGCACCTCACCCTCTTCGAGGATCTCAGGGAGACGTTTGCCAATCTGCGCCAGTTCCAAATCAAGCTCAACCCGGAGAAATGCGTCTTCGGCGTGCCGGCTGGCCAACTCCTTGGTTTCCTCGTCGTCCAGGCGGCACTTCCGAACGACATGACCGTCGTCTGCCTCAATGGTGCGCTCCGCCGAATGCACTTCGCCAAAGCCACAACGATCGCGATATTGTTGACGTCATCGTAATGGGGAAGGAAGTCAAATAGATATATGATTAGTGCAATGATTGCGGCCGGAGGGGTGAAGAGGACGCCTTTTTACAGGATTTAGTAGAAAATTCAGCATCATTATAATCGGGATTTCCATCGATGTATCGCGCGAAGGCAAAGAACCAAGTGTTATCTTCACAATTTTATTTTTGAGGGGGTTATCTTCACAAGTTTAAAACGAGGAAAAGGAACACTCACAGCACGCCTGTCGCGTTCGCATCGGACTAGCACACGGTCGATCTGCCCCGCCGCTCAACGCCAATCGGCTTGGCATTTCACTGGCATGTGGGAACGCATGTCAGCAATCCGACCATGGGACAAACTAGCCCGGCCCGCCTTTGCATTTCTAAACAGGATTTGTATCGATCGATCCCGCGAAGGAAAACCCCGCCCTTCTTTTTAACACAGTACTAAAATCGAAGTCGCTCACTCGCAAACCAAATGTTATGATTTACAAGTTCAAAAATGAAAAGGCGGTACACTTACGCATGCCTGTCGCGGTCGCACCGCACCCTCACACAGTCGGTCCGGCACGCCACAAACCCAAGGGAACGCGCCTCGGCTTGCCTTTTTCACTGACATGTGGTACTCCCTCCGTCCAGGTGTATAAGTCACCTAAGGTGGAGCAGCGCGACCTGGTGGCTGCAGATTGAAGGAGGCGAAAGAGTCGGACCGGGAATTCTTCCAATCACCGCGCCAGTTTTTCCTCCTAAACCGAACGGAAATTAGCAATGAATCCCTAATTAATAGGGCTGCCGTTTCAGCCAACCCATGCAGGCCCACTTACGTGCATGCAAACTGGGGTTAATGCCTCCCCTAATCAAAGTGTTCCTTCTCTGCATGCATAGGTCGCTATTTCTCTCCCGCATTATCTTCCTTCCCGCGCGTGGTTCGGCTAAAATTTCCGGTCGCTGATGAACGAGGCAGTGAGGGGAACGAGGACGGAATTTAATGCATTGCACCTAAGCATTTTGGGAATATCTGATTTTCGTAAGGTGACTTATTGTGACAACCCGAGACCGATTCCTTCCATTATTATTATTATATTGTTTGCCCGGTGTTATTTCTTTTGCATTGCATTATCTCATCATGCCATCATGTCATTAAAATTTTGCAACTTAATAAATAAATTGTATGGATCTTCGATCCATTTAAATCGAGGGAAATTCACATGGTGATTTCTCTTTAAAACATATCCTCCTGATATTTTAGGGAGCTATAATAAATATTCCATTAATTTGGAATCACCCTTAAACACACTTGCAATTCAATTCCATGCCTTTTTGCTTCAAGTTTGTTCTCCAAACTTTTCCCAAAATTCATTTTCCATTTATTGAGGCTCCTCCTAAAATCTCAACATTTTTGGACACTCCAAAAACCTAGCCCAGTTCGAACCCATTTGAACCATGTTCAAATGAGTTCGAATTCAACTTCACACACACACACACATTTCTATTTTTCCTGGTATAAGCTCATTTTTTTGTGAGTCCGGGGAAAATACCCTCCTGCCTCAGCACCACTCCTATCCTATCTTTCCTTTTCTTTCTTTCCTCTGTTTTCTTATTTAGAGAAGAAATAGGAGACAACAGGCTGCGTCAGCCCAGACGCATCAGGCCGGCCCATTTGTTTTCTCCTAGGCCCAGCCCGCCTAATCCCCTCTAACCCTAGCGCCAGGGAGAACCCCTGCTCGATCCCCATCTCTCTCCCTCTCGTTCCCTCGTGAGCCGCCGCCGCCCCGTGTGACTGCTGCTCCGCAAGCCCCGCCTCGCGATCGCCTCCTTCTCTTCCAGCCAACCCACCAGCCAGCCGGCCCAAGGCCCAGCCGCACCTCACCTCGCTCCCGATCGAACCCTAGCTACCCGATCGATCCCCTCCGTTTTCTCCCCAGCGCCTCCACTCTCTCCCCTCCTTCCTCCTGTGCGCCGCCACACACCACAGGAGACGTGCCCGCGCCCGACCTCCGCGTTTGACCGGCCGCTCCTGCCGGCCAGTGTCACCGCCCGCCGTTGCCGGCAACAACCAGCAAGCCGCACGCCTCCGTCCGCCCTGTGCCTGCTCCCTGCATCCCCTTCCTCCTTGCCTGTGCGTGCGACGAGCTCGTGCCCGAGCTTGCGAGGTCGCCCGACCATGGACGTTGGCCACGTTGCTGGCCACGCCCACCTGCATGCCCTGGACAGAGGCATGGGTGCCTCTCCTCTGGCCGCTCGTCCACCGTCCCTCCCCTCACCTGAGATGCTCTGCCTTCTGCAGCCTTCCTCGAGCGCCGCCCGTCTTCTTCTCTCCTCTGGTCGCTTCGTAGCGCCCCTGCTCGACCTCGCTGTGGCCTTGAGCATGCGCCGCCGCCCGCCTCTGCTTAGCCGCCGTGTGCTTCGCCTTGCTCCTTCCCTGCCCAAGCCGCCCCGCCATGATCCGCCTCCGCTAGGGCTTCCCTCCTGCCGCTGCTGCGCTGTGGGCCCTCGTTGCCGAGTGCCTCGTCGCTGGCCTCCTCACAGCCACCATCGACCGGCCGCATCCTCTATCGTCGCATGTCCCCCAATGAACCGAGGCTTTTGTGTTGCTTCGTTTTGGATCGCCAAGACCCGAAGACCCCAAGTACCCCTTCTATTTGTAGACCGGCAAGTTCGAAGACCCCAAGTACCACGACATCGACGGCCCTTCAAGTTCGTCTATGAACCGAGTACGACTACCTCCGAAGACCACGAGTACCACAAGCGTCAAGTTTGACTACCGTCATCGTGTACCACTACCTTCACGACGATCCGTGAACGACTACTTCCACTACCGCCGAACTCGATCTGCTCCGAAATTGCACACTTTGGAGGTATAACTGCCGAGACGACCGCCGTGAACGAATGCATGTGTGGTGTATGAGATGCTCGTGTTTGCACCGTGTTTGAATTGTCCCTTGCACGTTCCTCGTATGCCTTGCCACCATGGTTTTTAAGGCGTCGCCTTAGGCGTCAGAGCGCTCGGGAACGTCAAGGCGTCGTTCTCGCCTTAGTTTTCTGTCTAAGGCGTCCGACTTGGGTTGTTGAGGCGTCCAGGGCGTCGCCTAGGCGGAGAAGGCGTCGCTTTGGCCGATTCTGGACGCCCTGGGCAGGCCGAGCGGGAATCAGAAGCTGGCGCGCGCGAGAAAGAGAAATTGGCGGGAGGGAATAGAAATTGGGCGGGAGAGAGAGGGTAAACAGAGGCGGGAGAGAGGGGAACACACCTGGGACACCAATCGAGGGGAAAAGAGAGAGGAGCTCTCTCCTCTCACGTCGCCGGCCCAGATCCGCTCCTCCTCCGCCGGCCTCCCCCTCTCCGGCCAAGCTCCTCCTTCGCCAGCCCTTCCCCTCTCCGGCCAAGATCCTCCTCCGCCGGCCCTCCCCCTCTTCGGCCAAGTTCCTCCTCCGCCGGCAACCCTCTCCCAAGGTACGGCTCCTCTCTGCCTCTCTTTTTCCCTCACCTGCTCATGTTTTCTGATGGTGCTGCTGCTTGTGCCTCACTGCCTTGCCTCTGTTTAGTATTAATCAGTTTTATGTCTACTCATGGCTGCCATATTAGTCCCCCTAGCGCCTAATAAAAATTGACTAAGGCGTCGCCTCGCCTCGCGCTTTGAGCGCCTAGGCGTTGAGGCGCCCCCCAGCGCCTTAAAGCGCCTGGACGCCTTAAAAACATTGCTTGCCACCGACACGTGGGAACCCGGTAACCGGGATCACCCCACCATCTCTTGCATGTTCCGCACATCCGCACGCTTGTTCCTCCTTTGCACCGGTATCTCGACGAGCTACCGGAACTGGAATGTTGCCGTGGCATCATTTCTGTTATCGCCGCCGTGGCACCCATTTCTTTCCGCCATGGCGACAAATGCTCTGTATCATTTTATGCCACCATTTTCATAAAATTGCATCCAACTTGAATATGTCATCCTCATGCATGTTAACAACATTTAAATTGTTGTTTGCATTAATTTGCATAAATGACATGCTAAAATGGTTTATTTCATAACTAAATAACTGTAGCTCCGAATTAAGTGAACTTTATATGTAAATGGGGTAGAAAAATGTGTAGATTAACATGGTGGCATTACTTTTACTGTTTAACAACATTAAAATTGTGTTTAGGGCAGAACAGTACCAAATTCGAAATTTGCATATGGGGATTTTCCGGAATTGTTCTTGGTTGTTTCCGGCCTCATTTAAATTGCCTATATAGGTAGTTTAATCATGCTTCACCTCTTGCCATGTTTAACAACATTTAATGTTGCCATGTACATAAACGGGAGTGAACTAAATAATTGTTGTGGAGTTCCGTCAATATACAACTTGTTGCATATTGAGCTTCACTTAATGTGTAGTATTTGGTTGTTGCATTTTGCCATGCCATGCATTCTTGAACTTGACATGCATAATACTTGGTTGTGCATCATGCCATGTTTATGCTTGTGTGTTTACTATGTTGTTTGCTTCTTTCCGGTTGTGCTTCTTTTTGATAGCTCCGGTTATGTTGCGATTGTGAGGATTCGTTCGACTACGCTTGTTCGTTTTCTTCATGGATTCGGTCTTCTTCCTAGCGGGATTCCAGGCAAGATGATCATGACCTTGGATATCTTTACTATCTTTGCTTGCTAGTTGTCTCGTTGCTATCGCTATGTCGCGCTTCCTACCACATATATGTCAGCCTCCCATATGCCATGATAAAGCCTCTAACCACCCTTACCCAGCAAACCGTTGTTTGGCTATGTTACCGTTTTGCTCAACCCCTTTCTTATAGCGTTGCTAGTTGCAGGTGTAGTTGCAGGTTGTTCCATGTTGGGACATGGATATGTTGGGATATCACAATATCTCTTATTTAATTAATGCATCTATATACTTGGTTGTGGGTGGAAGGCTCGGCCCTTTGCCTAGTGTTTTGTTCCACTCATGCCGCCCTAGTTTCCGTAATACCGGTGTTATGTTCCTTGATGAGCGCTTCTAACACATGTGGGGCATATGGGAACCCCCCTGATCACTTGTTTTAGGATAAAACTTCTCCAGCAAGGCCCAACATTGGTTTTAACATTTGCCAACATGAACCTAATAATTAAATGCATAGAGGGTCGCCACCTCGGGGACTCTTTTAATTCCAACATAACTCGGGCCAACGGCAAAACACAACCGTTGGTCCACCTACCTAGCAGTCGGCGGAGCTGCCTCGGGGCAACTCGGGTTCTTTTGGCTACCGTCCACTTAGCATAGACGGATGATGCCCATAGATAGAGTGCGCGCGGCTCTAGACACGGATCTGGCTCACCGGGAGGTCTTGCTGGTTTAGTTTTGCCTGTTACGAGTGGCTTGTCCACAGGGATTCCTTATCGTAAGCATCGTGTTATCATGGTGTGAGGATGTTCCATCGGATGCGTGTGGTAATTTATAATGGACTACTTGGAGCACCCCTGCAGGGTTAAATCTTTCGCGAAGCCGTGCCCACGGTTATGTGGCGACTTGGAAGTTTATAACCTCCGGTTGTAGAGAACTTGACACTAAATCTAATTAAAATACACCAACCGTGAGCGTAACCGTGATCGTCTCTTCTTGTGAGGTTTGAACCAAGAAGTGAACACGGTGGGGTTATGTTTGACTCGTAAGTAGGTGTTCAGGATCACTTCTTGATCATTACTAGATTGCGACCGTTATGCGCAGTTTACTCTTCTTATTCTTGTACTCGTAAGTAAGCCACCATACAATGCTTAGTGCTTGCTGCAACCTCACCACTTAACCATTCCATACCCATTAAGCTTTGATAGTCTTGCTACCCATGGTAATGGGATTGCTGAGTCCTCGTGGCTCACAGTTTACTACAACAACAGGTGCAGGTGTAGGTAAAGCGATGATTTGACGTGAGAGCGATGCATGTTTGCTTTTGGAGTTCTTCTTCTTCGTCGATCTTGGGATAGATTCCGGGTCGGCAGCCTGGGCTAGCAGGGTGGATGTCGTTCGTGTTTTTCGTTTGTGTTGTAGGAGATATGCCCTAGAGACAATAACAAATGTTATTATTTATCTCCATGTTCATAATTATGTTTATGTTCCATGCTATAACAGCTATGGTTCTCGAGTCTACAATAACCACGAGGCTCGGAGGAAGACTCATATGCACGTGTGGAATAATAAACGGTAAAATGTATTCCTAGTCATGCCTCTAAGACTAGCTCAAGTGTTGCATGATGGTCCTGTTTTCCTGATCATGGGCATGTCTATGCCGGCAACTTTGAGGGCACAATGTTAGGAGAACACTTGTGTTGAATCGACCCGATTGATGTTATGCTATGAGATTCATTCGTCACAAGTTAATGGTTTATAACACAGAGATAGTTAATGTTTGCATAATTCCTTAGACCATGAGAGTGTCGAGTTTCTTCATGCTTGCTTCATGAACTTTGGGGTTTGTTAAACGTCATCCGTAAATGGGTGGCTATTACGGCGGCTTACGGGTTCATGGAAAAGTATGTCAAGGGACTTGATAGCTCAAGATTGGGATTTGCTCCTCCGACAATGGAGAGATATCTCTGGGCCCTCTCGGTGTTACGGTATCCATCGTCGTCTGGCCAGACACAAGTGTGATTTGATCACAGGGATGCCGGAACACGGAAACAAGAAAAGAGAACAAAAACCAGTAACGAGGTAACTTGCATAGTGGACAAGTTGTTGATCCACGGGGATGCGGAAAATCTCACCTCGGGTATTTGTAACATATCGCGAAGCAACAGGAATAGCACACGGCAACTGGAGGTTCACTCGAATATTCATTCGTGTGGGTATAGGGGTCAATATGGGTGTCCACGGCTCCGATGTTGATCATTGATCGAAAAGAGTTCCGGTCATGTCTATACTTCACCGAACCTATAGGGTCACACGCTTAAGGGTCATCTATCTGCTGAATACTAGACGGGGAGTCTGAGAGAAAATCACCGAAAAAGTTTCGGACGAAACGGAAACGTTCCGGAGAGGACACCGGAATAGTTCCGGTAAAACTGAAAAGTTGTTTCAGGGTATTCCATTAAGTCAAATTGGTTACGACACATGTCTGGAAATTCTTGGAGGGTGCCAGAATCGTTATGGAAACTTCTGGGATTTTTCCGGAGGAAAAACCGGAAATGTTCCGGAGCAGCCGGAACCGCTATGGTAGCTTTTCGCTGAAGAAAAACATTGTTCCGAAGTTGTTTCGGAACGCGTTCAAAATTATTTTAGTGGGTACTGGAATTGTTCTAGGCACACAGAAATAATTTGGGATTTAATGGACGCAGAAAAATGTCTTCGTGAATAGTGAAAGTGCTTTATGGATATTTTTTGGAAAGCACCTTTTTGGATATTTCCAAAAAGGTTTCTAGAAGGACTTGGGGGCCAAGGAAGCCCCTCATGGGGGGCCCCCAAGGGGTGGCCGGCCAAGGTGGGGATGCTCCATGGGAGCTCCACATGCCACACCTTTTTCCCTTCTTTATCTTTATGTGTGACATAAAGTGGGGGTACTTTGGTATTTTTGAATACCATCTTTACCCCTTGGCTTTCCTATAAATAGAGGTGAGGGGGCTGCCCCAAAACTCATGCTTGCTCTCATACACATGCCATAGACTTGTCTGGCTTCTCTCTCCCTCCTAGTGAAATAGTTTCGTAGAGCCGAAAGGCTGTCTGGGTTCCGGTGGGAACTAGTTCTGGACGGCGAAGCCCTGCCGGATAGATGACACCGTATGTGTGCAACTCTGTAGAGAGATCGTAGTTTCGGTCATAGTTCGAGAGTGCCTCCCGAAGGGCTGTCCGAGTGACTGTCCGAGTTTCGAGGGTCCTCCCGAAGGGTTGTTCGAGTGACCGTCCGAGTTTCGAAGGTCCTCCCGAAGGGCTGTCCGCGACACCGTCCGAGGGACTGTCCGACCGCCTCTCGGAGGGCTGTCCGAGGGGCAGATGAGGGAGTACATCCTCGCGGTTGGGAGGTTGTAAATCCTAGCTGCGGGGATCTGCACCGCCGATCGTCATCGACTCTACTTCCGCTGCGCTACGAGTCGGTAACGAAAAAGATCAAACCTTGTATGTAGTCTCCATAGTGGTCCTGGGCTGGTGCGTAGGTCGGAAATTTTTTGTTTTCTGCCGCGTTACCCTTCATGTGTTTCATCCGTAGTCGGATTCTGCTCTTCTGTATGATGATTGCTATGTATTGATGTATTCATGTATTCATGATGTAGCTTGTGGCGAGTGTAAGCCTTTATCTGGTATTCTCATCTATTCAGTACATGGTATGTTGTAATGATATCCACCTTGCGAAGCGTCTCCGATATGCGCTTCTATCCTTAGTGGGATTTTTGAGTCCCTTGAGGATAGGACCGCATATTGGGCGTGACACTTATACACCTGGGCGAAGGGAGTACCGCATGTGATCAAACCAAACTCAGCCATCCAACCGCTGACACCTAATTTTTGTTCATACAGTATGTTTATGAGGCCTCTATATTTATTAAATATAAATATGTTTTTACACAGCAAAAGATCCCTAAAAACAACAACATAAAGAAAAATTATCACTGCTCGCGGATCGAGCCGGCCTCGTCGTCTTTGGTTGCTGGCGCGAACCAGCCGGAGCTGCCGACGTGTGTCTCCGCGGCGTGGTTGTCCTCGGCCTCCAGCTACTCGTTCATGCGGAGCATGCGGACGCTCTGCACGGACGCGAGCACCACCCGGTTCACATTCACGACGTTCGGTTCCGCCTGTAGGAGGGCCTCAATGGCAGCGGCATCCGCGCGCTCCGCATCGAGTTGAGACTCCGCCGCCCGGTTCAAGTCCACGATGTCCAGTTCCGCCTGCAGGAGGGCCTCGATGGCAGCGACATCCGCGCGCTCCGCTTCGAGTTGAGCATCCGCCGCCCGGTTCACGACCACGACATCCGGTTCCGCCTGCAGGAGGGCCTCGATGGCAGCGACATCCGCGCGCTCCGCGTCGAGTTGGGCCTCCGCCGCCCGATGCTCCTTTAGGATCACCATGTTGAACCGCTGGTCCGCCTGCACCATGGGGGACCCGGACACCGGCACGAAGTCGACGTCCATCGTCTCCTTCGCCGCGGGGGCCTTCTGCGCCACGACCTCCGCCATGAACATTGGATCGCCTTCCTCCTTGGAGCTCGGCTCTAGAGGACTCGGGGATTGGCCCGCCGCAAAGCGAGCTTGGGAACGGAGGTCTGTGGCGCCTACCACCGCCGCGATTTCTGCATGGCGCTCCGGCGTCCACATCTTGTAGTACGTGATCTTGCTGCGCACCATGGCTATCCGGCAAACTAGGGGACGGCTGATGCAGGCTAGGGGATCGAAAGGTGGGAGAATGGGCCGGGAGGTGTTGTTTTGGTGCAGTGGTGACCGGCCGGCAAGTAGCTGGCGTAGGCTGAGCAGCGAAGGTTCCGGTGTGAATAGTGGTACCGGTGACGACCGGTCAATCGGTTTTGACTGTACGGAGTTTGCAAAGCCGGACGGCTGGAGCCTGGAGAGTTGTGGGGTGGGATGGGACCAAAGTTCCGGAGTTTGACGTGGCAGACGTCCGAACCTCCCCACTAGTCGGTCTGTGGGATTTGTTTTTTTGAGATGCTGTAGGTGGGATTTGTATCGATGGATTGCTCGAAGCAGCAAAACCAAGTGTTACGTACGCAATAGGAGTACTCAAAGTATGGAAGTTCAAAAGGAACGGACGGTGTACATCACTCTTGTCGCGTTCGCGTTGCACCCCGACACGGTCGGTCTGGCACATCGCACACCGAATGAACGCGCTTCGTCTTATGTTTTCGCTCGAGGCGTCTAACTTGGTTTTGCATAAACTGATTAGAGGCGTCTAACTTGGTTTTGCAGGATGGTTTGCATGTGCATATGATGTGGTATAGCAGTGCTCATATTAATTTGATTATGTATGAGATGACTATATGATGTAAATTAACATGACCTGTGTGTCATGATTCGGCATGATGGCTGGAGCCATATGATTGTCACTTTAATGACCTGCGTGTCAACCTTTAGTAATGCACTTATTTTATTAGCTATAGAGATAGCAATATTATCTGGTGCATCAACAAGGTGGTCGCAAACTTCGCAGAAGGTGAACACCGACGCGAATGCCGAAGACGAAGAAATACAAGACTTCTCCGTCAGAAAGGGCTATACCATATCATGCTATTATGAATTGCCTGAGATGTTGATCCCTTATGATGCACCCTTCTTGAATGCGCGGTAGTCGCTTTTTATTAGGGTGATCTCTCACAAAAATATCAAGTAGTTAGTGTTCTCCCAAGTGTAGCACCGTCACGGCACCTAACTTCTCGGAGTGCGTCATGTCCACATGAGTACAAACGATTAGGGAAGTGTGAGGCGGGTGAGGTCAGACCTCGCAGCGAGATCACTTGGTTGTCTTGACGTTCTGGCTTGATCGTCCTGAGCTCGGAACACACGCATCGAAAGATGAACAAGAATCACATAGAGATGTGATTGGCAAGTTGGCCTACCGATTAAAATTCTCGTCATCAGTGATGTCCACATCAATGGCGTTGAATTGAAATGCGGGTCTTGTATCACTCACAATCAATTATGAGAGATATTGATTTGAGTGGGTGCGCACTGTAGAATTAACTTGTTTAATTCTCTGTGCAATTAATTATGAACTTTGTCTAAGTGAAAATTGCATAATAGTTATAGAATAATGGCTCGCGTTTCCACCTTCCCTATTAAAATTGAATAGTTGTTTAGTATTTGGTTAAAACTTTACGGTTGGTAACGTAATGTGAGGATTGTCCTCAAAGGTGCCGAGAGGGACTTTGTCCTATCGCATGCTTTTGGTATTCTCCCGCTAATGCTATGGATAAAGTGACTCTCGTCCTTCGATCCAAAAGCTAGAATTCCGTTACGGTCAAGTGCAATATGTTTGCTTCCATGAGACCCGAACTTCAAAAGTTTGGGATAGCTATGTGATATTCATGGAACTGAAAATCATTTTCAGACACAAACAAAGGCTAAAAGATATGGGATATCCAGAGCAATGTTTGTTTTGCAAACTGTTAGTAAAAGTGTTTACTATGCATTTGATTAATAACAGAGGGATCCAGTAGAACGCCTGTCATATGATGAAGGTGAATAAAACAACAACTTAAAGGAAATGTCCAAAGGGTGTTAGTATGACTTACACGCCTAGGAAGTCCGGGGCTAACGCCACTCTTAAGTTGGTTGCTTTTTCTGAGAGTAGGAGAAATACTAAAAGTTAAACTGTTAGAAGTATAAAGGCAAAAAGAGAGAAGACTGGAATATCCAGCTCATGTATGAAAGTCATACAAGCTATTGATGTATAGAAGGCTGGTCAAAGAAATAGTTCTTGGGAATTATGAGTAAACATGTTAATCACTGATTCTTGGGTATTGTGAGTTGATCACAGAGATACCCGCTCGATTGCTCTCCTTTGCAATTCGATGCAAGAACTGCTACGGCCTAAAAGACTTGCCAGAGCGAGGTTTAGATACGCGCTGGGAATATAGTAAATGTTACTATACCTTCCATCGGTGTATTACCGTCTGTATTTACTTTCATAATTCATTTAGAGTTTTACACACTCTAGCCCATTGCATAAAGGTATCTTGCAAGAAGGTTGTTCATAAAAGAACTTTTGATGTTCGGTGTTATGAATAACATAAGGGCCATACTTTCATTCTGAATGAGATGTATGTTATGAATATTGATAATAATACATTACCTCTGTATTTACTTTCATAAATCATTTTAGAGTTTTATACACTCTAGCCCATTTGCATAATGTTTGTTGCAAGAGTGTTGTTCATGAAAGAACAATTGTTGTTCGGAATCATGAATAACATAAGGGCCATGCTTCCATCGTGGATGGGATGTATGTTATGAATATTGATGGTAATATGATACATCCATAACACTGACGCTAAATGTCGCAAGACTAAGAGAATACCACACATGTGTGGCACTGCATTTGGTCACATTGGAGAAACCCGCATGGAGAAATTCCATAATGATGGATTTTGAAGTCATTTGATTATGAATCATCTGACACTTGCAACTTTCCTCCGAAAAGTGAAGTGACTGAAATACCGTTCACAGGCCATAAGGAACGAGCAACGAACTTATTGGTGATCATACATTTGGATGTATGTAGTCCGAAAAATGTTGTTGCTAGCAGTTGATTTTATCTATCTTCAGAAATGACTCAAGTAGATATATGGATATTTACTTGATGAGACGTAAGTCTGGATCTTTTGAAATCATTCGAAAGGTTTTCAAAATGAAGTAGAAATTATTGTAACAAGAAAGATTATGTTTCTGCAAACTAGATTGCAGAAAGGAATATTTGAGTTACAAGTTTAGTGAATGTTTGATGAGTTGTGAAAAGAGTTTCATAACTTACACCTCCCGGAACACCACTATGAGTGGAATGTCTGTGAAGATGTAATCAAACCATTTATGACATGGTAAGATCAAAGATGACATAAATCAATTTTCCATTATCCCTTTTAAAAGTAATGCTTTAGAGACTGCGGCTTTTACACTGAAAAGAGCACCATCAGGTCTGTTGAAATGACACCATGGTATGGTACGCCCAACCATGCTTTGTCTTTTCTTAACATTTGGAATATGCGGCTTGTGTAAAATATTTACAGACCTATTCCAAATCAGAAAAGTACTACTTTGTAGGTTATCCCAAGTAATTGGGAATTCCTCCACCACTATACCGAGGCAAAAGGTTTGCCACCAAAAACAGTATGCTTTTAAAGAGAATGGTTCTTGCAAAAAGGTGAGTGGGAGAACAGTGCAACTCGACAAGATAACAGTATCTTCGTCATCAGATCAAAGGAAAGAAACCTTGGAAGTAATTCCAAAGTTTCCTACTGCGACTGATACGGAAGCCTCTACATGAGATGTATGGACTTCGGTCGAACTTGCAACTGAACCAGGTAGGCAAAACTCGTGCAAACCTCTCAGGTGTGTAGCGAGATATTGTTGTTAGACAACAGTATACCTACAATACACAAGGAAGCGTTGATGGGCCCTGACTCCGGAATTGGCTAAATGCCAATACAATCCGAGATAGTTTCCATATAAATGATTCAAGATTATATCTTGATAAACCCTTCGGAAGACTTAGAGTCTAGCGAAAGTTAATGGAACTATATACTGATGTGGATAAAATGTTTTATCCATAAAGCTCGACTTGTTGATAAGAACAAATTCAAGGAGTTGACTACGATGAGATTGTCTCACCGTAGCGATGCTTAAAGTCAGATTGGGTTAAACTAGCAATTAATACATATTTCAATCTTGAGATATGATACATGGATGCCAAAAGGATTTCCATGTGATGGAAATGCAACCTAGGACCTGCATGTGGTACAGTCCAAGGTATTTTGTCGATCCAGAGGATGCTAGTAAGTATGCAAACTTCAGAGTTCCAGCAATGGACAGAAGAGAGCAAAAGGGAGTTGGAATCTTCATTTTTGATGAAATATTCAAAGGAGTTTGATTTCATCAATGGATAACGAAGATGCTTGTGGTTTCAAGAAAGTAAGTGGGAGCATAATAATATTTCTAAAAACCTTGTGTGCTTGACACATTGTTGATTGGAAATAATATAAATTTCTTGACATGAATTAGGACTTCATTGAAAATAGTTTTTCGATGAAGTGCTTGGGCTAAATAGCCTTGTTATTAGGCATATTTATCTACGATATAGAATTGCCTAATAGGCTAAAGCCAAAAATACATATTGACAAGATGCTAAAACAGTTTAGCATAAGAACGCCAAGGAGTGATTCTTGCCGAAGTCAAATGGAAAGAGTTTTGCAAGACTCGGTGTCCCAAAACACTGATGAGCAAAATACATGATGGAGATTCCACACACTCTTGTGTTTGGATTAATCATGTATTCCATGGTATGTAAAACAACCAGATATGTCCGATACTCCCAATGGTGTTGCGAGTATAGATACCAAAGTGATCAAAGTACTGATCATGGGACAACAGTGAAAAATGTCATTGAGTACTAAGGTAGCACGGATGACATGTTTTCTCGCAAGCAGAGATTATGAAGTGTTCGTTGTAAGAAATTACATCGATACGGTCTTCATCAATGCTCCATGCGATTTTCGATTTAAGTTAAGGGTTTTGTGTAATACAATATGGTGGCACGGTAGTTGGAAATTGTTCCAAACAAGTTACTGTGGCGATTTCTATAACAAAGGCTAAGTATGTTGACGCTTTAGAAGCGTAAAAGAAGATGTTGAATCATATAGTTCATTCATGAACTTAGTATGGTTCCAAGAAGGCTTTGGTCAATGGAACACTATTGAAGGTAGTTGCTCCATAGCTCAGTCTGAGGAATCAAGGTTTGACCAGTGATTCACATATATACGAAGCCAAGTCCACACAAAATATGAATTTTGTGAAAGCGTGAAAACGCGAGGACATGCAAAGATACACACGGAACTAAAGTAGTCAGATCCGTTGGACATCAGGCTATACCATATGCGAAGAATTTTTTCACCGGTATGCCACGGTTGTAAATGTGCATTAGCATTGACTAGATTATTGACTCCAGTGCAAGTGGGAGTTTGTAGGAGATATGCCCTAGAGACAATAACAAATGTTATTATTTATCTCCATGTTCATAATTATGTTTATGTTCCATGCTATAACTGCTATGGTTCTCGAGTCTACAATAACCATGAGGCTCGGAGGAAGACTCATATGCACGTGTGGAATAATAAACGGTAAAATGTATTCCTAGTCATGCCTCTAAGACTAGCTCAAGTGTTGCATGATGGTCCTGTTTTCCTGATCATGGGCATGTCTATGCCGGCAACTTTGAGGGCACAATGTTAGGAGAACACTTGTGTTGAATCGACCCGATTGATGTTATGCTATGAGATTCATTCGTCACAAGTTAATGGTTTATAACACAGAGATAGTTAATGTTTGCATAATTCCTCAGACCATGAGAGTGTCGAGTTTCTTCATGCTTGCTTCATGAACTTTGGGGTTTGTTAAACGTCATCCGTAAATGGGTGGCTATTATGGCGGCTTACGGGTTCATGGAAAAGTATGTCAAGGGACTTGATAGCTCAAGATTGGGATTTGCTCCTCCGACGATGGAGAGATATCTCTGGGCCCTCTCGGTGTTACGGTATCCATCATCGTCTGGCCAGACACAAGTGTGATTTGATCACAGGGATGCCGGAACACGGAAACGAGAAAAGAGAAAAAAACCCAGTAATGAGGTAACTTGCATAGTGGACAAGTTGTTGATCCACGGGGATGCAGAAAATCTCACCTCGGGTATTTGTAACATATCGCGAAGCAACAGGAATAGCACACGGCTACTGGAGGTTCACTCGAATATTCATTCGTGTGGGTATAGGGGTCAATATGGGTGTCCACGGCTCCGATGTTGATCATTGATCGGAAAGAGTTCCGGTCATGTCTATACTTCACCGAACCTATAGGGTCACACGCTTAAGGGTCATCTATCTGCTGAATACTAGACTGGGAGTCTGAGAGAAAATCACCGAAAAAGTTTCGGACGAAACGTAAATGTTCCGGAGAGGACACCGGAATAGTTCCGGTAAAACTGAAAAGTTGTTTCAGGGTATTCCATTAAGTCAAATTGGTTACGGCACATGTCTGGAAATTCTTGGAGGGTGCCAGAATCGTTCTGGAAACTTCTGGGATTTTTCCGGAGGAAATACCGGAAATGTTCCGGAGCAGTCGGAACCACTATGGTAGCTTTTCGCTGAAGAAAAACATTGTTCCGAAATTGTTTCGGAACGCGTTCAAAATTATTTTAGTGGGTACTGGAATTGTTCTAGGCACACAGAAATAATTTGGGATTTAACGGACGCAGAAAAATGTCTTCGTGAATAGTGAAAGTGCTTTATGGATATTTTTTGGAAAGCACCTTTTTGGATATTTCCAAAAAGGTTTCTAGAAGGACTTGGGGGCAAAGGAAGCCCCTCATGGGGGGGCCCCAAGGGGTGGCCGGCCAAGGTGGGGATGCTCCATGGGAGCTCCACATGCCACACCTTTTCCCTTCTTTATCTTTATGTGTGACATAAAGTGGGGGTACTTTGGTATTTTTGAACACCATCTTTACCCCTTGGCTTTCCTATAAATAGAGGTGAGGGGGCTGCCCCAAAACTCATGCTTGCTCTCATACACATGCCATAGACTTGTCTGGCTTCTCTCTCCCTCCCAGCGAAATAGTTTTGTAGAGCCGAAAGGCTGTCTGGGTTCCGGTGGGAACTAGTTCTGGACGGCGAAGCCCTGCCGGATAGATGACACCGTATGTGTGCAACTCTGTAGAGAGATCGTAGTTTCGGTCTTAGTTCGAGTGTGCCTCCCGAAGGGCTGTCCGAGTGACTGTCCGAGTTTCGAGGGTCCTCCCAAAGGGCTGTCCGCGACACCGTCCGAGGGACTGTCCGACCGCTTCCCGGAGGGCTATCCGAGGGGCAGATGAGGGAGTACATCCTCGCGGTTGGGAGGTTGTAAATCCTAGCTGCGGGGATCTGCACCGCCGATCGTCATCGACTCTACTTCCGCTGCGCTACGAGTCGGTAACGAAAAAGATCAAACCTTGTATGCAGTCTCCATAGTGGTCCTGGGCTGGTGCGTAGGTCGGAATTTTTTTGTTTTCTGCTGCGTTACCCTTCATGTGTTTCATCCGTAGTCGGATTCTGCTCTTCTGTATGATGATTGCTATGTATTGATGTATTCATGTATTCATGATGTAGCTTGTGGCGAGTGTAAGCCTTTATCTGGTATTCTCATCTATTCAGTACATGGTATGTTGTAATGATATCCACCTTGCGAAGCGTCTCTGATATGCGCTTCTATCCTTAGTGGGATTTTTGAGTCCCTTGAGGATAGGACTGCATATTGGGCGTGACACTTATACACCTGGGCGGAGGGAGTACCGCATGTGATCAAACGAAACTCAGCCATCCAACCACTGACACCTAATTTTTGTTCATACAGTATGTTTATGAGGCCTCTATATTTATTAAATATAAATATGTTTTTACACAGCAAAAGATCCCTAAAGACAACAACATCAAGAAAAATTATCACTGCTCGCGGATCGAGCCGGCCTCGTCGTCTTTGGTTGCTGGCGCGAACCAGCCGGAGCTGCCGACGTGTGTCTCCGCGGCGTGGTTGTCCTCGGCCTCCAGCTACTCGTTCATGCGGAGCGTGCGGGCGCTCTGCACGGACGCGAACACCACCCGGTTCACATTCACGACGTTCGGTTCCGCCTGTAGGAGGGCCTCAATGGCAGCGGCATCCGCGCGCTCCGCATCGAGTTGAGACTCCGCCGCCCGGTTCAAGTCCACGACGTCTAGTTCCGCCTGCAGGAGGGCCTCGATGGCAGTGACATCCGTGCGCTCCGCTTCGAGTTGAGCATCCGCCGCCCGGTTCACGATCACGACATCCGGTTCCGCCTGCAGGAGGGCCTCGATGGCAGCGACATCCGCGCGCTCCGCGTCGAGTTGAGCCTCCGCCGCCCGATGCTCCTTTAGGATCACCAGGTTGAACCGCTGGTCCGCCTGCACCATGGGGGACCCGGACGCCGGCATGAAGTCGACGTCCATCGTCTCCTTCGCCGCGGGGGCCTTCCGCGCCACGACCTCCGCCATGAACATTGGATCGCCTTCCTCCTTGGAGCTCAGCTCCAGAGGACTCGGGGATTGGCCCACCGCAAAGCGAGCTTGGGAACGGAGGTCTGTGGCGCCTACGACCACCGCGATTTCTGCACGATGCTCCGGCGTCCACATCTTGTAGTACGTGATCTTGCTGCGCACCATGGCTATCCGGCAAACTAGGGGACGGCTGATGCGGGCTAGGGGATCGAAAGGTGGGAGAATGGGCTGGGAGGTGTTGTTTTGGGGCAGTGGTGACCGGCCGGCAAGTAGCTGGCGTAGGCTGAGCAGCGAAGGTTCCGGTGTGAATAGTGGTACCAGTGACGACCGGTGTCGGTACCAAAACCGGCAGATCTCGGGTAGGGGGTCCGAACTATGGGTCAAGGAGTTGATGGTAACATGGAGCGTAGGGACAGCGATTTACCCAGGTTCGGGCCCTCTCGAGGAGGTAAAACCCTACGTCCTGCTTGATTGTATTGATGTGATTGCATGAAGGTTACAGAGTTGATCTACCTCGAGATCAGATGGGCTAAACCCTAGATTATGAGTCTCCTCCCTACGGACTAAACCTCCTGGTTTATATAGACACCAGGGGGGCCCTAGGGTTACATATGGTTGGTTACCATCAGGGATAACATGCCGGTTACGCCATCTATTCCTTGGAGGAGACGCCAAGACTTCAGAGATTTCCTTCTTTCATACGGGGTCGTCCCCAATCCAGCCTTCCATCGACGTGTAGAGAGCGGCCCACCAGTCCGGCCCATGAGAGATAGGCCGGCAGCCCGAGTACCCCTAGTCCGGGACACCCTCAGTAGCCCCCGAACTAGCCTTCAATGCCGAGGTCTACGGTCTTCGGCAACTTCATGCTTCAGAAGTCTTCGGCTTGGATGGCGAGTTCCTCCCGTTACCTATATTTGGATTAACAATAATTCGGCCACCAATAAGTCAGTTACCGAGGTATCTTCAGAGATAGAATTAAATGACGACCCTCGATTTCTGCGCGCCCACGGAATGCGAGTGGCCCGATGGGTTCTTACAAAAATGCCCCTTTAATAGGCCAAGGGCGTGGAGGTTAACGCACCCCACCCCTTGCCATTCTTCTCCACATCCTCGCAAAGCCAAAGTCAATAAACAATGGCAAGCGCCCCAGGCTCTTCCTCACGCCCTCATGGCCCCCGTCAAGGTGATTGGGCGGGATGCTCCGTATCTTGTATGCGACTACGTAGGCTTGAGGCGCAGGGGTATCTGCCCACCTCAGATCTCACATCCACCCGCCCCGGATTAACTTCCGCAGACGGAAAGGCCCTTGTGGAGAATTTCCCTTCCCCTCACAGGGAGGAGAGAGTTTGGTTCGTGCCCTTCGTGCTGCGAGGCCTGGGTTTTCCCATTCATCCCTTCTTGAGGGGTTTACTAGAGTTCTACGGGATTCAGCTCCACCACCTTACCCCCGGATCGATCCTCCATATTTCGGGCTTCGTCGCTTTATGCGAGATGTTCCTGGGCTGCGAGGCGCACTTTGAGTTGTGGAGGAAATTCTTCTACCTTGTCCCCCGCACCCGGGAAGGGGTTATCTACGAGGTCGGCGGAGCCGAAGTATGGCGCATTGCCGGGACCGGATACCCCGTTGGGACTCCGAAGAAGGATGCCGAAGAGTGGACTTCGGAATGGTTTTATATCGAAGACGTCCCTTTATTCGATCCAGTTCGAAGGGGTCTACCGGAATTTTCATTGGCTTCTCCAACGAAGCGGTTCAACTGGCGCCCGAAGAGTCCTTCTCAAGAGGAAAGTGCCGAAGTAGCCCGTCTGGCTGCTCAAGTGAGGTGGTTAGCTCATAACGGACTAACCATCGTTGATGTGATGGCAATAGCCATTGCTCGATGTGTCCAGCCTCTCCAACAGAGAGTTCATCCGCTATGGAACTACAATGGGGAGGACGACACTGCCCGGTACACCAAGAAGGGGCCCGCCAATCAGGCGGCGATAGCCACCATACTAGCCGGTTTGTTCAAGGGGGAAGAGCAAGAGTTCGCTCGACTAAAGCTCAAGAAAGGCTTCTCGATGTATGATCCCATCGAAATGGTGAGTTCGACCACTCTTTTTAGTTCGGATATTACCCCAGACTTTTCATAATCGGATCTTCATCTTGTCCGAACTGAGTTGGAGGCGATGGATCGAAATGGTGAGTTGCCCAGCTCCTCAACCGGAGAATTACTCTCGCGATGACGATCCTGAGTTCCATGACGACCCTGAAACATCCATTAATTTCGAGGACGGGGTCTTCTACCAGGAGAGCCTTGATGGCTCCAAGGTGGCCCTGTTGGCCGATCATCCCGGGACGCTTCCCTCCTCCGTGGTAAGTGGCCAATGGGCTTCCTCTCGAAAGAAATGCTCAGCCGCTGCAGGCCCGAACACACTGACACCTACTCCCATGGGCCGCCGCACGACGCGCCGAACAGCCGCAAAGGCGGCACCATCGGTTCCGACGACAAGTAGTCACGGGGTGACCCCACGTGTGGCCCCAACGGGAGCTACATCATCGGCGCCCCGCCCGAAGAGGTAATGTATTCACTGTACTGTTATGGCCTCTATCGTCAACATCCACCGCATATGCCAATAATTTGTTCCATGGTGTTCGGTAGATGATGTGTGGAACCGCGCGCGGCCGAGGATGTTGAGAAGGTGCCAAGGGGTGACTCAAATCCGAGGTCGCTAGATGTAACCGAAGTTACTCCGGGAGCCACTGCCGAGGACCAAAATCCCATGGACTCGGGAGACGTCTCGGTCACTAATTCCGAAGTTGAAAGTGTGATGAATCATCGGCGGCACAAGGCATCACTTCGGCAAACCGCGTTGTCTAATCAGGAGGTCAATGCTCTTAGCTCGGTAGATGCATACCTCGGCGCCGCCCGAACGGGACTTGAAGGCGCAGTGAGGCTCATGTCTACGAATATGCAGGTATAGTAATAATTTTGACAACTAGTACCTAACCCAGTAGCCCCCGAGCCTTAATTTGGGCAGGACGGCCGAGTTAAGGGTCTGATATCCATGATGCCCTGCTATTTGTGCAGACTGTTCGGGAGCAGAACAAAAAGCTGTCCGAGGACCTCAAGCTGGCTCAAACAGAGTTAAAGTCTGTGAAAACCGAGCTAGAGGGGGTGAAAACATTCACCAGAGAGGCACATGGTAAGTGCCGAATTTAAAGTTCATTAAAGGGAAAATGGGGTGGAACACCTCCACTAATGAAAAATGTTTCCATAGCAGCCGAGACGATAAATCAGCTGCAGAAAGACCTGGATATGGCCAGGAAAGCCCAAAGATATGCGGAGTCACAGCAAGAGGCTGGCTACCGGGTGCTGTCCCGAAGTCATGAGGAGAGGGAGAAGCTTAAGGCGGAAGGCGAACAACAGGTCCAAGAAATCAAAAGCTTGAAAGCTCAACTGACTGTAACCCAAGAGGAGAACCAAAGACTGAAAGCAGGCATGTTCGGTAAGTGCAATCTAACTCGCCCGTTCAATAACTGAACATATACGGTAACAAGATGAACAATGCCACGTCTTATTGTAGTTCTGCTGACCGGGCGTCCCGAAGAGGAAGCCGGTTCCTTCGGGCGGGACCTGCTGAAGGAGCTATCCGCTGTACATGAGCGGGCCCAGAGAGCCATGAAGAGCATGTTCAAAGCACTGTGGCCTGGCGAAGTGGCTCCGGAAGGGATGGCCGAACTCGCGAGTCGCTTCAAAGGAGCTCGGCGCCGCTTTGAGTTATGGAAGATGTCATCTTGTCGTGAAGGAGCACGGGAAGCATGGGCGATGATCAAGACCCGATTCACCAAGCTGGAACCGGAGCATTTGGCGAGAGTTGGGCCGGTAGGGCCAGATGGGCAGGAAGTGCCCGTGCATCTGGTATATGACCAGGTTATGCCCGCAGCTCGGCTGTCCCAAGCAGATTGTGCTCTGGAGACCATAATAGATGGTCTAGATCAAGATTGATAGGTCGATTCTATGTACCTATGTACTTTACATCGGATAGTTTCCAAACCGTGCAGAAAAAACATTGTCTTAACCGGCCATCGGCTTCCGCCTCCTCGACCAGAAGCCAAGGAGTGTTTTCCTACTATGCAATCCGAGAACATCGGAAAGATACTTCGGAAAACCAGGCAATCCGGCCATTTGGTGCAAACAGACAAAAACGTGCTCGGGGAGTTATGTTATATTACTGACTAACGTAAGAAACATCTTCCGACGAAAATAGTTCCGCTATGGGTTCCTTTCGTCAGGTGACCACGTTATCCGTGGATGGATAACCGAGTACCCGAATTTAGACGGGGACGGTTACTTCGGGAAAATACCCCGGAAACTTGGTGATAGGTACCAATTATTTTCACTTCCCCCCGTGGCCGACCAACTTGTTGTCGTAAGACGCTAGCTTTCGGCTTCACCCGTCTGAGGTACGTACCCGGGAAATCCGGACGTAACAATCACAGAGGTGCTCCCTATACTCCCTAGCCGAACAATCGGGAACGTAGGGGGTAAACACAGGAGCGAGGCAACCCAGCTTGGCCAAATCTTAAGTCAAGTTGATGCATATAGTGGCTTGAGAACGATACAGGAAGGTTGCAAACACGTAAAAAACGGATGATTGCATAAATGAAATTTGACGAGCTTCGTAATAGAAGCCCCCAGGTAACAAAGTGTGGTACATTCAAAGATGTTTGCCGAAGAAGAACTTAACGTAATTCGGCATTTCCGAACACAACCCGGGAGAGACTATTGACTAGAAAGATGAAGATCCGAAAAGGATAAATCAAACAAGGTAAGTTTGCGGGACTAGCCGTAGAAACGTCGCAGCTGAGCTGCATTCCATGGGTTTGGTTCGAGGCGATCATCCGTCGGGTCGCGGAGGCGGTACGCCCCGCCCGTGAGTACTTGGTCGATTATGAAGGGCCCCTCCCATTTGGGCGCCAGCTTATGCTTCTGCTTCTCCGGGAGGCGCAGGACTAAATCGCCAACATTGTAGGCCTTCGCCCGTACTTCCCTGCTCTAATAGCGTCTGGCCTGCTGCTGATAAAAAGCAGAACGAGCCCGAGCTATGTCGCGCTCGCCTTCCAAGGCGTCCAGGTCATCTTGCCGATCCAGCTCGGCCTCCTTTTCTTCATACATACGCACCCGAGGGGCGTCGTGAATAAGGTCGCAGGGGAGGACGGCTTCTGCCCCATATACCATGAAGAATGGTGTGTAGCCCATGGATCGATTAGGAGTGGTGCGTAGGCCCCACAGTACGGAGTCGAGCTCCTCAACCCAATGGCAGCCGGAGTCTTTCAGAGATCGGACCAAACGAGGCTTAATGCCGCTCAAGATCAGGCCGTTCGCTCTCTCGACCTGTCCATTAGACCGTGGGTGATACACCGAGGCATAGTCGAGCTTAATGCCTAAATTAGCGCACCAATCTTTGACTTCATGGGCGGTAAAGTTGGATCCGTTGTCCGTTATTATGCTGTGGGGAACACCATAGCGGTGTACGACGCCGGATATAAAGTCAATGACCGGCTTAGACTTGGCTGAAGTGACCGGCTTTGCCTCGATCCATTTAGTGAATTTATCTACCATGACGAGTAGATATTTCTTTTTCTTGGTCCCCCCTTTAAGTGGTCCAACCATATCCAGCCCCCAGACCGCGAAAGGCCAAGTAATTGGGATCGTCCAAAGGGCCGTGGGGGGCATATGACTCTGATTTGCAAAGAGCTGGCATCCAACGCAATGTTGGACCAATGTCTGGGCGTCTGTTCGGGCAGTGGGCCAAAAGAACCCTGCTCGGAAAGCCTTGCTGACCAGGGCCCGAGCTGCCATGTGGTGACCACCCATGCCAGCGTGAATCTCGGCCAGAAGCTGCCCTCCCTCCTCTTCGGAGATACATCTCTGGAGGACGCCAGTAGTAATTTTCTTATATAGCTCTCCCTCGTGGACTTTATAGGCTTTAGATCGTCGAAGGATACATCTGGCCTCAGTCTGGCCAGCCGGTAATTCTTGGCGGAGGAGGTAGGCGAGGAAAGGCTCGGTCCATGGCGCGATTACCGCCATGACTTCGTGAGCCGAAGTTGTCATTGCGATGGCCGAGCCCCCGATAATTCCATTATCTGGTTTAATAGGCGAAGGGACGAACCTTCCTAGGGTATTGGTGTCCGAGCCCTGGGCGTTCTCCTACCACACCACGGACGGCTTGAAAAGTCGTTCCAAGAAGGTGTTCTCGGGGACGGGGTCGCGCTTAGCGCCCATTCGAGCCAGGATATCCGCAGCTTGATTGTTGTCACGAGGTATATGGTGAAACTCCAGTCCTTCGAAGCGGGCGGAGATCTTCAGGACGGCGTTGCGGTATGCTGTCATTTTTGGGTCTTTTGCGTCAAATTCGCCATTAACTTGAGAGATGGCAAGATTAGAATCTCCCCGTACCTCGAGCCGCTGTATGCCCATTGACACTGCCATCCGAAGTCCGTGCAGCAGGGCCTCGTATTCGGCTACGTTGTTGGAGTCGGTGTACATGATCTGGAGTATGTACCGAATATTGTCGCCAGTGGGGGATGTGAGGACCACTCCAGCCCCCAGTCCTGCGAGCATTTTTGAGCCGTCGAAGTACATCGTCCAATGTGAGTATGTGCTGTACTCCCTAGGGAGTTCGGCTTCCGTCCATTCCGCCACGAAATCAGCCAAAACTTGAGATTTAATAGCTCGGCGTGGTTGATAGATGATTTCGAAGGGGAGAAGTTCTATAGCCCATTTGGCTATGTGCCCTGTGGCGTCACGATTGTTGATTATGTCATTCAATGGTACTTCGGATGCTACCGTAACCGAGCACTCCTGGAAGTAATGGCGGAGCTTTCGGGATGCCATGAAAACTGCGTAGGTTCTGGTAATGCGGGTACCTTGTTTTACATGGGGTAAGCACTTCGGATACATAGTACACAAGTTTCTGTACCTGGAACTTGTGACCCTCAGCCTCTCGTTCGACAACGAGAACCGCACTGACCACCTGATTCGTCGCCGAGATATATAGCAGCATTGGCTCAGCTGGGCTGGGTGCCGTCAAAATCGGGTTGCTGGCCAGTAGAGTTTTTATTTCTTTGAGTGCCGCCGCCGCTTCGTTAGTCCATTCGAAGTTCTTCGTCCGTTTGAGCAATTTATATAGCGGCAGGGCCTTTTCGCCGAGGCGCGAGATGAAGCGGCTTAGGGCTGCAATAGTACCGGCCAGTTTTTGGACGTGTTTGAGCTCAGTAGGGATAGCCAACTCGGACAATGCCCGGATTTTCGCTGGGTTGGCCTCTATTCCTCTATGGGAAACTATGAAGCCGAGCAGCTTGCCGATTGGCACTCCGAAGACACACTTTTCTGGATTAAGCCGTATATCGAAGGTCCGAAGATTGTCAAAGGTTTGCCGGAGATCGTCCACCAGCTGGCTGACGTGTTTGGTTTTGATAACCACATCGTCCACATAAGCTTCGACTGTTTTGCTGATTTGTTTCTCCAGACACGTTTGGATCATGCGCTGGTATGTGGCCCCTGCGTTCTTTAAACCGAAGGGCATTGTGTTGAAGCAGAATGGTCCATAAGGAGTGATGAATGCGGTGGCCGCCTGGTCGGACTCCTGCATTTTGATTTGATGGTATCCGGAGTAAGCGTCGAGGAAACATAGCGAGTCGTGCCCGGTGGTGGCATCAATGATCTGGTCGATGCGGGGCAAGGGGAAAGGATCCTTAGGGCAGGCTTTGTTCAAATCCTTGAAGTCGACGCACAATCGCCAGGACTTATCCTTCTTCGGCACCATGACCAGGTTGGCCAACCACTCAGGATGTTTGATGTCCCGGATGAATCTGGCTTCGAGCAACTTGGCCAGTTCCTCACCCATGGCTTGACGCTTGGGTTCGGAAAACCGACGGAGAGTCTGTTTAACTGGCTTGAAGCCTTTGATTATGTTCAGGCTGTGCTCGGCTAATCTACGCGGGATCCCTGGCATGTCTGAAGGGTGCCAGGCGAAGATATCCCAGTTTGCGCGCAGAAATTGGCGCAATTCTTCATCGACCGCGGGGTTCAGCTGGGCTCCGATGGACGCCGTCTTGTTGGGATCTGTTGGGTGCACTTGGAATTTAATGATTTCATCTGCTGGTTTAAAGGACGTGGATTTTGGCCTTTTATCAAGGATGACGTCGTCCTTGTCCACCGTTGAGCGGAGCATGGTTAATTCTTCAGCCGCGAGGGCTTCGGACAACGCTTCGAGGGCGAGCGATGCCGTTTTATTCTCGGCTCGCAGGGCTCTGTCCGGATCACTTATTACTGTGATTATACCGTTTGGCCCTGGCATTTTAAGCTTCATGTACCCGTAATGTGGTACAGCATGGAATCGTGCGAAGGCATCGCGCCTTAGTAAGGCATGATAGCCGCTGCGGAAGGGCACGATGTGGAAAAGCAGTTCTTCGGACCGGTAGTTCTCGGGAGTTCCGAAGACCACTTCAAGAGTCACGCGGCCACTGGCACGTGCCTCCTTTCCGGGGATAATCCCTCGAAAGGTAGTGTGACTTTGCTCTATGCGGGATCTATCGAACTGCATTTTATCCAAGGTATCGTCGTAGATGAGGTTTAGCCCGCTGCCGCCGTCCATCAACACCTTTTGTAGTCGGAATCCATCTACTATGGGGTCAAGGACAAGGGCGGCAGCGGCTCGGGTAGGACAGGATCTCGGCTGGTCTTGTTCACTAAAAGTGATGGGTGTATCTGTCCAGGAGTCTGTCTCTGCCACGTGGTGAATTTGGGCGAGCTCTCGAAGGGCTCTCTTCCTCTGATTCTTCGAAGAGTAAGTCTCGTAGATTGTTAATATTTCGGCGTCGTCGTCAAGGGGCATAACTGGACCTTTGGTGGAGTATGGGCCTCTGAGAATGGCCTCGCCGCTCTTGGCGACTTGCCTGACCACCCAGCAAACTCGAAGGCTGTGGGTTGGATTTGTAGAGTGTATGGGGCATGGTTTATCCAGTATTCCGTCAAGGACCGTTCTAGACCTCGTCAGGGGTTTCATCTTTTACTCGGATGGCTCGTATTGGCGTGTCCGGTGAGGGAGCGCGCGTTTCGCCCAAGCTCGGTTTAGTTCCTCTGTGCAGGTTGCCTCCCTTTGCTCAAGCTGGGCCTGCCAAGCGTACTCCATGGCGCAATATTTGGACACCAGATCCGATAAATCAGAGAAATTTTGGATGTGGCGGCGGGCGAGGGCGTTTAAGACGCCCTCGTCTCTGCAGTTTTGCCGGAAGATCTCTAGAATGTCCTCGTCGCTGCCGTCCGTCATCTTAGTTTTGATGATAAGGAATCTGGCCCAGAAGTGCCGGACTGTCTCTCCGGGCTGCTGCTTAACGTACATCAGGTCCCATATGTCGGGACGTCCTGTGTTATCCGGACAATACTCAATGTGGGGGGTGGGCGGGATAAAAAACTCGATCCCAGCGGAGTGTAAGTCCAGAGTTTTGGGGGCCGCGTCCTGGATTGTCATGGAATCCGGTGCGCCGAGACCTGGATAATTGACCGGGCGCGGGTGAGCGGATCCGGACTTGCATGTTGAGCCGGACTCCAGCTCTAAACCCTCTCCGGAGCGGAATTCGGCTGCCGAGCTGGAAGGCGAAGCCTGTTGGTCGAAAACCCGCACCTCATGCGTTTTTGGTTCGGAGGTAACGGGTGAGGCCTCTGAGGGGCCTTCGATAGTGGCGACCAAGTGAGTAGTGGCGGGGGTATAAATTTCCCTTTCATCGGTTTTAAGCCCGATCTGATCATATACCGAGGACTGGCCATCGGCGATTTCCAGAGCTTGGATCCGATCTAGTATCCCGTTTAATGACGAGAGATCGGTTGACTCCAGGTTCGGGTAATTTGCGGGGTCGACCCGCAGTATGGACGTGACGGGGGTGTCAGAATTTGTCCCGAAGTTACGTTCGGCCGAGGCTGGAGTTCGACAACCGAGCGCGGAGGTCAGATCCGGGCTCAAGGTTGAATCTGCAGCGGCTGCCGTCTCGGCGGCGGGGTTGGCTGTACTCGAAGCCGGCGCTTCAGGATTCGTGGGTCCGTCAGGCGAAGCTGTGGACCGTCTGAGGATAAGATCTCCCCGGGAGTCGGCGACGAATTCTAAGTTTCCAAACCTGATCTCCTGGTCGGGGGTGAAGCTGTCGACCCGGTCAAGGTGACTGGCCGGATCGGCGTGTAGCACGACACTTCCGAACGCGAAGAGCTGGCCGGGAACAAAAGTGTCCCTGCGGCTAGCGCTGTTGCTGATGATTAGGCGAGCCATTGCTCCTTGGTGACCCAAGGCGGAACTCTCAATGAAAGCACCAATATCGGTACCAAAACCGACAGATCTCGGGTAGGGGGTCCGAACTATGGGTCAAGGAGTTGATGGTAACAGGGAGCGTAGGGACAGTGATTTACCCAGGTTCGGGCCCTCTCGAGGAGGTAAAACCCTACGTCCTGCTTGATTGTATTGATGTGATTGTATGAAGGTTACAGAGTTGATCTACCTCGAGATCAGATGGGCTAAACCCTAGATTATGAGTCTCCTCCCTACGGACTAAACCTCCTGGTTTATATAGACACCAGGGGGGGCCCTAGGGTTACATATGGTTGGTTACCATCAGGGATAACATGCCGGTTATGCCATCTATTCCTTGGAGGAGACGCCAAGACTTCAGAGATTTCCTTCTTTTATACGGGGTCGTCCCCAATCCAGCCTTCCATCGACGTGTAGAGAGCGGCCCACCAGTCCGGCCCATGAGAGATAGGCCGGCAGCCCGAGTACCCCGTAGTCCGGGACACCCTCAACCGGTCAATCGGTTTTGACTGTACGGAGTTTGCAAAGCCGGACGGCTGGAGCCTGGAGAGTTGTGGGGTGGGATGGGACCAAAGTTCCGGAGTTTGACGTGGCAGACGTCCGAACCTCCCCACTGGTCGGTCTGTGGGATTTGTTTTTTTGAGATGCTGTAGGTGGGATTTGTATCGATGGATTGCTCGAAGTAGCAAAACCAAGTGTTACGTACGCAATAGGAGTACTCAAAGTATGGAAGTTCAAAAGGAACGGACGGTGTACATCACTCTTGTCGCGTTCGCGTTGCACCCCGACACGGTAGGTCTGGCACATCGCTCACCGAATGAACGCGCTTCGTCTTATGTTTTCGCTCGCTTGTGGGACCGCAGTTCAGAGCAAACCGACGGTAGGCAAACTTTCCCCCTCCCTCTCCCCTCCCCCGCCCGCGTCGGCTGAATTTAGAAGAGAGTGACGAGTGATGTCAAACAAAACTAGAAGAGAGAGACGAGGAGGGTGAGATTGTAGCACGGAGTCCAGGAAATTTGTTGAGAGTGTGAGGTGGGCCATGTGTTAATAAAGTAGGAGCACTCCATACTCTACTGCAGATGCCTCCGTCCTGGTTTATTGGCCCCTTCATATTTTGTGTCAAATTTTGACCTTAGATTTAACTAAAATAATATTAATGCATGTCACCAAAAATAATATCATTGGAAACTATGTCCAAATACAAATCGAAAGATATAATTTTTGATGGCATGCATTAATAATTTGTTAGTTAATATTATGGTCAAAATTTGGCACGAAAAACAAAGGGGACCAAAAAAACCAGGATGGAGGTAGTACTAGTACTAGTACTCCTACTGCTATTGGACTGGCTAGACGTGGCGAAATCCTAGTAGCAAGCGCATGCGTGAGAACAATCATTCACGTGTTTGAATACAAATTGGAAACCATTTTCTGTTTGAATACAAATCTATGTACGTGCTTGTACATAGTATATTGTACGTTGAAAAGAGAAACGAAGATTGAATGCCCTTTACATATGATTTGCAAATGCTATAATCACCGGTTCAAATATTTGAATCCACTTTAGGCTGAATTCTAATATTTGAAACTTTTTTAGGTTGGATTCAAGTACCAAGTGTCTTCTTATGCATCATTTGTCTCACAGACCCAACATAAAGTGTTGTCATGTTTTTCTTTGACGCATGCTCTCTCTGTATTACACACCCACTCGATCTCTCTCGGTTTCATCTCAGGGTCTCTCTCTCTCTCTCTCGCACACACACATACCACCTCTCTTCCTCTTTGTGCATGTCACACATGATCGACCTCTCGAGGTATCGGGATTGTATCTCGCTCGTCAGGTCACTCTTTGACACACGCCTAGGTCACTTTGCCATGCATTAATTGTAACCAAGCCTTTCATCTATCTTTGTTTAAGCATACATTCGTCTTTCTCTCCGCCCCTCTCTAGATCGGTCGATCGATCGATCTTCGGACCCACCCTGGTCCTCTTTCAATTGATCTACTAGAGGGTACATGACCTACTAGCGCGCACACAAACACCAACCCTCTATCCACCCCACACGAACATTTCTATCATAGACACGCACCAAACCTTTATTTCCTTGCACGACACACACTCGATCTCTCAACATCTATCGATCTTGTCAAGATGTGTCGGGTCATGAACCAAAGGGGTTGTCACTACTAAGATGGGGAGCGACACGTAGTCGAGGCAACGCGAAACTTTAAACAAACCGTTTGTATGTATGCATGCCGGACATACAACTTTGGACAATCTGGCACACCGTTGAACTATAACATAAATACAGGGTCTAGGCCCACATGCGAATGACACTCGGCGGAATGTTCAGATGAGGAATGCAGGAGGATGGAGTCGATCGGAGGGTGGCATGCATGATCGATCGAGAAGAGGGTTGGAGGGGAATGAGAAAGAAGCAAAGCCGCATGATTATATTTGGACGGCTCACAAAACCGACCTAGGTAACTATTTTTCCAAGCAACTTACATAGTATAGTTACTACAGCCGGAACATGGTAAGTTGGACCCCTAAATGCGGGCACGGACCGGGCACACCTCAATTATTCATTCAAACAGCCGGACACCTCAATTAGCACACCTCAAATACATACAAAGACAGGCAACACACATTGTCCGACTACTTAATCAAGTGTTACGCTTCACGAGTTGAAAAGGAAAGAGCGGTACACTTATTATAATGGTACTTATGCTAGTATGAATAACTATTGTACATGTGGGCAACTAGGCTGGCTATATGTGAGGTGCCAACTTCATATATGCTTTCGGTGTTACGCTCTACAAGTGTTACGGTTTACAAGTTCGAAATGAAAAGGCGGTGCACTGACAGCACCCCTGTCGCGTTCACGTTGCACCCCCAGACGGTTGGTCCGGCATGCTTCTGACCCAAGGGAACGCGGGTCGTCTTGCTTTGTCATTGACATGTGGGATCGCACGTGAGCAAAGGGCATCTGAAACGTTGCCACACCCACAGCTGACTACCCTGGCCCACAAAAAACCCTCGTCCCTCGCCTGCGTGCGTCCCCCCTGGCGCCAGCTGCCCGCATTCATGCCGTTCATCCGTATGCCGCCATTAAGCAGGCTCGCCGCCCGAGGAACGAACTCCGACGACTCATTGACGCACCCGGACGCTTGGCCTCACCAGTATGCGCTACTTAAAGGCGGCAACACCCAGCTAAACTCCACACCAGAGCACATCCTCCTCCCTGGCACCACATCCACCATGACCGCAAGCGGGAACGCTCTGCGAGAGAGCTTGTCTTTGAAGACGAAGCTTGAGGTCACCGCCCTTGCTCAACCCGTTGCTCGCAATGCAATGCCGGCGTAGCCAGAGGCGGACGTGGCCGCACAAGCGCCGGCAACGCCGGTGGTCGAGGACAAGAGCACCGCCAGCCGCGCGTCCTATGCGCCGCCGTCCAACGTTCGGGGGCGCATGTGGCAGGTGAACAGCAATGGACCATCCATGTCCATCATCGACCTCACGTCCACCGGCACCGCCGAGGTCGCGGACTCCTCCGAGGATGAGTAGGGCATGGGAGGCGGCAGGGCATGGTGTCCCAAGTGGGCCGGTCCATCTCTTGTGTTCTACTCTTCCTCGTCGGAGACCGCACCTTCACTTCACGGGTCTTGAACCCCACCGCCGTTCATGGAGACGGCAAATGGAGGACGTGGTCGCCGATGTAGAATACAGAGGAAAGTGGACGTCGGCCGTCGCCGTAGGATAGGTTTAGGGTCGGGTTTCTTTTCTTTTTTTATCCTAAAAGTTTGAAATGTAATGAAAATCTGCCGTGTTTGCATGAATCTCGTCCGGTTATATGAACTTTCACAATAAAAAGATATATTGTATGAAAATATATTGAATGATGATTCTAATAGTATTTACTTGGTATTGTGGTTCTCATTGTTTTTGTATGTATAAACTTGGTTAAAGTTTAGAAAGTTTGACCCGAGACAAAGCTAATATGCGAAGTAAATAAAAACAGAGGGTTTACATACACAAATTCTCTTAGGCCCTCCAAAAGTACGTCCACTACACATTCACGCATTTCACATCTTTCTCTCGCTCTGTCTGTCAAACCAACTAAGCCAAACTCCTAGCATATCACGCGGGTAAAGACCCGCCCGCGCCGTTTAAGTCAGGATTTGTATCGATGGATCGCGCGAAGCACCAAAATCAAGTGTTACGTTCTACAAGTTCAAAAGGAAAAGGCGGTACACTTACAACACACCTGTCGCGGTCGCATTGCACCCCTCATGTTGTGGTTTTGTCACGGCAGATGTCCTCATGAAATGACTTAATCATGAGGCCATCGCAGTTGCGTGGAAGCTTGAACGGAGTTGAATAGAATAGTGCCCGACCGGTGTCTGGAAACGATGAGGCAGCAACTGCTAAGCCGGCGGCTGCTGCTGCTGCTGAGCCGACGGCTGTTGCTGCCACCGAACCGGCGGCTGTTGCTGTTGCGCTGTGCTAGGGGGCACATTCTGAGTCAACTGGGGTATGACTGGAATTACGCCTGGGGATCTAGCACCGATTCCCCGGTTTGCTGGAGCAAGCAAGTTGTGCGGCGAGCTGAACAATTGGGTTGGCTCAATGGCCGCTGGGAGCCGGCTCTGGTGCCTCCTCCGATGTATCACCTTTGACTCATTCTGACGAAAATTAAGATGTGTGGCCTTCGCCTCCAAGCGTTTAGTCTCGCTAAGGATATGGGCCTAGATTTCCGCCATACGTGTGTTTTCTGCATTGATATCCTCCTGGATCTTAGCTAACTGCTCATGGCATTTCACGATCTCCGCGTTGCGCGCTTCAGCGTTCTCTGTAGTTACTAGTTCTGTCGAAAGAGCTCCAAGAGTAGCCATCATCTCAGATAACGCCTGCGCCCCGGTCTTCTGAGAGTCGGCAACAGCTAACCCGGCAGGATCCAGGTTCTGACCTGACGCGGGATCAGCCGGGTCACGGGGCTGATTCTGGGTTCCAGCCATGTAGACTGCAGCAAAACGAGCCGGCTCGTGGGACTCAGGAAAAACTTCATCATCGGAGTAACCTCCCAACTTGCCATCAAACAGGGGATGGATTGATTCAGTCTCCCCCATTGACGACTTGCCATCAGAGTAGACGAGTGTGTCATCACCAGATATAGAATTTTCTGACAGGGCCACCCCCTGGGTGAAGCCCACAAAAGCATGCCTTCGGCCTGCTCTCGGCGGGCCAGGTCTTGCCTGGCCGGGTCTGGTACGATGGGCTGACTCAGTGTTGGTGATGACGTCCAACCCAGCGCCTAACTCGCCAATGACGCCGATGAAGACATGGATCTTGCCGAAGGGGACCCGGTACCCGTACTCGATTGAGTCGGCCTCGGGGCCCCAACCAGAATCATCGATGTAGAGCTTGCCACGGCGACTCTTGGTCATCTGACCGATCGCGTATCCCTCGATCCCTGAAGGAGCACCCGCCAAGAACTCAACTCCATCGGTGCTGGCCCCACGGTGGGCACCAACTGTCGTGGTTTTGTCACGGTAGATGTCCTCGTGAAAGGACTTAATCGTGAGGCCATCGCAGTTGCCTGGAAGCTTGAACGGGGTTGAAAGGAAAAGAGAGACATGGGTTTACCCAGGTTCGGCCCCTCACGGCGGAGGTAAAACCCTACTCCTGCTCGATTGATATTGCTCTGGATCTCGATTACAAGGATGCGGATTCGCTAACCTAGCTCTCGAGAGATTGCAACTTAGTCTTTCGGTCCTAGGAGCTTCCCTTTATATAATAGGCTGAACCCCTAGGTTTACAGAAGATTCCGGGTCGTACACTTAACCCATAACATAATCTAACTCTTACTAGTCTCACTCTCCAAGTTAAGAAAACCTCCTCCTGGGCCTCTCCGTGAGTCGGCCCACAGGGTTCGTGAGAGCCGGCCATCTACCAGGTCTCGTTCTGGGCTTCAGGCCTGTCTTCGATTGTCTTCCTCATGAACCGGTAATGAGATGACTCATAGAGCCTCAAGGCTTAGGGCCGGGTCACACTCATGCCGGGTCTCGACCGTGGGGAACATCCCCAATACTTCACACGGTCGGTCCTACACACCGCTCACCCAAAGGGAACGCGCTTTGGCTTGCCTCTTCACTGACACATGGGACCGCAATTGGAGAAACCGACCATGCGCCAAACTCCCCCGCCCACCTCACGAAAATTCCCCCCAAATCCCAAATTCAACTCCCCTTCGGCCAACTAGCCAATAATATTCCCCAAACCCCCTCCCCCGCCCCTCCACTCCATTCGCTCCGCCAAACTAGCCCTCCCCGCCGCGCCGATACGTCGGCGCCGCGGTTCTTCGATGGGACGCACGGCGATCCTCTCGCTCCCACAGTACGCTCTCGTAAACTCCCGTCCTCTAGACGCACGACAATCAGCTTCTGCCACCACTACAAAAAAAGACACATCCGTGACATTATGGCCCGAACGAGAACTTTTTCTGTCATGGTTGTGACACTTCTATGACAATAATTGTGACAAAAACACGTATCATCATAGATGTGGTGGGCTCCTACTTCTATGACAAAAAATTATGACAGAAAATGGGCTTTTCGTCCTGGGCGGGCCGGAGACGCACACGCATGACATTCTTTGGGTCGTCCATGACGTAAAAAATCATGGTAGAAGTGAGGGCGAGGAAATTTTTGGGGAGTTCCCGGTTACAGTGGGTGGTCGGGCCGAGCGATGCAGTGTGGTTTGCCCGTTTCTCTCGTATGCCGCGTGTGTGCGAGGCGTTCGCTAACTAAACCCGAGCGAGGCGTTTTCTTACTGAACCCGAGTGATCGCACTAGCTACGTACTGAAGCCGATCAATCCATTCGCTGCTAACTAAACCCGAGCGATTCCTTCGCTACTAACTGAACCCGAACAATTCCTTCGCTGCTAACTGAAGCCGGTCGAGCCCCCGTACGTGCGAGACGTAGCCGGTTGGGTTGGCTCTCAATGAACAGTGCCCGTTGCTGCCGCGCGCGTGATACGTAGAACGAGTCGAGACGCATCGATCGAGCCCCTTGCGCGAAACATGGTGAGTTGGCCTAGCCGGTTGGTTGGCTGTGGATGAACAGTTCCCGTTGCTGCCGCCCGCTCGTACGCCCCACCCCAGCCGGTGGGTTGGCTGTGGATGAACAGTACCCTGGCCATGCGAAGGTGGTTGGCGCTGGATGAACAGGACCCCGAGGAGGCCAGCCGGTTGGGGGTGGATGAACAGGACCCCATGGAGGCTGGATGAACAGTAGCCAGTGGAGGCTGGAGGAAGTCGACGGTGGATGAACAGTAGCTGGTGGAGGCTGGAGGAGGTCGACCGTGGATGAACAGTTGCCTGTGGAGTCCCATTTTGCGGTACGCAACACCCCTCCCGATGAACAGGACCCCCGTTTTGACCGTAGGCAGTTGGGGAGAAGTCTGTTTCCTCTGTTTTGCGGTATGCCAGAGCCCTCTCGATCAACAGGACCCCGTTTCGACCGTAGGCGCTCGAACAGAAGTCCGTTTCCTCCGTTTTGCGGTACACCAGACCCGCAACCAATAAACAGGACCCCGTTCCGACCGTAGGCGCTCGAACAGAAGGCCGTTTCCTCCGTTTTGCGGTATGCCAGACCCCGAGTCAATGAACAGGACCCCGTTTCGGCTGTTCCGTCCAAGCCGGTTGGCTGCCGATGAACAGGACGCGTTCCGACCCAGTCGCTTGGCTCCCGATGAACACGACGCTGTTTCCTCCGTTTCGACCCAGCCGGTTGGCTGCCGATGAATAGGAGGCTGATACGTCTCCATCGTATCTATAATTTTTGATTGTTTCATGCCAATATTCTACAACTTTCACATATTTTTGGCAACATTTTATATTATTTTTGGGACTAACATATTGATCAAGTGCCCAGTGCCAGTTCCTATTTTCTGCTTGTTTTTTGTTTCACAAAAAATCCATATCAAACGAAGTCCAAATGCAATAAAATTTTACGGAGAATTATTTTGGAATATATGTGATTTTTGGGAGGTGGAATCAATGCAAACGGAGGCCCACAGCCTCCACAAGCAACCTGGGCGCGCCCCCCCGGCGCGGTGGTGCCTCGTGGGCACACCGTAAGTCAGTTGGGGCTCTTGTTTGTCCACAAGGAAGCTTATATCCAGAAAAAAATCATGTTAAAATTTCAGCGCAATCGGAGTTATGGATCTCCGGGAATTTAAGAAACGGTGAAAGGCCAGAAAACAATAACGCGAAACAGAAGAGAACAGAGAGAGTGATCCAATCTCGGAGGGGCTCCTGCCCCTCCAACGCCATGGCAGCCATGGACCAGAGGTGAAACTCTCCTCCCATCTAGGGGGGGGGAGGCCAAGGAAGAAGAGGAAGGAGGGGGGCTCTCTCCCCCTCTCTTCCGGAGGCCCCAGAGCGCCGCCGGGGGAAACATCGTGACGGCGATCTACACCAACAACTTCGCCGCCGTCAACACCAACTCTCTCCCCCTCTATGCAGCGGTGTAACACCTCTTCTCCCCGCTATAATCTCTACTTAAACATGGTGCTTAATGCTACATACTATTATCCAATGATTTGTGGCCATCCTATGATGTTTGAGTTGATTCTTTTTGTCCTATGGGTTGATTGATGATCGTGATTGGTTTGAGTTGTATGTTTTATTTTGGTGTTGTCCTATGGTGCCCTCCATGTTGCGCAAGCGTGAGGGATTCCCGCTGTAGGGTTTGCAATACGTTCATAATTCTCTTATAGTGGGTGGCGTGAGTGACTGAAACACATACCCGAGTAAGGGGGTTGTTGCGTATGGGAGTAAAGGGGACTTGATACTTAATGCTATGGTTGGGTTTTACCTTAATGATCTTTGGTAGTTGCGGATGCTTTCTAGAGTTACAATCATAAGTGCATATGATCCAAGTACGGAAAGTATGTTAGCTCATGCCTCTCCCTCATATAAAATTGCAATAATGATTACCGGTCTAGTTATCGATTGCCTATGGACAAATCATTCTCTTGTGTTACAAAAACTTTCTACTAAATAACTAACTTTTATTATCTTGCAATTTACTCATAGTTTTATTATCTCGCAAATTACTCCTAGTTTTATTCTCGTTAAGTACTTCTAGTCTTATCCTTACACCCGCAAAATAATTTCATACTTGTTCTTGGTAAAGCAAACGTTAAGTGCGTGTAGAGTTGTATCGGTGGTCGATAGAACTTGATGGGAATATTAATTCTACCTTTAGCTCCTCGTTGGGTTCGACACTCTTATTTATCGAAAAAGCTACAATTGATCCCCTATACTTGTGGGTTATCAAGACCTTTTTCTGGCGCCGTTGCCGGGGAGCAATAGCGTGGGGTGAATATTCTCATGTGTGCTTGTTTGCTTTATCACTAAGTAGATTTTATTTTGTGCTCTTGTTTTCTATCTTTAGTTATGGGTAGGAAACGTAACCAAAAAAATTAGTTGTACCTGCTAAACCAATGGTTGAAGAACCACCCAAAATCTATCATACTGCTGAAGCTTTCTACTTGGATCATCTTCGATCCCTATGTGCTCGTGCTGAAAACCCAACTAGCTTAGTTGAGGGAAAATCATTAGATGAGCATGCTCATTTTGTGCGACACCGCTTATCTCAAAAAGGGAAACTTTTACGGCATCATATTAACAATTTGCATTACTATGCTTGGAATTTATGTGAAATACATGATTTTACTTGTTGTTCTGAAGATCCTAAAAAACACCTTTCTTTCCAATGTGAGTTTAAGGATAATGGAATCGTATCTTCTTATGCCAAGGGTGTTTATAATTACTATGATATGGAACAAATTGAACAATTTGTTGTTTTTAACGGTGCTTATGAAATTGCTTCTTTCATTGAAAAGTGTGATGCTACTCTTTACAAATCTAAATTTTTTGCCATACTTAAATATTGTTATGAAAACTATGCTTCTAATGCTTATGTGAAAGAATATATTGAGGACACCTCCACTGTCCAAGAAGAGACTAATATTTCTCAGGAATCTATGGAAGAAGAAATTGACAACACTGTGAGCTCATTAGATGAAAAAAATGAGGAGGAGAGCGAAGAACAAAAGGAGGAAGAGCGGATTGATCACCCGTGCCCACCTTCTAATGAGAGTAACTCTTTATCTCATACATTGTTTAATTTCCATTCGTTCTTACCGAAGGATGAATGCTATGATAATTGCTATGATCCCTTGGATTCGTTTGAAATATCCCTTTTTGATGAAATTGATGCTTGCTATGCTTGTAGCCATGATGCCAATTTGAATTATGCTTATGGAGATGAACTTGCTATAGTTCCTTATGTTAAACATGAAATTGTTGCTATTGCACCCACACATGATAGTCCTATTATCTTTTTGAATTCTCCCAACTACACTATATCGGAGAAGTTTGTGCTTATTAAGGATTATATTGATGGGTTGCATTTTACCGTTGCACATGATGATTTTGATTAATATAATATGCATGTGCTTGCTGCTCCTACTTGCAATTATTATGAGAGAGGAACTACATCTCCGCCTCTCTATGTTTCCAATACGATAAAATTGCAAGAAACCGTTTATACTATGCATTGGCCTTTACATGATGTGCATGAATTGTTCTTTTATGACATGCCGAAGCATACAGTGGGTAATGTTTGATTATAATTATACAATAATTTTAGAGCAGGACATGATGGGATTTGATGTTATATGTACTAACCCTTCTAATAAAAAGTTCGGTTAAGTTTTGTGTGGATGAAGTGTTCGAAGATCGAGGAGGTATTGATATGAGAAGAATGAGGAGAGGCAAGAGCTCAAGCTTGGGGATGCCCAAGGCACCCCAAGTAAATATTCAAGGATACTCAAGCGTCCAAGCTTGGGGATGCCCCGGAAGGCATCCCATCTTTATTCGACAATTATCGGTCTCTCTCGGTTTTTGTTTTGTTCACATGATATGCGTAAATTCTTGGAGCGTCTTTTGTGTTTATTTTTCCCTTTTCTTTTATGCACCATGCTGGTATGAGATAGTCCTTGGTTGATTTATAGAATGCTCTTTGCACTTCACTTATATCTTTTGAGTATGGCTTTATAGAATGCTTCATGTGCTTCACTTATATCATTTGAAGTTTGGATGCCTATTTCTCTTCATATAGAAAACCGTTATTTGTGGAATGCTCTTTTGCTTCACATATATTTGTTAGAGCGTGGGCAAGTCTTTTGTAGAAAGAATTAAACTCTCATGCTTCACTCATATTTATTTAGAGAGTCAATAGGAATTGGCCATTCACATGGTTAGTCATAAAATTCTACATAAAACTTGTAGATCACTGAATATGATATGTTTGATTCCTTGCAATAGTTTTGCGATATAGAGATGGTAATATGTGGGAGGTACTAGTGAATGATTGTGGTTTAGTAAGAATATTGGTGTTAAGGTTTGTGATTCTCGAAGCATGCACGTATAGTCTCTCGTTATGCTAAGAAGTTGGAGCATGATTTATTATTGACTGTCTTCCTTTGCGTGGAGGTCGGGGGCGCGCGATGGTTAACTCCTACCAACCTCCCCCCTAGGGGCATGCGTAGTAGTACTTTGCTTCGAGGGCTAATAAACTTTCGCAATAAGTATGTGAGTTCTTTATGACTAATGTGAGTCCATGGATTATACGCACTCTTACCTTTCCGCAATTTGCTAGCCTCTTCGGTACCGTGCATTGCCCTTTCTCACCTCGAGAGTCGGTGCAAACTTCGCCGGTGCATCCAAACCCCGTGATATGATATGCTCTATCACACATAAGCCTCATTACATCTTCCTCAAAACAGCCACCATACCTACCTATTATGGCATTTCCATAGCCATTCCGAGATATATTGCCATGCAACTTCCATCATCATCAAATACATGACTTGAGGATTCATTGTTATATTGCTTTGCATGATCGTAAGATAGCTAGCATGATATTTTCATGGCTTGTCCGTTTTTTGATATCTTTGCCACACTAGATCATTGCACATCCTGGTACACCGCCAGAGGCATTCATATAGAGTCATACTTTGTTCTAGTATCGAGTTGTAATTTTTTGAGTTGTAAGTAAATAGATGTGTGATGATCATCATTATTCATTATTAGAGCATTGTCCCAGTGAGGAAAGGATGATGGAGACTATGATTCCCCCTCAAGTCGGGATGAGACTCCAGACGAAAATAAAAAAAAAGGAGAGAAAAAAAAGAGGCCAAAAAGAGCCCAAGGAAAAAGAAAAAAAAGAAAGAAAAAGAAAGAAAAAAAGAAGAAAAAAAGAAAAAAAAAGAGAAAACAAAAAAAAATGAAATGAGAGAAAAAGAGAGAAGGGGCAATGTTACTATCCTTTCCACACTTGTGCTTCAAAGTAGCACCATGTTTTTCATATAGAGAGTCTCCTATGTTGTCACTTTCATATACTAGTGGGAATTTTTCATTATAGAACTTGGCTTGTATATTCCGATGATGGGCTTCCTCAATTGCCTGAGGTCTTGAGCAAGCAAGTTGGATGCACACCCACTTAGTTTTTAGTTTGAGCTTTCATACACTTATAGCTCTTAGTGCATCCGTTGCATGGCAATCCCTACTCCTCGCATTGACATCAATTGATTGGCATCTCCATAGCCCGTTGATTAGCTGTGTCGATGTGGGACTTTCTTCCTTTTTTGTCTTCTCCATATTATCTCTACCACCGTATTCTATTCCACCCATAGTGCTATATCCATGGCTTGCGCTCATGTATTGCGTGGGGGTTGAAAAAGCTGAAGCGTGTTAAAAAGTATGAACCAATTGCTTGGCTGACACCGGGGTTGTGCATGATATATATTTTGTGTTAAGAAGATGGAGCATGACAAGGCTATATGATTTTGTATGGATAGCGTTCTTTAGCATTTTTATTCTGAAAGACATGATTGTTTGTTGGGATGCCTGAGTATTGATGTCTTTATATCAAATTATAGACTATTGCTTTGAATCACTCATGTCTTAATATTCATGCCATTATTAAACTATATGATCAAGATTATGCTAGGTAGCATTCCAGATCAAAAATTATCTTTTTTATCATTTACCTACTCGAGGACGAGCAGTAATTAAGCTTGGGGCTGCTGATACGTCTCCATCGTATCTATAATTTTTTATTGTTTCATGCCAATATTCTATAACTTTCACATATTTTTGGCAACATTTTATATTATTTTTGGGACTAACATATTGATCCAGTGCCCAGTGCCAGTTCCTGTTTTCTACTTGTTTTTTGTTTCAAAGAAAATCCATATCAAACGAAGTCCAAATGCAATAAAATTTTACGGAGAATTATTCTGGAATATATGTGATTTTGAGAGGTGGAATCAACGCAAACGGAGGCCCACGGCCTCCACAAGCCACCTGGGCGCGGCCCCCCGGCGTGCGGTGGTGCCTCGTGGGCACATCATAAGTCAGTTGGGGCTCTTCTTCAGCCGCAAGGAAGCTTATATCCAGAAAAAATCATGTTAAAATTTCAGCACAATCAGACTTACGGATCTCCGGGAATTTAAGAAACGGTGAAAGGCCAGAAAACAGGAACGCGAAACAGAAGAGAACAGAGAGAGAGATCCAATCTCGGAGGGGCTCCTGCCCCTCCACCGCCATGGCAGCCATGGACCAGAGGTGAAACTCTCCTCCCATCTAGGGGGGAAGCCAAGGAAGAAGAAGGAGGGGGGCTCTCTCCCCCTCTCTTCCGGTGGCGCCGGAGCGCCGCCGGGGAAAACATCGTGACGACAATCTACACCAACAATTTCGCCGCCGTCAACACCAACTCTCCCCCCCTCTATGCAGCGGTGTAACACCTCTTCTCCCCACTGTAATCTCTACTTAAACATGGTGCTTAATGCTACATATTATTATCCAATGATTTGTGGCCATCCTATGATGTTTGAGTTGATTCTTTTTGTCCTATGGGTTGATTGATGATCGTGATTGGTTTGAGTTGTATATTTTGTTTTGGTGCTGTCCTATGGTGCCCTCCGTGTCGCGCAAGCGTGAGGGATTCCTGCTGTAGGGTTTGCAATACGTTCATAATTCTCTTATAGTGGGTGGCGTGAGTGACTGAAACACATACCCGAGTAAGGGGGTTGTTGAGTTGATTCTTTTTGTCCTATGGGTTGATTGATGATCGTTATTGGTTTGAGTTGTATGTTTTGTTTTGGTGCTGTCCTATGGTGCCCTCCGTGTCGCGCAAGCGTGAGGGATTCCTGCTGTAGGGTTTGCAATACGTTCATAATTCTCTTATAGTGGGTGGCGTGAGTGACTGAAACACATACCCGAGTAAGGGGGTTGTTGCGTATGGGAGTAAAGGGGACTTGATACTTAATGCTATGGTTGGGTTTTACCTTAATGATCTTTGGTAGGTGCGGATGCTTGCTAGAGTTCCAATCATAAGTGCATATGATCCAAGTACGGAAAGTATGTTAGCTCATGCCTCTCCCTCATATAAAATTGCAATAATGATTACCGGTCTAGTTATCGATTGCCTATGGACAAATCATTCTCTTGTGTTACAAAAACTTTCTACTAAACAACTAACTTTTATTATCTTTTAATTTACTCGTAGTTTTATTATCTCGCAAATTACTCTTAGTTTTATTCACGTTAAGTACTTCTAGTCTTATCCTTACACCTGGAAAATAGTTGCATACTTGTTCTACGTAAAGCGAACGTTAAGTGCGCGTAGAGTTGTATCGGTGGTCGATAGAACTTGAAGGGAATATTAATTCTACCTTTAGCTCCTCGTTGGGTTCGACACTCTTATTTATCAAAAAAGCTACAATTGATCCCCTATACTTGTGGGTTTTCAGAGGCCGTTGCTGCCGTCCGTTGCCTCTCTCCATGTACACGAGCCCTGGCCGTATGTAAGTACGTGGCCGTATTTTTTGCTTTGTGGCTGTACGTACGTGTACACGATTTAGACGGGGCTGCCTGAACTGCTACGTCGGGAACTCTACTACGACACGTGCCCCTCCTTACACGCCCACAGTTCATCGTTGCAGAAAGACCGATCGACCAGTATGTACGTACACGTTTGCGACCAGACAGACAACGCTACGTACGCTTCGACCGGGTGGGTCCCAGCTGTAAGGGAGGATAAGGAGGCACTTCCTTGCGTGTGAATGGTGGGTCCCAGCTGCCAGGGGGAGGAATCATTTTTTTGCGCGTAATAAGGAGGCACTTCTTTGCGTGCGAAGATGTAGCTGGTGGGTCCACCTGTCAGCCTCACCGCATACAGTCCTCTTTCGATGGCTGTCGTTCATTGACCAGGTAGACTACGCCGCGCCGAGAGCACCAAGGCGGTGGACGACGGCGAGGCCTAGGAAGGGAACGATGCGGAGCCGGGGAAGGCGCGGAAGTGGATGCCCACGTGGAGGGGAGTATGAGGGTTGACTGGTTCGGCTGCGGTGTGAGGCTACCGTCGCCAAAGAATAACAGGGGATGTGGGTGAGTAGAGGGAAGGCCTGGCCAGAGGTGGGAGTAGGGTGGGGCGGTGAGGCCTGCGCGGCATCACATCCGGCCATGCGAGGCAGGAGCAGGCAGTCCCACCGACGCTGGTTTGGGAGGCTGGAGCAAGAAGATCAGAGATTGAAGAAGCAGCATGGCCGTTGGATGAACATCCAACGGTCACTGCTGCTAGAATCGTTTGTTGACTAAGTTGACAAATCCCTGTGTACGCGTCAACTTAGTAGGCCCACAAGTCAGCCTCAAAATCTGGTGGGTCCCAGTTGTCATGGGAAGGAATCGTTGGTACTTCCTTCCGTGCGAAGATGTAGCTTGTGGGTCCCGAATGTCAGGGGGAGGAGTCATTTTTTTGCGCGTAATAAGGAGGCACTTCCTTGCGTGCAAAGATGTAGCTGGTGGGTCCAAGCTGTCAGGGGGAGGAATCATTTTTCTTGTGCGTGATAAGGAGGCGACCATGGACCATGTGGGTCCCAGCTGTCAGCCTCTGCACGTACAGTCCTCTTCCGATGGGTGTCGTTCGTTGACCGCGTTGACGACGCCGTGTCGAGAGCACCAAGGCGGTGGACGACGACTAGGCTAAGGGTGGGAATGACCCGGAGCCGGGGAAGACTCGAAAGTGGATGCCCACGGGGAGGGGAGTACGAGGGTTGACTGGTTCGGCTGCGGTGTGAGGCTTCCGTCGCCGGAGAACAACAGAAGGTGTGGGTGAGTAGAGGGATGGACTGGCCAGCGGTGGGAATAGGGTGGGGCGGTGAGTCCTTCGCGGCAGCACATCCGTCCATCAGAGTCGGGAGCAGGCGGTCCCGTCGGCGCTGGTTTCGGCAGCTGGAGCAAGAAATCAGAGATTGAAGAAGCACAGCGGCCGTTGGATTAACATCGAACGGTCACGCTGGTAGAATCAATTGTTCACTAAGTTGACAAAGCCTTGCGTACCCGTCAACTTCGTAGGCCCACAAGTCAGCCTCCAAATGTGTGGTAGACAACATACAACCCATTTGCTATTTTTGTGAATAATTTACAGCCCATTTGCTAATTCTTAAGGAATTTATTACAGCCCATTTTCGGACCAGTACCACAGTCAATAAATTCAACGAAATTTCGCATACTTAGGTGTAGTCCAAACTATTTTAATCCCGAAATTTCGCGTTAGATTCAAACTATTTTTTTTTAAAATAAATTAAATTAAATAAAATCCAATGATATTTAAAATCTCAAAATCCGAAGGAAAAAGCCTAAATTTGAAACTAATTGCCAGTTTGTTGTGTTTTTTTATATTTACAACCTTTTTTCTTATTAGTTATTTCAAACAATTTTCTGGGCAAGTCGAATGCATGCCTCCTTGTCTAGATTTGCCGCCCAGCAATTCGCAAAAAGCAATTGCAGCCCAGCACGTTCCCGCCAGCGCGGGAGGAAGAGGACGAGAGATTGAAGAAGCACGTTGGCCGTTTGATTTACATCCAACGCCTCGGCTACCAGAATCGTTTTGTTGACCATGTTGACAACGCCTTGCGTGGGCTTCACCCTCGTGGGCCCACAATGTGAGCTTCCTATTCTGTGCCTGACATTCAGCCCATTTCATATTTTTTAGAATTTACAGCCCATTTGTTAAAAAATCAAAATTCACCCATTTGCCGGGCTGGGTGAAAAAATAATGTTGCCGGCATGCTGCAACCAATAATTCTTTTTTTCTTAGAACTTATAGCCCATTTGCTTCTTTTCTAAATACAAGCATTTGCTAGGCTGGCTGGACAGAGCAATGATATATAAAAAAAGAGCAATGATATAAAAAAACTGGGTTGGGCATTCGTTTGGACAAGAGATTTTCTTTAATGATTTACAGGATGGCTGAAAAAATAATGTTGCGGACTGCAATGGATTAACCTTTTTAGTAGAATTTAAAGCCCATTTTTTTTTGAAATACACCGATTTCTTGGCTGGATTAAAAAATAATGATGCGGACAAGCCCCATTTAATATTTTCGGATAATTTACAACCATTACCTTTTTTAAGAAATACACACATTTGCTTCTCTGGGTTAAATAGTAATGTTGGTCTAGCCATAACATTATTATAAAATATAAGACATTTTTAGGCTATTTTAGCCTACCAAAACATCTTATATTTTTATACGGAGGGAGTCGAAAATAAGAACGTAGCTATGCGTTTTTTCTTTAAAAAAAAGGTAACTCCGCGTCCCACAGCCCATTCAAGAACTGCTGGATCCTGGTGTCAGCATGTCGTGGGCTGCGCATATAATAGGCTGGGCAGGCCAAAGCCCAGTTATAAAACAGTCTTTGGTGACTGCCTCTCCTTGTTTAATTCACTCATTTATTAACTACGTTGATGAGTTTCTCAAAAAAAAAATACTACGTTGATGAAAACCTGGTGGGTCCGAGATGTCAGTATTTTACTGGAGGTGAGACTCTTATTTTTCACTTTTACTGTTTATATTTTTGCTGGCAGAACATTTGTTTCGTGTCAGTCGCCGGCCGCAGGGTGGCGGGAGCATGCAGTCCGGCCGGCGCTGGTTTGGGAGGCTGGAGGAAGAAGAAGACGGGAGATAGAAGATGTAAGAGAAAACGCACGCCAGCCATTTGATATGAATCAAACCATTGGCAGAAAGAAAACACCCTTTTGAATGTGATTCATTCGGACGAACAGTAGTAGTACTAGTTAATTTGCTTCCACCACGACTACATTTTAGAAGCTGAAGCTGAACCGGACACTAGCCACGGCCAGCGCCAGCCGCACGGCCCCGGCCAACGCCACCCCCGCGGCCACAACATCCGACATCGCCACGGTCGTGGTCACCGCCACCACCACGGCCACCGCCAGTGCCACCCCCATGGCCGCGACCTCCGCCACCGCCACAGCCATCACCATGGTAAAATGCGTGGAATCGGGCAAATTTGGAGTGGAGGGCGTGGAAATACGCTTCGGCGGAATCAGCGTCCAAGGCAGGCCATTCGTCCGTGGTGGGCGCGGGGGCCCCAAACAGCTGCTCCGCCTCCGCCTTCATCGGGGCAACTATCTCCAAGCCCAGGTCCATCTCATCCCATAACGGATCCAGAGGATTCGCGGGATGCTCATCCTCCTCCTCTCCAAAATTGAACACGAGTGGGTGCTCCTCCGGTTGCGCCATTGATGAGGGAGTGTTGGTGGATTGGAGATGGGAATGGGAGGCGCCAGAGAGAGGATTTGGGGGATAGAGGGTACGGCGGCGGCGTCTTATAGGCTGCCGCGGGCGCCATTAAGGAGGAGGTAAGAGCGGCGGCGGGCGGTCAAAGGGCGCATCTCCCGGTGAGAAAAGCTGCTGCCGCCAGCTCGCACGCCTCCCGGATGCACATGGATGACGCGTCGCAGTCTCCGTAATTGGAGAGATTAATGACAGGCAGCCATCGCCGGTGGTGCATTTTATGCCGCGCTTCTTAAATCCCCCGGCAGGGCGAGAGCCGAGGGGAAAGAAGATGAAACTTCTGTCCCGCGCTGGCGGTTGGGGTATGGAGCGAGCTGGATTTAAGAGGGGATGGGGAGCACGGCGTGAGGCAGTGCCGCCGGCCCCTGGGCGGCAGCAGGCAGTCCAGCCGCGCTGGTTTGGGTGGCGGGACAACCAACAGAGGGAAGACTGAAGAAGAACATCAGACGCGAATTTGTTTTTCAGTGGCTCTCGACGGGGTATTTTTTAGCTTGCCTCTCCATGATACAACTTGTTATTATAGCCTCCCAGTCCATGGTGGACCAACAACCCATTTGCTGGGCAGCCCAATCTACAGAAAATAGCACTTGTCAAAGCCCAAAAACAATGTAGTAGTGTGTTTTTTTAGAGGCCGAAAACAATATGTCCGGGGTTAAATGGGGCGGTTCAACCGGGTACGGGGTATCAGATGTCAGTCTGAAATATGCTGGGTACCCTGTGTGTTCGAGCATGATAATGTGTTGGGTCATTCGTGTAGGATACAGTCGATCTGATCCCATGTAGTGTTCGTGTGTTAGCATGCTATCAGTGCTTGTAAAGACTGAGCAAAAGATAAATAAGAGTTGATGCGCCCTTGCAACCCTAACAAGCAAGTGCCATTCTTCTCGGGACGATGGTGTGCCGTGTGACACTCACACGTCACAAGCCCATAGCATACAAGTTAACACACCAAGTAGAACAGAAAAGGTAAACATTCAGATCAAACTCAGGTTCACAGGATACGTTCTCCTCAAAAGATTCACATATACACAAGTTCAACATGTTTATGCATCAGAATGATTGAGAGATCACAAGCCAATATTCATAGCCAACATTCACAATCAACAAAAAAGATTCACGTATACAAGTTAAGCATGTTTATGCATCCAAATGATTGAGAGATCACAACCAATATCCTCCATCGACACACTTTAATTACCTGGGGTGCAGACTGGTTAAGTGGTGTTCACTCGGTGATACGTCTTGCTAAAATTAGTGCTTGTCTGAGCAAACTTTTGAGTACATAAGAGGCAGCACAGACCATCTGAACTTTGCTTGTAGGTTATCCTCATGATGGTGGCCTCGATGCCGCGAGAGGTTTGAGCATCTTGGCCACTACTTTCATCCAACTAGTTGACTGACTCATCTTGGTCCTGTAGCTCGCCAAAATTCTACCGTGCAGACAAGGAGGCGGTGGACAAAATGAACCACCAAAAGTTTTTCTGCAGTTGAACTGAAATGGAGCATCCCTGGGGTGCAGACTGGTTAAGTGGTGTTCACTCTGGCACTTCTTCTTGTCAACATCGATGCTTGTCTGCGTGAACTTTGGAGTACATAGGAGCCAGCATAAGTATCTGACCATCTGATCTTTTTGTGCAGTTCTACTGAAATCGGCAACATAACGCTTTGCTTGTAGGGTCTTCCCATTATCTTAATGGCTAAAGGAGGCAGTGAAGGCAATGAACCATCAACTGTGATTGCCATGCTTATTATCTACTCGTGGATTAGATTAATCGAAAGGGTGCCAATATTTCTAGCAGTCGAGCATCCCTGTTTGCACAGATATTGAGAAAGTGAGATTTACTATAATAGCGGCACTAGTTCATTAAACATATAGTAACAAATAGAAGCATTGTGATTATCTTAATGGCTAAAGATAGCAACTTAGTAGCCTTGCTTAAAGGGTGGTATTAGTTTATTTTATCAGTGGCATAGGCTCATCACGCAAAGAATTGGCGTGTACATAAGTTGCATTAGATTAACATGCAAAACTAAAGCACTTTCTCATGACAGTAGCAAACAGTAGCACAATACCAAATTACCAATAGATATGACAAAGAACAATAATCAGGATGAAGGCTGTAGGCCGGTAAAAAACCTATGTGAGGAAGCTTATCAACTAGTACTTCCTTTGACTGGAAGCAGAGAAAAGCGACTGACAAGAAAGTAAGGAGGCAGTTGAGGCAATGAACCACCCAAAGTCTTTGTGCAGTTCCACTAAAATCGAGCATCCCTGTTGGCACATATATAGAGAAAGTGAGATTACTGTAATTGTGGCACTGGTTGATGAAACGTACACTAACAAATAGAAGCATCCTCATTATCTTAATGGGTAAAGACAGCAACATAGTAGCCTTGCTTAAAGAGAGGTATTAGTTTATTTTATCAGTGCCAATTAGCTCAACACGCAAAGCATTGCCATGTATCATTGGTTGCAACGATTTAACGTGCAAAGATAAAGTACTTTCTCATGACAGTAGCAAGCATGATACCAATAGAGATGACAGCACACTAATCTGGATTAAGAATGCAGGCCGGTACCAACCTGCGCGAGGAAATTTATTCAAGTAATTCCAGAAGAGAAGATAAAGCACTGACAGGAATCATTCAAGGGTATCCTCTTGTGAGATTATATCGAGAGATTATCAAGCACTTCCAGCAGAGTAAAAGCACCGGCTGGAATACAATCCATAGTATCCTCTTGTGCAGTTCCACTAAAATGTACGATTGACACAACATGATCCCTGTTTGCAAAAGTAGGAACGAGGTGATACCTTCGTTAGCTTAGTGAGAAATGATAGAAAGACAATAGCATATTTACAAGCTTTACAGTAGTTGGCATTTTTATAAGCCGTCCTTTTGTCTTGATCCAACGGTAGATAAATAGGTAGTACTAGGTAGTACTGGCAAGGAAGTACTCAAAAGTACTACTTAACATGCGGTCAGTACTCAAAATTAGGTGTTTTACCGTTTTTCAGTAAGACTTAGCATTTAACAAAATTCATAACTAAACAACCATGCAGCACATAAATATATGCCATATAGATGTGTTGCTCATTTTTATGTGCACTATCTGCCCAGGTCATTTTATTTATCACTAAAAATCAAGAGCACATTGTTTTCAGAGGTAAAATGACCTGTAAGGATAAGAAAGGATGGTACCAGCGAGTGATCTTCTTCATTTCCTCCTTCTTCTTCGTCTTCGTGTTCTTGGTGTGTGTCGGTACCAAAACCGGCAGATCTCGGGTAGGGGGTCCGAACTATGGGTCAAGGAGTCGATGGTAACAGGGAGCGTAGAGACAGCGATTTACCCAGGTTCGGGCCCTCTCGAGGAGGTAAAACCCTACGCCCTGCTTGATTGTATTGATGTGATTGTATGAAGGTTACAGAGTTGATCTACCTCGAGATCAGATGGGCTAAACCCTAGATTATGAGTCTTCCCTCTCTACGGACTAAACCTCCTGGTTTATATAGACGCTAGGGGGTCCTAGGGTTACATATGGTCGGTTACCATCAGGGATAAACATGCCAGTTATGCCATCTATTCCTTGGAGGAGACGCTAAGACTTCAGAGATTTCCTTCTGTCATACGGGGTCGCCCACAATCCAGCCTTCCATCGACGTGTAGAGAGCGGCCCACCAGTCCGGCCCATGAGAGATAAGCCGGCAGCCCGAGTACCCCCTAGTCCGGGACACCCTCAGTAGCCCCCGAACTAGTCTTCGAAGCCGAGGTAGATGACGAACACCATTGGCTTCGTGGACCAGTTCACTTTCCTCCGTGGCTCCGGTAACAGGCCTGTATTACTCCGAGTTGTATTTTCAAGCATTATTCGGTCGTGTATGCGCCGAACTGTATCTTGGTAACGAAGTATAATAATAACTTAGCCCCGAAGGCTAGCCGCTTCGGCGTGAACAGTCTTTTCATCTGACAACTTTTACCGAAGGGTCACACCTTGCCACGACTGCAAGTTGGTTTATGACAAACTCGATTCGCGGTTCGAGGTGGTTCTCATTGGCACGTTCCATCGATATGGAGATCGTGTCCTGTTTTCAAGGGATATAATCAATAATCTGCCTCACCCCACGCGCGCATAATGGCACGGTTATACGAGGAAGCGGCGAGGACTGCGGCGCAGTAAAGGGACCGTGGGTTTTACAACCCATAAAAGGGGCACAGTCCTTGTTTCGGTCGCACGCTCTCATTCCCCCCTTTCGCCATTGCCTTCCCCATCTCTTGAGCTCCAACACCTAGATCTGCTCTCCCTCCCAAAAACCTCTCCATCCACCCGCCTAATCCAGCAATGGTGGGCTCCGGGTCCAAGGGCAAGTGGGAGGCGTCCGTTGTCACTGAAAGCGCCATCATGGAGTTGAAGGGCGCGGGATATCTCCCTGCCGACGTAGCCCACCGTGCTCCAGAGGCCGGCCAGGCCGTCCCCATGCCGCGACCGGGCGAAAGGGTGGTGTTCGTCCCCCACTTCCTCCGAGGTTTAGGATTTCCCCTTCACCCCTTCATCAGGGGTCTTATGTTTTTTTACGGGCTTGACTTCCACGATCTCGCGCCGAATTCCTTTCTACATATCTCGACCTTCATCATCATCTGTGAAGCCTTTCTCTGGATCCGGTCACACTTCGGCCTATGGCTGAAGGTCTTCAACATCAAGCCGAAGATCGTCGACGGCCAACAAGCGGATTGCGGGGGTGCTATTGTCAGCAAACTCCCCCGAGTGGAATGGCCAGAGGGCACCTTCATCGAGACCGTCAAGGTTTGGCAGAGGGAATGGTTCTGCATCACCGAGCCGAGGGGCGCGGGTTGGGGGGCGATTTCGGCCTTCCGATCCGGACCCCCTACGAGGTTGGTCTCATGGACCAAGAAAGGCCTCGACTGGGGGGTAAATAAGGAGGTGGAGCAGCTACAGCAACGAATTGCCAAGATGATAGGGAAAGGCGTCGAGCTGCCCAACGTGGTCCAGATCATGCTCGGCCGTCGAATACTCCCATGCCAGGATAGGGGCTCCCCATGTGGGCCTATAAGTCCGAAGACCCGGCCACCGTGCGCAACTTCTTCCGCACCACCCACGCCCAGCTATGGAGAGCGCTGTTCAAGCCGCAGAAGGACTGGCCGGCCGAGGGAGAGGACATCGGACTTGACGCCGCAAACCCCTCACGGGAGGTACGACTAAGTTTGTTCTTGTATCTGAACTATTTCCCTTTAATAAGGTACTCAGCTTCTTGACTTCTCATCCCTAGAAATGGCTGAAGAAGGCCCAGCGGATTGACAGTCCGGCGCCGCTGCCAGAAGGACCCAGGACGCCCCTCCTGACGGCCATGTTGGCTGTGGAGCCGTACGAGGTGCCGGAGAGGAAGGAGAAGAAGAAGCAACAGGGGGAGTCCAGAGAGAGCCTCCGCTCCCGAAGACCCCCGGGTGCTAGATCCGGGGACACCAATGCTCCCTCCGCGCAAGAGGAGGAGAAGGAGCAAGGAGAGGACGGGGAGGAGGACGATTCCTCCCGAATAGGGAAGAGGGTGGCGTCCGAGGATGCCGAGGAGGAGCCTCCTCGACCCGCTCCCAAAAGACCGTGCAAGGCCAAGGTAGCCTTGTCCGGCGATAGCTCGGCTTCTGCCGAGGACTCTGAGGCCTCAGAAGAGGTTCCTCGGAAAATTCCCAGGGCCAAACCGCAGGCCCAAAGGTATGTGCTCTAGCGACTACCTGAGCGTCTTTAGCCGAACTGGGCTGATACTGATCAAGTTTCCATGTGCAACTTTGCAGTACGCTGCGCGATCTCCCCGTCGACCGAGTTTCGGAGGGGGATTCTCCACCGGCGGCGCTAGCGGAGAGCGGCACTGGATCCCGAGCCTCGCCTTCCCCAATCGTGAAGGAAACCGAGGAGGTCCTGTCGAGGAGGAATCTTCCCATGCCACACACAGGGGAAGGAGGCGATACTATCATGGCCGAGGTGAATGCCTCGGTCGCCGAAGACCAGGAGGGGAGGGCCCCTCTGATGAACGAGAGGGAGGAGCTCGGACGAATCGAGCTCTCTCCGAGGACCACTCCAGAGATGTCAAGGCGTCCCGAGTCCGGTGCTCCGTACTTGGAGAAGGAAGGAGCCGGAGTACCACCGCCACCCCCGCCTGCCCAAGAGCAGGCATCGACCAGGTGGCCGGACGAGATGGAGGACGCTGTAACCAGTTCCTCCATCGCCGAAGAGCACCGTGCACTTATGGGCGCGGTGTTACAGAGTATTCGGTCCGTGGATAACAGACTGAAGGAGGCCTTTAGTGGCCTTCTGACCGGCTTCAAGGTGAGCGAAGTAATGCTTTTTTCCTTAAGAAAATTCATTTGTGCAAATATATAGCCTCATACATAGTAGCCCCCGAGACTCTGAACGGTTGAGCAAGGCCGGTCGGAGGATCAAAAATTGACATCTCGGATAGTAACGGGTGTAGAATAATGCGCATGCATCATCCTCGGCCACAGCTGCCAACGCCGAAGAGTTGGCCGAGCTGAATCGGAAGCTAAAGAGCTCCGAGGACGATCTGAGCCTGGTGAACAAGAGGTTCGACGAGGCGCAAGGTAAGGCCGAGTTGTTATAGTGAATACAGCCGTAGATTTGTAAGCAGTGTTCGATGTATCCTAACGGAGATAACCGATTGAACTGCAGCTGCCGCCACGGAGGTCGAAAGCCTCAAGGCCGCACTGAGGACAGCTCAGGCAGACGCGGCGACGCAAAAGTCAGCAGCCGAACAGGCAGCTACCGAGCTGGCGGCGCTGAGAACCGGAAGTGAAAAGCACGAGGCCAGGGTGCTGGAAGTGCAGCAGGAGCTCGGGAATGCCGTCACAAGGTGTGAGGCCCTCGAGCAAAAGAATAAGGAGCAGGTCGCCGAGCTGACCTCATTGGCAGCGGTGGCTAAGGAAGCGCGGGCAGAGGCGCGCGGTTATCAAGAAGAGCTCCGCCAAGTCAGGCTGATCGCGGACGGTAAGCCATACTTGTTACAATGTGTCTTTGGAGGTAACAGGTTCGCATTGCTCACGCGGGTATGGCGTTCCGCAGGCGCCTTTGCGGACCTCCCGAAGAGTGCGGCGGATGCGGCGAGGTTCTTCGCCGGCCAGGAGGGTTGGGCCGAACAGAGGCTTTTCTGGGCATAATTTCAAGCGCCCGAACACCCTTCCCTCCTCAACAACCAGATGAAACAGCTAATGGAGCTGCATCGGATGGTGGAGCCGGTGATGAAGGACCTCTGCGTCAAACTATGGCCGTCGGAGCCGCTGCCGAGCAGCTACTTCGGTCTGGTGCAGAGGCTGTTCGGCGCTCCTGCTCAGGTCAATGCCTGGAAGCGCTCCACATGTATCGAGGGTGCTCAGATGGCCTTCGGCAAGACAATGGTACATTGGCCGAAGCTAAAACCCGCTGAGATAGCCACCGGACCTCCGCCGCCAGGGAAAGAGCATAGGCGTCCCGAGCAGTACTTTCCAGCCGTGATGGACGGTGCTCGGGCAGTAGATGCCCAATGCTCAAAAGATGTAATTTATGAGTAGATGAAGTTTCCTTGTAACCAAGGAGTTGAAACTTTTGCTTTATTGCAGTGCAAGTGATCGGCTATGGATATAGGGCCGAATTAATTTTGACTCCTGTGCGGCCGATTTGAAACTGAAAGTTACCAGTCGTCGGCTTCAGCCCCCTAGCAGATACTGCATGGGGTGTTTTCTCGTGATACGTGAACCCTTAGCCGACGTCTCGGTGCCCGGGGGCGGTTGTATGTACGGAAAACTAGGCAATCAGACTATGTGGTTTTAGTGCTTTCACTTAGCCAGAGGAGCTTGACGGTGGGGGCCGGTGACGAGCCCCCGGTGTTTGTGATATTCGGACGAGCCGCGGTTGATACCATCATCACATGGTTTCTGTGATAGAGAACCCTTCGTATGACACGGACTAACCTCCAATGATTTTAGGCTAACACCAGTCATCGGATCGCCGACCAGTTCTCGCTTATTGGGATAGTCAGTTTTCGGCTTTCTCCACTGAGGTACTTAACCAGGCGAGCTAGAAGTACAATCGCAGTGGTTCTCCCTTTACCATCTTAGCCGAACAGTGCGGAACGTAAGAGGGGAAACACAGGAGCCGGGCAACCCAACTATTGACCAAAGACGCAATTCAGAACTGATTCATATAATGCAATATCTGTGACACCGAGCACATGGAAAAAAAGAGAAGTGTCGGTATAAAGTTTTAAGGCAAGATCTATGGTCGAGCCCCCGGTCTATTAGCCGGTTTAAAATAAATGTATCGTGATAGTTTACTTCGGCGGAAAAAGGCGGAAAGGAATATGCAACGTGAATGACTGCACGAGTATACCATAATAAAGTGGTTTGTACTTCCTTTGAATGTGTGACGTCCAACCGTACAATCCGTATTGCCGAAGTAACTTGAATAGATACTTTAAAAGGAATGTATATATTGAGAGTAAAGGTTTACACAGGGCTTCCATGAGTGGTTTGACGTCCCTACTATGCCCTGCTGCACGTCTGCGCCTTTGCTCGTCAAGAAGCTTGCGTGGAAGCGAAGCTGTCCGCCGTGTATTCGGCGGAAGTAGTAATCTTCGGCGGGCGAGCCCTGGAAAAAGGGTTTTGAGAAGTCGCCGTGGTATATCAGCTGGACGCTGATCGGGCCCTAGATGGTGCCCATTGTTGATGTCGATTTGAAGACATTTGGTGGCCATTGGTCGGTCGAACCGACCTCTGTACCTTTTGTTTGATGTGTCCCCACAACTGCCCATGGAATTTTGAGCGCGAAATTGTGCACTCGAGGTACGTATTTCGTGACTAGGTGGGCCGTGCTGTGGGGCGCGTATCCCTATTTGGGTGGAGCATGGGAGCGCACCGGGACCGAGGCTGCAGCTCGGGAGCGCTTGCGTGTGTCCAGTGTCTTGACGGTGGACTGGGATTGCGACGCCTCCTTGGCAGCTTGGACTTCGGCGGCGAGAGCCGCAGTGTGCTCCTCTGTTCGGAGCGAGCGCTCGGTATTACCGTTGATGGTAATAACACCCCTTGGTCCTAGCATCTTGAGCTTCAGGTACGCATAGTGCGGGACGGCATTAAAGCGAGCGAAGGCGGTCCGTCCGAGGAGTGCGTGATAACCACTGCGGAAAGGAACGATATCGAAGATCAAGTCCTCGGCGCGGAAGTTGTCGGGCGAGCCGAAGACTACTTCCAAAGTCACGGATCCCGAGCAGCGTGCCTCGACGCCAGGTATTACACCTTTAAAGGTGGTGTTGCTAGGTTTGATCCTTGACGGGTCGATCCCCATCTTCCTCACTGTATCTGCGTAAAGCAGGTTAAGACTGCTACCTCCGTCCATCAGGACTCTAGTGAGGTGAAATCCGTCCACGATGGGGTCGAGTACCAGAGCCGCCGTTCCTCCATGGCGTATACTGGTCGGATGATCTCGACGGTCGAAAGTGATTGGGCAAGCCGACCAAGGGTTGAATTTCGGGGTTACCGGCTCTAAGGCGTAAACATCCCGAAGCGCGCGTTTCCGCTCCTTCTTTGGTATGTGCGTGACGTAGATCATGTTCACGGTTTTGACCTCCGGAGGGAACTGTTTTTGGCCTCCATTATTCGGCCCGCTAGGTTCATTGTCATCCTCACTGCGGGGGCCCTTGCCCTGTTCTTCGGCTGTGGCCTTGCCGGCCTGCTTGATGACCCAACAGTGACGATTGGTGTGGTTAGCTGGCTTGTCGGGGGTGCCGTGAATCTAGCAGGGCCTATCCAATATTCTATCCAGCGCAGACGGGCCATCTCGGTTCCCTTTAGAGGGTTTTTTCCGTTGTCCCGATTTCGAGCCGCTGAATCCGGCGTTCACCGCTGCGTCATCGGCTTCACCGCCGTTGTTTGAGTGTCGGCGCTTGTTGTTCCTCTTGCGTCGGGGTTTTCCATTCCCGTCTCGGGTCTCTGAAGTACCGGGGTCTTCGGGGTGGTTGCTTCGACGAGCTAACCAGCTATCCTCACCCGCGCAAAAGCGGGTCATGAGAGAAGTAAGGGCCGACATTGTTCTTGGCTTGTCTTGGCCGAGCTGGCGAGCGAGCCACTCGTCCCAGATACTGTGTTTAAATGCCGCAATTGCTTCGGCGTCCGGACAGTCGACGATCTGGTTCTTCTTGGTCAAGAACCGGTTCCAGAATTGCCGGGCTGACTCTCCGGGCTGTTGGATAACATGGCTCAGGTCATCGGCGTCCGGTGGTCGAACGTAGGTGCCCTGAAAGTTAGCTCGGAATGCATCTTCGAGTTCTTCCCAGCTCCCGATGGAGTTTTCGGGTAGGCTGTTCAGCCAATGCCTGGCCGGTCCCTTAAGTTTCAGTGGTAAGTACTTGATAGCATGGTGATCATCTCCTCGAGCCATATGAATGTGGAGAAGAAAATCCGCAATCCACACAGCTGGGTCAGTTGTCCCATCATAGGATTCTATATTAACGGGTTTAAACCCCTCGGGGAACTGATGCTGCATTACCTCGTCAGTGAAACACATTGGGTGTGCGGCGCCCCTGGCCCGGGCCACATCGCGTCGAAGATCAGTTGTCATCCGGGCACGGTGCTGATCCCGAGCCCTGTCGTTTCTATCGCGCCAGGCCTGGTATCCGTCCCGTCCAGCGGGTGCGTATCCTATGGATCCATAGATGGACCTCGACTGAATCGTTCGTGCGTTCAGGTCGTGGCGCAGATCGTATTGGTCATCCGGTTGAACCGGGTCTTTGCCTGCTCGGCGGGAAGGCACGAGTGGGTATTCGGCTTCCCTGGCCGTCCTATCCCGTCCTCGAGGGGGCACGGGTGGGGGTTCGGCTTCTCCGGCCGCTCTATTTCGTCCTCGAGGGGGCGCGGGTGGGTGTTCAGCTTCTCCAGCCGCTCTATCTCGTCCTCGAGGGGGCGCGGGTGGGAGCTCGGTTTCCACAGCCGGCCTAACTAGTCCTCGAGGGGGCCGGTCGGGCTGGTCTGCGTAAGTTCGTCTGGGAGGTACGGGCTCGAAGGCCTCATCCTCGAATTCTGGAAGGAGGCGCCGCCGCGGGTAACTCCTATATTAGCCCTGACGTTGATCGTCGAGGCCATCTTCGGCGGCTAGGACCATCGTCCATCTATCGTTGAGTGTATCCTGCTCGGCCCTGAGCTGTTGTTGTTTCATCTTTAAGCTTCGGGCAGTGGCAATAAGTTGCCGCTTGAATGTTTCTTGTGCCAGGGGATCCTCTAGGACGATAAAGTCCTCGGGTCCGAGGCTGTCTTCCTCTTCGGATGGGGGGAGGTAATTATTGTCCTCGGAATCATCGAGGTCCTCGGGGTCACCCTGGTCCTCATGCCCTTCTGGGGAGTCAGGTCGTTGCTCGGGCGTGTTATCTCCGAGCTCCCCCAAATTATCCGGAGTCTCGTTAGCTCCGGTGTCGTTTGTGTCTGTGTGATTTTCCTTGCCCTTCCCCCGCCCTCTGGCTTGCCGTCGTCGGCGTCTTGGCGGGTCTTCGGTGGTGTCATCGCCGCCTTTGTTGGTTGTGTCACCGTCCTTCACGGGGGTGTCAACCATGTAGACGTCATAGGTGGAGGTGGCGGTCCACTTTCCGGTATTTGTAGTGGGAAGGAAGGTGTCCGTGGAGGGCGGGACGTTCATGTCCTCGTCCATGTAGTCAGCCTCCTCGGAGGCGTAGTCCAGCATGTCGGTTAAATCTTCGACAGTGGCTACCAAGTAGGTGGTGGGTGGGACGCAAAATTCCCCGCGACCGGAATCCCGTCTGACCTGCTCCTGGTCCGAGGACGGGCCGTCCGCAATATTTATCATCTGGATCCGGTCCAGCATCTCGCTTAAAATCGAGGGATCCACCGGATCTGTGTTCGGATGGTCCTTGGAGTTGAGCTCCGGCGTGTCGTTAACGGGAGTGTGCTCGGCCAAGGGTGACCCCTGGTTCTCCGGCACCGGGGTCGGAGCCAAACTCAAGGTTAGGTCCGATCCGAGGCCCGCCCCGAGGACTGGGGCGGGGAAGGGATCCGAAGTCAAGGCCTCGGGGTTGGTGGGTTCCTCGGGTAAGGCCGAGAACCCAGTGAAGATCAGATCGCCTCGACCATCGGCGACGAACTCAAGGCCGCCGAACCTGATTTCCTGCTCGGGGGCGAAGTTGTCGACCTGGTCGAGGTGACCGGTCGGATCGGCGTATAACACGATGCTGCCGAACGCGAAGAGCTGGCCGGGGACGAAGATGTCCCTGCCACGAACTCCGTCGCTGAAGAGAAGAGCTGTCCGAGGACGATGATATCCCCGCTGCCGATTCCATTGCTGAAGAACTGTCCGGGGACGGCGAGCCATTGATCCTTGGCGACCCACGACGGGACTCTCAATGAAAGCACCAATGTCGGTACCAAAACCGGCAGATCTCGGGTAGGGGGTCCGAACTATGGGTCAAGGAGTCGATGGTAACAGGGAGCGTAGAGACAGCGATTTACCCAGGTTCGGGCCCTCTCGAGGAGGTAAAACCCTACGTCCTGCTTGATTGTATTGATGTGATTGTATGAAGGTTACAGAGTTGATCTACCTCGAGATCAGATGGGCTATACCCTAGATTATGAGTCTTCCCTCTCTACGGACTAAACCTCCTGGTTTATATAGACGCCAGGGGGTCCTAGGGTTACATATGGTCGGTTACCATCAGGGATAAACATGTCAGTTACGCCATCTATTCCTTGGAGGAGACGCCAAGACTTCAGAGATTTCCTTCTGTCATACGGGGTCGCCCACAATCCAGCCTTCCATCGACGTGTAGAGAGCGGCCCACCAGTCCGGCCCATGAGAGATAAGCCGGCAGCCCGAGTACCCCCTAGTCCGGGACACCCTCAGTGTGTTTCCCTTTCTCCTCCCCAATTGGTGAAACCAGGGACATGATTGGCCTTCAATGTCAGATTTGGTTTTATAAGTGAGGGGGTACAAGTATACTAATAAACAATAGCATTATTTTCTCATGGCCGTAGCAAAATAGAGGTGACCAGATGCGCTAAATATCATTCTTACCTAAGGGAAGGTTATGGTGCCAATATGGATGATGAGGATTGGAACACAGATCACCCTTTGTGTAGTTCCACTGAAATCGACCAACGGTTCCGGTGTGACATTTTAGTTCAACTGCACAAAGCACTTCTCACTTCTTTTAAGAAGAGTTTTGTGCAGTACACCAAAAGGTCCCAAAAGCAATGAGGTGAAATGGATATCCCTATTTGCACAAAAAGCTACAGAGGAAACAATCAGAGTCTCAAACAATTACTAATTACTGGCAATAACAATTGGTTAAACTTGTAATGACTAATAACAGTGGCATGGCTTCATTTTACCAGGGGCATTAGATTAAGAACACCTAAATAGTTGCTATAAGGGCATGGGACAGTGGGTGCACCAGCACCATGTACCTCAACCAGGGCATAAAGTGGTGATGCAGAGTTTGTTACCCCAAGAGAAACAAACATCCAAGCAACATATCTGGGTTGGTCCCATTTTTGTTCTCTTTAGCAACCTATTCCTATGTGTGGATAGCAAATCTAGCCCTGGTCATACTCTAGTGCCTTATCACACCCAGCCCCACTTTCTTTCGTTTTTCAACCAAGATATTGGTTGCTTATCCAGTGTATACAACGTTTCACTAGAGGCCTCTCTCAAGAACATAGCACGCGGTGGGTAGACAAATTACTGTTGGGTAATTGATAGAAAAGCAAATAATCATGACGATATCCAAGGCAATGATCATGTATATAGGCATCACGTCCAAGATAAGTAGACCGACTGCTGCCTGCATCTACTACTATTACTCCACACATCGACCGCTATCAGCATGCATCTAGTGTATTAAGTCCATAAAGAACGGAGTAATGCCTTAAGAACGATGACATGATGTAGACAAGATAAACTCACGTATGAATAAACCCCATCTTTTTACCCTTAATAGCAACGATACATACATGTCATGTCCTTTTCTGTCACTGGGATTGAGCACCGCAAGATCGAACCCATTACAAAGCACCTCTTCCCATGGCAAGATAAATCAATCTAGTTGGCCAAACCAAATCAATAGATCGGAGAAGAAATACGAGGCTATAATAATCAATCATAAAAGAGTGCAGCAAAGACTCAAATATATTCATGGATAATCTGATCATAAACTCACAATTCATCGGATCCCAACAAACACACCGCAAAAAGTGATTACATCGGATAGAACTCCAAGAACATCGAGGAGAACATTGTATTGAAGATCAAAAAGAGAGAAGAAGCCATCTAGCTACTAACTATGGACCCGAAGGTCTGTGGTAAACTACTCATGCATCATCGGAAGGGCAGCAAGGTTGATGTAGAGCCCCTCCGTGATCGATTCCCCCTCCAGCAGATCACCGGAGAAGGACCCCAGATGGGATCTCTCGAGAACAGAAACTTGCGGCGGCGGAAAAAGTATTTCGTGTACTCTCATGAGGGTTTCTGATTTTTTGGGAAATTATAGTGCTGGAATTAGGTCAAACGGAGCTGGGGTGGGCCCACGAGGCACCAGGGCACGCCTGCCCCCCCAGGCGCGCCCTGGTGGCTCGTGGCCACCTCCTCTGGTGTTTGGTCCTCTCCCGAAGCTTCTAGTGTTGGTATTGTCCAGAAAAAAATGTCCAAAAAGTTTCGTGGCATTTGGACTTCGTTTGGTATTGATATTCTGTAAAACAAAAACAGGACAGAAAACAGCAACTGGCACAGGGCACTAAGTTAATAGGTTAGTCTCCAAAAATGATATATAATTGCTGTGAATGCATATAAAAACATCCAAGATTGATAATATAACAGCATGGAACAATAAAAAATTATAGATATGTTGGAGACGTATCACTTACCCCGTGTGTGATGAGTTTGAACGTACAAATTTTGGTTCAAATTTCCCTGGTTACAGTGGTCATCCACATCATTGCATAATTTGGGTACACAAAAGAGCCTACAGCACACCCACACTTCTTAATTGAGCAAGTTCAATAATTAAACAAAGCTAGCTGACCTAAACATTACTCTAACAAAAGACCGACGCTCTAAACAAAGACTACTACTCTGTCTGGCGCTCGTCGATCTCCGCCACCTCCTAAATGTCCAGCTCACGCCCGACGATCTCCTGGGGAAGGTGCTCCATGGCATCCATCGCACCATACTCAGCAAGGATCTCGCCATCCGTGTCCGCCATCTCTTCGGAAAAGGCCGCCACGAGTTGGGCGTGGGCGGCCGCGGTCTGGGCTTGGACGGGATCCATCGTGGCAATGTATGCTGCGAACGAACAGACGGCTGCTCGAACGCTCACGGCGATTGCCAACTCTTCGGCCGTGGGTTGCCGACCGTTGTCAAAGAAGCTTCGTGTGATTTCTGCGGTGACCGCTAGGAGCTGGGCGCGAGCGGCCTCGACATGGGTGCGGGCAGCCGCCATCAGGGCTAAGGCGGCCGCCGCGGAACGGACAGCTGCTGTCCCACTCTCGCCATTTTCTATCCCCGTCGCAGATGTTGCTGCCGCCATCTCAGCTGTAGTAGCGGCCATGTCGGCTGTCGCAGCTGCCGGTCACAGATTGCGGCCACGCTCAAGTAGGTTGTGAGCACGCTCATGGAGGCTACGGCCGTGCTCTCGTCGGAGTGGGCCGCCGAAGTTGCCCTCACGACGCGGGTCCATGTCCCCATCTTTGACCGGCGACGATTGAACAGTGATATGATATTTGGGGGGCTAGTTTACTTGACGTGCCGGCTGTGGACTGTAGCCGACGAACCTTCTTGCATAAGCCATATATGACGGTGCACGAAGATATTTTGTACTGCATCTCACACGGTTGGTGATAATAAATTGTGTGTGATGTACTTGATTTTTCGTCTTGAAATGAAATACGGAATGGGGTCACAGCGGCAAAGGATGGTGTTTGAATTGCTAGAACATTTGTCTGCAGTGAACATAAAACTATACAAGTGTCGTGTTAAAATTTGGAATTATTCGGGGTTCGTTTGGACATTTTTATACATTAACTGAGTTTTCTAGGCATTTTATGTGCATAATTAAAATTTGAACTACATGCACATGCTCCGGTGCACCAAAATGGGTTAAAAAATCATATGTGTGTCCTTGGGTGCATGCTTAGGTCCCATGCAAGAAATGGGAATGAATTTCAAACATCTCGGCATCGTGGCTCGACCGCAAACGCTGAGATACTTGGTTTTGAAATTCTAGTAAATCCAAAACTCGTCTGAAATTCATGAAACTTGGCATGCTGTCATGGAATGGCCCCAACATGCTGTGGTAAAATTTTTGCCCCATTTGGGGCAGGTTTTGGTATAAGCTTCTCACAAACCAGAGCTTCTCACAAGAAGCCTCATGGTTCCGGTAGGGAACGTGTCACCTTTGTGGACGAAACGACATTCGTTACCTCTTCTTGCCTTGATTTTTTTCTAGAGGTAACATAGACCAATAGGAGTGTTGTGTTAAATTTTGGAATTATTTGGGGTTCATTTGGACATTTTTATACATTAACTGAGTATTCTAGGCATTTTATGTGCATAATTCAAATTTGAACTACATGCACATGCTCTGTGGCACCCCGGCTCAGAAAAACTGGAACACCCCGTATTCCAGCCCTGAGATCAAGTCTTCTGGAATACGACACTGCTTAGCATAGAACAAATCAGCTCTTTATTACAAATATAACGGGTACAAAGGTTCTGAAGGTATGAAGGTTACAAAGGCATGGCGATACTACGCCTGCTCAGATAGCTCTATGCTAGAAGCGAGACAACTCGTAACAACGGAATAACTTCTAGCAGTGGAACAACGATGATGGTGATGAACTCCACTCCGCAAGGACTCTGGCTGGGACGCATCCTAGAGCGCAACCTCGGGATCCTCGACAAGCAATCAATCACGGCATCACCTGCAATCTGGTATGACACGCCAGGTGAGTACTTTGAATGTACTCGCAAGCTCACAGCATCCAAAGCAATCAAGACAAACAGCAGCATGGCATTTACAAGTTAATCATCAATGATGAACACAATACTACTAGAACAACATGAGCATGGCGGGTACATATAATTCATGATATGAACATGATGATACTAGCACTAGCATGCAAGGGGATCGATGTTTAAGGTCTCATGGATCAACTTACTCTGCTCGGAGGTTATCTCGTAACCACCTTAGGTATCAATCTTTCTTACCGTCGTGATCATCACACGATCACCTCATGATCAACCATCATCAAGAATACCATCGTGATCATCTCATGACCACATAAAGATCAATCAACTTCTTTCCTCATCAAACCGGGGTTGTTATTATCCAGGTTATTATTTCTGTTGACCCATAGTGTGACCTACTATGAACTGTGTCCATGACCGAGGACGCGGCTATCGATAGATTATACACTTTGCATAGGTTAGTACACTGTACCCACACCACGGAACTCATGGCCTCATGCTCCCATTCGGGTGGACCAATGACATTCCGACAAAACCCATCTATTGCATGACACTCTCCCGGCCACTCCGACAAACTCCCCTTTGGGCTATGTCCTGGGTAGCCCCGATGTCAACTAGTGACATCCGCCACCTCTGTGGCTGCCACCGTCATGGCCAAACAAAAACAACGTCCCAAACGGGGACCTCGGTATACCATACAACTCGGGCACACAAGGCTTATGGCCGCCTACCTGATCAGGGTAGCGCGCGCACATAAACTTCCCTAGTTGGAGGCACCGGCGAGAAACATGACAATAGACCGAATCAGGGCCCCCCATAAGGCAAGTGTGGTTGCACTGGTTAGCTCGATTCGGTGGCAGCATGACTCAGCCAACATATTTGTTCAAGTTCAATTAATGTCAGGTTCAACTTGAAAGGTGATGAGCTGAGTCATAACAACATAACAATGCACATGAGCATGATATCGGTGTAACCATGGATGGGCAACATAACCATTTAACAACATAACATCAACAATGATAACTCATTTAGTCTACGGGATGCAGATGAGCATGGCATAAAGAGGATCATGAACATCACAAGTATTTTCATATCATTCCATAATGATTCATATGAGCATGTCATTATCACTAGCAGCTGAAATGATTACAAGAATAAAAACATGATAAGAATATCCTTAGCAATTAATCATATCACTTACTAGATGAAAAATGAACATGGCATCAGCAATGAGCATGGATTCACAAGCATATCAGTAACATTCAAAATAATTATATGAATAAATAATATTCGAACATTCAAGTGAAAACCATGGCTATTGCAATGCCATCATGCAAGTGGCTGTCGTGGCTTGCCTGGGGATGAAGGATTCACCGGGGAGAAGTGCGAGACACTCGCGAAATTTTTTGCCGGAAACGTTTCCCTCTCGGTGGAGCTGATTAGGGGCAAGGGAAAAATGGTCATTTTCACAGTGTGACAACCTCATGAAAATGATACCAACAGAACGGGCTCGACGAGTAGAGAACGTGGGCTTTTGAATCACCTAAATCGGAGTTACGGTTGCGGAGATACGGACGTTCGTTCGTTAGGCAGAAAACAAATAAAACATATTCATTTATGCTCTTAACGGGTGAACGCCCGCTAAATAACTGTTTCGGCCGGCGGCTGAAAAAGAGAAGGCGCCTTTTACGGGGATACGTCTTCGGAGCAGTGAAAACGCATTTTGGCCCGAAGACGCAGGAAAGTACGCTTTCATATATTGAAGGCGTATTTAATGGATTACGTCTCCACTTAAAATGCGTGCGGGTCCGGGGTCAACGCCTTCGTCTGGCTAACGTGCGGGCCCGAGGGGATGGTGGGCCCCGCCTGGCCAAGTCGTCGCCTCCTTCCTCGCGAGCGCCCGCGGGGCAGAGGAGTCCGCGAGCTCCGGCGACCTCCCCGGGCGGCTCCGGCCACCTCCGGTGGAGCTCGGACTACCGGAGTGACCGGGAGAGCGAGGCGCACCCGCCTGAACGCCTCCTACTCATCGGGGAGCGCGGGACCGAGCGAGGCCATGGCCGTGGCGGACGGCGGCGACGGTGAGGTTGGCCACGGTGCGACGGCCATGGAGTGGAGGAGGGGAAGAGTGCCGAAGATTTGCCTGGTGCTAGGTGGTGCTCGGATAGTGTCTAGGTGGGGAGGGAGACGCCGAGTAGCTCGAATTTGAGCCGGCCGAGATGGCGGCCATGGTGGCAATGCGAGGGCAGCGGGGCTCCGGAGATCAAATGGATGGGTTGGGGAGGCGTCTAGGAGAGAGCAGAGGAGCTTGGTGAGGTCGGGAGGCCTCGGGGACGGCTTAAATAGCCGCGGCGAGATGCCCGTGCTCGGGTGCCGCCAAGGGCGCATGGAAGGTGCTCTGGCGCGACCGCGTACGCGTGCGCACGGGCGGAGAGGTTGACGGTGACGAGAGAGGCTAGTGGAGCGCCAGAGGAGGGCATACGCGGGAGGGGCGAAGTCCGGTCGGCCACTAGGCCACTGTGTGCATGCGGCCGTGGCTATCGTGGTGCGAAAAGTGCGAAGGAGGAGGGGGCCAGGGCACGCATGGACGCGGGGGACTGTGGGCGACGCGGTGGACAAGGTGGGACGCGCGAGAGCGGCCGGAAGGGCAGTGCCCGGAGCTAGCTGACGTGCAGAGCGCGCCAAACGCATGCCAACGGCGTGGTCACCACGTGCGTTAGCGAGAGGAGGGCACGTATGCCTAGCAAAAGGTGTCCAACGTGTAGTCCCTTCAACATGGGGCCTCTCTGAAGTGATAGAACAAAGAAAACTACTTTGTGCTCAACAGAAGTTTGCTGTAGCAAACTTGATCATGAAGTTGTGGTCAAATGGAATGAGATAAGAGCTAACCAGGATATCACAGGGGTATAGGGTAGGGAGGACTACCATCCTGTGAAATATGAAATAATTTGGACCAGGATTTAACATAGTTGCTTTACAATTGCAAAAACTGGTCCAGAAACTAGATCATGAAGTAGCACTCACCTGGATGATTGGATTGGGCTGACAATTGGTGGAGTATGATCATTTCGGCATATGAAGGCACTGCAAATATTTCATACCATTTGGATACACCTAAATGGTACTTGCTTCACAATGCTTTCTACTGGACAGAAACTTGGGGGAATTTTGTGGAGAAAATGGATTTACAAAATGATGTGAATTTTGGCATGCCCAAAGGATATAGGGATACTTAGGTCCTGGATTAATTTCAGATTTTATGAAGCAATATAAAATATAGTTGCTTCACAACCTGAAATTATGGCCAGAAACAAAGATTTGAAGGTGTGCTCACATAGATTGTGGTATGGATATGAAATTTGGTGGAGAGTAATGATTTGATCATATGGATGATCTCCCAAAATTTCAACTCATTTGGATTAGCCTAGCTAGTACTTCCTTCACAAAACTTCTCTCTGGACAGAAACTTTCGAAATTTGCTGAGGAAGATTTACTAGGCAAATGAAACTGAATTTTGGCATGTGCCAATTATTTGGATATGAGAGAGTGCACAATTTTTTTGAAGGCAATCAAGAAAAGATAAATAGCACTTCCTTCACAAAGTGCCATACTGGACAGAATAGGAAATGAATATTCCTGAATTATTTTTGAACTAGGCAAGTATGTGCTTTGACATATTAGTGGAAGATATGATCCAAAGAATTTATGAGAATTTTGTGGGAATTTTATGGAAGACAGAAATGTAGGTTGCTTCACAACCTAGGGCAAACATGGTTATTCCTTTAATAGAAAAAGGAATATTCCCAAGAAATAAATATTAGGGTTGGGCTAAGATGGAAATTACAAGGTCTTGGGATAGATTTGAGAATGACAAGCCACTTGGAAGTGGCAGGATAGAAGATCTTCCCAGGTTTCAAGACCATAGAGCCACGGAAAAAGGAACTCCAAATAAAAATTCGAAGAAATCCAAAAGAAAAAGAAAGGGCCAAAAATCAGGGTGTTACATGCTCCGGTGCCCCAAAATGGGTTGAAAAATCATATATGTGTCCTTGGGTGCAGGCTTAGGTCCCATGCAAGAAATGGGAATGAATTTCAGACACCTCGGCATCATGGCTCCACCGCAAACGTTGAGATACTTGGTTTTGAAATTCTAGTAAATCCAAAACTCGTCAGAAATTCATGAAACTTGGCATGCTATCATGGAATGGCACCAGCATGTTGTGGTAAAAAAATTGTCCCATTTGGGGCAGGTTTTGGTATAAGCTTCTCACAAACCAGAGCTTCTAATAAGAAGCCTCATGGTTCCGGTGGGGAACGTGTCACCTTTGTGGACGAAACGACATTCGTTGCCTCTTCTTGCCTTCATTTTTTACAGGCAACATAGACCAACAGGAGTGTCGTGTTAAAATTTGGAATTATTCGGGGTTCGTTTGGACATTTTTATACATTAACTGGGTTTTCTAGGCATTTTATGTGCATAATTCAAATTTGAACTACATGCACATGCTCCGGTGCACCAAAATGGGTTGAAAAATCAAATGCGTGTCCTTGGGTGCATGCTTAGGTCCCATGCAACAAAGGGAATGAATATCAAACACCTCGGCATCGTGGCTCGGCCGCAAAAGCTGAGATACTTGGTTTTGAAATTCTAGTAAATCCAAAACTCGTCTGAAATTCATGAAACTTGGCATGCTATCATGGAATGGCACCAACATGCTGTGGTAAATTTTTTGTCCCATTAGGGGCAGGTTTTGGTATAAGCTTCTCACAAACCAGAGATTCTGACAAGAAGACTCATGGTTTCGGTAGGGAACATGTCACCTTTGTGGACGAAACGACATTCGTTGCCTCTTCTTGCCTTGATTTTTTTTCTAGAGGTAACATAGACCAATAGGAATGTCGTGTTAAATTTTGGAATTATTCGTGGTTCGTTTGGACATTTTTATACTTTAACTGAGTTTTCTAGGTATTTTATGTGCATAATTCAAATTTGAACTACATGCACATGCACCACAAACTTGAGAACTTGGTTTTGAAATTCTAGTAAATCCAAAACTCGTCTGAAATTCATGAGACTTGGCATGGTGTCATGGAATGGCACCAACATGTTGTGGTAAAAAAATTGTCCAATATGAGAGAAGGCACACAAATTAACAGCCAACAAATAGCTGTCACGTTATCATCACAAACGGTTGTATAGTATTATTTAAATCGTGGGCGTTCTATTGACCATTTACGTGCCGCCACGCGTCCCACTTGTTTAATGGCAAGGAGGTGCCGTCCGGGCAGCTGTTTGAGTAGACAGGAGGCGTGCGAACAAAGTCCGCGGCGCAGGCTGACCGAGAGGCATGCGACCAGTCCTGCGCTGTGCAGGCTGACCGGGAGGCGTGCGACCAGTCCTCCGCTATGCAGGCTCACCGGGAGGCTTGTGAGCAGTACGCTGCATAGGCACACCGGGAAGTGAGCCCTTTGACCACTATCCCTGCCTGCCTCGCTCTCAACTTCTCCATTAATGGCGCCCGAGACGCTGTTTAATAGGCGGCCTTACTGATCTCTCTTCATCTCCCATTCCCCTCTCGCCCGAATCCTATCTCCCAGAGCTCCACCTACTCCATGGCGCACAAGGATCATCTACCACTAGTCTTCCTGTTTGGTGAAGTCGACTCCGAGCCGGAGGAGATAGAAAATAAGGAGGAATGGGACCTCAGGGACATGGCTCTGAATGAGCTGGCCGCGGCAGATGCTGCCACCGCGCCCGTCCCAGCTCCCATCCCCGCGCCCGTGTAAGCGACCATCCCCGTGGCATTGACGGGCTGGTCGCCGAGCACCATCACCGAGCTGGAAGCCGTGGGCATCAATGAGGTCCCTGTGGACCCATGCGAGCTCGTGTACGTACCAGCGCCAGCGCCCCCACCTGAGCTCGTGCGCGCCCCAGCACCCACCGCGGCGACGGTCCCCGTGCGCTTTCCTGCACCAGCCACGCCCTTGCCAGTGCGCGCGCCTGCACCCGCCGCACCCCCCTCAGCGTCATGGGATGCCGCCGTCGACTGCTACCTTGCAGCGCCGCGAGTTGCCATCCCCCCGCGCCTCGCTCGTCGATCGCGCGACGAACGGCTCTTGGATTTGGAAGTCCATAACATTCTGGGATGGCTTGAAGGCTTGAACAACGGTGTCCCGAATGACGACAACACCGGCGCAGCACGGCGCCGCCGCTGCAATTTGTTTTTCTGTTTAATATTGTATCCCGGTCGTATGAATGTAAAACCAGAGTGTCATTGAATGAAATCTATGGTTTTGATCAACTTAGCGTTTTTTCTCTGAATGTACAGACTTATCAATGTAAAAAAAACATCAGCGTCTTTCTTTGAATAAAACACTCATCGCAAACGTTTTTAGACTGAACACAGGTATGCAAAGCGAGAGCTGGATTCCTTCGCAGCTAAGCCAAGGGAAAAATGTGGCGCGCAGGTTTTGTGCATCTCTTCATCGCAAACGATTTTGCATGATGACCCGTGCAACGACGTACAAACAATGTGGTAAGATTTGCATCTGTCATATTGGGTATATTTGCCATTTATCAAAATGGAAAAATTGTCATTTGTCAATCTAGTAACACTGCCATTTTTCAATCTAGTAACATTGCCAGTTGTCAACCTAGTAACACTGCCATTTGTGATCGTCAGAAAAAAAACACTGCCATTTGTCAAATTTTGCAGCTAAAAATCACTAGTACTGTAATTTTTGCAAATGAAATTTAGTAAGCATAGATTTCATTCATAGATTAAGCAATCATTCTTTATACAAACAGTTCAACTTGACAGCTGAACCGAACAAACTTTTACCCAATTGTTGCCAACCACGTACTGAAACAGCTAGTTCAACTATATATACTAGCTAAATTTAAGTACGTAGTACAGTTCAACCATATCTATAGTCAGATGAACTAAACAAAATAGCCCCTAAATACTACTACTACGGAGGGGCTTTGTACTACTTCCAGTAGCCTCTCCTCTGCCGAGTGCGCTCAGTAAGAGGCCGAGGAGGAGGAGCCTACCGACGAGCTGGAGAAGGGGAATCCGGTGCCTGCCGCTGCTGCACCTTTAGCGACGCCCAGCTCGAACGCCCTCTGCCGCTCCAGATGATCCCTCTCGAAGTGGCGGGACTCCTTGTATATGTGGCACCCCGGCTTAGAGCAACCGGTTTACCTTGCATTGCCAGCCCAGAGATCAAGTCTTCTGGCAATACACAACAACTTGGTACAGAAAACAACCGCTTTATTGATCTCTTAGCGGAAACATAGGTTTACATCTTACATGATGAGCGAGGCCAAGCGGCACACACGGTGCGGCTGCACTTATGTACATCATTTAGTAGACATGACAGGGGCCTCTATGATAGGGGAACTACTACGCGACAGCGGAACGACGAGGTAGCAGGACTCCATTCCACAGGGACACTGCTGGGACACGGCCTAGATCGCGACATACTGCTCGACGTCAACTCCTTGCACGGCTTCTCCTACATCTGGCATGATAAGCCAGGTGAGTACTTTGAATGTACTCGCAAGCTCACAGCAAACAAAACAAGTGCGACCAACAATAACAAGGTATTTCACAAATTTAATGCATGAGCATGATGCTACTCAACATGAGATGTGCGTGAAACATTGCCATGGTCCTCGGGACCAACTTACCATTTCGGGGTTACCGCGTAACCACCGTGCATAACTTACCAACGTGATCCTTACCGGATCACATTCATACCCTTCATAGTTATCCTTGATCACCATTTCTGCATGTGCCATCTTGTGAATCTTAGTGTGCAAGTTAATTATTTCTGTTGACCCACGGTGTGACCTACTACGAACTGTGTCCATATCCGAGGATGCGGCTATCGATAGATTATACACTCTGCAGAGGTTAGTACACTGTACCCACACCACGGAACTCATGGCCTCGTGCTCCCATTCGGGTGGACCAACGACATTCCGACAAAACCAATCTATTGCATGACACTCTCCCGGCCACTCCGACAAACTCCCCTTTGGGCTATGTCCTGGGTGACCCTGATGTCAACATGTGACATCCGCCACCTCTGTGGCTGCCACCGTCGTGGCCAACATCAAAACTGTCCCAAACGGGGACCTTGGTACCATCAAAACTCGGGTCCTCAAGGTTAAGACTGCCTACCGGGCCAGGGTAGCGCCAGAGCACAACCTTCCCTCGTAGGAGGCACCGGCGAGAGGCATGACAATAGACCACATTAGGGCCTCCCCATCCAGGCAAGTGTGGTTGCACTGGTGAGCTCGATTCGGTGGCACCATGACTCGATCAACAGCATGTTCAAGTTGGATTATTATCACGTTTAACTTGAAAATAAAATGATTCGAGCCATAGTGAATGAATGGATGCACGGGTCATGGTCATGAATAACAAATGCATCATGTTGTCATATGAGTATATGCCATGATACCTACTGCACACTAGCAAGAAAGCATGTATCCTACTGCATAAATTATCAGCATGACAGAACAAAGTTTATGCAATGAGATTTATATAGCAAATTATTTTAAATAGTGAATAAAGGATGAATTTAATTCAATTAAACCAAGTCATTGCAATGCCATCCTTGCATATGAATGTTGTGGCTTGCCTTGGTTCAGAGGAGTGTCACAGTACTCCTGGCCTTCTTCAACACAACTAGGATCTTCTGAAAATAAATTAAATGCAAAAAGAAAATGTCACATAACACTGTTTAATGCACCAGAAATTCTCAACAGCAAGAAAAATTCTGAAATTTGGCATACAGAAACTTTGGAATTTTATAAACCAGTAGCAAAAAGAATCAATTCAATTGGACTTATAGATTAAAAGTTATAGTTGGTCAAAGTTGGATTAGAATCTGGTCAAAATTTCCATTTAAATGAATTTAACCGAGCGGCCACGTCGAAGGCGTATTTTGAGAATACGCCTCCACTTATGTACCGGTTCGGGAGCGAGAGAGAGAATGACAGGTGGGGCCCGATGTCAGGATTAAATAGAGAGAGAGAGGAACAGGGGGCGGCGGCACTGTCGTCGGCGTTTCTCCGGCGAGGAGACGTCGACGATCACTGGAGAGGAGGGGGATGGGTTCAGCTCGGCGAGACGGTCACACACGTACCCGAAACACAGGCTGGGGTGGTCGGACGGCGTCGCGGCGATCCTCTCCAGAGACGGTGGCGGCGGAGCTGATCGGGGTCGGCGTTTCCGGCAACAATCCGGCGAGCTCTTGGTACCGTCGTGCTCAGGAGGTTGCTACGGTCTCAGGGGTGGCAGTGGTTGGAGCTGGGGGGGACGAATGGGAGTGTACTGAGTCGACTAGACATGCCGTGGTGGCGCGAGGGGAGAGGTTGGACGGCGGCCGACGGGCAGAGCGCCCAGAGCGCGTGCATTGCACCCTGCTCACACGCGGTCACCGCGTGCACTGGCACGGGGGTGGCTTTCAGCGCTGCCAAAACATGTCCTCGGTGTTGTCCCTTCAATACTTTGCCAAGAAACGCGCTGGGCTTGCCAAGTGGTTCACTGGATGTGACTGGAGCTAGAGCTAAAGTTTCTGGACAGAAACTTGCTCCAAGAGGTGAGGACAAATGGCTGGGATTCTAGGGCTGGTTTTAGGCTTTGAAGCATCACTTAGGATGGTCATTAAGTGGTAAAAATTTCAGCTAAAAAGGGTCAAGGAAAAATATAGTTGCTTCACAATGTGCTCTTTCTGACCAGAAGCAAAAACATTTTCCTTGGCTGAAATTTTCCAAATGACCATGGGATATTTTTGCATAGGAAAGTGAGGCATGACCCAAAGAATATTTGGGAATTTTCTTGGAATTTTCTGGGCAATAAAAATAGGGGTTGCTTCATAGCTTAGTGAGAGAAAGGGCATTTTTAGAGAGAAAAAGAATATAATGCCATTAAATAAAAATACCCAATGGCATTATTATGAGAGGGATGAGGTCTAGGGAGGGTTTATGGATAATAGAACCCACTTGGAAGAAAATCAAAAATAAATCCAAGTGGTAAGTCCAAAAGAAATGACTGGAAAACCCAACTGCAAATAAAATACTCAATAAAATCCAAATAAAAAAAAGCAAAATCCAGGGTGTTACAGTATATCTCCGCATTCCGCGCCACTACGGCGGCTTCTCCTGCGGCCATGGAGGTGGTAAGACGCTTGGCGTACTCAACCAGGCGCTCCTCCTCCTCCCGTAGGAACTCGATGTAGCGCGCGGCAAGGTTGCTGATGCTCGTGCGGGCCTCCACATCCCACCTTCGGGCCATGGTGGCGGAGCGAGTGATGACCCCGGCGATCGACGATGGGGTGGCGGCCACAGAGGCCGACGGTGGGGTGGCGGGCACCTCCCGCCTTCGGGCCGCGGTGGCGGAGCGGGTGATGGCCAGGGCGGCCGACGGTGGGGTGGCGGCCACGACGGCCACCACCCGCCTTCAGGCCGTGATGGCGGAGCGGTCGATGGCCCTGGAGGGCTTTGGTGGCGTGGCGGCCACGGTGGCCGATGGTGGGGTGGCGGCAACGGCGGCCGGCAACAGCTGCCGTCGGGCAGCGGCGGCGGAGCGTGTGGTGGGTGTTGTGCGCACACCCAACAGGGACGCCACGGGCAGTACACACAGCCGGGGACTGCACCGCCACCGCGGTGTTGCCTCCCAGCTGGAGTTGTCCTCAGACGACGGCGGAGTGGCTAAGCGACGACGACGGACCGGTGCCATTAATTGGTGATGGTGGGAGAAGAAGACGAGATAAGCTACGGGGAGGGAGGGGAAAATGCGATGCCGACTCGTTGGCCGTGACTGTTTATATAGTAGGCCGGAAAGCACTGGGGTTTTTTGGGATTTCGCCGAGTCGGGCGGGAAGCTTGCACGGTTCCGCACGGGAACTTGCATGGTAGCATGGGAATGGGCTCACCGACGATTCATTGCCGCCTCTTCGAGCTAACATCTGGCCAAAAGAACGCCTGTGCGGTGCTCAAGCTTGTGCTCTAAGCATTCTGCGGCAACGCGGTGCAAGACGTGCGAGAGGAGGACGAAATGACACGTACACAAACGGTTAAAAAAATGTTTGCGATTTAATTACCTAGCACACGGCCGCTCTCTACGCAGTGTCACAAATGATTGTTCGCCCACAGTGTGATGTGGAATGTGACGTAGTTTCACATCACGCGACCGGCTCGCAACTGCTGGCCGGCTTGTAGACGGCCATTCCCTACGTGTTCAACTGCTCTATGCGTGTGGTTGCTCGCGGTTGAGGCGGCCGCGGCGCGCTCTGCTCGCGTCACGCCGCGCGCGCTCTGCTCGCGTCTGGCTGCTGTAGGATCGAAAGCATGTCTAGAGGGGGGGAGATTAGACTACTTGACCAAATAAAAACCTAACCTTTTCCCAATTTTAGTTGTAGGCAGATTTTAGCAAGTACACAAGTCAAGTAACACCCTACACATGCAATTCTAAGAGTGTGGCAGCGGAAAGTAAACAATTGCACATGTAAGTAAAGGAAGGGATCGAAGATTTCAAACGCAATGAAGACACGATGATTTTTGGCGTGGTTCCGATAGGTGGTGCTATCGTATGTCCACGTTGATGGAGACTTCAACCCATGAAGGGTAATGGCTGCGCGAGTCCACGGAGGGCTCCACCCACGAAGGGTCCATGAAGAAGCAACCTTGTCTATTCCACCATGGCTTACGTCCACGAAGGACTAGCCTCACTCGGGTAGATCTTCATGAAGTAGGCGATCTCCTTGCCCTTACAAACTCTTTGGTTCAACTCCACATCATGTCGGAGTCTCCCAAGCGACACCTAACCAATCTAGGAGACACCACTCTCCAAAAGGTAATAGACGGTGTGTTGATGATGAACTCCTTGCTCTTGTGCTTCAAATGATAGTCTCCCCAACACACAACTCTCTCTCTCTCACAGATTTGGCTATGGTGGAAGAAGAATTTGAGTGGAAAGCAACTTGGGAAGGCTAGAAATCAAGGTTCAAATGGTAGGAATGGAATCTCTTGATCTCAACACATGAGTAGGTGGTTCTCTCTCAGAAAATGTATGGTGGAAGTGTAGGCACGTTCTGATGGCTCTCTTCACTAAGGAAGAAGGGGTGGAGGGGTATATATAGCCTCCACACAAAATCCAACCGTCACACTCTTTTGACCCAACTCGGTGGCACCGATCAGAAATCTCAGTGGCACCGACCTGTGTAAAAGATATGAACGCTAGGAATCTCGGTGGGACTGACTGGAACAACTCGGATGGACCGATGTGCAATGGTTACGGCAAACCTCGTCTCGGTGGCACCGATTGCATCAAGTCGGTGGGACCAAAGTGAAGCAATAAGGCAACAGAGAGTTGGCAAGCCATCTCGGTGGTACCGATTGCAAATCTCGGTGGGACCGAAATAATTGCAACTAGTAACAGAGAGTTGGCAAGGCCATCTCGGTGGGACCGAGATCCATATCGGTGGATCCGATTTGTTAGGGTTTGGCAGTGGCTAAGTCCAGATGAACTCGGTGGCTCCGGATAGGAAATGATTCGGTGGGGCCGAGTTGGAATGTAGGATTTGGACATATTTGGATGGAGAAAGTGGTTGAGGGTTTTGGAGCAATGTCACTAAGCACTTGAGCAAAAAGATCATTAAGCAACACCTCATCCCCTTTTAATAGTATTGGCTTTCCTATGGACTCAATGTGATCTTGGATCACTTAACAAAAATGTAGAGTCTTGAGCTTTTGCCAATCCATGTCCTTAGCATTTTGAAGGGTCCACAATCACTAGTCCTTGCCATGCCAATCATTGAACATCCTGAAATATTTAACTTGAATGGACATTAGTTCAATGAGATATATGTTGTTATGAATTACCAAAACCACCCGGGGATTAGTTGCACTTTCAATCTCCCCCTTTTTGGTAATTGATGACAACATATAGATCAAAGCTTCGACAAATGATTAAGTGAATGAAATACATCGTCGCTTTGAGAAGTATGTGATAAGCAAGAGCTCCCCCTAAATTTGTGCATTCTTAAATATTTGCGTTTGAATGCAAATGCACAATCGATTAGGATCATGGGTTACTCTTCCATGTCACATACGACTTGGTGGAGCGCACAAAATGATATGAATGGAGTAGTAAGCACGCATCACCAAAAACACAAGTGAATGATCATACAAGAATAATGATATGGATAAGCATTAAGCATCACATGAAGCATAGTATGATCAATCACACACAACCATGGTATCTCACAAGCATAACAGGTAATGTAGCACAAACCAAATAGAACAAGTAGCAACACAGAAAACTCAAAAGAACCAACCAACGAGCAGAAGCAAGACACTCTCTCTCTCGAAGCCTAATGATCTATACAAATTCTCCCCCTTTGGCACCAAGTACCAAAAAGTTCAAATAGGTATAGAGCTATGAGTCTCTCTAGGCACGATCCTCGGCAGCTCCTGAAGGTCTTGAGCTAGCTGCTCTGCCATACTCCTTAGCAATCACTTTATTCTTCTTTGATGTGGCCTCACTAGCCACAAAATCCTCATCCTCATCATCTGAGGTTCTCTTCTTCTTGGTTTTGGTGGCAGCTTTTGGAAGATCTGGAGAACTTCTCTCTCCCTCATAAAAACTTTCCTCAGGACTGGATCCTTCACTGAGATCTGCATGCTGTTCTGACACATTCTGGCTGTCACTTGCAACTGACATGTTGCAAACTGACCCTGTGAATAGATGGGTATGGGCAGAGTAGATGAGTTATCACAAAAAGCAGATTGTTTTGATGAAAATTGAGTTCAAATCTTAGTTTCAAGTTTTCACAGAATGCATTTCGGATGGGCCGAGTTGATCATCTCGGTGATACCAAAGCACTCAACAGAAACAAAACACGCCATTTCGGTCAGACCGAGATGTGGTTCGGTGTCTCCGAGATGATAGGGTTTCACATAGACTTTACTTTCGGTCTCACCGATTCGTACAACTCGGTGGCACCGAGACGTACTAGTGCAATGGCCTGGGGCCAAATCGGTGACTCCGAAAATCTCAAATCGGTCGGTCCGAGATGCGTTTGGCGGAAACTTAAACCTAAATTTTTTGCTCGAATCTAATCTACGGAATTTGTTCGTGGAACATGCATTGCAATCTGTGGCAAGAATACTGGCAATCCATCCGTGCATTGAATCGGAAAGAGGAACACGGAGGGGGTAAAATCTCACCCTAACTTGGCGGAGATTCTCTACGGCGGCAACGGCAGGGAAGATTCCCATGGACGGCGACGGATTCCTGTGGCGAGGGCGTGCATGACACAAAGGCGACGATCCGAAGACCAAGGCGACGGCAGCAACGGGGTGCGGGGGTCGTGACGTTTGAAGTAATTTTCAACGTACGGGCCGCGAAGTATATATACCCGTGTGCTGTCGGTGGCTCCGAGTGGAACAACTCGGTGGCACCGATATGTGTAACTGCAAGCAGTATAGCACATCGGTGACTCCGAAATGTTCAACTCGGTGACACCGAGATGGAAACCTAGATCAATCAAACTGTTTCGGTGAGTCCGAATAGGAGCGGATTGGTCACGCCGAAACAAATTTGAAGGTTTTGGAGGTTCAGCCCTTTCAGATCAGTGACTCCGAGTGCGCCTCACCCGGAGGGTCCGAAAATGACTTGTTCAATTTTTGTGATGTAGCAAGAATAGAATTTGAGATAAGAAAACATAGATAGCTAGAGAAGGTACTTAGGCATTCTTGTACATCCACTTGGCCAGAAAAACCAAGACAATCAAAACGACAAATGGATGTCCTACAATGAAGAAAACATGCAAACCAACATGCTCACACAATAAGATAGCAAATGAAATATGTGTCAAACATGCACAACCAATTCTAGCATCTATCAAGAAATTGGCGATGACTAGGTCATCTATATATGAGTATATTGACTTAGGAGTCAAATGAGAACATTTGATCATAGGTCATACTCATCGTTTAAGCACAAGTGGCGTTGCCACTTTTACATAAAGCATTAATGTGTTCACACCATTAGAGTTGCTTTAGCTCAATTTTTAGAGCAAAGCTCCCCCTAGATTTGATATCCCCCCGAAGAGGGATGAACTAAACTTGGGTTTTGTCAATGATGACTTCATGTAGATGTTGAAGATGTGGATGCTCAAGGTTGATGTAGACCATCAAGAGTTGGGAGCAATCCTTGGAGTTTTGCACTTTCAATACCTACATGGGTTAGTCCCACACAAGGAACATACAAGAATATCCATAGACATAGAGTGAAATACACATGTGATGATGTCCATGAATGCATTGAATACCTTGTCCCTTGCCTTACCAACAAGAGGGTTTGTGACTCCATGAACTAGTGCAAGATGTTGAAGTTGGTTGCACAAGTTCTTGCCATAAATGAATGTGAGTGAAGTTTGTTTGTGGAGTCACCCTCAAGAACTCTCTAGTTCTTCTTGTTTTGGACCCACATCAATTTGATGGGAATCCTTGGAGTTGTAGTTGAACTTGATGAAGTAGAACTTGATGAAGTCTTGGGAACCCACTTGACCAAGGCTTGAGGTGCTCCTTCAAATGAGTCAATCTCCTCTTGAAGCTTGTCCTTGCCTTTTAGCTTGTGGTCTTGTGGTGGAAGATCTTCTTGAGCTTGTGTTCCCTTGAAGGAAGTAGGATCATACTTCTCTTGTTGAGGAATGAACTTCGTCTTGGGGTATTGATCTTCTTCCCACTCAACTCCGTTAGAATTGAACTTTCGTTCAAAACCAACACCTTGGTTCTTCCGGTGCCTTCCTTGCTTGTGTACAATTTCCTCAAATTGCTTACTCCCAGCAAGGCTCTTGTAGACACCTTTTTCTATAATTCCTTTCAATAGATTGTTTTCTTGCTCAAGTGTAACTTGGCTAAGAGAATCATTAGTGGAATCAATAGAACTACTAGAAGCAACAACATTGAATATGGCATTGTTATTGTTACTACTAGAAGTAGAACCCTTTTTACCCTTGTTACTAGTTTGCTTAGGTTTAACTTGTGGCATAAAGGTAGACAAGAGTAAACGTTTGGCAAGATATGAAGAACTCTTCTTTCGAAGATCAACATTGATAGCTTTAAGAAACTCATGCTCTTGCTCTAAATTTAGCTTCTCGAAGCATAGCTTCTCATGAGTTCTTAGAAGTTCTCTATGATCCTCTTGAGTTGTTTCATGAGCTAACTTAAGAGCATTTAGTTCTTTAGTTAGATGCTCAATCTCCTTCATAGCATTGTCACTCATTTCCTCTTGACTATCATGATTACTAGCATTTTCATTATAGCTCACATCACTAGCCTTATCAACAAGTAAATCATCATCACCAAGCAAATCATCTTCATCACTAGTGAAGTAAAGGTATTCGCGGTGTGATACCTTGGGGCCTTTTGCCATGAAGCATCTTCCAATTCCTTCATTTGGTGAGTCAAAGAGATCTTAGGAGTTGGATGACACAAGAGCAGGTCCGGCAACACCTTCATCTTGACTATAGTCGGAGTTGGAGTGATAGCTTCTCTCGGAGTGGTTGTCGGAGTCAGAGCCGGAAATCCATTCACCAACATGAGCTTGATGTCTTCTTCTTGTGTAGCTCTTGGATGACTTGTCTTTCCTTTCCGAATCCTTGCTTTTTCGAGAGGGTCTTCGTTCATAACGATCATCTCTACTCCTTCTCTCCTTATGAGGTGATTCATCTCTTTTATATCTTCCTCTTGGTGATTCGTCTCTTTTCTTGTGAGGTGCCGTACACTCATTGGAATAGTGTCCGGTCTTCCACAATTGTAGCAATTTCAGTCACGACTTGATGATCTTTTCTCATAGTGTCTTGAGCTAGAGCTTCTTTCTTTCCCTTTGTTCTTGTAAAACTTGTTGAATCTTTTCACCATTAGGCTTATCTCTTCATTGGATACTAGCTTGTCACTTGAAGTTGTTGGAGCATCGGTTGAGGCTTTGTAAGGACCACTTGATTTGTTGTGTAGCTCCTCTTTGTCCTTGAGTGACATTTCATGAGCAACAATCCTTCCAATGACTTCCGTGGGCTTGAGATCTATGTAATTGGGCACCATTTGGATCAATGTGCAAACGGTATCATATTTTCCATCCAAAGCTCTAAGGACCTTCTTGATGATGAACTTGTTGGTCATCTCTTCACTTCCTAAGCCAGCAATCTCATTTGTATTGAGAGCAAGCCTAGAGTACATTTCAGGGACTCCATCACCATCCTTCATCTTGAACTTGTCAAGTTGACATTGAAGCACATCCAACTTAGATTCCTTGACGGACTCGGTACCCTCATGCATATCAACTAAAGTATCCCAAATATCCTTTGCATTCTCGAGGCGGCTGATCTTGTTGAACTCCTCGGGACACAAACTGTTGAAGAGAATGTCACAAGCTTGAGCATTGTATTGCAACATCTTCAATTCTTCCGTGGCTTCTTCATGATCCGGTTCCTTGCCATCCTCAAGGAATTCACCTTGCAAGCTGCTTACTTATAGCTTGCGTTGGTATTATCCCCGAAGAGGATGATGCAGCACAGTAGAGATAAGTATTTCCCTCAGTTATGAAACCAAGGTTATCGAACCAGTAGGAGAATCACGCAACATCTCGTTAGCAGCACCTGCACACAAACAACAAATCCTTGCACCCAACGCAAACGAGGGGTTGTCAATCCCTCGGCGGTTAATTACAAGATTAAATTGTATGTGATAGATAGATAGATTGAAACAAAAATACAAAATAAAATAAATAAAAGAAAATGGCAGCAATATTTTTAGGGTTTTAGTAATATGATTTAGATAGACCCCGGGGCCATAGTTTTCACTAGAGGCTTCTCTCGAGAAAATAGCATATGGTGGGTAGACAAATTACTATTGGGCAATTGATAGAAAAGCAAATAATCATGACGATATCCAAGGCAATGATCATGTATATAGGCATCATGTCCAAGATAAGTAGACCGACTCCTGCCTGCATCTACTACTATTACTCCACACATCGACCGCTATCCAGCATGCATCTAGTGTATTAAGTCCATAAAGAACGGAGTAACGCCTTAAGAACGATGACATGATGTAGACAAGATAAACTCACGTATGAATAAACCCCATCTTTTTACCCTTAATAGCAACGATACATACGTGTCATGTCCCTTTCTGTCACTGGGATTGAGCACCGCAAGATCGAACCCATTACAAAGCACCTCTTCCCATGGCAAGATAAATCAACTCAGTTGGCCGAACCAAATCAATAGATCGGAGAAGAAATACGAGGCTATAATAATCATGCATAAAAGAGTGCAACAAAGACTAAAATATATTCATGGATAATCTAATCATAAAATCACAATTCATCGGATCCCAACAAACACACCGCAAAAAGTGATTACATCGGATAGAACTCCAAGAACATCAAGGAGAACATTGTATTGAAGATCAAAAAGACAGAAGAAGCCATCTAGCTACTAACTATGGACCCAAAGGTCTGTGGTAAACTACTCACGCATCATCGGAAGGGCAGCAAGGTTGATGTAGAGCCCCTCCGTGATCGATTCCCTCTCCGGCGGAGTATCGGAGAAGGCCTCCAGATGGGATCTCTCTGGAATAGAAACTTGCGGCGGCGGAAAAAGTATTTCGTGGACTCCCCTGAGGGTTTCTGATTTTCTGGGAATTTATAGTGCTGGAATTAGGTCAAACGGAGCTGGGGTGGGCCCACGAGGCACCAGGGCGCGCCTGGGGGGGCAGGCGCGCCCTGGTGGCTCGTGGCCACCTCCTCTGGCGTCTGGTCCTCTCCCAAAGCTTCTAGTGTTGGTATTGTCCAGAAAAAAATCTCCAAAAAGTTTCGTGGCATTTGGACTTCGTTTGGTATTGATATTTTGTAAAACAAAAACAGGGCAGAAAACAGCAACTGGCACTGGGCAGTAAGTTAATAGGTTAGTCTCCAAAAATGATATATAATTGTTGTAAATGAATATAAAAACATCCAAGATTGATAATATAACAGCATGGAACAATAAAAAATTATAGATACGTTGGAGACGTATCAGCATCCCCAAGCTTAATTCCTGCTCGTCCTCGAGTAGGTAAATGATAAAAACAGAATTTTTGATGTGGAATGCTGCCTATCATATTCATCACATATTCTTTTCTTTTATAGCATGGACATTGGACTTGAATGATTCAAAGCAATAGTCTATAATTTGACATGAAGATATAAATACTCAAGCATACTAACAAGCAACCATGTCTTTCAAAATATCAACGCTAAAGAAAGTTATCCCTAGCCCATTATGCTCAATCATTGATCCATTCATGAAACACACTCAAATATTAGCTACATCCAATGCACAAGTATGGCAATAGTGCTCTCTAGTTGGTGCTTTATAAGAGAAGATGGAGACTCAAGAAAAATAAAAATTGCATAAAAGTAAATAGATAGTCCCTTCGCAGAGGGAAGCAGAGATTTGTCAAATGTGCCAGAGCTCAAAGCTGAAATTAAAGAGATAAAAATATTTTGAGAGGTATGCTTTTCCTGTCAACAAAAACAAACGAGAATTACCAATATCTTCCATGCTAGATACATTATAGGTGGTTCCCAAACAGAAAGTAAAGTTTATTTCCTTTCCACCATTTCTTTCACAATCCATGGCTAGCCGTATCCACGGGTGCCCTCCATACCATCACTTTCCAAGGAATTTTGTTGTTACTAATTTTTGATTTCATTGTGGGACTGGGCATCCCTATTACCAACCATACTCTCGTGCAATGACAAGTGAATAAACACTCATCGTGAGAATAACCCACCTAGCATGGAAAATATCGGCCACCCCCTTCCGCCACATGAGCGGTACGGGCACACAAAACAGAAAAATTATTTTGAAAATTAGAGTTGGCACACGCAAATTTACTTGGAACGGCATTGAAATACCGCATATAGGTAGATATAGTGGACTCATTTGGCACAACTTGGGTTTAAGGATTTAGGATGCGCAAGCAGTATTTCCGCTTAGTACAAATGAAGGCTAGCAAAAGATTGAGAAGCAACCAACCAAAAAACGAAAACGGTCATAAACATGCATTGAACATAACTAACACCGAATAATGCACCATAAGTAGGATATAATTTCTTTGCATAACTATTGACTTAACGTGCATGCATTGGGAATCACAAACCTTAACACGAATATTCTTACTAAATCACAATTACTCACTAACATGGCTCACATATTATCATCTCCATATCGCAAAACTATTGCGAGGAATCACACTTATCATAGTCACTGATCTATATGAAAGTTTTTATTATATCCCTCTTGAATATTCATCACTTCGGGACCAAATTCATATCTTGTGCAAATTACCGTTACTTTCATCAACTCTCAAAAAGATTTAAGTGAAGCATGAGAGTGCAAATATTTCTTCAAAATTTTCATCTTATCAATTCTCAAAATAATATAAGTGAAGCATCAGAATTCATTTCTTCAAAATTTGAATCAACTCTCAAAATAATATAAGTGAAGCATGAGAGTTTATTTCTTCAAAAGTTTAATCAACTCTCAAAATAATATAAGTGAAGCATGAGAGTTTATTTCTTCAAAATATAGCCACCACCGTGCTCAAAAAGATATAATTGAAGCACTAGCGCAACTGCCTAGCTCAAAAAATTTAAGTGAAGCACATAGAGTATTCTAACAAATTATGATGATAAACGTGTGGCTCTCTCAAGATAGGTCTGATTAGAAAACATGATTGTGACAAACTAAAAAGCAAACAAAGCAAAGACTCATATAATACACGACGCTCCAAGCAAAACACATACCATGTGACGAATAAAAATATAGCTCCAACTAAAATTACCGATGGTTGGTAGAAGAAAGAGGGGATGCCTTCCGGGGCATCCCCAAGCTTAGACGCTTGAGTCTTCCTTGAATATTACCTTCGGGTGCCTCGGGCATCCCCAAGCTTAGGCTTTTACTACTCCTTATTCCTACATCCATCGTGATCTCACCCAAAACTTGAAAACTTCAATCACACAAAACTCAACAAAACCTCCGTGAGATCCGTTAGTATAACAAAATAAATCACTACTTTAAGTACTGTTGCAAACCCATTCATATTTTATTTTTTCATTATACATACTGTATTCTAACTTCACCATGGCTTATACCCCCCGATACAATCCATAGTTTCATCAAAACAAGCAAGCAACACATCAAAAACAGAATCTGTCAAAAACAGAACAGTCTGTAGCAACCTATTTAAAAGCCATACTTATGTAACTCCAAAAATTCTGACAAATTAGGACAACGTGGGTAATTCAGATACAAATACTGTGTAAAAAATTCAGATTTTTTTGACATACCAGTACAGAAACAAAATTCGGGCACTAGACGCAAAACTTTCTGTTTTCCAAACAGCATCAATTATACTATCTTCCAAATCATCCTAAAGGCTTTACTTGGCACAAACACTAATTAAAAACACAAAAACACAATCATAACAGTAGCATGACAGTGAAAACACACAATAACAGAAAAAAAATTATTTTATTCATTGGGTTGCCTCCCAACAAGCGCTATTGTTTTATGCCCCTAGCTAGGCATAATGCATAGCTTCAAGTGTTGTCATTTTTGGTTTCCAACTCCTCAATCAAACATCCATTTTTTCTAATAGATTTAACATAGGTGTTTCTCACCATCACACTTCTAGGCACAAAATCAAGAATTTTACTTTTGTGAATAGGTTCCTTGATTATATCAATGAAATTGGGATGCACGCTAATCATTTTAAGATCCTCATTTCCCTTACTGGAAGTAGCACCATTGGTTTTAGGAACATATATGAACTTGCAATTTTTATTGGGAGGAGTTTTATCAATATTCTTAACGAAGGAAAAAGCTGACCCCAAATTGATAATAATTTCTTCTATCTTATCGATTCTAGCGGGGCTTTGTTCTATTCTTTCATTAACTACCGGTTCCTTTTCTTTTAAGGTTTTCAATGCGATTCCTACCTTAGAACCAAATTGAGTGATATGATTATGAAATTTTTTATCCAAATTCTCAAGGTGTTCAATAGTAGACATTTTACTTTCAATAGCCTCTAACCTTTGCATAACATGTTCCAAAGTCAAAGTTGTTTAATTAATAGTGATAGGTGGTGATCCCATTAAATTTCCCATAGCATTAAAAGCATCCGTAGAGGGACACATCAAGAAATTCCCTCCAGTAATAGTATCAAGCACAAATCTATACCAAGTAGTAATTCCCACATAAAAATTGCGAAGAAGAATAGTGGAGGGTTGCTTACGAGTTGATCTATTATGAGCATCGCAAATCCTATACCAAGCATCTTTTAAATTCTCTCCTCCCCATTGTTTAAAATTAAGTACTTCATTTTCAGGGGTAATAGTAACGAGCGAAGAACTAGCCATAGCGATTAAAACGAGCAAGCAATCAAGCAAACAAGAAAAAGGCAAACGGAAAATATTTTTGTATTTTTGCAAAAACTTTTTAGAAGTGGGGGAGATGAAAACGAGAGGCAAATAAAATAAATGCACGGAGATGAGAGTTTATGCAAAGGTACTTGATAGATGTTGATGATGTCTCCCCGGCAACGGTGCCAGAAATTCTTCCTGCTACTTGTAGCTTGCATTTATATTATCCCCGAAGAGGAAGGGATGATGCAACATAGTAGAGATAAGTATTTCCCTCAGTTATGAAACCAAGGTTATCGAACCAGTAGGAGAATCACGCAACACCTCGTTAGCAGCACCTGCACACAAACAACAAATCCTTGCACCCAACGCAAACGAGGGGTTGTCAATCCCTCGGCGGTTAATTGCAAGATTAAATTGTATGTGATAGATAGATAGATTGAAACAAAAATACAAAATAAAATAAATAAAAGAAAATGGCAGCAATATTTTTAGGGTTTTAGTAATATGATTTAGATAGACCGCGGGGCCATAGTTTTCACTAGAGGCTTCTCTTGAGAAAATAGCATATGGTGGGTAGACAAATTACTGTTGGGCAATTGATAGAAAAGCAAATAATCATGACAATATCCAAGGCAATGATCATGTATATAGGCATCACGTCCAAGATAAGTAGACCGACTCCTGCCTGCATCTACTACTATTACTCCACACATCGACCGCTATCCAGCGTGCATCTAGTGTATTAAGTCCATAAAGAACGGAGTAATGCCTTAAGAACGATGACATGATGTAGACAAGATAAACTCACGTATGAATAAACCCCATCTTTTTACCCTTAATAGCAACGATACATATGTGGCATGTCCCTTTCTGTCACTGGGATTGAGCACCGCAAGATCGAACCCATTACAAAGCACCTCTTCCCATGGCAAGATAAATCAACTCAGTTGACCAAACCAAATCAATAGATCAGAGAAGAAATATGAGGCTATAATAATCATGCATAAAAGAGTGCAGCAAAGACTCAAATAAATTCATGGATAATCTGATCATAAACTCACAATTCATCGGATCCCAACAAACACACCGCAAAAAGTGATTACATCGGATAGAACTCCAAGAACATCGAGGAGAACATTGTATTGAAGATCAAAAAGAGAGAAGAAGCCATCTAGCTACTAACTATGGACCCGAAGATCTGTGGTAAACTACTCACACATCATCGGAAGGGCAGCAAGGTTGATGTAGAGCCCCTCCGTGATCGATTCCCCCTCCGGCGGAGTATCGGAGAAGGCCTCCAGATGGGATCTCTCTGGAACAGAAACTTGCGGGGGCGGAAAAAGTATTTCGTGGACTCCCCTGAGGGTTTCTGATTTTTTGGGAATTTATAGTGCTGGAATTAGGTCAAACGGAGCTAGGGCGGGCCCACGAGGCACCAGGGCGCACCTGCACCCCCCAGGCGCGCCATGGTGGCTTGTAGCCACCTCCTCTGGCGTCTGGTCCTCTCCCGAAGCTTCTAGTGTTGGTATTGTCCAGAAAAAAATCCCCAAAAAGTTCCGTGGCATTTGGACTTCGTTTGGTATTGATATTCTGTAAAACAAAAACAGGGCAGAAAACAGGTTAGTCTCCAAAAATGATATATAATTGTTGTAAATGAATATAAAAACATCCAAGATTGATAATATAACAGCATGGAACAATCAAAAATTATAGATACGTTGGAGACGTGTCACAACCCAACACGAACAACTGCATTTTCATCTTATGTTTCCAACTAGCAAAGTTTGTACCATCAAAATATGGACCTCTACGGTGAAAATTACCCTCACTAGACGCCATACTCTCCTAGGTTGTGATATCAAGGCTATGATCACCAAAGCAATGGAAATCAAGGCTTACGGAGACCAAAGCTTTGATACTACTTGTAGGATCGAATGTATGTCTAGAGGGGGGTGATTAGACTACTTGACCAAATAAAAACCTAACCTTTTCCCAATTTTAGTTGTACGCAGATTTTAGCAAGTACACAAGTCAAGTAACACCCTACACATGCAATTCTAAGAGTGTGGCAGCGGAAAGTAAACAATTGCACATGTAAGTAAAGGAGGGGATCAGAGATTTCTAACGCAATGAAGACACGATGATTTTTGGCGTGGTTCCGATAGGTGGTGCTATCGTACGTCCACGTTGATGGAGACTTCAACCCACGAAGGGTAACGGCTGCGTGAGTTCACGGAGGGCTCCACCCACGAAGGGTCCACGAAGAAGCAACCTTGTCTATTCCACCATGGCTTACGTCCATGGAGGACTAGCCTCACTCGGGTAGATCTTCACGAAGTAGGCGATCTCCTTGCCCTTACAAACTCCTTGGTTCAACTCCACATCATGTCGGAGGCTCCCAAGCGACACCTAACCTATCTAGGAGACACCACTCTCCAAAAGGTAATAGACGGTGTGTTGATGATGAACTCCTTGCTCTTGTGCTTCAAATGATAGTCTCCCCAACACTCAACTCTCTCTCACAGATTTGTCTATGGTGGAAGAAGGATTTGAGTGGAAAGCAACTTGGGAAGGCTAGAAATCAAGGTTCAAATGATAGGAATGGAATCTCTTGATCTCAACACATGAGTAGGTGGTTCTCTCTCAGAAAATGTATGGTGGAAATGTAGGCACGTTCTGATGGCTCTCTTCTCTGAGGAAGAAGGGGTGGAGGGGTATATATAGCCTCCACACAAAATCCAACCGGTACACACTTTTGACCCAACTCGGTGGCACCGATCAGAAATCTCGGTGGCACCGACCTGTGTAAAAGATATGAACGTTAGGAATCTCGGTGGGACCGACTGGAACAACTCGGATGGACCGATGTGCAATGGTTACGGCAAACCTCGTCTCGGTGGCACCGATTGCATCTACTCGGTGGGACCGAAGTGAAGCAATAAGGCAACAGAGAGTTGGCAAGCCACTCAGTGGTACTGATTGCAAATTTCACTAGGACCGAAATAATTGCAACTAGTAATAGAGAGTTGGCAAGGCCATCTCGGTGGGACCGAGATCCATATAGGTGGATCCGATTTGTTAGGGTTTGGCAGTGGCTAAGTCCAGATGAACTCGGTGGCTCCAGATAGGAAATGATTCGGTGGGGCCGAGTTGGAATGTAGGATTTGGACATATTTGGATGGAGAAAGTGGTTGAGGGTTTTGGAGCAATGTCACTAAGCACTTGAGCAAAAAGATCATTAAGCAACACCTCATCCCCTTTTAATAGCATTGGCTTTCCTATGGACTCAATGTGATCTTGGATCACTTAACAAAAATGTAGAGTCTTGAGCTTTTGCCAATCCATGTTCTTAGCATTTTGAAGGGTCCACAATCACTAGTCCTTGCCATGCCAATCATTGAACATCCTGAAATATTTAACTTGAATGGACATTAGTTCAATGAGATATATGTTGTTATGAATTACCAAAACCACCCGGGGATTAGTTGCACTTTCAGCCACGCGCGCTGCAAGCGTTTCGGGACGACACACAATCACGTACGTTCGGGGTGCCTTATGGATGAGGTTACGCCAGACGCGGCACCACGACGCAGTTACGTGCGGCAAAAACTGCCTTGCGGACGTGCCGAGAATCCCGGCCGCCCGGCCCTCATTTATTCCCACGGCCATTTACCTTCATCTCTCCCGCCCCACGACACAAAAAGCACACCCATGACGACGCATACAGAGAGGATATCCAGCGACTCCAATGGCGCTCCCAACTCCAATGGCGCTCCGAGCAGCCGACGACGACGATGAGCGGCAGTTCACCATGCCTCACGTAGTACACACCCACGTGAGGGGGAAGGACCTCTCGGTGGTGTACACCAACGACCCGGTCTCGGTGGAGAGCTCCATCCACACTATGGAGCAGTTGCTTGCTGAGGACGAGTACCAAGTGGTTGACTTCGACCTCGAGTTCACCGGCGGTCGTACCTAGTAGGATCAGAAGGTTGCCGTCGCCCAGTTGTGCGTGTGCCATTACGTCCTCGTCTACCACTACTCCCTGGCCACAAGTCCTTGCGAACATTTCTCCAGGTTTATCAACAGCCCCGACTACAGGTTCGCTACAGTGGACACCGTGAACGATCTAAAGGTGCTCGAGACTACGGGCTTGGCCTGCCAGAATCTTGTCGACATCCAACGCTAGTACAGGTTCTGGGGAAGAAAGAAGGAGAAGGACTCCCTGGTTGACCTCGCCATGGCCATCATCGACCCCTACTACAGAGGCATGAAGGATGAGTGCAACAAGAACAAGGATGCCTGGCACGAGGCCTGGGTGCGGAGACTGGATGAAGAACACGTCAAGTACATGGCCAAGGATGCGTACACAAGCTACGAGATGTACAGGCGGATCGTTGACATGAGGGAGTGCCTCCTTCCTGTGGACGACGAGGGATCGAGCCACGAGTAGTGGCGGCAGTGTCACAAGAAGTAGATGATTAGATGATCGTTTCTCCTAGTTTAGATTGCATGTAATTGTTCATTGAGGTGTGTGCGAATGTTTTGTATAGTCACCTATGTAATTGGATGTTTAATTTGGTTATATATGTTGTTCTTCTGTAGACTGAGCAAATCACATCACCCACGGGCTAAACTAGGGAACCCGTTGGTGATGATTTCGTCAATCGCTAACAATTGTATACAAGCAAATGTTTGCCCACAACACACACGGGTTATTAGCAGGAATCGTCCGTGTTGTTATCCGTCTTCCCACACATTTCGGATTACTGACCAGTTTGCCGCGTATCACACACACCTTGTTAAGTTGAACCATTTTTGTTGTGTTGGTTAATCGCAAACAGTTCATCCGAGTGAACCGCATGCCGTGCATCACACACACCTCAAACTGGCTGCCCGTTTTTGTTGTGTTGGATAATCACAAATAGTTCATCCGAGTGAACTGTATGCCGTGTATCGCACACACCTCGAACTGGCTGACCATGTTTGTTGTTCTGGCTTATCGCAAACAGTTCGTATGGACCAACTGTATGCCACGTATCGCACACGCGTCTCTAATCTGAATCGTTTTTGATGTCTTCGGCATCACAAATAGTTCATCTTATTTGGGACGGTTTTATTACTACACCGTTTGCGATGCATGCAGCGCACACAGTTTGGTCGCGGGGTCTCTGATTCATGTGTCGTGTTAGCGGTCGCCTGCAGTAGTGCAGGATAAATTTTGTGCAGCAAGCACAATAAGGTGACGTAAGCAGAGGATAAGGATTAAAATAATATATTCTATATTTGCTTATTTCTATGATAGGGAAGGGACGAAGTCTAGTAGGAGTAGATTAGAGCCAGCTGCGGCACGGGCTAGAAGAAACAATTTGAGAGTGTGACATGGGCGATGTATATTAATTAAAGTAGGAAGAGTCCTAGTAGTAGTAGTACTTTGTTTATTAGATGGGATTCAGGCTTACTAGCTAGTACATTGCGGAATTGAAATTGCTAATTATAACTTGTATTATAATGTTGTGTCGATGACTATCCCAATCAATCAAAAAAAGAAAAGAACTACACCTCATGGAGTATAACGAGACATGTACTGAAATGTTATAAGATGACATGGCAATAAGATAGTGTACTCTAGCTCCTGGCTCTACTAGTCTTAGATCGGAGATAATGGATTACCTGGGTACATGATTAGGGTCCGATCGTGATAGATCGTGGCACCTCGCTGCCCTTCAATGGTACCATGGGTAACGACTGCTAAGATAGTACGTCCCAACTGGGCGTCGTCAGTTACAAGGTTCCAAGTGAGACCGAATGGCCCATGCACATCCATGATCAGTGATCTGATTTTGAACGGGGGATGACTTTTCCCTGCATGCAACGATTTAATGCACCTTGAAATCTGAACATGTGATGTGGAGCAATAAATTTGAAACTTATAAAACGGAAAAACTAAACATATTAAACCGGAAGAGAGGGAGTATACCGTAGGATGTGTCACATACGAAACAAGTCCCCTGGTTTGTCACCGCGAAGATGCGGTTTAAAAGGAGCACGGCGTCTTCGTACTCGTACGGCAACAAATCGGCTGCAGACAGCATGGTCAGTGCAGGATGTTTTGTGAAAGCAATCGCGATGTCGAACACCGCGATGAGAGAGTAATCTTTGTTGCCGCACGACCTTGTCGGGGCTTCCGGATTGCTATCTTCTTCAAACTCACTGTGGTTCCATTGTACCAATTCAGGAGGTGCCCCATTGGATGGCCGATCCCAATGCTGGACAAAGGTTCAACGGGAATGGTCTCACCGGTGTGAATGTTGTGCAAATTGATGTTGGTACCCTCCCGTACGTATGCAAGCCAATCTCCATTGGAACCAAGCCTAACCTATGCAACAGTGGGCAGCGGGGGTAATTATGAAATGGAACACAGAAGTAGTCTTTCGAATACATTTACGTGATCAAACCCATCACTGACCTGCTCATCGGACAAAATCCGAGTGCCCCTCAACGTCGGCATCTCAAGGGGCGTCAACTTGCAACTACGGCCACGCTGCGCTGGAGAGAGCCCCGAGGAAACATCCTCGTCCTCAAGGACGCATGGCAGACCAACTAGCATGGCCTTCTCCCACGCATATTTACGCACCGTCTTAAAATATTTGGTGCAAGCACCGCTGAGTCTTGCGGATGCAAGGAAGTCAGAGCGGCTTACGATTTCCCCCAAAGCATCATCGTCCAAGGTCTCCCAACCTCGACGAGGACGAGAAACACCACCGCCTTGGGAATCCATAGCAATGGCGACAAACTGCCTTCTCCCTTTGGGAACTGGTTTAGACGAGAGGAGATGGTAACCGCAAGGCTTCGTCCCTTCGGAAAGGATGTTCTGCGGGTGCGCATTAGCAGTAGTGAGCTAGTGCGGTTTATATTTGAGATCAGGGAGCCGGCGGGCGGTTCATTGTCCGGCACGTTCGCGTTCTTCCACCTTCCCGTAATTAAAGCACGCACAACATTTACGGCGACTGGGATTGGTTTGTTTTTCGGGCGCACCGACCAACGCGGACTAGCAGACCTCGTCGCCCTTTTTTGAGCACGACTTCGACAACTACGTGTGTGACACGGAAAATATCTAGTGCTACCAAGGCTTAGGTGCTACCGTGATACGGGCTTCTGGCCGTCAGATTCTAAGATCGAACGGCTCCCGGTAACTCTGCAACATTTGCAAAAATGCCCAGGAGCCTGTATCATGGTACCACCTAAGCCTCGGTAACAACAGATACTCTCTCGTGCGTGACATGCCTGCATGCAAATCTTGCGTGGCAAAAATTAAAAAAACGTGCGAGTCGGAGTGGTAGGCTGTCAGCCTGCATGTTGTAGCCATGTCATCTACAAGCAACCTAAAGGCCTGGGTGTACGTAGTACTAGTAGTTACATATGCATTGTGTGGCACGAAAGTTCCTTGGAGCTCATGCTACAGCTAGTGTACTCCATAGCCCGCTTCTCCTCCTTCCTCTTCCACCACCCGGGCACATCCGCGGGCAGTGACCGGTCAACCCTAAGATAGTACTCCCTCCATTTTTATTTACTTCGCATATTAGCTTTGACTAAAGTCAAACTTTGTAAAGTTTGACCAAGTTTGTAGAAAGCAATATGAACATTTACAGTGACAAATTTATATGATGTGAAAATATATGCAATGATGAATCCAATGATATTGATTTGACGGAGTGTGTGTGTGCGCCTCTATTCTTCGGATATGTACTCCACCTTTTGCAACGGGATATAAATATTAGTACAATGGTATGTTAGCTTGTGATTTACATCATATTTCTCAATTCCTGCTCATGATTTGCGTCATATTTTAATGAGAAGTTTGCTAACTAAATTGCAGTGGAATTTGTCCATGTTATAAGTAAACTAAGATGATTGATAATCATACGGAGAAGGTTGGACGAAAGGTGTGGTACGAACAAATACTCCACCTAGAGCATGCGTGTGTGTGTCTGGTCGAGATAATTGCACGTTTAGTCCTTGTACTTGTAGGCGATGTCCAACACGGTCCTCATAGTCAGAAAGTGCTTCAATACAGTCCTCATACATGCAAATACGATGTGTATACGGTCCCTGAGGTCGCAACAGTGGTCCTGGCTATACGCCTCGTGTATGTAGCTTGTATGCCGCCACTGCCACGTCAGCATCAATCCCACGGGTCGTGCGGACTGAGTCAAACCGCTGGTCCACGTCCGTATGAGACCCACGTGTCAGTGGCTGCGAGAAATAAGTGAGAATTAAAAGAAATGTGTAGACGGGGTTTCGAACCCGCAACGTCTGCTACATGCAGCGCGAGGCGAACAACCAGGCCAAGTGCAATTATTTGTTATCGAGATGCATACTTCTTAATTAGGTTAGCTTGGTTAGTAGATATCCTAGTTGGGCCAAAGTAGAGCTGATCGTAACATGCATGCTGATTTAGTCCAGTTTGCACATGCCAATACGTTCCTAGACGTTTGCATTTGCAGTAGTTGTTTTTCAAGTACTAGCCAAGTTTGAGTCTCATTCTTGTTGCTTGTGCTGTTTCTATCTGTACGTATTCGAATAATTGATATTGTCGTAATGATTCTTAGTGTTGATGTAGCACATGCTATGTGGTCATGAACATACATGCATGCACGCATGCATGCGCGTCTAAGCAGTTAGCATGTACTCTACGAATAAACCAGAGATTGTTACCCCGTCCCCTAAAAAAAGAGCATGTTACCACGAAAAATAAATAACCAGCACATCTTTACCATACAATATAATAGAGCATGTTGATTTATTCTCAACTGATTTCTCGTGCCCACTGACACGTTGGTCCCACACGGACGTTTGACTCAGTCCGATTGATCTGTGGGATTGATGGTGCGTGGCAGTGGAGGCATACAGGCTACGTACGCGAGGCGTATAGCCAGGACCGCTGTTGCAACTTCAGGGACTATATACACACCGTATTTGCATGTATGAGGATTGTATCGAAGCATTTCCTAACTATGAGGACCATGTTAGACGCCGCCTGCTAGTACAAGGACTAACCATGCAATTATCTCATGTCTGGTCATATAGAGACTGTGAAAAAGAGAAGAGAGAGAGAGAGAGTGTGTGTTTGTGTGTGTGTGTGTGTGTGTGAAACGGAGTCTTTGGTAGGTGTAACACCCCTGTGTAAATGAGCTACAGTGATCTTCATACTAATGCTAAACTACTTTGGTTTGCAAAGAATGATCACAGTGAAATCATATCTCATTTCAAACTCCTTCCTTGAATTCAAATTCATTTTGCAAGTGAAATATGAAGTTGCACAAAAGTTGTTGCAAAATAGTTCATCATTTAGCAAAAATTCCATAACATTTGATTGTTAAGGAAAACAACATCACCTCTAAGCAAAGATGGACTATAGCAATTAATTTAGTGCTATCTCAGCATTTTACAATGCCATTTTATTTGTGAAAAATCCATTTGGATTCAGTTGCCTCTCAAATTATTTGTGGCAGCGCCAAATAATGCAAGGGATTTATGTGGCCTAGTCCCACATTTTTCTCAAGTCATTAGGTGGCCCAAATAAATACTTTTCTGTCTCTGTCTATTAAATAAATGGAAAAGCAGAAAAAGGGAAAAAGCCAGAGGGCTTACCTGGCGCTGGCCTACGGCCCCAAGCCGGCCCAGCCCACCAGCCCCATCCCCTACCTGCTCCCGCCTCGCTGTCGCCCGCGCCATGGCCAGAGCTCGCCTCCACCGCCGCTCCTCGACGCGTGTGGCCACAGTGGCGACGGGAGGTGATAAGGACGACTCCGTCCACTCCCCCTGGACGCCCTCCATCACTTTTCCCCTCTCTCCCTCGCGCGCTCGCTCCCTCTCTTCCTCACCAGAGCACAACCGTCGCCGCGCCACTCAGATCCCGCGGCCACCGGCGGCCCCGCGCCCGGCAACGCTGTCTGGGAGCTACGCCGGCCACCGCCTCTTTTTCCTCGACCCTCAGTTGGAGCCGGAGCGCACTGCAGTGTCGGATTCGAGCTCGTCCTCATCCTCGGCCCCGGCAGCATCTACGGCGAATCCTGCCGCCGTCTGCTGCTACTAATCTGTCAGCGGCTTTTCTTGAGCCACTCGGTGAGCTCCGCTTCCCCCTCCTTCCTTTCACTGCTCGTCTTCGAGCTTAGGTTGCACCGCCGCCGTACCGAGCTCAGGCCGCCAGCATGGCCGTGAGCTCGACGCTCCCAAAGCCGCTCGGCTCGGTCCAGTAGCACTAACATGCTCTTGGTGAATTGCTGCCCCCGCCTAGCTACTTTACGCGCTCGAAAACGCCCCGTGGACGCGCGCCCGACCAGGCCCGAGAGCAACCGCCGCCACGGCTCGTCGCTAGCGCCACCCTCGCTCAAACTAACGCCACCAATCGACGCGCGATGCTCCCCTCGTTCGAAAACTCCCGGCCGCGTCCCGAATGGGCGACTGTGCCGCGTTTCCGGCTAACTCCGGCGAGGAGCCGCCGTGAAAGGGCCGCCGGAGCAGCTCCAGCGCCGGCTGCTGACGTGGCTTGCCACGTGGCACCCCCTGCACCACTGACGTTTGGCTCCGCGGGCCCCGTTGACTGGTCAACTGGCACAGTTGACCAGCTGACTGGGCAGTTGACCCAGATCAACGGGGGCCCACTGGTCAGCCTCTGGTGCACTCTGGGTGCAGTGCACCGGGTGCACCTAGCAGTTTCTGTGCATTTTTGGATTTAAAATAATTCCAGGATTTTTCCGAAATTGCTTAAAACTTCGGAAATTCGTAGAAATTCATACATAGCTCGGATGGAAAAGTTTTCTACATGAAAGTTGATCAGAAAAGTCCAACGAATCCGTTCATGACATCTACATGCATGTCAGGACCCTCTAAGTAGGTGAGCCTGTAACTTTTTGCCTATTTCTGGCAGGTGAATAGTGCCTGACTACCGGTTAATAATTCCAACTTAAATCCTAAAATACCTAAAATGGTTTAGAGATGCATTAGGTCACCCATGCATTGCATTTTGCCATGACATGCTTTGTGATTGCATTTGTATGCCGTGTATTTATTTGTTTCCTCCCCCTCTTCTCTCCGGTAGACCCCGACACTGACGTGCCCCCTGAGGACTGCTACACCACTGACGACCCCTCTTTCACCGCAGAGCTTCCAGGCAAGCAAAACCCCCTTGATCATTCCTATATCGCCCATTCTTTCTCTCCCCTGCTTGCATTAGATTTTGCTACTGTATTTGAATGCTCCTATTCTGATTCATAGCCTGATTTTGTAACCCGCTGTTGATACTTTACCTGTTGTCCTATATGCTTAGTATAGGCTGGTTAGTGATCCATCAGTGGCCCCACATCCTTGTCCATGTTGCCATGCTTTTCTACCGGGTGACTCGAGCAATGTGATCGTTGCACAGAGACCGACACATCACCGCACATCCCCCTTAGCTGTACGACTCTACAGAGCTACTATCGAGTGCCGAGGGTGATACATCCTACCTCACTCCTGATGATATCTCTATTGCGTAGCTAGTCGGTTGTGGGCTACCGAGGGTGATTCCTCTTTCACCACCTCCGATGATGCCTCTGTCGTGCAGCCCCTCAAGCGTGAACCCATAGAGGGTGATTCCTCCAAGTTCACCTTGAAGGTTACACCGAGTGGGAGGGTGATTCCTCGGATTTCCCCTCGATGTTACAGACACACTGTCACCGTACACTGTTGCCCCTTTTTACTGTTACTGTGGGACTGAAGGGACAGGCGGTACCACCCCGGTAGAGGTGGACCTGAGTTCCCGACAGTCTCTTGTGAAGTCGGGTTGACCTGGAGGGTACCCGCGAGATAATTAGGCGGCACGGCCGGGCAGGCAGACCGCCCCAGGAGAGGGATGGGCTTGACCCTTGCCGTAAGTCCGCGAGACGGGGCGACAGGAGCACTGATCATCACCGCGCCCTCCCAACACACTAATGGGTTAGGATATGTGATCTGAGTAGGCCTCTGGCCTTTTCGCACTAACCACCATGCGGGAATAGTATGGGCACTCGGTGTCGTATGTTTCAGCCGAAGTTCTTCAGACGGCAGCAATTGAGCGGCGCGTGCCCGGGTGGAACGCGACAGCCTGCGTGTGTATACAGGGGCTAGGTCTGGTCCCGGCCGCCCACGCAACGCGTAGGAGTGCAAAGGGCGATGGGCCCAAGACCCCTGAGCGCTTAGGATTTAGACTGGCGTGCTGACCTCTCTGTTTGACTTAGGTAGGGCTACGGCGTGTCGATCAGCCGAGGCTGGGCATGACCCGATAAAAGTGTGTCCGGCCGGAGTTAATCGAGTGTGTTGGGTAAGTTGGTGCACCCCTGCAGGGAAGTATATCTATTCGAATAGCTGTGTCCATGGTAACGGACACTCAGAGAGTATCCCGATCTACTACAACTAGAACTGGATACTTGTGGAACTTAATAATATGTTAGCTCCGGGATTGCTTTCTCGCAGGGAGTCGAGGAAGGATCTCTGGGCATGGCTACTATTATACTTGTTAATTTTACTTTTATATGCTAATCTGCACTCTTCTAATGCTGCAAGACACTGCAAGTTGCTAGTCTTCGATAGGCTAGGTCGTCCCTATATTCTGGCATTTCTGTAGTCTAGTCCATAGATACAGCCCCTTCTTTTGAAACCGATGCATACATAGAATAGATCTGATGTAAGTGTTGCGAGTACTTTGGATGAGTACTCACGGTTGCTTTGCTACCTTTTTCCCCATACCCGATTGTTGCGATCAGATGATGGAGCTCCGGAGCCAGCTGACCCAGTCGACGACTACTACTACCCCGATGGAGCTTACTACTACGTGGAGACCGACGACCAGGAGTAGTTCGGAGGCTCCCAGGCAGGAGGCCTGCGCCTTTTTGATCTAGATGTCATTGTTTTGCTCGGCTTTTTTAAGACAAACTGGTCTAATTATGTGTGTACTCAGATATTGATGCTTCCGCTGACTCTTGTGTAACTCAAGCTTATGTATTCGAGCCCTCGAGGCCCCTGGCTTGTAATATAAAGCTCGTATTATTTTATTTTGTGTGTAGAGTTGTGTTGTGATATCTTCCCATGAGTCCCTGGGCTTGATCGTGCGCATTTGCGTGTATGATTAGTGCACGGTCGAGTCGGGGGCGTCACAAGTTGGTATCAGAGCCGACTGCCTGTAGGAAGCCCCTTTCCAACTCCTTGGCCGAAGTTGAGTCTAGTCTTTGAAAAAAAATGGTTTTACTAACATGGCTGTGTGGGTTACGGGCCCACAACGCCAATGGATCGGATTAGGATATTTTATTCCTCTTCCTTACTCTGGGACTCTGATCTCTCTTCTTTTTGGGTTAAAGATTTTGCTAACTCTAACATTAGGTTCTCGTGTTCATATTCAACTAGAGAGGTGGATTATCTGCAACCATTCCTTTCAAAGTTATCATATGCTTCTGACACTGTCATTTGACATCTTGCACTCCCTTGTTTCAGATGCGTCCCGCAAGAGAGCTCGTACGCCAGACTATGGCTGTTGATGCGACTGGATTCCCTGCTATTCTGGTCGACCTCTTGACCAGGCTGGGATACTGCTGGTACCCCGAGTACACTGTTTACGAGGACTACCGCGAGTTCAACCAGGAGCAGTACCACGCTGTGGTTCGTATCTTTGATCGGCAGGATAACTCCATCACTGAGTTGCACACCTTTCATGGTGTTGGAGTGACTGTTGACATGGCAGTCTATGATGCTGCCTATACTGCTATTGTCTGTCTCCGTGGAGAGCACACCCGCTTGGAGGGGACTGGTTTTGGATATATCCCGTATGCCCCTGCTGGGGATGAGAGTGGTTACTACACTGCTGTTTGTACACCTTACGTGCGACGTCGTTATGACCCGAAGGTTTTGGTACAGTACACTGAGGCTCTGGATCACACTGCCCGAGCTCTTGCTGTCGAGTTGTATGCCACTCGTGCTCATCTTTATGACACTCTGACACAGTTGCTGCCAGCAGTCAGTGTAGGGATACATCTTGAGTACATTCTTTACCCGCGCAGGACAGGGATGCCACCAGGTCTTGAGTGGCCTGCTGTTGGAGGTTGTACTCCTCCACGTGGTCCTCTTCTTCCAGTTAGGGACCAGGTTCTGCACCAGAGTGTTCACGGAGCGCAGGATCCTCATGTCGAGGGCACCTTGCGTCGTCACTTACAGTTGCCTGGCTTCAGTGGTTTTCTCCGACGTTGATGTAGCTATCGCTATGTCCCGTTGTTGTATCCCTCCACCGCGTGCCTGCGTGCTGCTACTTGTGAGCTGCGTTGGTAATTCCCTGAAGAGGAAGGGAGATGCAGTATAGTAGAGATAAGTATTTCCCTCAGTTATGAAACCAAGGTTATCAATCCAGTAGGAGAATCACGCAACACCTCGTTAGCAGCACCTGCACACAAAACAACAAATCCTTACACCCAACTCAAACAAGGGGTTGTCAATCCCTCGGTGCAAAGTTGCAAGATTAAATTGTATGTGATAGATAGATATATTGAAACAAAAATACAAAAATAAAATAAATAAAGAAAAAGTGCAGCAAGTATTTTTAGGGTTTTAGTATATGATTTAGATAGACCCGGGGGCCATAGTTTTCACTAGAGGCTTCTCTCAAGAAAATAGCATACGGTGGGTAAACAAAATACTGTTGGGCAATTGATAGAAAAGCAAATAATCATGATGATATCCAAGGCAAAGATCATGTATATAGGCATCACGTCCGAGACAAGTAGACCGACTCCTGCCTGCATCTACTACTATTACTCCACACATCGACCGCTATCCAGCATGCATCTAGTGTATTAAGTCCATAAAGAACAGAGTAACGCCTTAAGAATGATGACATGATGTAGACAAGATAAACTCTCGTATGAATAAACCCCAGCTTTTTACCCTTAATAGCAATGATACATACGTGTCATGTCCATTTCTGTCACTGGGATTGAGCACCGCAAGATCGAACCCATTACAAAGCACATCTTCCCATGGCAAGATAAATCAACTCAGTTGGCCAAACCAAATCAATAGATCAGAGAAGAAATATGAGGCTATAATAATCATGCATAAAAGTGTGCAGCAAAGACTCAAATATATTCATGGATAATCTGATCATAAACTCACAATTCATCGGATCCCAACCAACACACCGCAAAAAGTGATTACATCGGATAGAACTCCAAGAACATCGAGGAGAACATTGTATTGAAGATCAAAAAGAGAGAAAAAGCCATCTAGCTACTAACTATGGACCCGAAGGTCTGTGGTAAACTACTCACGCATCATCGGAAGGGCAGTAAGGTTGATGTAGAGCCCCTCCGTGATTGATTCCCCCTCCGGTGGAGTACCGGAAAAGGCCTCCAGATGGGATCTCTCGAGAACAGAAGCTTGCGGTGGCGTAAAAAGTATTTCGTGGACTCTCCTGTTGGTTTCCTGATTTTTGGGAATTTATAGTGGTGGAATTAGGTCAAACGGAGCTGAGGTGGGCCCACGAGGCACCAGGGTGCGCCTGCCCCCCCCCCCCCAAGCGCGCCCTGGTGGCTCGTGGCCACCTCCTCTGGCGTCTGGTCTTCTCCCGAAGCTTCTTGTGTTGGTATTGTCCAGAAAAAATCTCCAAAAACATTTGTGGCATTTGGACTTCGTTTGGTATTGATATTCTGTAAAACAAAAAACAGGCAGAAAACAGCAACTGGCACTGGGCACTAAGTTAATAGGTTAGTCCCACAAAATGATATATAATTGTTGTAAATGTATATAAAAAACATCCAAAATTGATAATATAATAGCATGGAACAATCAAAAAATTTAGATACGTTGGAGACGTATCAGCATCCCCAAGCTTAATTCCTGCTCGTCCTCGAGTAGGTAAATGATAAAAACAGAATTTTTGATGTGGAATGCTGCCTATCATGGAGGGTATATAGTTTTCATATATTCTTTTCTTTTGTAGCATGGACATTTGACTTGAATGATTCAAAGCAATAGTCTATAGTTTGACATGAAGATATAAATACTCAAGCATGCTAACAAGCAATCATGTCTTTCAAAATATCAACGCTAAAGAAAGTTATCCCTAGCCCATTATGCTCAATCATTGATCCATTCATGAAACACACTCAAATATTAGCTACACACAATGCACAAGTATGACAATAGTGCTCTCTAGTTGGTGCTTTATAAGAGAAGATGGAGACTCAAAATAAAAATAAAAATTGCATAAAGTAAATAGATAGGCCCTTCGCAGAGGGAAGCAGAGATTTGCTAATGTGCCAGAGCTCAAAGCTTAAATTAGAGAGATAAAAATATTTTGAGAGGCGTGCTTTTCCTGTCAACAAAAACGACCGAGAATTCCCAATATCTTCCATGCTAGACACATCATAGGCGGTTCCCAAACAGAAAGTAAAGTTTATTTCCTTTCCACCATTCTTTCACAATCCATGGCTAGCCATATCCACGGGTAGCTTCCATACCATCACTTTCCAAGGAATCTTGTTGTTATTAATTTTTGATTTCATTGTGGGACTAGGCATCCCTATTACCAGCCACTCTCTCGTGCAATGACAAGTGAATAAACACTCATCGTGAGAATGACACACCTAGCATGGAAAATATTGGCCACCCCCTACCGCTTCATGAGAGGTACGGGCACACAAAACGTAAAAAAATTATTTTGAAAATTAGAGTTGGCACACGCAAATTTACTTGGAACGGCATGGAAATACTGCATATAGGTAGATATAGTGGACTCATTTGGCACAACTTGGGTTTAAAGAGTTTGGATGCACAAGCAGTATTTCCGCTTAGTACAAATGAAGGCTAGCAAAAGATTGAGAAGCAACCAACCAAAAAACGAAAACGGACATAAACAGGCATTGAACATAACTAACACCGAATAATGCACCATAAGTAGGATATAATTTCATTGCATAACTATTGACTTAATGTGCATGCATAGGGAATCACAAACCTTAACACTAATATTCTTACTAAATCACAATTACTCACTAACATGACTCACATATTATCATTTCCATATCGCAAAACTATTACAAGGAATCACACTTATCATATCCAATGATCTATATGAAAGTTTTTATTATATCCCTCTTGAATATTCATCACTTTGAGACCAAATTCATATCTTATGCAAATTACCGTTACTTTCATCAACTCTCAAAAAGATATAAGTGAAGCATGAGAGTGCAAATATTTCTTCAAAATTTTAGTCTCATCAACTCTCAAAATAATATAAGTGAAGCATGACAGTTTATTTCTTCAAAATATAGCCACCGCCGTGCTCAAAAAGATTTAAGTGAAGCACTAGAGCAACTGCCTAGCTCAAAAAATTTAAGTGAAGCACATAGAGTATTCTAACAAATCATGATGAACGTGTGGCTCTCTCAAATTGGTGTGTCCAGCAAGGATGATTGTGACAAACTAAAAAGCAAACAAAGCAAAGACTGATATAATACACGACGCTCCAAGCAAACCACATATCATGTGCGAATAAAAATATAGCTCCTAGTAAAATTACCGATGGTTGGTAGAAGAAAGAGGGGATGCCTTCCGGGGCATCCCCAAGCTTAGACGCTTGAGTCTTCCTTGAATATTACCTTGGGGTGCCTCGGGCATCCCCAAGCTTAGGCTCTTTCCACTCCTTATTCCTTCATCCATCGTGATCTCACCCAAAACTTGAAAACTTCAATCACACAAAACTCAACAAAACCTTCGTGAGATCCGTTAGTATAACAAAATAAATCAGCCCTTTAAGTACTATTGCAAACCCATTCATATTTAATTTTTGCATTATACCTACTATATTCTAACTTCTCCATGGCTTATACCCCCCGATACAATCCATAGATTCATCAAAACAAGCAAGTAGTGTATCAAAAACAGAACAGTCTGTAGCAATCTATTTAAAAGCCATACTTCTGTAACTCCAAAAATTCTGAAACATTAGGACAACGTGGGAAATTCATATACCAAAGCTGTGTAAAAATTTTAGATTTTTCTGACGCTCCAGTACAGAAACAAAATTCCAGCACTGGATGCAAAACTTTCTGTTTGGCAAACAACATCAATTATACTATCTCCCAAATCATCCCAAAGGTTTTACTTGGCACAAACACTAATTAAAAACACAAAAAACTCAATCATAACAGTAGCATAAAACTGAAAACTCACAATAACAGAAACAAAAAGTAAAAATTTATTGTATTCATTGGGTTGCCTCCCAACAAGCGCTATTATTTTATGCCCCGAGTTAGGCATAATGCATAGTTTCAAGTATTGTCATCCTTCAAGTTGATTCCATAACTGGCCCTCATAATGGATTCATATGGTGCTTTAATTTTCTCCCTAGGGAAATGTTCCATACCCTTCTTTAGTGGAAACTGAAATTTTTTATTCCCTTCTTTCATATCAATAACGGCACCTATTGTTCGTAAGAACGGTCTACCAAGTATTATGGGGCAAGAAGGATTACATCCAATGTCAAGTACAATAAAATCAACGGGCACATAGTTCCTATTTGCAAGAATAAGAACATCATTAATTCTACCCAAAGGCTTTTTAATAGTAGAATCCGCAAGATGCAAATTAAGAGAACATTCATCTATATTGGTAAAACCTAGCACATCACATAGAGATTTTGGAATTGTGGAAACGCTAGCACCCAAAATCACATAAAGCATTGCACTCATAATTTTTAATTTTAACTTTAATGGTGGGTTCCCATTCATCATATAATTTTCTAGGAATTGAAATTTCTAGTTCTAGCTTTTCTTCTAACGCATTCATCATTGCTCCTACGATGTGTTTAGTAAAAGCTTTATTTTGCTCATAAGCATTGGGTGAATTTAGCATGGATTGTAACAAAGAAATGCACTCAATCAAAGAACAACTATCATAATTAAAATCTTTGTAATCCAAAAGAGTGGGCACATCGCTAGTTAATGTTTTTACCTCTCCAAACCCACTTTTATCAATTTTCTTATCAAGATTTTCACCCTCCGAATTATGGGGACGCTCTTTAGCTAAAGTTGACTCTTCTTCAGTCCCTTTTTCATCAAGTTTAATTTTGCTAAACAAAGAATCAATAGATGAAACACCAATCATTTTAATATCCTCATCATTACTATGTTCTAATGATTCCGGCTTAGCTGCCATTTGTTTTACTAGCGTAGCTTGCGCATCAGAAATTTTTCCTAGCAAATTTTCAGTAAGAGCAAATAGAGATTGAAGACTAGCAACTTCTTTACTAACATCATCTAGTTGTTTTGCAATAGCATCCAAAAAAATAGAGTGCTCCTCGAGTTCCTCGGCAAAATATTTGTTGCGCTCAAACTGCGTAGTCATGTAATCTTTAGTATTTTTCTCAATTTTGGATAAAATTTTATAATAAGAGGTATCATGATAATTCTCTCGGGGCATCATGATTAAGCAAACAAGGTAACAAGCAGGCAAACAAGCAAACAAGAAAAAGGGAAACGGAAAATATTTTTGTATTTTTGTAAAACTTTTTTAGAAGTGGGGGAGATGAAAATGAGAGGCAAATGCAAATAAAGTAAATGCAAGGAGATGAAAGTTTTATGCATAGGTACTTGATAGATGTTGATGATGTCTCCCCGGCAACGGCGCCAGAAATTCTTCCTGCTACTTGTGAGCTGCGCTGGTAATTCCCTGAAGAGGAAGGGAGATGCAGTACAGTAGAGATAAGTATTTCCCTCAGTTATGAAACCAAGGTTATCAATCCAGTAGGAGAATCACGCAACACCTCGTTAGTAGCACCTGGACACAAAACAACAAATCCTTGCACCCAACGCAAACAAAGGGTTGTCAATCCCTCGGCGGTAAGTTGCAAGATTTAAATTGTATGTGATAGATAGATATATTGAAACAAAAATACAAAAATAAAATAAATAAATAAAAAGTGCAGCAAGTATTTTTAGGGTTTTAGTATATGATTTAGATAGACCCGGGGGCCATAGTTTTCACTAGAGGCTTCTCTCAAGAAAATAGCATACGGTGGGTAAACAAATTACTGTTGGGCAATTGATAGAAAAGCAAATAATCATGAAGATATCCAAGGCAATGATCATGTATATAGGCATCACGTCCGAGACAAGTAGACCGACTCCTGCCTGCATCTACTACTATTACTCCACACATCGACCGCTATCCAGCATGCATCTAGTGTATTAAGCCCATGAAGAACGGAGTAACGCCTTAAGAACGATGACATGATGTAGACAAGATAAACTCACGTATGAATAAACCCCATCGTTTTACCCTTAATAGCAACGATACATACGTGTCATGTCCCTTTCTGTCACTGGGATTGAGCACCGCAAGATCGAACCCATTACAAAGCACCTCTTCCCATGGCAAGATAAATCAATCTAGTTGGCCAAACCAAATCAATAGATCGGAGAAGAAATACGAAGCTATAATAATCATGCATAAAAGAGATCAGAGAAGACTCAAATAATATTCATGGATAATCTGATCATAAACTCACAATTCATCGGATCTCAACAAACACACTGCAAAAAGTGATTACATTGGATAGAACTCCAAGAACATCGAGGAGAACATTGTATTGAAGATCAAAAAGAGAGAAGAAGCCATCTAGCTACTAACTATGGACCCGAAGGTCTATGGTAAACTACTCATGGATCATCAGAAGGGTGGCAAGGTTGATGTAGAGCCCCTCCGTGATCGATTCCCCCTCCGGCGGAGTACCGAAAAAGGCCTCCAGATGGGATCTCTCGAGAACAGAAGCTTGTGGCAGCAGAAAAAGTATTTCGTGGACTCTCGTGTTGCTTTCCTGATTTTTGGGAATTTATAGTGGTGGAATTAGGTCAAATGGAGCTGAGGTGGGCCCACGAGGCACCAGGGCGCGCCTGCCCCCCCCCCCCCCAGGCGCGCCCTAGTGGCTCGTGGCCACCTCCTCTGTCGTCTGGTCTTCTCCCGAAGCTTCTAGTGTTGGTATTATCCAGAAAAAAATATCCAAAAAGTTTCGTGGCATTTGGACTTCATTTGGTATTGATATTCTGTAAAACAAAAAACAGGCAGAAAACAGCAACTGGCACTGGGCACTAAGTTAATAGGTTAGTCCCACAAAATGATATATAATTGCTGTAAATGTATATAAAAAACATCCAAGATTGATAATATAATAGCATGGAACAATCAAAAATTATAGATACGTTGGAGACGTATCACGTGCTGCCTAGTGTGTCTAGCTTTTCCTTTCCGAACTTGTACCGCTGGTTTGTAACCGACTCTATGTATGGATCTGTATGTCATGTTTGACTATTGTGTTGTATCTATGGCACTTCCTTTGTTGTGCGTGTTACTTCATGAATGATTCCATACACCTTCAATGCTCGTTGCTAAACTACCCCCTGTTGATTTTAGCAGGATGGGTAGACCCGCAGGTCGTGGCCGTGGTGCCAACAATCCACCACCGCCCGACTATATGGCCGGAATGATGCAACAGTTTGAGCTGAACCGTCAATTCATGCAAGGGATAATGGATCAGTTTCCACGTCCGAACATGAACCAGCAGCCAGCTCCAATAACCTTGCAAGACTTTGTGTGCCTCAACCCAACTATTTTCCGCAACTCAGTTCAGCCGCTTGACGCCGATGACTGGCTCCGTGACATCACATATGAGATGGAGTCGGCTAACGTTGCCCCTGCCAGCTATGTCACTTTTGCGTCCTACTTTCTGAAGGGTCCCGCAGCTCAATGGTGGGACAGTCACATGCGTTCATTACCTATTGGAACAGTCATTACCTGGTTGGAGTTCCAAGCTGCTTTTCGTGCCCGTTATATTCCCCAGCGAATCATGGACCGGAAGAAACATGAGTTCCGCAACCTCACTCAGGGCAGTAAAGCTGTGGATGTTTATCAGCGGGAGTTCCTTGAATTGTCTCGCTATGCTGAAGAAGACATCGCTACTGATACTCACAGACAGGAGAAGTTTCGTGAAGGACTCAACCCTGATATCAAGCTAGCACTCCTTGTCCAAGACTTCGCCGACTTCGCCACCTTGGTGAATAAGGCCATTCAGGTTGAGACTGGTCTGAAGGATCACAAGGATGCTCTCAAGCGCACCCGTGATGCGCGCTCATCTTCGGACTCGTCTTCGCAGAAGTGCCGTATTTGGATTCCTCACAGCATGTACCGTTCGACTACTCCTGCACCAAGGCCGTCCTATGCTGCGCCTCGTCTGCCTCCTCCACCACCGAGGCAGCCGAGACTTCAAGCTACACCACCTCGAGCTCCTGCTCCCTGTCCCAATGACGGGTTGTGCTTCACATGTGGACGTCCAGGTCATCATGCCAAAGACTACCGTTAGAATCAGAATCAGTTGGCACTTCCATCTACAGGTCGTGGTAACAATCAGCCTCGCAACATCAATGCCAGACCTTCTTATGGTCGTGGTCAGGCTTATCATGTTAATATGACTGAAGCTCAAGACCAACCAGATACTGCGATGGGTACTCTTCTTGTTAATTCAGTACCAGCTTCTGTTTTATTTGATTCAGGAGCATCGCATTCTTTCATATCAGAAACTTTTGCATGCATGCATGACATTAGATGTAAGGAACTGCACCAATCGCTAGTGGTTAACACTCCCGCGGGCCAATGTCGAACCTCCAGGTTCAGCCCCAATGTTACTGTTGAAAGTGAAGGGTTAGAGTTCCATGCCTTTCCCATTATTTTGAAATCTTCCAAAATTGACCTCGTTCTAGGTATGGATTGGTTGAAGGCTCATACCGCCTTAATCGATTGTGCCAATAAAGTTGTCCAACTCCTGCATCCCTCGGATGAGATAGTAAACTACCATGCCCATCTCACACGAGATCCTGAAGCTCAGATTTATTACCTGAATGTGTTGAACGCTTCACCTCTTGAGGGAATCGAAAACATTCCAGTCGTTTGCGACTTCCAAGATGTCTTCCCAGAAGAACTTCCAGGAGTACCCCCTGTTAGAGCTGTCGAGTTTGTCATCGACTTGAAACCAGGAACTACTCCTATCGTGAAGCGTCCTTACAAGATGCCACCGCATGAACTCCTTGAACTTAAGGAGGAAATCGACAAGTCACTTCGTAAGGGTTTCATTCGTCCAAGCTCCTCTGCTTGGGGAGCACCTTCTCTCTTTGTCAAGAAGAAAGAAGGTACGAATCGGTTGGTCCAAGATTACCGGCCTATCAACCAGGCAACCATACAGAATAAGTATCCGCTTCCTCGGATCAACGATCTGTATGATCAACTTGATGGTTCCTCAGTATTCTCTAAACTCGATCTGAAGTTAGGTTACCACCAGATCCGAGTTCGTGAAGAGGATATTCCGAAGACCACTTTCGTTACTCGATATGCCTCATACGAGTACACCGTCATGTCTTTCGGCTTAACCAATGCTCCAGCAACGTTCTCTCGTTTGATGAACTATATCTTCATGGAATACCTCGACAAGTTCATCATGGTTTATCTGGATGATATCCTTGTATATTCCAAGAATAAAGAAGAACATGTTGAACATCTTCGTCTTGTTCTGGAAAAGCTTCGAGAGCATCAGCTATATGGCAAATATTCCAAGTGTGAATTCTGGTTATCCGAAGTGACCTACCTTGGTCATGTTATTTCCAAGGATGGTATTGCTGTCAACCCAGAGCGAGTTCAGGCTATTCTTGACTGGACTCCCCCGAAGAATGTCAAGCAAGTCAGGAGTTTTCTCGGACTCGCCAGCTATTGCCGCCGATTTGTCGAGAACTTTTCCAAGATTGCCAATCCTCTGACTGATCTGCTTCACAAAGGCGTTAAGTTTGAGTGGACAGAGAAATGTCAGGAAAGTTTCCAAACTCTCAAGGACAAGTTGACTTCTGCACCAGTGCTTGCTCCTCCGGATTCTCGCAAGGAATTCATCATTTATTGTGATGCATCTCGTCAAGGATTAGGCTGTGTCCTAATGCAAGAGCGCAAGGTGATTGCTTATGCCTCACGACAGTTGCGACCTCATGAAGAGAACTACCCAGTTCATGATCTCGAACTTGCTGTAGTTATATTTGCACTGAAGTTGTGGCGACATTACCTCCTTGGTAATCGTTGCGAGATCTACACTGACCATCAAAGTCTGAAATATCTGTTTACTCAGCCGGATCTGAATCTCCGCCAACAAAGATGGATGGAAAACAATTACGAACTATGACTGCGGTATTTCATATACCCCTGGCAAGGCTAATGTAATGGCCGATGCTTTGAGTCGCAAGTCTTATTGCAACAATCTCATGGTTCAGCGAGCTCAACCCCTTCTTCATGAAGAACTTCGCAAGTTGAACCTCCACATTGTTCCACTGGGTTTTCTCAATACCCTTGTTTTGGAACCTACTCTCGAGAAAGCTATTAAGTCTGCGCAAGCAAAACACACTGAAGTTGATCAGATGAAAAATGATCTTGCCTTTGAAAAAGCCGAGGATTTCTCGCTTGCTAAAGATGGAACATTGTACTTTAGAGATCGCCTTGTGGTACTCCGGTTCAAGCTTATGACAGACAAAGTTATGAAGGAGGCACATGATACACCACTGTCTATTCATCCGGGTAGCACCAAGATGTACCAAGACATTCGTCAGAGGTACTGGTGGTCTAATATGAAGCAAGATATTCCTAGATATGTTACCGAATGTGACATTTGCCGTCGCGTCAAAGCAGAACATCAAAAACCTGCTGGACTCCTCCAACCGCTTCCTATTCCTGAATGGAAATGGGACAAGGTTCAAATGGATCTTATCACTGGCCTTCCCAGGTCCCAAAAGGGTCACGATGCCATTCTTGTCGTCGTCGACCAATTCTCCAAAGTTGCACACTTTCTGCCAGTCAAAGAGACGATCACTGCTAGTCAGTTAGCAGATTTGTATATCTCCAGAATTGTGTCACTCCATGGTATTCCAAAGGAGATCAGTTCAAATCGTGGTAGCCTCTTCACCTCAAAGTTCTGGGAAAGTTTCCTAGAAGCTATGGGAACTCATATAACCTGGAGCTCAGCTTATCACCCCCAGTCCCAAGGCCAAGTTGAACAAGTTAATCAAGTGCTTGAAGATATGCTGCGTGCTTCTGTCATTTCCTTTGGCAAGAAGTGGGAAGAATCTCTCCCGTATGCTGAGTTCTCATACAACAACAGCTATCAAGCTAGCTTGAAGATGGCTTCCTTCGAGGTATTATATGGACGTAAGTGCCGAACCCCTCTGAATTGGTTAGAAACTAGGGAACGGACGCTCATCGGACCAGATATTATCCAACAAGCTGAAGAGCAAGTCCGTATTGTCCGGGAAAATCTCAAGGCGGCCCAGTCCCGCCAGAAGAGCAACTATGATCGTAAACACTAGGGATCGATCTATCAACCTGGTGAGCAAGCTTATATGCGTGTCACTCCTATGAAGGGCACTCACCGCTTTGGAATCAAGGGCAAGTTATCTCCTCGCTATATTGGTCCCTTCTGCATTCTCGCCAGATGTGGATATGTGGCTTATAAGTTGGAATTGCCACCGCAGTTTTCTCATATCCACGATGTCTTCCATGTGCTGCAACTTTGTCATTGCTTCAAGGATCCGCACCGTGCAGTGGAACATGAGATGCTCGAATTGCAAGATGATCTCTCTTATAAGGAGCATCCGATCCGCATTCTTGATCAAGCTGAACGTCGGACCCGTCAGAAGGTAACCAAGTTCCTTAAAGTGCAGTGGTCGAATCATACTGAAGATGAAGCCACTTGGGAATGTGAAGATCGCCTATGGGAAGAATACCCCGATCTTTTCCCTTCTACATCTTGAATTCTCGGGACGAGAATTTCTTTTAGAGGAGGAGAATTGTAACACCCCTGTGTAAATGAGCTACAGTGATCTTCATATTAATGATAAACTACTTTGGTTTGCAAAGAATGATCACAGTGAAATCATATCTCATTTCAAACTCCTTCCTTGAATTCAAATTCATTTTGCAAGTGAAATATGAAGTTGCACAAAAGTTGTTGCAAAATAGTTCATTATTCAGCAAAAAATCCATAACATTTGATTGTTAAGGAAAACAACATCACCTCTAAGCAAAGATGGACTATAGCAATTAATTTAGTGCTATCACAGCATTTTACAATGCCATTTTATTTGTGAAAAATCCATTTGGATTCAGTTGCCTCTCAAATTATTTGTGGCAGTGCCAAATAATGCAAGGGAATTATGTGGCCTAGTCCCACATTTTTCTCAAGTCATTAGGTGGCCCAAATAAATCCTTTTCTGTCTCTGTTTATTAAATAAATGGAAAAGCAGAAAAAGGGAAAGAGCCAGAGGGCTTACCTGGCGCTGGCCTACGGCCCCAAGCCGGCCCAGCCCACCAGCCCCATCCCCTACCTGCTCCCGCCTCGCTGACGCCCACGCCATGGCCGGAGCTCGCCTCCACCGCCGCTCCTCGACGTGTGTGTGGCCACAGTGGCGACGGGAGGCGATAAGGACGACTCCGTCCACTCCCCCTGGACGCCTTCCATCACTTTTCCCCTCTCTCCCTCACGCGCTCGCTCCCTCTCTTCCTCACCAGAGTGTAGCCGTCGCCGCGCCGCTCAGATCCCGCGGCCACCGGCGGCCCCGCGCCCAGTAACGTTGTCTGGGAGGTGTGCCGGCCACCGCCTCTTCTTCCTCGACCCTCAGTTGGAGCCGGAGCGCACTGCAGCGTCAGATTCGAGCTCGTCCTCGTCCTCGGCCCTGGCAGCATCTCCGGCGAATCCTGCCGCCGTCTGCTGCTACTAATCTGTCAGCGGCTTTTCTTGAGCCACTCGGCGAGCTCCGCTTCCCCCTCCTTCCTTTTGCTGCTCGTCTTCGAGCTTAGGTTGTACCGCCGCCGTACCGAACTCTGCCCCCCCATGGCCGTGAGCTTGGCGCTCTCAAAGCCGCTTGGCTCGGTCCAGCAGCACTAACATGCTCCTGGTGAATTGCTGCTCCCGCGTAGCTACTTTACGCGCTCAAAAACGCCTCGTAGACGCGCACCCGACCAGGCCCGAGAGCAACCGCCGCCATGGCTCGTCGCCGGCGCCCTTGCGGGCCACCCCCCTCAAACTAACGCTAACAATCGACGCGCGACGTTCCCCTCGTTCAAAAACTCCCGGCCGCGTCCCGAATGGGCGACTGTACCGCGTTTCCGGCTAACTCCGGCGAGGAGCCGCCGTGACAGGGCCGCCAGAGCAGCTCCGGCGCCGCCCGCTGACGTGGCTTGCCATGTGGCACCCCCTGCGCCACTGATGCTGGGCCCCACGGGCCCCGTTGACTGGTCAACTGGCACAGTTGACCAGCTGACTGGGCAGTTGAGCCAGGTCAACGGGTGCCCACTGGTCAGCCTCTGGTGCACTCTGGGTGCAGTGCACCAGGTGCACCTAGCAGTTTCTGTGCATTTTTGGATTAAAAATAATTCCAGGATTTTTCATAAATTGCTTAAAACTTCGGAACTTAATAGAAATTCATCCGTAGCTCGGATGGAATAGTTTTCTACATGAAAGTTGATCAAAAAAATCCAACGAATCCGTTCATGACATCTACATGCATGTCAGGACCCTCTAAGTAGGTGAACCTGTAACTTTTTGCCTGTTTCTGGCAGGTGAATAGTGCCTAACTACCGGTTAATAATTGCAACTTAAATCCTAAAATACCTAAAATGGTTTAGAGATGCATTAGGTCACCCATGCATTGCATTTTGCCATGACATGCTCTGTGATTGCATTTGTATGTCGTGTATTTATTTGTTTCCTCCCCCTCTTCTCTCTGATAGACCCCGACACTGATGTGCCCCCTGAGGATTGCTACACCACTGACGACCCCTCTTTCACCGCAGAGCTTCCAGGCAAGCAAAACCCCTTGATCATTCCTATATCACCCATTCTTTCTCTCCCCTGCTTGCATTAGATTTTGCTACTGTATTTGAATGCTCCTATTCTGATGCATAGCCTGATTTTGTAACCTGCTGTTGATCATTTACCTGTTGTCCTATATGCTTAGTATAGGCTGCTTAGTGATCCATCAGTGGCCCCACATCCTTGTCCATGTTGCCATGCTTTTCTACCGGGTGACTCGAGCAATGTGATCGTTGCACAGAGACCGACACATCACCGCACACCCCCTTAGCTGTACGACTCTGCAGAGCTACTATCGAGTGCCGAGGGTGATACCTCCTACCTTACTCCTGATGATATCTCTGTTGCGTAGCTAGTCGGTTGTGGGCTACCGAGGGTGATTCCTCTTTCACCACCTCCGATGATGCCTCTGTCGTGCAGCCCCTCAAGCGTGAACCCATAGAGGGTGATTCCTCCAAGTTCACCTTGACGGTTACATCAAGTGGGAATCCATCGAGGGTGATTCCACGGATTTTCCCTCGATGTTACAGACACACTGTCACCGTACACTGTTGCCCCTTTTTACTGTTACTATGGGACTGAAGGGACAGGCGGTACCACCTCGGTAGAGGTGGACCTAAGTTCCCTATAGTCTCTTGTGAAGTTGGGTTGACTTGGAGGGTACCCACGAGATAATTACGCGGCACGGCCGGGCAGGCAGACCGCCCCAAGAGAGGGATGGGCTTGACCCTTGCCGTAAGTCCGCGAGACGGGGCGACAGGAGCACTGATCGTCACCGCACGCTCCCAACACACTAATGGGTTAGGATATGTGATCTGAGTAGGCCTCCAGACTTTTCGCACTAACCACCACGCGGGAATAGTATGGGCACTCGGCGTCGTATGTTTCAGCCGAAGTTCTTCAGACGTCAGCAGCTGAGCGGCGCGCATCCAGGTGGACCGCGACAGCCTGCGTGTGTATACAGGGGCTAGGTCTGGTCCCGGCCGCCCACGCAACGCGCAGGAGTGCAAAGGGCGATGGGCCCAAGACCCCTGAGCGCTTAGGATTTAGACCGGCGTGATGACCTCTCTGTTGGACCTAGGTAGGGCTATGGCGTGTCGATCAGTCGAGGCCGGGCACGACCCGATAAAAGTGTGTCTGGCCGGAGTTAATCGAGCGTGTTGGGTAAGTTGGTGCACCCCTGCAGGGAAGTATATCTATTCGAATAGCCGTGTCCACGGTAACGGACACTCAGAGAGTATACCGATCTACTATAAATAGAACTGGATACTTGTGGAACTTAATAATATGTTAGCTCCGGGATTGCTTTCTCGCAGGGAGTCGAGGAAGGATCTCTGGGCATGGTTACTATTATACTTGTTACTATTACTTATATATGCTAATCTGCACTCTTCTAATGCTGCAAGATGCTGCAAGTTGCTAGTCTTCGATAGGCTAGGCCTTCCCTCTATTCTGGCATTTCTGCAGTCTAGTCCACAGATACAGCCCCTTCTTTTGAAACCGATGCATACATAGAATAGATCTTATGTAAGTCTTGCGAGTACTTTGGATGAGTACTCACGGTTGCTTTGCTACCTTTTTCCCCATACCCGATTGCTGCGATCAGATGATAGAGTCCCGGAGCCAGCTGACCCCGTCGATGACTACTACTACCCAGACGGAGCTTACTACTACGTGGAGACCGACGACCAGGAGTAGTTCGGAGGCTCCCAGGCAGGAGGCCTACGCCTTTTCGATCTAGATGTCGTTGTTTTGCTCAGCCTTCCTAAGACAAACTGGTCTAATTATGTCTGTACTCAGATATTGATGCTTCCGCTGACTCTTGTGTAACTCGAGCTTATGTATTCGAGCCCTCGAGGCCCCTGGCTTGTAATATAAAGCTTGTATTATTTTATTCTGTGTCCAGAGTTGTGTTGTGATATCTTCCCATGAGTCCCTGGGCTTGATCGTGCGCATTTGCGTGTATGATTAGTGCACGGTCGAGTCGGGGGCGTCATATTAGGGAAAGTAATTAAGTGTGTGTGGCTTCATCATAGAGAGGTGATGTCTAATTAAAAGAATTGTGTGCGATGGTAATAACAAGCACACACGGTTGATGGAAGAAGTCGTGTGCTGACATCACCGATTGCGGTGCACATGCCATGTACGCATCCGAGAAGAACGCTTGCCCGCGTTAGAGCATGATTTATAATATAGCCAGCTGCTGGCTATAGCATGTTGCCATGTCATCTATAATCAATGTAATAGCCAACACGTATACTCCCTCCTTTCCAGTTTATAGGGCTTAATTTGAAAATCTCTACAACCAAGGTAGATGGTGAGTGGTCGAATAAATTTCGTAGTTTGCATAAGTACTTAATTAGTACGCTCGTTTTCCTCAAAAAGTTATGTTTACCGATGCATTAATTACAACGCATGCTTGCATGACCACTAAATGTCCATGAACTTCTACATGCATTGGTGAGTTTTCTCTTGATACTTGCATTGGGTGATTTAATGCACCTCAAAATACAAACATGTGATGGTAAGTATTAAATTTGAGACTTATAAAATGGAAAAACAAAATTTTAGAGATGAGCCCTGTAAACCGGAAAGGAGGGAGTAATAGTTAGCTATAAGAAAGTACTACTTTCTTAACATATGGCCCACCCTCCACTCTCACAAAGCCTCTTGGAGCTCGTGCTACAGCCGGCTGTAAGTCTACAACCCGCTTCTCCTCTCTATCCTCCTCTCTCTCTTCCAACTCAGCAACAATATAATATTTAAATCCGTATAGCCCGCTTACGTCACCTCATTATACTTGCTCTTAATTACACCATTCGGGAATCATGCCGCACTTCGAAACCGGAACCATCAAATAATTGACCTTGTTTCCCGTCACATTCCAAATTACCATGCTATATGTAATTGCAAACCTGTTCACACTGATCAAAACCTAAACGTTTTCCCACTTAGCACCTTATTACTAGGTTATAAATACCACCTACTTGAAAATGACTGCACATTCCTCCTCAATTCCTCATCAACAAACAAACAAGTCTTCGTCCTTCCTTGCGTCTGCCATGGCCCGTGGTAGGAGTTCTTGGTCGAGAAATGACCATGGAGCGGCGAGCGAAGCAGCAGAGATGTCCCGCCTCGCCACGATATCAGCCGAGAGGTCCCGCCGCGCCACCAAAGTAGCACAGAGGTCCCGCCGCGGCGCCGAAGCAGCACTGAGGTCCCGCCATGCTGCCGAAGCAGCAGAGTGGTCCGGCCGGGCCGCGGAAGCGGCACAGATGTCCCGCCGTGCCGTGGAAGCAGCAGAGAGGTCCTGCCGCGTCGCGGCGGCCTGGATGGATCTATCGCGGGCACTCGAGGGCTCTCATAGGCACATGCGCGCTATGCTCAATAAGCTGATGGACGATGACATCCCCCGCAGGGCGAAGCTACAGGAGGAGAGCTATGCCGCGTTGGATAAGTCGACCGGCGTCATCCGCGGACTAAGGGGTGACAAGGTGAGGCTCCGCACCGAGCGCGACCTGATGAGGGCGAAGATCGCCGGCAGGGCGAAGCAGCACAAGGAAACAACTGCCATGTTGAAGAAGACGGCCGTCATGGTCAGGAAACTTATGGACGAGAATGCTAAGGTCTGCATCAAGCATGAAATGCTCCTGGAGGAATCCGTGGATGCTTGCAAGCGACGTATTGAGGACGTGAAAGAGATCAAGGTGGATGAAATGACGAAGATGGCGGAGTAGATCGAGGTGAAGTAGAGAGCAGTGACCCAGATCGTTGTCTACGTCTTCCTTGTTTTGCCCTTTGTGTCTTTCGGGCGTTGCCGCAAGTGGCATCTTTAATTATCTTCCTGAATATGTAAGACAATTATTATTATCCATTGCCATCGTCGTCATATATATCAGTCTTGCTAAGTCTCAGTCGATGCTATGTCCGTGAGATCTTACATCAAGATCCGTGCAAAATTTTCTTTTCAGATTTTCTTTTCTCTCTCTTAAATCTCAGTCGACTGAGGCCTAGCCATGCCATTAAAATAGGGGCTCGGGCGCCATTAATGGAGAAGTTGGGAGCGAGGTGGGCGGCGGATGGAGGTCAAAGGGCTCGCCTCCGGGTGAGCCTGCGCAGCGGTCTGCTCCATGCCTCCCGTCTACTTAAATAGCTACTATCTCCATCCAGGTGCATAGAGTGGTCTGCATGCCTCGTTCAACCCACTCCCCATGCCCAGCCTTTTAAATCCCATAGTAAATAATTCTGGTTACATGCCTCGATACACGTCTCCCTATGGTCCCTAGGTTGTGCATGCACCTTGTACTGCATGCTGATTTGCTACCCAACACCTAAATTTATGAAGGGTGGGCGTGAGAAGTGAGTGGTAACCAAAAATGTTGCACTCACGGGCTTTACGGGGCTAATACGGGCATCTTCCAACTAATCAAACTACACCCCCTGATTTTCAGGGGGGTGGGCCCCTTACCACCCCTAAATCCAATCCTAATTCTCCACATTTGCTACTCCGTAAAGTCTGTAAAATTCCTCCCCGTGAGTCTAGCATTGCTCAGTGGTAACTGCATGCGAAGGATTAGTAATTAATCGGCTCAATTGATGAGATTTTTCAGCGCGGATTACGTTGGTTATCACGGCCAATCTTCACACGCCTAAATCACAGTGCAGCGCCTTAGGTGCCCTACGCACGGAGGGAGTACCCCGCATGGCGCCTCCTAGCCAATAAAAATGGGGACGCGTGGCGGCACGTAAATGGTTAGTACAACGCCCACGGTTTGAATAACACTTGTGTTTCCGATTGTAACGTGGGAGCTCTTTGTTCCAAAATGACTTTGTTGGTTGTTAATCTGTGCGCCTTCAAAAAATCGGACAAAAATTTTACCACAACATGTTGGTGCCATGTCAAGGCAACATGCCAAGTTTCATGATTTTCAGGCAAGTTTTGGATTTACAGGAATTTAAAAACCAAGTTTGTCAATGTTTTCGGCCGAGCCACGATGCCCAGATGTTTGAAATTCATTCCCATTTTTTGTATGGGACCTAAACATTCACCCAAGTACACATATACGATTTTTCAACCCATTTTGGTTCACTGGAGCATGTGCATGTAGTTCAAATTAGAATTATGCACATTGCCTAGGAAACTCAATAAATGTATAAAAAGGCCAAACAAACCCGGAATAATTCCAAATTTTAGCACGACACTCTTATTGGTCTTTGTTGCCTCTGTAAAAAAATCAAGGCAAGAAGAGGCAGTGTATGTCGTTTCGCCCACAAAGGTGACGCATCCCCTATCGGAACCATGAGCGTTCTTGAGAGAAGCTCCGTTTTGTAAGGAGCTTATACCAAAACTTGTCCCAAATTGAACAAAAAATTTACCACAGCATGTTGGTGCCATGTCAAGACACCATGCCAAGTTTCGTGATTTTTAGGCAATTTTTGGATTTACAGGAATTTAAAAACAAAGTTTTTCAATGTTTTCAGCCGAGCCACGACGCCTAGATGTTTGAAATTCATTCCCATTTTTTGTATGCGACCTAAACATTCACCCAAGGACACATATATGATTTTTCAACCCATTTTGGTGCACTGGAGCATGTGCATGTAGTTCAAATTTGAATTATGCACATTAAATGACTAGAAACTCAATTAATGTATAAAAAAGGCCAAACGAACCCGAAATAATTCCAAATTTTAGCACGACACTCCTATTGGTCTTTGTTGCCTCTGTAAACAAAATCAAGGCAGGAAGAGGCAGCGTATGTCATTTCTCCCACAAAGGTGACACATCCCCTATCGGAACGATGAGCCTTCTTGAGAGAAGCTCCGGTTTTTAAGAAGTTTATACCAAAACTTGTCCCAAATCGAACAAAAAATTTACCACAGCATGTTGGTGCCCTGTCAAGACACCATGCCAAGTTCCGTGATTTTTAGGCAATTTTTGGATTTACAGGAATTTAAAAACCAAGTTTCTCAATGTTTTCGGCAGAGCCACGACGCCCAGATGTTTGAAATTAACTCCCATTTCTTGTATGGGACTGAAACATTCACCCAAGGACACATATACGATTTTTGAACCCATTTTGGTGCACTCGAGCATGTGCCTATAGTTCAAATTTGAATTATGCACATTAAATGCCTAGAAAACTCAATTAATGTATAAAAAATGCCAAACGAACCCGGAATAATTCCAAATTTTAGCACGACACTCCTATAGTTGCATGTTCACTGCAGATAAATGTTCAAGCAATTCAAACAGCGACCTTTCCTGCCGTAACCCCATTTTGTCTTTCAAATCAAAATGAAAAAATCAAGTACACCACAAACAGTTTGTTAGCAAGAATCGTGTGCGATGCAGTATAAAATATCTTGGGGCTCCCTCATGTATGGCTTACGCCGGAAGGTTCGTCGGCTACAGTCCACCGGCCGCGCGTCAACCACACTTGCGCACCAGTTATTCGCTGCACCGTTCGTAAAATTTTGGCAACCGCTGAAATATCTAGGTCCCCACCCCCTCCCCCACCAAAAGCCACAAAGGTGACACATTCCCTATCGGAACCATGAGCATTCTTGAGAGAAGCTCCGGTTTGTAAGAAGCTTATACCAAAACTTGTTCCAAATCGAACAAAATTTTGACCACAGCATGTTGGTGCCATGTCAAGGCACCATGCCAAGTTCCGTGATTTTTAGGCAATTTTTGGATTTACAGGAATTTAAAAACCAAGTTTCTCAATGTTTTCGGCCGAGCCACGACGCCCAGATGTTTGAAATTCATTCCCATTTCTTGTATGGGACCTAAACATTCACCAAGGACACATATACGATTTTTCAACCCATTTTGGTGCACTGGAGCATGTGCATGTAGTTCAAATTTGTATTATGCACATTAAATCCCTAGAAACTCAATTAATATAAAAAAGGCCAAACAAACCCGGAATAATTCCAAATTTTAGCACGACACTCCTATTGGTCTATGTTGCCTATGTAAAAAAATCAAGGCAGGAAGAGGTAGCGTATGTCGTTTCGCCCACAAAGGTGACACGTTCCCTATCGGAACCATGAGCCTTCTTGAGAGAAGCTCCGTTTTGTAAGAAGCTTATACCAAAACTTGTCCCAAATCGAACAAAAAATTTACCACAACATGTTGGTGCAATCTCAAGACACCATGCCAAGTTCCGTAATTTTTAGGCAATTTTTGGATTTACATGAATTTCAAAACCAATTTTCTCAATGTTTCGGCCGAGCCACGATGCCCAGATGTTTGAAATTCACTCCAATTTCTTGTATGGGACCCAAACATTCACCTAAGGACACATATACGATTTTTGAACCCATTTTGGTGCACTAGAGCATGTGCCTATAGTTCAAATTTGAATCATGCACATTAAATGCCTAGAAAACTCAATTAATGTATAAAAAGGCCAAACACCCAGAATAATTCCAATTTTTTGCACGACACTCCTATAGTTGCATGTTCACTGCAGATAAATGTTCTAGCAATTCAAACACCGACCTTTCCTGTCGTACCCCCATTTTGTCTTTCAAATCAAAATGAAAAAATCAAGTACATGACAAACAGTTCATTAGCAAGAATCGTGTGCGATGTAGTATAAAATATCTTGGATCCTTCCCGGAAAAAAAAAGAATACAAAATGGATTCGAATTAAGTTGGCACTGTAAACGTGAAACTTACTTTCTCCTAAAATTTGAATGAAGCGGCAAAATACCAAGTCCCTCCTCGGCCATAACCGCCCGAAAAGAAATTTTGGGAGATGGAAATTTTCCATTACTGCCTATCCCTGACACGCTCGATTTCTATAGGCCTCGATAGGGGTAGCTTTGTAATTTCAGTCAAACGTGACATAACCGCCTCTCACCCCGATTCATACACGGTGGGCGCCAAAACACAGTCTCTCCACGGCCGAAATCGCCTCTCACCCCGATTCAAACACGATGGGCGCCAACAGTGGGCGCCAAAACAAACTCTCCTCGGCCGAAATCGCTCTCGGCAAATATTCGGGGTATGCGAGATTACCATCCTATCCCCAACTGACCAATATTGCTCTGATGTCTGAAATTTTAAACGGGGGCTAAGTTTGTAACTTTCCCTGCATTTGAGACAAGCGCGTCCCAAAGACACGGTTCCCCCTACCTCTCTCCCTCCATTTCCCCATTCGTACTCCGTGGGCGCTGATAACCCACAAGTATAGGGGATCAGTTGTCGCCTTTCTCGATAAATAAGAGTGTCGAACCCAACGAGGAGCTAAAGGTAGAATCTATATTCCCGTCAAGTTCTATCGACCACCGATACAACTCTACGCACACTTAACGTTTGCTTTACCTAGAACAAGTATGAAACTAGAAGTACTTTGCGAGAATATAACTACGAGTAAATTGCAAGATAATAAAAGTGTTTAGTAGAAAGCTTTTGTAACACAAGAGAAAGAATTGTCCCTAGGCAATCGATAACTAGACCGGTAATCATTATTGCAATTTTATATGAGGGAGAGGCATGAGCTAACATACTTTCGATACTTGGATCATATGCACTTATGATTGGAACTCTAGCAAGCATCCGCAACTACCAAAGATCATTAAGGTAAAACCCAACCATAGCATTAAGTAACAAGTCCTCTTTACTCCCATACGCAATAACCCCCTTACACGGGTGTAAGCTTCGGTCACTCCAGCCGCCCACTATAAGAGAATTATGAACGTATTGCAAACCCTACAGAGGGAATCCCTCATGCTTGCGCGACACGGAGGGCACCATAGGACAGCACCAAAATAAAACATATAACTCAAACCAATCACGATCATCAATCAACCCATAGGACAAAACGAATCTACTCAAACATCATAGGATTGCCACATATCATTGGATAATAATATATAGCGTTAAGCACCATGTTTAAGTAGAGATTACAGCAGGGAGAAGAGGTGTTACACTGCTGAATAGAGGGGGAGAGAGTTGGTGTTGATGGCGGCGAAGTTGTTGGTGTAGATCGTCGTCACGATGGTTGCCCCGGCGGCGTTCCGGCACCACCGGGAGAGAGGGGGAGAGATCCCCCATCCTTCTTCTTCCTTGGCCTCCCCCCTAGATGGGAGGAGAGTTTCCCCTCTGGTCCATGGACGCCATTGGTCCCGGAGGGCAGGAGCCCCTCCGAGATTGGACCTCTCTCTCGGTTCTCTCCTGTTTCGCGTTCCTGTTTTTTGGCCGAAAACTGTTTCTTAAATTCTCGGAGATCCGTACCTTCGATTGGGCTGAAATTTTGAGGGGATTTTCTTCCGGATAATATCTTTCTTGCGGCCAAAGGATACCTCCAGCTGACCTACAGGTGACCGACAAGCATGCCAGGCGCGCCCAGGGTAGGGGCGCGCCCTCTAGGCTTGTGGCCGCCTCGGGCATCGTCTCATATTGATTCTTCTTCCCAAAAATCACATATATTCCAAAATAAATCTCCGTAAATTTTTATCTCATTTGGACTTCGTTTGATATGGATTTTCTACGAAACAAAAAACATGCAACAAACAGGAACTGGCACTGGGCACTAGATCAATATGTTAGTCCCAAAAATAATATAAAATGTTGCCAAAAGTATATAAAAGTTGTAAAATATTTGCATGAAACAATAAAAAATTATAGATACGACGGAGATGTATCAGCATCCCCAAGCTTAATTCCTGCTCGCCCTCGAGTAGGTAAATGATAAAAAGATAATTTTTGATGTGGAATGCTACCTAGCATAATCTTGATCATATAGTCTAATCATGGCATGAATATTAAGACACAAGTGATTCAAAGCAATAGTCTATAATTTGATAAAAGACATCAATACTCAGGCATACCAACAAAGAATCATGCCTTTAAAAATAAAAATGCTAAAGAACGCTATCCCTAGCCCGTCATGCTCAATCATTGATCCAGTCATGATGCACATAGCATTAACTATACTCAATGCATAAAAATGACAATAGTGCTCTCCAACTGGTGCTTCAATGAGAAGGTGATGACTCAATAATAAAAGTAAAATAACATAAAGTAAATAGATAGGCCCTTCGCAGAGGGAAGCATGGATTTGCAGAGGTGCCAGAGCTCGAAGCTTAATTCAGAGATGAATACATTTTGAGAGGTGTACTTTTCCTGTCAACGTCACGACCGAGGGTTCTCAATATCTTCCATGCTAAACATATTATAGGCGGTTCCCAAGTGGAAAGGTAAAGTTTACTCCCCCTCAACTATTCAAACACAAGCCATGTCTAGCCGAATCCTCGGGTGCCCTCCATAAAATCAATTTTCCGGGGGAGTTTGTTTCATTATATATATTTTTACAGGACTGGGCATCCCAATTACCAGCCTCTCTCATGCAATGACAAGTGAATAAACACCCATCATGAGAATAACCCGCTTAGCATGGAAGATACTGACCACCCACTGCCGCTCCATGAGCGGTACGGGCACACAAAACATATGCTTATTTGAATGATTAGAGGTGGCACATGCAAATTTACTTGGAACGACAGAGTAATACTGCATATAGGTAGATATGGTGGACTCATCTGAAACAACTTTGGTTTAAGGATTTGGATGCACAAGCAGAATTCCCGCTTAGTACAGGTGAAGGCTAACAAATAGATTGAGAACCGACCAAACAAAGAGCGACAACGGTCATAATCATGCATTGTGAATAATTAACATTGGATACTAACATGAGTAGGATATATGTAACATCCCGTTGTTCGGAATGTTTTAATTTTTTTTTTAAAGTAGGGCCAGAAAATTTCATTTGTTTTATTTGGTTAATACAAGCTTAAATTGAGTTTTATAGATTTGTTGGGTTTAATTCGAACTAATGCCAACTTAAATTTAATTTGAGTTTTGTTCTTTTCTTTTAGCTGGTTTTACTTTTCGTCTTGAGCATATTGAAATATGTGAGTCTGCATTTTCTTGGATTTCTTAGTTAGTTTGATATTTGTTTGAGACTTTTATTCTTTTCTAGATTTTCCTAAGAGGAAAATCAATTTGTTTTCCCTCTCTCAAACTCTAGACCAAATTCCGTAGACTCAATCAGCTTCTATCTTTTCTCTATTCTTTTTTTTCAACCGCATGGGCCTAACCCAATATTTTTTTTTTCTCTCTCTCTATGTCCCTCTTCTTTATTTTCTTTTCCATCTGGGCCTTAGCCCATTTACCACGTGCTGGCTGAACCTCTCCTTGTCACGTACACACAGAAACCTCAGGTGCATACACTAGAGAAACGTACAGAGAGAAAACGCACAGAGTCACCGCTGCCTCCTTAATTCCCTCTCCTTGACTCTTCCCTTGCTTTAATTCTCTCCACGTGCCCATCTTCCAATGCCAACCCCAAGCGCTTCTCCTTCCTCACGGCTCCACCTCACGGCTCCACCCACACTTACGTACCTGCGCACAGGAAGCTGAAACGTATAGGCACTAGCACCCTCCTCTAATTCCCTTAACTCTCAACCATTTCCAAATCCTGCAGTACATATACGTGCGCCCCAACCTCCTCTTCCATTCCCACAGCAACTCCTCCCTTCTTCCTTCCTCTTTCTCTCCAGAAACTCTCTCCAAAGAATGGTGCTCCATAGACGCCGATGTTCGATCCCGTTGATGCAGGCCATCTCCGTACGAACCCTCGCGCCAGAATATTCTCCTCCATGCCATGAATCCATTCAGGGAAGAAAGAACGCGATCCATCGACCACACGCGAAGAATTCCACATGTCCGTCAACACTGTTCGTCGAGTTCATCGCATCGTATCTTCATGTTCGGTGAGCCTCTATCAAATTCCTTTTGCATGCCTCCTCAACGTCACTCGTAGTATCTCCTAGACATCATGTTTCATCCTATATATGTCGTTGGCCGCATGTGTCCAAAACCAAATTCGATTTGAGGGCATCGACTTGTCTTTTTATTTTCTGTCTGTGGGATGATCTTGTGGTCAACATATGAAATGTTTGCCATGGCAGTGGTAACCCTGTGGTGGAGTTAAATTGTTAGTTTGGTCAGCCGTGTTTTAGTATAGATTGTTATCTTAGTCGTTTTTTTATAGAATCCAAGTATGTTTTGTGTTCGGTAAAACTTTTCTATTGATATGTTATTTTCTTATGTCTCGTTATGCCTAGGAGTCATCTTGAAATATATCATAATTTTAGGAGTATCATGTGTTATACTCGATTGATTTGAATGTATGTTTTAATTACTAAGTATAATTTTGTACGGTTTCATCTTGATAATTTCATGTATCATGTAGTAGTATGATATGTCTCTTTACCAGTTTAGTGAATTATCGCCATGTGTAGGAGTTGATTGGTGTATTGGATTATCATTGTTCGTACATGCTTGGCGGATGTTATTATTTTAATTAGATTTGGATCATTATTAGTGTAATCTTTTATTATTATTTTAGTAATATTTGGTACTGTTTTTTGTTCTATATTGAGAATGTGTATAGATTTTTGGTGATATCTCCATGCTTAGAACCTTGTAGAATTATTGTCTTTGCCAGATTTCTTTAATTGTGAAATACTTAATGTCTTGATTATTTTAATTTTGTTTAACATAGCGGTCTTAGATATTGTTTACATATTCATTTTCATTCATGTCGCACGTTTGTTTTGTTTGCAATGAGAAATGCTACACGTACGGACGTTTACTTAAGTTTACAGGCTGATTCTTGAGTTGGCATGTTTTAATTGGATTAAGGGTGAGGGCCGGGCCCCACCCGGTTGAAAATCAGGGGGGCAGTGAAAAGAAGTTAAGGAAGGTCCGTAGCTGTCCTGTAAACAGTCCGTATGTGTAGCATTTTTGGTTTGCAATTATGCCATGTCTATGAAAGATGTTTATATATTTTTAGTACGTGTTGTTGCATAGTATTCTTTATGCTAGATGTCGAATGAAATGCCTTGTTGTTTGGATATGAGTACATTGTAGTTCATAGCATAGAATATTATTGCATAGTCCATCTTATTTTGTAGATGTTTGTTATCCTAGATTACATGGTTGGTTGCTTTATGTCCTGATTTAGGTCATAGTGCTATATAGTTTATTCTTATGGCATAGAACTTAGTTTATTACTTCTCCGTAATTATCCATTTATTTACCTAGGCAATAGCTATGCGTGATTAATTGGTTGTCATATCTTGTTAGCATCTTGCTAAGTCTTGCATGCTCTATTGTATGTTCTGTTGGAAATATGCCCTAGAGGCAATAATAAATTGGTTATTATTATATTTCCTTGTTCATGATAATCGTTTATTATCCATGTTATAATTGTATTGATTGGAAACTCAAATACATGTGTGGGTACATAGACAACACTGTGTCCCTAGTAAGCCTCTAGTTGACTAGCTCGTTGATCAAAGATGGTTAAGGTTTCCTAGCCATTGACATGAGATGTCATTTGATAACGGGATCACATCATTAGGAGAATGATGTGATGGACAAGACCCAAACTAAGAACGTAGCATTTGATCGTGTCAGTTTATTGCTATTGTTTTCTGCATGTCAAGTATCTGTTCCTATGACCATGAGATCATGCAACTCCCTGACATCGGAGGAGTACCTTGTGTGTATCAAACGTCGCAACGTAACTGGGTGACTATAAAGGTGCTCTACAGGTATCTCCGAGGGTGTCTATTGGGTTGGCATGGATCGAGACTGGGATTTGTTACTCTGTGTGACGGAGAGGTATCTCAGGGCCCACTCGGTAATACAACATCACAATGAGCCTTGCAAGCAATGTGACTAAAGTGTTAGCCATGAGATCTTGTATTACGGAACGAGTAAAGAGACTTGCCGGTAACGAGATTGAACTAGGTATAGAGATACCGACGATCGAATCTCGGGCAAGTAACATACCGAAGAACAAAGGGAATAGCATACGGGATTAACTGAATCCTTGACATAGAGGTTCGACCGATAAAAGATCTTCGTAGAATATGTAGGAGCCAATATGGGCATCCAGGTCCCGCTATTGGTTATTGGCCGTAGAGGTGTCTCGGTCATGTCTACATAGTTCTCGAACCCGCAGGGTCTACACACTTAAACGTTTGGTGACGATTAGTATAGTTGAGTTATTTTGTTGGTGACCGAAAGTTGTTCGGAGTCCCGGATAAGATCCCGGACATGACGAGGATCTCCGGAATAGTCCGGAGGTAAAGATTGATATATGTGATAATAGTGTTTTGATCTCCGGAAGAGTTCCGGAGTTCACCGGAATGGGTTCCGGATGTTTACCGAAGTGTTCGGGTGCAGCAACACTTTATATGGGCCAAAGGGATAAAGCCCACGAGGTATTGGAAAGTGCAAAAAGTAGTTTTGCTGCCGCGTAAGCGGTACTACCGTTTTGTGAAGCGGTACTACCGCCCAAGCGGTACTACCGCTTGTGTGAAGCGGTACTACCGCCCAAGCGGTACTACCGCTTGTGTTAAGCGGTACTACCACTTGTGCGCGGTACTGCAGGGATCCGAGTTGGACTCTTTCCCTGCGGGCCAAACCGACCTTGTGCGGGCAAAACCGACCTGGAGGAGGCTTTTACTCCAAGTTTAGACCCCAAGGCTCAATATATAAATAGAGGGGCAGGGCTAGCACACGGGACACATCAAGATTTCCCCAAGCCGTGTGCGGCAACCCTAACCCTCTAGTTCCTCCGTCATAATCTCCGTAGCGCTTGGCGAAGCCCTGCAGAGATTGTTCCTCACCACCATCACCACGCCGTCGTGCTGCTGGAACTCAACCACTACTTCACCATCGCTCGCTGGATCGAGGAGGTGAAGGCGTCATCAAGCCGTACGTGTGTTGAACGCGGAGGTGCCGTCCGTTCGGCGCTAGTTCGTGATCGGATCGTGAGACGACTTGCGATTTGGATCGCGGAGACGTTCGACTACATCAACCGCGTTTCTTAAACGCTTCCGCTTAGCGATCTACAAGGGTATGTAGATTTACTCTCCCTCTCGTAGATGCTCATCACCATGGATAGATCTTGTGTGTGCGTAGGAAAAATTTTGTTTCCCATGCAACGTTCCCCAACAGTGGCATCATGAGCCAGGTCTATGCGTAGATGAGATCTCGAGTAGAACACAAACGAGTTGTGGGCGTGGGTGTATACATATTGCTTGCCGTTACTAGTTGATATTTGATTCGGCGGTACTGTGAGATGAAGCGGCCCGGACCGACATTACGCGTACACTTACGCGAGACAGGTTCCTTCAACTGACATGTAACTTCGTTGCATAAAGATGGCTAGCGGGTGTCTGTCTCTCTCACTTTAGTTGAATCGATTTCAATGAAGAGGGTTCTTTTAGAAGATCAAAAAGCAATCACTACACCACGTTGTGGTTTTGCGTAGGTAAGAACGGTTCTTGCAAACCCGTAGCAGCCACGTAAAATTTGCAACAACAATTAGAGGACGTCTAACTTGTTTTTGCAGGGTATGATGTGATATGATATGGCCAATTACATGATGAGATATATGTGATGTATGAGATGATCATGTGTTGTATAGAATATCACGACTTGCATGTCGATGAGTACGGCAACTGGCAGGAGCCATAGAGTTGTCTTTAATTTTTTATGACCTGCGTGTCAATCATTAAGCGCTATGTAATGCTTTACTTTATCGCTAAACGTCAGCAATAGTCGTGGAAGCAACAGTCGGCGCGACAACCTTATGGCGACACGTTGATGGAGATCAAGATGATGGAGATCATGGTGTCATGCCGGTGACGATGGAGATCATGCCGGTGCTTTGGAGATGGAGATCAAAAGCACAAGTTCATGGCCATATCATGTCACTTATGATTTGCATGTGATGTTAATCCTTTTATGCATCTTATTTTGCTTAGGACGACGGTAGCATTATAAGGTGATCCCTCACTTAAATTTCAAGATAAATTGTGTTCTCCCCGAGTGTGCACCGTTGCGAAAGTTCGTCGTTTCGAGACACGCCGTGATGATCGGGTGTGATAGACTCCACGTTCACATACAACGGGTGCAAGCCATGTTGCACACGCGGAACACTCGGGTTAAACCTGACGAGCCTAGCATGTACAGACATGGCCTCGGAACACAAGAGACCGAAAGGTCGAACATGAGTCATATAGTAGATATGATCAACATGAAGATGTTCACCATTGAAACCACCTCGACTCACGTGATGATCGGACTTGAGTTGGTGGATTTGGATCATGTTACACTCGAATGACCGGAGGGATGTCAATTTGAGTGGGAGTTTTTAAGTAATATGATTAATTAAACTCATTATCTTGAACAATAGTCTAAGTTGTCTTTGCTATATTTATGTTGTAGATCATGGCTCGCGCAGTAGCACCCCTGAATTTTAATGCGTTCCTAGAGAAAGCTAAGTTGAAAGATGATGGAAGTAACTTTGTGGACTGGGCCCGTAATCTAAGGATTATCCTTACGGCTTCCCAGAAGGCTTATGTCCTTGATGCACCGCTTGGTGATCCACCCGCTCCAGTTGAGTCTCTAGACGTTGTGAACGCCTGGCAGGCTCGTTCTGATGATTACTCAATAGTTCAATGTGCAATGTTGTATGGCTTAGAACCGGGACTTCAAAGACGTTTTGAATGTCATGGAGCATATGAGATGTTCCAGGAGTTGAAGTTTATCTTTCAGAAGAATGCCCGGATCGAGAGATATGAGATCTTCGATAAGTTCTATACTTGCAAGATGGAGGAGAACGGGTCTATCAGTGATCACGTGCTCAGAATGTCTGGGTACTCCACCCATCTGGCTGAATTGGGGATGCCCCTTCCGCCAGAGGCTATCACTGACAGAGTTCTTCAATCATTGCCACCTAGCTACAAGAGCTTCGTGTTGAACTATAACATGCACGGGATGAACAAGTCAGTCGCCGAGCTGTTTGCGATGCTGAAAGCCGCTGAGTCTGAAATTCAGAAGGAGCATCAAGTGTTGATGGTCAATAAAACCACTAGTTTCAAGAAAAATGGCAAGGTTAAGAAGGGTAAATCTAAGAAGGGTGGCAAAGCAGTTGCTGCTCCTGTGAAGAAACCCAAGGCTGGACCCAAACCAGAAACTGAGTGCTTTCATTGCAAGGGAACTGGACACTGGAAGCGGAACTGCCCCAAGTATTTGGCTGACAAGAAGGCGGCCAACAACAAACAAGGTATATATGATATACATGTTATTGATATGTTCCTTACCAACCCTCGTTGTAGTGCCTGGGTATTTGATACCGGTGCGGTTGCCCATATTTGCAACTCTAAACAGGAACTGCGGAATAGACGGAGGCTGGCGAAGGACGAAGTGACGATGCGCGTGGGAAATGGTTCCAAGGTTGATGTGATCGCCGTCGGCACGCTCGCTCTTCGATTATCGTCGGGATTAGTGATGTACCTAAATAAGTGTTATTTGGTGCCTGCGTTAAGCATGAACATTATATCTGGATCTTGTTTATTGCGAGACGGTTACTCATTTAAATCAGAGAATAATGGTTGTTCTATTTATATGGGTAATATCTTTTATGGTCATGCACCCAATGTAAGCGGTTTATTCTTATTGAATCTCGATAGTAATGATACACATGTTCATAACATTGATGCCAAAAGATGTAGGATTGATAATGATAATACCACTTTCTTGTGGCACTGCCGTTTAGGTCATATTGGCGTAAAACGCATGAGGAAGCTCCATGCTGATGGACTTTTGGACTCACTTGATTTTGAATCACTTGACACATGTGAGCCATGCCTCTTGGGCAAGATGACTAAAACGCCGTTCTCTGGAACAATGGAACGGGCAAGTGACTTATTGGAAATCATACATACTGATGTGTGCGGTCCGATGAGTATTGAAGCGCGCGGTGGTTATCGTTACTTTCTCACCTTCACTGATGACTTAAGTAGATATGGGTATATTTACTTAATGAAACACAAGTCTGAAACATTTGAAAACTTCAAACAATTTCAGAGTGAAGTTGAGAATCATCGTAACAAGAAGATTAAATTCCTACGATCTGATCGAGGAGGAGAATATCTTAGTTATGAGTTTGGCAGTCACTTAAGACAATGTGGAATTGTTTCACAACTGACACCGCCTGGAACACCACAGCGTAATGGTGTGTCCGAACGTCGTAATTGAACTTTATTGGATATGGTGCGATCTATGATGTCTCTTGCCGATTTGCCACTATCGTTTTGGGGTTATGCATTAGAGACAGCTGCATTCACTTTAAATAGGGCACCATCGAAATCCGTTGAGACAACGCCAGATGAACTTTGGTTTGGCAAGAAGCCAAAGCTGTCGTTTCTTAAAATTTGGGGATGTGATGCTTATGTCAAAAAGCTTCAGCCTGAAAAGCTGGAACCCAAAGCGGAGAAATGCGTCTTCATAGGATACCCAAAAGAGACAGTTGGGTATACCTTCTATCTCAGATCCGAAGGCAAAGTGTTTGTCGCTAAAAACGGAACATTTCTTGAGAAAGAGTTTCTCTCGAAAGAATTGAGTGGGAGGAAGATAGAACTTGATGAGGTTGTTGAACCTTTACTTCAACCTGAGAGTAGCGCAGTGCAGAAAGTTGTTTCTGTGGAGCCTACATTAGCTGAAGAGGAAGTTAATGATGATGATCATGAAGCTTTGGATCAAGTTGCTATCGAACCTCGTAGGTCGACAAGGACGCGTACTGCTCCCGAGTGGTACGGCAACCCTGTCTTAGAGGTCATGTTGTTAGACAACGATGAACCTACGAGCTATGGGGAAGCGATGATGGGCCCGGATTCCGAGAAGTGGTTAGAGGCCATGAAATCCGAGATGGGATCCATGTATGAAAACAAAGTATGGACTTTGGAAGTATTACCTGAAGGGCGTAAGGCCATTCAGAACAAATGGATCTTTAAGAGGAAGACGGACGCGGACGGTAATGTCACCGTCTATAAAGCTCGACTTGTGGCAAAGGGTTTTTCACAAGTTCAAGGAGTTGACTACGATGAGACCTTCTCACCCGTAGCGATGCTTAAGTCCGTCAGAATCATGTTAGCAATAGCTGCCTTTTTCGATTATGAAATTTGGCAGATGGATGTCAAAACAGCGTTCCTTAACGGTTACCTTAAGGAAGAGTTGTATATGATGCAACCAGAAGGTTTTGTCGATCCAGAGAATGCTGACAAAGTTTGCAAACTCCAGCGATCCATTTATGGACTGGTGCAAGCATCTCGGAGTTGGAATCTTCGTTTTGATGAGGTGATCAAAGCGTTCGAGTTTATACAAGTTTACGGAGAAGCTTGTATTTACAAGAAAGTGAGTGGGAGCTCTATAGCGTTTCTAATATTATATGTGGATGACATATTACTGATTGGAAACAATATAGAAATGCTGGAAAGCATAAAGGAATATTTGAACAAGAGTTTTTCAATGAAGGACCTAGGAGAAGCTGCTTTCATATTAGGCATCAAGATCTATAGAGATAGATCGAGACGTTTGATAGGACTTTCACAAAGCACATACCTTGACAAAGTTTTGAAGAAGTTCAAAATGGATCAGTCCAAGAAGGGGTTCTTGCCTGTTTTGCAAGGTGTGAAGTTGAGTAAGACTCAATGCCCAGTGACTGCAGAAGATAGAGAAAAGATGAGTGTCATCCCCTATGCTTCGGCCATAGGCTCTATCATGTATGCAATGCTGTGCACAAGACCCGATGTCAGCCTTGCCATAAGTATGGTCGGAAGGTTTCAAAGTGATCCAGGAATGGAACACTGGACGGCGGTCAAGAATATCCTGAAGTACCTGAAAAGGACTAAGGACATGTTTCTCGTTTATGGAGGTGATCAAGAGCTCGTCGTAAAGGGTTACGTCGATGCAAGCTTTGACACTGATCCGGATGACTCTAAGTCGCAAACCGGATACGTATTTATTCTTAATGGGGGTGCGGTTAGCTGGTGCAGTTCCAAGCAAAGCGTGGTAGCAGATTCTACATGCGAAGCGGAGTACATCGCTGCCTCGGAGGCGGCGAAGGAAGGTGTCTGGATGAAGGAGTTCATGACAGATCTTGGAGTAGTGCCTAGTGCGCTTAACCCAATGACTCTGTTTTGTGATAATACTGGTGCCATTGCTCAAGCCAAGGAACCAAGATTTCACAAGAGGACCAGACACATAAAGCGATGTTTCAATTCCATCCGCGATTACATCAAGGAGGACGACATAAATATTTGCAAAGTACACACGGATCTAAATGTTGCAGATCCGATGACTAAACCTCTTCCAAGGGCTAAACATGAACAACACCAGAACTGCATGGGTGTTCGATTCATTACAATGTGAATCACATAGTGATGTGAACTAGATTATTGACTCTAGTGCAAGTGGGAGACTGTTGGAAATATGCCCTAGAGGCAATAATAAATTGGTTATTATTATATTTCCTTGTTCATGATAATCGTTTATTATCCATGTTATAATTGTATTGATTGGAAACTCAAATACATGTGTGGGTACATAGACAACACTGTGTCCCTAGTAAGCCTCTAGTTGACTAGCTCGTTGATCAAAGATGGTTAAGGTTTCCTAGCCATTGACATGAGATGTCATTTGATAACGGGATCACATCATTAGGAGAATGATGTGATGGACAAGACCCTAACTAAGAACGTAGCATTTGATCGTGTCAGTTTATTGCTATTGTTTTCTGCATGTCAAGTATCTGTTCCTATGACCATGAGATCATGCAACTCCCTGACATCGGAGGAGTACCTTGTGTGTATCAAACGTCGCAACGTAACTGGGTGACTATAAAGGTGCTCTACAGGTATCTCCGAGGGTGTCTGTTGGGTTGGCATGGATCAAGACTGGGATTTGTTACTCTGTGTGACGGAGAGGTATCTCAGGGCCCACTCGGTAATACAACATCACAATGAGCCTTGCAAGCAATGTGACTAAAGTGTTAGCCACGAGATCTTGTATTACGGAACGAGTAAAGAGACTTGCCGGTAACGAGATTGAACTAGGTATAGAGATACCGACGATCGAATCTCGGGCAAGTAACATACCGAAAAACAAAGGGAATAGCATACGGGATTAACTGAATCCTTGACATAGAGGTTCGACCGATAAAAGATCTTCGTAGAATATGTAGGAGCCAATATGGGCATCCAGGTCCCGCTATTGGTTATTGGCCGTAGAGGTGTCTCGGTCATGTCTACATAGTTCTCGAACCCGCAGGGTCTACACACTTAAACGTTTGGTGACGATTAGTATAGTTGAGTTATTTTGTTGGTGACCGAAAGTTGTTCGGAGTCCCGGATAAGATCCCGGACATGACGAGGATCTCCGGAATAGTCCGGAGGTAAAGATTGATATATGTGATAATAGTGTTTTGATCTCCGGAAGAGTTCCGGAGTTCACCGGAATGGGTTCCGGATGTTTACCGAAGTGTTCGGGTGCAGCAACACTTTATATGGGCCAAAGGGATAAAGCCCACGAGGTATTGGAAAGTGCAAAAAGTAGTTTTGCTGCCGCGTAAGCGGTACTACCGTTTTGTGAAGCGGTACTACCGCCCAAGCGGTACTACCGCTTGTGTGAAGCGGTACTACCGCCCAAGCGGTACTACCGCTTGTGTGAAGCGGTACTACCGCCCAAGCGGTACTACCGCTTGTGTTAAGCGGTACTACCGCTTGTGCGCGGTACTGCAGGGATCCGAGTTGGACTCTTTCCCTACGGGCCAAACCGACCTTGTGCGGGCAAAACCGACCTGGAGGAGGCTTTTACTCCAAGTTTAGACCCCAAGGCTCAACATATAAATAGAGGGGCAGGGCTAGCACACGGGACACATCAAGATTTCCCCAAGCCGTGTGCGGCAACCCTAACCCTCTAGTTCCTCCGTCATAATCTCCGTAGCGCTTGGCGAAGCCCTGCAGAGATTGTTCCTCACCACCATCACCACGCCGTCGTGCTGCTGGAACTCAACCACTACTTCACCATCGCTCGCTGGATCGAGGAGGTGAAGGCGTCATCAAGCCGTACGTGTGTTGAACGCGGAGGTGCCGTCCGTTCGGCGCTAGTTCGTGATCGGGTCGTGGGACGACTTGCGATTTGGATCGCGGAGACGTTCGACTACATCAACCGCGTTTCTTAAACGCTTCCGCTTAGCGATCTACAAGGGTATGTAGATTTACTCTCCCTCTCGTAGATGCTCATCACCATGGATAGATCTTGTGTGTGCGTAGGAAAATTTTTGTTTCCCATGCAACGTTCCCCAACATGTTCCGCATTTGTTATATGATAGCTAGTTTGTACTTTATGATCGCATATATGGTTAGACTTCACTTGCTAGAGATACATGTTAGCGGTGTATCGATTCCATATTTTCGATTAGTATGGTTACTTCTTACCATTACCATACCATGCCATGTTGTTGTGATTGTATAGCTAGAATGTATTGCATGTGTGTATCAACTCACGTCTTGTATGATGCCTAGTTGTGTATCTATTTATTTATTAAGTGTAGGTCATACTAGATAGAAATGCATGCCATTATGTTATTCATGCTCATATAATACAAGTTGATCGTTTGATGCCATGATCCATTATTACTTGGTTAGATTTTGTATGTATACTCGGTGTGCTTACAGTCATAACTAGTATTTAGGGTTGTTTGCTATTGACATGTTTGATAGTCATGTTAGTTGATATCAAATAAGTTATACGTTATATTGTAGAAAAGTGTGGTAACACTTGTGTGATGACCATCCATGCTTAGTCGCAATATCTAGTTGATGCATTGGTGTATGCATAACCATTATTTGTGCATTGTTGTATGCATAACCATATTTCATGCAAGTGAGTTTTCATGTCTTATTATATTCCATGTGCTATAGCTGAGTACTTAGTTCCTTGTGTGCTTCTTAGAGATGATTGCCATGGTCTAATGTTAGTATTATGAGTGTTGCGATAGTTCATCATATGCTTAGGGAAGTTTATCTTTCATGTTAGAACAATTGTGCTTTCACCATATATTTAATGTGCATAGCTTGCTTTGTTACTCTAACCATGTGGTGATAATCTTGTTGCCAGTTATTATTTAAGTATATATTGTTATTTATTATAAAGTGCATGTCCTAGTTTAGTATATTCCCATGACAACTCGTATGTCGATCTTTGTGTTATTAGTTAAGACATCTTTATGATTCTATACTCTCACATGCCCTGTTTGATATGTGTCTTATTATTTAGTTATTTAGTTATATATGTTTCACCATATTATTGGTTTGTCTTGTTATAGGAATGCTTGCTAATAGTTTTTATGGATGATGTTTGATTCTTCTTGATGTTAACCATTGTAAATATTTAGAAGCATCTAAATATTTGGTGGTGGTTAATTGTTACTCTTAAACATGCCATGTTCTTGCCTGTGGTAGTTTGAGGTTACATTACCTTGTATTACGATGTCATGTCTAGGACAGTTGTTGTTTACTTATCTAATGTGTTGTTTTGTATTAGTTGACGTGTGTTTTGGGTTGTGATATTGGATCTGATCTTGTATTCTTTATTATTGTTTTAGGATAGACCTATATCAATTCAATTCATGTTGTTGAATGATGTTTGATTGCCTAACTAGTATGGTTTATAATGTTGGTTTGGTTGTCTTATTCAACACATGCTTTTCAGTTATTATATAATTGATGTATATGTTTGGATGCTATTGACCATTATTAATATTTAGATTCTATCTAAATATTTATTTTTGGTTAACTTTTACCTTCATCATGCCATGTTGTGATTGTGTATTTAAATGCATAGGACGGTTTAATTTCATGTGTGTTGATGCCATTGTGTTTGCTATATGGTAGTTACCTATTAGCCGCGATGTGTAGTGAACACTACTAGTGGTTAGTACATAGTTCGTATCTAAACATTAGTCCTGTTGGCAAGCCATTCTTAGTCATCGTCAACCAAACCCTGTCACTTTGATGAATCTTATCTCTTACCTCCTTATCATGCTACCTCATTTTGGAATCTCCATCTTGATCAATATCTTGTTATCCATCCGCTCTTAATTTGTTCTGGATGTTATTTGGATTTACTTTTGCTCTTGTATTTAGTTGATTTTCATTTGCTATCATTACGACGAGTAGGGAGTGACGACGATGTTGGACATGGACAGAATCAGGTTACTGAAGAAGGACTCAACAACGAAGGCATGCCTCCTTCTTTGATCATACTTATCCTATGTTTTACAAAACTGCATTGTGTTTATGGTTACTATATGCATGCTATTTTAATTCTCGTAGCTAGCGTGTCGATTGACACATTACCATGATCTTCTTGTCGCCTATTCACTTAACACCTGAGTAGAATTATATAGTATTCCGGTAGAGTATAAATGCTTAGCCATGCTTATCACCCTATAGGTGCCCTTGTTGAATGACCTCTGAGTCATTGACAGTTGAAACTTATCACTGAGCTAGGCCGGTTGGCCCTTGTTGATCTCCTCTATCCTCTTCTACTCTGGGTGAAACTTACCATCTGAATACTGGCGCGGGCGACAGCTGAATCAAGGATTGAAGGAGCGATTGGCTGCCCTTCATAAGCTAAAGGGAGCAATCAGTCGTCCGTGCCGCATGAGGCCTAATAAGTCTTGGATTTGAAGATTGTCTTAAAAGTACAGCCACATGCTATATGGGCACTGGCTTGGTCGATTAGTTAGTTCACCCTTATTGTCGTCATCGCCGTACCGCAGATGGGATAGTTGCCTTGCGAGGAGTATCCTCGGCACAAAAGGGGGGCCCGGACTATGAACTGCGGTTACTTCCGTGTTGAAACCTAGTGGGCTTGGCATAGTAAGTGTGGTCTAATGAAAAACCTCGTCACAATCTCCCTGCCGGTATACCAAATGGTGTACTACGCTAGCGACGGCTAGTGGCAACAAGTCGGGATTGTGTCGTGTGGGTAAAGTGTACAACCTCTGCAGAGTGTAAAACTATTCGAATAGTCGTGTCCACGGTCATGGACGACACATGAATCTTTCTTGACATACAGGACCTGTCTTGCTTATTCCCTCTTTGCCCCTATTCTTGGAACCTATGAAGAGTGTGAGTTGATTGAGGATCCTCACTTTGATGAAAGTTATTCTGGAGATAAAACATGTTTTCATCTAAAACTGCTTTTATCCAACTGCTATATTTGCCAAACAAAATTAGCTTTTATGCAAACGAGACATACAACCTTCCTTTGAAGCCACATGTAGCTATTAGGTCCTTCCCCGAGGGAGGCATGTTGAGTACGTAATGTACTCATGGCAATAATTTTGTTGACCATAGAGATCTATGAAGACGAAGGTGATGACTGCGTCTGCTATGACGATCCGTAGGAGCGAGGTCACGTGGACTACATCGACTGCCTGTGGCTGAGATGGAGTCGCTACGCATTTTACTTTCCATTGTTTTCTGAATGTAATAAATGTCATGAGACATTTCCCTATGTATGTCTTGTGGCAAGATTTATTAAATTTGTAATACTTTTACGTATTGTGCAATGATATCATTTCGCTGTGTTGTCAACAATGATCCTGGGGTTGACAAATATACACAGGAGGGTCTGGAAGTTAATTCCGGGTTCTCACAGAAGTGGTATCAGAGCCGACGTCGACCTAGTCACGTGGCCTTAGTTAGAAATGAAAAGCCATAGGACTATTTTCAAAGAAAAATATTTAAAAAAAATATTCTCGCAATCTTCTTCTCCACTATTGCTCTTCTTGCCTTATCTTATTCAAATAAAGTTTAAACTTCACTTCCTTACCTTCTTCTTTATAGTATGTGAAACCCTTTTCCCCGCCCCTGTTGTTGAAAAGTCAGAAGCTTCACAAGACGTGCCAAGAATTTCAACGCAACTTCAACCCGTGAAGCTCTGAGTTGCAACATTGTCCCGAGAGAAGACACCTCAAGAACTCAAGAACTCAACAACTACCGATCATGTCTCAATTGTCAATGTTGAAGATCTGCACCAAGTTATGATGTGACCTGCCATATAGGATTAGGTTGGTTAACACCCTGGTAGTGGTAGAACTCGCAGCTAGTAGACACAAAAACAAGCAATTTAAACATCCTAAAGGTAAATCTTGGCACATTATTTTTATAATACAATGGATTTGTACAAGGGGATAATTATTTTTGCGAGAAACTTCAATGTAAAATTCTACATTGTTTCCATGAGCATGAACACAAGTGTTCAAGGTCGACCCTCACTTCTCCAATGCATAACCTTCCAATCGCTTCTCTTTTTGAAAAAGTTTTAGGTTCCCCTCTATATTTTTTTGTTTTTAAACTTTTTAAAAGCACACAACAGAATAAAATGACTCTCTAAAACTTCGGGGTTGTCTCCCAGGTAGCGCTTTCTTTAAAGCCATTAAGCTAGGCATAAAGTGCTCAAGTAATTTATCCACCCGGATCCCAACGTATATCAAAGCCAATTTTAATTAACAATGATTTATAATTTAGTAGTGAGCACAAAGCAACATATACCATGCAATGAAAAAGTCTAACTCTCTTCCTACGCATCGGCATGTCATAAAAGAACAATTCATACACACATAATAAAGGCCGATACATAGCATAAACAGTTTCTTGTAATTTTATCGTATTGGAAACATAGAGAGGTAGAGATGTAGTTACTCTCTCATAATATTTGCAATTAGGAGCAGCAAGCACATGCATATTATATTCATCAAAATCATCATGTGTAATAGTAAAATGCAACCCATCAATGTAATCCTTAATAAGCACAAACTTCTCCAATAGTGTAATTTGGAGAATTCAAAAAGATAATAGGACTATCATGTGTAGGTGCAATAGTAAAAAATTCATGTTTAACATAAGGAACTATAGCAAGTTCATCTCCATAAGCATAATTCAAATTGGCATCATGGCCACAAGCATAGCAAGCATCAATTTCATCAAAAAGGGATATTTCAAACGAATCAAAGGTAAATAGCAATCATCATAGCATTCATCCTTCGGTAAGCACGAAGGGAAATTAAACAATGTATGAGTTGAAGAGTTACTCTCATTATAAGGTGGGCATGGGTAGCTAATCTGCTCTTTCTCCTTTTGTTCTTCACTCTCCTCCTCATCTTTTTCATCTAATGAGCTCACAGCGTCATCAATTTCTTTTTCCATAGGAGCCTGCAAAATATTAGTCTCTTCTTGGACAGCGGAGACTTTCTCAATAAACTCATTAATATAGGCATTGTATTCGTAATTCTCATAGCAATATTTAAGCATAGCATAATTTTCAAATTTGTTAAGAGCATCATCACAATCTTCATACTTTTCAAACAAAGACTCAATTTCATAAGCACCCTTAAAAGCAACAAATTCTTCTATTTGTTCCACATCATAGTAATCACAAACACCATTAGCATAAGAAGCTAAGGTTTCATTATCATTAAATTCACATTGAAAGGGGAGGTGTGGAGCCTCTCTCTTAGAGCAACAAGTATAATCACACCTTAAGCACAAATTCCAAGCATACCAATGCAACATTTTAATTTGATCCCATAAGTGTTTCCCTTTTTGAGACAAGCGATAATCCCTAAAGTATTCCCGTTGATCCAAAGTATCTCCCATTATCAAGTTGAATGGAGATTTATCAGGATTATCAAAGTAGTATTTAATGTTTTCCACATAACCAGCATAGAGGGTTTTGGGAGGTTCCCCATCTCCATGAGTAGCAAGTACAACTAATTTTTTTGGTGTTTCGTGTTCCATATCCATAACTAAAGATATAAAACAACTTTGAACAGAAAATAAAAACTACTAAGTGATAAAGCAAACAAGCACACACGAGAATATCAACCCCACGCTATTGCTCCCCGGCATCGGCGCCAGAAAAAGGTCTTGATAATGGATCAGTTGTAACCTTTCTCGATAAATAAGAGTGTCGAACCCAACGAGGAGCTAAAGGTAGAATCAATATTCCCTTCAAGTTTTATCGATCACCGATACAACTCTACGCACACATAACGTTTGCTTTACCTAGAACAAGTATGAAACTAGAAGTACTTTGCGAGAATAAAACTACAAGTAAATTGCAAGATAATAAAAGTGTTTAGTAGAAAGCTTTTGTAACACAAGAGAAAGATTTGTCCCTAGGCAATCGATAACTAGACCGGTAATCTTTATTGCAATTTTATATGTGGGAGAGGCATGAGCTAACATACTTTCCATACTTGGATCATATGCACTTATGATTGAAACTCTAGCAAGCATCCGCAACTACCAAAGATCATTAAGGTAAAACCCAACCATCGCATTAAGTATCAAGTCCCCTTTACTCCCATATGCAACAACCCCCTTACTCGGGTATGTGTTTCAGTCACTCACACCACCCACTATAAGAGAATTATGAACGTATTGCAAACCCTACAGCGGGAATCCCTCACGCTTGCGTGAAACGGAGGGCACCATAGGATAGCACCAAAATAAAACATACAACTCAAACCAATCACGATCATCAATCAACCCAGGACAAAACGAATCTACTCAAACATCATAGGATTGCCACATATCATTGGACAATAATATATTGCGTTAAGCGCCATGTTTAAGTAGAGATTACAGTGGGGAAAAGAGGTGTTACACCGCTGCATAGAGGGGGAGAGAGTTGATGTTGACGGCGGCGAAGTTGTTGGTGTAGATCGCCGTCACGATGGTTGCCCCGGCGGCGTTCCGGCGCCACCGGGAGAGAGGGGGAGAGAGCCCCCCTCCTTCTTCCTCTTCCTTGGCCTCCCCCCTAGATGGGAGGAGAGTTTCCCCTCTGGTCCATGGCCGCCATGGCTCCCGGAGGGCAGGAGCCCCTCCGAGATTGGATCTCTCTCTCTCTCTTCTCTCCTGTTTCACGTTCCTGTTTTCTGGCTGAAAACCGTTTCTTAAATTCCCAGAGATTTGTACCTCCGATTGGGCTGAAATTTTCAGGGGATTTTCTTCTGGATATTATATTTCTTGCGGCCAAAGAATACCTCCAACTGACCTGCAGGTGACCCACAAGCCTGCCAGGCGCGCCCAGGGTAGCGGGCATGCCCTCTGGGCTTGTGGCCCCCTCGGGCATTGTCTCGTGTTGATTCTTCTTCCCAAAAATGACATATATTCCAAAATAAATCTCCGTGAATTTTTATTGCGTTTGGACTTCGTTTGATATGGATTTTCTGTGAAACAAAAAACATGCAACAAACAGGAACTGGCACTGGGCACTAGATCAATATGTTAGTCCCAAAAATAATATAAAATGTTGCCAAAAGTATATAAAAGTTGTAAAATATTGGCATGAATCAATAAAAAATTGTAGATACGATGGAGATGTATCAGGCGCCAAAATACCCTCTCCACCCCAACCTCCTCCGTCCGCCACCCCATCCACCGCCGTCCTCCTCCACCATGCCGGAGCTGATACCCCGACGTCGTCGTCCATTACAAGAGATCGACGTCTCTCATCCATGGCTCTGGACCAGGATCCTTGCATCGCATCCTCTCGCTTCATCCGCGTCGTCGTCCACCTTGCCGGGGCCACTCCTACGACCGTCTCGTCCACCGAGCCGGGACATATCCCCCGCCGCCACCGTCTGCCCTCCCAGATCTGCTTCGACGCTGCCGATAGCCATCGCTACCGCAGCACCCTTGACGTCTCAGTAGATGCTTACACGGCGCCGCACAAAAGGCGGTACTCTTTCGTATCTGCTCAAGTTATTTATCTCAGAAAGAAAATAGATCGCCACTGCTTTACTGTGATTTCTTGTCCATCTCTTCGAATCTTACTTGTTAGTTGAAAGGAAACATTGGTTGCCAAGTAGCCTTTGTACGGTTTGCACCTTCAGATCCGCCATGACACGCTCAACACTATACTCGCAATGCTTATGGTTTTCCCCTTTTATATTCCACATTAGCTAAATGACAGTCGACTAAATTTCAAATTGGGGTCAGTCGATTTTTGAGAGTCCGCCGGTTCAGTGGAGGGCGGGCTCACCGGGGGGCTACCCCATTATCTATCTCAGGGTTTCGGGTGGGCGCTGTGGTGGGGGCGGTTCAGTGGAGGGCGGGGCGGCGAGCCGGTCGCGGGAGCACCGCCGGCCGCGGGGGGCGGGGGGCGGTGGTTCAGGCGGCGGCCCGTGCGGTGGTCTGTTGGGGAAGAAGAAGAGGTGACGAAGAAGAAGGGTTGGGAGACGTAGGATCTTCATCCAACCGCCTAAAATGGTCGACTGACCCAAATGATGAAAGTCAGGCAACTTGCATGTAGCCATTCCCTTTATATTCAGTACCATCATCGTAGGTGCTTCGTGACGTGCTAGCACTGCTCCTCGACCCATCAAGCTAAACAACATGCCACTCATAATTCCAAACTTAGTTGTTCAAACACGAATCTGATATGATGCTAATATTACTAAAACAGAGACCGTTTAATTGGTCAGCTAATGTTCCTTCTTTTGTTCGATAAGCACGTGCGCCACATATAGAGAGACAGCAGGGAGTTGCATTCTTTATGCACTCTGGTTCATCATGGGTGGGCAACGAACATTTTATTATCCAAAATATGCTTGCTCTTCTTTAACATGTTCCTCTTCTATTCTTCTTTAATAAGTATAGTAGTACAGTATGTTCCTCGTAGTGAAGAGGAGCAGGGACATTTGCAGTATACAGGTCTATTCGGTCGCTTGTGATGGATGCTTTCAACTCTTCGTGTTGGTCTGCCATAATATCTAGGAAATTCTGGGAGCTGTGTCGCCTTTGAGAGTTAGACTGATAGTAACAGTACTACGCCTTCAGTTGAAGAGAGCTGGTATCCGAAGCCTTTCTAGCCTTACCGGCAATACTAACCCATATTTTCCAGCAAGTTCCACTTTCCTGATTTTACTCGTGATGCTTAGGGTTTTCCCATTATATATACACTATGATCTGCGTAGGTGCTTTGTGTGGTACTAGCAGCAGTCCACCCTTGAATCTAAACAACACAGCAATCATAATTCCAAAGCTTAGTTGTTCAAATCCGAATTTGATATGATACTAATATTAGTTAACGGACACACATTTAATTGGTCAGCTAATGCTCCCACTTGAGTTTCCAAATGCATGTGGCCACATGTAGAGAGACACCAGGGAATAGCATTTCTTTGGGCGCTCTGATTCATCATGGGTGGGCAACCAACATTGCATAGAAAGAAGAGGAATCTCCATAATATGCTTCCTCTTCTATTCTTTAACATGTTCCTCTTCTGTTCTTCTTTAATAAGTACAGTATGTTCCTTGTCAGGAAGGGGATCAGTGACATCTGCAGTCGACATGTCTATTGGGCCGCTTCTACTAGATGCTTTCAGCACTTCGAGTTGGTCTGCCATAATATCCATGAAATGCTGGGAGCCGTGTGGCCTTTGAGAGACTAGACTGATAGTAACAATAGTGCGCCTTCAAGTGAATAGAGCTGGCCTGTAGGTGATCGGTAGGGTTTCGATTAGTAGCGGCAATATAACCGCATGTTTTCTAGCCAGTTCCACTTTCCCGATTTATTTATGATGCTTATGGTGTCCCCCTTTTATCTACACTGCGATCTGCCCAGTGCCTTTGTGTCATACTAGAAGCACTCCATCCTTCAAGCTAAACTACATGCCACTCATATTTCCAAAGCTTACATTTAATTGGTCAGCTAATGTTAGTACGTGAGTTTTGAAATGCATGTGCGCCACATATAGAGACATGAGGGAATACTATTTCTCTGTGCGCTCTCGTTATCATGGTTTGGCAATAAACTTTCTATACTGTATATTTTGAAACCTATCATCTGCCAACTATCCTTAACTCTGGAGCTCCCAATAGGGAGCCTATTTTTTTTTAGTTGTGCCAGATTATATTAATGTACGCACCAAATTACAGAACACATGGGCTCTCTCATCAAAATCCAGTGATAGCACACAAGGGTTTACAGGGAGCCCCTATTATATTAATACATCCTCTGCATTACACAGATAATCTCACTACTATTTATGTTTTATGCTTCTCAGATAGTGAAGATAATCACAATGAATATGAGAATGCGCACACCAGAAGAATATTGCGGAACAGTGCAATGGCTAACAAACTTGGCATCAAGGGATTGAGTTCCATTCTAGATGCAATGAAACCCACACACTCCCCACCTACGGATTCGTGTTCAGAATATGATCCTAATGACTATTCTGAGCTCAAGGAGTCAAAGGATGATGGCCTATCCTGTTCAGCCAACAAGGTGCCTGGGTTCTAATTTGGCAAGGTTTTATTGCTTGCACGTATCTTGCATAAGGTGTCTTGCATTTCTTCTACTTCGTTGCACCGCCATCTGCTTAGTTTACTCATCATATATGTGAAGATGCCATGCCTATCCATTATCAATACCTATTCCATTTGTCATCATACCATGTTTTTCCATTCAAATGTTGTTCTTGTGTATCAGACATCCAAAAGGAAGAGGGTGGCCGCAGAACCTAAAGAGTAAAAGCAAAGTCCTTGAAAAAGGTTGTGGTACCGGAGAAATCAGATAGCACCCCACTTATATTGGCGATAGAATCAGCGCCACAAAACCTAGGATATCATAACTATGCTGCTCGCTGCTTTGCTCTTGTTACCACCTGTTGTCATGTATCCCTGTACTTACAATCATACCTGGTTGATTATGTGACATCAGTGTGCATGATAGCTTGCTTATCCACTGTTTGCTCCAAATTATCATATCTATATTAATGCTTACATTAATGTAGAATAAACCCAATGCTTATGAAGAAGTTTCGCTCTGCATTGTTCTTCTAAGTATCTTTTGTCCTTTATCACTATACTTATATTGTCAGCTAGTTGTTCATGCACCATCACTTTGCAGCTTATTTTCCTTGCCCTCGATTTTGTACACATCAGATCTATATTTACTCTTACTAAAATGTTGAATAAAACCAATGCTACTGAAGAAGTTTAGCTCTGCATTGCTCTTGTCAGTACCTTTTGCCTGTATGTTGTACTTACATTTGTAGCTAGTTCATGATGTAGCATCACTCTGCATCTTAGCTTAAATAATCTCCATTTGTTCCTATATTATCACATCTATATTTACTCTTAACAAAATGTAGAATAAAGGCAATGCTTATGAAGAAGACTCTTTGGTAAACTTCTTGAATTGCCCCCCCCCATCAACATGGAAAAGGGCTTTATAGAGCCCGTCTTCACTACTAATGTAAGTTTGTCCTTCTCGAGCCTTCAAACTTTGTTGTGTATATTTGGATAGATATTTCTGTTACTGCTGTTTATTTTTGTCGTTTGCATCAAATTGCATGTTTAAAGTTTATTACGAAGAAGTTCATAAACATAAGTTTGTCCTTCTCAATTTCAGTTTTTAGTTGCACAACCTAGTTCCTTATTCATACCATATAAATTAAACTAAACATAGCAAGTGGTCTTTTTTAGCATTGCATGTATGCTTGTGTTCTTGATCTATAATCCAGTGGTGTGGTGAAACTACCAACTCCAGCACAATGTCATATCCTGCCATGTCTTAATTATGAACAATGCCATATTATGTTAATGTTATTTAAATCGTCTCTTTATTTACCAATCTGAAATGGGATAAATTGACAGTACACCCACCATTGATGTTTATACGTTCTTTAGCACTGCATGTATGCTTGTGTTCTTGATCTGTAATCCAGTGGTGTGGTTAAGCTGGCCACTCCTGCACAATGCCATTTCTTGCCATGTCTTATTATGTTAATGCTATTTTAAACCGTGTCTCTTTATTTGCCACTAAGAAATGGGATGAATTGACATCACTGATGCTTATACGTGCAAAACCTGTTATCTCTCTACTTGTTTCTCTTTCAGGGTGATATCACTGACGCCAGGAAGAATTGCCACAATAATAGTGAGACAAACCCATTGCTTGTCCCTCTAACATATATTCCAGGGAAGAAGGCAAAACATCTTGGGGATAGCGATACAACTCCAAAGTCATGTCTTGATGTAGTGTCGAAGTTACTCGATAATAGCAGTGACACAAGCTCGATGAAGTCACCGCCTGAATCTGTTCGACTTCTTCAGTCTCAAATTCAAGCAGAAAGACATGCTACAGCTCAACTCATACTGGAACTCCAATCCCTATCGAAGATTAACCAGAAGTACAGGACGTCTATTGATGCTATGCAGCTAGATTTGGAGGATATAAGCATCAAACAAGCGCAATCACATCAGCTTGCTCAGCTGTTTGAGCTGCAGCTGCCGTGCAGGCCTAACCTTTCTTAACTCTGTTGAAGAGCTATTGGTTCTGTATGTTTTGTCGGCGCGTTTATTTGCACTGGTGGCGACCTTTGATGCCCAGTGTATGTAATCCGCTGTCTGGTTGCGCTTTATTATCTCTGGTGGCGAACTTTGATGCCCAGTCGATGTAATATCCCATTATTTCATTATTGTATAGTCTAGGTTTATTCGTAGTCACTATGCTGTAATTTATTTACTTTTTTTAGAAGAATTTATTCACTGTACATGCTATCGCCGTTAGGCCGTAAGCTTCGACGGAGATCAATGGGCCAAAACATTATTGGTCCGTTAGTGCTATATATATAAAAATTAGACTACGCAAACGGGCCAGCCCGCAACTCTATATATGGGTCCAAACGTGGGCCCATTATCATCTCAGGCCGTTAGCAGGCCTGAACGTAAACCGGGCCCAAGTAGTTTCGGGCCTTTAACAGGCTGAGTAAACCGCGTGCCTTAGTTGGGCCAGAAAATACCATGGGCTTTTAACAGGCTAAAAATTAGATCGGGCCTGAATTGTGCCGAACAATTCACGGGCCGACAGTAGGCCTAAATATACCTCGGCCCATGATTGGCCCAATTATATGACGGACTGTTCACAGGCCAAAATTTATCCCGGGCCGTGGTTGGCCCAATAACATGATGGGCTGTAAGCAGGCCGGGTGCAAAACGGGCCATAATTAGGCCCAATTATTTCACGGGCCCTTAACAGGCCGATAGTCAGAGTGGGCTTAAATTTATCCACGAAGACCACGGGCCGTTAAGAGGCCGAAAGTCACTTGTACCAGAAATGGGCCCAAATGCTGCATGGACCGTTAAGAGGCCAAAAGTAAATTGTACCAGAAATGGGCCGAAATGCGGCACGGGCCGTTAAGAGGCCGAAAGTCACTTATACCAGAAATGGGCCCAAATGCCGCACGGGCCGTTAAATGGCCAAAAGTGAAACTGGGCAGAAAACGGCCCAATTGCGCGAAGGGCCTCTAACAGGCCCAAACTATCATCGGGCCGAACTGGGTCAAACAGTTCAACGGGCCTTTAACAGGTCGTAATACAAATCGGGCCTTAGATGGGCCTAAAACACAGTGCATTGTTAATGGGCCATATCTGATATGGGCCGTAATTTGGCCCAAAACATGGCAGGCTGTTAACGGGTCGGTCCACTAGTAGCTGACAATATCTTGTGGGCCTTTGGCTGGGCCGGCCCATTTAACCTGAATGGGCCACTATTGGGCCGTGCCACGTGTCGACGTATCATAGGCGTCTCTCGTCCAATGAATGGATGACATCTGTCTCAACGCCGAGCTGACACATGAATCCGCTGGTGAATGAGAAATTTACACGTGGAAAATCCCCATTGGTCAGGGCTGTTAACGGGTTATCGAATCCAAACCAGAACCCGATAACTTAACGGCGACCCATTATGGTGGATGCCACGTGTCGGTCACCCTTGACGAAAACACTTCCATGACGCGACATTTATCGTCATGGAAGTGGACACTTCCGTGATGATAATTTCAGTATTGTCATGGAACACTTGTACGACAGCACATGTATGACTATCTTGATTCTGTCATAAAATTGTCACGGGTGTACATGCATGACAGAAAACTTGACCTACTGTGACAAAGACGTATCATCACGGAAGTGTTTTTTTTGTAGTGCACAGTACGCACATTCTAGACTGAGGCCCCGTGCATGTTGGAGTAGCGCTCGATGTTAGTTGATAGACGCTGTTAATCTTACTGCTTGCCAAAATAGTTTACACTCAATATGCTCTGCTTAAAAAGCTACCTTGCCCTGTTCTGCACTCAATCTACTTTGCTGAGATGGCATGCCACGCCTGATTAGTTGCTAAAATATCCTGCCATATTTTAGGACCATGTATGTATTGTGAAGTAGATTGCCATGGTCTAGTAGCCAATCTGTTAGGTGAAATAGCTCCACACTGTTTTACACTCAATCTTTGTTGCTAAGATGGCCTTCGATGGTTGTGTGCTCAGCCTCATTGATTGCTGAAATAGCCTGGCATAATTTAGCACTCAATCTGTTTGCTGAATTAGCTTTACATATATTTTGTTACTTAGATCGGCTTGTCCAAATATCTTGCCATAGTTTTAGACATCGACCTAGGTATTTTTCTGGACTTTATAAAAAACATATATGTTTTTCCAGTAATATCTAGTAGAAGAACTAATTTGTATGTCTGACAGATGGACAGGACTTGGATAACTTCTGCTCGACGATTCTCCCCTGCATATGTACTTTATCAGAGCTGAGTACGGTGGTCCGAAAGCAGATGTGCGCTGCCTGTGTAGCAGTTGTATGAATTTAGTTTCAAGACCCCAGTCAACCATGCAAAATCATCTACACTTGCATGGGATGTCAGTCACATATACTAGGTTGGTTCATCATGGTGAAGCTGTGAATGTCAATGTCACTGACTATGTGGAAGTAGCAGATCACCATCTTGATATTCCTGATGCTCAGGAGGAAGAGGAGGAGGAGGAGGTGGCGGCGGAGCCAGTGATTTTGACCAAGATTGAAACAATGCTACAAAATTCTTGCGCATTTTGAGAGCTTACACCTGTGCAAGAAAAACGGTGGGCCCGCATGTTGGAGCAATGCAACGTGGCAGTCACCGCAGGTTGTAAGCTGTCAGTATTCTCAGCTATGGTCAGCTTTCTTCAGGTGAAGACAACTCAGCGGATGACCAACAAATCATTCGATGCAATGGTGGTTGCTTTCCGCGATTGTTACCCAGCTGTGTCGGAGCTGCCACACACCTACAGTAAAATGAAGAATTTCCTCCGTGCAGTTGGAATTGGATATGATATGATCCATGTTTGCAAGAATAATTGTGTTCTGTTCCGGAAGGATTATGCCAACTTAAGTGAATGCCCAAAATGCAAATCATCAAGATGGAAAGATGGTGATGTTGTGAAGAGGATTCCTCATAAGGTTCTGAGACATTTTCCAATTATACCAAGATTGTAGAGCTATGTTGTTTCATGATGCTCAAACAAGAGAGGATGTACTGTGGCATTTTAGGAACCAAGAGTATAGAGATCGGAATGTAATGAGCCATCCATCTCATGGTAGTGACTGGACAAACTTCAATCTGAAACACGAAAAATTTGCTGCTGAGCCGAGAAACATTAAACTTGGCTTAGCTATAGATGGATTCAACCCATTTGGCCACCGGAGCGCCACATATAGCATGCGGCCACTGCTTGTTATCCCTTACAACATGCCGCCAAATGTCTGCACTAAAGAATCAAACTACATCATGGCCTTGCTCATCCCAGGTCCAAAAAGTCCTGGAAAGGATTTTGATTTATTCATGGAGGCTGTTGTGGAGGAACTTCAAAAGCTATGGAGTGGTGTTCTCACTCGAGACCTATATAGCAGCCCACCAGCTGATTTCATTCTCCGTGTTGTTATAATTTGGTGCATCCATGATTATCCAACTTTGGGCACTATGTCAGGGCGAACGACACATGGTTACAATGCATGTGTTCGCTGTGACAAGAATCCGCTGTCATACTCAATACTTAGCAAGGTCTGTTACATTGGACACCGTCGTTTCCTTGACAAGGACAAGCTGCGACTTAGAAAATACTGAAAACCTATGTTCGAAGCAAGTCATGAAAACCGTGATGCACCAAAGAGGCTCACCAGCGATGAGTTGCAGGAGGAATTACAGAAGGTCAGGCATATTACACCAGGAAACCATCCTGATAATGGTAGCAGGAAAAGGAAGCATGGCAGGGCAGAAGAGAGATTATTGTTTACTCGTAGGTCCACTTTGTGGGACTTGGAGTATTGGAAAGATTTGGATTTGAGGCATAATCTTGATGTGATGCTCATCGAGAAAAATATATGTGACAGCATTATCGGCACACTTAATATTGAAGGCAAGACAAAAGATACCTTAAAATCTAGGATTGATTTGACACACCTGGGTATCAGATCCGATTTGTATGTGAAAAGCAATGGTGAATCACGGGATATGGCACCAGCTGTGTACGTCTTGGACAAGCTAAAAAGAAAAGAATTCTGCAAGGTCCTGTCACGTGTGAGATTCCCACATGGATTTGCTTCCAACCCTGAAAGGAGAATCAGTGCAGATGGAACCAAGGTACAAGGGTTGAAAACTCATGACTACCACATCCTACTTCAAAGGGTTTTACATGTTCTCCTTAGAGGATTGGGCCGCCCTGACTTATATAGAGCAGTTGTAGAGTTGGGACAATTCTTCAGGGAACTCTGCAGTAGAAATATCAGGATAGATGCTATGAAGCGTCTTAAAGACAAGATACCAACTATCCTATGCGACCTTGAGAAGATATATCCTCCAGCCTTCTTTGATGTGATGGTGCATTTGGCTGTTCATCTACCTGATGAGGCACTACTTAGAGGTCCAGTACAGTATGGATGGATGTATCCTATTGAAAGGCGGCTAGGCACTTTCAAGGGCTATGTTAGGAACAGAGCTAGACATGAGGGTTCCATTGCAGAGGCCTACATTGCTACAGAAGCGTTGACATTCTGCTCAAGATACATTGAAACAGCTGATCAGCCTAGCAAAATGGTGGGCGAAAAAATCCTGAGCTCAATGTTTTCGATCCTGCTGTTTGAGTACCAGGGAAGAATCGACAAGATGACAAACCTAAAGATTTGGACAAAATGGTTTGGTATGTGTTGAATAACTGTCCTGAGATTCTACCTTATATCAAGTAAGTGCTAAGTACTGCAGCTTATACATCGTAATCTACTAAACTTGCAGCACATTCATATATATTTAGATGTTTGATGCGATCACTATATTCTGGAACATGTACGAAGAGGAGTTACTAGTGCAAAATCCAAGAAACATTGACAAATGGGTTAGGGAAGGATTTGCGAAATGGTTGAAGAGCCGTGTAAGCTTTTGAATTGCACTATCAGTTTTTTTAATATATTGAGTACATAAGATGATCGGCTTGTCTATTTTCTAACCATAGGTTAAGGAGATGCGAGAGGAGGGGCAGGCAGTTAGTGATACCCTTTACGCACTAGCAATGGGTCCTGATACTCGGGTAAGACATTCTGCATCTTGCGGTGTTGGAGATGTGTGCTACAACACCCTTGCACGCGACGAAGGCAGGAAGACACAAAACAGTGCCGTCATGAGCACGGATACGCACAACAAAGTGACAACCGAAATGTATGCTAACATAACAGACATTGTTCAGTTGTAGTATATCTCTAGTTTCGAGGTTCATCGGTGCGTGGTTCTGTTTTGCTGTCATTGGTATAACCAGTTTACCAAGATCTCAAAACCCAAAGCTGATGATTATTTCAAATCCATGAATGTCAAGGCGGCGTACCGCACCGACGAGCCTTATATTTTGGCAAATCAAGCAACACGGATATTTTTCTTGGAAGACACATATGCACGTAACCAAGACTAGAGAGTATTGCAAAAGTTTGAGTAGAGGAATTCATTTAATGAAGTTGCACAACAAGATGATGCTTACACTGCTGCTGATGTAGAGGATTCCGCAGATGTTTATGATATGTTTGCGGACCATCACATCAATAAGGTTGGAGAAAAGATTGCCTGTCAGGCTATGGAAGTAGATGAGTTGATCAATAAGAAGCCATCGTTCGAGGACATTAATGGTGAAGAAGATGACACTGGGGGGAATTACGATTCAGACTGGTACACATGGTGAAGATGTTGACGCTGCTGCTGCGGATGATGATTAGATTGCTTTTGTCGTATTTGCCTGTGAGAAGATGACTTATTATATACTATGTGAAATTGTGTTTGCTATGACAAATGAAACCTGATGAAGTAGTTGTTTAGTGAGAACATCACGTATTATGTATGTTGATTTGTGTTTGGTGATTGTATGACGACTGAAACATGATGACATTGTTGTTTAGTAGTACTCATATTTTGCTCTGAAACTTGTATTTGATGATTGTACAACCGCAATGTAGCTGATGGCAGTTTGCTGTTGGACTGCAATTTGCTGAACGTCTTGCAATGGGAACAAAGCTGACCCAACAGGGCCTCTGCTTATTTATTTATTTATCAACAAAAGGGGATACCCCCCGATTTCCGTTAATAGAAATCATTAGATGTTCACAACACTAGACACCGAGCCTGCTAAACAGGTTTCATTCATTACTAGTTTCAGCAAAGTGCTCATGTCAGAGCCACTGAATACATCACAAGTGCTACATACACTGCAAATAAAGAGACAATCATCCTACAGAGCACAACGATTTTGCCCATTATCTTCACAAGCTCTTTCATCTCCTCATTGTTGCCAAGGCCGTTCAGCAGCTGTTGCTTGGCCATGATCTGATGAACTGCATCTTTAACCTTCTGCTCTGCATCTTCCTCTTCTGCCGTTCCTTCAGTTACTTGTCCAACACCCCAGCCTGCTGGTATTGGGATTCGTCGGCTAACCAAAAAATCCGCGTAGTTCCATTCCCCCACATCAGCAACTTCCTAGAAATAAAATCACAAGAATCCTCCCTTTTCTGCATGAATCAAATTGGAAGATCATCAACCAAACTCTTAAAAAAATCAGCAACTGAAAGCAGGCGAACAACTTAACCATATTACCCCATGATTTGGGCATTTGTAGAAGACTCGGCCAGGGTTGATGGTTGTAGTTGAGACGCAACGGATGACTGATACGTCCCAAACGTATCTACTTTTCCAAACACTTTTGCTCTTGTTTTGGACTCTAATTTGCATGATTTGAATGGAACTAACCTGGACTGACGCTGTTGTTAGCAGAATTGCCATGGTGTTATTTTTGTGCAGAAATAAAAGTTCTCGGATGAACCTGAAAATTTACGGAGAATTATTTCAGAATATATAAAAAATACTGGCGAAAAGATACACTGGAGGGGAGCCACCCAGGCGCCACAACTCCAGGGGGTGTGCCTACCCCCCCCCCCCCCAGGGCGCGCCCTCCAGGCTTGTGGGCCCCTGGAAACTCCGTTTGACCTAATTCCAACGCTATGTATACCTCTTCGTGGAGAAAAAAATCAGAGAGAAAGATTCATCATGTTTTACGATACGGAGCCGCCGCCACCTCCTGTTCTTCATCGGGGGGGGGCTGATCTCGACTCCGTTTGGGGCTCCGGAGAGGGGGATTCGACGCCGTCGTCATCATCAACCATCCTCCATCACCAATTTCATGATGCTCACCGCCGTGTGTGAGTAATTTCTTCGTAGGCTTGCTGGACGGTGATGAGTTGGATGAGATTTCTCATGTAATCGAGTTAGTTTTGTTAGGGCTTGATCCCTAGTATCCACTATGTTCTGAGATTGATGTTGCTATGACTTTGCTATGCTTAATGCTTGTCACTAGGGCCCGAGTGCCATGATTTCAGATCTGAACCCTTTATGTCTTCATGAATATATTTGTGTTCTTGATCCTATCTTGTGTAACACCCTGGTTTTCGCTTCTTGCTTTTTTCCTTCGCGGGATTGGACTCCCGTCTTTTATCGATGTTATCGGAATTTTTCTCGCTCTTGGGTATATGAAGATAGTCATTTAGCCTTGCCTTTCCTATCTGACCAGAGATTCTCTCCAGTCCAACTTGGCCACCCAAACTATATTCTCAGGGTTTTTCCGTCAAAACCCTACCTTCCGAGTTACCGAGAGGGAAACCCTAATTGCTTCCATTACAAAGGAACCCCAATTTCCTTTGATCTGTTGCCTCCCAAACTTTTTCCAGAGACTCTCCTATACCTATAAACCCTGGATATGCAAAAATATTGCCAAGTCATTTGCAATATTTTTCATTTAAAATTAATTCCTTTTTCTGCTGTTTAAAGGAATTAAATCCAGAAAAATAGCTATCCATCTGTAAAGTTCATGAAAACTTGTGGAGATATTCTTTGTGATCATATTGAGCTCCCATAAAAATATTGGCCATAATTAAATAAGGGAAATTGCATTTTCCTATTTAAAGCCAATATTGCCTTATGGGCACTTTCCAAAGGAACTACCATTTTGTTAGCCAGGAAAAATCCCAAATAATTTGTGGAGCTTCTCCTATCCATATCTTCACCATTTCCATCAATAACCCAAGTTCCACAATTCAAAGTTTGAGAGCATCATCCAGTTCTTGTTTCTGGACCCATTTTGAGGTTGTGAAGCAACTATATTTTATATTGCTCCCCAATTCTTGAAATTAATCCAGGATCTCACCCGACCTATATAATGTGAGCATACAAAAATTCATATCATTTTATCTAGCCACTTTCTCCCAAAAATTCCATCTAATTTCTGTCCAGAGAAAAGCACTGTGAAGGAAGTACCATGTAGGAGCATCCAAATGGTATGAAATTTTACCAGTGCATTCTCATACCCCAAATCACCTCTCTGCACCAAAATTCAGCTCATTCCATCAAGCCATTTGAGCACAACATCAAAACCTAGTTTCTGGACCAAATTTTGCATTACAAAGGAAGTATATGCAAACCAGATCCAAATGGCCTCAAATTTTGCCAGCATCTACTCCTTTCCACCACATTTCATTGTGACAAACATCCAGCTCCTCTCCTCCATCCATTTCTCCACAAGAATCCACCTTAGTTTCTGTTCAGAACCATTGTGAGCTCAAATCAGTCAACTCTTGTCCCCCATCTCTATCCAAATCCTCATAGGTCAACTCACTGACCTCTGATCTATCTATTTGACATGGTGAGAGGTCAAATCTTTGAGCTGGCCACGCTCTGCACGTGGTGACCACGCGGTGGCCGTGCAGAGCCAGCGCTCTGCGCTCTGTCATCGTCGGGCGGGCCAGCTCAGGCCGCCGTAGCATGTCCTCTGGTGCCGACTAGCTCCGCACTGTCCACCTGCCCCTCCTCCGGTCACCTCGCCCTCGGTTCTTCCTCGCCGCGCCGCGACGAACGTAGCCGTACCGCCACTATTTGTCCCCTGTCGCCGCCGTATCCGGCCGAGCCGAAGCTCCTCGAGCACGCCAGCGCAGCCCTTCTGCTCCCCCGTGCCACTCCCCGACGCCGGAAACCGGCTAGCCACATCGCCCGCGAATTCTAGACGCCGGCCAGCTCACCCGAGCGGCCGTGCCTATCCCCTCACCTCGCCGGCTATATATAGCCTACGCCGTGGCCCCTCGAGCTCACACCACTCCTCTCTCCCTCCCTAGAACTCCCAAGCTCCAGCCCTCGAGCTCGCTCCAATTTAGCCGGAGCTCCGCCATGGCCGCCGATCGGTCTCCGCCCCAATCCCCACCTTGGGCCTTCCCCAGCACCACCCGAACCCACCACCGCACACCCCCACCCCCCCGCCGACCACTCCCATGCCTTCGCCCGGCCTCGCCGGCCACCCGAGCCCTTCCATTGCCGCGGAGCCACTGCCCACAGCCATGGATGCAGCCACGCCACCAGCCGTCCCCGCCGCCCATAGATCTCACCACCGGATGCCCCGCTCCGTGGCGACCCCGCATGATCAGTCGCCTGCCCTGGAAGACCACCGGGGCGCCAGAAACACGCCGGAGCCGAGCCCCTGCTGCTGGCATCGGGGAAGAGGAGAGGAGGAGGAAGGAAGGAGGAGGAGAGAGAGAGAGTACTGACCGGTGGGGCCCCGGACCCACCCGTTAGTGAGAAAGGGAGGTGCCAGCGTGGATTAGTGGAGACGCACTCGGTAAAAATACGCTTTCTGTGCATGAAAGCGTAAACCTTCGAGGCTTCAGATCAAAGTGCGCTTTCACTTCACTGAAAGTGTATTTCCATAAGTGCGCCATCTGTTTCCAGCCGCCGGCGTCGAAACCCTTAAATAGTGAACGTTCATCGGCTAAGGGCAAAATGGACAGATTCTGTTTATTTTTCTGCCTAACGAACGAACGCCCACAACTTCGCAACCGTAACTCCGATTCAGGTGAATCCAAAGCCCACATTCTCTGTTCATTGATCCCATTCCGATGATGCCACTCTCACAAGGTTTACACATCCTGAAAATGACCATTTTGCCCCTGCCCTGTATTCAGTCCCTCCGAGAAAGAATCCTTTCCGGCAAATTTTTTCGCGGGAGTATTCCTTCACCCCCAGGCAAGCCGACCATCTGATATATGCCCTAAAGCATTGCTCTATGTTATTCTTGCGTGTTTAATTAATGAAAATGTCTGTGCTAGAAATAATTAAACTCCTGATAGTTTGTATTACTGCTTGCATTACTTGTTAGTATTCACCATATTATCGCACTAGTGGCTCGTAGGTGACAATATGGAGATAGGTTGTTATGCTTTCATTGTGCATTACGACTGTTGTTGCAATGATAAAGAATGTGACTTAATTATAACAACCTCCTTCGTCGGCTAGATCGAGTCATAGTGCCACTGAACCGAGCTCATCAGTGCAGCCACACTCGTCTTTATGGGAAGGCCCTAACTTGGTCTATTATCTTTCCTCTTGTCGGTACCTCCAAAGAGGGAAGGTTATGCGCGTGTGCTACCCTGGCCTAGTAGGCGGCGATAATCTTGTGAGCCCGGTTTGGTTATTGAGCTCAGGTCCCCGTTTGGGACAGTTTTGTTTGGCCACGACGGTGGCAGGTGTCAGGAGTGACACAGGGGCCATCCAGGACATGACCCGGGAAGGGTATGATTGTCAGTGGAACCATAAGAGTGCCAGGCAATAGACAAGTTCTGTTGGAGCAGCACCGATCCACCCGAATGGGAGCATGAGGCCGGGAGCTCCATAGTGTGGGTAAAGTGCGCAACCTTTGCAGAGTGTAAATCTATTCGAATAGTCGTGTCCTCGGTCATGGGACACAGTTCGTACTAGGTCACACTATTTGGTCTGTGTCGAGTCTGGAGGAATAAACCATATAATGTATTACCAAGAATGAACCAGAGTAAGGTAAGGTTTGTCAGACTCGCGGTACAGATGCATGGACATCAGATGATGTCAGTGGTATGAATGCTAGCCATGCGATGGCTATGAGATGATCGGTCGGATGACCGCAAAGTTTGGATCAGATTTGGATCATGAGAATATTCAGAGTATGGATTATCTACTTGGTATGCTTTACCTTACTGTATTTACTCCAATAGTTATCATGCTAGATAATCCTGCTATGACATGATGATTAATGCTGCTAGATGATTAATCTTGCTAGATAATCCTGTCATAATGTGATAGTTAATACTATTAAGATAACAAATGCATGCTTGAATGCCATGGATTGCATTGCTTGGTGTATATGTTGGTTTGGTTTTCTTGCGAGTACATTCAAAAGTACTCAGCGGCCTTCAATGTGGCCAGGTTCACCTAAGGATTTGACGACCCCTAGCGAGGAGCCGGAGTGTTCGCGGGCTAGAAGAGTAACCCAGTCAGATCCTTGTGGATTGGAGCCCCACCAAGACCATGCTGCCTTAGATAGAGCTTTTCCGCTGCCATCACCCTTGTAAAATATCATGTAAGACTTATATATCCATTAATAGAAATGCCTGTGTTCATGATACTTGTTGTAAAAGCGCATGACAGAGTGATTTCCTGGGCTGGTGTGCGCGGCGACCATCTGGCTACAGTGGTAATCAGGCGGGGCGCCACATCTTGCAAGTTGTATGCACCTATTACGTGTTATGATCCGCATACCCCAAGGTGACAATAATTGGGATTCTTTTCGGTGATTATCGTAGTTTGAGGAGTTCATGTATTCACTATGTGCTAATGCTTTGTTCCGGTTCTCTATTAAAAGGAGGCCTTAATATCCCTTAGATTTCCTTATGGACCCCGCTGCCATGGGAGGGTAGGACAAAAGATGTCATGCAAGTTCTTACTATAAGCACGTATGACTATATACGGAATACATGCCTACATTACATTGATGCATTGGAGCTATTGTGTATCGCTCTAGGTTGTGACTATCACATGGTGAATGTCATCCAACATAATTATCCATCACTGATCCAATGCCTACGCTTTTCGCATATTGATCTTTGCTAAGTTACTTTCGTTGCTGCTGCTGTTACTGTCTCTCTTACTATTGCTATTGTTACTACTGCTATTAAAACCATCATACTACTGTGCTGCTAAACACTTTGCTGCAGATATTTAGTTCTCCAGGTGTGGTTGAATTGATAACTCAACTGCTAATACTCGCAAATATTCTTTGGCTCCCCTTGTGTCGAATCAAAAAATTTGGGTGAAATACTACCCTCAAAGACTGTTGCGATCCCCTATACTTGTGGGTTATCAAGACCTTTTTCTAGCGCCGTTGCCGGGGAGCATAGCCCTATCTGTTGAGTCACTTGGGATTTATATATGTTGATCACTATGAAGAATCTGAAAGACGCTAAGACCAAGATCGTCCCCTCTATGACTAGAGGAGGTAAGGAACTGCCATCACACTCTGCACTTGATTCACCTTCTGTTTTGAGTAGGCTTGCGACACCACCACCTGCTATTCATTCTGATATGTTGCAAGTTATTGATGATACTACTTCTGCTATGAATGATACTTATGATGATGCTAGTACTATGCTTGATAATACTGTTCCACTAGGTGAATTTCTTGATGAACAAATTGCTAAAGCTAAAGAAACAAAAAATGCTGAAACTTCTGAAAATTATGATTCACCTATTATTCCTAGCTCTCCTAGAATTGAAATGCCTAAGATACCTGATGGTTATGTTCTGGATGGAGAAATAGCTAGAGAAATCCTTGCTTGTAATGATAGAGATGATGTTAGAAAATTGCTTGCTAAGTTAAAAGAAAATTCTATGATGGAGAGAATGAAATATGATCCTAAGTTTGCTACCTCTCCTCTCTTTGTTACCGATAAGGATTATGAATTCTCTGTCGATCCTGAGTTAATTACTTTGGTTGAATCTGATCCTTTCCATGGTTATGAATCTGAAACTGTTGTGGCACACCTTACTAAATAGAATGATATAGCCACCTTATTTGCTCATGAGGAAAAGATTTGTTACTACAACATTCTTAAGTTGTTTCCGTTCTCATTAAAGGGTGATGCTAAGAAATGGTTTAATACTCTTGCTCCTGGTTGTGTGCGTAGTCCCCAGGATATGATATATTACTTCTCTGAAAAATATTTTCCTGCTCATAAGAAACAAGCTGCCTTATAGGAAATATTTAACTTTGTGCAAATTGTAGAAGAGAATCTCCCTCAAGCTTGGGGGAGGCTTCTCCAATTAATTAATGCTTTGCCTGATCATCCTCTTAAGAAAAATGAAATACTAGATATCTTTTATAATGGACTAACCGACACTTCTAGAGACTACCTAGATAGTTGGGCTGGTTCTGTTTTCAGGGAATGAACTGTTGGACAAGCTGAAGAACTATTGAATAATATGTTGAGAAATGTTGATGATTGGACACTTCCTGAACCACCACCTAAGCCAACTCCAAAGAAGAGAGGTATTCTATTCCTCAGTCTAGAAGATATGCAAGAAGCTAAGAAATCTATGAAAGAAAAGGGTATTAAAGCTGAAGATGTTAAGAATTTACCACCTATTGAAGAAATACATGGCTCGACATCCCGACACAGGTAGTGGAGGTAAATTTTCTTACTAGATTCGATGAAGGTGATATTCCGTATAATAAGTCAGTTGGTCAATGCCTGTATGAATTTGATAATTACATCATTAAGCAAGAACACTTTAATTTATATGTTAGCAATCAACTAAAAAGAAATGCCTTTATGATAGATCGTTTGAGTGATTTGATGTTTAGAACTACTAATGATATTAAAGGCTTAAGTAAACATGCTTCTATGGTTCATACTCACCTAGAACAAATTGCTAAGTCACAAAATGATTTGCTTGATGAGATGAATAAAAAAATGAATGATCATGCTGTTAGAGTTGTTACAAGAGGAGGTAGAATGACTCAGGAACCTCTGTATCCTGAAGGTCATCCTGAAAGAATTGAGCAAGATTTTCAAAGAATTAACACTGATGCACCTAGTTCATCTAAGAAGAAAAAGAAAAAGAAGAATGATAAAACTTTGCCTGCTTCTAGTGAACCTGTGATAGAAATGATGTTTCTATTTCGGATGCTTAGACACAATTGTTAGGTAACGCAGCAGAAAACAAAAAAATTCCGACCTACGCACCAGCCCAGGACCACTATGGAGACTGCATACAAGGTTTGATCATTTTCGTTACCGACTCGTAGCGCAGCGGAAGTAGAGTCGATGACGATCGGCGGTGCAGATCCCCGCAGCTAGGATTTTACAACCTCCCAACCGCGAGGATGTATACCCTCATCTGCCCCGCGGACAGCCCTCCGGGAGGCGGTCGCACAGTCCCCCGGACGGTGTCGCGGACAGCCCTTCGGGAGGACCTCCGAAACTTGGACTGTCACTCGGACAGCCCTTCGGGAAGACCTCCAAAACTCGGACGGTCACACGGACAGCCCTTCGGGAGGCACTCTCAAACTAAGACCGAAACTACGATCTCTCTACAGAGTTGCACACATACGGTGTCATCTATCCGGCAGGGCTTCGCCGTCCAGAACTAGTTCCCACCGGAACCCAGACAGCCTTTCGGCTCTACGAAACTATTTCGCTGGGAGGGAGAGAGAAGCCAGACAAGTCTATGGCATGTGTATGAGAGCAAGGATGAAGCATATGGGGCTGCCTCCTCCCCTCTATTTATAGGAAAAACAAGGGGTAGGATGGGCATATCCAAAATGCCATGTCATCCCAAAATATCTTGGGAAGATATTTGTGGAAAGCCAACTTCCAACCATATCCATAAATCTGATTTCACTATTCACGACGACATTTTTCAGCGTCCGGTCGAACTGAAAATATTTATGTGGGCTTAGAACAATTCCAGTACCCACTAAAATAAGTTTCAATGTGATCCGGAACAATTCCGGTTTAGTGATTTTCATCTGCGAAAAGCATCTGAAGCGGTTCCGGCAGCTCCGGAACATTTCCGGTTTTCATCCCGGAAAATTCCAGAAAGTTTCCAGAACGATTCTGGCCCCCTCCAAGAATTATCAGGCATCTGCCGAAACCAATCTGACTTTATGGTATCCTCTGAAACAACTTTTCAGTTTTACCGGAACTATTCCGATATCCTCTCCGGAACGTTTCCGTTTCGTCCGAAACTTTTTCGGTGAATTTCTCTCAGACTCCCCGTCTAGTATTCAGCAGATAGATGACCCTTAAGCATGTGACCCTATAGGTTCGGTGAAGTATAGACATGACCCGGAACCCCTTCCGATCAATGATCAACATCGGAGCCGTGGACACCCATATTGACCCCTATACCCACACGAATGAATATTCGAGTGAACCTCCAGTTGTCGTGTGCTATTCCTGTTGCTTCGCGATATGTTACAAATACCCGAGGTGAGATTTTCTGCATCCTCGTGGATCAACAACTTGTCCACTATGCAAGTTACCTCGTTGCCGGTATTGTTCTCTTTTCTCGTTCCCGTGTTCCGGCATCCCTGTGAGCAAATCACAAAGTGTCTGGCCAGACGATGATGTATACCGTAACACTGAGAGGGCCCAGAGATATCTCTCCATCGTCGGAGGAGCAAATCCCAATCTTGAGCTATCAAGTTACTTGACATACTTTTCCATGAACCCGTAAGCCGCCGTAATAGCCACCCATTTACGGATGACGTTTAACAAACCCCAAAGTTCATGAAGCAAGCATGAAGAAACTCGATACTCTCATGGTCTAAGGAATCATGCAAACATTAACCATCTCTGTGTTATTAACCATTAACTAATGACGAATGTATCTCATAGCATAACATCAATTCGGGTCGATTCAACACAAGTGTTCTACCAACAATTGTGCCCTCAAAATTGCCGGCATAGTCATGCCCATGATCAGGAAAACAGGATCATCATGCAATACTTGAGCCAGTCATAGAGGCTTGACTAGGAATACTTTTTACCGTTTATTATCCCACACGTGCATATGAGTCTTCCTCCGAGCCTCGTGGTTATTGTAGACTCGAGAACCATAGCAGTTATAGCATGGAACATAAACCTAATTATGAACAGGGAGATAATCAATAACATTTATTATTGCCTCTAGGGCATATCTCCTACAGACTCCCACTTGCACTAGAGTCAATAATCTAGTCAATGCTAATGCACTTTACACCTATGGCATACTGGTGTAAAATATGCTTCGCATGTGGTATAGCCTGATATCCAACGGATCTGACGACTTCAGCTTCGTGTGTTACTTTGCATATCCTTGCGTTTTCACGCTTTCACAAAATTCATATTTTGTCTGGACTTGGCCTTGCATATGTGTGAATCATTGGTCGAAACCTGATTCCTCAGACTGAGCTATGGAGCAACTATCTGCAATAGTGTCCCATAGACCAAAGCCATCTTGGAACCATACTAAGTTCATGAATGAACTATATGATTCAACAACTTCTTTATCGCTTCTTAAGCGTCAACATACTTAGCCTTTGTTATAGAATTCGCCACAGTATCTTGTTTGGAACAATTTCCAACTACCGTGCCACCATATTGTGTATTACACAAAACCCTTAACTTAAATCGAAAATCGCATGGAGCATTGATGAAGACTGTATCGATGTAACCTTTTACAACGAACTCTTCATGATCTCCGCTTGCGAGAAAACATGTCATCAGTACTGCTCTAGTACTCAATGACATCTTTCACTGTTGTCCCATGATCAGTACTTTGATCACTATGGTATCTATACTCGCAACAACTTTGGAGTATTGGACATATCTGGTTGTTTTTACATACCATGGAATACATGATTAATCCAAACACAAGAGTGTGTGGAATCTCCATCATGTATTTTACTCATCAGTGTTTTGGGACACCGAGTCTTGCAAAAACTCTTTCCATGTGACTTCGGCAAGAATCACTCCTTGGCGTTTTAAATGCTAAAAGGTTTTAGCATCTTGTCAATATGTATTCATTGCTTAGCCCCATTAGGTAAATCTATCTCCATAGATCATCATGCCTAATATTGAGGCTATTTAGCCTAAGCACTTCATTGAAAAACTATTTTCAAATGAAGTCCTAATTCGTGTCAAGAAATTTATTTCCAATTAACAATGTGTTAAGTACACAAGGTTTTTAGAAATATTATTATGCTCCCACTTACTTTCTTGAATCACAAGCATCTTCGTTACCCATTTGATGAAGTCAAACTCTTTTGACCATTTCATCAAAAACGAAGATTCCAACTCCACTTTGCTCTCTTCTGTCCATCGCTGGAACTCTGAAGTTTGCATACTTACTAGCATCCTCTGGATCGACAAATTACTTTGGACTGTATCACATACAAGTCCTAGGTTTCATTCCCATCAGATGGAAATCCTTTTGTCATCCATGTTTCATATCTCATGATTGAAATATGTATTAATTGCTAGTTCAACCCGAACCGACTTCAAGCATCGCTACGGTGAGACAATCTCATCGTAGTCAACTCTTTGAACTTGTTTTTGCAACAAGTCGAGCTTTATGGATAAAACATTTTTATCCGTATCAGTTTTTAGTTCCATAAATATCCGTTAGACTCTAAGCCTTCCGAAAGGTGTATCAAGATTTTAATCTTGAAACATTGATATGGAAACTATCTCAGATTGTATTGGCATTTAGCCAATTCCGGAGTCAGGGCCCATCATCGCTTCCTTATGTATCATAGGTATACTGTTGTCCAACAACAATATCTCGTTTGCGCACCTGAGAGGTTTGCACGAGCCTTGCCTACGTGGTTCAGCTGCAAGTTCGACTGAAGTCCATACATTTTATCGTAGATTCTTCCGTATCAGTCGCAGTAGGAAACTCCGGAATCACTTCCAAGGTTTCTTTCCTTTGATCTGATGACGAAGATACTGGTTATCTCGTCGAGTTGCACTGTCCTCCCACTCGCCTTTTGTAAGAACTATTCTCTTTAAAAGCATACCGTTTTGCGGCAAAATCCTTTGCCTCGGTATAGTGGTGGGGAATACCCAATGACTTGGGATAACCTTACAAAGTAGCACTTTTCTGATTTGGAATAGGTTTGTAACCTTTTACACAAGCCCCATATTCCAAATGTTAAGAAAAGATATAACATGGTTGGGCGTACCATACCATGGCGTCATTTCAACAGACCTGATGGATCTCTTTTCAGTGTAAAAGCCGCAGTCTCTAAAGCATCACTCTTTAAAAGGGATAATGGCAAATTTATTTATGTCATCTTTGATCTTACCATTTCATGAATGGTTCGATTACATCTACACGGATTCTCCACTTGCAGTGGTGCTCCGGGAGGTGTAAGTTATGAAACCCCTTTCACAACTCATCAGACATTCGCTAAACTTGTAACTCAAATATTCCTTTCTGCAATCGAATTGTAGAAACATAATTTTCTTGTTACAATAACTTCTACTTCATTTTTGAAAACCTTATGAATGAATTCAAAAGATCCAGACTTACGTCTCAACAAGTAAATATCCATATATCTACTTGAGTCATTTCTGAAGATAGATAACTCCACTACTTGCAACAACATTTATTGGACTACACACATCATAATGTATGATCACCAATATGTTCTTTGCTCGTTCCTTATGGTCTGTGAACGGTATGTCAGTCACTTCACTTTTCAGAGGAAAGTTGCAAGTGTCAGATGATTCAAAATCAAACGACTTCAAAATCCATCATAATGGAATTTTCCATGCGGGTTTCTCCAATGTGACCAAATGCAGTGCCACACTTGTGTGGTATTCTTTTAGTCTTGCGACATTTAGCGTCAGTGTTATGGATGTATCATATTTCCATCAATATTCATAACATACATCCCATCTTGTATGGAAGCATGGCCCTTCATGTTATTCATAACACCGAACATCAAAAGTTCTCTTATGAATAACCTTCTTGCAAAATACCTTATGCAAAGGGCTAGAGTGTGTAAAACTCTAAAATGATTTATGAAAGTAAATACAGAGGTAATGTATTATTATCAATATTCATAACATACTTCTCATTCATAATGAAAGTATGGCCCTTTTGTTATTCATAACTCCGAACATTAAAAGTTCTCTTATGAACAACCTTCTTGCAAGATACTTTATGCAATGGGCTAGAGTGTGTAAAACTCTAAAATGATTTATGAAAGTAAATACAGAGGTAATGTATTATTATCAATATTCATAACATACTTCTCATTCATAATGAAAGTATGGCCCTTTTGTTATTCATAACTCCGAACATTAAAAGTTCTCTTATGAACAACCTTCTTGCAAGATACCTTATGCAAAGGGCTAGAGTATATGAAACTCTAAAATAAATTATGAAAGTAAATACAGAGGTAATGTATTATTATCAATATTCATAACATACGTCTCATTCATAATGAAAGTATGGCCCTTATGTTATTCATAACATCGAACATCAAAAGTTCTCTTATGAATAACCTTCTTGCAAGATTCCTTATGCAAAGGGCTAGAGTGTGAAACTCTAAAAATGAATTATGAAGGTAAATACATAGGGAATACACCGATGGAAGGCATAGTAACATTTACTATGTTCCCTGCGTGTATCTAAACCTCATTCCTGGCTAGTCTTTCAGGCCATAGTAGTTCTTACATCGAGTTGCAACAGAATGCAATCGAGCGGGTATCTTTGTCATCAACTCACAATACCCAAGAATTAGTGATTAACATGTTTAACCATAATTCCCAAGAACTATATCTTTGACCAGCCTTGTATACATCAAAAAACCTGTATGACATTCATACATGAGCTGGATATTCCAGTCTTCTTTCCTTTTGTCATTATACTTCTAACAGTTTAACTTTCAGTATTTCTCCTACTCTCAGAAGAAGCACCCAACTTAAGAGTGGCGATAGCCCCGGACTTCCTAGGAGTGAAAGTTTCACTAACACCCTTCGGACACTTCCTTTCTCTTTAAGTTGTTGTTTTATTCACCTTTCAGCATATGACAGGCGTTCTCCTGGATCCCTCTCTTATCAGTCTAATGCATAGTAAACTCCTTTACTAATAGTTTGCAAACAAACATTGCTTTGGATATCTCATATCTTTTAGCCTTTGTCTGTCTCTGAAATTGATTTTCAGATTCCATGAATATCACATAACTATCCAAACTTTTGAAGTTCGGGTCTCATGGAAGCAAACGTATTTCACTTGACTGAAACAGAATTCTAGCTTTTGGATCGAAGGACGAGAGTCACATGATCCATAGCATTAGCGGGAGAATACCAAAAGTATGCGATAGGACAAAGTCCTTCTCGGCACTCTAGAGGACAATCCTCACATTACGTTACCAACCGTAAAGCTTTAACCAGATATTTAACAGCTATTCAATTTTAATAGGGAAGGTGGAAACGCGAGCCATTATTCTACAACTATTATGCAAATCACACTTAGACAGTGTTCAAAATTAATTGCACTGAGAATTAAAAGAATTAATTCTACAGGGCGCTCCCACTCAAATCAATATCTCTCATAATTGATTGTAAGTGATACAAGATCCACATTTCAATTCAACGCCATTGATGTGGACATCACTGATGACGAGAATTTCAATTGGTGGGCAAACATGCCGATCACATCTCTATGTGACTCCTGTTCATCTTTCGATGGGCGTGTTCCGAGCTCAGGACGATCAAGCCAGAACGTCAAGACAACCAAGTGATCTCGCTGCGAGGTCTGACCTCACCCGCCTCATTCCTCTCGATTCGTTCGTACCCATGTGGACATGGCGCACCCCGAAAAGATACGAATTTCAGACGGTGCTACACTTGGGAGAACACTAACTACTTGATATTTTTGTGAGAGATCACCCTAATAAAAGCGACTACCGCACAATCAAGAAGGGTGCATCATAAGGGATAAACATCTCAGGCAATTCATAATAGCATGATATGGTATAGCCCTTTCTGACGGAGAAGTCTTTCATTTCTTCGTCTTCGGCATTCGCGTTGGTGTTCACCTTCGCGAAGATTGCCACCACCTTGTCGATGCACCAGATAATATTGCTATCTCTATAGCTAATAAAATAAGTGCATTACATAAGGTTGACATGCAGGTCATTAAAGTGCAATCATATGGCTCCAGCCATCATGCCGAATCATGACACGCAGGTCATGTTAATCAATTTACATCATATAGTCATCTCATACATAATCAAATTATTATGAACACTGCTATACCACATCACATGCACATGCAAACCATCCTGCAAAACCAAGTTAGACGCCTCTAATCGGTTCATGCAAAAACTTGTTTTACGTGGCTTCTAAGGTTTCGAAACAAACCGAAGCTACCTACGTATTATCATCAAGTATGATAATTCAAGTCGCTAGATTAACATCGCGGGGTGTATGAAATACGAGATAATTAAATCTCGAGCCCCATACTAAACTTCGTCATACGCATGACCCCCGTGCAGATCATATCTGCAATGCCCTTTCATCTGCGAATTTCATCTTTCTTTTGACTATGGCGGAACCCAAAGAACTGAAGCACTTCGTTGATCAATCAGGATCGCGGATTGCCAGAACTTTGTGAAATTCCACCATACTGTCTCGAGATTGAGCAAACGCAAATTCTAGGGAAGCAACAAGAACATCGGGTAACAGACTTCATCTGTCACCCGCACAAATAATTTTCAGCAATAGATCTCATCTACTACCTAATTATATTGTGCAACACCCATACATCTCTATGTATTCTAGATCGCAACCTGCATCTACGCATAGCACGGCTCTTGATGCCACTGTTAGGTAACGCAGCAGAAAACAAAAAATTTCCGACCTACGCACCAGCCCAGGACCACTATGGAGACTGCATACAAGGTTTGATCATTTTCGTTACCGACTCGTAGCGCAGCGGAAGTAGAGTCGATGACGATCGGCGGTGCAGATCCCCGCAGCTAGGATTTTACAACCTCCCAACCGCAAGGATGTATACCCTCATCTGCCCCGCGGACAGCCCTCTGGGAGGCGGTCGAACAGTCCCCCGGACGGTGTCGCGGACAGCCCTTCGGGAGGACCTCCGAAACTCGGACTGTCACTCGGACAGCCCTTCGGGAGGACCTCCAAAACTCGGACAGTCACACGGACAGCCCTTCGGGAGGCACTCTCGAACTAAGACCGAAACCACGATCTCTCTACAGAGTTGCACACATACGGTGTCATCTATCCGGCAGGGCTTCGCCGTCCAAAACTAGTTCCCACCGGAACCCAGACAGCCTTTCGGCTCTACGAAACTATTTCGCTGGGAGGGAGAGAGAAGCCAGACAAGTCTATGGCATGTGTATGAGAGCAAGGATGAAGCATATGGGGCTGCCTCCTCCCCTCTATTTATAGGAAAAACAAGGGGTAGGATGGGCATATCCAAAATGCCATGTCATCCCAAAATATCTTGGGAAGATATTTGTGGAAAGCCAACTTCCAACCATATCCATAAATCTGATTTCACTATTCACGACGACATTTTTCAGCGTCCGGTCGAACTGAAAATATTTATGTGGGCTTAGAACAATTCCAGTACCCACTAAAATAAGTTTCAATGCGATCCGGAACAATTCCGGTTTAGTGATTTTCATCTGCGAAAAGCATCTGAAGCGGTTCCGGCAGCTCCGGAACATTTCCGGTTTTCATCCCGGAAAGTTCCAGAAAGTTTCCAGAACGATTCTGGCCCCCTCCAAGAATTATCAGGCATGTGCCGAAACCAATCTGACTTTATGGTATCCTCTGAAACAACTTTTCAGTTTTACCGGAACTATTCCGATATCCTCTCCGGAACGTTTCCGTTTCGTCCGAAACTTTTTCGGTGAATTTCTCTCAGACTCCCCGTCTAGTATTCAGCAGATAGATGACCCTTAAGCGTGTAACCCTATAGGTTCGGTGAAGTATAGACATGACCCGGAACCCCTTCCGATCAATGATCAACATCGGAGCCGTGGACACCCATATTGACCCCTATACCCACACGAATGAATATTCGAGTGAACCTCCAGTTGTCGTGTGCTATTCCTGTTGCTTCGCGATATGTTACAAATACCCGAGGTGAGATTTTCTGCATCCTCGTGGATCAACAACTTGTCCACTATGCAAGTTACCTCGTTGCCGGTATTGTTCTCTTTTCTCGTTCCCGTGTTCCGGCATCCCTGTGAGCAAATCACAAAGTGTCTGGCCAGACGATGATGGATACCGTAACACCGAGAGGGCCTAGAGATATCTCTCCATCGTCGGAGGAGCAAATCCCAATCTTGAGCTATCAAGTTACTTGACATACTTTTCCATGAACCCGTAAGCCGCCGTAATAGCCACCCATTTACGGATGACGTTTAACAAACCCCAAAGTTCATGAAGCAAGCATGAAGAAACTCGATACTCTCATGGTCTAAGGAATCATGCAAACATTAACCATCTCTGTGTTATTAACCATTAACTAATGACGAATGTATCTCATAGCATAACATCAATTCGGGTCGATTCAACACAAGTGTTCTACCAACAATTGTGCCCTCAAAATTGCCGGCATAGTCATGCCCATGATCAGGAAAACAGGATCATCATGCAATACTTGAGCCAGTCATAGAGGCTTGACTAGGAATACTTTTTACCGTTTATTATCCCACACGTGCATATGAGTCTTCCTCCGAGCCTCGTGGTTATTGTAGACTCGAGAACCATAGCAGTTATAGCATGGAACATAAACCTAATTATGAACAGGGAGATAATCAATAACATTTATTATTGCCTCTAGGGCATATCTCCTACAACAATCTGGTAATGAACATCCACCTAGTGATAATGATAATGATAATGATAATGATAATGATAATGATGATGACGTTGATGTTGATGCTCAACCAGATAATCATGTAGAAATAGAACCTGCTGTTGATCTTGATAACCCACCTCCTAAGAATAAAAGATATGAAAAAAGAGACTTCGTTGCTAGAAAACATGGAAAAGAAAGAGAACCATGGGTTCAGAAACCCATGCCTTTACCCACCAAACCATCTAGAAATAAAGACGAGGAAGACTTTGAACGCTTTGTTGAAATGCTTAGACCTGTCTTTTTGCGCACTCGCTTGATTGATATGTTGAGAATGTCTCCCTATGCTAAATACATGAAAGATATTGTTACTAATAAAAGAAAGATACCTGAAGCTGAAATTTCCACCATGCTTGCAAATTATTCTTTTAAGGGTGGAATACCTAAGAAATTAGGAGATCCAGGAATACCCACTATACCATGCTCCATTAAAAGAAGTTATGTTAAAACTGCTCTATGTGATTTAGGAGCCGGTGTTAGTGTTATGCCTTTCTCTTTATATAGAAGACTTGATTTGAATAAGCTCACACCTACTGAAATTTCTTTGCAAATGGCTGATAAATCAACTGCTATACCTATTGGAATTTGTGAGGACGTTCCCGTTGTAGTTGCAAATGTTACTATCTTGACAGACTTTGTTATACTTGATATGCCCGAGGATGACAACATGTCGATTATCCTTGGTAGACCCTTTCTGAATACTGCAGTGGCTATTATTGATTGCAACAAAAGCAAGGTTACTTTTCATGTCAATGGTAATGAGCATACGGTTTATTTTCCAAAGAAACAAAGTTCGGAGAATGATTGTGTTGAAAAAGTTTCGATAATCACTATTGGAGGTTTCAAATTTCCTCTTCCTACTGTCAAAAAGAAATATGAAATTCTTATTGTTGGGGAGATGTATATCCCCATTGAGGTAACTTAGTGTTACACGAAGATTCTTCGGTTTCATGCCATTGGGAAATAGTTTGTTAATAAGACTTGATCAACCTTATTAATGGATTCTTTTCGAGGGTCATGTGGTCGATGAATTTAGTAAGCACAGCCTTGTGTAATCATAGTTTGCTCTCTGTTATTTGTAGTTGAATAAAATAAAATGCCATGATTATCCTGTTTTCTAAATTATGCGTGCAATAAAAAATGGCCCAAAAATAAAAGTTCTTAGAATGCCCTGAAAATTTAGTATGATTTCTTATGCAATATTTAAGAATTTTTGGCACTGAACACATCCCAGGGGGTGCACCTGTGAGCCACAAGCTCACAGGGTGCGGCCACCCCCTAGGGCGCGCCCAGCAGGCTTGTGGTTCCCATAGGGGCCCCCTCACTTATTCCAGCCACCCACACCCTTCTTCTTCCTCTGAAAAAAATCATCCTTGCTCTCAAGCCCGTGTTCTTGCTCATTGTGTTGCAAATTTCGATCTCCTTGCTCGGAACTCGGTTTCCAAAATTGTCTTGAGGAATTGCTCCTCGGTATGTGACTCCTCCAATGCTCCAATTAGTTTTTGTTCTAGTGCATTATGTTTTGCAATTTTTTGCTGTTGTGGTGACCATGTATATGAGCTTGCATGTTGAATTTGTATGGTCCAAAGTAGTTTTGATGCATGATATAGCCTCTAGATACATGTGGGAGTAGTTGCTATCAATTTTGTTGAGTTTTGTTCACTTTTATTTTGAGTCACTAAATTTTTAGAAATTTTCAGAGAAGGAAAATGCTCAAATGGAGGTTAAGAGGATCCTCAAGATGGAGCCCTAAGGAGGCTCCGAAGCCCAAGTATCATCTTCCTCGTGCGGCCGAGGTGCGGCCGTGCGAATGGCCATGCGACACATTCTTGAGGGATGCGGGAATTTTTGATGATTTCTATTGTTTGGCGAACAATACCGGCATTATCCCGTTCCTCGAAGATAAGTGTGATTAGTATCTTCGCCTCAGTAATACTTTCGTGCAAAGTTTTCACATTCATTCTAGGAGAGATATACCCATGGTGTCATTTAACTTATATGATATTCCTGAAGAGATGAGACTTGAGGATTTTTGCCGAGTGTGCAAACTTCCTAATGAGGGCAGCCTAATAGAGCCACGTCCAAGGGACATTGCGGACTTTATATCCGCAGTGACCGTGGGGGAGTCGAGAGGAGTTTCTGAGGCTAGGGTTGCTAGTTTACATTTCCCTGTTTTGCGCTATTACTCATTATTTGTTGTGAGGTGTTTGACTGGTCATTGGGAGAGTGGCACGCTCAGCTCACCTGACCTTGCTATTTTGCGCCATGCTCTTAGTGGTGATAGAACTTTCAGTTTGGGTGCGATGGTCGCCCGGCAGTTACACACTAACCGTTCGAAGGGCGTTATTTATGGTGGTATTTATGCTTCTGGCCTCGCCGAACACTTTGAGATTCCTATTAGGCACAATGAGGAGGATGAGACGCTTTTACCTATTAGACACCTTGATTATAGTTGCATGGTTGGGCATGACTTTATAGACGAGGGGGACATTCGCTTTAGATATAACTTGGTATTCAGTCAGGGCATTCGTGAGGTTATTACTTTGCCTGCACCGTCTTTGTTCGATCTTTCCAGTGGCAGGTATACCATCATGCCCGAGGACATCTATGCTTATTGGGGCCTGACACCACCCCCAGCACCTGAGCCAGTACCCGCTACAGTACCGGTCTATCAGTGGGAGCCTCAGGAGCGTGTTTATCAGTGGGACCCTCAGCAGCCACTATGGGATCCTCAGCAGCCCCAGTATTATCTTGGAGGGACAGACATGGACCCATGGCCATAGACCAACTTAGGCCAAAAGCCTAAGCTTGGGGGAGTACGTATTTCTCCCCGACATTACATTCATGTATCACACGTTCATTCTAGTTGTCGGTGTTCATCCTTTTTCATTGTATATCCATGTTAGTTTTATTTTTGCTTTCTTCTTGTGTGTTTGAAAAACTTTCGAAAATCCAAAAAAAAATTAGTTGTAGTTTATTTCTTGTTTAGTTAATTCATAGTATTAAAAGAAAACCCAAAAATATTTCCCGTTTCTTCTTTTGCTTGTTGGGAGCTTTCCCGTGTAAATAGTTTTTCTCACTTTTCGTTTTTCCTTTGTTAATTTGCTTTCTTCAGAAAAACTAAAAACTCCAAAAATATTCCAGTGTGTTTCTCTGAATTTCTTTTCTTTTCGTTGAGTCGTGGTAAGGAGAAAGACCACGATGAAAATGTTGAGTGGCTCTCATATGCTTTGTTGTTGATCTAACAAAGAGCCACCATTACCTTGTCTTCTCCTTTGAATAAATGTTTGCAGATTCCAGCTTAGTCCACGGCACACTTGCACTATTATTATTATCACATCATTCGGTCGTGCAAGTGAAAGGCAATAATGACGATATTTGATGAAGTGATTGCGGTGAAGAAAAGCTGGTATGAACTCTTCTTGTTTTTGTCTTTGTAAATATATTTAACTCAGTATTCATGATTCAACATTATTATGAGTAAACATGTTTGTGATGACAATTAGAGATCATAGTTGCTCATGCCATGCTTAAATAGCTAGGAGTGGATAATGATTTATCTTGAGTGTCAACATGCATTAAAATGGTTATGATGTAGTATGTTAGTATGGTATCCTCCTCTGAACAATTCAAGTGGCTTGACTTGGCAAATGTTCACACATGTAGTTGATTCAAAACCAACATAGCCTCCACGATATTTATGTTCATGGTGTTTATATCCTACTCATGCTCGTATTCAATGTTAATTATTCTCAATGCATGACTATGACCGTTTTCGCTTTCTAGCTGGTCGCTTCTCAATCTATTTGCTAGCCTTCACCTGTATTAAGCGGGAATACTGCTTGTGCATTCAAAATCCTTAAACCAAAGTTGTTCCAGATGAGTCCACTATATCTACCTATATGCGGTATTACTCTACCGTTCCAAGTAAATTTGCATGTGCCACCTCTAATCATTCAAATAAACATCTGTTTTGTGTGTCCGTACCGCTCATGGAGCGACAGGGGGTGTTCAATATCTTCCATACTAAGCGGGTTATTCTCAAATGAGTGTTTATTCACTTGTCATTGCACGAGAGAGCCTGGTAATTGGGATACCCAGTCCTATGCTCAAAATGAAAAATATATATAATGCAAACAAACTCCCCGAGAAAGCTGATTGTATGGAGGGCACCCGAGGATTCGGCTAGCCATGGCTTGTGTTGGTATGGTGGAGGGGGAGTAAACTTTACCTTTCTGCTTGGGAACCAGCTATAATGTGTTTAGCATGGAAGATATTGAAAATTCTTGGTCATGACGTTGACAGGAAAGGCATACCTCTCAAAATTGTTTTCATCTCTGTTTTATTAAGCTTCGAGCTCTAGCATCGCTGCAAATCCATGCTTCCCTTTGTGAAGGGCCTATCTATTTACTTTTATATTATTTTACTTTTCTTGTTGAGTCATCACCCTCTCATTCGAGCACCAGTTGGAGAGCACTATTGTCATTTTTATGCATTGAGTATAGTTAATGTTGGGTGTGACATGACTGGATCTGTTCTACCATGAATTACAATATCTAGTCATTACTTGAACTTCAGAGGTGCTCTGCATTTATGTTTTGCGGTCTCCGAAAGGGCTAGCGAGATACCATGTTATCATATTATATCATGATTGTTTTGACAAATTGTTGGCATCCGAGATATCTTATTATTGCTCGCTAGTTGGTTATGTTATTGATATGAGTAAATGTGAGACCTAAGTGTTATCATTCATATGGTTAGTTCATAATCTTTGCTGAAAACTTGGATGCTAGTTAAGTATATATACAGACAACAAGAACAAAAGAGTTTGTAAAAGTTTTTCTTTGTCACTTTCAGTTTGTCAACTGAATTGCTTGAGGGCAAGCAATGAGTTAAGCTTGGGGGAGTTGATACGTCCCAAACGTATCTACTTTTCCAAACACTTTTGCTCTTGTTTTGGACTCTAATTTGCATGATTTGAATGGAACTAACCCGGACTGATGCTGTTTTTAGCAGAATTGCCATGGTGTTATTTTTGTGCAGAAATAAAAGTTCTCAGATGGACCTGAAAATTTACGGAGTATTATTTCAGAATATATAAAAAATACTGGCGAAAAAATACACTGGAGGGGAGCCACCCAGGCGCCACAAGTCCAGGGGGCGTGCCTATCCCCCCCCCCCAGGGCGCGCCCTCCAGGCTTGTGGGCCCCTGGAAACTCCGTTTGACCTAATTCCAACGCTATGTATACCTCTTCGTGGAGAAAAAAAATCAGAGAGAAAGATTCATCATGTTTTACGATACGGAGCCGCCGCCACCTCCTGTTCTTCATCGGGAGGGCTGATCTGGACTCCGTTTGGGGCTCCGGAGAGGGGGATTCGATGCCGTCGTCATCATCAACCATCCTCCATCACCAATTTCATGATGCTCACCGCCGTGTGTGAGTAATTTCTTTGTAGGCTTGCTGGACGGTGATGGGTTGGATGAGATTTATCATGTAATCGAGTTAGTTTTGTTAGGGCTTGATCCCTAGTATCCACTATGTTCTGAGATTGATGTTGCTATGACTTTGCTATGCTTAATGCTTGTCACTATGGCCCGAGTGCCATGATTTCAGATCTGAACCCTTTATGTTTTCATGAATATATTTGTGTTCTTGATCCTATCTTGCAAGTTATATGCACCTATTACGTGTTATGATCCGCATACCCCAAGGTGACAATAATTGGGATTCTTTCCGGTGATTACCGTAGTTTGAGGAGTTCATGTTTCACTATGTGCTAATGCTTTGTTCCGGTTCTCTATTAAAAGGAGGCCTTAATATCCCTTAGATTTCCTTATGGACCCCGCTGCCACGGGAGGGTAGGACAAAAGATGTCATGCAAGTTCTTACTATAAGCACGTATGACTATATACGGAATACATGCCTACATTACATTGATGCATTGGAGCTATTGTGTATCGCTCTAGGTTGTGACTGTTACATGGTGAATGTCATCCAACATAATTATCCATCACTTATCCAATGCCTACGCTTTTCGCATATTGATCTTTGCTAAGTTACTTTCGTTGCTGCTACCGTTACTGTCTCTGTTACTATTGCTACTGTTACTACTGCTATTAAAACCATCATACTACTGTGCTACTAAACACTTTGCTGCAGATATTTAGTTCTCCAGGTGTGGTTGAATTGACAACTCAACTGCTAATACTCACAAATATTCTTTGGCTCCCCTTATGTCGAATCAATGACTCTGCGTGATTTCCAGCAGTGGCACCACACCAACGGCAGCGGGGTGCAATGAGCAACCGGCTGTGGTGAGTGTGCCGGCGGGGGTGTGATGAGACCCACATGCGGTGGTAAGGGTGGCGACTTCGCGTACATCTGATTGTTGGCTCAATTCCCTGCTGAAGAGTAGGTGGACGAGCCAGTGGACATGGTTGTTGTAGCCGGATCTTCTGAAGCTAGGCAGTGTAACTAGAGAAGAGGAGAAGCGAACGTTGGATATGTCAGTTTCATTACTTGCAGAGTAGTATAACACTATATATAGTCTAGGTTTGGATTCGAACCAGTTACAGCAGCACGCCTCTCTTTTTTCTAACAATCAGCAATGTCTCTTTACTGGTAGACTAGCTTGTTCTGTACGCCTTCTCAAGTCTATGATTTTCGGGAATGTTATCTGGCGAACGTTCCCTGGGAGGAGGATGGCAAACGAACGCATTTTCCTGGCAGTTTTAGTTGCGATGCAAGATCAAACGGTGGCAGTTTCGGGAATGTTATCTAGCGAATGAGCCCAATTTTTCTTTTCTTGCGAAAAATGTATGCAACGTGGTGTCGGCTTAGTCAACAAAAACGATTCTGCCAACCTTGACCGTTGGATTGACATCCAACGTCTGTCGTGTTTCTTTAGTCTCTTCTTCCTCCAGCCGCCAAAACCAAACCAGCGCCGGCAAGACCGCCTGCTCCCACCTCCTATGGCTGGCTGCACTGCCGCGCATGCATCGCTGCCACATCGCACCCTAAAACTCTGGCCAGGCCATCCCTCTACCCCACACACCTCCTATTATTCTCCGGTGAATTCAGCCCCTCCCCACACTCGAACCAATCAACCCAACTCCCCTCTGCCTACGACTACACTGACAAATCTTCCCCGGCTCCTGTTCGTTCCCGTCCGAGGCCTCGCAGTCGTTCTCCGCCTTGGTTTGCTCGCCGCGGTGCCGCCCTCTAGCGTTGTCAGCATGGTCAACAACCGAGAGGAAATATGAGATGATTATACATGGAGGGGATGACAGTAGGGACCCACCAGGGTCATGGCAGTACGCAAGCAAGTGCCTCCTTGTTACAAGCCAAAAAATGCTTCCTCCTAATGGTTTCCTGACATCTGGGTCCCACCCCATTGCCAACGTATTCAATAAACGAGAGAATTGCACAACGAGCGGCAGACACCAGGGACCCAGCAGCTCGCCCAGTTGTTTTCTATTTTTGAGACGGAGCAGGGTATCAATTGGGTTGTGCGGGGATTGTACCCCCTCTAGCCCAGGTTTTTATTTTCTGTTTACCACATGACCAGCCCAGTTGTTGTTTTTTTGTTTCTGAAAATGGCTAGCCCAGTTCTATTTTTTTCCAGAATACCCAACCGAGACCTACTTGCTTTTCTCAGCCCTACAGGGCTGCAAATCTTTCAAGATGAGGAGGGATGTATTCGAGGCTTGCCTAGAAAATGGGCTATAAGTAAGAAATGTGCTATAAATTTTAAAGACAACACAGCAAACCGGCAATTAGTTTCAAATTGCGGTTTTTTAGGACTTCTAGATTTTAAATTTCATTGATTTTTTTGCGGGAAATTTTTGTTGGATTTGAAATTAATATAAATTTACTTTTCAAATTAGTTTGAATCTGACTCAAAATTTGGTGATTAAAAATAGTTCGGACCCCACTGAAATATGCAAAATTTCATTGAATTTTTTAACCGTGGCGAGAATATGGGCTGTAATGCTAACAAAAAGAATATGGGCTTCAAAAAAATCCTTAAGAATTAGCAAATGGGCTGTAAATTATTAAAAATAATGGCAAATAGGCTGCATGCTATTTGCCACAGATTTGGAGGCTGACTTGTGGGCCTACTATGTTGACGCGTACGCAGGGCTTTGTGAACTTAGTCAACAAACGATTCTAGCGGCAGTGACCGTTGGATAACATCCAATGGCCGTGCTTCTTCTTCAATCTCTGATCTTCTTGCTCCAGCCGCCCAAACCAGCGCCGGCGGGACCGCCTGCTCCCGCCTCCCGTGGCCAGCTGTGCTGTCACGCAAGCGTCACCGCCCCCTCCTACTCCCACCGCTGGCCAGGCCATCCCTCTACTCACCCACACCTCCTGTTATTCTCTGGCAACACATGCCTCACAACGTAGCCGAACCAGTCAACCCTCATACTCCCCTCAGCGTGGGCATCTACTACTGTGGCTTCTCTGGCTCCAGGTCGTTCCCTTCCTGGGCCTCGCCGTCGTCCACCGCGTTGGTGCTCTCGGCGCAGCGTGGTCAACGTGGTCAATAAACGACAGCCATCGAAATAGGGATGTATGTGGAGAGGCTGACAGTAGGGACCCACATGGTCCATGGCCGCACACAAGCAAGTGCCTCCTTATTACGCGAAAAAATGATTCCTCCCCCTGACAGCTAGGACCCACCAGCTATATCTTCGCACAGAAGGAAGTGCCTCCTTATTACGCGAAAAAAACGTTTCCTCCCCATGACAACTAGGACCCACCAGATTTGGCGGCTTACTTGTGGGCCTACTAAGTTGACGCGTACGCAGGGCTTGGTCAACTTAGTCAACAAACGATTCTAGCAGCAGTGACCATTGGATGTTAATCCAACGGCCATGTTGCTTCTTCAATCTCTGATCTTCTTGCTCCAGCTGCCCAAACCAGCGCCGGTGGGACCGCCTGCTCTTGCCTCCCGTGGCCGGCTATGCTAACGCACAGGCCTCACCGCCCCACCCTACTCCCACCGCTGGCCAGGCCTTCCCTCTACTCACCCACATCCCCTGTTATTCTCCGGCGACGGCAGCCTCACACCGCAGCCGAACGAGTCAACCCTCGTACCCACCTTTGCATGGGCATCCACTTCTGCGTCTTCCGCGGCTCTGCGTCATTCCCTTCCTAGGCCTCGCCATCGTCCACCACCTTGGTGCTCTCGGCGCGGCATGGTCAACGTGGTCAATAAAAGACAACAATCGGAAGAGGACTATACGCGGTGAGGCTGGCAGCTGGACCACCAGCTACATCTTCGCATGCAAGGAAGTGCCTCCTTATTACGCGCAAAAAAATGATTCCTCCCCCTTACAGCTGGGACCCACCAGCTATATCTTCACACGCAAGGAAGTGCCTCCTTATCCTCCCCGACAACTGGGACCCACCCGGTTGAAGCGTATGTAGCGTTGTCTGTCTGGTCGCGAACGTGTACGTACATACTGGTCGATCGGTCTCTCTACAAGGATGAACCGTGGCCGAGTAAGTAGCGGCACGTGTCGTAGTAGAGCCCCCGACGTAGCAGTTTAGGTAGTCTCGTCTAAATCGTGTACACGTACGTACAGCCACTCAGCAAAAAATACGGCCACGTACGTACATACGGGCGGGGTCTTGAACGCGTACTCGCGCATACGTATGGCCAGAGCCGCGCATACATACGGCTATATTGGACGGCAGCAATGGCGTCCTACTCATCGGCAGCCAACCGGCTGGGTCGGAACGGAGGAAACAACGTCGTGTTCATCGGGAGCCAAGCAACTAGGTCGGAATGCGTCATGTTCATCGAGAGCCAACCGGCTTGGACGGAACAGCCAAAACTGGGTCCTGTTCATCGGATGGGGGTCTGGCATACCACAAAACGGAGGAAACGAACTTCTGTTCAACCGCCTACTGTCGAAACGGGGTCCTGTTCATCGGCTGGGGGTCTGGCGTACCGCAAAACGGAGGAAACAGACTTCTGTTCTACCGCCTACGGTCGAAACGGGGTCCTGTTGATAGGGAAGGGTGTGGCGTACCGCAAAACAGAGGAAACAAACTTCTCTTAAAGCACCTACGGTCAAAACGGGGTCCTGTTCATCGGGAGGGGTGTGGCGTACCGCAAAACGGGACTCCACGGGCTACTGTTCATCCATCGTCGACTTCCTCCGGCCTCCACCCACTATTGTTCACCCAGCCTCCACAGGGTACTATTCATCCACCCCCAACCGACTGGGGTGTGGCAGCCTCCTCCGGGTCCTATTCATCTAGCGGCAACCGCCTACTACCACGAGGTCCTGTTCATCCAACCCCTACCGCTGGGGTGGGGCGTACGAGCGGGCGGCAGCAACAGGACCTGTTCACCCACAGCCAACCAACTGGCTAGGTCAACTCACCACGTCTCGCGCAAGGGGCTCGATCGATGCTAGTCTCGACTCGTTCTACGTATCGCGCGTGCGGCAGCAACGACACTGTTCATCGAGAGGCAACCCAACACCGACTGGCTACGTCTCACACGGGGGCTCGATCAGCTTCAGTAAGCAACGAGAAGGATCGATCGGGTTTAGTTAGCAGCGAAGGGATCGCTCGGGTTCAGTTAGCAGCGAAGGGATCGCTCGGGTTCAGCTAGCAGCGAAGGGATCGCTCGGGTTCAGTTAGCAGCGAAGGGATCGATTAGGTTCAGTACATAGTGCGAGGGATCGGTCGCTCATGTTCAGTATGTAGTGCAAGGGAGATCGATCGCTCGGGTTCAGTAAGCGAACGCCCCGATCACTCGGGTTCAGTTAGCGAACACCTCGCACACACGCACGCATACGAGAGAAATGCGCAGACCACACTGCATCGCTCGGCCCCGACCACCCACCGTAACCGGGAACTCCCTGAAAATTTCCTCACCCTCACTTCTAGCATGATTTTTTACGTCATGGACGGCCCAAAGAATGTCATGCGGGTGCGTCTCCGGCCCGCCCAGGACGAAAAGCCCATTTTCTGTCATAATTTTTTGTCATAGAAGTAGGAGCCCACCACATCTATGATGATACATGTTTTTGTCACAATTATCGTCATAGAAGTGTCACAATCATGACAGAAAAAGTTTTCGTTCGGGCCATAATGTCACGGGTGTGTCTTTTTTTTGGTAGTGTTACTTGCAAGGATTAAATCTTGTATAGGCAAAAGTATAAATTGCAAAACAAAAGAAAAGTAAATAAAGTGCAACTAAGGATTTTTAGGTTCCTTAATATGTTTAAAGTAGACCCGGGGGCAATAGTTTTCACTAGAGGCTTCTCTCTCGAACACATCGTATACGGTGGGTAAACAAATTACTGTTGGGCAATTAATAGAAAAGCGCATAGTTATGACGTATTCATAGAAATGATCATGTATATAGGCATCACGTCCGTGACAAGTAGACCGACTCCTGCCTACATCTAGTACTATTACTCCACCAATCGACCGCTATCCAGCATGCATCTATGGTATTATGTTCATGACAAACAGGGTAACGCTTTAAGCAAGATGACATGATGTAGACAAAGTAAACTCAATCAATATGAATAAACCCCATCGTTTTATCCTTAATGGCAACAATACAAATACGTGTCTTGTCCCCTACTATGTCACTGGGATATAGAGCACTACAAGATTGAACCCATTACAAAGCACCTCTCCCACTGAAGATAAATCAATCTAGTTGGCCAAACCAAACGGATAGATCAGAGAGAAATACAAAGCTATAACAATCATGCATAATAAAGTTTAGAAAAGACTCAATTACTTTCAATGAATAATCTGATCATAAACCCACAATTCATCGGATCCCAACAAACACACTGCAAAAGAAGATTACATCAAATAGAACTCCAAGAAGATCGAGGAGAACATTGTATTGAAGATCAAAGAGAGAGAAGAAGCCATCTAGCTACTAGCTATGGACCCATAGGTCTGTGGTGAACTACTCACACATCATCGGAAGGGTAGCAAGGTTGATGTAGAAGCCCTCCGTGATCGATTCCCCCTTCGGTAGATTACCGGAAAAGGCCTCTAGATGGGATCGCGGAAGAACAGAAGCTTGCGACAGCGGAAAAGTTATATCGTCTAGCTCTCTATTGGTTTGGGAATATATGTGAATTTATAGGCTTGGAATTAGGTCAAACGGAGCTGCCTGGGGCCCACAAGCTCAGGGGGCTCGCCCCTCGAGCTTGTGGATCTCTCGTATCTCATCTGGTCTCCTCCCGAAGCTTCTAGGGCCCCTTCTGGTCCAGAAAAAATTAATCTAAAGATTTTTTCCGTTTGGACTTTATTTGATATTGATTTTCTGAAAAGCCAAAAACAAGCAAAAAATAGGAACTGACACTGGGCACTGAGTAAATAGGTTAGTCCCAAAAAATGATATAAAATAGCATATAATTGCATATAAAGAATCCAAGATTGATAATATATTAGCATGAAACAATAAAAAATTATAGATACATTGGAGACGTATCAGAGGGCAATAAAGAATTTGGGCAGTGCACCTGCCGAGCAAATTTTGCGATGCATTCATGTTCTGCATCAAGTCTTTGTCAAGCCTACACTGATCCAGCCTACTACCATTGTTCGACTACACTAGCAAAATATTCGTAAGTTCTAAGAGAGAACTTGCAAGTTTTTTCAATGATGTTTCATGACAAGTTACACGTTTTTTTTTTGAAAGGACAAGATATACGTGTTGATAGCCCTAGCTTTTGCATCAACAAATTACTATAATATGTACTCATTGATACTAAAGGAATTGAAAAATTATTTATTTTCTCCAATATTCCAGAATCCTTATTGAATTTGTTGCAACTGAATGGTTGTGTGTGTCAGAAGCCATGAAACTTGGGAGGTTCTTTGGAAAGAGTTTCCCACAGGTGACAGACACGGGCCAAGTTTTGGCTCATGTCATGGGGTGTGTGCTGGGTGATTCGTACTGAGATACAAAAACTACTTACATATGAGCATAATGTGATGTTTGATAATGCAAACAACTCCACCCTTGGTTGCCTTCTACCTGTGTTAGCATATCAGGTATGGGATGATAATACGCCAGTGGGGGCATCAGCAAAACGAGAAGCGAGTGCCCTTTATCCTCCTCTCCTCTCTCTGAACCCTAGCTATCGGAGCCACCCTCTCCCTCCCTTCCAGACTCGCCGCCGCCAGAGGGTCCCCCCGGCAATGCCCTTAGGGATAGCTCTTAGGGTGAACTCCAAACCCTCACAAATGACCCTCGAGCATAACTCCACACCTTGAAAGCTCTCGAGAGATACCAATCCACCTAGGATCCCAACAAACCAACGAGTAACAAATGGCACAAGAAACTTTGGGGGATTCAATATTGGTTTGGTGGAAGTGTATATCTAGGACTCATCTTTTTGTTTCTCTCAATAAATGTGGGATTGGTTGGCTAGAGAGGGAGGAATGGAAGCTTGGAGGTGGTCAACAATGGTGTGGAACGAGATCTGATCGACACCTCCCTCCGGGGAAGGAGGGTGTTTATATGGCCCCACAAAAATATGCTTGTTATGCATGTTTTATGCAAAAACTGAAGTGTCTAGGATACCCAGAGGTTCCGAAATCTCAAGTCTTTAGGATTTGTCCAAGAAATACTTTGGGCTTGATAGTACAATGTCCGGAGCAAGTGGAGAGGTTCCTGGCAGAAACCATGTGTAACATGCTTTGGTGGAACCCTCGTTGGCATTATCTCTGGTGCATGGGTGGCTTGTATGGATGAATTTGAATCATGAGTCTCACTAATACCTTGTGCAACACCTCTAAAGATGCGACATTTCTAATTGACTCAATTAACTTGTGAAAATGAAGCTCAAAGTCAAATATATGTTGTCTCATTTTCTTTTATCCTAGGGTGTGTGGGCGCTAGGAAGGGTGGGGTCTCCAAGCATCTCTATTTCACCTCAATGAGACTAAATCTATTCATATGCTCAATACGGTAGTTAGGGCATCTCCAACGCCGACCCGTAAATTTCCTCTGGTATCCATCTGTGGACAGGGGGGACCAGTCCCCGGACACTGATGCCGAAGGCCGCCATCCAACGCTGCCCGCATACATTTCAACCACTCTTTGAACTAACCAGATGAAATACATGCAAACACGGCGGATTTCATATAAACCAGACAAAATTCATTATAATTTTGGTATTTTTTATAACTAAAAACGATACCGGACTAAGATTAAACTAGTCTACGGCTGGCACCGGCGGATATCCATTTCGACGACATGGATACCTTTGACTGGTCTACGGTCGGCCGCGGCGGATCTCCATTGTCTTCCCCATGTTCGGCATCTGTGAGCCCCGGAGGTATACGCTTCAGCGCAAAGGGCGGCTCGCTTCCCCGCCAGCTGATGCTTCAGCCGGAGGGGAAGGGTGGCCAAGCTGCACAGATCAGGGTTGGTTCTTGGGTAGGGGGACGACAGTGGCCTACGACCGGGCAAGACACCGGTTGTGTATGCCAGCGTCACCTCGGTGGTGGCCATCATGGGACCCAAGCGGCGGCAGCCTCCCGTGTTTTATTTCTCCTTGTAAATGGCGGCGAGCGCGGACGTGTTGGCCGCCGCCTCATCAATGTCCAGCTTCTTTTCCCTACCGGCAGGGTGCGGTTACGCGCGCGTTGACGGCGGATGGTGCGGTCACAAGCATGGGAGGCACGGTACAACACGGCGCCGTCCACGGCAGCCATGATGCCCGTGCCGCCGTGCCCCCCCCCTCCCTGTGTCGTGCTGGGCTGGAGCAACTCGCCACTCCTCGTTGAGCTGAACCACGCGTCGGCTTGGATCTTCAGCCTCAGCCTCCGCTAGCTGGCCTGTAGCGGCCTGGAGCGTCGATGGATGTGGAACAGACAGTTGCCTGGCTCGTGACGAGCGGGCTCGATGAGCCACCCATCCGGCTTTTTATGCTAGAGAACTCTTATTCCTACTGGCCGCATGCCATGGAGAAAATTGTTCAAGGAGGAAATGGGGAGCGGAGGTGTGCTGCGGTTCTTGCCCGGCGTCTGGTGATAACCCACAAGTATAGGGGATCGCGAAATTCTTCGAGGGTAGTATTTCACCCAAATTTATTGATTCGACACAAGGGGAGCCAAAGAATATTTATGAGTATTAGCAGTTGAGTTGTCAATTCAACCACACCCGGAGAACTAAATATCTGCAACAAAGTGTTTAGTAGCACAGTAGTAACAGTAGCAATAGTAACAGAGACAGTAACAGTAGCAGTTTTGTAGTGATTGTAACAGCAGCAGCAGCAACGGTAGTAACTTAGCAAAGATCAATATGCGAAAAGCGTAGGCATTGGATCAGTGATGGATAATTCTGTTGGATGAAATTCATTATGTAACAGTCACAACTCAGAGCGATACAATAGCTCCAATTCATCAATGTAATGTAGGCATGTATTCCGTATATAGTCATACGTCCTTATAATAAGAACTTGCATGACATCTTTTGTCCTACCCTCCCGTGGCAGCGGGGTCCATGAGGAAACTAAGGAATATTAAGGCCTCCTTTTAATAGAGAACCAGAACAAAGCATTAACACATAGTGAATATATGAACTCCTCGAATTACAGTCATCCCCGGAGAGTATCGCAAACAATTGTCACTATGGGGTCTACGGATCAGAACAATAACAAGTGCATATAACTAGCAGATAGGATCAAGAACTCAAATATATTCATGAAAACATAGAGGGTTCAGATCTGAAATCATGGCACTCGGGCCCTAGTGACAAGCATTAAGCATAGCAAAGTCATAGCAACATCAATCTCAGAACATAGTGGATACTAGGGATCAAGCCCTAACAAATTGACTCGATTACATGACAAATCTCATCCAACCCATCACCGTCCAGCAAGCCTATGTAGAAATTACTCACACCCGGTGGTGAGCATCATCAAATTGGTGATGGAGAATGGTTGATGATGACGATGGCGACGAATCCTCCTCTCCGGAGCCCCGAACGGACTCCAGATCAGCCCTCCGGATGACGAACAAGAGGTGGCAGCGGCTCTGTATCGTAAAACATGATGAAACTTCTTCTCTTCATTTTTTCTTGGGGAAACAAAATTTATAGCGTTGGAATTAGGTCAGACGGCCGCCTGTGGGCCCCACAAGGTAACAGGGCGCGCCCAGGGGGTGGCCGCGCCCTGTTGCCTTGTGAGCAACAGGTGGCCCCTCTTCGGTATATTTTTGCACCAGTATTTTTTATATATTCCATAAAAAATCTCCAGAAAGTTTCGTCCAGTTTCGAGAACTTTTATTTCTGCACAAAAACAACACCATGGTAGTTCTGCTGAAAACAGCTTCAGTCCGAGTTAGTTTCATTCAAATCATGCAAACTAGAGTCCAAAACCAGAGCAAAAGTGTTTGGAAAAGTAGATACAACAGAGACGTATCAACTCCCCCAAACTTAACTCATTGCTTATCCTCAAGCAATTCAGTTGACAAACTAAAAGTGATAAAGATAAACTTTTACGAACTCTTTTGTTCTTGTATCCACATATAAGCTTAAATAGCACCCAAGTTTTCAGCAAAGATCACGAACTAACCATGCAAATGATAACACTTAGAATTTGCATTTACTCATATCAATGGCATAATCAACTAGCGAGCAATAATAACATATCTCCAATGCCAACAATTTGTCAAAACAATCATGATATAATATGATAACATGGTATCTCACTAGCCCTTCCTGAAACCGCAAAACATAAATGCAGAGCACCTCCAAAGTTCAAGCAGTGACTAAACATTGTAATTCAGGGTAGAAGAGATCCAGTCATGGTATACCCAACATTAACTATACTCAATGCATAAGAATGACAATAATGCTCTCAGGATTGGTGCTTAAAATGAGAAGGTGATGACTCAACAATAAAAGTAAAATAACATAAAAGTAAATAGATAGGCCCTTCGCAGAGGGAAGCAGAGATTTGCAGAGGTGCCAGAGCTCGAAGCTTAAATTAGAGACGAAAACAATTTTGAGAGGTGTGCTTTTCCTGTCAACGTCACGACCGAGGATTCTCAATATCTTCCATGCTAAACACATTATCGGCGGTTCCCAAGCGAAAAGGTAAAGTTTACTCCCCCTCCACCATACAAACACAAGCCATGGCTAGCCGAATTCACGGGTGCCCTCCAAATGATCAAATTTCTGGGGGAGTTTGTTTTATTATATTTTTCTTTATTTTGATTATAGGACTGGGCATCCCAATTACCAGCCTCTCTCGTGCAATGACAAGTGAATAAACACTCATCGTGAGAATAACTCGCTTAGCATGGAAGATATTGACCGCCCCCTGTCGCTCCATGAGCGGTACGGGCACACAAAACAAATGTTTATTTGAATGATTAGAGGTGACACATGCAAATTTACTTGGAACGACAGAGTAATACCGCATATAGGCAGATATAGTGGACTCATCTGGAACAACTTTGGTTTAGGGATTGTGGATGCACAAGCAGTATTCCCACTTAGTACAGGCAAAGGCTAGCAAATAGATTGAGAAGCGACCAACTAGAGAGCGATAATGGTCATAATCATGCATTGCGAATAATTAACATTGAATACTAGCATGAGTAGGATATAAACACCCTGAACATAAATATCGTGAAGGATGCATTGGTTTTGAATCAACTACATGCGCGAACATGTGCCAAGTCAAGCCACTTGAAACATTCAGAGGAGGATACCATACTAACATACTACATCATAACCATTTTAATGCATGTTGACAAACAAGATAAATCAGTATCCACTCCTAACTACTTAAGCATGGCATGAGCAACTATAATCTCTAATTGTCATCACAAACATGTTTACTCATAATATGTTGAATCGTAGATATTGAGTTAAAAATATTTACAAAAACAAAAACAAAAAGAGTTCATACCATCTTTTCCTTGCCACAGTCACTTCATCAAATTATCATCATTATTGCCTTTCACTTGCACGACCGAATGATGTAAAAATAATAATAGTGCAAGAGTGTCGTGGACTAAGCTAGAATCTGCAAACAATTTATTCAAGGGAGAAGAAAAGGTAATGTTGGCTCTTCGTTAGATCAAACATAAAGCATATGAGAGCCACTCAACAATTTTCATCGTGGTCTTCTCCCTACGATGACTCAACAAAAGGAAAAGAAATTCAGAGAAACACACTGAAATATTTTTGGAGTTTTTAGTTTTTCTGAGGAAAGCAAACTAACGAAGGAAAAATGAAAAGCGAGAAAAACTATTTACACGGAAGAACTCCCAACAAACAAGAAAAGAAGAAACAGGAAATCTTTTTGGGTTTTCTTTTAATACTATGAACTACTAATGAGAAAGAAAAACTGAAAAGAAGCGAGAAATATTTTTGGATTTTCAAAGTTTTTCAAACACACAAAAAAGGAAGGCAAAAGAATAAAAACTAACATGGATTATAAAATGAAAAAGGATGAACACCGACAACTGGAATGAATGTGTGAACATGAATGTAATGTCGGTGGGAAATACATACTCCCCCAAGCTTAGGCTTTTAGCCTAACTTGGTCTACTGCCATTGCTGACTAGGATAATAATCGAAGTGGTACCTCATGGAGGTGTTCTGTGCCGCCTCCTCAGCGAGACGGGCAGCCTCAACTGCCGCATTATACTCAAGTGTCTCATGCTCACGGAGAAAGTATCTTTGTTTGCTCTGGAAATCAAAGTGGACAGGCGCAGGCAAAATAACAGAGATGGCACGGTATTTATCAAATATCAAGTTATAGTCATATTTGTGAGTGTTGTTCCTAATGAACTCATGGCACTGCATTGCCTCAAAATTTAAGTATTTATCAGGTAATATAGGATCATTGGGTCTAGGAGAGACCCCTAGCTTTGCAGCTATGCAAGAGCCATAAATTCCTCCATACAAATCACCATTGTCCGTGTTGCAGTGCAATTGACGTGCAACAATTGCCCCAAGATTATAATGTATGTTGCCTGTTAGGGTAGCATGAAAAATGCTCTGATCGAGAGCACAAAGCGCACTACAGTCTTTCTTACCAACAGTACACTTCCCATTAAAAAGTGCAAAATATCGAATAGAGGGAAAGTGAATGCTTTTTATCCTAGCTTGCGTAACTCCCCTATCCTCACCATTGCAAAGACTACTGAGAAACATTTCATAATCAGATTTCCGCGGTTAATCAAGCGAACCCCAAAGCGGAATTTTGCATGCATCACAAAACTCTTCTTGAGACATACCATAGGATCTATCATAGAGATGAAATAAAACTCTAGAATCACGAGAATGATACTCAAACCTTTGAGTGAATGAATGGGTAAGGTTGTAGTGCTGAGTGCGCTTATCTGCGATGAAGGCGGAGAGCTCGGTGTTTTGAATGTATTGATCAAATTCTTCCTTAATGCATGCACCTATCATGAACTCGTCGCACGGCCATCGACAAGATTTTGCTTCGGCACCTCACACCGAACTTGCCCTTGGTTCAATATACGCTTGGTGTGCCGAGCTTTCGCTCGACGATCCCTCCGAGGACCTCCTCCTCGAAGAACACCTCCTAAAGAAGTTCATCTTCCTACAAACAAATTCTGAAATTTTTGGGCCACAAAATGATGTCAACAAAACTTCACAAGACGGATAGCAACTACTCATACAAGTGCCTAGAGGCTATATCAAGCATTCAAACTACTTAGAACTCAAAGAATTCAACATGCAAGCTCATTTTCAGTAGCACCAATAGCAGCAAATCATGCAAAGTATAATCCACTAAAGAAAAAACTAATTGGAGCAATGGTGGAGTCACGTACCAAGGAGCAATCCCCCAAAACAGTTTCAGAAACAGAGCTCTGAGCAAAGAGATCAAAAATCTCAGGTTTGGGAGTAAGAACACGAGGGAGAGAGCTACAAAGATTTTTTTTAAGGTAGTGGGCTGAAGAGATAAGTGAGTGGGTCCCTATGGGACCCACAAGGCATCTTGGCGCGGCTAGGGGGGTGGTCGCGCCCTGTTGCCTTGTGAGTAACAGGGGCACCCCCTGGGTTGTTTTCAGTGCCAAAAATTCTTAAATATTCCAAAAAAATCATGTTAAAATTTTACGACATTCTGAACACTTTTATTTTAGGGTCATTTTTTTATTGCACGGATAATTCAGAAAACAGGAGAATCATGGCATTTTACTTTATTAAATTGTGAATACCAGAGAGCAAACTATAATTACAGAAAGTTGTGCTTACTAAATCCATCGACCACATGCCCCTCCAAAAGAATCCATTAATAAGGTTGATCAAGTCTTATTAACAAACTATTTCCGAGTAACATGAAACCGAAGAACTTTCGTATAACACTAAGTTACCTCAACGGAGATATGCATCTCCCCAATGATAAGAAATTCATACTTCTTTTTGACAGCTGGAAGAGGAAATTTAAATCCTCCAATAGTGGTTGTCGAAACTTTTTCGATGCAGTTGATACCATTCACCGAACTTTGTTTCTTTGGAAAATAAACCGTATGCTCATTACCATTGACATGAAAAGTGACTTTGCTTTTGTTGCAATCAATAATAGCCCCTACAGTATTCAAAAAGGGTCTTCCAAGGATAATCGACATGTTGTCATCCTCGGGCATATCAAGTATAACAAAGTTTGTTAAGATAGTAACGTTTGCAACAACAACGGGTACATCATCCTCGCAAATTCCAATAGGTATAGCAGCTGATTTATCAGCCATTTACAAAGATATTTCAGTAGGTGTCAACTTATTCAAATCAAGTCTTCTATATAAAGAGAAAGGCATAACACTAACACCGGCTCCCAAATCACACAAATAAGTTTTGACATAACTTCTTTTAATGGAGCATGGTATAGTAGATATTCCCAGATCTCCTAAATTTTTAGGTACTCCACCCTTAAAAGAATAATTTACAAGCATGGTGGAAATTTCAGCTTCAGGTATCTTTCTTTTATTAGTGACAATATCTTTCATGTATTTGGCATAAGGAGACATTTTCAACATATCAATCAAGCGAGTGCGCAAAAAGACAGGTCTAAGCATTTCAACAAAGCGCTCAAAATCTTCATCATCCTTATTCTTAGATGGTTTAGTAGGAAAAGGCATAGGTTTTTGAACCCATGGTTCTCTCTCCTTTCCATGTTTTCTAGCAACAAAGTCTCTTTTATCATATCTTTTATTCTTAGGAGGTGGGTTATCAAGATCAACAGCAGGTTCTATTTCAACATCATTATCTGGTTGAGTATCAATATGAACATCATCGTTATCATTATCATTGTCCTTATCATTATCATTAAATTCTAGGTGTATGTTCATTACCAGATTGTATCTCAGCATCAGAAATAGAAGCATCATTATGATTCTCAGGAGGTTTTTCTATCTCAGGTTCACTAGAAGCATGCAAAGTCCTATCATTTTTCTTTTTTTCTTTTTCTTCTTAGATAGACTAGGTGTATCAATATTATTTCCTTGAGAGTCTTGTTCAATTCTTTTAGGATGACCTTCGGGATATAGAGGATCCTGAGTCATTCTACCTCCTCTAGTAACAACTCTAACATCATGATCATTCTTTTTATTATTCATCTCATCAAGCAAATCATTTTGTGACTTAGCAATTTGTTCTAACTGAGTCTGAACCATAGAAGCATGTTTACTCAAGTATTTAACATCATTAGCAATCCTAAACATCAAATCACTCAAGCGTTCAATCATGATGGCATTCCATTTTAGTTGATTGCTAACATACATATTAAAGTGTTCCTGTTTAATGATGTAATTATCAGATTCATACATGCATTGACTAGCAGATTTATTATACGAAATTTCATCAAATCTAGTGAGAGAATTTACCTCCACTACATGTGTCGGGATGTCGAGCCCATGTATTTCTTCAATAGGTGGTAAATTCTTAACATCTTCAGCTTTAATAGCTTTTTCTTTCATAGATTTCATAGCTTCTTGCATATCTTCTGGACTGAGGAATAGAATACCTCTCTTCTTCGGAGTTGGCATAGGTGGTGGTTCAGGAAGTGTCCAATCATCGGCATTTCTCAATATATTATTCAATAGTACTTCAGCCTGTCCAACAGTTCGTTCCCTGAAAACACAACCAGCACAACTATCTAGGTAGTCCCTAGAAGCATCGGTTAGTCCATTATAAAAGATATCAAGTATTTCATTTTTCTTGAGAGGATGATCAGGCAAAGCATTAAGTAATTGGAGAAGCCTCCCCCAAGCTTGAGGGAGATTCTCTTCTTCAATTTGCACAAAGTTAAATATTTCCTATAAGGCAGCTTGTTTCTTATGAGCAGGAAAATATTTTTCAGAGAAATAATATATCATATCCTGGGGACTACGCACACAACCAGGAGCAAGAGTATTAAACCATTTCTTAGCATCACCCTTTAATGAGAAAGGAAACAACTTAAGAATATAGTAATAGCGAATTTTTTCCTCATGAGCAAATAGGGTGGCAATATCATTCAACTTAGTAAGATGTGCCACAACAGTTTCAGTTTTATAACCATGAAAAGGATCAGATTCAACAAAAGTAATTAACTCAGGATCGACAGAGAATTCATAATCATTATCGGTAACAAATATGGGAGAGGTAGCAAACTTAGGATCATATTTCATTCTCTCCCTCATAGATTTTTCTTTCAACTCAGCAAGCAAAGTTTTAACTTCATCTCTATCCTTACAAGCAAGAATAGCCCTAGGCGTCTCCCTATCAAAGACATGTTCATAAGGTGATTCAACTCTAGTAGAAGATCTAGGCATAATAGGTGAATCATAATTCTCAAGAGTTTCAATATTTTCAACATTCTCAATTTCTTTAGCTTTAGCAAGTTGTTCATCAAGAAATTCACCAAGTGGCACAATATTATCAAGCATAGTACTAGCATCATCAATAGTATCATTCAAAGTAGAAGTAGTATCATCAATAACTTGCGACATATCAGAATGCATAATAGGTGGTGGTGTTGCTAGCCTACTCAAAACAGAAGGTGAATCAAGTGCAGAGCTAGATGGCAGTTCCTTACCTCCGCTCGTCTTAGAGGGAACGATCTTGGTCTTAGAGTCTTTCAGATTCTTCATAGTGATCAACAGATATAAATCCCAAGTGACTCAACAAATAGAGCTATGCTCCCCGGCAATGGCGCCAGAAAAAGGTCTTGATAACCCACATGTATAGGGGATTGCAACAGTTTGTGCTGGTAGTATTTCACCCAGATTTATTGATTCGACACAAGGGGAGCCAAAGAATATTTGCAAGTATTAGCAGTTGAGTTGTCAATTCAACCACACCTGGAGATAAAATATCTACAACAAAGTATTTAGTAGCACAGTAATATGATAATTTTGATAGCAGTAGCAGTAGTAACAATAGTAACAGTAACAGTAATAGTTTGTAGCAAGTGTAAAGCAGCAGTAACAAAGTAACTTAGCAGAAACCAATATGAGAAATTCGTAGGCATTGGATCGGTGATGATAATTATGTTGGATGATATTCATCATATAACAGTCACAACCTAGGGTGATACACAATAGCTCCAATTCATCAATGTAATGTAGGCATGTATTCCGTATATAGTCATACGTGCTTATAGTAAGAACTTGCATGACATCTTTTGTCCTACCCTCCCGTGGCAGTGGGGTCCTTAAGGAAACTAAGGGATATTAAGGCCTCCTTTTAATAGAGAACCGGAACAAAGCATTAGCACTTAGTGAATAAATGAACTCCTCAAACTACAGCAATCACCGGAAAGAATCTCAATTATTGTCACCTTGGGGTATGCGGATCATAACACGTAATAGGTGCATATAACTTGCAAGATAGGATCAAGAACACAAATATATTCATGAAAACATAGAGGGTTCAGATCTGAAATCATGGCACTCGGGCCCTAGTGACAAGCATTAAGCATAGCAAAGTCATAGCAACATCAATCTCAGAACATAGTGGATACTAGGGATCAAAGCCCTAACAAATTGACTTGATTACATGATAAATCTCATCCAACCCATCACCGTCCAGCAAGCCTACGAAGGAATTACTCACGCCCAGTGGTGAGCATCATGAAATTGGTGATGGAGGATGGTTGATGATGAAGACGGCGTCGAATCCCCCTCTCCGGAGCCCCGAACGGACTCCAGATCAGCCCTCCCGATGAAGAACAGGAGGTGGCGGCGGCTCAGTATCATAAAACATGATGAAACTTCTTCTCCTATTTTTTTCTCGGGGAAAGAGAATTTATAGCGTTGGAATTAGGTCAGACAGCCGCCTGTGGGCCCCACAAGGCATCAGGGCGCGCCCTAGGGGGGTCGCGCCCTGTTGCCTTGTGGGAACAGGTGGCTCCTCTTCTGTTGATTCTTCCACCAATAATTTTTATATATTCCATAAAAATTCTCCAAAAAGTTTCGTCCAAATCCGAGAACTTTGATTTCTGCACAAAAACAACACCATGGTAGTTCTGCTAAAAACAGCGTCAGTCCGGGTTAGTTTTATTCAAATCATGCAAATTAGAGTCCAAAACAAGAGCAAAAGTGTTTGGAAAAGTAGATACGATGGAGACGTATCAGTACCACAACGGTCTTTCACCTCGGTGACGGTGCCAACTTCTCTGGGCATGACAATGGACGGTTTGTATCAGTACACTAATATGTTTCGTGTTAATATATGAACTTATTGTCCTTTGTCCGGAGGGAGTAGTTGGCTAACTTAGACTTTATGCTATGAAAATATCTAGGATTAGTGCCAAAAGCTGCCTATGATTTTATAATCCAATTTGGAAACTAGTATGGAGACTGCTACTTGTAGACTCCGTTGGTATTTCCCTGAAGAGGAGAGGATGATGCAGTATAGTAGATATAAGTATTTCCCTCAGTTAAGAACCACACAAAATCCCTTTAGCAGCACCTACACACACAAAAGCAAACACTTGCACCCAACGCAAATAAGAGGGTTGTCAATCCTCTTAGTGGTTATTTGCAAGGACTAATTCTGATAGTGATAGATAGATAAACTAAAATACTAAATAAAATAAAAATAAATAAATTGCAGCAAGGTATTTTTGGATTTTAATATATGATACAAGTAGACCCGGGGGCCATAGTTTTCACTAGAGGCTTCTCTCTCGAGCACAGAACATACGGTGGGTAAACAAATTACTGTTGGGCAATTGATAGAAAAGCAAATAATTATGACAGATTCATGGCAATGATCATGTATATAGGCATCACATCCGAGAAAAGTAGACCGACTCCTGCCAGCATCTACTACTATTACTCCACCCATCGACCGCTATCCAGCATGCATCTAGGGTATTAAGTATGAAACAGAGTAACGGCTTAAGCAAGATGACATGATGTAGACAAAGTAAACTCAAGAAATATGATTAAACCCCGTCTTTTTATCCTTAATGGCAACAATACAAATACATGTCATGTCCCTTTCTGTCACTGAGATTGAGCACCGCAAGATTGAACCCATCACAAAGCACCTCTCCCATTGCAAGATAAACCAATCTAGTTGGCTAGACCAAATCAATAGATCGGAGAGAAATACAAAGCTATAACAATTATGCATAAAAGAGTTCAGAGAAGACTCAAATATTTCTCATGAATAATCTGATCATAAACTCACAATTCATCGGATCCCAACAAACACACCGCAAAAGAAGATTACATCGGATAGAACTCCAAGAACATCAAGGAGAACATGGTATTGAAGATCAAAGAGAGAGAAGAAGCCATCTAGCTACTAGCTATGGACCCGTAGGTCTATGGTAAACTACTCACACATCATTGGAAGGGCAGTGATGTCTACTACACAACTTATTCTTGTAGACTCGTGTTGGGCCTCCAAGCGTAGAGTTTTGTAGGACAGTAGCAATTTTCCCTCAAGTGGATGACCTAAGGTTTATCAATCTATGGGAGGCGTAGGATGAAGATGGTATCTCTCAAACAACCCTGCAACCAAATAAAAAAAGTCTCTTGTGTCCCCAATACACCCAATACAATGGTAAATTGTATAGGTGCACTAGTTCGGAGAAGAGATGATGATACAAGTGTAGTATGGATAGTAGATATAGGTTTTTGTAATCTGAAATAATAAAAACAGCAAGGTAACTAGTAATAAAAGTGAACAAAAACGGTATTGCAATGCTTGAAAATAAGGCCTAGGGTTCATACTTTCACTAGTGCAATCTCTCAACAATGCTAATATAATTGGATCATATAATAATCCCTCAACGTGCGATAAAAAATCACTCCAAAGTTCCTATTAGCGGAGAACATAAGATAGAAATTGTTTGTAGGGTACGAAACCACCTCAAAGTTATCTTTTCCGATCAATCTATTGAGCCATCCCTATAAGTGTCACGAACAGCCCTAGAGTTCGTACTAAAATAACACCATATGATACACATCAACCAACTCTAATGTCACCTAGATACTCCAATGTCACCACAAGTATCCGTGAGTTGATTATACGATATGCATCAAACAACTTCATAATCATAATATTCAATCCACACAAAGAACTTCAAGGAGCACCCCAAAGTTTCTATCGGAGAAAAGATAATGAAAACGTGCATCAACCCCTATGCATAGATTACCCCAATGTCACCGCAGGAATCCGTGAGTTGAGTGCCAAAACATATATCAAGTGAATCAATATAATACCCCATTGTCACCACGGGTATTCATATGCAAGACATACATCAAGTGTTCTCAAATCTGAAATATTCAATCCAACAATAACGAAACCTCAAAGGGAAAAGATTCGATTCATCACAACAAGGATGGAGAAGGAAGAAACAACAACGGGTACATCATCCTCGCAAATTCCAATAGGTATAGCAATTGATTTATCAGCCATTTGCAGAGATATTTCAGTAGGTGTCAACTTATTCAAATCAAGTCTTCTATATAAAGAGAAAGGCATAAAACTAACACCAGCTCCTAAATCACATAAGGCAGTTTTGACATAACTTCTTTTAATGGAGCATGGTATAGTGGGTATTCCTGGATCTCCTAAGTTCTTAGGCACTCCACCCTTCAAAGAACAATTTGCAAGCATGGTGGAAATTTCAGCCTCAGGTATCTTCCTTTTATTAGTGACAATATCTTCCATGTATTTAGCATAAGGAGGCATTTTCAAAATATCAGTCAAGCGAGTGCGCAAAAAGACAGGTCTAAGCATTTCAACAAAGCGCTCAAAGTCTTCTTCATCTTTATTTCTAGGTGGCTTAGTAGGAAAAGGCATGGGTTTTTTAACCCATGGTTCTCTCTGTTTTCCATGTTTTCTAACAATGAAATCACTTTTAGCATATCTTTTATTCTTAGGAGGTGGGTTATCAAGATCAACAACAGGTTCTATTTCTACATCATTATCTGGTTGAGCATCTACATGAACATCATTATCATTGTCATTATCATTATGTGGGTGTTCATTACCAGATTGTGTCTCAGCATCAGAAATAGAAACATCATTATGATTCTCAGGAGGTTTTTCTATCTCATGTTCACTAGAAGCATGCAAAGTCCTATCATTTTTCTTTTTCTTTTTATTCTTAGATGAACTAGGCACATCAATATTAATTCTCTGAGAATATTGTTCAATTCTTTTAGGATGACCTTCAGGATACAGAGGCTCCTGAGTCATTCTACCTCCTTTAGTAACAACTCTAACAACACGATCATTCATTTTATTAGTCATCTCATTAAGCAAATCATTTTGTGACTTAGCAATTTGTTCAAACTGAGTATGAACCATGGATGAATGTTTACTTAAGCCTTTAACATCATTAGTAATTCTAAACATCAAATCACTCAAACAATCTATCATGAAAGCATTACGTTTTAATTGATTGCTAACATACATATTGAAGTGTTCTTGCTTAACGATGTAATTATCAAATTCATCCAGGCATTGACTAGCAGATTTATTATAAGGAATATCACCTTCATCAAATCTACTAAGAGAACTTACCTCTACTACCTGTGTCGGGGTGTCGAGCCCATGTATTTCTTCAATAGGTGGTAAATTCTTAACATCTTCAGACTTACTACCTTTTTCTTTCATAGATTTCTTTGCCTCTTGCATATCTTCAGGACTAAGGAATAGAATACCTCTCTTCTTTGGAGTTGGTTTAGGCGGTGGTTCAGGAAGTGTCCAATCATTGGCATTCTTTAATATATTATTCAATAGTTATTCAGCCTATTCAACAGTTCGTTCCCTGAAAACACAACCAGCACAACTAACTGGGTAGTCCCTAGAAGCATCGGTTAGTCCATTATAAAAGATATCAAGTATTTCATTTTTCTTAAGAGGATGATTAGGCAAAGCATTAAGTAATTGGAGAAGCCTCCCCCAAGCTTGAGGGAGATTCTCTTCTTCAATTTGCACAAAGTTAAATATTTCCTGTAAGGCAACTTGTTTCTTATGAGCAGGATAATATTTTTCACAGAAGTAATATATCATATCCTGGGGACTACACACACAACCAGGAGCAAGAGTATTAAACCATTTCTTAGCATCACCCTTTAATGAAAAAGGAAACAACTTAAGAATGTAATAGTAGCGAATTTTTTCCTCATGAGCAAATAGGGTGGCTATATCATTCAATTTAGTAAGGTGTGCCACAACAGTTTCAGTTTCATAACCATGAAAAGGATCTGATTCAACGAAAGTAATTAACTCAGGATCGACAGAGAATTCGTAATCCTTATAGGTAACAAAGATAGGAGAGGTAGCAAACTTGGGATCATATTTCATTCTCTCCATCATAGACTTTTCTTTGAACTTAACCAGTAATTTTCTAACATCATCTCTATCATTACAACCAAGAATTTCCCTAGCTGTCTCTCCATCTATAACATAACCATCGGGTATCTTAGGCATTTCAACTCTAGTAGGAGAGCTAGGCATAATAGGTGAATCGTAATTTTCATCAGTTTCATCAGTTTCAACATTCTCAGTTTCTTTAGCTTTAGCAATTTGTTCATCAAGAAATTCACCTAGTGGTAGAGTATTATCAAGCAGAGTACTAGCATCATCACAAGTTTCATTTATAGCAGAGGTAGTATCATTAATTACTTGTGACATATCAGAATGAATAGCAGGTGGCGGTGTCGCAAGCCTACTCAAAACAAAAGGTGAATCAAGTGTAGAGTGTGATGGCAGTTCCTTACCTCCCCTCATCTTAGAGGGTACGATCTTGGACTTAGTGTCTTTCAGATTCTTCATAGTGATCAACAGATATAATTCCCAAGTGACTCAACAAATAGAGCTATGCTCCCCGGCAACGGCGCCAAAAAAAGGTCTTGATAACCCACAAGTATAGGGAATCGCAACAGTCTTCGAGGGTAGTATTTCATCCAAATTTATTGATTCGACACAAGGGGAACCAAAGAATATTTATGAGTATTAGCAGTTGAGTAGTCAATTCAACCACACCTGGAGAACTAAATATTTGCAGCAAAGTGTTTAGTAGCACAGTAGCAATAGTAATAGAGACAGTAACAGTAGCAGTTTTGTTGTGATTGTAACGGCAGCAGCAATGGTAGTAACTTAGCAAAGATCAATATGTGAAAAGCGTAGGCATTGGATCGGTGATGGATAATTGTGTTGGATGACATTCATCATGTAACAATCACAACCTAGAGCAATACACAATAGCTCCAATTCATCAATGTAATGTAGGCATGTATTCGTATATAGTCATACGTGCATATAATAAGAACTTGCATGACATCTTTTGTCCTACCCTCCCATGGTAGCGGGGTCCATAAGGAAACTAAGGGATATTTAGGCCTTCTTTTAATAGAGAACCGGAACAAAGCAATAACACATGGTGAATACATGAACTCCTCGAATTACAGTCATCCCCAGAGAGTATCCCAAACAATTGTCACTATGGGGCCTACGGATCAGAACAATAACAAGTGCATATAACTAGCAGATATGATCAAGAACTCAAATATATTAATGAAAACATAGAGGGTTCAGATCTGAAATCATGGCACTCGGGCCCTAGTGACAAGCATTAAGCATAGAAAAGTCATAGCAACATCAATCTTAGAACATAGTGGATACTAGGGATCAAGCCCTAACAAATTAACTCGGTTACATGAGAAATCTCATCCAACCCATCACCATCCAGCAAGCCTACAGAGAAATTACTCACACCCAGTGGTGAGCATCATTAAATTGGTAATGGAGGATGGTTGATGATGACGATGACGACGAATCCCCCTCTCCTGAGCCCCGAACGGACTCCAGATCAGCCCTCCCAATGAAGAACAGGAGATGGCGGCGGCTCTATATCTTAAAACACGATGAAACTTCTTCTCTTAATTTTTTCTCGGGGAAACAGAATTTATAGCGTTGGAATAGGTTAGACAGCGGCATGTGGGCCCCACAAGGTAACAGGGCGCGCCCAGGGGGGTGGCCGCGCCCTGTTGCCTTGTGAGCAACAGGTGGCCCCTCTTTGGTAGATTTTCGCGCCAGTATTTTTTATATATTTTATAAAAAATCTCCAGAAAGTTTCGTCCAATTCTGAGAACTTTTATTTCTGCACAAAAATAACACCATGGTAGTTCTGCTGAAAACAACGTCAGGCCGAGTTAGTTTCATTCAAATCATGCAAATTAGAGTCCAAAACAAGAGCAAAAGTGTTAGGAAAAGTAGATACGATGGAGACGTATCATCTAGCATCATTTAAATAGCGGGCGGACGCGAGGAGCCAACCGGCGTTGTGTTTAATGCCGGTCGGCTCGCGAACGGACGTGTGCCCGGAGTAGGTTTCTCAGCACACGCGCTAGTTTAATGGAGGAAGGCGGGTAGTCTGTAGACATTTGAATGCGGCGAGGAGGCTGTAGGAGATATGCCCTAGAGGCAATAATAAATGTTATTATTTATCCCCATGTTCCTAATTATGTTTATATTCCGTGCTATAACTGCTATGGTTCTCGAGTGTGCAATAACACGAGGCTCGGAGGAAGACTCATTTGCACGTGTGGAATAATAAACAGTAAAATGTATTCCTAGTCTGACCTCTAAGACTAGCCCAAGTGTTGCATGATGGTTCTGTTTTCCTGATCATGGGCATGACTATGCCGGCAACTTTGGGGGCACAATGTTAGGAGAACACTTGTGTTGAATCGACCCGAATTGATGTTATGCTATGAGATACATTCGTCACAAGTTAATAGTTAATAACACAGAGAAAGTTAACGTTTGCATAATTCCTTAGACCATGAGGGTATCGAGTTTCTTCATGCTTTCTTCATGAACTTCGGGGTTTGTTAAACGTCATCCGTAAAAGGGTGGCTATTACGGCAGCTTACGGGTTCATGAAAAAGTATGACAAGTAACTTGATAGCTCAAGATTGGGATTTGCTCTTCCGATGATGGAGAGATATCTCTGGGCCCTCTCGATGTTATGGTATCCATCATCGACTGGCCAGACACAATGTGATTTGATCACAGGGATGCCGGAACACGGGAACGAGAAAAGAGAATAAAACCGGTAACGAGGTAACTGGCATAGTGGACAAGTGTTGATTCACGGGGATGCCGATAAATCTCACCTCGGGTGTTTGTAACATATCGCGAAGCAACAGGAATAGTACACGGCAATTGGAGGTTCACTCGAATATTTATTCGTGTGGGTATAGGGGTCAATATGGGTGTCCACGGCTCCGATGTTGATCATTGATCAGAAAGTGTTCCGGTCATGTCTATACTTCACCAAACCTATAGGGTCACACGCTTAAGGGTCATCTATCTACTGAATACTAGACAGGGAGTCTGAGAGAAAGTCACCGGAAAAGTTTCGGAGATGACAGAAAAGTTCCGGAGAGAAAACCGAAAGTGTTTCGGAGCTGTCGGAATTGTTTCGGAGAAAAAGGAAAATGTTTCGGAATAAAACCATCATACCAGAAATGTTCCAGAGAGTGTCCAAGATAATTTTAGAGAGTGCCGGAAATGTTCTGAGACCTTTCAGACTTTTTTAGAAGTAATAGTCACGGAAAACATCTTGTCCTAGCGTGAGGGGACAAGATCCCACGATACGTGGGGGCTGTTTTGGGCTGTTTTGGGGGCGCCCCCATTGAGGGGGCAGCCCCTTGTGGCTGGACAAAGGTGTTGGGGGGCCCCATGGTGGGGGGCAGCCCCCACAAATGGTGGAAAGTGTTGGGAGGTGGTGGGGCCCCATGTGGGAACACCATGGACAAGGGAACATGTTTTCTCCATGTTTGGTGGGAACATGTTTTCCTTGTTTGGTGGGTGCATGTTTTGTGGGCTGAATTTTCAGCCCCCCACCCCTTCCACCACTATATAAGGAGAAGGAGAGGAGCTCTCCAACTCACTCCAACTCTCTCACAAATGCCATGCATGATCTGGCTTTCTTCTCTCCCTCCCACGAAATAGTTTCGTAGAGCCGAAAGGCTGTCTGGGTTCCGGTGGGAACTACTTCTGGACGGTGAAGCCCTGCCGGATAGGTGACACCGTATGTGTGCAACCCCGTAGAGAGGTCTTAGGTTTGATCTTTTGCCCGAGGGGCTGTTCGAGTGTCCTCCCGAAGGGCTGTCCGAGTGACCGTCCGAGTTTTGAGCGGCCTCCCGAAGGGTTGTCCGGGGACCGTCCGAGGAGCTGTCCGAGGGAGAAAATCCTCGCGGTTGGGAGGTTGTAAATTCCTAGCTGCGGGGATCTACACCAATGATCTTCATCGACTCTACTTTCGCTACACTACGAGTCGGTAACGATCAGATCAAAACCTTGTATGTATCTCCATAGTGATCCTGGGCACGTTCATAGTGCGGAAATTTTTGTTTTCTGTCGTGTTCCCCTACAGTGGCATCATGAGCTGTGCTATGCGTAGATGCAGGTTGCGATCTAGAATACATGAGATGTATGGGTGTTGCACAATATAATTTGTAGTAGATGAGTTCCATTACTGAAAATTATTTGTGCGGGTAGTAGATGAAATCTATTACCCGTTGTTCTTGTTGCTTCCCTGGAATTTGCGTTTTTCTGATCTTGATAATGGCATGGTGGAGTTTCAAAGTTCTGGCAATCCGCGATCCTGATTGATCAACGAAGTGCTAACAGTTCATTGAATTCCACCATAGTTAAGAGAAAGATGAAATTTTGCAGACTAAAGGGCAATGCAGATATGATTTGCACGGGGGTCATGCGTATGACGAAGTTCAGTATGGGGCTTGAGATTTTATTATCTCGTGTTTCATACACCCCGCAAAGTTAATCTAGCGACTTGAATAATCATACTTGATGATGAACATTGGTAGCTGCGGTTTAGTTGAAACCTTAGAAGCCACGTAAAATAAAATCTTGTATGAACCGATTAGAGGCGTCTAACTTGGTTTTGCAGGATGACATGAGATGTGCATATGGTGTGGTTAGTCTTCATCATATTTAATTTGATTATGTATGAGATGACTATATGATGTAAATTAATTAACATGACCCGCGTGTCATGATTCGGCCTGATGGCTGGAGCCATATGATTGTCACTTTAAATGACCTGCGTGTCAACCTTATGTAATGCACTAATTTTATTAGCTATAGACATAGCAATATTATCTGGTGCATCGACAAGGTGGTGGCAATCTTCGCGAAGGTGAGCACTGACGCAAATGCCGAAGACGAAGAAATTAAAGACTTCTCCGTCAGAAAGGGCTATACCATATCATGCTATTGTGAATTGCCTGAGATGTTTATCCCTCTTGATGCACCCTTTTGATTGCGCGGTAGTCGCTTATTATTAGGGTGATCTCTCACTTAAAATATCAAGTAGTTAGTGTTCTCCCAAGTGTAGCATCATCACGGCACCTATCTTTTCGGGGTGCGTCATGTTTCCATGAGTACGAATGATTAGAGAAGTGTGAGGCGGGTGAGTTGAGACCTTGCAGCGAGATCACATGGTTGTCTTGACATTCTGGCTTGAGAGTCCTGAGCTCGGAACACGCCCATCGAAAGATGAACAAGAGTCACATAGAGATGTGATCGGCAAGTTGGCCTACCGATTGAAGTTCCCGTCATCAATGATGTTCCCATCAATGGCGTTGAATTGAAATGCGGATCTTGAATCGCTCACAATCAATTATGAGAGATATTGATTTGAGTGGGAGCACACTGTAGAATTAACTTGTTTAATTCTTACTGCAATTAATTATGAACATAGTCGAAGTGTAAATTGCATAATAGTTATAGAATAATGGCTCGCGTTTCCACCCTCCCTATTAAATTGAATAAGCTGTTATTTATCTGGTTAAAACTTTACAATTGGTAATGTAATATGAGGATTGTCCTATAGAGTGCCGAGAAGGATTTTGTCCTATCGCATGTTTTCGGTATTCTCCCGCTAATGCTATGGATGATGTGACTCTCGTCCTTCGATCCAAAAAGCTAAAATTCCGTTACGGTCAAGTGCAATATGTTTGTTTCCATTAAGACCTGAACTTCAAAAGTTTGGGATAGTTATGTGATATTCATGGAACTAAAAATTGTTTTCAGATATAGACAAAGGCTAAAAGATATGAGATATCCAAAGCAATGTTTTGTTTGCAAAGTATTAGTAAAGTGTTTACTGGGCATTTAACTGATGAGAGAGGGATCCAGGAGAACGCCTGTCATATGATGAAGGTGAATAAAACAACAACTTAAAGAGAAAGGAAATGTCCAAAGGGTGTTAGTGTGACTTACACACCTAGGAAGTCTGGGGCTAACGCCACTCTTAAAGTTGGGTGCTTCTTCTGAGAGTAGGAGAAATACTAAAAGTTAAACTGTTAGAAGTATAAAGGCAAAAAGAGAGAAGACTGGAATATCCAGCTCATGTATGAATGTCATACAAGTTATTGATGTATAGAAGGCTGGTCAAAGATATAATTCTTGGGAATTATGATTAAAACATGTTAATCACTAATTCTTGGGTATTGTGAGTTGATCACAGAGATACCCGCTCGATTGCATTCTGTTGCGACTCGATGCAAGAACTACTACGGCCTAAAAGACTTGCCAGTAATAAGGTTTAGATACGCGTTGGGAACATAGTAAATGTTGCTATACCTTCCATCGGTGTATTACCTCCGTGTTTATTTTTCATAATTCATTTTTGGAGTTTCATACACTCTAGCCCATTGCATAAAGTATCTTGCAAAAAGGTTGTTCATAAGAGAACTTTTGATGTTCTGTATTATGAATAACATAAGGGCCATACTTTCATTATGAATGAGATGTATGTTATGAATATTGATAATAATATATTACCTCTGTATTTACTTTCATAATTCATTTTAGAGTTTTACAGACTCTAGCCCATTGCATAATGTTTGTTGCAAAAGGGTTGTTCATAAAAGAACAATTGTTGTTCAGTATTATGAATAACATAAAGGGCCATGCTTCCATCAAGGATGGGATGTATGTTATGAATATTGATGGTAATATGATTATCGTGGTGAAATCACGGCAGATGCCATGAGATGGCTAAAAATGAGGGGCTGTGTGAGGACGCCGGTGGGTTCCGGAAGCGAGGTTGGCACGCGCGAGCGCGGGACGCAAGGCGTACCCAGGTTTGGGGCCCTTCGAAGAGGTAACACCATAGTCCTGCCGAATGAGATGATATGCACAAGGGCTACAATGGTGCTCCTGGAGCTGTTTGGGTGGAGGAGGAAGAAGGGGCTAGCTCTCCCCTCTGCCTCTCTTGTGAGTGCGTGGGTGTGGGTGTTGCTATTGAGCTGAACGAAGGTGACTGAGCTGACCCCCTTGCATGGAGGCCTCCTGGGGGGTCTTATAGCCCGACCCCCCAGGGTTACATGGGTAAAACTACGCACAACGGGCCCCGGACGTCGACATCCGGAGCCGGCTGCGGGGCCTGCCGGCTGCTGGGTCCCACCGGCTACGGGGCCCGCCGGCTGCTGGATCCCGCCGGTTGCTTGGCACTGTGGTCCATCGCCCCGTGCGTCACGGAGTGGTTGGCGTCACGGGGCTATAGCGACGCGTTGGTGCTGACATTGGTCACTCCCGTCAGCGGAGTTGGCAGCCCTGTGGCCGCGCCTTCCCGAGACAGATTGTACTGTAGCCACGCTCTCCCGTCGTGGAGGGCTATCTTGTCGTCGGGAGCGATGGGACAGCCGCTGACCTATCGCCAGCCGGCTAGCGGGGAGCCGGACACGGCCAGGGGCCGGGCCTAGCCGGCCCGCGCTGGGAAGCCGGCCGGACTGCCAGCCGGCGGGGAGGGGCACGGGCTGCCCCAAAGTTTTTGAAAAGGGGCTCCGGGTCCGCTTGCCTACCCGGGGGTCATCCCCCCGACAGTAGTCCCCGAAGCTGTAAAGGCTCGCCGGCTCCAAGCGGGGGAGGCTTTGCAGCTTATCCACTCCCCGAAGGAGTGCGGTTGCGTGGCGAGGAAGTGCCGATTTGAGGCCGCCGTTCGCCGGCTGCCGGGAGCCGGGTCGAGGCACTTAGCCGTGCCGGAGCCCGAACGGTTTCGCCGGCTGGTTCAGCCGGTACGGGGGAGCACGCCAGTCGCCTGACGAAGCCCCGCCACGTGTAGCCCAGCGGCCGATGAGGCCTGCCAGGCCACGCGCGCGACGGGACGTCACGGTGGGCTGGGTCCTACCAGGCCGTGGCCTCGGCCCGCGCGCGGGATTTACTGCGGCCGCGTGCGCCTGTTGGAGTTCTCGGGGCAGTTAAGGCACGTCTTAATGCGCCCGTGCATTGCGGGGGAGTGGAGATCATGGGCACAGACGATCCCACTCCCCCACGTTACGTCGTGGTCTTTAAATGGGAAGGGAGGGGGAGAGGCCAAGGCATTCGCTCCTTTGCCCCCCCCCCCCCCCCGTTGCTTCGTCTCCACCTCCCCACACTCCTTCTCGTGCACACCGTCGCCGAACGCCGTCGCCCGCACGCCATCGTCCGCTTGAGCTGCCACCACGCCGTGCTGCGATGCTTGAGCGGCCTTTCTCTCCCCGCCGCACCTCCGCCATTCCCTCTTCTTCGACCGCGCCCCTACCGCTCTCGTCGATGGCACCGCCGAAGGGATCCTGGGAGGGGTCAGTGGTCATCGCCGACGACATCGAGTACCTGCGTCGCACGCGGCGGCTGCCGTCGGCGGAGCAGGTGGAGGCGCGCGCGCTCGACGAGGAGATGGCGCCGGCACCGCGGAACGGCGAGGTGGTGGTGTTCTACACCCACTTCCTCCGCGGGCTTGGGCTTCCCGCGAGCGTCTTCTTCAGGCGCTTCCTCACATATTTCGGCCTCTAGCCGCATCACCTGGGGCCGAACGCCATCTTGCAGCTCGCCGGCTTCGCGACGCTGTGCGAGGGCTACGTCGGCCTCCTCCCGTACGTGGAGTTGTGGTGCCGCATGTTCTATCTGAAGCAGCAAGGAGCAGCATCCGCGTCATGTCCGAGTGCGGGCGGCCGTGCCGGTTACCCGGACGTCGGGCCCCTTCCCGAAGCTGCCGCTCGAGGACTCCGCCAAGAAGTGGCAGAAGTCCTTCTTCTACGTGAGGAACGTCGACCCGGCCAACGACCGCATCAATCTCCCCCCCTTCGTCGACGTGCCGCCGATGGAGAAGCTGAACTGGGGGCACAACCCGAAGAACCCATCCGCGAAGATCTTGGGCATCTGCCGCCGGGTCAAGGAGATGACGGACCACGAGGGGCTCACCGCCGTGGACCTCATCGCCACCTTCATCGGCCACCGGGTGCTGCCGCTGCAGCGGCGGCCGCACCGGATCTGTGACATGAGCGGCCGGCACGACCCCTGCCGGCTGTCGATGAAGGAGCTAACGCCGGCCGAGATCGCCTAGCGTGTGAACGACGTCTTCGTCGCCGGGCTCAAGGTGAAGGAGTGGCGATTCGGCAAGGAGCCGTACAGCCAGAGTGCCCCGGCGCCAGCGGTGAGTCTCTGGTCTTCTTTCTTCACGGCATCTGCCCTCCTCATGCGCCCTGACACCCTGGGCCGGCTGCAGCACTTCCCGAGCCAGCTGGTGTATGATGGTCCGAATCCCATGGTCCTGCAGCCGGACCGGGATGACTCGGACCCGGAGGACGAGGGAGACGGCGACGCGGGAGCCGAAGGCGGCAAGGAGCGACTCGCAGACGCGGAATCCGGCGGCTCCGATCAAGCCGGTAAGTTTTTAATCCCGGATGTTTTGCGCGAGTGGCCAGATGATGACGAAGATGACAAGGATGGGGCGGGCGATGCAGCTCCACAGGACGCGGAGGCGGGCGACGGGGCCGCCCCCAGGGGGCGGCAACGGAGGGCGCAGGGGAGCCGGCGGGCCCAAGCCGGCCGCACGGGAAGTAGTCGGTCGAGACGCAGCCGGCTGCGAAGCGCCCTGCTACGGCGCAACCGGGAGCGATGAAGAGGTCCGTCAAGAAGGCGCGCCGGATGGCGCCGCCGGCGGGCCCGACGCGGGCGGTTCCCGTGGTCATAGGGTAAGTTTTCCTTCGTTGTTAAGTTGTTGCCTTATTTGCCACTGCTGCTGTTATTTTGTTCTCTTTTCTTCTTCATCATCTTCCTCGCGCACCATCCAGGAGCGCGCTCGAGTTGGCGGCCGCGGCCGCGGCAGCGGCAGCCACGGAGGAGGCCAACCGGCGGAGGGACCAGGGCGGCGGGGAGGGGAGCGAGGAGACGGAGACCGCCGAGGAGGTGCTCGCGGCCCGCCAGTCTGGCACCACCCTGGAGGACGCCGAGAGGGACGCCTGGAGGGCGCGGGCTGAGGCCGAGCAGGAAATGGCCGAGGCGTCGGCCAAGGCGTGGGGGGACGCCGCGGCCGAGATCGCGGTGAGGCGGTGGAGGGTCGCGGAGGAGTCCGCGTGGCCGGAATAGACGGCGTCGTCGCCACCGCCGTTGCCAGTTGCGGAGCATCGCTCCAAGTCGGTGCACGACCCGGCGCGCCGGGCAGAGGCGGATGCCCGTGCGGCCACCGAGGAAGCAGCCGGTCGCGGTGAATCCGGCGACCACGAGCCGGAGGCCGACCCGACGGCCGACCCAGAGGTGCCACCGGCCGTCGACCCGGCCGCGGGGCCGGAGGAGGAGATGGAGGGGACCGCGAGCCGGAGGCCGCGCCAGGCGGAGGAGGAGCGCCGCCCCCGAGGACGGAGGCCACGCCAGGGAGCTTTCGCGCCCTGGTGACTGTGGAGCCGCGGGCTACGGGGCGCAGCCTCGAACTGAGGCCGGCCGGCAGCGGAACCAGCGCAGGGTCCGCGGTTCAGCCGCAGCGGGCCTGGGCGGCGAGCTCCAGCGAGGCGATGAGCGGCGCCCCCGTAGCGAACTGGACGCAGCGGGGGACTCCCTGCAGCTGCAGATCGCCAACCACCGCGGCCAGTGGCAGAGCTTCGCCCAGGCGGAGAGCGGCCGGCTGCAGCAGCTGGAGCAGACCTTCGCGGTAAGTTCGCTTGCCCTTCGTGCTTTCTTGCGTCTCGTTTCTTCTTTGCTTTTCTTGACCGCCTTGGCCGCTTTCCAGTGGGGGCGCGTCAGCGCACCCACTGGGTGTACCCCCGAGGCCCGGGCCGGCTGCGCAGCAGGCGGGTCGGGCCTTCTCAGGCGTCTGTGTGCTAACTTTTCTTTCCTTGCAGTCCATCTATAACCAGCGGGTGGTGGTGTACAACCATCTCCTGGGCTAGTACCGCACGGCCAGGGATCAGCTGGCGGCCAAGGAGGAGGAGCTTCGCCAGGCCAGAGGTATTTCTTCAAGCTTTTTCTTGCGTTTCTTCTGTGGGGGCATGCCAGCGCTCCCACTGGGTGTAGGCCCCGAGATCCGGGCCGGTTGCGTAGCAGCCGGGTCGGATCTCCTTTGCTTTGTATTTTGCTTTTTTGTCCGGCTTCTGACCGAAATCCGGATCCGGACGCGCAGCCGCCGCCATCGACCCGGCGGAGATGGAGGGGCTCCGGCGCCAGGTGGTGGAAATCGGCCAGCTCCATGACCAGGCGGTCGCGGAGCGCAACCGGCTGTAGGAGGAGACGGCTCGGGCAGTCTGGGAGAGGGACGAGGCCGCCGCGGCCCACAAGGCCGAGCTGGACCGGCTCGCCGAGGAGCGTCGCCAGGCGGCGGTGCGGCGGGAGGAGGTCGAGGAGGTCGCCCAGCTCAAGGCGGACCGCGACCGCAGCGCCAGCGCGCTAGCGGCGAGGGAGCGGGAGGCGCTGCAGGAGGCGTTGTACATCGACGAGCTCCTTACGCGTAAGTGTTTCTACTCGCTTGCGTCTTTGTTTCTTTCTATTTTCGGCCCTTTGGCCTTTTGATCGATCTTCTTCCCCTTCTTTTCCAGGGGTCTTCCCCGAGACCCAAGAGCCGGCCGAGGAGGCGGTGAACGCCCACCGGTAAGAGCAGATGGCAGCAGGGGCCGCCATCGAGGAGTACGCCGCCTGGTCGGTGGCAGAGATCACCGTGGCCGCCAAGGCCCGCTTGGAGGCGGTGGAGCGCGACATGAACCGGCTTTTTGAAGCCGGTTTGTCGACGGTGGCCGCCTTCTGGCCGGGTGTGGTGGTGCCGACCACTGTGAGCCGGCTGGTGCGTTGGCTGGAAGCCGGCGCGGCGCGTCTTGGCGCGTGGAGGGCATCCGCGGCCCGAGCCGGCGTGGAGATGGCGCTTGGGCTCGTGGTGTCCTGGTACCCGGGCATCCGCCTGGACCGGCTGCAGGCGCGGAGGGCCGGGGCGGAGGCGGACTTGGCGGAGCGAGCGACGCCAATCGCCGTGCGGGCCAGCGACATCGCGTCGTTCACCCCGCACGGTGAGTTTGTGCCGGAGCGGGCGCCGGACGGCGCGGAGCTTCCCGCCGATGACTTCGGTCTGGCGCTCGAGGACCCGGAGTGTAGCTCGGCCGAGACGGGAGCCGGCGCGGATGGCGATGCCGCCGACTTGGACGACACCGCCGCCACGGAGGAGCCGGCGCAGAGCGATGCCGACGAGGCCGCCACCTAGGGCGTGTTTTGCTTTTCCTATACTTTGTTTTCTCTTGAACTCGGTTCGCTTGTTAGTTGGCAAGTCCACCCACTGAGGGGTGTAAGTTAATGTAATGAACTGTCGGCCGTGGGCCTTGCTGTATATGGATGCATGTTTGTTTCCTTGTATGCTTGTGCTTGCCGTCTGGCGGTTTCACTCTTGCTCTTTTCCTTTAGACGTTTTCTTGTCCCCTCCCCTTGTCGAACTCCTCCCCGCTAGCCGGACAGCCGGGAGCCGGTCTGTAGTTGGGACGGGGAGCCGGACTCGAAAGAGAGCGAGCAATACTTAGGCGTTAGGATTTGAATGCGAGCGAAACACCCACTGGGCCGGCTGGCTGCAGGCGGCGAAGCCGGCTGGAGCGTAGCCGGTTTGTGCGGCGAAGAGTAAAAGGGAGAGGGAGAGATCCGGGTTGGCCGAGCCGGGCGTTTGTACTTAGCCGTTTTTCACATGAGGATGCTTGCAGCCTTTGGCTCTTGCCAGCCTGAATAGCCGGGAGCCGGTCTGTGGCTTATGGCAGAGAAGGGGCTTTCTAGCGGGGCGCACATTACTGACCGGGTTTAGAGGAGTGGGGCGCGGGCTAGCCAACGAGCCCCCGAGCCGGCTGTGCTGACCCGGCGGGCGGGGGGGCGAATGCGGTACAATGCACAAGAACTTGATAGAGATGAAAAGGTAGCCCCCGAGTGTCGTTCGGGGGACCTGCTGCTTTCATTAAGTTCAAAAGGGGTAGTGATACATACATACATGATTCAACTGTAAAACGGACGGAGGAGCTCCGCATTCCAGTGGCGTTCTGTCTCTTCACCAGAGGCGTCTCTCTTGCTCTTGTTTTGCTTTTGCGCGTTGATGAGGTAGTACGCGTCGTTGTGCATGGCCTTGCTGATGATGAAGGGGCCCTCCCATGGGGAGGATAGCTTGTGCTGGCCGGCTGTTCGTTGGACCAGCCAGAGTACGAGGTCGCCCTCGCAGAAAGCGAGGGGCTTGATCTTAACTGTCGTGGTGAAATCACGGCAGATGCCATGAGATGTCTAAAAATGGGGGGCTGCGTGAGGACGCCGGTTGTGCTGTGCTTGACGAGCTAGTGGTTGATGATGCTGTAGGCGGAGGCCCGGCGCTGCACCTGTCGAGCTTCGACCTCGTTCGCCAGGAGCTCGCCGCTCACCAGGAAAGTGAGGATCGGTCGGGCCCAAGACGGCGCCTCCAGCACTATGAGGACAGCCACTTGGGAGCCGGCAGCCCCCGGGACCGGGAGGGCAGCCCCCGGGGCTGGGTTGGCGACCGTAGCCCCTAGGGCCGTTGTGGCAGTCCCCGGGTTGGCGCTGGCAGTCCCCGAGCTGGAGCCGGCAACCCTCGGGACCGGGACGGCAGCCCCCTGGGCTGGGTCGGAGGCGGCAGTCCCCGAGCCGGAGCCGGCAGCCCCGGAGCCAGGAACAGGGACCGTTGAGTCGGGCGGGACGAAGATGGACTCCGAATCCGGGGATGGCTTGATGGAGGGCTTGCGCAAGTGCTCGAGGGAGACCCTGGTCGGGATTGCTTGCCGGCTAGAGCCAAGCTTGGCTAGAGTGTCCGCCGCTTCGTTCTCGCTTCGGGGGACGTGGAGGAACTCGCAGCCGTCGAAGCTGCCGGTCATCTGCTAGAGCAGGTTGCGGTAGCTGGCCATGTTGGAGTCCCTGGCGTCCCACTCGCCGGAGACCTGCTGGACCACCAGGTCGGAGTCGCCGAAGCAGAGGATACGCCGGATGCCGATCTCTTTGGCCAGCCGGAGGCCGTGGACAATGGCTTCGTACTCGGCGACGTTGTTGGAGGCGGCGAAGTGGATTTGGAGTGCGTAGCGCAGCTGGTCACCCTTGGGGAAGGAGAGCACGATGCCGGCTCCCAAGCCGGAGGCCATCTTCGAGCTGTCGAAGTGCATGTGCCAGTGCGTTGCGTCGGGAGCCGGTGGCAAGTACTGGGTCTCCGCCTAATCGATGAAGAAATCGGCCAACGCCTACGACTTGATGGCGGTGTGAGGCTCGTAGAGGATGGTGTGGCCGGCTAGCTCGATGGCCCATTTGGCAATCCGGCCAGAGGCGTCCCGGCATCCCATGATCTCGCCGATGGGGGCCGTGCTCACCACGGTGATGACGTGCTCCTGGAAGTACTGCTTCAGCTTCTTGGCGGCCACGTACTAGCCGTAGCACATCTTCTGGTAGTGGGGGTAGTTCTGCTTGGAGGTGGAGAGGACCTCGCTCAGGTAGTACACAGGGCACTGGACCGGCTGTGCCTTGCCTTCCTCGAGGCGCTCTACTACCAGCACCACGCTGACCACGCGGGTGGTTGCCGCGATGTACATCAGGAGAGGCTCCTTCTCAGCCGGCGCGGCCAAGACGGGTGTGGTGGAAAGCATGCGCTTGAGGTCGCGGAAAGCTTCGTCCGATTAGTCGGACCACTCGAACGGCATCTTCTTCTTCATCAGCAGATATAGGGGCAGGGCCCTCTCCCCCAGCCGGCTAACGAACCGGCTGAGAGAGGTCAAACAGCCGGTGAACTTCTGGACATCGCGCAGCCGAGCCGGCTTGCGCATACGCTCGATGGCCTTGATCTTCTCCGGATTGGCCTCGATGCCGCGCTCCGAGACGAGGAAACGAAGAAGTTGGCCAGCCGTCATGCCAAAAATGCATTTCTCTAGGTTGAGCTTGATCTGGAACTGGCGCAGATTGGCAAACATCTCCCTGAGATCCTCGAGGAGGGTGAGGTGCTGCTTGGTCTTCACCACGATGTCGTCGACGTAGACGTGCACGTTCCGGCCGATCTGTGGCAGGAGGCACTTTTGCATGCAGTGTTGGAAGGTGGCGCCGGCGTTCTTCAGGCCGAACGACATGGTGATGTAGCAATACACCCCGAAGGGGGTGATGAAGGGCGTCTTGAGGGCATCCGCCGGGTCCAGCTTGATCTGGTGGTAGCCGGAGTAGGCGTCCAGGAAGGATAGAAGCTCGGAGCCGGCGGTGGAGTCGATGACTTGGTCGATCCGGGGTAGGGCAAACGGGTCCTTGGGGCAGGCCTTGTTTAGGCTGGTGTAGTCGATACACACGTGCCAAGTGCCGTTCTTCTTCAGGACGAGGACTGGGTTGGCCAGCCACTCGGGGTGGAACACTTCCATGATGAACCCGGCTTTGAGTAGCCGGGCGATCTCTTCGCCAATGGTTCTTCGCTTCTCCTCGGAGAAGCGGCATAGCGGCTGCCGTACCGGCTTGGCATCTGGCCGGACGTGGAGTTTGTGCTCGGCGAACTTCCTTGGGACACCCAACATGTCTTTAGGGGACCATGCGAAGATATCCCGATTCTCACGGAGGAAGTCGATGAGCTCGCCTTCCTATTTGATGTCGAGGCCAGAGCCCACGATGACGTACTCGCTGGAGTTGGGGTTGGACGGGTCGAGCGAAACCTTCCTCGTGCCTTTGGCCGGCTTGAAGGACCCCTCGTCGGCCGACTGCTTGAGCTGAGCCGGCATGACCGGCTGCTCGCCGGCTAGCGCGACGAGACGGTCAAGCTGGCGCCTCTCTTCGGCGATGACCAGTGACTCGGCCAGCTTAGAGCCGGCTTTGGCGCACTCCAGGGACTTGTTGTAGTCGCCGGTGATGGTGATGATGCCCTTGGGACCCGGCAGCTTCATCTTGAAGTAGGCATAGTGGGGGACCGTCATGAACTTTGCCAGGGCGGGCCGGCCCAAAAGCGCGTGGTAGGGGCTGGCCAGGTCGACCACCTAGAACCAGATCGGCTCGCGGCAGAAGTGGGCGCTGGTGCCGAATAGCACGTCCAGCCGCACCTTGCCGATGGGGGAACACGAGGCGCCTGGCACGATGCCGTGGAACACCGTGTAGGTAGGCTGCAACTGGCTTTTCTCGATACCGAGCTTGACCATGGTGTCGCGGTAGAGGATGTTGATGCTGCTGCCGCCATCGATCAGCGCCCGCAAAAAGTGGCAGGTGTGCTTCTCAGCGACGAAGGTGGGGTCGAGGACGAGCGTGTAGCCACCCGGCATGGGCATCACGGCCGGGTGGTCCTCCCGGGTTCAGCTGACGGGATGGTCGGACCAGTGCATGTACTGGGGGACCGGGGGGACGACGGCGTTCACCTCGTGCTGGTACTTGCACTTGTTGTGCTTGTCATCACCCTCACTGGTGAAGATGACATAGGCCGCGTCCGGCTGCGGGTAGGGGTTGTTGGCAAGGGCGTCGGCTGCCGGGGGTGGCGGGGGAGGCGGCGGGAGCTGCGGGTCGGGACCGGGCGGTGGCGGTGGGAAATCGCCACGCATCAGGCGTTGGGTGATGCTGCAGTTCCGGAGCGTGTGTGTGGATGGCTTCGCGCCGCTGTGGTGCTTGCAGGGGGCATCCAGCATCTGCTCGAACGAGAATTTGGGCTGCCAGGCCATCTTGCCTGTGCGCTGGCGCTTGACGCCGCCTTGCTCGGCCGGCTGTTCCTCCGCCACGGCGGCCACTTGCTGGTTGTTGTAGCGAGGGACCGGCTGCTCGGCCTTCCGCTTGTTGCTGTTGTTGTTGTATTGCCGGCGCTGGTTGGTTTCACCAGCCAGCTTTGGGGTGGCCGGCTGGACCGGGACCGGCTTGCTGTCTACGTCGACGGTGATCTTTACGCGCATGGCGAAGTCGGCCGTGGCGTATTTGTCCGCCACCGCCATGAGCTCCGCCAGGGTGTCCGGCTCGTCACACATCAGGCGGTGCTTGAGCAGGGTGCCGTCTTGGCATCCGTCGATGAAGTACTGGACGGCTTGTACTTCGTGGACCCCTTCGCAGGAGTTGTGCAGCTCGGTCCATCGCGTGAGGAAGTCGTGGAGAGGCTCGCCCGGGCCCTGAACGCACATGGAGAGCTGGTGAGGCCGACCCGGTTGCTTGTATGTGCTGGTGAAGTTGCGTACGAACGCGTCCTCGAAGTCCAACCAGGAATTGACGCTGCCGGCCCTCAGGCTGTTAAGCCATGTACGGGCCGACCCGAGCAGCATGAGGGGGACATAGCGGACCGCCACACGCCTGTTGCCACCGGCTATGCCGACAGCCATGGTGTAGTCAGTTAGCCAGTCTTCCGGCTTGGTGATACCGCTGTACTTGGGGGTGTCACGGGCCAACGTGAACCATTTGGGGAAGGGCTCTTCGTGGATGCGGGGTCTGAAACAGGCAGGGCCGACGGAACTCTCCTCCTCGAGAACCGTGGACCGCACCAACCGGTCGATGCGGTGGCGTGCGTCGGTTCGTCGTAGGGCTCGCGGGGGCCCAGCCGGCTCGCGACAGGGCCGCGTGGCACCTCGCCAGCGGAAGCCGGCCGGGGCCGTCGAGGCGGCGGGGGGGGGGAAGCTCTGGCTGTTGGACCCGGTCGTTACCGGCAGTCTCGTCGGCAATGCCGTCGCCAGCCGTCGTGACGCGGTTGTGTCGGCTCTGGCTTGCCCGGCGCCGGCCAGAGCAGCTGGCGCTGCCGGCAGGGGAAGACACCTGCTGCGTGTCCCGAAGGACCCTCTCTGGGTTCGCGGTGTTTCCTGAAGCGGAGGCGGATGGCTGGGCCGGGTCGAAACACTTCTGCTGCTCGTTCACCGCGGTGATGAGGTCGCGGATGCGCTGCTGCAGCTCCTCGCCCTCCAGGAACTCGAGATCCGCCATGGCCGTCTGTGCCACGTGCATGTTCTTGACGGGGGTGTCGTAGACGGGCCGGCCTGCGCCTAGCGCACGGCCGATTGCGCCCCCACGGATTCGCACCTCCGCGGCCCGGCTGGGCTCAGCGGCGGCCGGCGTGAAGCCGTGGACGCTGTCGTACTCTCGCTGGGCGGACTCCAGCCGGCACCGCGTTGCCGCGAGCGCCGTGGCCTCGACCAGCAATTGCTGATGGTCCTCGTTGAGCTAAGCCGTTGCGGCCGCCGTGTCGGCGTCGGGCGTGATGGGGGCTTGTAGGCTCCGGATCGTCTAGCGAGGCGGGGCCGCAGTCGCGGCAGCGGCAGCTGCGGCGGCCTTCTCCTTGCTGCGCGAGGAGCTGGAGCTAGTGCCGATGGTCAGCACCTCCGCACGGGCGCAGAGGACCGCGGCGTCGTTGGAGACGGCGCAGCCAACGGGGACAGGCGAGTCGGCAAAGCTGTGTACCTCGCTGGGGTACTCGTCGGGGATGACCACGACGAAGACGCGCAGCGCACCGAAAGGGACGACGAAGCAGCCTGCGGGGCAGGCGGCGTCCGCGCCTGGCGCAGCGTCGCAGCCGGCCGGGTTGGCCGCGCAAGGCGCGAGGACCAAACTGTACGCGATGCGCTTGCCAGTGCTGGTGAAGGGCCTCGTCCAGAACTTGACTCCGGCTGACGCCGCGAGTAGCCCCACGGTGGGCGCCAACTGTCGTGGTGAAATCACGGCAGATGTCATGAGATGGCTAAAAATGGGGGGCTGCATGAGGACGCCGGTGGGTTCCGGAAGCGAGGTTGGCACGCGCGAGCGCGGGACACAAGGCGTACCCAGGTTCGGGGCCCTCCGGAGAGGTAACACCCCTAGTCCTGCCGAATGAGATGATATGCACAAGGGCTACAATGGTGCTCCTGGAGCTGTTTGGGCGGAGGAGGAAGAAGGGGCTAGCTCTCCCCTCTGCATCTCCTGTGAGTGCGTGGGTGCGGGTGTTGCTATTGAGCTGAACGAAGGCGACTGAGCTGACCCCCCTGCATGGACGCCTCCTAGGGGGTCTTATAGCCCGACCCCCCAGGGTTACATGGGTAAAACTACACACAGCGGGCCCCGGACGTCGGCGTCCGGAGCCGGATGCGGGGCCCGCCGGCTGCTGGGTCCCGCCGGCTGCGGGGCCCGCTGGCTGCTTGGCACTGTGGTCGATCGCCCCGTGCATCACGGAGTGGTTGGCGTCACGGGGATACAGCGGCGCGCTGGTGCTGACGTTAGTCACTCTGGTCAGCAGAGTTGGCAGCCCTATGGCCGCGCCTTCTCGAGACGGATTGTACTATAGCCACGCTCTCCCATCGTGGAGGGCTGTCTTGTCGTCGGGAGCGATGGGACGGCCGCTGACCTGTCGCCAGCCGGCTAGCGGGGAGCCGGACCCGGCCCGGGGCCGGGCCTAGCCGGCTCGTGCTGGGAAACCGGCCGGACGGCCAGCCAGCGGGGAGGGGCACGGGCTGCCCCAAAGTTTTTGAAAAGGGGCTCCAGGTCGGCTTGCCTACCCGGGGGTCATCCCCCGACAATGATACATCCATAACACTGATGCTAAATGTCGCAAGACTAAATGAATACCACATATGTGTGGCACTGCATTTGGTCACATTGGAGAAACCCGCATGGAGAAATTCCATAATGATGGATTTTGAAGTCGTTTGATTATGAATCATCCGACACTTGCAACTTTCGTCCAAAAAGTGAAGTGACTGAAATACCGTTCACAGGCCATGAGGAACGAGCAATGAACTTATTGGTGATCATACATTTTGATGTATGTAGTCCGATAAATGTTGTTGCTAGCAGTGGATTTGTCTGTCTTCAAAAATGACTCAAGTAGATATATGGATATTTGCTTGATGAGATGTAAGTCTAGATCTTTTGAAATCTTTCAAAAGGTTTTCAAAATGAAGTAGGAATTATTGTAACAAGAAAATTATGTTTCTGCAATTAGATTGCGGAAAGGAATATTTGAGTTACAAGTTTAGTGAATGTCTGATGAGTTGTGAAAAGAGTTTCATAACTTACACCTCCCGGAACACCACTGTGAGTGGAATGCCCGTGAAGATGTAATCAAACCATTTATGACATGATAAGATCAAAGATGACATAAATCAATTTGCCATTATCCCTTTTAAAGTAATGCTTTAGAGACTGCGGCTTTTACACTGAAAGAGCACTATCAGATCTGTTGAAATGACACCATGGTATGGTAACCCCAACCATGTTATATCTTTTCTTAACATTTGGAATATGGGGCTTGTGTAAAATATTTACTAACCTATTCCAAATCAGACAAGTGCTACTTTGTAGGTTATCCCAAGTTATTGGGTATTCCTCCATCACTATACCGAGGCAAAAATGTTTGCCACAAAAAGTGGTATGATTTTGAAGAAAATGGTTCTTGCAAAAAGGTGAGTGGGAGGACAGTGCAACTCGACGAGATAACAGTATCTTCGTCATCAGGTCAACGGAAAGAAACCTTGGAAGTGATTCCAGAGTTTTCTACTGCGACTGATACGGAAGCCTCTACATGGGATGTATGGACTTCGGTCGAACTTGCAGCTGAACCACGTAGGCAAAACTTGTGCAAACCTCTCAGGTGCGCAAACGAGATATTGTTGTTGGACAACAGTATTCCTACGAAAATCAAGGAAGCGATGATGGGCCCTGACTCCAGAATTGGTTAAATGCCAATATAATCCGAGATAGTTTCCATATATATGATTCAAGATTGAATCTTGATAAACCCTTCGGAAGACTTAGAGTCTAACGAATATTAATGGAACTATAAACTGATACGGATAAAAATGTTTTATCCATAAAGCTCGACTTGTTACTTATAACAAATTCAACGAATTAACTATCGCGAGATTGTCTCCCCGTAGCGATGCTTAAAGTCGGTTCGGGTTAAACTAGCAATTGATACATATTTCAATCATGAGATATGATACATGGATGCCAAAAGGATTTCCATGAAATGGAAATGCTACCTAGGACTTGCATGTGATAAAGTCCAAGGTGTTTTGTCATTCCAGAGGATGCTAGTGAGTATGCAAACTTCAGAGTTCCAACAATGGACAGAAGAGAGCAAAATGAAGTTGGAATCTTCGTTTATGATGAAATAGTCAAAAGAGTTTGATTTCATCAATGGATAGCGAAGATGCTTGTGGTTACAAGAAACTAAGTGGGAGCATAATAATATTTCTAAAAACTTGTGTGCTTGACACATTGTTGATTGGAAATAATATAAATTTCTTGACACGAATTAGGACTTCAATGAGAAATAGTTTTTCGATGAAGTGCTTGGGCTAGATAGCCTCGATATTAGGCATAATTATCTACGAGATAGAATTGCCTGATAGGGCTAAGCCTAAATACATATTGACAAGATGCTAAAACAGTTTAGCATTAAAACGCCAAGGAGTGATTCTTGCCGAAGTCACATGGAAAGAGTTTTGCAAGACTCGGTGTCCCAAAACACTGATGAGCAAAATACATGATGGAGATTCCACACACTTTCGTGTTTGGATTAATCATGTATTCCATGGTATGTAAAACAACCAGATATGTCCGATACTCCCAAGCTATTGCGAGTATAGATACCAAAGTGATCAAAGTACTGATCACGAGACAACAGTGAAAAATGTCGTTAAGTACTAAAGTAGCACTGATGACATGTTTTTTCGCAAGCAGAGATTATGAAGTGCTCATTGTAAGTAGTTACATCGATACAGTCTTCATCAATGCTCCAAGCGATTTTTGATTTAAGTTAAGGGTTTTGTGTAATACACGATATGGTGGCACGGTAGTTGGAAATTGTTCCAAACAGGTTACCGTGGCGAATTCTATAACAAATGGCTAAGTATGTTGACACTTTGGAAGCGACAAAGAAGATGTTGAATCATATAGTTCATTCATGAACTTAGTATGGTTCCAAGATGGCTTTGGTCAATGGGACACTATTGCAGATAGTTGCTCCATAGATCAGTCTGAGGAATCAAGGTTTGACCTGTGATTCACATATATACAAAGCCAAGTCCACACAAAATATGAATTTTGTGAAAGCGTGAAAACGCGAGGAGATGCAAACATACACACGGAACTGAAGTTGTCAGATCCGTTGGACATCAGGCTATACCACAAGCGAAGCATATTTTTACACCAGTATGCCATAGGTGTAAAGTGCATTAGCATTGACTAGATTATTGACTCTAGTGCAAGTGGGAGTCTGTAGGAGATATGCCCTAGAGGCAATAATAAATGTTATTATTTACCCCCATGTTCCTAATTATGTTTATATTCCGTGCTATAACTGCTATGGTTCTCGAGTCTGCAATAACACGAAGCTCGGAGGAAGACTCATATGCACGTGTGGAATAATAAACGGTAAAATGTATTCCTAGTCTGGCCTCTAAGACTAGCTCAAGTGTTGCATGATGGTTCTGTTTTCCTGATCATGGGCATGACTATGCCGGCAACTTTGGGGGCACAATGTTAGGAGAACACTTGTGTTGAATCGACCCGAATTGATGTTATGCTATGAGATACATTCGTCACAAGTTAATAGTTAATAACACAAAGAAAGTTAACGTTTGCATAATTCCTTAGACCATGAGGGTATCGAGTTTCTTCATGCTTGCTTCATGAACTTTTGGGTTTGTTAAACATCATCCGTAAATGGGTGGCTATTACGACGGCTTACGGGTTCATGAAAAAGTATGACAAGTAACTTGATAGCTCAAGATTGGGATTTGCTCCTCCGACGATGGAGAGATATCTCTGGGCCCTCTTGGTGTTATGGTATCCATCATCGTCTGGCCAGACACAATGTGATTTGATCACAGGGATGCCGGAACACGGGAACGAGAAAAGAGAACAAAACCGGTAACGAGGTAACTGGCATAGTAGACAAGTGTTGATTCACGGGGATGCCGATAAATCTCACCTCGGGTATTTGTAACATATCGCGAAGCAACAGGAATAGCACACGGCAACTGGAGGTTCACTCGAATATTTATTCGTGTGGGTATAGGGGTCAATATGGGTGTCCACGGCTCCGATGCTGATCATTGATCGGAAAGTGTTCCGGTCACGTCTATACTTCACCGAACCTATAGGGTCACATGCATAAGGGTCATCTATCTGCTGAATACTAGACAGGGAGTCTGAGAGAAAGTCACCGGAAAAGTTTCGGAGATGACGGAAAAGTTTCGGAGAGAAAACGGAAAGTGTTTCGGAGCTGCCGGAATTGTTTTGGAGAAAAACGAAAATGTTTCGGAATAAAACCATCATACCGAAAATGTTCCAGAGAGTGTCCAAGATAATTTTAGAGGGTGCTAGAAATGTTCTAGGACCTTCCGGAATTTTTCAGAAGTAATAGTCACGGAAAACATCTTGTCCCAGCGTGAGGGGACAAGATCCCACGATACGTGGGGGCTGTTTTGGGCTGTTTTGGGGGCGCCCCCCCCTTGAGGGGGCAGCCCCTTGTGGCTGGACAAAGGTGTTGGGGGCCCCCCCATGGTACGGGGCAGCCCCCACAAATGGTGGAAAGTGTTGGGAGGTGGTGGGGCCCCATGTGGGAACACCATGGACAAGGGAACATGTTTTCTCCATGTTTGGTGGGAACATGTTTTCCTTGTTTGGTGGGTGCATGTTTTGTGGGCTGAATTTTCAGCCCCCCCCCCACCCTTCCACCACTATATAAGGAGGAGGAGAGGATCTCTCCAACTCACTCCAACTCTCTCAGAAATGCCATGCATGATCTGGCTTTCTTCCCTCCCTCCCACGAAATAGTTTCGTAGAGCCGAAAGGCTGTCTGGGTTCCGGTGGGAACTAGTTCTGGACGGCGAAGCCCTGCCAGATAGGTGACACCGTATGTGTGCAACCCCGTAGAGAGGTCGTAGGTTCGATCTTTTGCCCGAGGGGCTGTTTGAGTGTCCTCCCGAAGGGCTGTCCGAGTGATCGTCCGAGTTTTGAGCGGCCTCCCGAAGGGCTGTCCGGGGACAGTCCGAGGAGCTGTCCGAGGGAGAAAATCCTCGCGGTTGGGAGGTTGTAAATTCCTAGCTACGGGGATCTGCACCAATGATCTTCATCGACTCTACTTCCGCTGCGCTATGAGTCGGTAACGATCAGATCAAAACCTTGTATGCATCTCCATAGTGATCCTGGGCATGTTCGTAGTGTGGAAATTTTTGTTTTCTGTCGCGTTCCCCTACAGAGGCATGTTCAGCCAGGCCTGCAGCGGGCGGCGCCCTCGGCCAGCGCACCGCTTCAATGGCGGAGGCAGTGAGAGGTTGCGTCCGCTCTGGGCTGGCTTCAATGTGGAGCGGCCGCTCTGCAGCGGCATGAATGCGGGCAGCTGGCGCCGGGCGGGAACGCTCGTGGGCGAGGCAGGAGGGTTTCAGGTGGGCCAGGGTGGTCAGAAGCGGGCGTGGGTGCTGTCCGGACGCCCGCAAAGGCCCCCACGTTTGTCTCCGGTTTTCGGGAGAAAGTCCGTTCGGACCGCCCAGCGGACCGATACAGGCCCGCGTTGGATGGCACAACACATCTGGACCGCGCGGTCTGAACGTTTGCAAGCGGTTTGAGGGTCGGCGTTGGAAATGCCTTTAGCCCCCTAATTACTTGAGGTGAAGATGTCACTTCAACCTTGAATAAAGGAAGGTGCATACGGAATGGAACGACAATGCATTGAATTCACTACGAAGTAGAGAAACCTCGCTAGTTGGTTTAGTTCCCAATGAAGCCGACTCGTCTTAAAGATTTTTGTTTTTCCCCAATAACTGTGTCACATCCCAGATTTTTTTCCAAAATCTAGAATGTTTAAAATTTCACACGAAATTAAAACTCTTCTAGAAAAACCCTTTGCTTGCTTCCCCTTAGCTAGATTTGCCTAGGTTTGCTTGCATTTAGATCATGTGAGATCACTTAGAGGGTTAAAAGCACCGCACAAGAAGTAGAAACCTTAGAGTAGAAGAGTTAAAAGTACAAGAAAACCCTAAAGGGGAAAATTTGGAAACAAATCAAATCCCAGAAGGACTTGAAAAACAAATATTCAAAACAAATATCTGATAACCCACAAGTATAGAGGATCGCGACAGTCTTCGAGGGTAGTATTTCACCCAAATTTATTGATTCGACACAAGGGGAGCCAAAGAATACTTATGAGCCTTAGCAGTTGAGTTGTCAATTCAACCACACTTGAAAAATAATATCTCTGCAGCAAAGTGTTTAGTAGCACAGTAGTATGATGGTTTGATAGTAGCAGTAACAGTAACAATAGTAACGGAGACACTAACAGTAGCAGTTTGTAGTGATTGTAACAGCAGCAGCAACATTAGTAACTTAGCAAAGATCAATATGAGCAAAGCGTAGGCATTGGATCAGCGATGGATATTTGTGTTGGATAACATTCATCATGTAACAGTCACAACCTAGAGCGATACACAGCTCCAATTCATCAATTCAATGTAGGCATGTATTTCGTATATAGTTATACGTGCTTATAGTAAGAACTTGCATGACATCTTTTGTCCTACCCTCCCATGGCAGCGGGGTCCATAAGAAAATCTAAGGGATATTAAGGCCTCCTTTTAATAGAGAACCGGAACAAAACATTAACACATGGTGAATACATGAACTCTTCGAATTACAATCATCCCCGGAGAGTATCCCAATTATTGTCACCTTGGGGTCTACGGATCAGAGCAATAACAAGTGCATATAACTAGCAGATAGGATCAAGAACTCAAATATATTCATGAAAACATAGAGGGTTCAGATCTGAAATCATGGCACTCGGGCCCTAGTGACAAGCATTAAGCATAGCAAAGTCATAGCAACATCAATCTCAGAACATAGTAGATACTAGGGATCAAGCCCTAACAAATTGACTCGATTACATGAGAAATCTCATCCAACTCCATCACCGTCCAGCAAGCCTACGAAGGAATTACTCACTCCCAACGGTGAGCATCATGAAATTGTCCATGGAGGATGGTTGATGATGACGATGGGGACGATTCCCCTTCTCCGGAGCCCCAAACGGACTCCAGAATGGCCCTCCCGAGGAAGAACAGGATGTGGCAGCGGCCCCGTATCGTAAAACATGATGAAATTTCTTCTCTTATTTTTTTCTCAGGGAAACGGAATTTATAAGCTTGGAATTAGGTCAGACGGCCGCCTGTGGGACCCACAAGGCATCAGGGCGCCCCCTGGGGGGTAGGCACGCCCTGTTGCCTTATGAGCAACTGGTGGCCCCCCTCCAATGGATCTTCGTTCCAGTATTTTTTTATTTATTCAATAAAAAATCTCCGCAAAGTTTTGTCCGATTCCGAGAACTTTTATTTTCTGCACAAAAACAACACCATGGTAGTTCTGCTGAAAACAGCGTCAGTCCGGGTTAGTTTCATTCAAATCATGCAAATTAGAGGTCAAAACAAGAGTAAAAGTGTTTGGAAAAGTAGATATGATGGAGACATATTAACATCCAAATTATACAGATAAAACAATGCTAGGGAAAATCTACAAGATTTTTTTTGAAAATAGGGAACATACTCAAAATAATATTTAAACAAGGATTAATACAAGTGGCAGAAAATAGCTGACCAAAAAGGCCATATAAAATGTTCACCCGATCAGAAATATTCAAACTAGAACTTAGAGCAAGTACGCTTCTGGAGGAAAAATGAAATTCAAAACAGAAAAGATTTTAGAAAGAGAAAACAGAAAAGAAAAGGAAAGAAAAAGAAAAAGAAAAGGGCCTAGAGCTAGCCCAGCCAGCCGGCCCAGCAAGCGCGCGGCCCACCTAACCTACCGCAGCAGCGAGCAACCCAGCCCAGCCAGCCCCGCTCTCTCTCTCTCTTCCCTCTCACTAACCGTGGGCCCCACCTGTCAGCTGCCACGTCACCGTCGTCAACCGCCAGCCGACGCGCACACGCACACGACCCAAGCGCACGTCGCTCCCATGACCTTCACTCTGGCCATCTCCCGTACGCGCCAGCCCCGGCCAGCATGTCCTATAAATATCCCCTGCCGCACTCGTCTTTTCGCCCCACTCCACGCTACACATCGTCGCCAGGCTGCCGTCGTAGACACCCACCATCGCCGCCTCTACCCTAGCCATCGCCGGCTCAATTCCGGCAAGCACAACCCCCGACCAACCTGTGCCACCGCCGCACTCTCCGGACCACGACGCACCTCCTAGACATCACCGGCGCGACCACCTCGTCCTCTACGCTGGAGCCTGACGGAACTCGAGCCTTGCCGCCGTCCCGCCATCGATTCCAGCGAGGTAAGCTCACGCCCGAGCTCCTCACCTTGTCCATCGTTTTCCCTGAGCCCGTGCGCATCTTCCTCACCCATCCATTCATCCCCAGGCGCTCGTTTTCGACCAGCGCAACCGCACCCGAAGCTCCGCTGCCGCGCGCGAACTCCGACAAGCTCCTATCATCACTGTCGTCGCCCCCAAGGATTGCCAGGACCACCCACGACTCCGTCGTCGACCACCACACCCATCGGTGCCTCTCGCGTCGCCCAGGCCCCCCTACATCGCCGTCCCCAATGACATCCGAGAGTCACGCTGCCGTATTCGTCGTCTCCAGCAAGATCTCCGGCGACCTAACCTTGGTGAGCACCACAACCGCTCGATCTAGCACCGATGCTCACGATTAGATCACTTCATTTCACGAACCAATACATGATCACGGCCGTTAGATCCAGATCTGACATCCCATGTTTTAACTTAAACGAAACGGTATCGGCTAATTGAAACACGCCACGTGTCGCTGATTAAATTAAAATCTGAATAAACAGATTATTCACGGGTAGTTTTACATAAAACCCCCTATAACTTCAAACCCTTATAATTTTTTTACCAGATAGTCCAAATTGAGTGAAACTTTTTGCAAAATGATACTTAGGAAATACGCTTTCACCCACAACAATAGAAATTAACTTTTGAATAGTTTAAAACTAAATTCAAACAAAATGAATTCAAATTCAAATAGGGCCTAACTTGCAATTTATAAATCCAATTTAGTTGAATCTTTTTTGCGGAATAAAACTAGTGAATTGTAGTTCAACTTAGCTTACTGTAATTTCAAATTTGAATATTTTAAAATTTGAATTTGAATAAAGTTCATCAGAAGCTAAATTTCAAATAAAATTTAAAATTAAATGGTTATAACTTAAAAACCATAATGATAAATGGAATAATTCCTTTTGCAACTTAATTCAGAAATCTAGGTTAAACTTTAGTAAATAATTTGGATATATATTTGACTTTAGGGAATTCAAACTTAATTTGGTTCAAACTTAAATGAAACTTAAAAGCCATTTAGTTAATTCAAATTAAATGGAACCATTAGCAAATGGATTAATGAACCAACCTTAGTCCAATATGAATTCATTTTGAACTTAAAGCTAGCTTTACACATCTCAAACTTATTTGAATTCAAATTCAGACCTTATTTAAAACTTAGTTCAATTTGAACTCAAACAAGATGACCCCAAAATTCAAATTCAAATTGAATTGTAAACCAAACCAAGTTGTTGAATTTAGATGAACTTATTCAACTTAGCTGAACCAAATGCAAATCATTTGAACCAAATTCACACAAGAAGTCAAACAAAGCCTGGTATGAATTCAACCTAGGCCAAGACCAGTAGTGGACTTCAAATCAAACCTAGTTAAGCCTAGTAGATTCAAAGCTAATAAAGGCCAACATGAACTTGGCCATCCATTGTTCATAAACCAAGACTCGAGTTGCAAGATTCCTTTTGACTGAATCTGGCAACACAACCATGCATCACATCTCTATTCTTAATGGAGCAGTTGGTAGCCTGGTACTCCGGTTTTATTTTCGTCCGGTTTTATTTCCTCCCACCACCCACCCTTTGGTTTTTCCCGGGAGTTTGTGCCTCATTCGTTCGCTCGCCCCCTCGCATGGCCTCTCACTCCCACCGATTTCTTTCCAAAAAAGTAAGTCACCCATTTACAATCGAAGGAACAGGTCACCCCACCGAGTTTTACTCAAGGAAACCCACCCCTGCGCACCATCAATCAAAGGAAGGCGTCAACCCCACCGATTGTATCCAAAGAAAGCACATCTCCTCCCGGATCTGGTTTTTATTACAGATTTTTCTTGCCATATGATACGGGGCGAGATTGCACAATTTAAGGATGCCAGTTATATGCATGTGATCCCACCAAATCAATATCTTCCTCCCAAAATTTCTTGCGCCCATACGCTGAATCCAGAAATCCTGGATCCCACTGATTTTTATGATCTGATTCTGAACCCCACCTCTCTCTTGCAGTAGAGAGCCGCCATACTTGACGCAGGTGATGACGAGCTCCACAGGTCAGGGCCTCCTGTCCTCCCTCCCATGCAGCCATGCCTTCCCCTATCTCTGTCTATGAGCGACAGTGGCGGTGGCGGTGAGGTATGCGAGAGGTAAAGAGAGAGGCCTCCCTGACGGCATCGGGATGGTGCAATTGGCGTGGTCGCGCCTCCGCACCGCCGACGGCGTTGCTTCTCTACTGGAGGGGCACGCCGCCTCCACCTCCGTCGGCTCCGTCTAGAGCCTGGACAACGAGAACCTATTGCCTACCGGGAGGAGCAGGTATGCATCACATTTTGATGGACCTTTTGCTTGTAGCGTGCGTTCCTCCTGCCATAGTATGTCTCCTGCTCGAGGTTTCAGTGTCCTGTTTGTGTTAGATGAGTTCTTGGGTGCTTGCAGGCTCAGCCGAGCAAGTTCTGCTTGCCCTACTATTTCATTTCTGAGTGGTTCATCCGGGTCATCACAAGCAACCTCCCGTTCACGCTCCTTTAATCTGTTTCGCACCCATAGAAAAGTTATCAACAATTTTTTTGGCAACTCTAATATTGTTTTGCATTGCTTTAGGGACCAACAATTTGAACATCACGTGCAGTAACAAAGGTATCATTTTCCATAATGTGTTTTCTACTTGACAATTTATTAGTTGTATAAAACGCTTTTCCAATGATATTAGTTGGTGGCTTTTCCAAATACAATCATGCATGTTGTTCTTCCTCCAGAAAATGCAAGGATTTCTGTCACTTTCATAGATGCCCATGGGGAAGAAGTGTTGCAAATGTACGTAATCAAATATATCTGCTGAATACGATGAATACGAAGAAGATATGAGAAAAAAATACTCACTGATCCATGACTTCCGATGTAAATTTCCTTGACTTTAAATCATACATATTGCGAATTGACTATATTAATATATTTTTCTCAGATGATTCATTTTACCTTAAAAAAGCATTTGCCTTAATATGCAACATCTTCTGCACTACTACAAAAGCATGGTTGTTCATGTGTCTCTTAGTTTTCAAGTGGATCTCCCATTCTGTTAGTGCCACTTGTTGGACAACACAATGTTTTGTCACTTTCTTTTCTTCTGACTTGCTTAGATATTACAACAATACATTATGGACCCAAGTATTACCTATCATCAAACTGGCTAATAATATAATTTTATCCAGTAATGGAGTACTAGAGGTGTGAGCTGCGGTTGTGAAAGAGGAAGGAATCGAGCGGAAGAAATGCTTTAATATATGGCACACATTTAATTTCAAGCCATGATTTGTTTGAGTCGTTCAGTATGAACTGGTTGAGTATACAGGCAAGAGTACAATAGATAATGGCACTGTATGAACATTAGGATGACCATCAACGATTTCAAGAGCTTGTCACAGAATATTGAATGTGTGTAGCCCCCCATTTTTCTATGTAGTTATATATTGTTTATCAATCAAGGGGTAAAACCATCACATGTGTAGTTATTTTGGTCCAAGTATTGATAAAGTATGATGCTTTTTTGTTTTGAACAGGCTAAAATCTGCCCTGTGGCAAATGATGTGCATTATGCATCCGAGAAGAAAATCATGAAGCTGTAGTGAGTTGATTGTGCCCATGAGAGGTTGTCCTAATATTAGACTTGGTGTAACATGTCGCATGTCACCAGGATATCTATTTTGCTACTATCTTCGTATATGTAATAGTGGAAATTGGCATACAAAAATATTTCTTTAGAAAAGAAATAATGTAGCTGATTTAATTGCTATTTTTTATTCTAAATGCATTCCTTGATGCATGCATATAAGTATGCATTTTACATGTTTTTTACAGGTTTTGAAAAGAAGATCTTGATATTCTCATGTGAGCAATGAAAGGTGGTGGTGTCAATCCAGACTTGTTGGGTGCTCAGGAAGGTCTTGCCGGATTTGAGCCTCCACCTCCTATGCTGAAGGAAGAACTTGGAACTATCACTAACAAACTAGATGGTAAATGGAGGGGTTCAAATATTGCAATAAAAAAGAAATGACACATATTTCGCTAGGAACCCATCTCAGCAAGAAAAAATAGTATAATCCTTATATTTTTAGATTACTCTTATTTGCTTATGCATGTCCTTGTACAGTTGTACAGATCAGTCGTGAATGTTTGACTTCCGGAAGAAATGTTGCTGCACATCCCCAACCTCAACTGAAGTGTCACCATCGAGGACGTCCAGGTGCTTGTTGTTCTTCAGTTAAAGTTTCTCTTCAGATTCATGTCTTAGATATTCTTAGGAGAGAAACTGTATGAAGTTTAATGACCATTCATTTCAACAAATATACGTGATATTTCCTCGTAAAAGGTTGCCTCGCAAATTTATGGTGATTTGATGTTTCTTTCAAATTCCAAATGGGGGTAAATTTATATAATGAAGTCGACCCCCTTCACCCCCGACCCCCACACGCACACACACATTATTATTTTGTTTAGAAGCTGAATCTGTAGCTAACTATACGTCCCTTAAAATGTCGCCAATTAAGCAGTAGTAAAAATTTAGTTAGTCTCAGTAGTGCAATGTGACTCTATTGGAAGTTAATTCTACCTCATTTCATTTCTTCCCTTTTCTATTTTATTATCTACTTAATTCTAAATTAATCATCCTGTATACCTTATATATTTCACAGCTGTACTAGATGAGGACTATGGGATATAAATTAGCCGAGTCCCCTCTACCGTGGACGGAACTCGGCAAATGCACTGTTGATGGAAAGTTATCAACGGGGCAAAGTGGAAATAATATACAAATGATGGACGTGCAATCGCACGCTAACCTACTAGAATATTTACTGCAATCTAAATATCTTTTGGCTCAACGTCTCTGGTGGATTATGCATATTTCCTGACACATTCTTGAATTCTGAGGAAGAGGAGGAGGAAGAGTGGCAATGGTCATAAAGAGGAGAAAGGCGCGTCATCCGGTTTTAAATGAGAGGGATCTAGCGAGAAATGCCCCGCTACGACGGGAAACCAAACGGGAAGGGGAGGGTCCGACAGGAAAATGGAAGGGTGCTACGTGGGGTGGAGTTTTTGTGTTGGGGCCGCGTGTTGGAGATAACATGGTACATGGCGGATAGTCCGGACAATCACATTTCTCCCCCACATATGTGATGGATTTGGAGGAGCCCAGGCTGTCCAGACGGTTGGACTGTGGGGAGCCCGATAGGCGCCTGTTTGATGTCTGAACACGCCTGGACATATGAGGGAGAAATGAATTTTGACCTTGAAAATTACCTTAATCATTTGTTTGATTCATTTATATGCATTCTAGCCCGTAGCAACGCACGGACATTCTACTAGTACTCCTTAGTGATGAACCCCTTCTACAATTGAAACATGCATATGAACCCTTATGTCATATGTACTCCAAGTTAAAACTAACAAGTTATTTCCCAGCTATTTCTGATTTGACACTTGACACTTGATCTCACAACACAATCAACACTGACACCATGCACCACACTGTTGTTTGTTAGATTGTTTTGTATGGCTGTTTACGAGTACTCTTTACTTGCGTTAGATTATACAGAGAGCGAAGAGTAGCTTGATCAAGAACATGAGATTGAAGAATCGTCAATACTAGGCAAGTGGAACCTTTGATTATAACCTATATTTTCTCGCATGTAGACTTTCCAACTAGGAACTATTGTAGGGTTTTTCTTTATGCTTTGAGTGGACATGAACCTAGTAGAAGAAACTTAGGTCCATTGCCCTGTTCCTTGTAACCATCGTGCAATATTGCTTAGCTGCTACTTAACAAGGATTGTGACCAACATTTAAAAAGGTTACCTTATTGTTAACTACTTAATAAACAACTTTATTAATGAACCATCTGGGTGGACTGTTTCGATTGGGTCATCGAGTGTGTTGTTGGAGGGGAATGCCGCCTAGGTATCAAAGGGATTGTACAAGTTCAAAGTTGAGTAGTTTCCATGTGTAACCATGAGTCGATATGGGCTCTGACTTGACCAAGTAAGTTGTGGGAACCCCTTTGGTAGACCAGCAGATATAGCTATTGCATATAGGTTGGACTGGGTCTGCTAGTGAATGTGGGCCACTGCTTCCCAAAAGTCTTGTCTTTGTTTACCTAGCTACTTCACAAGTTAAGTTTAGTAACAGAAGGGTGTGACTAGGTTTCGCTTGTAAAGTACACAAACCTTTGCAGAGTGTATAAAACTGATCATGATTAATCGTGTCTCCGGTTACGGACAACTATGAGCAACTTTGGCCAAGAACTGTCAACTTGATCTCATCACCTTTTCTTAATTAAAATTTTGATGGGTTGAACAAAGAGAATATTGACTACCATTTGGTGTCAGGTATGGTGTGAGGCAATCGATTAACCAGTGGAGTTAGTATAGGGCAATTATGTGATGCAGTTGACCCATGTATTGCTTGCAGAGTAGACCACGAAGTAAAGTTGGACAAAACCTATTTTCTGCAAAGGAAAACCAGCCTCCACTTACCCCCAAAGCATGATTACTCTATTATACTTACATGGTGAAACTTGCCAATACATACAATGTATTGACCCTTCCGGCTACAACATATCATGTTGCGGGAATTGCCGTATCGAAGGAGAGACACGAAGTAGGGTTACGACGTTATACTCAACTCTTGCCTGTGAGTGAATGGACGCCACAAGACTAGATTATATTTCCGCTTCACAATTGTATTAAGCTAGCCCATTAGCTAAACGAGTATGTTGTAAAGAGACTGGATATGCGTTGTAATACTATGACATGTGATGTATCTTGGTATTTCACTGTCGACTGTGCGTGTCAGCTATTGATTCAGGGACTGACATAGCAAAGCGCAGAGATTCGGGGCCCCTCTCGGAATTGGGCCATGAAAAATTGTCTCAAAATTTTAGGCTCTCTTGATTTATTTCTATTTACTATTTTTGCCGATTCTATTTGCATCATCATTGTTAGAAGTGTTCTATTGCACTTGATATTTTTTTGAACAGCACATACGCTGAGACGCAGACGCTCATACACTCATCTCTATGAACGCACGCACGCACCCTACCCTATGAGCACCTTCGAGAGACTGAGCCGACACATCATCTTAAGATTGACGAAGTCACCACATACGCCTTCATAGTCAACGGGAACGTCTCCTCCCACTGAATGCACATCGCAGGAAGGCCTGAAATAAGCCAGGAAAATGCGAGCACGAATGTCAAGTATGTGACTTGAACTCTGATGGGCAAGGGATACCACTGTCCTCCTAACCATCCAACCATGGGTTGGTTCGCACTTGATATTTTACTTAATGCTAAGTGTAAAATGACTTAAAAATGGCGCAAAAGTCTGTAGATGACTAGGCAAGTGCGCGAACCAACTTGTGGTTGGATGGTTTGGAGGACAGCGGTATCACCAACCCACCTAGATTCAAGTCCTAGACTTGACATTGGACCTCGTATTATTCCTAGATTTATTTCAGGATTCCGGCAATGTTCGTTCAGTGGGAGGAGACATTCCCGTCGACTACGAGGCGTTTGTGATGATTTCGTAAAATCTCAAGATGTTACGCCGTCTCAATCTCTCGAAGGTGCTCATAGGGATAGGGTGTACGTGCGTGCGTTTATAGGGATGGGTGTACGCTCGTTTAAGTGAGTCGTACCGTGTTAAAAAATAAGACTAGGCAAGTGCGATTGCCTGTATATATAATATTCCACTCTTTTGTTGAAGTCAGATATTGCTCTACAAAGTAAAATAAAAGAATGCCCATGGTGATCTCACAAAATGCATCGTCCTCCAACAAGACCACGGAGGCACACCTCCCCTCCCTCTCTCTTGCGAAGGCTGACCCTAAGAGGCGAAGAACTTGCTGAACAAGAAGCCCCGGATAGATGATGATCATGATCTTCTATCTCATCCGTGAGCGAAAAGACAGACAGGGGCGTCGGTGGCATGCAGGAAGAAACCCCGGGAAGGCCCGAGACTTGCTGACAAAGACACAACATATTCGGTTCCCACGAGAAAGAGAAAAGATACTGCACCCATCCACCCACTGTCCCACACGGCCACGCGGGGGCCAGCGGTCAGGCCAGCTGCGTGCATCGCGTGGTCAACTGACCTCGCCCACGCTATTCGGTGCGGTGCAGCAGCCAGAGCGAACCAGCCAACAACAGCCCCCCTGCGCCCGCGCCCGGTCGTTACCCACCCGGACGCAACCGAGCCGAGGAGATCCACCCCCGACCGTGCATTCCTCCCCCACCACCCAGTCACGATCCTCGCCCTCTAGGGATAGCAATGGGTACCCATTACCCGCGTACCCGGCGGGTAAAAACCCTATTACGGCAAGGGTATAAGTCAAATAAATACCTATGGGTACATAAATAGGAAATTTTGAAACCCATCGGGTATAGTGGGTACGGGTATGGTTTAGTATAACCCATACCCGTGTACCCATGTACCCGCATATAATCTGATAATAGGCCTTAAATATTATTTATCCACCTATTAAACGTATTATATGTACATAAATCCCGCAGCTAGCCCACGTCCTGTTCTCAAAAAAAAAAAAAACTAGCCTACGTCCAGAATCCCATACGTGATACGTATCTAGGTGATTGATGTCCAGAATTGCCTCGTTCCTTATATGGCTATGTATCAGCATGATTGACGACTTGACGTCCAGAATTACCTTCTGCCTCGTGAGTCTGTGAACTTAAAACGTATGACCATGTGCTGTTATTTATAACAATGTGTTGTTGTGTACAAATACGTGTTGTTGTTTACAAATAAGTGTTGCTGTTCATCAGAATGTGCTGTAGTTTACGAGTATGTGTTGCTGTCATGAAGTATTATTATAAGTTGTTGTTTATGATTATGTAATGCTGAAATTGATGTGTTGCAAATCTGAGTAATTTTACCCGCGGGTACCCATTTACCCTGACGGGCGACGGGTATGGGAAAAAATTGTACCCGTCGACGGGTATGGATACGGATGATGGGTAAGGTTTGGGGCGACGGGTAAGGGTATGGGGTGGCTCCACCCGTACCCAAACCCGGCGGGTGCCATCCCTACGCCCTCCCTTTCTTCCCTTCCAAGAATAGAGGAACCCCGGCGCACCCGACCTCCTGCCCCCGCCGCCGCTGACGCCCGGGGCCCGCGAGCCCGGACGACGGTGCGATCCGACGAAGCCGGCAGCCTCCCTGTTTTCTTTCGTGCTTTCCAGGCAGTAGAAAAATCCCATCCCCCGGGTGCGAAATAAATACCAAAGATCAGCGGCGCTCCCCCGCCCCTCCCCCCCCCCCCCCCCCCCCCTCTCCTTCCCCTGTCTCTCTCGTCTCGAGCTAGGATGTGTATTTTAGCATATATTTTCCTCTGGGGTTGACGCCTGGCTGGTCCGTCTCGCGCCGCTTATTTTGCCCTGCCCTCATAACTTTCGAAAGACGACGACGAGGAGCTACCGCCGGCTAGCCTCTCTCCCCAGCCGGTCGCAGGTAACTATCTCCCGACGAATCTTCTACGCCGCCTGGGTTTGGGGATTCGTTTCGAGCGCTTGCGGTGCTGGCTTCTGGCGTCGGAAACGGAGGTGGATTTAGGGGTTCTCTTCTGCGGGTTGCGTAGGTAGATTTGGTCGGGGCTTCGGGGTCGAATTTCTGCAGCGGGCCTGTTCGATTCGGGGCTTGTTTGATTGATTGCGCGATTCGTTCTCGGCGATTTTTTCTAAATTTGGGCGAAGAATATTGTGGATTTCTCCTTTATTCCTTTTTCTGGATGATTTGAGCGTCTATCTCGTTGGTATCTTATGCTGCGTATTTTTTCCCAAGGGTAGGGTAGCGTGCCTACGTGTTTCGTTGCAGATGTTTCCGAATATTTTGGATCGGAATCTCCTAATATTGGCGCCCTATTTCTTCTCCCCAAGACGGAAGGGAAGAGGGTTTGATCCATTCTAACCTGTTCTGATTTTGTCTATTGTGATTCAGGGCCTCGTTGATGCGAGCAAGGCAGAATCTACGGTGACCACCCCTTCTGATTCCGTCAGCCACGTCCCCATGCCGGCCATCACGCACTACGTCTTGGACCCCTTCCTGGAGACCGGCTCCCTCCCCAACCTCCAGAAGCTTGTTCCCAAGCCGCCTCCAGCGGCGCCGCTACCCCCTCAGAAGTCCTCCGAGAAGCCCATACCTGTGACGGTGGCTCCTGCCAGGACCAGCACATTGCCAGCGCTCTACTCCACGCCTGAGAGCACGCCGCTGCCAGACTCGCCATCGTCGTTCCCGGGAACCTGGTCGCCGTATCTCATCAACCATAAACGTCGGGGACCTGGCCTGATCAAGACACCTTCCCAGGGCGATGTTGGAAGTGAGGGTAGCCTGCCGAAGTTTCCTGAGGGGCTACCTGCTTTGCCGAAAAGGTCTGAAGCCTTTCAAGTGCAGGAGTCTGAGTTTAGGCTCTCACAAGAGAATGATGGTGTGGTTAACAATGGTGTGGAGGAGACCTTGGATGGGGAGAATGAAGGGGTACAGAAAGGCAAGGTGACCCTTTTTGGCCAAGATGAGCAGGATCAGCCCGAGTTCGAGTTTCGGCATGAAAGTCCAGATGCGTTGGTGAGGCCTGTCAATGTTGGAAGGCTTATCAACAATGGAATGCCAAGAAATGGCGAAAGTGATGCCTTCTTTGAGCCTCAGGATTCGCAGAGTGTGACTAGTAACTCCGAGGCTGAGGATGCTGGTGGGCAGGGGTGGTGGAAGCCCAGTTCTCCTTATGGGACGTCTGCTGGCACACCTGGTGCAGAATTTTATGACGCATTCGAAGGTACCACTCGGTTTATGCTAACGCTATGCTTTGCTAATTTGTTTTTAGCAGAGTAGACTCTTGTCTAGATATCTTTGAACTGATCTCTCTGGTCAGTTGTTCCTGTTTGCCCGCAGCAACAATTCTTCAGCTAAAACTGACATTTTAACCCTTATTTAGATATCGTTAGTTGAAGATAGCAATTAGTTTGTGTATATGCTTTGCATCTTGCTTTAAACTGATCTCTGTGGTTGGTTGTTCCTGGTTGCCTGTAGCAACAATTTATATCAGTTAAAAATTTGAAATAGTGAAACAAATTACCCAAAAAAAGGGAACTCCATAGGATAGAATACTCTCGGTTTAGTTCTCTATATTCCAAAAGCTTACAGTCATGTTTCCTATGCAACTTGCCACTGCAGTTTACTATGGTATATTATTGAAGCTACTTTTCTAGTGAGTCAGTCCTGGCCTATATGTTATTTGCCTTTATGCTGATGCAAGACATGTTTCTGATAACGTTTGCTAAGATTGGCATTCCTAGGTTTCAGGCACTGACTTGGTTCCTAACTTAATGTTATGATGTTTATATAGGCTATGCAGGTTTATTGTGTGTTTTCTTCCTGTGGCTGAACTATGATCATCTCAGTGTTTCTTTATGGCTTCCTATATTTGGTTGAGGCCTTATAGTCAATGTGCCATCTGTTTCATATGTTTTTTTGTGGGTTGGGTGTAGTCTATCTTTTATTATTGAACCGTGCGAACCAATCACTGCTAGCAGTATGGCTATGAGCTAAAGTCATTTATTATGAATATGGCTATGATCTAAAAGTAATAAATCCTAAGTGATATATCCAAGATTTGTATATGCTGCATGCATATTTTGTCTAATCACTTGGTTGCATTCTGCTATTGATGAGATTGTCTTTTGCCTCCTAATTTGACATGTATGCTTGTTGTTTAATTTATAATGCTTCATTGCATTAACTCAGATTTGTTTAAAATGTAGAAATATCAAGTGATGGTGCAACTCGATCTTCTCGATGTGTTGATGACGAATACCGTGAAATGAGGTTAAGCATGTTGACAGAAATTGAGGGTAGGAAACAAGCTGAGGAGGTAGCTGAGACCTGGCAAAAGGAATGGAAGAAGCTGAGTCATCACCTATCGCTGATCGCCTTGTCACTTCCATCTCCAACTGTAGCTGAGAACGATGATGATACAAGTGTGGATCCTGGAGCTGAGTTGTGCCAACAAATAACTGTTTCACAACTGGTGGCTGCTGCTATTGCACGTGGAATTGCTCGCGCAGAAGTTGAATCAGAGATGGAAAGTGTGATTTCAGCAAAGAACTTTGAGATTGCAAGGCTATCAGATAGGGTCCAGTATTATGAAGCAGCAAACAGGGAGATGTCTCAAAGAAACCAAGAAGCTATCGGTACTCATACTGAACTCAATACATTAATTATGCATTTCGTACATACTTTTACGATGTGAACTATTTGTTACTCCCTCCGATCCATATTAAGTGTCGTGGTTTTATTTCAAATTTGATCGGAGGGAGTAGCTTCCTTGTTGGTGTCAACCGTTAATCTTACTTATTGCACATAAATCTCCTGTTCCACGCGTTAGTTGAGAAAAATGACATCCGCAGAAGCATTTTTCTTGTTGAATTAACCAGACATGCAGTGATAACCAGGCAATTGCATATCGTGTTATTGGCTGTTGTGTGAGAAACATTCATTGGAAGATTGCAAAATGAAATGTGGTGTAAGACTTGTTCTAAATGTTTTCCTCTTATGTCTTGCAGAGATGTCCAGGCAACAGCGGAACAAGCGTAAGATGAGGCAGAAGTGGTTCTGGGGTTCAGTTGGCATAGCAGTTACCCTTGGCACAGCAGCCATTGCCTGGTCCTACATGCCCGCGAGCCAGTCCCAGGCAGGGGACTCGAATAGCACCAACACCAACAGCGATTAGAGCTAGCTGAAGATGCATCTTCTCCATGCAGAGGTCCTAACAAAAGCTCTAACTATACTTCTAGAGAGAAAAGAAGCTTGTATAAGTTTTCTCTTTTGGTGATCGGCTGTGATCACTACAATCCTCATTTGCCGCTTCCTCTGTAAAAAATGTGGAATGGGCCATCTCCGTCCAGGATTGGCTCGACTCCCCCTTACCGTAAGTCCCTCGTTGCATAGTTGGTTGAGCATAATAATATGAGGAATGTGGATATAGGTAGTAAATGTCCATGGTGAACTGAGTAGAGTTGATTTTGACAGTTGCAGTTTTGATCTGGCTCTTGTTTACTCGAACAAGATTTCATTATCGTGCTGTTCTTGTAGGTTTGACTATGCCTGTTATTTTACGTTTCTGTGTTTTCAGTAGCTTGGAGCTTCCGTTTTGTTGGTGGCATCAGAGGGCGAGTCCAGCCCTACCTAGCTAATGGCACTTCATACGAATGACATTGTCTTCCAATATTGATGAAACAAACAGCACCAGTAGACCATTCTTTGGAAAATTTCGCCCACAGGTGCTACTTAAATTCTTTGAAAAAATTGTGACTCTAGGAAACGTTGATGAACTTAGAATTCTTTGGAAAATTTGTGACTCTAGGAACTCCATGGTCTTGAGAAACGTTGATGATCCTAGCTTAGGTCGTCTCTAACGCCAGTCCGGACACCCTAAACGTCCATGGATACGTTTGGACCCTACACCAATAGCTGCTTTGGTTTAGAGGAATTTCTAGTTTAGAGGAATTTTGTAGAAATTCTAAATGATAAGGGTTTTCTAAGAAAAAAAATATTTTGTAGAAATAGATTTCCATTCCTATGTAGGATAGGAACAATCAGAAGAAAAAAATTTAGCCTAGACCCTATAAAAACGTTCATATCTTGTGAATCAAGTGACATCTCTTTCTCCAATTGAAATTGAGGTACATGACATCTTACTTCCTATGGTTTTTCTATACTATGAAACAAAGCAGGCCCAGATGTCTATCCTATGAACCAAAGCAGGCCCAAATGTCCACCTCTGTTTTTCTAATCCTATATCCGAATCATTTAAAAATAATTAAAGATAAATATCATCCTTCGTCCTTTTGCAAATATATTCCAATGCAATAATAATTCGAATATAAATATTACAACTCAAACATAGTTCAAATTTGAATTCAAGTTATACAGACATATTTTTTTAGTTGTCACCTCGAATCACCCACAAATGTTCAACTAGATCATTCTGAAGTTGCTCATGAGTTGCTCGAGTTGAATCTGTTGATGCATTTGGATAAATTCTTCAAAGTTCGATAGTATCACCCATTTGCTCAAATTCTAGACCATGGTGAACTCCGTCACCCCCAGCCTTAACAATCATATTGTGCATGATCACACGTGCTCTCATCACCTCCCACAATGTTTCTGGATCCCAAATTTTTTGGAGGTCCTTGAACAACTGCAAAAAGGGGCTTGGAGCACTCCAAATGCTTTGTCTCTGGATCCCATATCTGACGTGGCCGAATCCACGAATTCACGCATAGAAGTACTCCGCGACCGAATCAATCATGTTTGCTTCAAAGTAAACAACAAAAACATCAATAAATTTGGTTATGACATTTGGCTGAACACTTGCCGGACGTGGTGTCCGTCATGGACGACAATGTGCAGGGGCGGATGGTACCTGGGCAGTGGCCGGACTAGGGTGGAAGGGAGGCGTAGGCTGGCTCCCGGGTGGAGCGGCGGAAGTCCAGCAAGGTCTGGGCCAGCAGAGTGGGTAGTACAACAACGGTGGCGGTCTCGGACTATGCAGACACACATCAAGAGCGAAGGGACGGAGTGAAAAAAGCGGGTTTCGGGTGTTTTTTATGTGGGCCAGTGGTGTCGGAGTCCGACGTGGCGGCTGTTCGGACGTCCACAAATCTCCTTCGGATTTGCTTTCGGTTTGCAAGAATTCGAACGTACAGACCGGTCGGCAGGCATTTGATGGACGACGTTGGAGAACATAAAGTGTTTGGACAACACGACGTTTATAAGCAATTTGATGGACGACAATGGAGACACCCTTGGTCATCACTGGTCGACGTCTTCTGTGTCCTCGACTCCAGCTACCCAGCGAAAGTGTAGGGAGTATGGCCTCTTTTGTCATGCTCAACATCGAAACGATTGCACATTCAACGGCGCGACGCGTAACGTCAACCGGCTGTTTCGTGCAATTCAAGATAGGCTCAGGCTTGGTGTAGAGCTGGCACCCTTGGGTTGAGCATGATCATCCCAGGAGAATAGTGGCCTTTACCTTTCTTCAGGGGCTGTTTCGCAGGACTATTTATCCCTCTCTTTTAATAAAATGATATGTAAATCTTTTGTGTATTCGCAAAAAGAAAAAATTCGCGTAGTCACTCATAGAAATATTGTAATACTCCTTTCGATCCAAATTAATTGACACAACCTCAATACAATGTCCTCGCAGTATCTGATTTTATCTTGTGGGCGCATTGGTTCAAAGAACCATTGAACCACTTGAGGATCCATATCCTTAAAAAAACAGATTAGTAACAAGACGAGTCCACTACAACCAACATGAACAAACCCTAGTCACTTTCCCTGTTGGCCGAAGGCCTATGCAGACTGACTTACAACGCGACTATATTGATCAGGTGGCACCCAGGATCAGCACTTTGGCCATGCAACCAAAAGTCCAACAAAAATTTGAGTAAAGAGCAAGTATTTATCAATGTGTCAGAAAAATCTCCTCTTGCACACAATGAGGATACTGAATTACCGTGTTACATCCAGCATTACATCCGCATCAACTACATCCGTGAAACGGGGAACATGAATGAAGGAGCCAAGCAAGGATTTTTTTTTGAAAATATGACGTTTTTTATAACAAATTCGAGAAATGTATGCCCTAATTTATAAAGTTCAAAAGTATGACCCCGTCGGCCTAATGTTGGCCGAAGACCACCTTTTCGGTGTGGCGTTGGCCGAAGAGAGACTTTTCGGCCTACCGTTGGCCGAAGACGGGGCTTCGGTCTTCCGTTGGCCGAAGACAGGCAGAGGTGGGCCGAAGATAGTAACTTCGGCTTCCTGTTGGCCGAAGAGTGGTCTTCGGCCTAGCATTGGCCGAAGAGTCCCAACTTCGCGTAAACACATCGCCGAAGATGCATGGCACATCTCTTCGGTTTATAGTAGGCGGAAGTGTTTTTTTATATTTAAAAGTGGCTTATAAATCCTGTACAACCATTCCCGTTTTATACATGAAAAAAATGTATTTTCCCGCAACCTTTTTCCCTCCATATGTTCCCGCCAACTCTTTCCCGCCGTTCTTTCCCTCCATTTTCTCCCGCCATTCTCTCCCGCCATTTTCTTTCCCGCCAACTCTTTCCCACCATTCTTTCCCTCCATTTTCTCCCGCCATTCTCTCCCGCCATTTTCTTTCCCGCCATTCTCTCCCGCCATCTTCTTTCCCGCCATCTTCTCTTCTCAACCTATAAAACCCCCTCCACACTAAAGAGGGTAAGCAGGCCAGTGTAGTCTCGTGAAGATGTCCGGTTATCCTTTCGATCGTAGTTTTCACCCTAGTATGTCCAAATGTCTTCTGAGGTTAGCCACCGATTTCAAGATAGACAATAGGATAGTTTCATGGGACGAACTCCTCAGTAGTGACACCTTACTGAATGAGTTGGCTCACGCATTAAGTAGGTGCGGGTGGCCTGCAAGGACCTTTGAGGAGATACGAAAAGAACTTCTCAGGTTGCATGGAAGGTGAAAGAAGCAACAACATAAGAGTGAAGCATTCCTAAAGGCTGCAGCAGAACATACTTATTTATGGACCCAAGACAGCGAGGACGAAGACGATATTTTCATGCCGAGCACCAAGGCCAAGACACCCTCATCTTCGAAGTCCAAGACTACCGCATCGTCAAAGGGCAAGAGTGCTGCATCGACGGAGGATGACGATGATGTCTTCATGTAGTTTGTAAGCTGTATTTTTTAAGTTATGTCATACCGTTTAATTTAGATGTACTTGTATCTTAATTATCTGTTGCGGTCTCTTTGGAAATGTAACTCAAATAACATATGCAATCTCTATTGTTTTACAATCTGTTCATCAGAATTAGCATATGAAATACGAAACTTGAAAATATCATGAAAACAAAGAAGTCTCATACATAGATAATGGCTCACACATGTAAGCAAGTGCGATAGTAACACATACATGAAGCATGTCTCATACATAGATAATGACTCACACATGAGAATAGTCTGAAACTAACATAGATAACCATATCACTGCTGGGGACAACGACGAATCTGGGTCTTCCTCGGACGAGGACCGGAAGGCGATAAGCATTGAGGCGGTGGGCGAGGCTCACGATAACCACGACCGTAGATAACCTTGTCTGACACGGTCTGTGTCTCCTGCGTCAGTGGTGGTGATGGAGTGTGAAACACTGTCTGAGAGGAGTCATAAGTGTTTGCAGCTTGGTCATCGTCATCGCCGTAGCCCTCTAATAACGAACCAGCACCACTAAACATCGGTGACTGCACTGAATGCATGAACTGTTGCGACTGGTTGCCGACTGCAGTATAGTAAAACATGTAAAATTGAGGTGCGAACCTACAATGTTTAAAAGAATGTACAAAGTAGTGTTACCTAGTTCCATTTGATGATGCCAGGACGAGCTCCCTGGTAGTGAAGGAGGTGGCTGATGCCAGGACGAGCTCCCTGGTTGTGAAGGAGGTGGCTGATGCCAGGCCGAGCTCCCTGGTTGTGAAGGAGGTGGAGGGGGTGTAGCCATTCCCCGTGGTTCTGAACGCTGCACAGAGGGACGTGGCGGACGATGTGCTGGACGAGGAACTGCAACATCCGAAGATCGTCTACATGTAACAGTTGCGTAAATCCCTCGTAGCTTCTCATCAAAACGCCTCAACCATGAGAGGTGCTCTGGCTGTGGGATAGTATCCCCCCTCTCAACCCGCCGCATTAAAGCGGAAACCTCCTCTCGCGCCTCGACTGTCAAGTCACTCTGTACATGAAGAGTTAACCAATTGTATATGTTCAGGTTATGATAAAACTACACATATGAGAACCATGGCACGTACCGCGTGGTGTCTGGTTCCAACAACAGAGGCAGTTGGGTACATATCGCTGGTGAGAGGGGTGTCCGTTTGATCAGGAGCAGCTGATGGAACCAAGTAGATCCTCGTGCTATGTCGATAACGTCGCAGATACAACTCGAACTTGTCCCAGTCAAAGGGCCGAACCTCATCCCAGATATTTGTCGGCGCGGTAGCCCATTCCTGAACGTAAGGGCTAATGCTCTGAAGCCAAACAGCCATGGACTTGTTTCCTCCTACGCGGTTGTACTTGAGATTGACATGCACCTTCCCAAGACAACCACTTTCAATACATTTCACGGTATAGTTTGTTGTACTTGATATGTGTGTCCGGAAAACCCTCTGCGTAGACATAGCCCACTTTGTCACCGCATACTTCAACTTTTTCTTGGTATCATACATAGCCCCTATCTGGACTTGGTTCAGATGATACTGCCATGGAGTCTCGTGGCCATCGTTGACAGTAAGGCCGGTCGATATGTCCTGATCCCATGCAGAAGGAATCGGTACCTCCACTTCATCCTCGGAATTTTCAGAATCCAGATCCTCCGCCAATCCATCCTCGTCCTCCTCCTCCATCACCCTCTGCATTTCCTCCCCTTCCTCATCACCATCAGCAAAACCATAACCAGCAAATACTATCGACTGACTACTCTGCCCTGTATCATGACCACACACATTGTGTGCCACATAATCTAACTCTTGTCCGGGTTGGCTAACATCCGCATCCACTGGCTGTGACCCGGATAAATCAATCTCGTTAGCCACTTGACTGCCCTGGCCGGGTTCATACCCCCCGTCGACTTGTACGGGATTCTCCTCCTTTGCCACAGGTTGCACTAGGGCATATGGGTGGATTCTTCGGTCTCTACAACGCCTTAACAGGGTCAACCACTTCTGGCTCATATCTATCAGCATCAACTCCCACTTGACATTTTTACAGGATTTGGTCCACAATGCATAAATACTGACGGAACATACTTCAGGATCCAGCCCAAAACTAGTAATCAACCAGTACTTCAACTGTATAATGTCCAGTCTGTCCGGGTCTGGAAGTGTCATCACGCAATTTTTATACTCGCTAAGATCAACCCCCAACTCATTATATCGAACATTACCAGGGCCATAGTAAACAGTCAAATTTACTGATTCTGACATTTTCACCTGTCAGACATTTGCATCTTCTCATTAATCACAACGAACAAAATTATTACCCGCTACACTAACTAACCGCTAAAATTCCAGCACAGACAAATTTACCGATTCAGACATTTTCACCTGTCAGACATTTCCATCTTCTCATTAATCACGACGAACAAAAATATTACCCGCTAACCAACGCAATATGACTTATGTACACTAACTAAACTCTACAACTCAGAGAAAATTTGTGACGACATGGTTATACCTTCGACGCGTGTGTCACCTGCTTCTTGCTCCTCTCTTGAACTCAACGGCACCGGCCACCTCGCGTACTACTTGCACCACCGGACAACACCACCGCCGCCCCCTCGGCTACCGGAGGTTGGACTCCGGCTACCCCCCAAGCCGCACCTCCTCCTCCCCAGCAGCACCTCCTCCTCACCACCACCCCCACCATGGCTCCTCCTCACCTCACTTGTATGAGCAAAAAAAACTATCCCATTGAAAAAAATGACCGTAGGCCGCCCGGGATGGCTACGATCTACTCTTTCTGCGGCTTGGATGCGAAAATTGTTGGAACAGCGAGGAGATCGGCGCGGGGTGGCGAGAGAAAGACAAAGAAACGAGAGAGAGAGAGAGGATGAACTCGAACAGAGGAAGAAGATGGCCGTTCCGGCTTATCCCGACCTCTTCGGTCGCGGGTAAGCCGAAGACCTTTTCGGCCGCTGGTAGGCCGAAGAGGGCCTCTTCGGTCGCCAGCCCACCGACAACAGCTCTTCGGCCCACCTCCCCCACTCTTCGGCCAACAGCCGACCGAAGAGCCTATTTCGGCCTTCGGTTGACCGAAAACTGCCTCTTCGGCCTTCTAGAAGCCGACGGGGTCATAGTTCTAAAAAAAATGCTTTAGGTCATATATTTTTCGAATTGGCTATAAAAATCATCATAGTTTCAAAAAAACATCCCAAGCAAGCAAGCACCACTTGTTTGATATGTTACACGGATCACTAATGTACGGTATAAAATCAAAACTGCTCTCTGTTCTGTTTAGCGGGCTTTTGAACCATCGCCCGAGCTTCTTTCCACGTGTGATTCCCAGAGTGCGGATAAAACCTTCTGTGACCAATCGGTTTCAGTGTCCAGTAATCTGTCACGGCTATCTGTATCATTACTCATCCTTGAACCAGTGCCTGATGATGTGGACGACGAAGGCAACACAGAACACTACTGAACCAAGGACGACTGGAATTTTGACCCACAACGAGGAAGCAAAAGCTTCCCGCACAAACAAATGCCAGAGTGCAAACCACAGAGTGCTGAAGGCTGATCCTACAGTAGCGCCCACGAGAATCTGGTTCAGTGTGTGGAGACGCTGCGACGCCCGTAGCCACGACTGCATGCACATAAGGAGGTTAGATTAGAATGTGCTAAAGAATGCAAAGATTGTAACCCGAGAGTATGGTCCTGAAATTTAGATGATTAAAGGTGAAAGAGTCTACCAAGTAGAAATTGACTAGAGTGAGCTAAAGAACTTAAAGATTTAACCAAAGAAGAGTATGGTCCTGCAATTGAGATGATTAAAGGTGAAAGAGTCTACCAAGTAGAAATTCTTACTAGATAGGAGGCCGATGCTATAGTTGTAGCCCCAATAATCATTGCGAGATAATTTGCCCCAAGCCAATAGAACACTGCGTTGCAAAACGAGCCACAAAAGAAAAGTCACGCATTCCCTTCCATCGAACAGGTGGACATTTGATTGCTAACGTCCATGGAGGTATTGTTACAAACTTTAACTGATAAAGCATCAAGTTTCTTTGTTCAGCACAAAACAGGCATATTATTTCTAGTTTAGTCTCCATTCATTGTGTTTACTAGAATATAAAACGTATGCAGCAAAAACTGAGAAAAACATATAGTTACGGACATATTGTGTGGCATGATTAAAGGACAGATCTCCTGTCAGCATTTATGCTTTCGATGTTGCCAGGAGTATATACCGAGAGATAGTATGATGGTTGAATGTATCTAGAAAAGCTTACCTGAAAGAACTAGAAATGTTGCAGCATAGAAAATGGATTGGGCATGGGATGATGGCATCCCAGGATCAGACCGCAAAGCTGGTGCCGGCCTTTCATAGTTGAGCAGTTTTTTAAGAACTGACGAAAGCAGAGTGTTTGCAACCGCACCCATCAAAGCCCACATAATATCAGGATCACGCTTCCAAAGAGCCGCAAAAGCAAAAGAACCAGCCACCAGCCATTTACTCTGGCACACAATGTTAAAATTTCAGTACAAGGTCCAGAATCCCAAGTAAATAGCAAAAGTTTTTCTCTCGAAGGTAAATAGCATTAATCATCTAAGTTCCTCTCAGAAAAACTTGTCATATACAGTTATACAAATCAGGCATGAGATAACTAAGATAGTCTACAACTAAACAAAGTAAATGTGTACAAAAAATGGTTTCATAAATAATGTTCACACGAAAACAGCCGAGCTCGCCACATATATTGCAGTTAGACACCTACAATCAACTAAAAAAAAAGAAGGTTAGACACCTACAGGCTACAGTGATGCTACTAAAGCAATGCATATTCTTTGCAGAGATCAAATCAGAATATTCTGGCGTTTCAGTTCCTTTTCGATAAAGCTTCATCCCTTTCAGCCTGGTAGGGGCAGGGTTCCAACTTTCAATGATCAGAGCTGAAGGCATCAGCACCGAATCCGTAACTAAGCAAAGCTCATGCTAAGACGTACTGTAAGATACTCCCTCTGTAAAATAATGTAAACGTTTTTGCAGTTCAAATTGAACTGCAAAAACATCTTATATTAGAGTACAGAGGTAGTATATGAGATTCCGATAAGCATCAACATTGCATATGCCATATGAACATATATACAAATTACAGCTTCATAGCAACAACGAGCACTAACCATCCGATTCAGCGCCGCCTCGACGGGCGTCCACCGGGTCACCGCCGCCTCCGCCCTCGGACCGGGCAACTTCTCGCTCCCAGCATCGCCTCCCCCTCCCCAGCAGAAACCCCAAGCTCCCGGGATGATCCGCTCCCCACCATGACCATCTCAGCCATGCACACGCCGAGCCGCCGCGGCGACCTTGGCCGCCGGCTACCGGGAAGAGAGAGTAGCCGGCCTTTTCGCTGCGGGAGACGATTCAAGCGCACGGGCTCGACGCGCGGCCATGGGGCTGGTGGCGACAGGAGCATGGTTCTGCTGACCCCCAGCTTGGAAGCGCGGGAGAGGCGGCGCTGATGCGGAGCATCTCGGCTATTGGAGGATTTTGACGGGAGGGCAGGGATGGCAATGGGTACCCATTACCCGCGTACTCGGCGGGTAAAAACCCTATTACAGCAAGGGTATGGGTCAAATAAATACCCATGGGTACATAAATAGGAAATTTTGAAACCCATCGGGTATAGTGGGTACGGGTATGGTTTAGTATAACCCATACCCGTGTACCCATGTACCCGCATATATTCTCTTAATAGGCCTTAAATATTATTTATCCACCTATTAAACGTATTATATGTACATAAATCCCGCAGCTAGCCCATGTCCTGTTCTCAAAAAAAAAAAACTAGCCCACGTCCAGAATCCCATACGTGATACGTATCTAGGTGATTGATGTCCAGAATTGCCTCGTTCCTTATATGGCTATGTATCAGCGTGATTGACGACTTGACGTCCAGAATTACCTTCTGCCTCGTGAGTCTGTGAACTTAAAACGTATGACCATGTGCTGTTATTTATAACAATGTGTTGTTGTGTACAAATACGTGTTGTTGTTTACAAATAAGTGTTGCTGTTCATCAGAATGTGCTGTAGTTTACGAGTATGTGTTGCTGTCATGAAGTATTATTATAAGTTGTTGTTTATGACTATGTAATGCTGAAATTGATGTGTTGCAAATCTGAGTAATTTTACCCGCGGGTACCCATTTACCCTGACGGGTGACGGGTATGGGAAAAAATTGTACCCGTCGACGGGTATGGATACGGGTGATGGGTAAGGTTTGGGGCGACGGGTAAGGGTATGGGGTGGCTCCACCCGTACCCAAACCCGGCGGGTGCCATCCCTAGATTTCTCCGGGGGAGGTCGGGTTTGGATGGATCGTGATGCCCCCCTTGGCGTTTAGAGTGGTGGGATTAGGAAATGGCCGTGAAAGGATTTTTTTTTTGCGGGATGGATTAGAGGGATGGTTGGTGAGAAGTCAAGACGAACTTGAGTCAATGCGTGTTTATTTGGTGGAGAATGTTTTTTTTTTGTGAAAAGGAGGATGTACCCCCGGCCTCTGCATCTGGACGATGCATGCAGTCATTTTATTAATTATTCACGAAGACCTTACAGAGTAATACATCAGTACGCCTGAAGCCACCATCCTGGCAACACCTGTTGCTACTCCTATCCCCTTGATGAAGGGGTGCCGAATGTCCGAGCCTAATACCAAACAGACATCGCACCAAAGCCTAACATCTAAAGCCGGATGCCCCAGCCTAGCCACATACCGGGACTGGGTCACACACCGGTCCGACGCACTCACAGTGGGCACCACTGCGCATCCTGCAAGGCCCGACACCACCGTCTTCCATCGATCCATCTTCAGAGCAGAAACTGACGCATCGACCGTGCCAGGTCTCTCTGCCATCGACGCCACCACGACGCCAGACATCGTCGTCCTCCTGCGCGAGTCCATCCTCGCACATCGGACGCCGAATCTGCACTGCGCCACGCCATCGAGATCCGTCGCCATCAATGTGTAGGATGAAGCACCGCTCCACCAAAGATGCGGTCCACTGGTCCCTCGAGCCCGTGCACACCTCAAGAACGACGCCCCCAAGGGGGAAACGACATAAGAACGCCGCCGTCTTCCGATCTACTGATCTAGGGTTTCCCCCGGAGGTATCAGATAGTGGTCTAGAACTTCTCCACGACGATGCCTCCAAGAAGGGAACGACACCGAAGAGCGCCGCCATCGCCGGCCTTGGCATCTAGCACGAATCGCCGCCTTCTATGCCGGGGACCGCACCAAAAGGATCCAGCCGCCGCCGCCTGACCGGCCGCGGCACCACCACGGTGCCAGAGCAGCCGGCTTCATCAGGCCCACCGCGCCTGCCTGCCGCCGCGCACCAGATCCGCCGGCCCGCCTAAGCCCATCTGGGCCCGGCGAGATCCGAGATTCCGGTCACCGCCACAGGGGCGCCTCCGCCACGGGAAGGCCGCGCCGCCGCTGTCGCCGCCGCCACATCCTTTGCCGGGATCCCGCCGCACCGCGCCGCCGAATCACCGTAGTGGTCATGTCGCCGCCGCCAGAATAAGACGCCACCGCGCGCGAGGGAGAATGTGGGCGTTGGCACATTATCTTTCTGAGATGGACTGTTGGGGGCATTCACGTTATTAGAGAGAAACACGTGTTGTGCTATGTAGGCCTAAAAAAAGTGTTGTGCTATGTCCTATTGTTCATTGTTTTTGAGATAGCTCACCACTCATACTGAATGGTGTTGGGCTATGTCTTGATTTAGGGCTTCAAGTCATAATATAGTCATGTTCGAAAAAAAGTCATAATGTAGTCATGACGGTAGTGCAACCAAAATGTTGCAAAAGTCCCCCAAAAGAAATACAGAATAAATCTGAAAAAGTTACATATGACGTGACTTCGCATCATGCTCCTCGAAGACTCTCCAATCCAACTCTCTTTTTGATAATTCCAAGTGTTCTAAAAAGGACTTAACAATTTGGACCACAACATTATATAACTTAGATAAAAATTACCGCTTAGCTCGTATATTTTCTAGACTTGTAGAAACATTTGATGAAATCATATCCCATACTCGGAGGTGTTTCTATGTATTCTCTAATGTTGAGCTCCCAAGCTTCATGATTGGCATGGATCATGTCTATCAAAGCTCATGCTTTTGCGGCCATAAAGGCTCCTCTAGATATGAGGTCGACATGTTTCTCATTTCCATTAGTTAGTTATCGATAGAAGAAGTATACAATCACCCAAGCATTCGGGTAATTCATGATTAGGACAATTTTTAAGTAGAGTACACCACACGGTTTTTGTCCAAAATTGCAAGCTAAGTGTGTCGCTCCATATGATTCTTTCTCAGGATAAAAGAGAGTTAGGGAAGCGACGAACAATTGTTACGAACTATGAAAGGTACCTACGAGCTGGTGACATGGCAAACAATTTCAGTTTTACTTTATCAACGATGCAAAAATCAACTTAAACATCCCGCATATTTGATCAAATAATGTAATGTGCTGATATTGATCTTCTGCCCCACAACCAACAAAAGGTTTAGCATGAAGCATTGCAAGTAGGCTCGAATTTACCTTTATAGCTCTCACCATTTGGCATTAATCCTACAAAATATCCTTTTGCAAAGGTACCGAGAGTTCGAGGGCTGCTGAGTTAGTAAAATGGCCAAACTCAACCATGTTCAAGAACATGCAAAATAATTTTGTACATAATGACAAAACATTAGAACAATAGCAATTGACGGACCAATGAAAACATTCTTCTTTTTTAACTCACACCACAGTGACATTATGACATAACAATTGACATATCGATGGAAACATTCTTCTATTTTAACTCACACCACAATGACATTATGACATAACAATTGACATACCAATGAGAATATTCTTCTTTTTTAAGTCACACCACAATGACATTGTGACATAACAATTGCAACATTCACCTTTTTTTAGTAATAATTCTTGTCACAGCAAGATACATATACTACCTCCATCCGGGTTTATTTGGCCCCCTCTTAGTTTGGGCTAAAGTTTGACCATAACTTTAACTAATAAAATGTAGACTATATGTCATAAAAATTATACTATAGGAAACCTCTTTCAAATACAAATGCAACAATATACTTCTTGTATCATATAATTTATATTTTGTTAGTTTTACTTATCGTCAAAGTTTGACCCAAAATCGAGAGCGCCCAATAAACCCAGACAGAGGGAGTATATATCAATTCAGTATTTGCAACAAACGATTTATAGTCTCTGATACGTCTCTGTAACATCCCCATGTATTAAGCTACAGTGATCACCCTTTTGATAATGCCAAGTCACCAAGATTAACAGTGCTTGATCATCATTTGAATCATATCTCATTTCAAATTCCAATTCAAATTGAAATTCAAATATGAAGTAAAAATAAAAGTTATTCAAGTTTGAAAACTAAAATGTTCATAATATTTCCAATAATCCCAAAGCAATTATAAAAATAAGATCAACATTATTGAAATTCCCTAAGTGACTCTAACATCCAAAAACAGTAGCATTTAAACCCAATTTCGTTTAAAATAAAATTCAAATGAAATTATCTTGCCTCCAAACCTTTTTATGGCATTACCTAATAATGCATAGTAATTATTTGTCAAGGTCACACATTTTGCAAAAGTCATTTGGTGGCTCGTTTAATTGCAAACAGTGGCTGTTTTGTTTAAACAGAAAAGAAAAAGGAAAAATGCCTACTGCCTACTCTTGCGCTGGGCCTAAGTGACTACAGGGGCAGCCCAACCCACTCCCCTGGTCGTCCCCTACCTCCCTCCCTCTCTCCTGGCGTGTCGCCACCGCAGAGCGCGCACACCCATGCCCCCCCTGCGAGAGCGCTCGACAACGCATCGCTGCGGCCCCGCGGCGCCTACAAGACCCCGCGTCCTCCTGGAACCCTAGCTTCCCCCCTCCTCCCCTTCTCTCCCTCACTCTCCCGCCGCGACCAAAACCGCCATGGCTGCGCCCTCGTAAGCGCCGTGGCCAACGGCCCCCTCACGCCGCTCCACCCTGTCCACCAGCCTCCCCGCCGATGTCCACATCGACTGCGGGCTCTTGTTCGACCGGAGCCGCACCGAGCCGTCACCCTCGACCCCGTCTACGCCGCCGGCCACCGGAGATCCTCCTCGTCGCTTCGCCGCCCCGAGCCCGCCTTTGCACCCCTACCGGACCGCTGTGAGCGCCGCCTCGCCCCCCCCACTCTCCCCTGGCTCGCGCACGGCCTTCGGCCACCTCTCCCGAGAGCTCCCGTAGCCACCGCCGCCGGCCGTCGTCGTTGCCGCCATTTCGGTTACCCCCGACAGCAGCCACTTACCCCAGTAGATGCGCGGCAACGCGCTCGTTCGAATGGGACCATCCGCCGGTCGTTTGGTCGACGGAGGGAGAGATCCGACCACCGCCGTCGCGCCACCGCGCCAACTCCGGCATGGCCCACTGACGGGTGGCCCCCCCACCGTCATTAGCACTAATCTAACCCCCCACTGACTCACTGACACCGGGCCCCACACGTTTAATTAAGAGCTAATAAAAATGTTTTAATAAATAAACACTGACAGGTGGGGCCACAGTTACTGTTTAAATGGATAAGCCCCGCTGAGTCAGCGAGCTGACTCAGCACTAGGGCCCACCAGTCAGTCTCTGTTGACTGGTCTGTTGACCCAGTCACGGGCCCACCAGTCAGCCACTGTGTGAGCTGGCTGGGTACAAAACTGGGTGAACCTAGCAATTTCATTTACTGTTTAAATTCGAATTTAGTAATTAAAATAATTCCAGAAAATGTTTAAAACTTTGGAAAATCATAGAAAATAAACCGTAGCTCGGATCAAAAAGTTTTCTACATGAAAGTTGAGCAGAAAAACGAGACGAATCCGAATACGCCCTCCATTTACCTTTCACATGCCCACAGCTATGCAAACATGGAACCTTCCCCTCCGGTTCATCTGTCTGACAGATGCCCGAAGGCCGGGAAAATACCCCAGATATTTTCCCGCTTCATCTACAACGTGTAGTACTGCGATAGGTCACCACCAGCACTGCATACTGCCATGCCATGCATCGTGCTGCATTTGTTTGCTTGTATTTATTGTTTCTTCCCCCTCTTCTCCTCCGGTAGACCCCGACACTGACGCTGCTCCCGAGTACGACTACACCGCAGAGGACCAGTCCCTTTCAGCAGAGCTTCCAGGCAAGGAAAACCCCCTTGATCATCCAGATATCGCCTACTCTTTCTCTCTATTGCTTGCATTAGAATTGCTTGTGTTGTTGCTCTGTTAGCTCCTATTCTGATGCATAGCCTGATTTCGTCGCCTACTGTTGATACCTACCTGTTGCCCTATGATGCTTAGTTAGGTATGCTATGTTTCATCAGCTGGCCCTTCACCCTTGTCCGTTTGCCATGCTTGTTATCGGGCCGTGATCACTCTGGGTGATGATCACGGAAATATTTACATATTACAATACTTTAAACTGTAAAGTCGGGCCGGCTCCAAGAGTGCCCGCGAGAGAATAATATTAAAGACGGGTCGGCTACAAGAGCACCCGCGAGTGATATTGTGGCGCAACGACAGGGCAGGCGGAGACCACCTAGGAGAGAGGTGGGCCTGGTCCCTGGTCGTTGGACCGTGTGTTACCAAGTCGGAGCGACAGGAATCATGTTCGTCTTCGCGAGTTACTAAACACGCCTAATGGATTTGGGTATTTGATCTGAGTTGGCCGCTGGCCTATACGCACTACCACCATGTGGGATAATGGTTATGGGACCCTCGGCGCCGTATGTATCAGTCGAAAGCTCTGTCAGACGTCTAGTTCAGCATTGCGGCCGGGACGGACCAGCGCCATCCAGCACACGGGTGGTGCCTGGCTTCACCCTGCACGCAATGACCCGGAGTGCAAAGGGCGATGGGCCCAAGACCCCTGAGCACTTAGGATGTAGACCGGCGAGGACCTCTCTACTGAGCCTAGGTAGGACTACGTCGTGTCGATCAGCCGAGGCCGGGCATGACCCCGAAAAAGTGTGTCCGGCCAGAGTTAATCGAGCGTGTTGGGTAACAGTAGTGCACCCCTGCAGGGAAGTGATCTATTCGAATAACCGTGTCCACGGTAACAGGACACTCGTAGTTGTATCCTGATCTACTACAACTATGAATGGATACTGTTACAATGATAAACTGTTACTACTGCTCTCGGGATCACTTTCTCGCAGGGTAGTCGAGGAAGGATCTCAGGGCATTGCTAATATATACTTATTTTATATGCTGCTATGTTCTACTCTCTTCTGATGCTACAAGATTGCTTCAAGATGCTAGTCTTCGTTAGGCTAGGCCTCCCCCTCTATTCTGGCATTTCTGCAGTTTAGTCCAAAGATATAGCCCCATTCCTTTGATACCAATGCATACTTAGTATAGTTCTGATGTAAGTCTTGCGAGTACTTTGGATGAGTACTCACGGTTGCTTTGCTTCCCCTTTTTCCCCATATCCGGTTAATTCGATCAGACGTTGGAGTCCAGGAGCAGGAGATCCCCAGAGAAGCCTACTACGACGTGGAGATCCCCGACGACCAGGAGTAGTTCGGAGGCCCTAGGCAGGAGGCCTTCGCCTTTTCGATCAGTGTCGCTGTTTGTGCTAGCCTTCTTAAGGCATCCTTGTTTAACTTTGTGTTTGTACTCAGATGCTATTGCTTCCGCTGATGCTTGTGTAACCCGAGCTTATGTATTCGAGCCCTCGAGGCCCTTGGCTTGTAATATTAAGCTTGTATTATTTTTATTTTGTGTTTAGAGTTGTGTTGTGATATCTTCCCGTGAGTCCTTAGGCTTGATCGTGTGCATTGCGTGTATGATTAGTGCACAATTAAGTCGGGGGCGTCACAAGTTGGTATCAGAGCCGACTGCCTGTAGGAACCCCCCTTTCCAACTCCTTGGCCGAAGTTGAGTCTAGTCTTTGAAAAACTGTTTTGCTTACATGGCTGTGTGGCTTACGGGCCCACATCGCCTATGGATGGGATTAGGATCTTTTATTCCTCCTCCTTACTCCGGGACTCTGATCTCTCTTCTATTCGGGTTAAAGATTTTGCTAACACTAACATTAGGTTCTCGTGATCACATCCACCCAGAGATTTCAATCAACCTTCTTTGAATTGTGGGCCAGGTTCTGCTTCACAGTTTTCACGGACCGCAGGATCCTTTTATCGAGGGCACCCTGCGTCGTCCCCTGCAGATTCCTTGCTCCAATAGTTTTCTCCGACGTTGGTGTAGCCTTTGCTATGTCCCGTTGTTGTATTCCTCACCGCGTGCCTGCGCGCCGCCTAGTTTGTCTAGATGCGTGTGTTTCCGAACTCGTGTTGTTCGTTTGTATCCAACTCCGTGCATGGATTTGTATGCCTTTAATGCCTACTGATATGTCTCCAACGTATCTATAATTTATGAAGTATTCATGCCATATTTATAATAATTCTATATGGTTTTGGTATGATTTGATTAGAACTAACCCGGACTGACGCTGTTTTCAGCAGAACTCCCGTGGTGTTGTTTTTTGTGCAGAAATGAAAGTTTTCCAAATGAGCTGAAACTTTTTGGAGATTTTTTATTGGACAAATAAATTTTTTTGTCACCAAGACCCACTGGAGGGGGGCCACCCAGTGCCCACGAGGCACCAGGGCGCGCCACCCCCCCCATGCGCGCCCTGGTACCTCGTGGGGCCCACGTGGCTCCGTTTCGCGTGATTCCAACGCTGAAAAATCATATATATTCAGAAACCCCCGAAAGTTAACCTAGATGAGTTTTCACGCCGCCGCAAGCCTCTATACTAGAGAGATCCCATCTACAGCCCTTTTCCGGCACCCTGCCGGAGGGGGGAATCATCACCGGAGGCCATCTTCATCATCCCGGCGGTCTCCATGACGAGGAGGGAGTAGTTCACCCTCAGGGTTGAGGGTTTGTACCAGTAGCTATGTGTTTGATCTCTCTCTCTCTCTCGTGTTCTTGAGATGGGACGATCTTGATGTATCGCTAGCTTTGTTGATATAGATGAATCATATGGAGTTTTCCCCTCTCTATCTTCTTGTGATGAATTGAGTTTTCCCTTTGAAGTTTTCTTATCGGATTGAGTCTTTAAGGATTTGAGAACACTTGATGTATGTCTTGCATATGGATATCTGTGGTGACAATGGGATATTCACTTGAGTCACTTGATGTATGTTTTGGTGATCAACTTGCGGGTTCCGTGACCTTGGGGATTTATGCATAAGGGTTGGCACACGTTTTCGTCTTGACTTTCCGGTAGAAACTTTGGGGCACTCTTTGAAGTTCTTTGTGTTGGTTTGAATAGATGAATCTGAGATTGTGTGATGCATATCGTATAATCAAACCCATGGGTACTCGTGGTGACATTGGAGTGCCTAGGTGACATTAGGGTTTTGGTTGATGTGTATCTTAAGGTGTTATTCTAGTACGAACTCTAGGGTTGTTCGTGACAATTAATGGGGATGGCTCATAAGATTGATCGGGAAGGATAACTTTGAGGTGGTTTCATACCCTACAACAATTTCTTCGTTTGTTCTCCGCTATTTGTGACTTTGGAGTGAACTCTTTGTCGCACGTGAGGGATTTACATATGATTCAACTATGTCAACAATGTTGGGAGATCGCACTAGTGAAAGTATGAACCCTAGGCCTTGTTTTTAATCATTGCAATACCGTTTTTATGCCCGTTTACTTTTTGCCACCTTGCTGTTTTTATATTTTTAGATTACAAAAACCTATATCTACTATCCATACTACACTTTTATCATCATCTCTTCGCCGAACTAGTGCACCTATACAATTTACCATTGTATTGGGTGTGTTGGGGACACAAGAGATTTCTTGTATTTGGTTGCAGGGTTGCTTGAGAGATACCAGCTTCAACCTACGCCTCCCACGGATTGATAAACCTTAGGTCATCCACTTGAGGGAAAATTGCTACTGTCCTACAAACCTCTGCGCTTGGAGGCCCAACACGAGTCTACAAGAACAAGTTGTGTAGTAGACATCAAGCTCTTTTCTGGCGCCATTGCCGGGGAGGTGAGTGCTTGAAGGTATATCTTTAGATCTTGCAATCAAATCTTTTAGTTTCTTGTTTTATCACTAGTTTGGTTTATTAAAGAAAACTACAAAAAATGGAATTGAGGTTGCCTCATATTATTCGTCTTTATCATGTCTTTCTTGAAAATAAGGATTCCGATAATTGTGCTCAATTGATAGAAGAAGAATTCAATGAAATGTTTGGCATAAAATCTTTGAATGATGAGCATGATTGCAATGTTGTTAATATGAATTCTTTGAATACCCATGATGCTAATGATATGCAAAGCTACAAGCTTGGGGATGCTATGTGTGATGAAGATGATATTTTTAGTCCCCCAAGTTTTGATGAGAAAATTTATTATGATGATAACATGCCTCCTATTTATGATGATTATATTGATAAAAATGGATTCGGAGAGGTCACAACTTTATTTAATGATGATTCCACTACTTTGGAAGAGGTTTCAATTGACTATGATAACAAAGTTGCTATCTATGATGATTATTGTGATGACATGTATGCTATAAGGAATAATAATAATCATGAAACTTGTCATCATGATTTTAATGCTCAAATTGATTATGCCAATCAAGTATCTCATGATAGTTATTTTGTTGAGTTTGCTCCCACTATTATGAATGAAAAGAAAATTGCTTATGTGGAGAGTAGTAAAATTTCTATGCTTGTGGATCATGAAAAGAATGCTTTATGTGATAGCTATATTGTTGAATTTCTTCATGATGCTACTGAAAATTATTATGAGAGAGGATCATATGGTTCTACATATCTCAATAATATCAAGTTTCCTCTCTTTATGTTGAAAGTTTTGAAGTCTTGCCTGTTTTGCCTTCCTATGCTAGTTGATTCTTGCTCACATAAATTATTTGCTCACAAAATCCCTATGCATAGGAAGTGGGTTAGGCTTAAATGTGCTAGTCATATGCTTCATGATGCTCCCATTGTGTTTCAATTCTTTACTTCTATGTGAGCATCATTGAAATCATCATGCCTAGCTAAAAAGGCATTAAAGAAAAGCGCTTGTTGGGAGACAACCCAATATATATCCTTTCTGTTTTAGTGTGTTCACATGATTAAGATACTGTAGCAATCATGTTTTATATGTTTTATTTCAATAAAGTGCCAAGTATAACCTTTGGGATAGTGTGGATACTTGTTGATTCAATTCTGTGCAAAAACAGAAACTTTTGCCTCCAGTGTTTAATTTCCCAGATTTTACTTGAGCGTCAAAAAATTCTGAAATTTTTACAGGGAATTGGCTTACAATTTTTTTACGTTTTCCTAATTTTTCAGAATTTTCAGATTTCCTGAAGTATGGTAGTTGCTCAGATCATTACAGACTGTTCTGTTTTTGACAGATTCTGTTTTCAATGCATAGTTTGCTTGTTTTAATGTTTCCATAGCTTATATTATGAGATATAAATTGTGGAAATGATAGAATACAGTAGGAATTATATGGGAAAAATTGTTAATCTTGTCTTGGACAGTACCTAAGTGATGGTTTATTCTTTATCATACTAACCGTTCTCACGAAGTTTCGTTAAGTTTTGTGTGATTGAAGTTTTCAAGTTTTGGGTGAGATATCGATATGAGGAGAATAAGGAACGGCAAGACCCTAAGCTTGGGGATGACCAAGGCACCCCAAGGTAATATTAAAGGAATACCCAAGCAACTAAGCTTGGGGATGCCCCGGAAGGCATCCCCTCCTTCGTCTTCAACATTATTGGTAACCTCACTTGGAGCTATATTTTTATTCGTCACATAATATGAGTTTTGCTTGGAGCGTCATTTTATTCTGTTGATATTTGTTTGCTTCTATCAATAATCATATTTTGTGTCTTTTAGTTCAATAAAATGCCATTTATAGCCTTTACTATGCTCAGTTTGCAAGTTCATGTGTTGCTGTTTGAAAACAGAAAATTTTCTGTTATGTCCAGAATATTCCTGAATAGTCAGAACATGATAAAAATCTGAAATTTTTACACAGTAAGCATGAATGAGTTCTCTGTCACGTGGTAATTTTTCAGAATTTTTGGAGTTAGGTAAGTATGGATTCTTATTCCCCTTTTACAGACTGTTCTGTTTTGGCAGATTGCTGTTATAGTTGCATTGTTTGCATATGTTTGCGTGTTTAATGTTCCTATTTGAGGATAGGAGTATTAAATATGAAGAGGCATTTAGTGTGCAATGTTTAATTATAATTTTTGTGATTTGCTACAGTAGAGAATGTTAAGGTTTTGAGTTGATTTATACTAACTTATCTCACAAGTTCTTGTTGAGTTTTATGTGGATGAAGTTTTTAAGATTTAGAGAAACCGTGGTATGAGAGGAATTAAGGAGACACAAGAGCGCAAGCTTGGGGATGCCCAAGGCATCCCAAATTAATATTTCAAGAAGTCTCAAGCATCTAATCTTGGGGATGCCCCGGTTGGCATCACACCTTTCTTCTTCAACAACTATCGGTCAGTTTTGGTTGAGCCTAAGTTTTTGCTTCTTCACATGATATGTGCTATTCTTGGAGTGTCCTTTTATTTTCATTTTGTTTGCTGTTTTAATAAAATTATCAAGATCTGAAACTTTTTAAATGAGAGAGTCCTCACATAGCTACTTAATTGTTTCACTACTCATTGATCTTCGCTTATATATTTTGGAGTAGTTTGTCATTAATTCTCATGCTTCACTTATATCTTTTTGAGAGTTAATAATAGTAATGGTAATTTGCACAAGATATGAATTTGGTCCCAAGATGATGAACATTCGAGAGGAATATAATAAAAACTTTCATATAGATCATTGGATATGATAAGTGTGATTCCTTGCAATGAAAATAATGAAAGAGATCATATGCTAATCTTATGGAAAGTAATGACATTACATAAAGAAAAGTATAAGTGGTAAAATTTATTGGAGATTAACAAGCATAGCATTAGTCAATGATGCAATTCATGAAAAAGTTAATAAGGGAATAGAAGATTCACATGCAAATATACTATCTTGGACATCTTTTATGATTGTGAGCCCCCATTAAGTATTTTATGTCAAAGTGTTGACGTTGGACAAGGAAGACAACGTAATGAATTATGTTTGTTCATATTCACATAGAAGTTATATTGTTATAGATCCTCCAACATGTGGTGCTTTCCCAATATCTTTGCTAGCCAAAAATCCGCACCAAGTAGAGATACTACTTGTGCATCCAAAACCCTCAAACCCAGTTTCTTCCCATGAGTGTCCACCATATCTACCTATGGATTGAATAAGATCCTTCAAGTAAGTTGTCATCTGTGCAAAAAGCAATAAAAATTGCTCCTAAAATATGTATGATCTTTTATTGTAAGGGAAATAAGCGTTGTACGAACTTGTGATGGTAAAGAAATAAAAGTGATGGATTGCATAATAAAGGTTGCTATCACAAGGGGCAATATAACGTGATGTTCCTTTGCATTAAGGGCTTGTGCATCCAAAAATAAAAAGCGCATGACAACCTCTGCTTCCCTCTGCGAAGGGCCTATCTTTTACTTTTATGTATTTATTTTTTATGCAAGAGTCAATAGTGTTCTCCTCTACTTCCTTTTTATTTTTCTCTTTTGCAAGCATCATGTGGTGGGGAAAGATCTAGGCACATATATCCAGTTGGATATGAGTGATCATGAGTTATTATTGTTGACATCACCCTTGAGGTGAATAAGTTGGGAGGCGAAATCACAAGCCCCTATCTTTCTATGTGTCTGGTTGAAACTTTTGCTCCATATATATGTCGTGAGTGTTAGCAATCATAGAAGACTAAATGATGGTTGAGTATGTGGACTTGCTAAAAAGCTCCTACATGAGACCCTTCCTGAAAATATGATGAATTGCAATTGCATTGTTGACTAGAATAGTTTGTTAGTTTCCAAGAAAGTTTATGCCTTATACTTCATTGTTGTGATGAATTGTTACTTGCTCATGAGAAGTTTTATGATAATAAATATTGCTGTTATAATAATGATCTTGCTTTGAATCATTCAAGTACAATGTCCATGCTATAAAAGAAAGGATTATATGGTGATTATGATAGGTAGCATTCCACATCAAAATTTCTGTTTTTAATTGCTACTTTATCATGATGACTTTTATGAGAGAAAGTTGCTGTTATGATGCTAGGAAAAGTGATTGAAATTATCATTGATCAAACTTTTGCACTATACTAGCATTCACACTTCATAAATTATTTCTTTTATCATTTACCTACTCCAGGACGAGTAGGAATTAAGCTTGGGGATGCTGATATGTCTCCAACGTATCTATTATTTATGAAGTATTCATGCCGTATTTATAACAATTCTATATGGTTTTGGTATGATTTGATTAGAACTAACCCGGACTGACGCTGTTTTCAGCAGAACTACCGTGGTGTTGTTTTTTGTGCAGAAATGAAAGTTTTCCAAATGAGCTGAAACTTTTTGGAGATTTTTATTGGACAAATAAAAAAATATTGGCACCAAGACCCACTGGAGGGGGGCCACCCAGTGCCCACGAGGCACCAGGGCGCGCCACCCCCCAGGCGCGCCCTGGTACCTCGTGGGGCCCACGTGGCTCCGTTTCGCGTGATTCCAACGCTGAAAAATCATATATATTCAGAAACCCCCGAAAGTTAACCTAGATGAGTTTTCACGCCGCCACAAGCCTCTGTACTAGAGAGATCCCATCTACAGCCCTTTTCCGGCACCCTGCCGGAGGGGGGAATCATCACCGGAGGCCATCTTCATCATCCCGGCGGTCTCCATGACGAGGAGGGAGTAGTTCACCCTCGGGGTTGAGGGTTTGTACCAGTAGCTATGTGTTTGATATCTCTCTCTCGTGTTCTTGAGATGGCACGATCTTGATGTTTCGCGAGCTTTGTTGATATAGATGAATCATATGGAGTTTTCCCCTCTCTATCTTCTTGTTATGAATTGAGTTTTCCCTTTGAAGTTTTCTTATTGGATTGAGTCTTTAAGGATTTGAGAACACTTGATGTATGTCTTGCATATGGATATCTGTGGTGACAATGGGATATTCACTTGAGTCACTTGATGTATGTTTTGGTGATCAACTTGCGGGTTCCGTGACCTTGGGGATTTATGCATAAGGGTTGGCACACGTTTTCGTCTTGACTTTCTGGTAGAAACTTTGGGGCACTCTTTGAAGTTCTTTGTGTTGGTTTGAATAGATGAATCTGAGATTGTGTGATGCATATCGTATAATCAAACCCATGGGTACTCGTGGTGACATTGGAGTGCCTAGGTGACATTAGGGTTTTGGTTGATGTGTATCTTAAGGTGTTATTCTAGTACGAACTCTAGGGCTGTTCGTGACAATTAATGGGGATGGCTCATAAGATTGATCGGGAAGGATAACTTTGAGGTGGTTTCGTACCCTACAACAATTTCTTCGTTTGTTCTCCGCTATTTGTGACTTTGGAGTGAACTCTTTGTCGCACGTGAGGGATTTACATATGATTCAACTATGTCAACAATGTTGGGAGATCGCACTAGTGAAAGTATGAACCCTAGGCCTTGTTTTTAATCATTGCAATACCGTTTTTATGCCCGTTTACTTTTTGCTACCTTGCTGTTTTTATATTTTTAGATTACAAAAACCTATATCTACTATCCATACTACACTTTTATCATCATCTCTTCGCCGAACTAGTGCACCTATACAATTTACCATTGTATTGGGTGTGTTGGGACCAAAAGAGATTTCTTGTATTTGGTTGCAGGGTTGCTTGAGAGATACCATCTTCAACCTATGCCTCCCACGGATTGATAAACCTTAGGTCATCCACTTGAGGGAAAATTGCTACTGTCCTACAAACCTCTGCGCTTGGAGGCCCAACACGAGTCTACAAGAACAAGTTGTGTAGTAGACATCAACTACTAATATGTATCTAATGCACTTCTTGTTCATTTTCCGTGTTACCTCATGAATGACTCCATACACTGCAGTTGTTCTTGCTAAACTGCCCATGTTGTTTTAGCAGGATGGCTGACGATCCTCCACCTCCACCATATATTGCCGCTATGATGCAGCAGTTTGAACTGAACCGTCAGCTCAACGAAAGTCTGGTGAACCGTTTGGAACGCAACGATGCTCACCAGGAGCCTGGTCCGATCTCACTACAAGATTTCGTGCGCCTCAACCCGTCCACCTTCCGTAACTCATCTGATCCTATGGATGCTGATGATTGGCTCCGTGACATCGCCTTTCAAATGGAGTCAGCTAATGTTGCCCCTGACAGTTTCGTCACCTTCGCGACGTATCACCTGAGGGGCCCAGCTGCTCAATGGTGGGAAAGTCACAGGCGTATGCTGCCTACTGGAACTATAACCACTTGGCAGGAATTTCAGCCAGCCTTCCGTGCACGGCACATCCCACAAGGTCTGATGGACCAGAAGAAGAAGGAATTCCGTAAACTCACACAAGGCAAAATGTCTATGGATGAATATCAGAGGAAATTTCTCGACTTATCCCGCTATGCTGAGGATGATGTCTGCACTGACGCTCGCAAGCAGGAGAAATTCCGTGAAGGATTGCGTCCCGATATTAAGCTCGCACTTGTTGCCCATGATTGCGCGGACTTTGCGACGCTTGTCAGCCAAGCTTTCTGGGCTGAAACGGGCCTGACTGAGTACCAGGAATCGCTCAAGCGTACTCATGATGTTAGCTCATCCTCGGGCCAGCCTGCTCAGAAGCGCAGAGTGTGGGTTCCGCATAATGTCCATCACCGACCTGCCCCTGCACCGATGCCTTATGTTGCACCTCGTCTGCCTCCACCACCAAGACAACTGAATATCTCAAGTGGACAGCCCAATACTATGGCTCCTCGCCCCAATGATGGAAATTGCTTCAACTGTGAACAGCCAGGGCACCCCGCTATCAACTGCCGCCGGGATCAGCCTCAGAATGCACCACGTCCTCCTGATGGTCGAAGGAAGGGCCATCGAACCCATCATTCTAGAAATCGTAAGACCAGGCCGCCTGCTATGGGTCGTGGCCAGGTCACTCATGTCAAAATGGAAGAAGCTCGTGAGTCCCCTAAAATCGTGATGGGTACTCTTCCAGTTAATTCAGTGGCAGCTTCTGTTCTGTTTGATTCCGGGGCATCACATTCCTTTGTGTCTCAACAATTTGCTCAGCTGCATGAACTATCTCTAGAGTTGTTGCCCACCCCTTTGGAGATTAGCACTCCCCGTTCCAGGTGGCAAACCAAGATGGTAAGTCACAACAATCAGATCAGAATTGAAGGATTGACGTTCCCTGCTTCACTCATTGCTCTCGGACCTTCCAACATAGACATTATTCTCGGTATGGACTGGTTGACAGCCCATAATGCTATGATCAACTGTGCCGCCAAGACAGTCCAGCTCACACACCCTTCCGGCCAGACAATCAACTATTCAACTCAGATAGTTCAGAATGCCGAGAGCCAGATATATGCTCTAAATGCATTGAACGCTTCACCTCTTGAGGGAATAGAGAATGTTCCAGTTGTTCGAGACTTTCAAGATGTCTTTCCAGAGGAACTCCCCGGAGTACCACCTGCCAGGGCTGTCGAGTTTGTCATCGACTTAAAACCAGGCACTACCCCTATTGCTAAGGGTCCCTATAAGATGCCGCCACATGAACTCCTTGAGCTTAAGGAGGAAATCGACAAGTCACTTCAAAAGGATTTCATTCGCCCCAGTTCTTCTGCTTGGGGGCACCTTCTCTCTTTGTCAAGAAGAAGGATGGTACGAATCGTCTGGTCCAAGATTACTGACCTATCAACCAGGCAACAATTCAGAACAAGTATCCGCTTCCCAGAATCAACAATCTGTATGATCAGCTAGCTGGTTCCTCAGTATTCTCTAAACTTGATTTGAGATTGGGATACCACCAGATCAGAGTTCGCAAAGAGGATATTCCGAAAACAGCCTTCGTTACTCGCTATGGTTCTTACGAGTACACCGTCATGTCCTTCGGCTTAACCAATGCTCCCGCCACTTTCTCTCGACTGATGAACTACATCTTCATGGATTACCTTGACAAGTTCGTCATGGTTTATCTCGACGATATTCCGATCTACTCCAAGAATGAAGAAGAACATGCCGAACATCTTCGGCTTGTGCTGGAGAAGCTGCGTGAACATCAACTGTATGCCAAGTATTCTAAGTGCGAGTTCTGGTTATCTGAAGTGACATATCTCGGCCACGTGATTTCCAAAGATGGCATTGCTGTTAACCCAGAACGAGTTCGGGCTATTCTTGAATGGACTCCTCCGAAGACTGTCAAGCAAGTCAGAAGTTTTCTCGGACTCGCAAGCTATTGCCGCCGTTTTGTCGAGAACTTCTCTAAGATTGCCAAGCCTCTGACTGATCTGCTTCACAAAGGCGTTAAGTTCGAGTGGACAGAAAAATGTCAGGAGAGTTTTCAGACACTCAAAGACAAGCTGACATCTGCCCCAGTGCTTGCTTCTCCAGATTCTCGCAAGGACTTCATGATTTATTGTGACGCATCCCGTCAAGGATTAGGCTGTGTCCTAATGCAAGAGCACAAGGTGATTGCTTATGGCTCTCGACAGTTGCATCCTCATGAAGAGAACTATCCAACGCATGATCTCGAACTTGCAGCAGTTATTTATGCATTGAAATTATGGCGACATTACCTACTTGGTAATCGTTGCGAGATCTACACGGATCATCAAAGTTTAAAGTACTTGTTCACTCAACCCTCTCTGAACCTCCGTCAGCAAAGATGGATGGAGGCCATTACCGACTATGACTTGGGTATTTCTTATACCCCTGGCAAGGCTAATGTGATGGCTGATGCTTTGAGCCGTAAATCCTACTGTTGTGAACTTGAGGTTGAGCTGCAGCAGCCACTCCTGTATGAAGAGCTTCGAAAGCTGAACATCGAGATAGTTCCTCAAGGATATCTAAATACCTTGGTTGTTGAACCAGATCTCGAGCGCAATATCAACACACGGCAGAAATATGACTCTGAAGTCGAGAAGATTAAGAACTACCTCTCCAAGGGAAATTCTTCGTTCTACCATGTTGATGATGATGGTGCCTTGCTCTTCAAAGGCCGCCTAGTGGTCCCCAGAAAGCATAACCTGGACTCGCGTTCGGATGTCATGAAAGAAGCACATGACACACCTTTGTCTATTCATCCGGGTAGTACCAAGATGTACCAAGACATTCGTCAACGGTACTGGTGGCCTGATATGAAGCGAGACATTGCTCGTTATGTTGCTGAGTGTGATGTTTGCCGTCGCATCAAAGCAGAACATCAAAGGCCTGCTGGAACTCTGCAACCACTTACTATTCCTGAATGGAAATGGGACAAAGTCGAAATGGATTTCATTACTGGTTTTCCCAGATCGCAGAAGGGTCATGATGCTATTTTTGTCGTCATTGACCGATTTTCCAAGGTTGCTCACTTTCTGCCAGTCAAGGAGACGATCACTGCTAGTCAATTAGCAGACTTGTATGTTTCCAGAATCGTGTCACTCCACGGTGTTCCGTTAGAGATCAGCTTAGACCGTGGCAGTCTCTTTACCTCAAGATTTTGGAACAGTTTCCAAGAAGCTATGGGAACTCATCCGTCCTTCAGCACCGCTTTTCACCCCCAGTCCCAGGGACAAGTTGAACGAGTCAATCAAGTGCTTGAAGATATGCTTCGAGCTTGTGTCATCTCATTCGGTAAGAAATGGGAGGAATCTCTACCATATGCTGAATTCTCATACAACAATAGCTATCAGGCTAGTTTGAAGATGGCACCCTTTGAAGTTCTCTATGGACATAAGTGCCGAACCCCTCTGAATTGGTCAGAAACTGGGGAACGGCCACTCTTTGGTCCGGATATTATCCAACATGCCGAAGAACAAGTCCGCATTGTCCGTGAACATTTGAAAACTGCTCAGTCTCGTCAGAAGAGCAATTATGACCGAAAACACCAGGTAATGGTCTATCAACCTGGCGAACAAGCTTACCTCCGTGTCACCCCAATGAAGGGCACTCACCGTTTTGGAATCAAGGGCAAGTTAGCTCCTCGCTACATTGGTCCCTTTCGCATTCTCGCAAGACGTGGAGAAGTGGTATATCAATTGGAATTGCCGCCGAACCTTTCTCAAGTTCATGATGTCTTTCATGTGTCGCAACTCCGTCGCTGCTTCAAGGATCCTATCCGAGCAGTGGATCATGAAATGCTTGAGCTGCAAGAGGATCTTTCTTATCAAGAGTATCCGATCCACATTCTTGATCAAGCTGAACGTCGAACCCGTCAGAAGGCAATCAAGTTCCTTAAAGTTCAGTGGTCAAATCATTCTGAAGATGAAGCCACTTGGGAATGCGAAGATCGTCTTCGTGAAGAATACCCCGCTCTCTTTCAACCTACCTCTTAATTCTCGGGACGAGAATTTTTTTAGAGGAGGAGAATTGTAACATCCCCATGTATTAAGCTACAGTGATCATCCTTTTGATAATGCCAAGTCACCAAGATTAACAGTGCTTGATCATCATTTGAATCATATCTCATTTCAAATTCCAATTCAAATTGAAATTCAAATATGAAGTAAAAATAAAAGTTGTTCAAGTTTGAAAACTAAAATGTTCATAATATTGCAAATAATCCCAAAGCAATTATAAAAATAAGATCAACATTATTGAAATTCCCTAAGTGACTCTAACATCCAAAAATAGTATCAAATAGTAGCATTTAAACCCAATTTCGTTTAAAACAAAATTCAAATGAAATTATCTTGCCTCCAAACCTTTTTATGTCATTACCTAATAATGCATAGTAATTATTTGTCAAGGTTACACATTTTGCAAAAGTCATTTGGTGGCTCATTTAATTGCAAACAGTGGTTGTTCTGTTTAAACAGAAAAGAAAAAGGAAAAATGCCTACTGCCTACTGTTGCGTTGGGCCTAAGTGACTACAGGGGCAGCCCAGCCCACTCCCCTGGTCGTCCCCTACCTCCCTCCCTCTCTCCTGGCGTGTCGCCACCGCAGAGCACGCACGCCCATGGCCCCCCTGCGAGAGCGCTCGACAACGCATCGCTGCGGCCCCGTGGCGCCTACAAGACCCCACACCCTCCTGGAACCCTAGCTTCCCCCCTCCTCCCCTTCTCTCCCTCACTCTCCCGCCGCGACCGAAACCACCATGGCTGCGCCCTCGTAAGCGCCGTGGCCAACAACCCCCTCACGCCGCTCCACCCTATCCACCGGCCTCCCCGCCGACGTCCACATCGACTGCGGGCTCTTGTTCGACCGGAGCCGCACTGAGCCGTCACCCTCGACCCCGTCTACGCCGCCGGCCACCGGAGATCCTCCTCGTCGCTTCGCCGCCTCCGAACCACCCCGAGCCCGCCTTTGCACCCCTACTGGACCGCTGTGAGCGCCGCCTCGCCCCCCACTCTCCCCTGGCTCACGCACGGCCTTCGGCCACCTCTCCCGAGAGCTCCCGTAGCCACCGCCGCCGGCCGTCGTCGTTGACGCCGTTTCGGTTACCCCCGACAGCAGCCACTTACCCCAGTAGATGCGCGGCGACGCACTCGTTCGAATGGGACCATCCGCCGGTCGTTTGGTCGACGGAGGGAGAGATCCGACCACCGCCGCCGCGTTCGGGCGTTGCCGCCGGCGTGCCACTGCGCCAACTCTGGCATGGCCCACTGATGGGTGCCCCCCCACCGTCATTAGCACTAATCTAACCCCCCCACTGACTCATTGACATCGGGCCCCACACGTTTAATTAAGAGCTAATAAAAATGTTTTAATAAATAAACACTGACAGGTGGGGCCGCAGTTACTGTTTAAATGGATAAGCCCCGCTGAGTCAGCGTGCTGACTCAGCACAAGGGCTGATGAGGACATCCCTACTATGGTTCCATCCCTTGAAGATGAACAACCTGTTGCTGCAAAGAAGACGTCCAATGATGAAATCAGGATTGGACCAACTACAAGAGCTCGTGCTAAGTTACTAGAACAACAGGTGAATTCTCTCTTAGTTGATAATGCTATTTCTTTTAATGAGAGCTTTATACTGCCTAAATCCTTGTGTGTATGTGTCATTAGGTACATTGGAGAGGAAGGCATGGCACGAGGGAGCAAGGAGGAGAACAAGGAGGCAATGCAGCTGGGCTGGGAAAAGGATCTTGGAGTTTCCAGGGCGGTAGTACCGCCCTACACCAGCGGTAGTACCGCTTGAGACGGTACTACCGCCCCTACTACCGTGAAAACTACTGGCATCTTTTGGCGCTAACCGGTAGTAGAGCGGTACTGAAGCGGTAGTACCGCTTGGAGCGGTAGTACCGCATGACATCAGCGGTACTACCGTGCTGCCTGCGCGCAGAGTTTCGGGCTGACAGCCCATGTACCCCCTTCGATCTATCTTAGGATATAAATACTCTTCCTTAGGGTTAGTTAGAGTTAGACCACGTTTAAGATAAACCCTAGTTCATGAGATTGCTTGTAAGCATTCATCTTGAATCCTCATCACCAATTCGTATCGATCTGGTGATTATATACTGCAAGTCAAGTGTGATCTGCTGTTCCATTGGGAATTAGTATATTGCAATTCTAACCGTTCGTGGTCGACGGCTGCGTGCGCAAGTGTGTGACGTTGTGAATATCCAAAGGGTTGAGACCTTTTGCATTGGCATCAGGGATCAAGAGAGGGAGAGTTCATCGGCGACATACAAGTTATCCTACACCATCATCATCACCACCGCCGCTTACTGAGAAGATCGGGACACCCCATATCATCTTGGTATCAGATTTCCAGTGTTGCCTCGGTAAGCATCCACCAAATCATCCGTAGATTAGTTGTTTTTCATCCTACCCAGAAAAAGCCTCACAAAAATATTAGGGTTCTTAGTTGTTTGCCATAGCCTAGATTGCATCGTAGATTGGTTTTAGTTGCTGGTCGTTGTGTCTTTCTTTTTGCGTCGCTTTGCCTTCGAATCGATTGATTTTAGTTTCCATCGTAGCTTGCATCGTAGATTGGCTTTTGTTTCGATCCATTATCCTGTTTTGCAAATTCCAATCCATAGCCACAGCCTGTCTACACAAAGGTGTTAGGAACTTACCCACGAGACTAGTTTCCGCTCTACAGGCTGCTCATATAGGTTTTGGTGCTTTGCAAAAACTCGACGTGATCCAAGAACAGTCGCCGCTGCCTGCGATCTATTGTGGCTGAAAAAAAAAAAAAAAGAGGAGAGAGAAAAAGTTTTTTTACTGTTCACGTACTGTTCACGTGACAGTTGAAAAAAAAAAAAAAAAAAAAAGAGGAGAGAGAAAAAGTTTTTTACTGTTCACGTACTGTTCACGTGACAGTTGAAAAAAAAAAAAAAAAACAAAACAAAAAAAAACAGAGACAACGAAAAGAAAGAAAGAATCAGTGGCCGGAAGTTGTTGCTATCTATTGCATTGTTGGAGTTTTATCGTGCGATTGTGCACTAGTAGAATTGAGCAATCTTGTGCCTGTTTACTTTGAGCATTGCTAGTGTCTCTCGAGTGCATTGCACCACATCTTGTTTTATAGTTGCTTTGCCACATTTTTCTCCACCGTGTGTGTTTCCTGGGGTGTTGTCACACGATCAGCACTAGGACTTGTCTTCGGTGTAGATAGGATACCATACCTAGCTCCACCATATAATCCTGCTCTGTCGTGTGATTGCTCTCATACCCGGGTATTCACTTCATCACATCCGTGCATTAGTCATCCATCTGAACGGGTAAGCATTACTATTCACCTTGGAACGGTAAGATTTCCTTTTCTTGTCAGTTTTGAGTGAGTTGTGAGTGTGCCCCCACACAGATTTTGATTTTTGCACTAACCTACTAATCATGTCTTCTAGTGATGTTGATGTGCTGCAGAAAAAGGCTGATGACGAGTGTGTTTCCTGGAAAGACCATGAAGCTCTCCGCGTTCATTTGACGGGGGCTCTTGATAGATCCGCTGAAAACATTGAGGCTGATATGCAAGTTATACAAATGAAAGTGGATGCCACTGATACTACCGTCAACGCTATGCAAACTCAAGTCAATGCTCTCCAAACAAGTATACAGCAGTTGACAACTTCAGTTAATGGGCTCCGTGTCGCTCTTGAGCAACGCCAACATGACGACCATGACGATGCTGATAGTGTGCATGATGACAATGATAACATGGTGGGCAATCATGGCCGTGGGCGTGGTTTTCAAGGGCCTGGTCGTCTACCACCACAGGGTGCTCGGCGTGTACCGCTTCAGGAGGATGATGGTTTGGGCAAGCCCAAGTTCACGATTCCTAGATTTGAAGGCTCCACTGATGTTGAAGAGTATCTCACTTGGGAGCTTAAGATGGAGAAATTATGGCGTTTGCATGATTATACTGAAGATAGGAAGGTCAAGCTTGCTTCTTCTGAATTTGATGGTTATGCATTGCGTTGGTGGGATAGCGTGGTCAGTACTCGCCGCGAGGACAATGAGCTTCCTGTTCGTACATGGCGTGAGATGAAGGCGGTGATGAAAGCTCGTTTTGTTCCCACTAATTACTTGCGGACAGTTTTTGATAAATTGACACAATTGAAGCAAGGTTCCATGACGGTTGATGCATATTATATGGAGATGGAGATGTTGATGCAGCGTGCTCGAGTGCGCGAGTCTGTTGAGATGACTATGCAACGTTTTCTCCATGGGCTGAAATATAACATTAAGGGTATTGTTAGACATCACCAGTACACTACAATGAATGAGCTGCTCCATCATGCAAGAGAAGCTGAATCCCAGTTGGCTGAAGAAGCTCAAATCAAAAGCCGTTATACTACAGCAGGGCGGTTCTCTAACAGAACACCGCCGCCCCCTAGTGAGGGCGCTGCCAACCGCCCCTCTTCTTCAGCAACCAAACCAGCCTCCACAGTTCCACATTCCAAGCAACCTGCTGCCCCTGTTGCTAGCTCAGGTTCCAATATGTCTACAGCCCGTAATAGAGATATGCTTTGTCATACATGTGGAGGAAAGGGACACTTCAAGCGAGAGTGCCCCAATAGAAAAGTGATGATTGTAAACGATGACAATGAGTATGAGACTGGAGATGATGCTGATCCATATGCTTCCGATGACGATGAGTACACACGTGATGAGGGCATTGATGCTTTTGCTTCTCCAGCACCTACTATTGTTGTTTCGCAGCGTGCTCTTAGTGTGCAGCCACATGTTGATTCACAGCGCTGCAATTTGTTCCAAACAAAAGCACTAGTTGGCCCCAACAAAGCTTGCAAGGTGATCATTGATGGAGGTAGCTGCCGCAATCTTGCAAGCAAGGAATTATGTGCCAAGTTAAATCTGAAATATTTACCTCACCCCAATCCGTATTATGTACAATGGTTGAGTGACAATGGTGAGATGAAGGTGCGTCATATGGTGCGCGTAAATTTTGAGATAGGACCATACAAGGATTCCATTGAATTTGATGTGGTACCTATGACAGTTTGCCATCTTTTATTGGGTCGGCCATGGCTCTATGACCGTCATGTGCAACACAATGGCCGTGCCAATACTTATCACTTGGAGTTCAAGGGCAAGAAGATCAATCTACAGCCTATGTCACCACAGCAAATTGTGAATGAGTCTCGTCAGAAAACAGAAGTGAATATTGAACAGCCACCTGCACGAGAGAACAATGTAAAAGCCGTGCGTGATAATATAACGAAAAGTGCGAGAGAGCCTAGTTTGCTTATATTAGCCACCACAAAAGACATGAGAGAATTTCGAGAGGATCCTACAGCCCTGCCTCTTGTGCTTATGTACAAAGGCGAGGTTTTAGTTTCTAATGATACACAATCTGTTTCTCTTGGTGTGTCTACTGTTTTGCAGGAATATGGCGATGTGTTTCCGGAGGAGGTACCATCGGGGCTGCCACCATTGCGTGGAATTGAGCACCAAATTGATCTTATACCCGGCGCCACCCTCCCCAACCGAGCGCCATACAGGACCAATCCCGAAGAAACGAAGGAAATACAGAAGCAAGTGCAAGCACTACTAGACAAAGGGTATATTCGTGTTTCTCTTAGTCCTTGTGCTGTTCCTGTTATTTTGGTGCCTAAGAAAGATGGTACATGGCGCATGTGCGTAGATTGTAGAGCTATTAACAACATCACTATTCGATATCGTCATCCTATTCCACGCTTAGCGGATATGTTAGATGAATTGAGTGGTGCTGCTGTTTTCTCTAAGATTGATTTGCGTAGTGGTTACCATCAAATTCGCATGAAGGAAGGAGATGAATGGAAAACTGCTTTCAAAACTAAATTCGGTTTATATGAGTGGTTAGTTATGCCTTTTGGTCTTACTAATGCACCTAGTACCTTCATGAGGTTAATGAATCATGTTTTGAGAAAGTTTATTGGTCGTTTTGTGGTTGTATATTTTGATGATATCCTTATTTACAGCCGCAATGAATCTGAACATTGTGATCATATTAGACAGGTTTTGCAAGTGTTGCGTGACAATAAATTGTATGCTAATCTTGAGAAGTGCACATTTGCAAAAGATAAAGTGATATTTCTGGGATACGTTGTATCTAAGCATGGGGTAGAAGTAGATTCATCTAAGATTGAAGCAATTCAAGATTGGCCTACTCCCATGAATGTTAGTCAAGTACGAAGTTTTCACGGTCTTGCTGGTTTCTATCGCCGTTTTGTGAAAGACTTTAGTACTATTGCTGCACCATTGAATGAATTAACGAAGAAAGGTGTGCCTTTTGTGTGGGGCGCAACCCAAGATCATGCTTTTGATGAGCTGAAACGTTTGCTTACTTCTGCACCATTACTTGCACTACCAGATTTTTCCAAACAATTTGAAGTTGAATGTGATGCTAGTGGTATTGGTATTGGTGGTGTGTTGATGCAAGAAGGTAGACCTATTGCCTATTTCAGCGAGAAACTTTCTGGTGCTAGACTGAATTATCCTGTTTATGATAAAGAATTGTATGCGCTTGTTCGAGTTCTTGAGGTTTGGCAACATTATTTGTGGCCAAAAGAATTTATCATACATTCTGATCATGAAGCATTGAAGTATTTGAAAGCTCAATCCAATTTGCATCGACGCTTAGCTAAATGGGTTGAGTTTATTGAGTCTTTTCCATATATCATTACGCATAAGAAGGGAAAAGATAACATTGTTGCTGATGCTCTCTCTAGGAAGAACATGCTCTTGACACGTCTCGATATTCAAATTCCTGGTTTAGAGAGTTTGTGTGATTTGTATGCAACTGATCATGATTTTGCTGAACCATATCGTTTATGTTTGCTTCGCAATGCATGGGAGAAATACCACATCCATGATCGCTACTTGTTTCGAGCTAACAAACTTTGTGTTCCAGAATCGTCCGTCCGTTTGCTATTGTTGCAGGAATCACATGCAGGAGGATTGATGGGTCACTTTGGGCGTGAGAAGACGTTGCTCATGCTGGCTGATCACTTTTATTGGCCCAAGATGAGGCGCGATGTGGACAGGTTTGTTCGGCGCTGCATTACATGTCACAAGTCCAAGTCCAAACTGAAGCCTCACGGTTTGTATACGCCACTACCTACACCTACCACACCATGGGAAGATATAAGTATGGATTTTGTGTTAGGTTTGCCACGCACTAAAAGAGGTCATGATTCTATATTTGTGGTAGTGGATAGATTTTCTAAGATGGCACATTTTATTGCATGCCACAAAAGCGACGATGCGTCGCATGTTGCTAACCTGTTTTTCAGGGACATCGTACGCTTGCATGGAGTGCCAAAGACAATTGTTTCTGACAGGGACGTGAAGTTTATGAGCTACTTCTGGAAGACTTTGTGGGGAAAGCTAGGAACGAAGTTGCTGTTCAGTACAACATGTCACCCACAAACTGATGGTCAAACGGAGGTGGTGAATCGCACATTGTCCCAATTGCTGCGAGTTATGATTAAGAAAAATCTGCGTGAGTGGGAGGAGTGTTTGCCACATGTTGAGTTCGCCTATAACAGGGCTGTGCACACTACCACCCAGCTTTGTCCTTTTGAGGTGGTGTATGGCTTCAAACCAATTACACCACTAGATTTGCTGCCTCTTCCATTACATGAGAGGGTTAATATGGAGGCATCAAACAGAGCAGATTATGTGAAGAAGATTCATGAGAAGACACGAGAGGCTATTGAGAAGCAAGGCAAGAACATTGCTGCTGCACGAAATCAATCAAGAAAGAAAGTTTTGTTCCAGCCTGGTGATATGGTGTGGGTGCATCTTCGCAAGGACAGGTTTCCACAGTTGAGACGTTCTAAACTTCGGCCACGTGGTGCTGGTCCTTACAAGGTGTTAGCCAAGATAAATGACAATGCCTACTCGATTGATATTCCTATTGCTGAATTTGGTGGCGTTAGCAACAGTTTCAACGTTGCTGATTTGTCCCCATGTGACGTCGATGACCTTGGAGCGTCGGGGTCGACGCCTTTTGAAGGGGGGGAGGATGATGAGGACATCCCTACTATGGTTCCATCCCTTGAAGATGAACAACCTGTTGCTGCAAAGAAGACGTCCAATGATGAAATCAGGATTGGACCAACTACAAGAGCTCGTGCTAAGTTACTAGAACAACAGGTGAATTCTCTCTTAGTTGATAATGCTATTTCTTTTAATGAGAGCTTTATACTGCCTAAATCCTTGTGTGTATGTGTCATTAGGTACATTGGAGAGGAAGGCATGGCACGAGGGAGCAAGGAGGAGAACAAGGAGGCAATGCAGCTGGGCTGGGAAAAGGATCTTGGAGTTTCCAGGGCGGTAGTACCGCCCTACACCAGCGGTAGTACCGCTTGAGACGGTACTACCGCCCCTACTACCGTGAAAACTACTGGCATCTTTTGGCGCTAACCGGTAGTAGAGCGGTACTGAAGCGGTAGTACCGCTTGGAGCGGTAGTACCGCATGACATCAGCGGTACTACCGTGCTGCCTGCGCGCAGAGTTTCGGGCTGACAGCCCATGTACCCCCTTCGATCTATCTTAGGATATAAATACTCTTCCTTAGGGTTAGTTAGAGTTAGACCACGTTTAAGATAAACCCTAGTTCATGAGATTGCTTGTAAGCATTCATCTTGAATCCTCATCACCAATTCGTATCGATCTGGTGATTATATACTGCAAGTCAAGTGTGATCTGCTGTTCCATTGGGAATTAGTATATTGCAATTCTAACCGTTCGTGGTCGACGGCTGCGTGCGCAAGTGTGTGACGTTGTGAATATCCAAAGGGTTGAGACCTTTTGCATTGGCATCAGGGATCAAGAGAGGGAGAGTTCATCGGCGACATACAAGTTATCCTACACCATCATCATCACCACCGCCGCTTACTGAGAAGATCGGGACACCCCATATCAAGGGCCCACCAGTCAGTCTCTGTTGACTGGTCTGTTGACCCAGTCAACGGGCCCACCAGTCAGCCACTGTGTGAGCTGGCTGGGTACAAAACTGGGTGAACCTAGCAATTTTATTTACTATTTAAATTCGAATTTAGTAATTAAAATAATTCTAGAAAATGTTTAAAACTTTGGAAAATCATAGAAAATAAACCGTAGCTCGGATCAAAAAGTTTTCTACATGAAAGTTGATCAGAAAAACGAGATGAATCCGAATACACCCTCTGTTTACCTTTCACATGCCCACAGCTATGCAAACATGGAACATTCCCCTCTGGTTCATCTGTCTGACAGATGCCCGAAGGCCGGGAAAATACCCCAGATATTTTCCCGCTTCATCTGCAACGTGTAGTACTGCGATAGGTCACCACCAGCACTGCATACTGCCATGCCATGCATCGTGCTGCATTTGTTTGTTTGTATTTATTGTTTCTTCCCCCTCTTCTCCTCCGGTAGACCCCGAGACTGATGCTGCTCCCGACTACGACTACACCGCAGAGGACCAGTCCCTTTCAGCAGAGCTTACAGGCAAACAAAACCCCCTTGATCATCCAGATATCGCCTACTCTTCCTCTCTATTGCTTGCATTAGAATTGATTCTGTTGTTGCTCCGTTAGCTCCTATTCTGATGCATAGCCTGATTTCGTCGCCTAGTGTTGATACATACCTGTTACCCTATGATGCTTAGTTAGGTATGCTATGTTTCATCAGCTGGCCCTTCACCCTTGTCCGTTTGCCATGCTTGTTATTGGGCCGTGATCACTCTGGGTGATGATCACGGAAATATTTACATATTGCAATACTTTAAACTGTAAAGTCGGGTCGGTCCAAGAGTGCCCGCGAGAGAATAATATTAAAGACGGGTCGGCTCCAAGAGCACCCGCGAGTGATATTGTGGCGGAACAACAGGGCAGGCGGAGACCACCTAGGAGAGAGGTGGGCCTGGTCCCTGGTCGTTGGACCGCATGTTACCAAGTCGGAGCGACAGAATCCTGTTCGTCTTCGCGAGTTACTAAATACGCCTAATGAATTTGGGTATTTGATCTGAGTTGGCCGCTGGCCTATACACACTACCACCACGTGGGATAATGGTTATGGGACCCTCGGCGCCATATGTATCAGCCGAAAGCTCTGTCAGACGTCCAGTTCAGCGTTGCGGCCGGGACGGACCGGCGCCATCCAGCACACGGGTGGTGCCTGGCTTCACTCTCCACGCAACGACCCGGAGTGCAAAGGGCGATGGTCCCAAGAACCCTGAGCACTTAGGATGTAGACCGGCGAGGACCTCTCTGCTGAGCCTAGGTAGGACTACATCGTGTCGATCAGCCGAGGCCGGGCATGACCCCGAAAAAGTGTGTCCGGCCAGAGTTAATCGAGCGTGTTGGGTAACAGTAGTGCACCCCTGCAGGGAAGTGATCTATTCGAATAGCCGTGTCCACGGTAACAGGACGCTCAGAGTTGTATCCCGATCTACTACGACTATGAATGGATACTGTTACAATGATAAACTGTTACTACTGCTCGCGGGATCACTTTCTCGCGGGGTAGTCGAGGAAGGATCTCAGGGCATTGCTAATATATACTTATTATATATGCTGCTATGTTCTACTCTCTTCTGATGCTGCAAGATTGCTTCAAGATGCTAGTCTTCATTAGGCTAGGCCTCCCCCTCTGTTCTGGCATTTCTGCAGTTTAGTCCAAAGATATAGCCCCATTCCTTTGGTACCGATGCATACTTAGTATAGTTCTGATGTAAGTCTTGCGAGTACTTTGGATGAGTACTCACGGTTGCTTTGCTTCCCCTTTTTCCCCATACCCGGTTAATTCGATCAGATGTTGGAGTCCAGGAGCAGGAGATCCCCAGAGAAGCCTACCACGACGTGGAGATCCCCGACGACCAGGAGTAGTTCGGAGGCCCTAGGCAGGAGGCCTTCGCCTTTTCGATCAGTGTCGCTGTTTGTGCTAGCCTTCTTAAGGCATCCTTGTTTAACTTTGTGTCTGTACTCAGATGCTATTGCTTCCGCTGATGCTTGTGTAACCCGAGCTTATGTATTCGAGCCCTCGAGGCCCCTGGCTTGTAATATTAAGCTTGTATTATTTGTATTTTGTGTTTAGAGTTGTGTTGTGATATCTTCCCGTGAGTCCTTAGGCTTGATCGTGTGCATTGCGTGTATGATTAGTGCACAATGAAGTTGGGGGCGTCACAGTCTCCAACGTATCTATAATTTTTGATTGTTCCATGCTATTATAGTATTAATCTTGGATGTTTTTATATGCAATTATATGCATTTATATATAATTTTTTGGGACTAACCTATTAACCTAGTGCCCAGTGCCAGTTGCTGTTTTCTGCTTGTTTTTGGTTTTTCAGGAAATCAGTACCAAACGAAGTCCAAATGCCACAAAACTTTTAGGAGATTTTTTTCTGGACAAAAGAGACCCTGGAGACTTGGAGAGGAGGCCAGAAGGTTCACAAGGCCTCCACAAGGCAACAGGGCGCGACCCCGGGGGGGGGGGGGGGGCGCCCTGATGCCTTGTGGGGCCCTTGTGGCTCTGTTTGACCTAATTCCACTTATATAAATTCTCAAATATTCAGAAACCAATAGAGAGCCAACCTGAATAACTTTTACGCTGCCTAACGATGTCCTGGATTAGGGGGTGCCAACCTAGCTGGCACGTCTCCTCGGTTGGGCCGATATGCCCTCGTACGTGATCAAGATGGACTCCGGAGGCCGCACACGGGAGACGTGATTGAGGCTGTCTCTACCGAAGACTTGTAGTACACTTCAAGATTTTTCCAGCCGCCTTACTCCTAGATACCGACCTTGTAACCCTAGATACCCTCCCTGGCGTGTATATAAGCCGTGGGGTATAGCCCGTAGGGAACAACAACGCAATATCGCTCACCTAGTCCTAGAAATTAGACACATATTACGATCTCGAGGTAGATAAACTCTGTACTTGATACATCTCCATCAATATAAACAGAAGCAGGACGTAGGGTTTTACCTCCATCAAGAGGGACCGAACCTGGGTAAACATCGTCTCCATCATCTCTGTTACCACCGATCCAAGATCCACAGCTCGGGACCCCCTACCCCGAGGTTTGCCGGTTTTTACACCGACACTGGTGCTTTCATTGAGAGTTCCGCTGCGTGATCACCAGAAGGATTGATGGCTCACCTGTAGATCAACTGCGCCAACGGCCACGAGGACGTTTATGCCCCCGGCCAGCTTTTCGTCTTCAGCAGCATGGTATTTTGCGCCGACTCGACGGGTCACCTGACCTCTGTCGAGAACTATGCCCCAGGTCGGATCGTGACTTTCGGTGGCCTTGAGTACACTGCGGATTCCCGTGGTGAACTCATCCTATCGGGATGGACTCCCGGCCGGATCGAGAGCTCGGCCGGTTCTGGAGGCTCGACTCCGGAACCGAACTCTGTCACGGCGCCTCTTGAGACCCCTGACGCCGCCGCTCTGGCCAGTCGTTGCCCGATCGCCAGTCCGGAGATAGATCTGGCTCCCACTTCCGAAATTGCGCCGGTGCCAGAACTGATTTTGGCGCAGAACCCGGAATTATGTTCAGATTCCCTTCGCTCCGAAAACGCATCTGGTTACACGCCGGGTGTACTTCGAATCAGCCCTGCCTATGGCGCATCCATGAATCCCGAAGAGTTATCTCACCTCAATGAGATGCTTGACCGCATCCGGAGCATGTCCATCTCGGACGGCAAGACTTTGGTTTATAATCAGATCGGACTTAAAGCCGATGATAGGGAAATTTACATCCCACCCACCACCCACCTAGTCGCCACGATCGACGATTTAACCGATGTGTTGGACTACGGCGAACCCTCAGACATGGAGGAAGACGTCGATGGCCCCATCGAGAACACCTTGGCCCCGGTAAACGCGGGTAGGTGGACCGCCACGTCCACCTACTATGTTTACATGGTGGACACCCCCGAAACCCCTCCAAGACGTCGGCGAAGGCGCCGAAGGGGCAATAATGGGGAACCCAGTGGCAACGACGCGACAGCCAATAACGGCGATGCGGAAGACGGCGATGCCGATAACCGTGAGGAGGACGTTCAAGCCTCCCCAGTAAGGAACGGCACACCAGACCGACCTCTTGGGGACTCAGATCCCGATGACCTCTTCGAAGGGGCCGATGACAACTACATGCCGGAATCTGATGAGGAAGAGAGCCTCGGCACCGAGGACTACATCGTCCCCGAAGACACTTTTGAACAAAAACGCTTCCAGCGGCGCCTCGTTGCGACGGCCCGGAGCTTAAAGCGCAAGCAGCAGCAGCTGCAGGCCAACACCGATGCGCTAAATGAAAAGTGGATCGAAGTGCTCTCCGCCGAGCAAGACATGGAGAACCGATGCCATAACACGCTGAAATCATACCCACGCAGGCGACTGTTACCGAAGTTTGACGAGGAGCTCGCTGATGACCTCGATCGCCCCCCTAGAGGCCGGGACATGCCAAGATGAGAAGACCCCGGTGAACGGCCACCTCCACGCCGTCATGGCAAAGACCCCGTGGACTACCTAGATCCTCATGACGCCAGACGTCGTATTGAGGAAAATAGGGTTCCCCCTCGGTCCATCTATGGATAAAGGGGACGTGCGCCCACTGGGCCCGACGGCTACGATACCTGGGTGGACAGGAACGGTCGTGCCCGAGATCAAGCCTACTCGCGGCTTTCTCCCGACCTCCGACGAGATGCTCCTTGGTCCCGAGGCCCGGCTCACCCAATCTACTTTACAGACAGGGTGATGGAACATCAATTCCCGGAAGGGTTTAAACCCATCAACATAGAATCATACGATGGTACTATGGACCCAGCAGTTTGGATCGAAGATTTCCTCCTGCATATACACATGGCCAACGGAGATGATCTCCATGGCATTAAATATATGTTGCTCAAGCTAAAGGGGCCAGCGAGGCACTGGCTTAACAGCCTCCCTCCTCACTCTATCGGCAGCTGGGAGGCCCTAGAAGACGCTTTTCGAGCAAACTTCCAGGGCACATATGTCCGACCTCCGGACGCTGATGACCTTAGCCGTGTCACCTAGCAGCCAGGCGAATCAGCCTGGAAATTCTGGAATAGGTTCCTCACCAAGAAGAACCAGATCATAGATTGCTCCGAAGCCGAGGCCATCGCCGCATTTAAAAACAATATTCGAGATGAATGGTTGGCTCGACAACTCGGCCAGGATAAGCCGAGAACTATGGCTGCCCTGACCTCACTGATGACCCGCTTTTGTGTGGGAGAAGATAGCTGGCTCGCCCGAAGTACTCATAACGGTGAGGCAGGCACCTCGGAAATTTGCGACGCTAATGGAAAACCAAAGCGCAACAAAAATAAGCGCAGGTATAAAAATGGCGGAAGCGACACTGAAGACGCCGCGGTCAACGCAGGGTTCACCGGACCTAAATCCGGGAAGAGAGGAAAACCCTTTAAAGGGAATAAAGACGGACCTAGCCAGCTTGATAGGCTCCTGGACTGCCCATGTGGGATTCACGGTACTCAGGAAAAACCAGCAAACCAAACTAATAGGAATTGCTGGGTCTTTAAACAAGCCGACAAGATAGCGGCAGAGGGTCAGAGTAAAACCCAACACCGCAGCGACGACGAGGATGAACCTCGGCATCCCAATAATGGAGGCCAAAAGAAATTTCCTAATGAGGTAACAGAGGTCAACATGATCTATGTCACCCACATCCCTAAAAGGGAGTGGAAGCATGTACTTCGGGACGTATACGCGCTGGAGCCAGTCGCCCCAAAGTATAACCCATGGTCGGCCTACCCGAGCACTTTCGACAAGCACGATCATTCGACCAGCAGCAGGCACGGCGGATCGGCAGCGCTCGTCCTGGACCCTATTGTTGATGGTTATCATTTAACACGCGTCCTAATGGACGGGGGAAGCAGCCTTAACCTCATCTACAAGGACACAGTTCGAAAGATGGGCATCGACTCATCTCGGATCAAGCCGAGATCTACCACCTTTAAAGGTGTCATTCCAGGCGTCGAAGCCCATTGTACCGGAACAGTTACCCTAGAGGTAGTCTCCGGTTCACCCGAGAACTTCCGAAGCGAGGAGTTAATCTTCGATATCGTACCCTTTCGGAGTGGATACCATGCGCTCTTAGGGCGCACAGCCTTTGCATGCTTCAACGCAGTCCCGCATTATGCCTACCTCAAGCTCAAAATGCTGGGACCCAACGGCGTCATCACAGTCAATGGTAACACAGAACGTTCACTCCGGACAGAGGAACAGACCGCGGCTTTTGCAGCCGAGGTTCAAGCGTCCGAGGAGGCAGCCCGCAGCGATAAACGCGCCGCCCGCTCTTTGAAGCATGCCCGGGCTGCACAAATCGACCTCGGCCGGATACCCCCGCACCCGAAATAGGGATGCGGGCTCCTCGTGTGCCCTCTCTGGAGTGGGCACTATGTCCCCAGAGCGCATAACTTTGCACTCAAAATTCCCTGGGACGTCGAGGAGCCAGAACAATTACCCAAACGTCAGGCGTGGATTAACCACGCAAAGACGAGGCTTAGAGCCCCTGCACAGGCAAGTATCTGTAAAAGAAAAAGCCAAACATGACTACGTCTACATGGTTTTAACCACAGAGTGACTTTGGCAGCATCTCCCTTCAAGGAACTCGGTCAATCAAACACTTAAAGTGTATAAAGGGCCGGAGGGGCATCAACCCTCGCAAATTCCTCACCATCAATGGTGAAGATCTGGTCAACAGTTCGGAAACGCAGACGTGCGGCAGGTCGCGGCCTGGATCCTTCAAAATCCGTTAGCAATTATCCGACCTGTTTCTTCCTTTTCCTTCTTTACCATTTACATTGTACTCTTTCAATTACTCTCGTCTTAGCTGGGCATGTACACGATTGATATTATGATATAAAGAAACTATGCCCTTTCAAGGTCTCTATTGTATTTCTTTATCAGCAAAGCTCCTCTGGGACGATGAAGTTCTCCAAAAAGATGCAACTTTATAACAAAGTCCGAGGTATTCGGCGTCTCGGATTTTGGCCTTATATGCATCAGTTTTGAGCCTAGATTTCGGTCAATAGTTGGGTTTCCCGGCTCCTACGTGTACCCCTTACGTTTCCGATGAATTCGGCTAAGGGTGTAACGGGAGAACCACTGCGATTGCGCCGCCAGGTCAATTGGCATGGCACCTCAGTGGAGAAAGCCAAAAACTGACTATCTAGGTAGGCGTAAACTGGTCTGCCATCCGGAGATCGCGTCAAGCGATGTGACGATAGAGATCATCCGTGTCAAACGAAGGGCTTTCATTCCTAGCCGAAGTGTGCTATGGCCTAGACCTCGGCCGACTTGGCCGAACACTTCCCACATCGGGGGCTGGTCATCAGCCCCCACAGTCAAACTCCTATGACTAAGTGAAAGATATCAAGCCACTATAGTCCGATTGCCTAATTCCTATAAGTCGCCGACCGCCTCCGGGTACCGAGACGTCGGCTAAGGGTCCAGCGTGCCTTAAGGAACACCCTTTGTATGACCTACACTAGGGCTGAAGCCGACGACTGGCCACTCTCATTTTAAACAGTCATATCGGAGGAATAATTAAATTACAAAACAACACACATAGAATTTCAAGCCATTTTCATTCAACAAAAGATAAACTTTTTACATCGTACTCTCCAGCATTCCGGAGTATCACTTAGAAATACAGAGTGTCTTTGGGACACATGGCTTCGGTGGTCCGAGCTCCCGCCTCCACGTCGGCGAAGAACTGCTCGGCGGTGCGCGGCTTGTCGGCAGGAGGGCCTGTGGCACATGTCTCCACGTCAACCTTGCGGAAATGCGTCTTCACGCAAGTGTACGCCCTTCGCGCCCCTTCGAAGCACGCGGACCTTTTCCAGCGATCCACGCAGGCCACGACATCTCGGAGACGAGCCGTAAGGCCGAAGAGGCTCTTCGGCATGGCTTCGTCAGGCCACAGAGCGATGCAGAGGTCCTGGAGCGCCGGTCTCATCATGCGAAACAGCTCCACCAGCTGCTTCACTCGATGATGCAGCAGCTGCGCGGACGGCGACCCTGGAAACTGCCCCCAGAAGGCCTTCTCCGCCTCGTGGCCCGCCAGCTGGCCGAAGTATGCCACCGCATCCGCCGCGCTCTGCGGGAGATCCACAAAGACCTCTGTGGAATGCCATAACTGGGTGAGCTCGACACACCCTTTGCTGCCAAACGAACACTGCAGCAAAAATATCTTACCCGAGGCAATTTGCTCCACTTGCTGGAGCACCTCGCGGTCAGCTCGGGCCGAGGTCTTGAGCTCGGAGTGGGCATGTTGAAGTTTCTCGAGCTCCTCCTTCGTTTGTCGCCCCTCCTCCTGAAGTTGGCCGCGTGCTTCAAACGCGCCCTTCAGGGTCTCCTCGACCTCTAGCACCCGCGCTTGGTGCTTTTCCCCGGCTACCTTCTCGGCGGCCCGGGCCTTATCGGTCGCGGCGACAGCAGCCTCCTGCTGCCGCACCTCCTTGCGAGCCCTTTCGAGCTCGGCCTTGAGCGTCTCTAGCTCCGCTGTCAACACAGTTCGGCCTTAGTTGTTTTCTTTAACACACATTATACCTCTTCGTCCAAAGTACAAGGCAAGTTTAAACTTGCTTACCTTGAGATTGCTCAAGTTTCCGGTTCATCTTCGCCATCTCTTTGGAGACGGAGTCCGGAACCGAGGTCAAAACCTGGAACATAACAGATCCTTATTACAAAGGGAATAGTTAAGATTGCTAAAAAGCTCGAGGACGGCTGCCTCCAGCAGCGCCCTGGGGGCTACTCAACCGGCTCCTACTTCATCAAGCAACCCCGATGCCAGTTTCTTGAAACCGACTTCGGGCTCGGGGGCTACTCACTCGCTAAGCCGTTTGGCAGGCTGTGCTATTATGTCCTCGTACAAAACTCATAAAACAAAGAGCTTAAATAGGCAAATTGAATGCGCAGAAAGCGTACCTCGAAACCTGCTACGAGGTTCTTGAAAACCTCATGCAGGCCGGCCCCTGCGGACCGGTAGCCCTGTAGCGCCGAACCTATCAAGGCGCGGTGCTCTTCCTTGATGGACGAGCCCTTTAGGGCGTCCTCCATCTCCTCGGTCTACCCCGCGCCGGCCCGTCCTTGGGCAGTTGGTTGGGGTGGAGGGATGACCTCGGATGCATCCACCCGAGCAGCCTCTGCCTGGGGTGGCCGAGCCGAGGTGGATGCCGGCTGGGCCAATGGCTGGCCCAGCCCTTCTTCGATGACCTCGGGGCGCTCTGTCCCCGGGTCTTGTTGGGCCAAGGTATCGTCCTCGGCCATGATCGCCACCTCGTTGGTCCCCGCCGTGTTGACGTCGGGGAACAGGGTGGATGTGGCCTCCCCTAGCCCATCGTGCGTCGGGGAAGGAGCGGCGGGCTCTGGAGTCCCGCTGGCGGAGGGCAACCCGCTTGAGGAACCGTTGGGGATTACCCTCGGCGGACTGCATGAGGAAAAGTCACTTCGGTAAAGATTTCCCTCGCTAAAAGAATAACCTGTCAGATTGAAAAACGAGAGACAGAGACAACGGCTTACCCTCGGGGTGCCGGCTTCTTTCTTCCCACAGCAAGGAGGTCTTGTTCTGAGTCATCGGAGAGTTCGGCTCTCTCAGGTGACTTGTGGGCAGCCCCGGGCGAGGTTCGCCTCGGCTTCTTTGGAGCCTTCGGCGGCATGCCTACGTCAGCGTCTTCCAACGCCAACCTCTTCCCCTTCGGGGGGGGGGGGGGGACCTCCTCCTCCTCGCCCTCCTCTGCGTCACCATCTTGGGCGGCGAAGGTGTGGGTCTCCTCGGACCGGGTGACCGAAGTCCCGTGAGTCCGAGCACTTGACCTCCCCTTCTGGGACTTCGTCCCTTTGGGGTCCACCACATGTGGCTCCTTGGTCAAAAGCGCTGAGAGTAGGGGAGTTGGGGGCTGCTCTGGCAGCGGGGCCGGGCATCATACCCCTTGTACCTAGGCCAACCACTTCTGCAAAATGTCAAAACACGACGATTCAAGTAAAAACTTTACTCCTCCGTGCAATGAGCAAAAAACAAAGATCGAAGGGCGGAACCACTCACCGGGGGGGGGGGGGGGGGCTCATAGCCATGTTCGAGGCCACGGTCCTCCCCTTCCTTGGGGATCTTGTCCTTGGCCAGCTTCATGAGCCTTATCCACATGGCTGCCAAGGTGGAGCGGAAGAAGGAGGTGATGGTGTCCATGTCCTCGGGCTTTTGTGCCCACATCGGGGTAGCCCGAAGTTGGAGAGGGAGTATGCGGCGGTTGAGCATGACATTGATGACGTCGGCTAGCTCAACCTTCCCCGTTGTGGACCACCACAGGATCCTGTCGATCAGGGTCTCCACCTCTTCTGGCTTCCCCCAAGCGATGCCCTTCTCCTTCCAGGACTTGAGTTTCTTGGGAGGCCCGATTGAGAAGGCCGGGACCTCGGTTTGACCAGGGGCGAGTGGCTCGGTGATGTAAAACCACTCTCTTTGCCACTCCTTCACCGTCTCGATGAAGGTGATCTTGAACCAGGTGGCCCCCTGGTTTTTACTGATCATGGCCCCTCCGCATTCCGCGAGATCCGAGCCACTTGACTTCGGTTTGATCCCGAAGAGCTTTAGCCACAAGCCGAAGTGCGGCTCACAACAGAGGAAGGCCTCGCAGACCCCGCGCATGAAGGGGTGCAGCGGGAATCCCAGGCCTCGGATGAGGTGGGGGACGAAGACCACCCGCTTCCCGGCGTTGGGAGCGGGCACCAGCTAGCCGGCCGCTGGAGCACGGGCGGCGATGGTGGGGGTCAGATACCCCGCGTCGCGCAGCTCTGCGATGGTGGCGGCCGTCACGATGGAGCCGCCCCAGTGCCCCTTGAGGGTGTCGGCCATGGCTGGTTGAGGAGTTGGGCTCGCGAAAGGGAAAGGCGTGCTGGTTGGATCTGGGCGCTGGAGCTAGATGAAGCAACAGTGGGGGAAGAATGGGAGCGTGGGCTATCGCGCTGTTTTCCTTTGCTCTTATAAGCCTATGAAAGGCCAAGAGTCCCCCCCCCCCCCGCTGCGCCGATAAATTCGTAGTTGCTATCAAAAATGCCGTTGAAGCATATGGGGGGAAACAAAATCTTGATGATATCCCTAAGAAAGCGGGCACGATCTCTGCCTCGAAGGGACGTGCTAGTAAAAAGGCTGCCTCGAACCATGATTTGAGGGGGTAGCAGTAACTGCTCAACCTGTCGGAGGGCAAGCCTCTCCGATAAAGTTGTCAGGCCGGATTGGATCGTTCATACCTAAAGAACAAGCCTTCGAGGCTAAGATATCTACCCACTTCGGGCAGGGTACGAGCTCGGTTGGACCACGGATGTTGATGCTCCTTTAAGAGAATCCAAAATGCAAAGTGGAACTCGTCTGTCAAGCCGAGGACTCCGGACCCGAAGTGATGTTTGCTGAAAGTCGTTCTCGTCATAGAAGACCAGTTCGGGGGCTACTGACGGGGTCCTGGATTAGGGGGTGCCAACTTAGCCGGCCCGTCTCCTCGGTTGGGCCGATATGCCCTCGTACGTGATCGAGATGGACTCCGAAGGCCGCACACGGGAGACGTGATCGAGGCTGTCTCTACCGAAGACTTGTAGTACACTTCAAGATTTTTCCAGCCGCCTTACTCCTAGATACCGACCTTGTAACCCTAGATACCCTCCCTGGCATGTATATGAGCCGTGGGGTTTAGCCCGTAGGGAACAACAACACAATATCGCTCACCTAGCCCTAGAAGTTAGACACATATTGCGATCTCGAGGTAGATCAACTCTGTACTTGATACATCTCCATCAATATAAACAGAAGCATGACGTAGGGTTTTACCTCCATCAAGAGGGCCCGAACCTGGGTAAACATCATCTCCATCATCTCTGTTACCACCGATCCAAGATCCACAGCTCGGGACCCCCTACACCGAGGTCTGCCGGTTTTTACACTGACACCGCCGCAAGCCTCTGTTCTTCCGCGATCCCATCTGGAGGCCCTTTCCAGTACTCTGCCGGAGGGGGAATCGATCACGGAGGGCTTCTACATCAACCTTGCTGCCCTTCCGATGATGTGTGAGTAGTTTACCACAGACCTACAGGTCCATAGCTAGTAGCTAGATGGCTTCTTCTCTCTCTTTGATCTTCAATACCATGTTCTCCTCGATGTTCTTGGAGTTCAATCCGATGTAATCTTCTTTTGCGGTGTGTTTGTTGGGATCCGATGAATTGTGAGTTTATGATCAGATTATTCATGAGAAATATTTGAGTCTTCTCTGAACTCTTTTATGCATAATTGTTATAGCTTTGTATTTCTCTCCGATCTATCGATTTGGTTTGGCCAACTAGATTGGTTTATCTTTGCAATGGGAGAGGTGCTTTGTGATGGGTTCAATCTTGCGGTGCTCAATCCCAGTGACAGAAAGGGACATGACACGTATTTGTATTGTTGCCATTAAGGATAAAAAGATGGGGTTTAATCATATTGCTTGAGTTTACTTTGTCTACATCATGTCATCTTGCTTAAGGCGTTACTCTGTTTCATACTTAATACCCTAGATGCATGCTGGATAGCGGTCGATGGGTGGAGTAATAGTAGTAGATGCAAGCAGGAGTCGGTCTACTTGTCTCAGATGTGATGCCTATATACATGATCATTGCCATGAATCCGTCATAATTATTTGCTTTTCTATCAATTGCCCAACAGTAATTTGTTTACCCACCGTATATTCTGCGCTCGAGAGAGAAGCCTCTAGTGAAAACTATGGCCCCCGGGTCTACTTTTATCATATATTAAAATCCAAAAATACCTTGCTACAATTTATTTACTTTTAATTTATTTAGTATTTTAGTTTATCTATCTATCACTATCAGAATTAATCCTTGCAAATAACCGCTAAGAGGATTGACAACCCTCTTATTTGCGTTGGGTGCAAGTGTTTGCTTTTGTGTGTGCAGGTGCTGCTAAAGGGATTTTGTGTGGTTCTCCTACTGGATTGATAACCTTGGTTCTTAACTGAGGGAAATACTTATCTCTACTATACTGCATCATCCTCTCCTCTTCGGGGAAATGCCAACGCAGTCTACAAGTAGCAGGAAGAATTTCTGGCGCCGTTGCCGGGGAGACATCACCAAAATTTATCAAGTACCTTCGCACAAACTATCATCCACTTGCATTTACTTTATTTTCCTTTTATTTGCATTTGCCTCTCGTTTTCATCTCCCCCACTTCTCATTTTTTTACAAAAACACAAAAATATTTTTATTTGCTTGTTTGCTAGTTTGCTTGCTTTGCCGTGATGTCTCAAGAAAATACAAAATTGTGTGACTTTTCCAATACTAATAATAATGATTTTATTAGTACTCCTATTGCTCCTCCTGCCACTAGTGCAGAGTCGTGTGACATTAATGCTGTTTTGCTCAATCTTGTTCTGAAAGAACAATTTTCTGGTAGTCCTAATGAAGATGCTACATCCCATCTAAATACTTTCGTTGAACTTTGTGATATGCAAAAGAAAAAAGATGTGGATAATGATATTGTCAAATTGAAATTATTTCCTTTCTCACTACGAGATCGTGCTAAAACTTGGTTTTCATCCTTGCCTAGAAATAGTATTGATTCTTGGGATAAGTGTAAGGATGCTTTTATTGCCAAGTATTTTCCTCCCGCTAAGATTATTTCTTTAAGAAATCAAATTATGAATTTTAAGCAACTTGAACATGAGCATGTTGCACAATCTTGGGAGAGAATTAAATTAATGATAAGAAATTGCCCAACACATGGTTTAAGTTTATGGATGATCATACAATTTTTTTATGCGGGACTAAACTTTGTTTCTAGAAATTTGCTAGACTCTGCCGCAGGTGGTACTTTTATGGAAATTACATTGGGAGAAGCTACAAAACTTCTTGACAATATTATGAAAAATTATTCTCAATGGCACACTGAACGAACTCCAACTGGTAAGAAGGTAAATTCTGTTGAACGAATTAATACTTTGAGTGATAAGATGGATGCTCTTATGAAATTGGTTTCTAGTAAAAAAGCTCATATTGATCCTAATGATGTGCCATTGTCTACTTTTATTGATCAAAATAATGATGCTATTGATGTGAATTTTGTCTCTAGAAATAATTTCAACAACAATGCTTATAGGGGTAATTTCAATCCTAGGTCGTTTCCTGAAAATTCCTCTAATAATTATGGTAATTCCCATGGTAATCCATATAATAATAATAGGACACCCTCTGATCTTGAAAGTAATATTAAAGAATTTATTAATTCACAAAAGAATTTTAATGCTATGGTAGAAGTAAAATTGAATGGAGTTGATGAATTGGCTAGGAACATGGATAGAATTGCTCTTGATGTTGAAAATCTCAAAACTAAAATTTTGCCACCCAAGCATGATATAAATGAGTCTATTAAAGCTATCTATGTCTCCATTAATGAAAGTAAAGAAAGGACCGCTAGGTTGGGAGCTAAGCGAGAATTTCTAGAAAAGGCTATTCCACCCGGTTTCTATCATAGTAATGATAAAGATATTAAAATGATTGGTGTCACCCCTATTGAATCTCTATTTAGTAATATAAAACTTGATGAAAAAGGGAATGAAGAAGAGTCAACTTTAGATAGAAGGAGTCCCAATTGCTTGGAGGGTGATAATCTTAATGAAAAATGTGACAAAAGTGGGTTTGGAGAGGTCAAAACTTTAAATAGTAATGCACCCACTACTTTGGATTACAATGACTTTAATTATGATAGTTGTTCTTTAATTGAGTGTATTTCCTTGTTGCAACCCATGATTAATTCACCAAATGCATATGAGCAAAATAAAGCTTTCACTAAACATATTGTAGAAGCTATGATGAAAGCTCATGAAGAGAAACTTGAGTTGGAAGTTTCAAGTCCTAGAAAATTACAAAATGGATGGGAACCTACTATTAAAGTAAAAATTAAAGATTATGAATGTAATGCTCTATGTGATCTTGGTGCTAGCGTTTCCAGTATACCAAATATTTGTGTGATGTGCTAGGTCTCACCGATATGGATCCTTGTTCCCTTAATTTGCATCTAGCGGATTCCACTATCACTACAAAAAAAGCACTTCCGTGATGATACGTCTTTGTCACAGTAGGTCAAGTTTTCTGTCATGCATGTACATCCGTGAAAATTTTATGACAGAATCAAGATAGTCATACCTATGCTGTCGTAGAAGTGTTCCATGACAATACTGAAATTATCATCACGGAAGTGTCCACTTCCATGACGATAAATGTCGCGTCATGGAAGTGTTTTCATCAAGGGTGACCGACACGTGGCATCCAACGTAACGGGTCGCCGTTAAGCTATCGGGTGCGGGTTTGGATCCGATAACCCGTTAGCAGCCCTGACCAATGGCGATTTTCCACGTGTAAATTTCTCATTCGCCGGCCGATCCACGTGTCCGCTCGGCGTCGCGACAGATGTTATCCACCCAATGGACGAGACAACCTATGGAAAAGTGACACGTGGCACGGCCCAAAACATGCCCATTTAGCTAAAAAGGCCGGCCCAGCCAAAATAAGCGGGCCGGCCCATTTATGGCCTACTTTTGTCTGGCCCATTTACAAAAACGGCCCAGACGAGATATGCCAATTCGGCCCGTCAATGGCCCGTTAACGATTTGACACCATTGCGGCCCATCTTCTGTTCCAGCCCATTAACAGCCCGCTATGTCTTTGGGCTCATTTGCCGGCCGAGGTTCTTTCGGCCTGTTAGAGGCCCATTATGGAGATGGGCCAATTTCTAGGCTGTACGACTTTTGGCCTGTTAGAGGCCCAACATAGGCTTCGGCCAATTTCCTAGCGGTACGTATTTCGGCCTTTTAGCGGCCCATTAGGGATTTGGGCCAACTTCCAGCCCGGTGTATCTTTCGGCCTGTTAACGGCCCACACCATAGTTGGGCCATTTACATTCTGAACTGACTTTTGGCCTCTTAACGGCCCATGTTCTCCATGAACCAATTCCAGCCCAATATGAGTTTCGGCCTGTTAAAGGTCCGTTTTGTATATGGACCCACTTATGGCCCGATTGGCTTTCGGCCTGTTAACGGCCCGACTCGGAATGGGCCAAGCAGTAATTTTGATCTATTTCGGCTTGCTAAGGGCCCGTAGGCCCATTTCCACTGTTGGAGCCCAATCGAGGTTTCGGCCTGCTAACGGCCCGTCAACTAATTGGGCCTGCTAAATTTCCTGCATGGCTACATGCCCATTGAATGACAGGGCCAAATACAGTCCATCGAAGGCCCACGTCTATTTGGGCCCAGCTACTACTTTGAGCCCATTATGAGGAACAATTATGGACTGTGGCAGAGCCCATCTAGTAACTACAGGCCGACTACCGGGCCATTACAGGCCCTGGGCTGTTCCCCTAGAAGAAAGGCCCATGTCGCATTGTTCCAGTTATTAATTTCACTGCATATTTTGGCTTGTTTGCCGCCAGCTAAGGTTTCGTCTGAGAAAGCTCGGGTGCAACCCCGCGCTAAGCAAATATACGCATAAAAGGGAAAATGTAGCATATCGAAGCATATATTACAGGAAATTACATCCACTGGGCAATCAAAGATTGATGCCAGTGCAAATAAACGAACAGAGCTTAACGATCTACAACCTCACAATCTGCAACCTCAGCGCGGATGACGCCCATAAGCATGTGAGCATGTTCTTTCTTCTTTGCTATACTGTCACTGAAATCATCGATCAGTTGTTGTTGCGCAAGAATGTGCACCTCTGATTCCTCCACGATTTCCATCATTGCTTCAACCAATAATTGGTTCACAAACATACATCTTTTTCGTTGGATTCGAGACAGAGGAAACTGAACAGATTCATATGGGGATTTTGGCAGGCTTGTATCAATGATAGTGGAAAGTGTCTCGACCACTGCATCATAACTTAAATAAGAGGGGAAACTGAACAGATTAATCAAGAGTTATTGCCATATTACCTTCGCTAGATTTATTGGAGAGAAACAATGGGGTTGCCTTGCTGTCTTGAGACTTTGTCGTATTATCTTTAGCAGCCTGCACCAAATCATCGGCCAGGTCAGTTAATACTTAATAGGAAAGTAACATTCACACAATGAACGTTTGGGCAACCAGACCACACCGGCCTACACCGAATTAACACAACATGGCACTGCTATCATCAGTCGGGTAAGTTTATAGGAAAGCAACATTGACACGATGAACGATTGGGCAAAAAGACCACACCACTAGAATTTAGTAATGTGCAATATATGAGATAGTACAATGATGCAGCTCAATATGCAAAACTACCAGGCAGTTACCCTTACAAAAATCTACATTAGTGCCTTAATTATACATTTTGCTACAAGTAAATTTAGATCATATAATTGGTGTAGGGTAGTGAAGGTTGGATTCACGCCCATGGTACTTAATAAACTACATACTGATGTAAAATTATAGTGACATACAACATGTACTTACATCAGCATTGGAGCGCAGAGCATTGCTGCAAGATACTTTCCTCGAACACGATCCCAGTTTAGAACGTTTGTTGTCCTTTAAGCATATTTTCTACAACAAAGATGTGTAAGATAGATGTAGAATATATAAGATCAAATGTGATCTGAATACTATAAAATTTCATGATGCGAGGATACGCACACTCTTCCTAGCAAGGAGTTGACATGTTTTTGTTGAAATGGAGCTGACTGGTTCTTTGGCCACTAGAATCTGGTTATTATCTGGAGGACTTGGGTTTCTCTGTGCTGAAGCAGTTCCGATGAACACTTGAGTTGGGTTACTATCTCCTGGAGTTTGGATCTTTTGCATAGAACTTGTTTGTACCCCTTCAGATTCTAACATAGCCCTCTTCCGCTTACATACCTTGTACAGAAGAATGGTGCTTCAGTTATAAAACATGCTATGGCAGAGAGATGGAATAGGTACTGAAGAATAGAAAGGCATGACATATTGACATGTACTCCCTCCATCCGAAAATAAATGGATGTGTCTAGACGTATTGTACTCCTAGATACATCCATTTTTATGCATTTCTACCACAAGTAATACAGACGGAGGGAGTATGATGTACTCCCTCCGTAAAGAAATATAATAGTGTTTAGATCACTGTTTCTTTACAGAGGGAGTATAAGCTAAGGATACGATAGGACAACAGAGTAAAAGAAACAATCGTTGAATGTAAAACTGTATGATAGCTGGAATAGGTATAGAAAAACAGCAAGGCAGCATAATCACATGTCTGATGGGAAAACTAAGATCACATTGCAACAGAACAATAGAACAGCACTTCAATGTAAAAAACCATGGTATGGTAGACGGATGGAGTACATACTGACGAACAACAATGAATGAGATATTCAGAAGGATGATGTCCAAACTAAGCAGATGACATTGCAGCAGAGTAGAATGACAGTACTTGAATTTGAAAAGATGTTATCATGAATGGAATAGGTACAGACAAACTGTAAGGCATGACGTATTCACATGTATGATCAGCGGGCTAAGCACATGGCATTGCAACAGAGTAGATGCATTGCAAGACATTATATGCATGATGCTACCCATATCATGGGTCAAGATAGAGCAAAGACCTTCTGTGGTGAATAGGAATCATTATCTCTCTACAACTCTTCTGAAGAACTACATTTAACTGTTCCATCATATTGAATATCATTGAGGTCGAGTATGTTGGCCGTTGCATTGCTCCACGAATTTCTTTTAGTGGATTTGTTCTGATTTTCAATATCACTGTGTGCAATAATATCTGACATGCATGGAAAACAACTAGTAGTGAGATTATTTAATGAGTGCCTGTAGGAGACGACATAAATAGTAGGAGTCCACTTAAATAGCAGCAACATGATGATACCTCAAAGACTAAGGAGAGAGCACACATGATAGCTACAAAATATATACTGTTTATACTCGAGATTAACTAAATGGCACACAAAAGTACTACAGAACAACAACATAGGTAATACTAGAAGGGGTATAATCACCAGCCTGTGGGATAGCTTTGGCTGAGGGACGATAACTATGGAACAACGTTAACTCCTGCACAAGTCTCTTATCTGAAGTAAGACTAAGAGATCAACATTAATGTACAGTGACAAGTGATAATCTATTTTCCATGCTTAGATGAAGAACGAAGCCATAAATGCTGCAGACAAGTGAGATGAGGGTACAACCTATCTTGCCGCCCTCCGTAGGAGTGAGCATCATCTGCTGAATCGTCGATGGCGCTGTGGTTGTTGTGGCTGTCCATGTCTGGCTGGCACATACGAGGCAGGGAACTCTTGAGTGGGGAGTATAGTTCCCATCTGGTGCATGTGTCCCTTGTTGGAGCAGCTCCGGTGAGAAGGAAGACGGTGTGGCTGAAGATGCAGAAAACACACAATGTTAAGAATGACACATATTTCTGATCTGAAGAAATATGATCAACACTCAGGTACGAGACAGGTCACACGTCAGTTCACTGAAAACTAAATTGTGGTCACACGCTTTTTTTCACTGTCCGATCTACGTCGGATGGCTGGATGGCCGTCTTGTGCCTCCCGACTGTCACTGTTCAGGATCTTCCTTGAACAGCCAGCGAGCACCGGCAGAGGAGCCTGCCTCCGCCGTCCCTGGCCACGGTAGCTCTGACCTCAACCCCGCCCCCTACCCCACCGCACTGCCGTGGTTGCGCCGTCCCCCGACCATACCTCAAAGACTCGCCGTCATCCAGATCTGGTGCCAGCAGTACCTCAACCCACGCAACACTAAGATAGGCACCGAAGCGCTGCTTCCGCGACGAACCTGCGCCCCCTGCCCGCACCCCTATGATAGACACCGAGGCACTCCTTCCCCAGCCAACCAACAGCCTAGGAGCTCCGCCGCCTCGAGGGGAGCTGCTTCCTTCCATTTGGAACCGACTGACCCAGAATAAAAATCCAGGCGACTGACGCCTAGGTAAAGTGAATAAGATGAGTGTACGACCTATCTTGCGGCCCGGTGAAGTAGGTAGCTCCATCTGCCGAGTCGGTGGGGCCGGCGCGGTTGCGGTGGCTGCCGACGGCGGGAAAGCAGATATGTGGCGGCGGTCGATGGCTACGGGGGACCAGAGCCGGTGCGCTGGACGCGTCCGAAGTACGAGCCGCTCCGGCGCCATGCACGACGGCGCGGTTGAATCGGCTCCTGCACGGTTCACGCGGTCGTCGTCGAGGCAGCTCTGGCAGCACGAAGTAAGAGGCGCACGGCCCAGTGCCCGACGGCAAATGGACTGCAGCTCTGGCATTGGGGAGGAGGGCGGTAGTGAATCTGGTGCGGTGGGGGGGCCATGGAGGAGGGGCTGAGGTTTCGCGGTAGGGGAGAAGGTGATTTGGCGCCCACGGTGTATGAATGGGGAATTGGGAGGGGGCCATGTCTTAACGACGCATTTGTCTGAAATGTGGGGGAAGTTACAATTCTACCCCTGTGTTTTGGCTTGTGGGCTTGTGTCTGAGTCTTGAGGTCGGGGATAGTAGGGTAATTTTGCTTCTCCCAAATAGTGGGTGCCAGCGAGGAGGGCGACGATTTCGGCCGAGGAGAGGGTGTTTTGCCGCCCATGGTTTATGAATTATTCGACGCCTGCGATTTCGGCTGAGGAGAGGGTGTTTTGACGCCCATGGTTTATGAATTATTCGGCGTCTGTCATTTCGGCTGATGGGAGGGCGCACTTCGATGAAGTTACAAACCTATCCTCGGTATACAACGGGCCAATTGATGCGGGTCCCAGATAGGCTGGTAATTTCACATCTCCCATTTATTTGCTCGGGCGAATTCCACCGAGCAGAGGGTGTTTTGGCGGTTCATTCAAATTTTGGGAGAACAAGCATCCACGTCTACCGTACCAAGTCGATCCGAATCATATTTAGAAATATTAGTTCTATAGTGTCACATCTTGCCACTTCTTTTTTAGATGGTGAGATGATGCTCGGGACTAATGTGTATTTACATGCTCGTTGCTACCGATTAATTTGACAAATAGTTGACCCACTTAAAAACGGGAATCAAACCAGAAATGAAATATCTCAATTCAATGAAATAGCTTTTTGACCCGGTCAAAATTGTGGACTACATCCAAAATTGAACACATCAATTAAATAACATGTTGTATTATAGTACTCCATGAACATGCTCGAAGTCAAATTAATGAACCTGTCTGATACGCATATCTCCGTTCATGTGTGAATTGCAAACACCATGTTCTCCAATTCAAACATTTGAATACAATTTTATACTGAATCATGGTTTATATCAATCTTCGATGTAAAAACGCGACCTCTCCCCTCTCCCGCACTCCTGTTCTCTCTCTAGCCGACACTCTTTCTTTCTATCGCGCGCACACGAACACAATCCTTATCGGTCTTTCTCTCTCCCTCCCCCCTCTCTCTCTCTCTCTCTCTCTCTCTCTCTCTCTCTCTCGCTCGCTCTCTAGGTCTTTCTAGCTCGCATGCACACTCTATGTATAGGTCTCCCTCGCACACAATGTATGACTCTCTGCTCAAGGCTAAATAGCTAGCTAGGGTGCACTCATAGTACACACACAAATTCTCTCGCTCGTTATCCATAACTCTCTCATGCACCACTCCGTCGTCTCCCGGCTCCTCTCTCTCTCTCTCTCTCTCAAACATTCTACCTCCCTAGGTCACACATACACATATCTCACTCGCACTAGATAGACCCATCTAACATTCTCTCTTCCTCGTTCCCTCTCTGTCTCACACGCGCCCGTGCACACACACACACACACACACAATCTCCCCCTAGCTAAGTACGAGTATCGATGCACTCCCCTAGGTATGACTATCTCTCACACTCTCCATCAGAAACACACGCATTGTCTCTTTCGCTCCCTAGGACTATCTCGATCTCTCTCGGGGCTTCTTTCTATCGCACGCACACCTTTATCTCTCGATCTCCCACCCATATAGTCCCCTCACAATCTGAAGGGGATCTCTCTATCACAAACACACCCTATCTCCCTCCCCATGCCTCCATTTTCTCCATACGTCCCTCTCGACCTCTGTCCCTTGTTTGCAAGACCACTCTTGGACACGTGCTATAGGGGTCTTTCTCTCCATTGCAACAACCACACACTATTTGCGTGTATATCCTCACCTCGCTTTCTCTCTCGGAGATGCATGCGTGATATGTTTGCATAAGAGACACACACACTTTCTCTCTATTTTATCGTGTGTTGTCCCTTTCTCTTTCAGACACACACTCTTTTTGCACACTCACTCTTTCTCCTTCACACACACTTGATCTCTCTCTACCTAGGTACTTTCTCCGGTCCATATCATATAGATTTTTTGAAAAGTCAAACCTCACAAGGTTTGACCAGGTATGTGGAGAAAAACATTTACATCTGGAACGGGAAACATATATCATTAGATTCATCACAGGATGTAGTTTCATATTATATATACATCTTTGGTATTGTATATATAAATGATTTTTTCTATAAACTTGGTCGAAGTTTCCAAAGTTTGACTTTTCAAAAATTTATTGGCACTACATTATCGAACGGAGGGAGTATCTCTTTCTCTCTCTCAACTCTCTCACGCACCACTCCGCCATCTCGAGGCTCTTCTCTCTCTTTTTCAAACTTTCTATCTCCCTAGGTCACACATACACATATCTCGCTCGCACTAGATAGACCCATCTAACACTCTCTCCCTTGTTCTCTCTCTATCTCACACGCACACACACGCCCCCCCTAAGTACGATTATCTCTCACTCCATCACACGCACATGCACTTCCCCCTAGGTATGACCATCTCTCACTCTCCATCACAAACACACACATTGTCTCCTTCCCTCCCTAGCTAGGCATATCTCATTCTCTTCCGGGGTATCTTTCTATCGCACACACATCTTGTCTCTCGATCTCCCAACCATATAGTACCCACACGATCTCTAGGGGATCTCTCTATCACAAACACACCCTCTCTCCCTCCCCATGCCTCCATTTTCTCCATACGTCTCTCTCGACCTCGTCTCTCCCTTGTTTTCCAAACCTCTCTTGGCCACGTGCGAGGGGTCTCTCTCTCTCTCTCTCTCCATTGCAAACAACCACACAATATATCTCCGTGGATCTCCTCACCTCGCTTTCTCTCTCGGAGTTGCATGCGTGATATGTTTTCATAAGACACACACACTTTCTCTCTACTTTATCGTGTGTTGTCCCTTTCTCTTTCACACACTCTCTCTCTTTTTGCACACTCACTCTTTCTCCTTCACACACACTTGATCTCTCTCTAGTCATGTACTCTCTCTGGTCCATAGCATATATATACATTTATTGAAAAGTCAAACCTCACAAAGTTTGACCAGGTATATGTGGAGAAAAACATTTACATCTGGAGGGACAAACATACATCATTAGATTCATCACAAGATGTAGTTTCATATCATATATCTTTGGTATTGTAGATATAAGTAAATTTCTCTATAAACTTGGTCAAACTTTCAAAAGTATGACTTTTCAAAAATTTATAGGCACTACATTATCGAACGGAGGGAGTATCTCTTTCTCTATCTCTACCTCTCACGGGCCTCCCCTCTCACTCGATCTCTCTTTACAGAGGGATTATACGGTCACTGGCTTAGCGTATAGCTCCGTATATTGTCTAGTTGACCGGTCAACCAGTCTACATGGTGCCTTGTCAGCTCGTGTTCTCTATGCGTGCGCGGGCCCATGTGGCAGTGGGTGAAATTAAATAAACTAGAGGCCCATCTGCCACGGGGTGAAATAAAAAAACTAGAAACCACTTGCGGTAGAACCCCGCACGCTACTAAATTGAGTGCACACTTCTTCCTCGTTAAAACAATACTGTAGTACTCCCTCCGTTTCTTTTTAGTCTGCATATAAAATTTGGTCAAAGTCAAACTTCGTAAACTTTGACTAACTTTATAGGAGAATATCAACATTAACAGTATGAAATCAATATATTTAGATGCATCTTGAAATTAATTTTCATAGCATATAGCTTTAGCATTGTAAATGTTGATATCTTTTGATATATAGTTGGTCAAACTTTGCATAGTTAGACTTTGACCAAATTTTATATGCGGACTAAAAAGAAACGGAGGGAGTACTAGATTAACACCTTCTTGGACGCCACCACAGACACAAACTACGCCAATGCACATACACCACTGCGCGGCATGCACGCAAGGACGCACTCGCGCACACCCAGCACACAATACACACCAGCACACGTGTACACCGGCGTCGCCGCCGACTGAGATGGAGGACGAAGCGGCCAACAAGCGAAGGCGGCTCGAGCCAAAACCGCATCCGGCGAGCCTGGACTTCATCAGCAGCTTCCCCGACGACATGCTGCTTGTCATCATCACCCTCCTCCCCACCAAATCTGGCGTGTGGACCACTCTTCTCTCCCAGCGACGGCGCCCCCTCTGGCGCTGCGTCCCGCTCAACCTCACCGTCGATAGTTGCCTCTGCGATGGGGATTGCAAACGCATGGTCACAGTCTCCAAGATCCTTACATCGCACCTTGGGCCAGCCAGACGCCTTGACATCCTCATGTTCAGTACCAACTGCAATGTACAAGCCAAGTTCGACGAGTGGTTCTTATCCCCCGCCCAAGATCAGCTCGAGGAGCTCAGGTTTGAAGGTGGATGATGTCGCTCTCTGCCGCTGTTCGCGCTCCGCCACGCGCCAACGCTGCGCCGCGGCAGGTTCAGCTCCTGCTATTTTCCCCAGATTGATGCCGCACCCGCTCTTCTTCTCCCTCAACTCAAGCAGCTCAGCTTCTTCGACATTGGTATCTCGAAGGAGGCTATGGACTAGCTGCTCCATGGCTGTACAGTGCTCGAGTACCTCTGTCTTCAACAGATCCACGGGTTCATTAGCCTCCACATGGACTCGACGAATCTCCGATGGATTTATATGTCTTGCTGGTCCCGCAACAGGACATTACTTGGGAAGAGATCAGTTGAGCTGTTTCATGATATGGTCATTGAGAATGCGCCTTTCCTTGAGAGATTGCTTGTATTTGATCTAGAAGGTCCAACAAAAATCAGGGACATTGACGCGCCGAAATTGACAACGTTGGCCTACTCGTCTGCAAAATTCTCCGAACTTGTTATTGGATCCAACAACACTCTTCTTCTTCTCGTTCTTCTTCTTGAAATTCACATTTTAATTTTTTTTTCTTGATGTATGTTCGACTGTCATCCAGAAAATGATTCCCACAAGCTTGACCCAGTCTGTGCGCACAGTGAAGATTTTGGCAATAAAATCTATCGGCCCCAATCTGGATCAAGTTATTGGATTCCTTAGATGCTTTCCATGCACTGAGAAGCTACTCATCGAGGTGAAACTCCTTTCCTATTAAATGTGAACCACAATGGAGCTCAATTTTTTCCTAATTTTTCCCAAGTTACAATGACAAATGTAGTGTTCAAAACTGCATCTAGGCACTATACTGAAAGAAATGTTTTTAGTATTTTTTTCTCACGTGATCACCTGCATCATTTTTATTGTTGTTGTAGCCAAGGCTAGTCATAGTGGGAAGTAACTTTATCCTAGGAGCAAGTACTACCTCCGTCCTGGTTTACTAGCCCCCTTCGTATTTTGGAGTATCAAATTTTGACCATAGATTTAACTAACAAAATGTTAATGCATGTCACTAAAAATTATATCGTTGGATTCATATTTGAACATAATTTCCAATGGTATATTTTTTTGTGACATGCATTGACATTTTGTTAGGTAAATCTATGGTCAAAATTTTACACTAAATACGAAGGGGACCTATAAACCAAGACGGACGTAAAATGAGTAAATGAGAGGAAAGAGAAAGAGAGAGAGAGAGAGAGAGAGAGAGAGAGAGAGAGAGAGAGAGAGAGAGTGAAAATCATGACTAGCCTTACAGCCAACCCTATTGTATGAGCGAATGATATTGGTAGCTCTTGATGACACGGCAATCTTATATATCCAGCTCCTCTAATATGTTCTCTTCTTTGCAGATAAAAAAGACCCGAAAGTGAAAAATGTGCTGCAATATAACAACCTCATCGAATGCCTTGATCTCCATCTTACAGAAATTGATTTGATCGACTACCGAGGCACCACATCCGAGATTAAATTGGCCAGGTTCTTGTTTCTGAAGGCAAGTGTGCTCAAGGTAATGAGGTTTGGCGTTCTCTGGCGCAACAATGAATGGTGTCCCGATCACCGCAAGCGTCTAAAGCTGAATTTGTTTTTGAAAGATCAAGTAACGATAGACGCGCAAGTTTATTTGCCTATTAGTGACTTGTCAGGGGCGGTGGATTTTAGTTTGTATGATAATGCTGCATCCACCTAAAGTAACGAAACTTCTTACGTAAACTTCCTAATAATTCCCTCTTCGTAGGTGCAGCATGACTGCTAGCATTTGTAATATCAGTTTGAACGTTGTAAAATTACGACTATACAGCACGTGGTACTACGTTACGATTATGTTCACGTGCATAGGTGTAGTAACCAATATACCCATTACAATATTTTATTCTAACGCGTGGCAACGCACGGGAAAATATCTAGAACACGACTTGTTGTAAGCAGGGTAGCTCTACAGCCTTGATGATAGTGACTGCACACGGTGAGGCTGACTTTGGTAACCCGAACATGCCGCCTGCACTCTCGTGTCATCTCTGGCACAGGGTCTTGTCACTTCACTGTGAGGAGCAACACGTAATAATTTGACCAACGGGTAGTACTTTGGTACTAGTACTACAACTCCCTCCGTCTCACCTCCGTTTGGTTGGGTCGCTCGCAAGTTTCATTTATCCTCGTGTAACCACCATTGCATCGTGTCGTCGTGGCCTTGATTCTTACTGTATTGCATTCTCATTCCAGCTGATAAAGACGTGTGTGATCCCTTGCTCACCTTTTGCATGATGGCTTATAATAAGTGTTGCACTTCACAACTTCAAAACGAGAAACTGGAACACGTACAGTCCCGTTCGCGTCGCACCCCCACACGGATGGTGCGGCACGGCGCTCAAGGGGGAACGTGCGATGTCTTGCATTTTCACTTACAAGTGGGACCGCAGTTGAGCAAACCGACTATCGGCAAACCCCCGCCCCGCCCGCCACGCAATGGCTGAGTTAGAGAAACGAGGAGGGAGAAGAGATAGCTGTAGCATGGACTCCAAGAAATATAGTGTCAGATGGGACTCATGGTGGTGGCATGTGCCGTACTCCAGGACGTGAATGCTTGTTCTGGCCCATGACACCCCACTATATCTCTCCTGGACTACGGTAGTACCACTAGTAGTACTACTAGTTTTATTAGCATATGGCCCACCTCACACTGTCGCCAAATTTCCTGGAGTCCGTGCTCGGACCTCCTCTCTCTCTCTCCTCAGCCGGCAAGCAGAAGCGCGGAGTGTGCCCATCGTCGGTTTGCTCACATTTGGTCCCACATGTCAGTGAAAACGCAAGACAACGCACATTCGGTGGGTGAGCGGCATGCCTGACCCATCGTGTGCGGTGCCACGCGACAGGCTGGAGGTTTAGGAAGATGATCCCGCCGTCCATTTTTCATCCAACATCCCAAGCCAAATTGACTGGCCACAAAAAATATTCAGGCGACTGTCATCTAGCCACGCCCCTTGTTTCCAAAGGAAAATATCCATGCAGTCCATTTTTTTTGGCGGATATACTAGAATATATATATAACCTGTTGCAATGCACTGACAATTATGTATGGCGGTAAAACATATTTTGCCGCGTCGCAGCACCCACTCTGAGAAGTGCGAAAACCAATCATAAATTAAGTAAGTTTATAACATGCATATGCAAATATGCCATTTATTACATACAACAAGTCAGCAACGCACAACCACAACAAGGATACATTCTAAATACTAATTTTTTATCATACAACAAATAACAAGCAATGAAATGAACTTCAGTTCAACCAATCCTCGGCATTGGAAACGCTTGCTTTGAACCATAAGTGAACCTCTGGGTTGGGCCAGCTATTGTCAACATCGAGAGCAACGCAAGACCCACCATCCAGGCTGAAGCGGCCTATATTAGGAGTATGGAAATTGTGATAGCCAGCGTAGGGAATTATACCAATGTGCGAGGTATAGATACAGTTGCTTCTCATAAATGGTAACATTGTGCAACCAGCCGCCGGATCGCCTTTCACCATAATTGGATAGTTTAGTCCAAGGAAAAGCGAGTATTCTTCAAGACTATCAATATTGAACTAGGGAGAAGGTTCTGGCGCTAGCACACTAGTATCCATTCCAAATACCCCGCAACGGATGTTGGAACGGGTCCGGAGACGACTGCGACCATGGTAGACAACACCTGCGGCTTCCTCTGTAACATCACCAGTGTCCTGTATACAGACAAGAAGAGGTGATCCATTGGAATAAGTAGCTAGGTGCCACTGAGTAGGTAGCTACTGCGTGTCTTCATGCTCATGATCATCACCATCGTCATCTCCCCCCTTGGTTGTAAAAGTTTCCAAGTATCGATGGGGGGATGTTGACAGGACCTTGGAAACACAAGAAGGTTAATTAGTTTAGGACCCCGCAAAAAAAAGGTTAATTAGTACGGGGATAACTGGCATGCATGGTGAATGAAACAATTATAATTACGGTGGAAGACAAACAACGTACCGAAACAATCAGGATCCCATGCAAAAATAATGCCAAAAGTGGTGGCAGCAAACACAAGACGATCGTATTGAATTGCATCACAGTACACATGCGTGCCCAGAAACTGGTTTTCAAGCAATATCCATTGGGGCACAGACGTAAGGACGGAAACAAGCTTGTCGAAGACAGCGACAACACAATAGTTCCTATAACTCCAAGAGCGATTGGGAACTCGACAAATTGCTATCTTCTATAGACGACAGTCACGATGATCGTATTTGAACATACGTAGAGTATCTGTGTGCTCAACCTTAGGGCAGTCTGAGATTTTTGGAAGTGGAATCCGGTGATGAGTGTGCACATTCACAAGCTCCCACTCGCAGTTGTCCCCAATATAAACAACCCAATCTCCATTTGTGCCTGCCCAGACCTTATGCCGAAGCGATGGCATCTTAACATCACACGGATCATTATTGTCAAGTGGCATCAACTTGCACAAGGCGAGCCTTCCGTCATCCCTGCGCCAGCGAGCAGGGTCATAGCGAAGAAGATAGGGGAGATCAAACCGCTCTTGAACCCTTGGGTTGTTTGTAATGATCTTATTTGTTGAGTCAAAAATGTTCTTGAACGAACCTGCCATGCTAGCCGCGGTGATGACGTCGCACCGATCAATGATTTCCTCCACCGCGTCATCTGTCAGATTGGGGCAAGAATAACGGGGTCGGGTCCTGCTACTTTCCTCCATCGAGAAGACGAACAATGGCAGAAAGAAGAGTCAAGGCAAATGGAGGGAGGAAGAGCGTGCGACAGCAGTTCCAACTCCCAAATCGAGAGGGAAAGGGGAAGAGGCGGTGGACGGTTGCCGAGCACCAGGAAGAGGCGAGTGGGGCGCGGACGGTTGCCACGGTACAGGAAGAGGTGACCCGGCCTACACGTCCGTTCAGAAATTATACAAAAGGACTCATCATCTTCTCACTGACATGTTGGAACGAGACCCTCTCCAGATCAAAAAAAAGACGACGGTGGCCCAGCGATAGCGTTTTTAGTCGTTATTTCTAATTTTTGAGGGAAAATCGTTATATTTGTATCTATCGGTCGCGCAAGGAGCAGAACCAAATGTTACAACTTACAAGTTCAAAAGGACCCCCACACGGTTCGCGTCATACCCCCTCACGGTTGGTCTGGCATGCTGCTCAAGGGGAACGCTTGCTGTCTTGCATTTTGACTAACAAGTGGGACCGCAGTTCAGCCAACCGACTATCGGCAAACCAACTTGTCCATGCTCCCATGATACCAACTTCCGAGAGCCCTTGGATCTGAGATCGAACGCTCGCATGCCGAGATTCTAGACCTGTGCGTAAATATCAGATCCTAGTGGGCTTTTTTTGCAAATTTGTAGGAGCTCAGCATGCAACCGTTCGATCTCAAATCCAAGGGCTTTCAAAAGCCCGTATCATGGGAGCATGGGCAGCTTCATATCACCTGACACTCCCCCTGGCTGCCGCGCGATGGTTGAGTTAGAGAAACGAGGAGAGAGAAGAGCTAGGTGTAGCACGAAATCCAAGAAATTTGGTGTCAGATGGGACTCTTGGTGGTGGCGTGTGCCATACTCCTAGACGTGAATGTTTGTTTTGGCCCATGCCACCCCACTATATCGAGGTGTTGGTTACGTAGAGCGAACACATTATCTCTCCAACTTGCAAAAAGAAAAACACATTATTTCTTCAGGAGTTCGGTACCACTAGTACTAGGCGGCCCATCTCACACTGTCGGCAAATTTCCTGGAGTCCGTGCTCGGCTCTCCTTGGTTAATAATATAGCCAGTTGCTGGCTATAACATGTTGCCATGTCATTTATAGCCAATGTAATAGCCAACACGTACAGTAGTGGGCTATAAGCCTGCTTACATGGCATTTTTGCTTATGTGGAGGAGAGAGACAAGGAAAAAGTGAAGGAGTGGGCTCTCATGCAAGAGCCAGCCTCTACACGTGCTCCTAGGTAAAATCATTAAATGAGAGGAAAGAGTAGAGAGGAAGTGAAAAAAACTTGTGAACTTATAGCCAACCTTATAGCCAGCTCTATTGTACGAGTAATTAATAATGCTAACTCTTGATGACATGGCATGTCCATATAGCCAGCAGCGGGCTATACTATTAACCATGCTTGGCTATAAGAAAGTACTACTTTGTCAACATACGGCCGACCTTCCACTCTCACAAAGATTCTTGGAGTTCGTGCTACAGCCGGCTGTAAGTCTACAACCCGCTTCTCTTCTCTCTCCTCTTCTCTCTCGTCCAACTCAGCTATAATGTATTATGTAAATCCTTATAGCCTGCTTACGTCACCTTATTATACTTGAGCATGGTTAATAATATAGCCAGCTGCTGGCTATAACATGTTGCCATGTCATTTAAAGCCAATGTAATAGCCAACACGTATAATAGTTGGCTATAAGAAAGTACTACTTTGTCAACATACGGCCCACCTGCCACTCTCACAAAGCTTCTTGGAGTTCGTGCTACAGCCGGCTGTAAGGGCCTGTTCTAAACCCCTCCAACTCTTAGCTTCACAAACTCCAGACAAAAAATTGCGCCGAACGCATTAGCTCCAGGAAGCTAAATTCTCAAAGCTCTTTTGAGCCGTAGTGCAATTTGGAGAAGCTTTAGGGTTTAGGGTTTTAGGGAAGTGTGCGAGCTGTCTGCCGTGCAGGCTTGACGGGACACGTGCGAGCAGTTTGCCATGCAGGCTCACCGGGAAGCAAGCCCTTTGACCTGCCAGCGAGCAAAATTTATTGATGGTTTTGGTTTCGGCCGCCTCGGGAAGGTACGTAGAACAGTTTCCAGCGCTCCTCCTACTCCTCCGTTCTTATCTATAAGTGCCGCCACCGAGGATCGCCGCCCGCTGCGATGGAGGACGAGCCGGCCAACAAGCGGGGGTGGGTCGAGCCAGAACCGCAAGAGCCTCCGGCGAGCATGGACTTCATCAGCAGCCTCCCTGACGAGATGTTGGTAACCATCATATCTCTCCTCCCCATCAAATCTGGCGTGCGGACCACCGTCCTCTCCCAGCGATGGTGCCCCCTCTAGCACTCCACCCCCTGGACCTCATCGAGGACGACGAGCTCTGCAGCGGGGAGCGCAAACGCTTGAATGCATTGTCCCACATCCTCGCCACGCACCCTGGGCCGGTCAGACGCCTTGCCATCGGCAAGTTCCGTTCCAACTGCAAGGCCGAACGCAAGTTTCACGAGTGGTTCATATCTCCCGCCCTAGATCAGCTCGAGGAGCTCAGCTTTCATGCCGGATATCCGCGCTCCCTGCCGCCGTCCGCTCTCCGCCTCGCACCCACGCTGCGCCGCGCGACGTTCAGGCAGTGCTTTTTCCCCCAGATTAATGCCGCGCCCGCTCTTCATCTCCCTAAACTGAAGGATCTCAAGCTCATTGGCGTCAGCATGTCGAAGTAGGATTTGGAGCGCCTGCTCGGCGGCTGTACAGCGCTCGAGTACCTTCGTCTTCAGGTGATGGATGGGTTCAGTAGCCTCCACATCGCCTCGACGAATGCCCGTACGATTTATGTGCATTGTTGGTGGCGCAATAGGCTGTCATTTGAGGTGTTTCATGATATGGTCATTGAGAATGCGCCTTTCCTTGAGAGATTGTTTGTACTTGATGAATAAGGTCCAACAAGAATCAGGGTCATTGACGCACCGAAATTGACAGTGTTGGGCTATTCGTGTGCTGAATTCTCCGAACTTGTTACTGGATCATTATCCATTCAGGTACAACAATCTTCTTCTCCTTCTTATTGGACATCACATTTTATGTAATTTTTGTTGATCTATGTTCGGCTGTCATCCAGAAAATGATCCCCACAAGCTTGACCCCGTCTCTGCGCTCAGGGAAGATCTTGGCACTACAATCTGTCGGCCCCGATCTGGATGAAGTTGTTAGATTCCTTAGATGCTTTCCGTGCACGAAGAAGCTATACATCGAGGTGAGGCTCCTTTCCCGTTAATTGTTAACCACAACGGAGTTCAATTTGTTGTTACTTTTACCCATGATTACAATGACAAATGTAGTATGATTTCTAAAGGAAATTTGGAGGATTTCAATACATATTTTTTTGAGATGTTAATCATGAACGATTGAAGATGGCATGTCAATCTATTCGTGTATTTTAGAAATTCTCCAAATCAAAGAGGCCCGAAGTGTTTAAAATTGCAGCTAGGCACTAATATGTTGTCTACATTTGCAGATACAAGCAGGCCCGAAAGTGGAAAATGTGGCGCAATATAACAATTCCATTGAATGCCTTGATCTTCATCTCACAGAAATTACTTTGAACCACTACTGAGGCACCACACCAGAGATTAAATTCGCCAGGTTCTTTGTTCAGAGAGCAAGTGTGCTCAAGGTAATGAGGTGTGCCCTATATTTAGTGCGCGGAAGTGAATGGTTTGCTGATCAGCGCATGCGTCTACAACTGAATGGAAAAGGCTCTGCAGAAGCTGAATTTCAGTTTGGAACTACAAATGACAGATTATTCGAAAGTCACACTATCAAACCGATATATGACTTCTCGGTGACTGATCCATTCGCATAAATAGTGCATGGCTCAGATTCTAAAGAAGATGAATTTGATTTGTAAGAACAGTTTGAACCTTGTAATATTTGAATTTGGGCCTTGTAATGCTGGAATTTGAACCTTGCAATTTTTCTGGTATTTGTGATATAACGTAATTGGATGTTTAATTTGGTTATGCAATCATGTCCTTATAAGTATATACTCCCTCCGTCCAGAAATACTTGTCGCGTAAATGGATAAAAATAGATGTATCTAGAACTAAAATACATCTAGATACATCCATTTTTCCGACAAGTATTTCCGGATGGAGGAATTATGTTGTTGTTCTGTAGACAGAGCATAGATGTTGTGCAGATGGAGCAAATCACATCGCCCATGGGCTAAACTAGGGAACCCATCGGTGATGATTTCATCAATGGCTGACAATTGTATACCAGCTGCAAGCCTTTGCCCACAACACACACGGGTTATTAGCAGGAATCGTCCGTGTTGTTAATGTTGGGTAAATCATGACTGGATCTCTTCTACCCTGAATTACAATGTTTAGTCGCTGCTTGAACTTTGGAGGTGCTCTGCATTTATGGTTTGCGGTCTCAGAAAGGGCTAGCGAGATACCATGTTATCATATTATATCATGATTGTTTTGACAAATTGTTGGCATTTGAGATATGTTATTATTGCTCTGGTCTGATTATCCAATGGGCATCATCTTGCCAAACTTAAAGTTGAATTCCGAAAATAGTCTCGCCGTGTGATCGATAGATGACCATAACATATTTCAGTGGATGTTCCTCCATCATGTGTGGTTGATTCTCATGATTCCATCTGTTGGTGAAACCACTTATGTTTGCCAGAGGAAATGTAGACTTTACAAACAAATTTGTCATTCACTCTGTACTAGATGTTGGCCCTGAGAAGCATCCATGTTAGTAGGAAGAACAGATATATTGTGTATGATCTGTGAATCATTGAGATGCATAAACATGTTGATCTTATGTATGGGAATCCTACCGGCTTAGAATTTTACTACCAGCTCGTCAAGTGGGTTTCCCGCTTAGAAGCCGAAGCTTTGGTGGACCACACCGGCATGGAAAGGGCCAACGGGCGCGAGCAACGCGCCCTATCGCACCTCTGCCAAGTCCTATGCGAGGAGGAGGACGTCTGTGGCGTGTGCCGCAGATGGCGGCCGGCTTCGTCTAATTAGCTAAGAGTATGTTAGTTGTTCTAAACTCAAGTATTAGTGGGAGTAGATAGTTAAGTTGGCTATGATGGTTGTCAATGTGAAAGTTCAGTACTCTATCTCTGAATCAGTCCTGTAACTTTGCTCTGAATGTTGAACTTTCCGATTGAACGTTTGGAATGGGCTGTTATTTTTTTAAATGGGCTTTATTTGTCCGCCACGGATTCAGAGGCTGACTTGTGGGCCTACTAGGTTGACGCGTACACAAGGCTTTGTCAACTTAGTCAACAAAGGACTGTGGCAGACTACGCCGTTGGATGTCAATCCAATGTCTGTCGTGCTTTTTCAATCTCTTGTCTTCTTCCTCCAGGCTCCAGCCGCCCAAACCAAACCAACGCCGGCGAGATCGCCTGCTCCCGCCTTCTGTGGCTTGCTGCGTAGCCGCGCACGTATCACTATCCCACCATACCCTAATCGGTGCCAGGCCATCCCTCTACAGCCCCCACCCACCCACCCACTCCCACCTCCTGTTATTCTCCGGCGACGGCATCCCCACCCCGCACCAACCCTCGTACTCCCCTCCATTTCCGACCACACTGCCGCATCTTCCACGGCTCCTTTTCGTTCCCATCCGAGGCCTCGCCATCGTCCTCCGCTTTGGTTCCCTCGCCGCGGCACCGCCTTCTGGCGTTGTCAACATGGTCAACAACCGAGAGGAATCAGGAGATGATTTTACGTGGAGAGGATGACAGTTGGGACCCACCAGGGTCATGGCAGTACGCAAGCAAGTGCCTCCTTATTACAAGCCAAAAAAATGCTTCCTCCTAATGGTTTCCCGACATCTTGGTCCCACCCCATTATCAACGTAGTCAATAAACGAGAGAATTGCACAACGAGCGACGGTCAACAAATGACAGGACAGTGAGGACTGTACATGGAGAGGATGACAGTAGGGACCCCCAGGTCCATAGCCGTACGCAAGGAAGTTCCTCCTTATTACAGGAAAAAAATGCTTCCTCCTAATGGTTTGCTGACATCCGGGACCTACGACATTGTCAATGTAGTCAATAAACGAAAGAATTGTACAAGGAGCGGCTGACACCTGGGACCCAGTAGCTCGAGCAGTTTTTTGTTGTTGTTGTTGAGGCGGAGCAGGGTATCAACTGGGCTGTGCGGCGTCTGTGGCCCGTCTAGCCCAGGCTTTATTTACAACATGACGAGCCCAACTTTTTTTTTGTCTGTGAAAATGACTAGCGCACCTTTTTTTCGCACAATACCCTAGACAATCCGATTTCCTTTTCCCCGCCCTGCTGGGCTGCAAATCTTTCAAGACGACGAGGGATACATTCGGCCTTGCCATACAAAAAGGCTGTAAACTTTGTGAGTAATATGAAATGGTGTGTAAATATATAAAAAAACACATCAAATGGGCAATTAGATTCAAATTGCGAATTTTATTTTATTTTTTCATATTTCATATTTCATTGGATTTTAACATAATTTAAATATATTTTAAAATTTGTTTTTATCGGGCTCAAAATTTCGGGATTAAAAATAGTTCAAAAATTTCAATGACCAGTCTTTTATTTTATGTTTACCACATCACCAGCCCAGTTTTGTTTTCTTTCTTGAAACGGCTAGCCTAGTTCTATTTTCTTTTGCACAATACCCAACCGAGGCCTACTTGCTTTTTTAGCCCTGCTGGGCATCAAATCTTTCAAGACGAGGTGGGATGCATTCGGCTTGCCCACAAAATGGCCTATTTCCCTGAAAAAAAAGAAAATGGCCTATAAGCAATAAGAAATGGACTGTAAATTCTAAAAAACACAGCAACCAGTAATTAGTTTCAAATTTCGTTTCATCCGGATTTTGAAATATTAAATTTCATAGGATTTTTCTGCGGTGAAAATATCATTGGATTATAATTAATATAATTTTATTTTTCAAATTAGTCTGAATCAGACTCGAAACATCGGGATTAAAAATAGGTCGGAGCCCACCAAAATATGGAAAATTTCATTGAAATTTTTAACCGTGGCCAGAATATTGGTTGTAATGCTAACAAAAAGAATATGTGCTGCAAAAAAATCCTTAAGAAAGAGCAAATGGGTTTTAAATTATTAAAAATAATAGCAAATGTGCTGTATGATGTTTGCCACAGATTTGGAGGCTGACTTGGGCCTACTAAGTTGACGCGTACGCAGGGCTTTGTCAACTTATAGTCAACAAACAATTCTAGCAATAGTGACCATTGGATGTTAATCCAACGGCCATGCTACTTCTTCAATCTCTGATCTTGTTGCTCCAGCCGCCCAAACCAGCGCCGGTTGGACCGCCTTCTCCCGCCTCCCATGGCCGGCTGTGCTGCCGCGCAGGCCTCACCGCCCCACCCTACTCCCATCGCTGGCCAGGCCATCCCTCTACTCACCCACATCTCCTGTTATTCTCCGGTGACAGCAGTCTCACACCGCAGCCAAACCAGTAAACCCTCGTACTCCCCTCCGCGTGGGTAACCACTGCCAAGTCTTCCTTGTCTCCGGGTCGTTCCCTTACTAGGCCTCGCCATTGTCCACGGCCTTGGTGCTCTCGGCACGGCGTCGTCAACATAGTCAACGAACGACAGCCATCGAAAGAGGACTGTACGTGGAGAGGCTGACAGCTAGGACCCTCGAGGTCCATAGTCGCACGCCAGGAAGTGCTTTCTTATTACATGCAAGAAAAATGATTGCTCCCCCTGTTTGCTGGGACCCACCTAATTTGGAGGCTGACTTGTGGGCCTACCATGTTGACGCGTACGCAGGGCTTTGTCAACTTAGTCAACAAACAATTCTAGCAGCAGTGACCATTGGATGGTAATCCAACGGCCGTGCTGCTTCTTCAATCTCTGATCTTCTTGCTCCAGCCACCCAAACCAGCGCCGGTGGGTCCGCCTGCTCCTACCTCCCGTGGCCGGCTATGCTGCCGCGCAGGCCTCACCGCCAAACCCTACTCCCACCGCTGGCCAGGCCATCCCTCTACTCACCCACACCTCCTGTTATTCTCCGGCGACGGTAGCCTCACACCGCAGCCGAACCAGTAAACCCTCGTACTTCCCTCCACGTGGGCAACCACTGCCTTGTCTTCCCCGGCTCCGGGTCGTTCCCTTCCTAGGCCTCACCATTGTCCACCGCCTTGCTGCACTCGGTACGGCGTCGTCAACGCGGTCAACGAACGACAGCCATCGGAAGAGGACTGTACATGGAGAGGCTGACAGCTGGGACCCACGAGGTCCATGGTCGCACGCAAGGAAGTGCCTCCTTATTACACAGAAAAAATGTTTCCTCCCCATGACAGCTGAGACCCACCAGCTACATCTTCGCACGCAAGGAAGAGCCTCCTTATTACACGCAAAAAATGATTCCTCCCCCCTGACAGCTGTGACCCAGCAGCTATATCTTCGCATGCAAGGAAGTGCCTCCTAATCCTCCCTAACAGCTGGGACCCACCCGGTCGAAGCGTACATAGTGTTGTCTGTCTGGTCGCAAATGTGTATGTATATACTGGTCGATCGGTCTTTCTGCAACGATGAACCGTGGGCGTGTAAGGAGCGGCACGTGTCGTAGTAGAGCCCCCGACGTAGCAGTTCAGGCAGCCCCGTCTAAATCGTGTACACGTACGTACAGCCACACAGCAAAAAATATGGCCACGTACGTATAAATACGGGTGGGGTTTCGAACGCGTCCTCGCGCATACGTACGGCCAGGGCTCGTGTACATGGAGAGAGGCAACGGATGGCAGCAACGGCCTCCTGTTCATCAACAGCCAATCGGCTGGGTCGAAACGGAGGAAACAACGTCGTGTTCATCGGGAGCCAAGCGACTGGGTCGGAACGCGTCCTGTTCATCAGGAGCCAACCGGCTTGGACGAAACAGCCGAAATGGGGTCCTGTTCATCGACTCGGGGTCTGGCGTACCACAAAACGGAGGAAATGGCCTACTGTTCGACCACCTACGGTCGAAACGGGGTCCTGTTCATCGGTTGGGGGTCTGGCGTACCGCAAACGGAGGAAACGAACTTCTGTTCGAGCGCCTACGGTCAAAACAGGGTCCTGTTGATCGGGAGGGCTCTGGCGTACCGCAAAACGGAGGAAACAGACTTCTCCCCAACTACCTATGGGCGAAACAGGGGTCCTGTTCATCGGGAGGGGTGTGGCGTACCGCAAAACGGGACTCCATGGGCTACTGTTCATCCACGGTCGACCTCCCTCCAGCCTCCATCAGCTACTGTTCATCCACCGTCGACTTCCTCCAGCCTCCACCGGCTACTGTTCATCCAGCCTCCATGGGGTCCTGTTCATCCGCCCCCAACCGGCTGGGGTGTGTGGCGGCCTCTTTGGGGTCCTGTTCACCCCGCGCCAACCACCTTCGCATGGCCAGGGTACTGTTCATCCACAGCCAACCCACCGGCTGCTGGGGTGGGGCGTACAAGTGGGTGGCTGCAATGGGAACTGTTCATCCACAGCCAACTAACCAGCTCGATCGAAGCAAGTCTCGGCTCGTGTCTACGTGTATCTCGTGCGCAGCAGCAACGGGCACTGTTCATCAAGAGGCAACCCAACACCGGTTGGCTACGCCTCGCACGGGGGCTCGATCGGCTTCAGTAAGCAGCGAGAAGGATCGATCGGCTTCAGTTAGCAGTGAAGGAATTGCTCGGGTTCAGTTAGCAGCTAAGGGATCGCTCGGGTTCAGTTAGCAGCGAAGGGATCGCTCGGCTTCAGTACGCAGTGGATCGATCGCTCGGGTTCAGTACGTGTAGTAGTGCGAGGGATCGATCGATCGCTCGGGTTCAATAAGCGAACGCCTCGCTCGGGTTCAGTTAGCGAACGCCTCACACACACGCGCGCGTATGAGAGAAACACGCAAACCACACTGCATCGCTCGGCCCCGACCACACCCACTGTAACCGGGAACTCCCCAAAAATTTCCTCGCCCTCACTTCTACCATGATTTTTTACGTCATGGACGGCCCAAAGAATGTCATGCGGGTGCGTCTCCGGCCCGCCCAGGACGAAAAGCCCATTTTCTGTCATAATTTTTTGTCATAGAAGTAGGAGCCCACCACATCTATGATGATACGTATTTTTGTCACAATTATTGTCATAGAAGTGTCACAATCATGACAGAAAAACTTTTCGTTCGGGCCATAATGTCACGGATGTGTCTTTTTTTTGTAGTGTATTCAAAAGCCATTGGGTAGAATAAATGATATGCTTATTCTTGCAAATAGAAATTTTGTGCCCGTGGATTTTATTGTTCTTGATATTGAATGCAATCCTTCTTGTCCTATAATACTTGGTAGGCCCTTCCTACGAACCATAGGTGCTATTATTGATATGAAAGAAGGTAATATAAGATTTCAATTTCCATTAAAGAAAGGGATGGAACACTTCCCTAGAAAGAGAATTAAGCCACCTTTGAATCTATTATGAAGGCCACCTATGGAATTAATTTGAAGGATGACAACACTTGAAACTATGCATTATGCCTAGCTAGGGGCATAAAACAATAGCGCTTGTTGGGAGGCAACCCAATGAATAAATTTTTTGTTTTACCTTCTTGTCGGTGTAAAAACCGACAGACCTCGGGGTAGGGGGTCCCGAGCTGTGGATCTCGGACAGATGGTAACAGGAACAAAGAGACGATGTTTACCCAGGTTCGGGCCCTCTTAATGGAGGTAAAACCCTACGTCCTGCTCTTGTTTATATCAATGGAGATGTATCAAGTACAGAGTTGATCTACCTCGAGATCATAAGATATATTCTAGTTCTAGGGCTAGGTGAATGAGATTGTGTTGAGGTCCCTACGGGCTAAACCCTTCGGCTTATATACACGCCAGGTAGGGTATCTAGGGTTACAAGGTCGGTATCTAAGCGTGGAGGCGGCAGGAGAAGTCTTGGAGTATACGCCAAGCCTTCGGCAGATGTAGTCTTGATCTCCCCCCACGTGTATCTTCCGGCATCCATCTTGATAAGAATGAGGGCCCACCGGCCTAGTAAAGCAGACTAGGTTAGTACCCCCTAGTCTAGGACACCATCAGTAGCCCCTGAACTGGTCTCCGATGCCGAGGACGTCGCTCTTGAACTTCGGTTTCCAGAGTCTTTGGCTCGGCAGGCAAGTTCCACGTATGACCTCTTGAGTATAGCCTCAAGCAGTCTTCGAAAAATCGATAGTCCCGCCGGGTGGGCCCAGCTTCGCCGTACGTGGCTTCTGCTTTCTGACCTTGGGAACTGTGTCTTACAGGGAAGCGAGTCAATTTTTGGCGAAACGTCGAAGCATCGGCCTATCCCCCTTTTTATCCATGAGTCAGGCATGCGAATTTATCAGAAACCTCAACTCCTTCCAAACAAACTGCGCCAGCGCTCCCCTTCCTCCCAAGTCCAACCTTGAGGGCTTCCCATGGCGAGCAATGCAGGTTCTTCGAGGCGCCCTCACGGCCCTGTCAGAGGTGATTGGGGCAGTTGCGCCGTCTCGCGCCTCCAACTGGAGCGCCTGGCCAGGCAAGGATACCTGCCAGATTCAGATCTGACAGCGACCCGCCCAGGCTTAACATCCATCAACGGGAAGGTACACGCAGAGAATTACCCTTCCCCTCAAAAGGATGAAAGGGTGTGCTTTGTTTCTTTCCTGTTGCGTGGTTTAGGATTTCCAATTCACCCCTTCCTCCGAGGCTTGCTAGAGTTCTACGGGCTGCAGCTCCACCACCTCACCCCCAACTCGATTTTGCATATTGCAAGGTACATCGCCCTATGTGAGATGCATCTTGGGTGCGAGGCGCACTTTGGGCTATGGAGGAGGTATTTTTGTATAGTGCCTTGTTCCCCCGCCGAAAAGCTTTATGAGGTCGGGGCAGCCGAAGTCTGTCGAGTCGAGGGGGCAGAATACCCATCGGGCACACCTCGGGAGGATACCGACGTCTGGCCAACATAGTGGTTCTATATAGATGACGTCCCCCTCCTTGACCCAGTTCAGCCCGGGCTCCCCCCTTTCACTTCGGAGCCCCCGAAGAGGCGATATAGCTGGAGGCCACAGGGTATGGCCCAGGAAGACGGTGCTGAGGAGACCGAACTAGCCGCGAAGGTGAAGCAATTGGTGAGGACCGGCCTTACTATAATAGACGTAATGGCCACGGCGATAGACCGGAGAGTTCAACCACTCCGGCAGCGCCCTCACCTGCTATGCGCATACAACGGAGCCGAAGACTCTTCCCGATCAATTCAGCAAAGCTTCTTCGACCAAGCAGCCTTTGGGACAGTGATGGCCGACATTTACCAGGGAACGGCTGAGGACTTTGCCCGACGACAATTCCGGGACGGGCTGTCCTACTACAATCCGGCCGACACAGTAAGTCTTTCCACTTTTCCTCGCATACTCAAGTTGTTTTTTCAATAGCCAATCCATTTGACCGATCCTTTTACTGGCTTCAAACAGAGATGGAGGCATTTGGTGGAGGCTCTAAGCAGCCCGGCGCCCGAGCCGGAAATGCACCGCCGAGCGAAGATCCCCTCTTCCATGAGGACGAGGACCTGGCCCTTATCTATGAAGAGGGGAAATTTTATATGGAGTGCCTTGACGGCTCCAAGGTAGTTGTCACCCCCGACGAGCCAGGGATGAGGCCAGCTTCATCGTTAACGCCCTCTTCCTCTAGTCGAAAGTGAGCCCCTCATCCCCAAGCCCCTAGTCACCTGACTTCTCCTCCAAAGGGACGGCGTTCGAAACGCCCGCGCGGAGAGACAGCTCCTCGAGGGAGCCGCCCGCAAGAGGTGGAAAAAGCACCGGCCGAGGTCATGGAGGCGGGCGAAAGTGCTCCCTCAATTACCAGGTGACTATGATTACCGTATTTTGTAAAAACTTCATCTCCGGCCCTGACCCCTTTGATTATTCGCAGGCGGCCTCCTTCTTCCTTCATGGCCGCGAGCGCCAGGGCCGAGGGGGTGGCGGATTCAAACAAGGAAGCAGAAACACGCCCTCCTTCGGGAGCCACTCCTGAGGTTCCCCAGCCCGAGGACTCAGAGACCAACTCGGCTACTCCTTTCGAGATCCAATGTGCCGCGAATTACCGGTGGCGAAAGGCCTCCCTAAGGAGTCTGGCCTTCTCGAATCAGGAGTTCAATGCCCTCAGCTCGGTGGACGCATACCTCGGGGCGACCCGCGCTGTTTTTGATCAATCATTAGATGTTTTGTTGCAAGGGTTACAGGTGAGGTCCAGTCCGAGCTTGTCTTGCATCTTTCTGTTTGTTTAAAAGACAATTAGCACTGCCAACCGTGGTAGTAGCCCCTAAGGCTTGATATGGGCATGAATGCCCGTAGCGAGGCTTGATGTTAACCTGAAGAAGTTATTTTTTGGTAGAGTGCTCGGGCAAGGAATGATCAGCTGTCCGAGGCCCTTTCCCAAACAAAGGGGAGGTTGGAGACTGCCTTGGTCGAGGTGTAGCAGGTGAAGAAATTCACTCGTGAGGCGCACGGTAAGTGCTTTGTATTGTATATAATAACCTTAGTTATTAAGATCTCCTAACAACGTAATCCAATGTAGCAGTGGAAGCCCTAGGTCATCTTGAAAGAGATCTCAAGCAGGCTCGCGAGGATTTGCTTTATACGGAGTCGCAGCGCCAGGCCAACCAACATGTGGTGACCCAAAGGGTAGATGGCGTTAATGCGCTAAGGGCCGAAAAAACCCGATAGGCTGATGAGATTAAGAGCTTAAAAGCTCAACTGGCTGCTGCCGAGGCCAAGAATCATCGAACAGATGAGATGATTTTTGGTAAGTTTTTATTTCAAGAATCATTACTTGAGTTTGGGGGTTTAGCCGAAATGATTAGCAGGCTAACACATGTTTCTTGCCAGCTTCGCTGTCCGGCCAACCCCTTGATGGCCGAGGTCTGGTACCCGAAGACATGGCGGCTCGTCTATCCGAGGTGCACGAAAGTGCGCGGAAATCGATCAAGGTAGTTTTCAAGGCGTTGTGGCCCGAAGTGGAGCACATCCCCGAAGACATGGCCGTCCTAGCCGAACATTTGAAAGGAGCTCGGCATCAGATCCAGGCGTGGAAGGTGTCTGCCTGCCGGGAAGGGGCAAGGGAGGCCTGGGCCATGGTCAAGACTCGGTATACGAGTGTTGATACGGCACGCCTGGCCGAGGTAGGGCCAATGGGGCCGGACGGGGAAGAAATACCCACTAGTCTCGTATATGAGAATGTCATGCCTGCTGCTCGGTCTTCGCAGAAGGACTGCACCCTAGACACCTTAATAGATGGGTAAGACCGTGTGTAATGAGATGATAGTGTGTGACTCTATGTATCAAAATACTTTACGTCGTTATTCAAACCGCGCATCCAAACTCTGTCAACCAGCCATCGGCTTCTACCTCCTCGGTCAGTGGCCGAGGAGTGTCCACTTACTACTAACCGAAGTACTTCGGACCATATGCTTCAGGAGACGAGGCAATCCGGCTATGTGGTGTGAACGACAAGAGTGAGGCGGAGAGTTATGTTATATTACTTTTTAACGTAAGAAACATCTTCCGAGGAAAATAGTTCTTCCAACAGTTCCTTTCCTCGGGTAGTTGTGTCGAGCACAGAAGTCCGAAGACGGGTGACCTCGGAGGTAAAGCCCCTAGTCGGGATTTGAAAGACCCCCTCCATGTTACTTCTATGTGATGGCCGACCGATTTGTACGTTTAAGAGTGCTAGCTTTCGGCTTTGTCCATCTGAGGTACTACACCGGGTGACCCGGGTGTGACAATCACAGCGGTGCTCCCTTTGCCTCTTAGCCAAATGATCGGGAACGTAAGGGGCAAGCACAGGAGCCGAGCAACCCAGCTTGGCCAAATCTTAAGTCAAATCGATGCATATTGTGGCTTGAAAGACAATAGTATGTAAGAGGTGGAATAACGTGTGTTTTGAAAAGAACATGCAGTATTGATTTTGTTTCTTGAGGTCCTTCAGAGGATACCCCCGAAATCTCTTGAGAGAGAGAAAAAAGGAAAAGTGGGGTGGTGTATGTACAGAGGTGAGTAGTTTTCGGAGTTTCAACCATAGAAACGTCGGAGTAGCGCAGCGTTCCAGGGGTTGGGTTCTAAACGCCCGTCCTCTGGGTCTCGAATTCGGTAAGCGCCTCCGATGAGGACCCGGTCGATGATAAATGGCCCATCCCACTTAGGGAGAGTTTGTGCGTCTACTTCTCCGGATGAAGCCGCATGACGAGGTCTCCTTTGTTGAAGTCCTTTGCGCAAACCTCCCTACTGTGGTAGCGGCGGGCTTGTTGCTGGTAAATGGCAGATCATGCCCGGGCGACATTGCGTTCCTCTTCTAGGGCGTCCAAGGCATCCTGCCGATCTAACTCGGCCTCCCGATCTTCGTACATGCGTACCCGAGGTGCATTGTGTATGATGTCGCAGGGGAGTACTGCCTCGGCGCCGTACACCATAAAAAATGGAGTATACCAAGTGGATCTGTTTGGTGTGGTGCACAGACCCCATAGGATGGAATCAAGTTCCTCAACCCATTTGCAGTCGGCCTCCTTGAGGGAGCGAACTAGCCTAGGCTTGATGCCACTAAGGATTAGTCCATTGGCGCGTTCCACTTGCCCGTTTGACTGCGGGTGATATACCGATGCGTAGTCAAGCTTGATGCCCATTGTTGCGCACCATGTTTTTACTTCTTTGACCATGAAGTTTGTCCTGTTGTCTGTTATGAGACTATGGGGGATACCATAACGGTGTACTACCCCCGAGATGAATTCGAGTACATGGACTGCACCGGCCGAAGTTACTGGTTTTGCTTTGATCCACTTAGTAAACTTGTCCACCATGACAAGTAGGTATTTATTTTTTCTTGACCCACCCTTGAGTGGGCCGACCATATCTAGCCCCCAGACCATGAAAGGCCAAGTGATAGGGATTGTGCAGAGAGCCGCAGGGGGCATGTGGCTTTGTTTGGAGAATACCTGGCAGCCGGGGCAACGCTGTACTAACGCAGAGGCGTCGGCGCCCGCGGTTGGCCAGTAAAAACCAGCTCGGAAGGCCTTGCTGACCAAGGTCTGAGCAGCGGCGTGATGTCCGCTCATGCTGGAGTGAACCTCCTGGAGTAATAATCGTCCTTCCTCTTCAGAAATACATTGCTGGAGGACGCCCGTAGTGCTTATCTTATAGAGTTCTCCCTCATGAACCTTATAGGCTTTAGATTGCCTTACAATCCGACATGCGTCGGTTTGGTCTTCGGGGAGTTCTTTATGGAGTAGGTATGCGAGGAGCGGCTCGGTCCATGGTGCAATGACTGCCATAACTTCGTGTGCGGAAGCTGTTTTCTGAATAGTCGAGCCGCCCACTATATCTGGCCCTTTGTCATCTTCGGGCGAGGAGGGCTGTCCGATGTCGTTTGATTCTGACGTTCCCTTGTCGTCTTGCCAGACTACGGAGGGCTTAAAGAGCCGTTGGAGGAAGGTGTTGTCCGGGACTTTTTCCCGCTTAGTGCCCATTCGGGCGAGTATATCTGCAGCCTGGTTACTATCTTGGGGTATGTGATGAAATTCAAGCCCCTCGAACCTGGCCGAGATTTGTACAATGACATTCCGGTAGGCTGTCATCTTTGGGTCCTTTGCATCGAATTCGCCGTTGACTTGTGAGATGGCGAGGTTGGAATCACCCCGGACCTCAAGATGTTGGACACCCATGGAGACTGCTATCCAGAGTCCATGTAACAGGGCTTCATATTCTGCCGCGTTATTGGAGTCGGTATACATAATTTGCAACACATACCGAATACTGTCCCCTGTGGGTGAGGTAAGCACTATGCCAGCCCCTAGGCCAGCAAGCATTTTGGAACCATCGAAGTACATGGTCCAATGCGAATAAGTGCTATGTTCTCAAGGGAGCTCGGCCTCCGTCCATTCGGCCACGAAGTCGGCCAACACCTGAGATTTAATAGCTCGGCATGGTCGATAAGTTATTTCAAAGGGTAGGAGCTCTATGGACCATTTGGCTATGCGCCCCATTGCATCCCTGTTGTTGATTATGTCACTTAATGGGACATCGGATGCCACGGTTACCGAGCACTCTCGAAAGTAGTGCCGAAGTTTTCGGGATGCCATGAAGATGGCATAGGCTATCTTTTGATAGTGGGGGTAGTGTGTTTTGCACGGGGTTAGGACCTCGGAGACGTAGTAAACGGGCTTTTGTACCTGGAACTTGTGACCTTCCATGTCTCGTTCGACCACGAGTACTGCGCTGACCACCTGGTTTGTGGCCGAGATGTATAATATCATCGGCTCCCACATGCCTGGCACCGCTAAGATAGGATTGGTTGCAAGGAGAGCTTTAATGCCTTCCAGAGCCGCCGCGGCCTCCTCGGTCCATTTGAAGGTCTTTGTCTGTTTTAACAGTCTATACAAAGGTAAGGCTTTCTCCCCGAGTCTTGATATGAAGCGACTTAGTGCCGCCACGCACCCTGCCAGCTTTTGTACATGTTTGAGGTCTGTTGGTACCTCTAAGCGGTCCAGGGCTCTTATTTTTGCCGGATTGGCTTCAATTCCTCGGCTAGATACGATGAAGCCTAGGAGTTCGCCGGCTGGTACTCCGAAGACACATTTCTCCGGGTTGAGCTAAATTTGATACTCCCATAAACTGCCGAATGTGTCGCGGAGATTGTCTACTAGTTGTCCGACGTGTTTGGTTTTGACAACCACATCATCTACGTAGGCCTCGACGGTCTTCCCGATGTGTTTCTCCAAGCATGATTGAATCATGCACTGGTATGTGGCGTGATACGTCTCCAACATATCTATAATTTTTTATTGTTCCATGCTATTATGGTATCAATCTTGGATGTTTTATATGCAATTATATGCCATTATATATCATTTTTTGGGACTAACCTATTAACTCAGTGCCCAGTGCCAGTTGCTATTTTCTGCTTGTTTTTGCCTTTTCAGAAAATCATTATCATAAAGTGTCCAAACGAGAAAAAAACTTTGGATTAATTTTTTCTGGACCAGAAGAGACCCAGGAAGCTTCGGGAGAAGACCAGAAGAGACACAAGGAGTCGGCAAGCCTGGAGGGCGCGCCCTAGGGGGGTGGCCGCGCCCCCCAGTCTTGTGGGCCCCTTGTGGCACCTCTTGACCTAATTCTTTCACTATAAATTCACAAATATTCCCAAACCAATAGAGAGACAGAAGAGAAAACCTTTCCGCCGCCGCAAGCCTCTGTTCTTCCGTGATCCCATCTGGAGGCCTTTTCCGATACTCTGCCGGAGGGGGAATCGATCACGGAGGGCTTCTACATCAACCTTTCTGCCCTTCCGATGATGTGTGAGTAGTTTACCATAGACCTACGGGTCCATAGCTAGTAGCTAGATGACTTCTTCTCTCTCTTTGATCTTCAATACCATGTTCTCCTCGATGTTCTTGGAGTTCTATCCGATGTAATCTTCTTTTGCGGTGTGTTTGTTGGGATCCGATGAATTGTGAGTTTATGATCAGATTATTCATGAGAAATATTTGAGTCTTCTCTGAACTCTTTTATGCATGATTATTATAGCTTTGTATTTCTCTCCGATCTATCGATTTGGTTTGGCCTACTAGATTGATTTGTCTTGCAATGGGAGAGGTGCTTTGTGATGGGTTCAATCTTGCGGTGCTCAATCCCAGTGACAGAAGGGGACATGACACGTATTTGTATTGTTGCCATTAAGGATAAAAAGATGGGGTTTAATCATATTGCTTGAGTTTACTTTGTCTACATCATGTCATCTTGCTTAAGGCGTTACTCTGTTTCATACTTAATACCCTAGATGCATGTTGGATAGCGGTCGATGGGTGGAGTAATAGTAGTAGATGCAGGCAGGAGTCGGTTTACTTGTCTCGGACATGATGCCTATATACATGATCATTGCCATGAATCTGTCATAATTATTTGCTTTTCTATCAATTGCCCAACAGTAATCTGTTTACCCACCGTATGCTATGTGTTCGAGAGAGAAGCCTCTACTGAAAACTATGGCCCCCGTTCTACTTTATCATATATTAAAAACCTAAAAATACCTTGCTGCAATTTATTTACTTTTATTTTAATTAGTATTTTAGTTTATCTATTTACCTCGATAAGATTTAATCCTTGCAAATAACCGCTAAGAGGATTGACAACCCTCTTATTTGTGTTGGGTGCAAGTGTTTGCTCTTGTGTGTGCAGGTGCGCTTAATGGAATTTTGCTTGGTTCTCCTACTGGATTGATAACCTTGGTTCTTAACTGAGAGAAATACTTATCTCTACTGTACTGCATCATCCTCTCCTCTTCGGGGAAATACCAACGCAGACTACAAGTAGCAGGAAGAATTTCTGGCGCCGTTGCCGGGGAGACATCATCAAAATTACCAAGTACCTTTCCACAAAATATCATTCACTTGCATGTACTTTATTTGCCTTTTATTTTCATTTGCCTCTCATTTTCATCTCCCCCACTTCTAAATTTTTTCTACAAAACACAAAAATATTTTTATTTGCTTGTTTGCTAGTTTGCTTGCTTTGTCGCGATGTCTCAAGAAAATACAAAATTGTATGATTTTTCTAATACTAATAATAATGATTTTATTAGTACTCCTATTGCTCCTCCCGCCACTAGTGCGGAGTCATGTGACATTAATGCTGCCTTGCTTAATCTTGTTATGAAAGAACAATTTTCTGGTAGTCCTAATGAAGATGATGCATCCCATCTAAATGCTTTCGTTGAGCTTTGTGATATGCAAAAGAAAAAAGACCTGGATAATGATATTGTAAAATTAAAATTATTTCCGTTCTCACTACGAGACCGTGCTAAAACTTGGTTTTCACCCTTGCCTAGAAATAGTATTGATTCTTGGGATAAGTGCAAGGATGCTTTTTTTACCAAGTATTTTCCTCCCGCTAAGATTATTTCTTTAAGAAATCAAATTATAAATTTTAAGCAACTTGAGCATGAACATGTTGCACAATCTTGGGAGAGAATGAAATTAATGATAAGAAATTGCCCAACTCATGGCTTGAATTTATGGATGATCATACAAAAAAATTATGCGGGACTAAACTTTGTCTCTTGAAATTTGCTAGACTCTGCTGCAGGTGGTACTTTTATGGAAATTACATTGGGAGAAGCTACAAAACTTCTTGATAATATTATGGCAAATTATTCTCAATGGCACACTAAACGAACTCCAACTGGTAAGAATGTAAATTATGTTGAAGAAATTAATACTTTGAGTGATAAGATGGATGCTCTATTGAAATTGGTTGCTAGTAAAAATGCTCATATTGATCCTAATGATGTGCCATTGTCTACCTTGATTGAGCAAAATAATGACGCTATTGATGTGAATTTTGTCTCTAGAAATAATTTCAACAACAATGCTTATAGGGGTAATTTCAATCCTAGACCGTTTCCTGGAAATTCCTCTAATAACTATGGCAATCCTTATGGTAATTCTTATAATAATAATAATAATAATAATAATAATAGGATGCCCTCTGATCTTGAAAGTAATATTAAAGAATTTATTAGTTCGTAAAAGAATTTCAATGCTATGATAGAAGAAAAATTGAATAGAGTTGATGAATCGGCTAGGAACATGGATAGAATTGCTCATGATGTGGAAAATCTCAAGTCTAAATTTTTTCCACCCAAGCATGATATAACTGAGTCTATTAAAGCTATCTATGTCTCCATTAATGAAAGTAAAGACAGGACCGCTTGGTTGAGAGCTAAGCGAGAATTTCTAGAAAAAGCAATTCCACCCGGTTTCTATCATAGTAATGATGAAGATATTAAAATGATTGGTGTCACTCCTATTGAATTATTATTTAGCAACGTAAAACTTGATGAAAAAGGGACTGAAGAAGAGTCAACTTTAGATAGAAGGAGTCCCACTTGCTTGGAGGGTGATAATCTTGATGATAAAAATGAAAAAAGTGGGTTTGGAGAGGTCAAAACTTTAAATAGTAATGCACCCACTACTTTGGATTACAAGGACTTTAATTATGATAGTTGTTCTTTAATTGATTGTATTTCCTTGTTGCAATCCATGATTAATTCACCAAATGCATATGAACAAAATAAAGCTTTCACTAAACATATTGTAGAAGCCATGATGAAAGCACATGAAGAAAAACTTGAGTTGGAAGTTTCATTTCCTAGAAAATTACAAGATGAATGGGAACCTACTATTAAAGTAAAAATTAAGGATTATGAATGTAATGCTCTTTGTGATCTTGGTGATCTTGGTGCTAGCATTTCCACTATACCAAAGTCTTTGTGTGATATGCTAGGTCTCACCGACATGGATCCTTGTTCCCTTAATTTGCATCATGCGGATTCCACTATTAAAAGCCATTGGGTAGAATAAATGATGTGCTTATTCTTGTAAATAGAAATTATGTGCCCGTGGACTTTGTTGTTCTTGATATTGAATGCAATCCTTCTTGCCCTAGAATACTTGGTAGGCCGTTTCTACGAACAATTGGTGCTATTATTGATATGAAAGAAAGTAATATAAGATTTCAATTTCCATAAAAGAAAGGGATGGAACATTTCCCTAGGAATAGAATTAAATCACCTTATGAATCTATTATGAGGGCCACTTATGGAATTAACTTGAAGGATGACAACACTTGAAACTATGCATTATGCCTAGCTAGGGGCATAAAACAATAGCGCTTGTTGGGAGGCAACCCAATGAATAAAATAAAATTTTCCTTTTACCTTCTGTTTTTTAGTGTTTACACAATTATAGCTTCTATTATGATTATATTTTTATGTTTTAGTAAGTGTTTGTGCCAAGTAATGCCTTTGGGATGATTTGGATGATAGTATAATTGATGCTGTTTGGAAAACATAAAGTTTTGCGTCCCGTGCTGGAATTTTAGTTCTGTACTCGAGCGTCAGAAAAATCTGAAATTTTTAAAAAGTATTGGTATATGAATTTTTTACGTTTTCCTAATTTTTCAGAATTTTTGGAGTTACAGAAGTATGGATTTTAAATAGATCTTTACAGACTGTTCTGTTTTAGACAGATTCTGTTTTTGTTGCATAGTTTGCTTATTTTGATGAATCTATGGATCGTATCGGGGGGTATGAGTCATGGAGAAGTTGGAGTACAGTAGCATTATGCCAATATTAAATATGAATCAATTTACAACAGTACCTAAAGTTTAAGATTTGTTTGTTATACTAACAGATCTCACGAGGTTTCTGTTGAGTTTTGTGTGCTGAAGTTTTCAAGTTTTGGGTGAGACTACGATGGACAAAGGAATATGGAGCAGCAAGAGCCTAAGCTTGGGGATGCCCAAGGCACCCCAAGGTAATATTCAAGGAAGACTCAAGCATCTAGGCTTGGGGATGCCCCGGAAGGCATCCCCCCTTTCGTCTACAATCTATCGGTAACTCACTTGGAGCTATATTTTTATTCATCACATGATACGTGTTTTACTTGGAGCGTCTTGTGATATAGTTTGTTTGCTTTTTAGTTTGTCACAATCATCTTTGCTGAACACACCTTTTTGAGAGGGACACACATTATTCATGATTTGTTAGAATACTCTATGTGCTTCACTTATATCTTTTGAGCTAGGCAGTTGCTCTAGTGCTTCACTTATATCTTTTAGAGCACGGCGGTGGTTTTATTTTGAAGAAATAGTTGCACTCTCATGCTTCACTTATATATTTTTGAAAGTCTAATGAATAGCAATGGTAATATGCACGTGTTATAAATTTGGTCCTGATATGATAGGTATTCAAGAAGGATATAATAAAAACTTTCATGTAGATCACTAAATATGATAAGTTTGATTCCTTGCAATAGTTTTGCGATATTAAGATGGTAATATGTGGGAGGTATTAGTAGATAATTGTGGTTTAGTTAGAATATTGGTGTTAAGGTTTGTGATTCCCTAAGCATGCACGCATGATCTGTCGTTATGCTAAGAAGTTGGAGCATGATTTATTTTTGATTGTCTACCTTATGAGTGGCGGTCGGGGACGAGCGATGGACTTGTCCTACCAATCTATCCTCCTAGGGGCATGCATAGTAGTACTTTGCTTCGAGGGCTAAAAAACTTTCGCAATAAGTATGTGAGTTCTTTATGACTAATGTGAGTCCATGGATTATACGCACTCTCACCCTTCCGCAATTTGCTAGCCTCTTCGGTACCGTGCATTGCCATTTCTCACATCGAGAGTTGGTGCAAACTTCGTCGGTGCATCCAAACCCCGTGATATGATACGCTCTATCACACATAAGCCTCTTTATATCTTCCTCAAAACAGCCTCAAAACAGCCACCATATCTACCTATCATGGCATTTCCATAGCCATTCCGAGATATATTGCCATACAACTTCCACCGTTCCGTTTTTATGACACACATCGTCATTGTCATATTGCTTTGCATGATCATATAGCTGACATAGTATTTGTGGCTCAGCCACCATTCATCATTTTTATACATGTTACGCTAGCATCATTGCACATCCTGGTACACTGCCAGAGGCATTCATATAGAGTCATATTTTTGTTCTAGTATCGAGTTGTAATATTGCGTTGTAAGTAAATAAAAGTGTGATGATCATCATTATTAGAGCATTGTCCTAGTGAGGAAAGGATGATGGAGACCATGATTCCCCCACAAGTCGGGATGAGACTCTGGACGAAAAAAAAGAGAGGCGAAAAAGAGCCATGAAAAAAAATGAATGAGAGAAAAAGAGAGAAGGGGCAATGTTACTATCCTTTTTCCACACTTGTGCTTCAGAGTAGCACCATGTTTTTCATATAGAGAGTCTCCTATTTTGTCACTTTCATATACTAGTGGGAATTTTTCATTATAAAACTTGGCTTGTATATTCCGATGATGGGCTTCCTCAAATGCCCGAGGTCTTCATGAGCAAGCAAGTTGGATGCACACCCACTTAGTTTTCATGTTGAGCTTTCATACACTTATAGCTCTTAGTGCATCCATTGCATGGCAATCCCTACTCCTCGCATTTACATCAATTGATGGGCATCTCCATAGCCCGTTGATTAGCCTCGTTGATGTGATACTATCTTCTTATTTTTGACTTCCCCTTATTGATCTCTACCATCACACTCTATTCCACCAATAGTGCTATATCCATGGCTTGCGCTCATGTATTGCGTGGGAGTTGAAAAAGCTAAAGCGCGTTAAAAAGTATGAACCAATTGCTTGGCTAAAACCGGGGTTGTTCATGATAAATATTTTGTGTTAAGAAGATGGAGCATGAGGATTGTATGATTTTGTAGGGATAACGTTCTTTAGCATTTTTATTTTGAAAGACATGATTGTTTATTAGTATGCCTGAGTATTGATGTCTTTATATCAAACTATAGACTATTGCTTTGAATCATTCGAATCTTATTATTCATACCGTAAGAGACAGATTACATGATGAAATATGATAGGTAGCAATCCACATCAAATTTTTTGTTTTTATCATTTACCTACTCGAGGACGAGCAGGAATTAAGCTTGGGGATGCTTGATACGTCTCCAACGTATCTATAATTTTTTATTGTTCCATGCTATTATAGTATCAATCTTGGATGTTTTATATGCAATTATATGAAATTATATGCCATTATATATCATTTTTTGGGACTAACCTATTAACTCAGTGCCCAGTGCCAGTTGCTGTTTTCTGCTTGTTTTTGCCTTTTTAGAAAATCATTATCAAAAAGTGTCCAAACGAGAAAAAAAACTTTGGATTAATTTTTTCTGGACCGGAAGAGACCCAGGAAGCTTCGAGAGAAGACCAGAAGAGCCACGAGGAGTTGGCAAGCCTGGAGGGCGCGCCTCAGGGGGGGTGGCCACGCCCCCCAGGCTTGTGGGCCCCTCGTGGCACCTCTTGACCTAATTCTTTCGCTATAAATTCACAAATATTCCCAAATCAACAGAGAGACAGAAGAGAAAACCTTTTCGTCGCCGCAAGCCTCTGTTCTTTTGCGATCCCATCTGGAGGCCTTTTCCGGTACTCTGTCGGAGGGGGAATAGATCACGGAGGGCTTCTACATCAACCTTGCTGCCCTTCCGATGATGTGTGAGTAGTTTACCACAGACCTACGGGTCCATAGCTAGTAGCTAGATGGCTTCTTCTCTCTCTTTGATCTTCAATACCATGTTCTCCTCGATGTTCTTGGAGTTCTATCCGATGTAATCTTCTTTTGCGGTGTGTTTGTTGGGATCCGATGAATTGTGAGTTTATGATCAGATTATTCATGAGAAATATTTGAGTCTTCTCTGAACTCTTTTATGCATGATTATTATAGCTTTGTATTTCTCTCCGATCTATCGATTTGGTTTGGCCTACTAGATTGATTTGATTTGGTTTGTCTCTAGAATGATTATTATAGCGGTGCTTTGTGATGGGTTCAATCTTGCGGTGCTCAATCCCAGTGACAGAAGGGGACATGACACGTATTTGTATTGTTGCCATTAAGGATAAAGAGATGGGGTTTAATCATATTGCTTGAGTTTACTTTGTCTACATCATGTCATCTTGCTTAAGGCGTTACTCTGTTTCATACTTAATACCCTAGATGCATGCTGGATAGCGGTCGATGGGTGGAGTAATAGTGGTAGATGCAGGCAGGAGTCGGTCTACTTGTCTCGGACATGATGCCTATATACATGATCATTGCCATGAATCCGTGATACGTCTCCAGCGTATCTATAATTTATGAAGTATTCATGCCATGTTTATTATAGTTTTGTATGATTTTGGTGCACTTTTATATGGCTTTTATATAATTTTCATGGACTAACATATTGACTTAGTGCCCAGTGCCAGTTGTTGTTTTATGCTTGTTTTTGGTTTTCCAGAAAATCTATAGCAAATGAAGTCCAAATGCAGCGAAACTTTTTAACAATTTTTTCTGGAACATAAGAGACCCTAGAAGCTTCGGGAGGAGGCCAGAAGACCCACATGGGCCCCACGAGCCACCAGGGCGCGCCACCCCCCCAGGCGCGCCCTGGTGCCTCGTGGGTCCCCTATGGCCCCTCTTCATGTGATTCCAATGCCAAAAAATCATATATATTCAGAAACCCCCGAAAGTTAACCTAGATGAGTTTTTACACCGCCACAAGCCTCTGAACCAAGGAGATCCCATCTGGAGCCCTTTTCCGGCACCCTGCCGGAGGGGGAATCATCACCGGAGGCCATCTTCATCATCCCGGCGGTCTCCATGACGAGGAGGGAGTAGTTCACCCTCGGGGCTGAGGGTATATACTTGTAGCTATGTGTTTGATTTCTCTCTCTCTCATGTTCTTGATTTGGCACAATCTTGATGTACCGCGAGCTTTGTTAATATAGTTGGATCATATGGTGTTTCTTCCCTCTCTATCGTTGTTGTGATGAATCGAATCTTTTCCCTTTGAGGTTTCGTTATTGTTGGATTGAATATTTCAGGTTTGAGAACACTTGATGTATGTCTTGCATATGAATACCCGTGGTGACAATGGGGTATTATATTGATTCACTTGATATATGTTTTGGCATTCAACTCGCGGATTCCCGCGGTGACATTGGGGTAATCTATGCATAGGGGTTGATGCACGTTTTCATTATCTTTTCTCTGATAGAAACTTTTGGGTGCTCCTTGGAGTTCTTCGTGTGGATTGAATATTATGATTATGAAGTTGTTTGATGCATATCGTATAATCAACTCACGGATACTTGTGGTGACATTGGAGTATCTAGGTGAAATTAGAGTTGGTTGATGTGTATCATATGGTGTTATTTTAGTACGAACTCTAGGGCTGTTTGTGACACTTATAGGAATAGCTCAATAGACCGATCAGATAGGATAACTTTGAGGTGGTTTCGTACCCTACAAACAATTTCTATCTTATGTTCTCTGCTAATAGGAACTTGGGAGTGATTCTTTATCGCACGTTGAGGGATGGTTATATGATCCAATTATGTTAGAATTGTTGAGAGATTGCACTAGTGAAAGTATGAACCCTAGGCCTTGTTTTTAAGCATTGCAATACCATTTGTGCTCCCTTTTGTTACTTGCTACCTTGCTGTTTTTATATTTTCAGATTACAAAAAGCTATATCTACTATCCATACTACACTTTTATCACCATCTCTTCGCCGAACTAGTGCACCTATACAATTTACCATTGTATTGGGTGTGTTGGGGACACAAGAGATTTCTTGTATTTGGTTGCAGGGTTGTTCGAGAGATACCATCTTCAACCTACGCCTCCCACGGATTGATAAACCTTAGGTCATCCACTTGAGGGAAAATTGCTACTGTCCTACAAAACGCTGCGCTTGGAGGCCCAACACGAGTCTACAAGAATAAGTTGTGTAGTAGACATCAAGCTCTTTTCTGGCGCCGTTGCCGGGGAGGTGAGTGCTTGAAGGTATATCTTTAGATCTTGCAATCGAATCTTTTAGTTTCTTGTTTTATCACTAGTTTGGTTAAAAAAAAGAAAACTACAAAAAAAATGGAATTGAGGTTGCCTCATATTATTCGTCTTTAACATGTCTTTCTTGAAAATGATGGAGCGGAAAATTGTGCTCAATTGATAGAAGAAGAATTCAATAAAATGTTTGGCATAAAATCTTTGAATGATGAGCATGATTGCAATGTTGTTAGTATGAATTCTATGAATATCCAAAATACTAATGATGATTGCACTAGTCATGACAAAAATGTTTCTTATAAGCATGTCAATTTTTGTGGAGTGCATAAAGTTTGTGAAGACATGCCTTATAGGGATGATAGATTTTGTAAGAAACATAAACATGATAGAAACAATTTTTTTGCTCAAAGTGATAGATGAATTTGCTACAAAATTATGCTCTCTTCATCCCATTACTTGTGAACTTTGCAATAAAGTTGGTCACCTTAATTTTCAATGCATACTTTTTCATGATCGAATCATGGCTAAATATTGTAATGACTTGACCACCCTTGAACTATATAATGAGCTTTATCTATTTTTGGGGTGTGAGGAATTGACACATAAAAATAGTTGGCTTGAAGTATTCATTCTCACAGACAACATTGAAACTAATCTAGAGGAAATCTATATGTTTTGTGTGGTAAATTGCAATGAGAATGCTTATATTGCCAACTACAGAAAGATGGGAAAACCAATAGAATATAAAAGGAACACTAATGAAAGGGTAAAGATTTCCACTTTCCCTCCTATTGTCTCTCATGATGAAATAGGTGACGAGGAGGAGCTTCCTATTCAACCAATCTCATCAATAAGAAGCTCGGAAAAATTGATTAAACCCACACATGATGTGGTGAAGAAGAAGAAAAGAAGAAAGACTAGAGGTAAAAAAATATCCCTCCCAAATAATGTTGCCCCTACTATTGTTGTGCCTCATGAGAGTGAATCAAAAATAATTGTGGAAGATGATATACTTGATGATGATATTGCTTCTTTGTCTTATGGTACAATGTCCGAAGGAACTATTGAGGATGATTTTATTATGCCTATTACTCATTATGATGATTATGATTGGGAAGATAATGATACCTCTTATGATCTTGAAAATCTTTATGGCACCAACTTGGAAAATTATGATGATAATTCTTATACTACTGGTGCTATTCATACTATTAATGATGAAAGTGATTATGCTTATGATATGCAAAGCCACAAGCTTGGGGATGCTATGTTTGATGAGAATGACATGTTTGAGAATTTATTTGCTGCAATTGATGTTTGTCCCAAGCTTGGAGATGCTATACTTAATGAAGATGATCTTTTTAGTCCCCCTACTTTGAATGATCAAATTTGTTATGATGATTTCATGCCTCCTATCTATGATGATTATTGTGATGATACTTATGTTATGAAAAATAGGGATGATTATTATTATAATACTTGTTATAATCCTTTTACTGAACATCACTATTTTAATGTGGAAACAATTTATAGTATTCGAGTTTCATACTATACTCCCAGTATTATGAATGAGAAGAAAATTGCTTGTGTGGAGAGTAATAAAAATTCTATGCTTGTGGATCATGAAAAGAATGCTTTATATGGTAGCTATATTGATGAATCCGTTCATAATTCTACTGAAAATTATTATGAGAGAGGAACTTATGATTCATGATGCTCCCGTTATGTTTCAATTCTTTACTTCTATGTGAGCATTATTGAAATCATCATGCCTAGCTAAAAGGCATTAAAGAAAAACGCTCGTTGGGAGACAACCCAATATTTTTACCTACTGTTTTTGTGTGTCCACATGATTAAGCTACTGTAGTAATCATGTTTTATATGTTTTCTTTCAATAATGTGCCAAGTAAAGCCTTTGGGATAGTGTGGATGCTTGTTGATTTGATTCTGTGCAAAAACAGAAACTTTTGCGTCCAGTGCTGGAATTTCTATTATGTACTGGAGCATGAAAAAATTCTGAAATTTTTACACAGTATTGGGTTACAAATGTTTTACGTTGTCCTAATTTTTCAGAATTTTTGGAGGTACAGAAGTATGGTTTTTAAATCGCTCACTACATGCTGTTCTGTTTTTGACAGATTCTGTTTTCGGTGCATAGTTTGCTTGTTTTAGTGTTTCTATAGCTTATATTGAGTAATATAAATTGTGCAAATGATAGAATACAGTAATAATTATGTGAGAACAATTATGAAACTTGTCTTGACAGTACCTAAGTGGATGATTTATTTTTATCATACTAACCTACCTCACAAGTTCCGTTAAGTTTTGTGTGATTGAAGTTTTCATGTTTTGGGTGAGATATCGATATGAGGAGAATAAGGAGTGGCAAGACCCTAAGCTTGGGGATGACCAAGGCACCCCAAGGTAATATTCAAGGAATACCCAAGCAACTAAGCTTGGGGATGCCCCGGAAGGCATCCCCTCTTTCGTCTTCAACATTATCAGTAACCTCACTCGGAGCTATATTTTTATTCGTCACATAATATGAGTTTTGCTTGGAGCGTCATTTTGTTCTGTTGATATTTGCTTTGTGTTATCAATAATCATGTTTTGTATCTTTTAGTTCAATAAAATGCCAATTATAGCCTTTACCATGCTCAGATTGCAAGTTCATGTGTTGCTGTTTGAAAATAGAAAGTTTTCTGTTATGTCAAGAATATTCCTGAATAGTCAGAACATGATAAAAATCTGAAATTTTGACACAGTAAGCATGCATGAGTTCTCTGTCACGTGGTAATTTTTAAGATTTTTTGGAGTTAGGGAAGTATGGATTCTTATTCCCCTTTTACAGACTGTTCTGTTTTGGCAGATTGCTGTTATAGTTGCATTGTTTGCATATGTTTGCATGTTTAATGTTTCTATTTGTGGATAGGAGTATTAAATATGAAGAGGCATTTAGTATGCAATGTTTAATTATAATTTTTGTGATTTTCTACAGTAGAGAATGTTAAGGTTTTGAGTTGATTTATACTAACTTATCTCACGAGTTCTTGTTGAGTTTTGTGTGGATGAAGTTTTTAAGATTTAGGGAAACCGTGATATGAGAGGAATTAAGGAGACACAAGAGCTCAAGCTTGGGGATGCCCCGGTAGGCATCCCACCTTTCTTCCGCAAGCCTGCGGGGTATCCCCGGCATGTCCGAAGGGTGCCAGGCGAATATATCCCAATTTTCCTTAAGGAAACTGCGTAGAGACTCGTCAATCTCCGGATCGAGGTTTGCCCCTATGGACGCTGTTTTAGCTGGGTCCGTGGGGTGTACTTGGAATTTGACTATTTCATCGGCCGGCTTGAATGAGGTGGACTTCGGCCGTTTGCCGAGGATAACATCATCTCGGTCGACTTCGGTTCGTAATGTGTTCAGTTCCTCGGCCGCGAGGCCTTCGGACAAAGATTCGAGGGCGAGTGACACCGTTTTGTTCTCAGCTTTGAGTGCTCTGTCGGGGTCGCTCGAAGCGGTAATTATCCTATTTGGGCCCAGCATTTTGAGCTTCATGTAGCCATAGTGTGGTACTGCTTGAAATTTAGAGAAGGCGTCCCGTCCCAGGAGGGCGTGATATCCGCTCCTAAAAGGGGCGATGTGGAACATAATTTCTTCGGATCGGTAATTATCTGGGGTTCCGAAGACCACATCCAAGGTTATCTTTCCACCGCAACGTGCTTCTCGCCCAGGTATGATGCCTTTAAAGGTGGTGCTACTCTGTTCGATGCATGATTTATCAATTTGCATTCTGTCCAGAGTGCCCGCGTATATCAAATTTAAGTTGCTGCCCCCGTCCATTAATACTTTTCGGAGATGGCAGCTGCCCACGATTGGGTCGAGGACCAGGGCAGCGGGGCACCTATTCGGGGTCGACCTTGGCTGATCTTTATGATCAAAGGTGATGGGTGTGTCTATCCACGCACCCCGAGTTGGTACCTGACAGATAGAATTGATTTCTCGCAAGGCTCGCTTGCACTGGTTGTTGGACGTAAAGGTCTCGTAGATCATCATGACCTCGTCCTTGTCCGAGGATTCTTCTGCGTAACTAGGGGTGCCCACAAGGAGGTTAGGTCCTCTTTTTGCCACTTGCCTCACCACCCAACAGTCGCGAAGGCTGTGAGTTGGGCAAGAATTAAGCAAAATAGCATGTATCGGACATGGTTTATCCAGGAGACCATCAAGGGTGGTCTCGGGGAGGCCAGAGGTTTTCTTCTTTTTCTGAGGTCGCTTGGTCGATACAGTCCCCGTGCGGAGTGCGCATCAAGGTGCGGGCCTTTCTCGTTTTAACTTGTGCTCACAAATCGAATCTGTGCTTTTCTTGGCAATCCAAGCATCTCAGATGGCGCAGAACCTGGACACCAAGTCGGACAACTCCGGGAGCGTTTGTACATAGCGGCGGGCAAGGGCATTCGATACGCCTTTATCCTTGCATCCGTGCTGAAAAGCTGTTATTATATCTGAGTCCTGGTAGTTTGGTATCTTGTTCTTGACCGACAAGAACCTGGCCCAGAACTGTCTGGTCGATTCGTCGGGAAGTTGTTGCACGTAGGCTAGATCCCAGACATCTGGTGGCCCCAAATAATCGGGGCAATACTCGATGTGGGAGGTGGGTGAGTGGTTTTCGATCTCCATGGATCGTGGGCTCAAAGTCCTGGTATCTTCATCCCGTGACAGGCCTACGGCTGTCGGACCGGCCAGACCGATTTGAAGATCAGGTTCATCAGCCGCGTCTGGCTGATCGCCGTCTGAATCGTTTTCCAAGAAGTACTTCGGCCCTTCGCCCTTGAAAGGGGTTTCGGCCAGAGCTGGGGAGGTGTCATGGATCACTTCTGATCCGTGGAGAAAGAAGGGCACTTTTGTGACAGAAGCTTCGGGTGTGGGAATCATGCCCGCGAGATCGGAGTCATAAGCCGATGATCCCATCGATCCTTTTTTTGATCTCACAGCGGAACTCTCAATGAAAGCACCAGTGTCGGTGTAAAAACCGGCAGACCTCGGGGTAGGGGGTCCCGAGCTGTGGATCTCGGACAGATGGTAACAGGAACAAAGAGACAATGTTTACCCAGGTTCGGGCCCTCTTGATGGAGGTAAACCCTACGTCCTACTCTTGTTTATATCAATGGAGATGTATCAAGTACAGAGTTGATCTACCTCAAGATCGTAAGATATATTCTAGTTCTATGGCTAGGTGAATGAGATTGTGTTGAGGTCCCTACGGGCTAAACCCTTCGGCTTATATACGTGCCAGGTAGGGTATCTAGGGTTACAAGGTCGGTATCTAAGCGTGGAGGCGGCAGGAGAAGCCTTGGAGTATACGCCAAGCCTTCGGCAGATGTAGTCTTGATCTCCCCCCCCCCCAACGTGTATCTTCCGGCATCCATCTTGATAAGAATGAGGGCCCACTAGCCCAATCAAGCAGACTAGGTTAGTACCCCCTAGTCTAGGACACCATCACTTCTGTTTTTATGTGTTTACACAATTATAGCTTCTGTTATGATTGTGTTTTTATATTTTAATTAGTGTTTGTGCCAAGTAATGCCTTTGGGATGATTTGGAAGATAGTATAATTGATGCTGTTTGAAAACAGAAACTTTTGCGTCCAGTGCTGGAATTTTGATTTTTTGCTGGAGCGTCAGAACCTTCTGAATTTTTTACACAATATTGATATATGAATCTCCCACGTTATCCTAATTTTTCAAAAAAAATTGGAGTTACATAAGTATGATGTTAATTCTGATCTTTACAGACTGTTCTGTTTTAGACAGATTCTGTTTTTGTTGCATAGTTTGCTTATTTTGATGAATCTATGGATCGTGTCGGGGGGTATGAGTCATGGAGAAGTTGGAGTACAGTATACTTATGCCAATATTAAATATGAATCAATTTACAACAGTACCTAAAGTTTAAGATTTATTTGTTATACTAACGGATCTCACGAGGTTTCTGTTAAGTTTTGTGTGCTGAGGTTTTCAAGTTTTGGGTGAGACTATGATGGATAAAGGAATATGGAGAGGCAAGAGCCTAAGCTTGGGGATGACCAAGGCACCCCATGGTAATATTCAAGGAAGAATCAAGCGTCTAAGCTTGGGGATGCCCCGAAAGGCATCCCCTCTTTTGTCTACAATCTATCGGTAACTCACTTGGAGCTATATTTTTATTCATCACATGATATGTGTTTTACTTGGAGCGTCTTGTGATATAGTTTGTTTGCTTTTTAGTTTGTCACAATCATCTTTGCTTAACACACCTTTTTGAGAGGCGCACACATTATTCGTGATTTGTTAGAATATTCTATGTGCTTCACTTATATCTTTTGAGCTAGGCAGTTGCTCTAGTGCTTCACTTATATCTTTTAGAGCACGGCGGTGGTTATATTTTAAAGAAATAGTTGCACTCTCATGCTTCACTTATATCTTTTTGAGAGTCTAATGAATAGCAATGGTAATATGCACGGGTTATGAATTTGGTCCTAATATGATAGGTATTCAAGAGGGATATAATGAAAACTTTCATGTAGATCACTGAATATGATAAGTTTGATTCCTTGCAATAGTTTTGCGATATTAAGATGGTAATATGTGGGAGGTGCTAGTGGATAATTGTGGTTTAGTAAGAATATTGGTGTTAAGGTTTGTGATTCCCGAAGCATGCACGTATGATCTGTCGTTATGCTAAGAAGTTGGAGCATGATTTATTCTTGATTGTCTACCTTATTAGTGGCGGTCGGGGACGAGCGATGGTCTTCTCCTACCAATCTTTCCGCCTAGGGGCATGTGTAGTAGTACTTTGCTTCGAGGGCTAATAAACTTTTGCAATAAGTATATGAGTTCTTTATGACTAATGTGAGTCCATGGATTATACGCACTCTCACCTTTCCGCAATTTGCTAGCCTCTTCGGTACCGTGCATTGCCCTTTCTCACATCGAGAGTTGGTGCAAACTTCGTCAGTGCATCCAAACCCCGTGATATGATACGCTCTATCACACATAAGCCTCCTTATATCTTCCTCAAAACAGCCACCATACCTACCATCATGGCATTTCCATAGCCATTCCGAGATATATTGCCATGCAACTTCTACCGTTCCGTTTTTATGACACACTTCGTCATTGTCATATTGCTTTGCATGATCATATAGCTGACATAGTATTTGTGGCTCAGCCACCGTTCATCATTTTCATACATGTTACGCTAGTATCATTGCACATCCTAGTACACCGCCAGAGGCATTCATATAGAGTCATATTTTTGTTCTAGTTTCGAGTTGTAATTTTCTTTTGAGTTATAAGTAAATAGAAGTATGATGATCATCATTATTAGAGCATTGTCCCAGTGAGGAAATAAAAAAAAGGGAAAGAAAAAAAAATAGGCCAAAAAGAGCCCACGGAAAAAAAAGAAAAAAAGGAAAAAAAAGAAAAAAATATAAATGAGAGAAAAAGAGAGAAGGGGCAGTGCTACTTTCCTTTTCCATACTTGTGCTTCAAAATATCACCATGTTTTTCATATAGAGAGTCTCCTGTTTAGTCACTTTCATATACTAATGGGAATTTTTCATTATAGAACTTGGCTTGTATATTCCGATGATGGGCTTCCTCAAATGCCCGAGGTCTTCATGAGCAAGCAAGTTGGATGCACACCCACTTAGTTTTCATGTTGAGCTTTCACACACTTATAGCTCTTAGTGCATCCGTTGCATGGCAATCCCTACTCCTCACATTGACATCAATTGATGGGCATCTCCATGGCCCGTTGATTAGCCGCGTCGATTGTAACACCCCCCTGTAATGAGCAACAGTGATCCCTGATGATTATGCTAAGTCACTGTGATTTGCAATGCTTGATCAAAGTGGATTCAAATCTCATTTCAAATTCCTTCACTGAATTCAATTCAAATTCAAAATGAAATTTGAAGTTGCTCAAAAATTGCTGGAAAATAGTTCATCATTTAGCAAAAATTCCAAAACAAATTATTGTTCAGGAAAACAACATCACCACTTTGTTAAAATGAGCTATAGCATTTAAAACAGTGCAAAAACAGCCATTTTAAAGCCATTTCATTTATGAAAATTTCAAATGGATTCAAAAATGGCCCAAACTTTTTGTGGCAGTGCAGAATAATGCAATGTATTTTTGTGGACAAGTTTCACATTTTTACAAAAGCATTTGGCAGCTCCTTTATTTTTCAAAACCTTCTATAAAAGAAAAACAGAAAGAAAAAATATAAAGGCCTAAACCGACTGGGCCCAGCCCAACCTCCCTCTCTCTCCTACCTCCCGCCTCTCTCCTCCCCGTGTCAGGTTCGCCGTGGTCGCGCGCGTGCTCGCCAGCCAGCGGCCAACACCGCGGCGCTACAGGGCAGGCGAGGGGATAAGAACGGCCCCCTTGGCCTTCCCGTCAACCCTAGCCACTTTCCCCCCTCCTCCATCGCCTCCCTCTCTCTCTCCCAAGCTCGACCGAGCGCGGTCGTCGCCGCACGCCATCGATCCCGCGGCCACCGAGCTCCTCCCGCCTCGCCGCCTTGTCCAACGTCTCCGCCGTCGTCGTCCACCTCGACCCCGTCCTCGAGCGCGAGCCGGGAGCCACCGTAGCGAGCCCGACGAGCTCTTCTTCCTCCTCGGTCGTCATTGCTGTCGTCGTCGATTCGCCGCCCCCTGCTGCTCCTAAGCCATCAACGGGCCACCGTGCGCCTCCACGGTGAGCTCCACGCCATTTCCCCCTCTTCTCTCTCATCTTACCGCGCCGTAGCTGCGCTTTCGCCGTGCCCGAATGCGACGCCACCGACGAGCTCGCCGCCGTGGCCTTAGTGGTTGTCACGCGCGGCCGAGCCTCGCATCGAGCTCCTGGAGCTCGTGTGAGTCCAACGCCACCGCTAGCGCCTCCCCATGCCCTGCATCGTCGTTTCCGCCCGTGCCCGATTCCGGCCGCCGCCTCTGCCGCTCGCCGTCGCCGTTTCCGGCCAACTACGGCCAAGCCACGGCCACCATTCGACGCAGCGCTGAGCTCTCGTTCGAACGGTGCCTCTTGCGCGCCAAATGGACGCCAGACGGCGAGATCCGCCGCTGTCCCGTGCGCCTCCGCCGCATTTGGCGTCGCCGGCGACTTGCCGCCGGCCACCACCGACGTGGCCGCCATGTGGGGCTCCCTGGGTCACTGACCAGTGGGCCCAGGGGCCCCAGTTGACCGCGTTGACCGGTCAACCCTGCTGCGTGGCAGCACTGTGCCACTGACGTGTGGGCCCGTGCGTTTAATTAAACTAATTAGGTTTTAAAATTAATCTGTTAATTAGAATATACACTGACATGTGGGGCCCTTTCCCTAATTAACCTCTGTTAGATTAATTTAACTCTAAATTAACTCAGAGTCACTGACATGTGGGACCGAGCTGTCAGGTTTGACCTGGAACAGCTCGGGTTGACTTGCTGACGTCATGCTGACATCATGTTGACGTAGTATTTCCTTTTCTGTTAATTTCGAATTAGATTTAAATTCCAGAATTTCAGAAAATAGTTTAAAACTTTGAAAATTCGTAGAAAATAAACCGTAGCTCGGATCGAAAAGTTTTCAACATGAAAGTTGATCAGAAAAACGAGACGAATCCAAATATGCGGTCAAAATGCTTGACCATCACTCCTAACTATCTGAGCATGGAACCTTCCCCTCCGGTTCAGTATACCAAAAACTGCCTAAGACCGAGAAAATATCCCACATTTTTCCCGCTTCGTCTGCAACGTGTAGCCATGCATTAGGTCACCACCAGCACAGCATTTTTCCATGCCATGCATCTGTATTGCTTTGTTTGCTTTTATTTATTGTTTCTTCTCCCTCTTCTATTCGGTAGACCCCGAGACCGACGCAGCTCCGGAGTCCGACTACACCGTTGATGACCCCTCCTTTGCCGCAGAGCTTCCAGGCAAGCAAACCCCCTTGACCATTCCAATATTGCCTATTCTTTCTCCCTCTTGCTTGCATTAGAATTGCTACAGTTGTGTTCTGAATTATCTATTCTGATGCATAGCCTGTTTTTGTAAACTGCTATTGATACATTACCTGCTATCCTAAATGCTTAGTATAGGTTGGTTAGTGAACCATCTGTGGCCCCTCTTCCTTGTCCTAGTTGCCCCGCTTAGTTACCAGTGCCCCGATCGATGTGATCGACGGGCTGAGACCAGCACATCACCGCACACCCCTAAGTTGTACGACTCTACAGAGTTACCAACGAGTGCCGAGGGTGATACCTCTATTCTCACTCCCGATGTTGCCTCTGTAGTACAGCTAATCGGTTGTGGGTTACCGAGGGTGATTCCTCTTTCACGACCTCCAATGTAGCTTCTGTCGTGCAACCCCGCAACTGTGAATGCCATGGAGGGTGATTCCTCTGGATTCACCTTGACGGATACATCGAGTGGGAATCCAACGAGGGTGATTCCTCGGATTCCGTCTTGATGTTATGGACACACAGTTACCTTGACTTTACTGCAGAAACTTGATAAAGTCGGGTCGACCCCGAGGGATACCCGCGAGTGATGTGGAGTCGGGTTGACCATGAGGGTACCCGCGAGATAATTACGTGGCACGGCCGGGCATTCTTAGCCCTTGCCGTATGTCCACGAGACGGAGCGACGGGGTCACATGATCGTGAGTCTCTGCTCGTTTCCGCGAGCTCCCAACGCACTAATGGGTTAGGATATGTAATCTGAGTAGGCCTCTGGCCTTATCGCACTAACCACCACGCGGGAATAGTATGGGCACTCGGCGTCGTATGTATCAGCCGAAGCTCTTCAGACGTCAGCAGTTGAGCGGCGCGCGCCGGGTTGAACTGGGAAAGCCTGCGCTTGTATTAAGGGGGCTAGGTCTGCTCACCGGCCGCGTACGCAATGCACAGGAGTGCAAAGGGCGATGGGCCCAAGACCCCTGAGCGCTTAGGGTGTAGACCGGCGTGCTGGCCTCTCTGTTGAGCCTAGGTAGGGCTACGACGTGTTGATCAGCCGAGGCCGGGAATGGACCGAGTAAGTGTGTCTGGCCAGAGTTAATCGAGCATGTTGGGTAAGTTGGTGCACCCCTGCAGGGAAGTATATCTATTCGAATAGCCGTGTCCATGGTAACAGGACACTCGGAAAATATCCCGTTCGTCTACAACTAGAAATGGTTACTTGAGATGATAATATATGTGGCTCCGGGATCGCTTCCTCGCAGGGAGTCGAGGAAGGATCTCTGGGCGTTGTTAGTACCTGTTGCTACTACTATACTTATGTACTAATCTGCACTCTTCTAATGCTGCAAGACGTTGAAGATTCTAGTCTTCGATAGGCTAGGTTTCTCTCTCTATTCTATCATTGCTGCAGTCTAGCCCACAGATACAGCCCTTCCTTTGAAACCAATGCGTAAGTAGAATAGATCTGATGTAAGTCTTGCGAGTACTTTGGATGAGTACTCACGGTTGCTTTGCTTCCCTTTTTCCCCCATACCCGATTACTGTGACCAGATGATGGAGCCCCGGAGCCAGCTGCCGCTGTCGACAACTACTACTACCCCTCCGGTGGAGAGTACTACTACGTGGAGACCACCGACGACCAGGAGTAGATAGGAGGCACCCAGGCAGGAGGCCTGCGCCTTTCGATCCAGTGTCGTTGTTTTGCCCCTCCTTCTTAAGGCCTGTCTGTTTAACTTTTATGTCTGTACTCAGATATCTGATGCTTCCGCTGATGCTTGTATGACTCAAGCTTATGTATTCGAGCCCTTGAGGCCCCTGGCTTGTAATATGAAGCTTGTATGACTTTTATTTGTGTTTAGAGTTGTGTTGTGATATCTTCAAGTGAGTCCTTAGGCTTGATCGTGTGCATTTGCGTGTATGATTAGTGCATGATTAAGTCGGGGCGTCACAAGTTGGTATTAGAGCTGACTGCCTGTAGGAACCCCCTTTTCCAACTCCTTGGCCGAAGTTGAGTCTAGTCTTTGCAAAACTGTTTTACTAACATGGCTGTGTGGCTTACGGGCCCACGTCGCCAATGGGTGGTATTAGGATCTTTTATTCCTCTTCCATACTCTGGGACTCTGATCTCTCTTCTTTTCGGGTTAAATGATTTTGCTAACTCTGACATTAGGTTCTCGTGCTCACATTCACTCGGAGAGCTGGATTATCTGCAAACATTTCTTTCCAATGCTATCATATACTTCTCACACTGTCATTTGACTTCTTGCACCCCTTGTTTCAGATGCGTCCTGCAAGACAGCTCGTACGCCACACTTTGGCTCTTGATGCGACTGGGTTCCCTGCTATCTTTGTCGATCTCTTGACTAGTCTGGGATATCGCTGGTATCCCAAGTACACTGTTTACGAGGATTACCGCGAGTTCAACCAGGAGCAGTACCATGCTGTGGTTCGCATCTTTGATCGGCAGGACATCTCCATCACTGAGTTGCACACCTTTCATGGTGTTGGAGTGACTGTTGATATGGCCGTCCATGATGCTGCCTATACTGCTATTACCAGTCTCCTTGGAGAGCACAACAGTCGCTTGGAGGAGACTGCTTTCAGATACATCGCGTATGCCCCCGCTGGGGATGAGACTGGATATTACACCGCTGTCTGTACTCCTTACGTGCTACGTCGCTATGACCCGCAGGTTTTGGTACAGTACACTCAGGCTCTAGACCGCACTGCTCGAGCTCTTGCTGCCGAGTTGTACGCCACTCGTGCTCGTCTTTACGACGCTCTGACATAGTTGCTACCAGCAGTCAGTGCGAGGATACATCCAGAGTACATCCTTTACCCGCGCAGGACGGAGATGCCACCAGGTCTTGAGTGGCCTGCTGTTGGAGGTTGTACTCCTCCATGTGGTCCTCTTCTTCCTGTCTGGGAACAGGTTCTGCACCAGAGAGTTCATGGAGCACAGGATCCTTATATCGAGGGTACCCTGCGTCGTCACCTGCAGCTGCCTGGCTTCAGTGGTTTTCTCCGACGTTGATGTAGCTATCGCTATGTATCGTTGTTGTATCCCTCCACCGCGTGCCTGCGTGTCGCCTAGTTGTCTAGCCTTCCTTTTCGCTGTTGTAACGCTGGCTTGTAACCGAACCTATGTATGGATTTGTATGTCATGTTTGACTACGTTGATGTATCTATTGCACTTCCATTTGTTGTGCGAGTTACTTCATGAATGATTCCATACAATTGCAATGCTCATTGCTAAACTACCCCCTGTTGAATTTTAGCAGGATGGTTAGACCCGCAGGTCGTGGCCGTGGTGCCAACAATCCACCACCGCCCGACTATATGGCTGCAATGATGCAACAATTCGAAATGCACCGTCAGTTCATGCAAGGACTCATGGATCAGTTTCCCAGGCCAAATGCCAACCAGCAGCCAGCCTCAATAACCTTACAAGAGTTTGTGCGCCTTAATCCAACCATCTTCCGCAACTCAGTCCAGCCGCTTGACGCTGATGACTGGCTCCGCGACATCACTTTCGAGATGGAGTCTGCGAATGTGGCCCCTTCCAGCTACGTCACCTTTGCATCCTACTTTCTAAAGGGTCCCGCAGTCCAATGGTGGGACACTCACAGGCATACCCTACCTGCTGGAACAATCATCACTTGGGTGGAATTCCAAGCTGCTTTCCGTGCCCATTACATTCCGCAAGGGGTCATGGACCAGAAGAAGCGTGAGTTCTACAACATCACCCAGGGCAACAAGTCTGTGGAAGCCTATCAGCGGGAATTTCTGGAACTATCTCGTTACGCTGAAGAGGACATTGCTACTGATGCTCGCAGACAGGAGAAGTTCCATGAAGGGCTCAACCCAGACATCAAGCTCGCACTGCTAGTTCAAGACTTTGCCGACTTCGCCACCTTGGTGAACAAGGCCATCCAGGTTGAGACTGGTCTGAAGGATCACAAGGACGCCCTTAAGCGCACCTGTGAAGCGGGGTCATCTTCGGGCTCGTCTTCCCAGAAGCGCCGTATTTGGATCCCTCACAGCATGTACCGTCCGACTGTACCTGTTCCAAGGCCATCGTATGTTGCGCCTTGTATGCCTCCTACACCTCTGAGGCAGCCAAGACCCCAAGCTGCACCGTTTCGACCTCCTGCTCCCCGTCCCGACAATGGACTCTGCTTCAAGTGTGGCCATCCAGGTCACCATGCCAGAGACTGCTCCCAGAACCAGAATCAGCTTATGCTTCCGCCAGCTGGCCGTGGAAATGGCCGTGGTAACTATCAGCCCCCTAACTATCAGGCCTTCATATGGTCGTGGAAAGGCTTATCATGTCAACATGGCTGAAGCTCAAGACCAACCAGAAACTGTGATGGGTACTCTTCTTGTTAATTCAGTACCAGCTTCTATTTTATTTGATTCAGGAGCATCACATTCTTTCATATCAGAAAATTTTGCATACATGCATGACATTAAATGTGAAGCGCTGCACCAACCGTTAGTGGTAAACACTCCCGCGGGCCAATGCCAAGCCTCCTTGTTCAGCCCTGATGTCACCATTGAAATTGAAGGGTTGGAGTTCCGTGCTTTTCCCATTGTTTTGAAGTCTTCCAAAGTTGACCTCATTCTGGGAATGGATTGGTTGAAGGCTCACACCGCCTTGATCAATTGTGCCACTAAAGTCGTACACCTCCTGCCCCCATCGGATGAGCTAGTAAATTACCATGCTCGTATTGTTCCAAGTGCCGAGGCTCAGATCTATGCCCTGAATGCGTTGAACGCTTCTCCTCTTGAGGGGATAGAAAATGTTCCAATCGTTCGCGACTTCCAAGATGTCTTTCCGGAAGAACTTCCAGGAGTACCCCCTGTTAGAGCCGTCGAGTTTGTCATCGACCTAAAACCAGGCACCACTCCTATTGTGAAGCGTCCCTATAAGATGCCTCCGCATGAACTTCTGGAGCTTAAGGAGGAAATCAATAAATCATTCCGCAAGGGTTTCATTCGCCCAAGTTCCTCTGTCTGAGGAGCACCTTCTCTCTTTGTCAAGAAGAAAGATGGTACAAACCGATTGGTCCAAGATTACCGGCCTATCAACCAAGCCACCATTCAGAACAAGTATCCGCTTCCTCGGATCAATGACTGATGACCCACAAGTATAGGGGATCAATCGTAGTCCTTTCGATAAGTAAGAGTATCGAACCCAACGAGGAGCAGAAGGAAATGACAAGCGGTTTTCAGCAAGGTGTTTTCTGCAAGCACTGAAATTATCGGTAACGAGTAGTTTGATAGCAAGATAATTTGTAACAAGTGACAAGTAACAATAGTAACAAAGATTGCAGCAAGTTGGCCCAATCCATTTTATAGCAAAGGACAAGCCGGAACGATCTCTTATAATAAGCAACACGTTCTCGAGGACACATGGGAATTTCATCTAGTCACTTTCATCATGTTTGTTTGATTCGCGTTTGCTACTTTGATAATTTCATATGTGGGTGGACCAGTGCTTGGGTGTTGTTCTTACTTGAACAAACCTCCCACTTATGATTACCCCCTCTCGCAAGCATCCGCAACTACGAAAGAAGAATTAAGATAACTCTAACCATAGCATTAAACATTTGGATCCAAATCAGCCCCTTGCGGAATAGCGCATAAACTAGGGTTTAAGCTTCTCTCACTCTAGCAACCCATCATCTAATTACTACTCCACAATGCATTCCCTTAGGCCCAAAGATGGTGAAGTGTCATGTAGTCGACGTTCACACGACACCACTAAGAGAATCAACAACATACATATCATCAAAATATCGAACAAATACCAAATTCACATGATTACTTACGACAGGACTTCTCCCATGTCCTCAAGAACAAAAGTAACTACTCACAAATCATCAACATGCCCATGATCAGTAGGGTATTGAATTGCATAATAGATCTGAACATATAATATTCCACCAAATAAACCAACTAGCATCAACTACAAGGTGTAATCAACACTACTAGTAACCCACAGGTACCAATCGGAGGTTTTGAGACAAAGATTGAATACAAGAGATGAACTAGGGTTTGCGATGAGATGGTGCTGGTGAAGATGTTGATGAACATTGGCCCTCCCATGATGAGAGGGTCACTGGTGATGTCGATGGCGACGATTTCCCCCTCCCGGAGGGAAGTATCCCCGGCGGAATCTCTCCGCCGGAGAGCAAAAGTGCTCCTGCCCAAGTTCCGCCTCGAGACGGCGGCGCACCGTCCCAAAAGTCTTCTCCTTATTTATGGGGGCCAGAAGTGGGCCAGGGGCCCCACGAGGTACCAGGGCGTGCCTGGGGGGGGGGGGTGGGGTGGCGCGCCCTGGTGCCTCGTGGGCACCTGGGTGGCCCCCTCTGGTACTTTTTGCTTCCAATATTTTTTATTTATTCCAAAATAATTCTCCGTAAAATTTCAGCTCATTTGGAGTGTAGAATAGGTGTCTTGACAGAGCTTTTTCAGGTTCAGAATTCCAGCTGCAGGCATTCTCCCTCCTTGTGTGAATCTTGCATATTAAGAGAGAAAAGGCATTAGAATTACTCCAAAAAGTGTTATAATGATTAAAAACACTATAAATAACAGTAGCAAAACATGATGCAAAATGGACATATCAACTCCCCCAAGCTTAGACCTCGCTTGTCCTCAAGCGAAAGCCGATATCGATAATCATGTCCACATGTTTGGAGAGAGAGGTGTCGATAAAAACAAAATACGGACATAGAAGCATCATGATCATTATTATAACATCAATATTTATTATCATAGACTTCTCATGAGCAAGTAACAATTCATCACAACAATGGAGTATAAGGCATAAACTTTCTTGAAAACGAACAAACTATGTCCTCAGTCAACAATGCAATTGCAATTCATCATATTTTCAGGAAGGGTCTCATGTAGGAGCTATTTAGCAAGTCCACATGCTCAACCATCATCTAGTCTTCTATGATTGCTAACACTCACGACATATATATGGAGCAAAAAATTTCAGCCAGACACATAGAAAGATAGGGGCTTGTGATTTCGCCTCCCAACTTATTCACCTCAAGGGTGATGTCAACAATAATAACTCATGATCACTCATATCCAACTGGATATATGTGCCTAGATCTTTCCCCACCACATGATGCTTGCAAAAGAGAAAAAATAAAAAGGAAATAGAGGAGAACACTATTGACTCTTGCATAAAAAGTAAATACATAAAAGTAAAGGATAGGCCCTTCGCAGAGGGAAGCAGAGGTTATCATGCGCCTTTTGTTGTTGGATGCAAGAGCTCTTAATGCAAAGGAACATCACTTTATATTGCCCCTTGTGATAGCAACCTTTATTATGCAATCTATCGCTTTTATTCCTTTACCATCACAAGTTCGTACAAAGCTTATTTCCCTTACAATAAAAGTTCAGACATATTTAGAGGCAATTTTTATTGCTTTTTGCACCGATGACAACTTACTTGAAGGATCTTATTCAATCCATAGGTAGATATAGTGGACTCTCATGACATGAAACCGGGTTTAAGGGTTTTGGATGCACAAGTAGTATCTCTACTTGGTGTGGATTTTTGGCGAGCAAAGATATTGGGCAAACACCACATGTTGGAGGATCTATAACAATATAACTTCTATGTGAAAATGAACAAACATAATTCATTACGTTGTCTTCCTTGTCTAATGTCAACAATTTGACATAAAATACTTAATGGGGGCTCACAATCATAAAAGATGTCCAAGATAGTATATTTGCATGTGAATCTTCTCTTCCCTTATTAATTCTTTCATGAATTGCATCATTGACTAATACTATGTTTGTTATCCTCCAATAAATTTTACCACTTATACTTTTCTTTATGTAATGTCTTCACTTTACATAGGATTAACATATGATCTTTTTCATTATTTTCATTGCTAGAGTTGGAACATGAAAGCAAAGAGGCGAAAACTCAAACTACTCTTTATTATATAACTCTCAACTCGATTACATAGATAGATGGATCACGAAACTAACACTAAAAAATAGATCATACTAAACTTTTATTCAACTAAATCACGAAATAACTAAGGATCGAACAAAAAATAGGTAATGATAATAAAAGTGATGGTGAGACGATACAGGGGCACCTCCCCCAAGCTTGGCACAAGCCAAGGGGAGTGCCCATACCCATGTGCTCAAGTTTCCTTCTCCGGTGATGGTGGTGGTGATGAAGTGATGGGCTTGTCCTCCGGCTTCCATGGCATAGGTGCCCCATCATAAAAGGATGAACGAGTCTCTGGAGTCCTGAAACTTGCAGCTAAACTCATACCTTTGAATATTGCCTCATACTCATAATTTTGGTTTTGAAGATCATAGATTTTGCCTTGGAGGTAGTCAATTCGTTCATTGAGCTTGAAGATGATGTCCCCAATCGATCGGTCATCCACCTTGTGATCACGGGTGAACTCCGTGATCATGGAGTGGTTGGCGCTGAGTCCACGTTCCACCATCCCTTGGCACTTGAAAATCTCCTGCTCCACCGCTTCGAGCCTGGACTCCACACTCCCGGTCTTCTTGGGCCCTTGAACATCTCGGATGTGAAGCACCCCCTCACGCACCTCAATGGCTTGAGGATGTTTCATCACCTCCGGTAGGTAAGGGTTGATGACCTTCTCATAGAACTTGTCCTTGGAAGAGCTTGATGAAGCCATAGCGATCTAGATCTGTCAGAAAAATAGCACGCAACAAGAACAGAGGAGATTTCTGCGATACGGTGGTCAAAACGTCTGGAAGTATATATATATATATATATATATATATATATATATATATATATATATAGATTTGTTATCTTGCAAAACAAGTAATACAGAAGAAAAACAAAGTCGGAAAGGCACACGTGGGGCCCATGAGCCACCAGGGCGCGCCTGGGGGGGGTGGTGCACCCTGGTGCCTCGTGGGCACCAGGTGGGTCCCCCCGGCTATTTCTTATTTTTTTAAGTTTAAATATTCCAAAACTGACAGAAAATATTTTTATGGAATTTTTGGAGTCGGTTTACTTACCGTATCACATACCTCTTCCTTTTCAGGGTTCTGAAGTGTTCCGGAGGGTCTCCCTTATGTATTCTTCCGGTGTAATTGTTTCAATAATATTAGTTTCAACATTAATGGGGGTACCTGAAATATAATGCTTAATTCTTTGCCCATTCACCACTCTCGGATTGGTGCCTTCGGAGTTATTTATTTTGATGGCTCCGGAGCGATAAACTTCTTCGATGATATACGGTCCTTCCCACTTAGAGAGAAGCTTTCCTGCAAAGAGTCTCAAACGAGAGCTGTATAGTAGAACTTGCTCACCCACTTGGAATTCCCGTTTTTGAATTCTTCTATCATGCCATCTTTTAACTTTTTCTTTAAACAATTTGGCATTTTCATAAGCTTGGGTTCTCCATTCATCTAATGAGCTAATATCAAATAACCTCTTTTCACCGGCAAGTTTAAAATCATAATTCTGTTCTTTAATTGCCCAATATGCTTTATGTTCTAACTCAAGAGGTAAATGACATGCTTTCCCATGAACCATTTTATAAGGAGACATAACCATGGGATTTTTATAAGCGGTTCTATAAGCCCACGATGCATCGTCAAGTTTCTTAGACCAATTCTTTCTAGATCTATTAATGGTTTTTTGCAAAATTAATTTTATTTCTCTATTGCTCAATTCAACTTGACCACTAGTTTGAGGGTGATATGGAGATGCAATTCTATGGTTGACATCATATTTAGCAAGCAATTTACGGAATGCACCATGAATAAAATGTGAACCACCATCAGTCATTAAATATCTAGGGACTCCAAACCTTGGGAAAATAACTTCTTTAAGCATTTTAATAGAGGTGTTATGATCAGCACTACTAGTTGGAATAGCTTCTACCCACTTAGTAACATAATCAACAGCAACTAAAATATGAGTATACCCATTGGATTTAGGAAAAGGTCCCATATAATCAAATCCCCAAACATCAAATGGTTCAACAGCGAGTGAATAATTCATAGGCATTTCCTGACGTCTACCAACATCACAAGAGGAGACAAACTTACGAGCGTCTATGAAAAGAGTAGGCCAATAAAAACCAGATTGTAATACCTTGTGTGCAGTTCTGTCTCCCGCATGGTGTCCTCCGTAAGCTTCGGAGTGACACTTCCGTAGGATTTGTTCCTGTTCATGATTAGGTATACAACGCCTAATAATACCATCTACTCCTTCTTTATAAAGATGTGGGTCATCCCAGAAGTAATGTCTTAAATCATAAAAGAACTTTTTCTTTTGTTGGTATGTGAAACTAGGTGGTATAAATTTAGCAACAATGTAATTAGCATAGTCTGCATACCAAGGATTATTACGAGAAGCATTTATGACAGCTAATTGTTCATCAAGAAAATCATCATTAATAGGAAGTGGGTCATCAAGAACATTTTCAATTCTAGACAAATTATCTGCTACGGGATTCTCAGCTCCCTTTCTATCAATAATATGTAAGTCAAATTCTTGTAGCAATAGAACCCACCTAATAAGTCTAGGTTTAGCATCTTTCTTTTCCATATGATATTTAATAGCAGCATGATCAGTGTGAATAGTTACTTTAGAATCAACTATGTAGGATCTGAATTTATCACATGCAAACACAACTGCTAAAAATTCTTTTTCAGTAGTAACATAATTTCTTTGGGCACTGTCTAGAGTTTTACTAGCATAATGGATAACATTTAATTTCGTATCAACTCTTTGTCTTAGGACAACACCAACAACATTATCACTAGCATCACACATAATTTCAAAAGGCAAGTTCCAATCAAGTGGTTGAACAATGGGTGCAGTGGTTAAGGCTTTCTTAAGTGTTTCAAAGGCTTCTAGACAATCATCATCAAAAACAAATGGAACATCTTTTTGCAAAAGAATGGTAAGAGGCCTAGAAATTTTAGAGAAGTCTTTAATAAACCTCCTATAGAAACCAGCATGACCAAGGAAACTTCTTATACCTTTAATATCTTTAGGACATGGCATTTTCTCAATGGCATCAACCTTAGCTTTATCAACTTCAATACCTCTCTCAGAAATTTTATGCCCCAAGACAATACCTTCATTCACCATAAAGTGGCATCTCTCCCAATTCAAGACAAGATTAGTTTCTTCACATCTCTGCAAAACTCGATCAAGGTTGGTTAAGCAATCATCAAAAGAAGTTCCATAAACGGAAAAATCATCCATAAATACCTCAACAATCTTTTCACAAAAGTCAGAGAATACAACAGTCATACATCTTTGAAAGGTAGTAGGTGCATTGCATAAACCAAAAGGCATACGTCTATAAGCATAAGTTCCAAAAGGACAAGTAAAGGTGGTTTTCTCTTGATAAGATTGTGCTACGGGTATTTGAGAAAAACCAGAATAACCGTCTAGGAAACAAAAGTGTGTATGCTTAGACAATCTTTCTAACATTTGATCAATGAAAGGTAAGGGGTAATGATCTTTTCTAGTAGCTTTGTTTAATTTTCTAAAATCAATTACCATCCTATAACCAGTTACAATTCTTTGTGGAATGAGTTCATTTTTATCATTGGGAACAACGGTAATACCCCCTTTCTTAGGGACACAGTGAACAGGACTTACCCATCTACTATCAGCTATGGGATAGATTATACCTGCTTCCAGAAGTTTTAATATTTCAGTTCTTACCACCTCCTTCATCTTAGGATTTAATCGTCGTTGGTGGTCGACAACTGGTTTAGCATCAGGTTCCATATTAATTTTGTGCTGACATAGAGTGGGACTAATGCCCTTAAGATCATCAAGAGTATATCCGATAGCAGCTCGGTGCTTCCTCAGAGTTTTTAGTAATCTCTTTTCTTCATGTGCTGAAAGGTTAGGACTAATAATAACAGGATATATCTTTTTTTCATCAAGATAAGCATATTTCAATGTATCAGGCAATTGCTTCAATTCGAATACAGGATCACCCTTAGGTGGAGGAGGACCTCCAAGAGTTTCAACAGGCAAATTATGTTTAAGGATGGGTGGCTGATCAAAGAACATTCTATCTATTTCATTTCTTTCACTCATATGCATATCATTTTCGTGGTCTAGCAAATATTGTTCTAACAGATCAGTAGGAGGTACGGCAATAGAAGCAAGACCAATAATTTCATCTTTACTAGGCAATTCTTTATCAATAGGTTGTCTACAAAATTTAGAGAAATTAAACTCATGAGACATACCACCAAAATCAACACTGACAATTTCTTTAGCGCAATCAATCTTGGCATTAACAGTGTTCAAGAAAGGTCTACCAAATATAATGGGACAAAAATCATCTTGTGGGGAACCAAGGACTAGCAAATAAGTACGGTATTTGATTTTTCCACACAAGACTTCAACATCTCTAACGATCCCAAGCGGTGTAATGGTATCTCTGTTTGCAAGTTTAATAGTAACATCATTGTCCTAAATTTCAGCAGGTGCAATATCATTCATAATTTCTTGATATAAGGTAAACGAAATAGCACTCACACTAGCACCCAAATCACATAAGCCATGATAACAATGATCTCCTATTTTAACTGAGACAACAGGCATGCCCACAACGGGTCTGTTTTTATCTTTAGAATCAGGTTTAGCAATTCTAGCTGCTTCATCGCAGAAGTAAATAACATGCCCATCTATATTATCAACCAAGAGATCTTTAACCATAGCAACATTAGGTTCAACTTTAATTTGTTCAGAGGGTCTAAGTGCTCTAATATTACTTTTGTTAACCACAGTTGAAGCTTTAGCATGTTCCTTAATCCTAACAGGAAAAGGTGGTTTCTCAATATAAGCAGTAGGCACAACTGGATCAACATGGTAAACAATTGTTTCTTCTTTAACACTAACAGGTTCCTCAATCTTTTCTTTAACAGGGGGATGATATTTAAACCACTTCTCCTTAGGGAGATCAACATGAGTAGCAAATGATTCACAAAAGGAAGCTGCTATCTCAGAGTCAAGTCCATATTTAGTGCTAAACTTATGAAAAGCATCGGTGGCCATAAAAGATTTAACACAATCAAACTCAAGTATTATACCTGACTCATTACCTTTGTTGAGTTCCCAATCTTCAGAGTTGCATTTAATTCTTTCCAGAAGATCCCATCTGAATTCAATAGTTTTCTTCATAAAGGAGCCAGTCGAAGAAGAATCGAACGTAGTTTGATTATCATGAGAAAGCCGAGCATAAAAATTCTGTAAGATAATTTCTTTTGAAAGCTCATGATTGGGGCATGTGTACATCATGTACTTAAGCCTCCCCCAAGCTTGAGCGATGCTTTCTCCTTCACGAGGCCAAAAATTATATATATAATTCTGATCACGATGAACCAAATGCATAGGATAAAATTTCTGATGGAATTCTAGTTTCAATCGGTTCCAGTCCCATGTATCGGTATCATCACATAGCCTATACCATGTCAATGCTTTCCCCCCAAATATAAATGGAATACTTTCTTCTTAACTCCATCTCCAGATAAACCTACAAGCTTAAACAATCCACAAATTTCATCCACACAGATCAAGTGCATATCAGGATGTATTGTTCCATCTCCTGCATAAGGATTAGCTAACAGTTTCTCTATCATACCCGAAGGAATTTCATATTCAATATTTTCTGTAGGTGCAGTAGGTTAAGGAGCAACTATTGGTGTTTCCGATCTAGGTGAAGAAACCCCGAACAAACCCCTCACAGGATTACTTTCCATAGTGACAAGTGGCAGTAAATTTCAGCACGTAATATAAATGTTTCCTTACCAAATTGCACTCACCAAAGGCGCTTCACTCCCTGGCAACGGCACCAGAAAAGAGTCTTGATGGCCCACAAGTATAGGGGATCAATCGTAGTCCTTTCAATAAGTAAGAGTGTCGAACCCAACGAGGAGCAGACGGAAATGACAAGCGGTTTTCAGCAAGGTGTTTTCTGCAAGCACTGAAATTATCGGTAACGAGTAGTTTGATAGCAAGATAATTTGTAACAAGTGACAAGTAACAATAGTGACAAAGAGTACAGCAAGTTGGCCCAATCCTTTTTATAGTAAAGGACAAGCCGGAACGATCTCTTATAATAAGCAACACGTTCTCGAGGACACATGGGAATTTCATCTAGTCACTTTCATCATGTTTGTTTGATTCGCGTTCGCTACTTTGATAATTTGATATGTGGGTGGACCGGTGCTTGGGTGCTGTTCTTACTTGAACAAACCTCCCACTTATGATTACCCCCTCTCGCAGGCATCTGCAACTACAAAAGAAGAATTAAGATAACTCTAACCATAGCATTAAACATTTGGATCCAAATCAGCCCCTTACGGAATAGCGCATAAACAAGGGTTTAAGCTTCTATCACTCTAGCAACCCATCATCTAATTACTACTCCACAATGCATTCCCTTAGGCCCAAAGATGGTGAAGTGTCATGTAGTCGACGTTCACACGACACCACTAAGAGAATCAACAACATACATATCATCAAAATATCGAACGAATACCAAATTCACATGATTACTTATGACAAGACTTCTCCCATGTCCTCAAGAACAAAAGTAACTACTCACAAATCATCAACATGCCCATGATCAGTAGGGTATTGAATTGCATAATAGATCTGAACATATAATCTTCCACCAAATAAATCAACTAGCAACAACTATAAGGTGTAATCAACACTACTAGTAACCCACAGGTACCAATCTGAGGTTTCGAGACAAAGATTGAATACAAGAGATGAACTAGGGTTTGAGATGAGATGGTGCTGGTGAATATGTTGATGAAGATTGGCCCTCCCACGATGAGAGGGTCGCTGGTGATGTCGATGGCGACGATTTCCCCCTCCCGGAGGGAAGTATCCCCGGCGGAATCTCTCCGCCGGAGAGCAAAAGTGCTCCTGCCCAAGTTCCGCCTCGAGACGGCGGCGCACCGTCCCAAAAGTCTTCTCCTTATTTTTTTAGGTCAAATGCACTTATATACCAGAAAATGGGGGCCAGAAGTGGGCCAGGGGCCCCATGAGGTACCAGGGCGCGCCTGGGGGGTGGCACGCCCTGGTGCCTCGTGGGCACCTGGGTGGCCCCCTCTGGTACTTTTTGCTTCCAATATTTTTTATTTATTCCAAAATAATTCTCCATAAAATTTTAGCTCATTTGGAGATGGGCAGAATAGGTATCTTGACAGAGCTTTTTCAGGTTCAGAATTCCAGCTGCCGGCATTCTCCCTCCTTGTGTGAAACTTGCATATTAAGAGAGAAAAGGCATTAGAATTACTCCAAAAATTGTTATAATGATTAAAAACACTATAAATAACAGTAGCAAAACATGATGCAAAATGGACGTATCAATGACCTGTATGATCAACTTGCTGGATCATCAGTGTTCTCTAAACTCGACTTGAGGTTGGGTTATCATCAGATCCGCGTCCGCGAAGAGGATATTCCCAAGACTGCCTTTGTTACTTGTTATGGCTCATACGAGTACACTGTCATGTCATTTGGCTTAACTAATGCTCCAGCTACGTTCTCCCGCCTGATGAATTATATCTTCATGGATTACCTCGACAAGTTCATCGTGGTTTATCTGGATGATATTCTGGTATATTCCAAGAATAAGGAAGAACATGGTGAACATCTTCGTCTGGTTCTGGAAAAGCTTCGAGAGCATCAGTTATATGCCAAGTATTCCAAGTGCCAATTCTGGTTATCCGAAGTAACCTACCTTGGTCACGTGATTTCCAAGGATGGTATTGCTGTCAATCCAGAACGAGTTCAGGCTATTCTTGACTGGACTCCTCCGAAGAATGTCAAGCAAGTCAGAAGTTTTCTCGGACTCGCAAGCTATTGTCGTCGATTTGTCGAGAACTTTTCTAAGATTGCCAAGCCTCTGACTAATTTGCTTCACAAAGGCGTTAAGTCCGAGTGGACAGATAAATGTCAGGAAAGTTTCCAGACCCTTAAGGACAAACTGACTTCTGCACCAGTGCTTGCTCCTCTGGATTCTCGCAAGGACTTCGTGATCTATTGTGACGCCTCTCGTCAGGGATTAGGCTGTGTCCTGATGCAAGAACGCAGAGTAATTGCTTATGCCTCGCGACAGTTGCGTCCTCATGAAGAGAATTATCTAGTGCATGATCTTGAACTTGCTACAGTGATATATGCATTGAAGCTGTGGCGACATTACCTTCTCGGTAATCGATGTGAGATCTACACTGATCATCAATGTCTGAAGTATTTGTTTACTCAGCCGGATCTCAATCTCCGCCAACAGTGATGGTTGGAAACAATTACAGATTATGACTGCGGTATTTCGTATACCCCTGGCAAAGCTAATGTGATGGCCGATGCCTTGAGCCGCAAGTCCTACTGTAACAACCTCATGGTTCAATGAGCTCAACCTCATCTTATGAAGAACTGCTCAAGATGAACCTTCACATCGTTCCACAGGGTTCTCTTAATACCCTTGTTATACAGCCAGATCTTGAGAAAGTTGTAAAGTCTGTGCAAGCAAAGGATGCTGAAGTTGATCAGATGAAAAGAGATCTTAACCTTGAAAAGTACAGAGATTTCTCGCTTGCTGAAGATGGAACTTTGTATTTCAGAGACCGCATTATGGTACCTCGGTTCGAGCTTATGACCGACAAAGTTATGAAAGAGGCACATGATACACCACTGTCTATTCATCCGGGTAGCACCAAGATGTATCGTGATCTCCGACATAGGTACTGGTGGTCCAAAATGAAGCAGGATATTGCTCGATATGTTGCCGAATGTGACGTTTGCCGTCGCGTTAAAGCAGAACATCAGAAGCCTACTGGAATTCTGCAACCACTTCCAATCCTTGAGTGGAAATGGGACAAAGTGCAAATGGATCTTATCACTGGTCTTCCTAGATCACAAAAGGGTCATGATGCAATTCTTGTCGTCATCGATCAACTCTCCAAAGTTGCACACTTTCTGCCAGTCAAGGAGACGATCACTGCTAGTCAGCTAGCAGATTTGTATATCTCCAGAATTGTAACTCTCCATGGCATTCCGAAGGAGATCAGTTCAGACCGTGGCAGCCTCTTCACTTCTAAGTTCTGGGCAAGTTTCCTAGAAGCTATGGGAACTCATATAAACTGGAGCTCAGCTTATCACCCCTAGTCTCAAGGCCAAGTTGAGCGAGTCAATCAAGTGCTTGAAGATATGCTGCGTGCTTATGTCATCTCATTTGTCAAGAAGTGGGAGGAATCTCTCCCGTATGCTGAATTCTCGTACAACAACAGCTATCAAGCTAGCTTGAAAATGGCACCCTTCGAGGTACTATATGGACGTAAGTGTCGAACCCCTCTGAATTGGTCAGAAACTGGGGAACAACCACTCATTGGTCCAGATGTTATTCAACATGCTGAAGAGAAAGTCCGTATTGTGCGGGAGAATCTCAAGGCGGCCCAGTCTCGCCAGAATAGCAATTATGATCGTAAACACTGGGGATCGATCTATCAACCTGGTGAGCAAGCTTATCTGCGTGTCACTCCTATGAAGGGCACTCACTGCTTTGGAATCAAGGGCAAGTTAGCTCCTCGCTACATGGTCCCTTTCGCATTCTCGCCAAACGTGGACATGTGGCTTATAAATTGGAGTTGCCGCCGCAATTCTCTCACATCCACGATGTCTTCCATGTGTCGCAACTTCACCGTTGCTTCAAGGAATCTCCGCACCGGGTAGTGGATCATGAATTGCTCGAATTGCAAGATGACCTATCTTATAAAGAGCATCCAATCCGCATTCTCGATGAAGCTGAACGGCAGACTCGTTAGAAGACAACCAAGTTCCTTAAAGTGCAGTGGTCAAATCATACTGAAGATGAAGCCACTTGGGAACGCGAGGATCGTCTTCGCGAGGAATACCCCGATCTTTTCCCTTCTACCTCCTGAATTCTCGGGACGAGAATTTCTTTTAGAGGAGGAGAATTGTAACACCCCCCTGTAATGAGCAATAGTGATCCCTGATGATTATGCTAAGTCACTGTGATTTGCAATGCTTGATCAAAGTGGATTCAAATCTCATTTCAAATTCCTTGACTGAATTCAATTCAAATTCAAAGTGAAATTTGGAGTTGCTCAAAAATTGCTGGAAAATAGTTCATCATTTAGCAAAAATTCCAAAACAAATTATTGTTCAGGAAAACAACATCACCACTTTGCTAAAATGAGCTATAGCATTTAAAATAGTGCAAAAACAACCATTTAAAAGCCATTTCATTTATGAAAAATTCAAATGGATTCAAAAATGGCCCAAACTTTTTGTGGCAGTGCAGAATAATGCAATGTATTTTTGTGGACAAGTTTCACATTTTTACAAAAGCATTTGGCAGCTCCTTTATTTTTCAAAACCTTCTGTAAAAGAAAAACAGAAAGAAAAAATATAAAGGCCTAAACCGACTGGGCCTAAGTGCACAGTGCACTCGGCCCAGCCCAACCTCCCTCTCTCTCCTACCTCCCACCTCTCTCCTCCCCGTGTCGGGTTCGCCGTGGCCGCGCGCGCGCTCGCTAGCCAGCGGCCGACACCGCGGCGCTACAGGGCAGGCGAGGGGATAAGAATGCCCCCCTCGGCCTCCCCGTCAACCCTAGCCACTTTCCCCCTCTCCTCCATCGCCTCCCTCACTCTCTCCCGAGCTCGACCGAGCGCGGTCGTCGCCGCACGCCATCGATCCTGCGGCCACCGAGCTCCTCCCGCCTCTCCGCCTTGTCTAACGTCTCCGCCGTCGTCGTCCACCTCGTCCCCGTCCTCGAGTGTGAGCCGGGAGCCACCGCAGCGAGCCCGGCGAGCTCTTGTTCCTCCTCAGTCGCCGTTGTTGTCGCCGTCGATTCGCCGTCCCCTGCTGCTCCTAAGCTGTCAACGGGCCACCGTGCGCGTCCACGGTGAGCTCCACTCTGTTTCCCCCTCTTCTCTGTCTTCTTACCGTGCCGTAGCCGCGCTTTCGCCGTGCCCGAATGCGACGCCGCCGACGAGCTCGCCGCCGTGGCCTTAGTCGTTGTCACACGCGGCCGAGCCTTGCATCGAGCTCCTGGAGCTCGTGCGAGTCCAACGCCACCGCTAGCGCGCCTCCCCGTGCCCTGCATCGCTGTTTCCGCCCGTGCCCGATTCCGGCCGCCGCCTCCACCGCTCGCCGTCACCGTTTCCGGCCAACTCCGGCCAAGCCACGGCCACCATTCGACGCAACGCTGAGCGCTCGTTCGAACGGTGCCTCTCGCGCGCCAAATGGATGCCGGACGGCGAGATCCGTCGCTGTCCCGTGCGCCTCCGCCACGTTTGGCGTCGCCGGCGACTTGCTGCCGGCCACCGCCGACGTGGCCGCCACGTGGGGCTCCCTGGGTCACTGACCAGAGGACCCAGGGGCCCCAGTTGACCGGTCAACCCTGCTGACTTGGCAGCACTGTGCCAGTGACGTGTGGGCCCCTGCGTTTAATTAAACTAATTAGGTTTTAAAATTAATCTGTTAATTAGAATAGACACTGACATGTGGGGTCCTTTCCCTAATTAACATCTGTTAGATTAATTTAACTCTAAATTAACTCAGAGTCACTGACATGTGGGACCCAGCTATCAGGTTTGACCCGGAACAGCTGGGGTTGACTTGCTGGCGTCATACTGACATCATGCTGACGTAGTATTTCCTTTTCTGTTAATTTCGAATTAGATTTAAATTCCAGAATTTCAGAAAATAGTTTAAAACTTTGAAAATTCGTAGAAAATAAACCGTAGCTCGGATCGAAAAGTTTTCAACATGAAAGTTGATCAGAAAAACGAGACGAATTCGAATATGTGGTCAAAATGCTTGACCATCACTCCTAACTATCTGAACATGGAACCTTCCCCTCCGGTTTAGTATACCGAAAACTGCCTAAGACTGGGAAAATATCCCAGATATTTTCCCGCTTCCTCTGCAACGTGTAGCCTTGCATTATGTCACCACTAGCACTGCATTTTGCCATGCCATGCATCTGTATTGCTTTGTTTGCTTTTATTTATTGTTTCTTCCCCCTCTTCTATCTGGTAGACCCCGAAACCGACGCAGCTCCGGAGTCCGACTACACCGTTGACGACCCCTCCTTTGCCGCAGAGCTTCCAAGAAGCAAACCCCCTTAACCATTCCGATATCGCCTATCCTTTCTCCCTCTTGCTTGCATTAGAATTGCTACAGTTGTGTTCCGAATTATCTATTCTGATGCATAGCCTGTTTTTGTAAACTGCTATTGATACCTTACCTGCTATCCTAAATGCTTAGTATAGGTTGGTTAGTGAACCATCTGTGGCCCCTCTTCCTTGTCCTAGTTGCCCCGCTTAGTTACCAGTGCCCCGATCGATGTGATCGACGGGCTGAGACCAGCACATCACCGCACACCCCTAAGTTGTACGACTCTACAGAGTTACCAACGAGTGCCGAGGGTGATACCTCTATTCTCACTCCCGATGTAGCCTCTGTAGAACATCTAATCGGTTCTGGGTTACCGAGGGTGATTCCTCTTTCACCACCTCCGATGCAGCTTCTGTCATGCAACCCCGCAAGTGTGAATGCCATCGAGGGTGATTCCTCCGGATTCACCTTGACGGATACATCGAGTGGGAATCCAACGAGGGTGATTCCTCGGATTCCTTCTTGATGTTAGGGACACACGGTTACCTTGACTTTACTACAGATACTTGATAAAGTCGGGTCGACCCCGAGGGGTACCCGCGAGTGATGTGGAGTCGGGTTGACCATGAGGGTACCCGCGAGATAATTACGTGGCACGGCCGGGCATTCTTAGCCCTTGCCGTATGTCCATGAGACGGGGCGACGGGGTCACATGATCGTGAGTCTCTGCTCGTTTCCGCGAGCTCCCAACGCACTAATGGGTTAGGATATGTAATCTGAGTAGGCCTCTGGCCTTATCGCACTAACCACCACGCGGGAATAGTATGGGCACTCAGCGTCGTATGTTTCAGCCGAAGCTCTTCAGACGTCAGCAGTTGAGCGGCGCGCGTCGGGTTGGACTGGGAAAGCTTGCGCTTGTATTAAGGGGGCTAGGCTGCTCACCGGCCGTGTACGCAATGCGCAGGAGTGCAAAGGGCGATGGGCCCAAGACCCCTGAGCGCTTAGGGTGTAGACTGGCGTGCTTGCCTCTCTGTTGAGCCTAGGTAGGGCTACGACATGTCGATCAGCCGAGGCCGGGCATGGACCGAGTAAGTGTGTCCGGCCAGAGTTAATTGAGCATGTTGGGTAAGTTGGTGCACCCCTGCAGGGAAGTATATCTATTCGAATAGCCGTGTCCACGGTAACAGGACGCTCGGAAAATATCCCGATCGTCTACAACTAGAAATGGTTACTTGAGATGATAATATATGTGGCTCCGGGATCGCTTCCTCCCAGGGAGTCGAGGAAGGATCTCTGGGCGTTGTTACTACCTATTGCTACTACTATACTTATGTACTAATCTGCACTCTTCTAATGCTGCAAGACGTTGAAGATGCTAGTCTTCGATAGGCTAGGTCTCTCTCTCTCTATTCTGGCATTGCTGCACTCTAGCCCACAGATACATCCCTTCCTTTGAAACCAATGCATAAGTAGAATAGATCTGATGTAAGTCTTGTGAGTACTTTGGATGAGTACTCACGGTTGCTTTGCTTCCCTTTTTCCCCCATACCCGATTACTGCGACCAGATGACGGAGCCCCGGAGCCAGCTACCCCTGTCGACGACTACTACTACCCCTCCGGTGGAGAGTACTACTACGTGGAGACCACCGATGACCAGGAGTAGATAGGAGGCACCCAGGCAGGAGGCCTGCGCCTTTCAATCCAGTGTCGTTGTTTTGCCCCACCTTCTTAAGGCCTATCTATTTAACTTTTATGTCTGTACTCAGATATCTGATGCTTCCGCTAATGCTTGTATGACTCAAGCTTATGTATTCGAGCCCTCGAGGCCCCTGGCTTGTAATATAAAGCTTGTATGACTTTTATTTGTGTTTAGAGTTGTGTTGTGATATCTTCAAGTGAGTCCTTAGGCTTGATCGTGTGCATTTGCGTGTATGATTAGTGCACGATTAAGTCGGGGCGTGACATCGATGTGAGACTATCTTCTTAGTTTTGACTTCCCCTTATTAATCTCTACCACCACACTCTATTCCACCCATAGTGCTATATCCATGGCTTGCGCTCATGTATTGCGTGGGGGTTGAAAAAGCTGAAGCGCATTAAAAAGTATGAACCAATTGCTCGGCTTGTCATCGGGGCAGTGCATGATAAATTTTGTGTTAAGAAGATGGAGCATGACCGGATTATATGATTTTGTAGGGATAACTTTCTTTAGCATTTTTAGTTTGAAAGACATGATTGTTTATTAGTATGCCTGAGTATTGATGTCTTTATGTCAAACTATATATTACTACTTTAAATCATTCGGATCTGATTATTCATACCGTCAAAGAGAGATTACATGATGAAACATGTTAGGTAGCATTCCACATGAAATTTTTTGTTTTTATCATTTACCTACTCGAGGATGAGCAGGAATTAAGCTTGGGGATGCTTGATACGTCTCCAATGTATCTATAATTTTTTATTGTTCCATGCTATTATAGTATCAATCTTGGATGTTTTTATATGCAATTATATATCATTTTTTGGGACTAACCTATTAACCTAGTGCCCAGTGCCAGTTGCTGTTTCCTGCTTGTTTTTGGTTTTTCAGGAAATCAGTACCAAACGAAGTCCAAATGCCACGAAACTTTTTGGAGATTTTTTTGGACAAAAGAGACCCTGGAGACTTGCATAGCAGGCCAGAAGGTTCATGAGGCCTCCACAAGGAACAGGGCGCGGCCCCAGGGGAGGGCGCCCTGATGCCTTGTGGGGCCCTCGTGGCTTCGTTTGACCTAATTCCACTTCTATAAATTCTCTAATATTCGGAAACCAACAGAGAGCCACCCCGAATAACTTTTACGCCGCCGCAAGCCTCTGTTCTTTTGCGATCCCATCTGGAGGCCTTTTCCGGTACTCTGCCAAAGGAGGAATCAATCATGGAGGGCTTCTACATCAACCTTGCTGCCCTTCCGATGATGTGTGAGTAGTTTACCACAGACCTACGGGTCCATAGCTAGTAGCTAGATGGCTTCTTCTCTCTCTTTGATCTTCAATATCATGTTCTCCTCGATGTTCTTGGAGTTCTATCCGATGTAATCTTCTTTTGCGGTGTGTTTGTTGGGATCCGATGAATTGTGAGTTTATGATCAAATTATTCATGAGAAATATTTGAGTCTTCTCTGAACTCTTTTATGCATAATTGTTATAGCTTTGTATTTCTCTCTGATATATCGATTTGGTCTGGCTAACTAGATTGGTTTATCTTGCAATGGGAGAGGTGCTTTGTGATGGGTTCAATCTTGCGGTGCTTTGTGATGGGTTCAATCTTGCGGTGCTCAATCCCAGTGACAGAAAGGGACATGACACGTATTTGTATTGTTGCCATTAAGGATAAAAAGATGGGGTTTAATCATATTGCTTGAGTTTACTTTGTCTACATCATGTCATCTTGCTTAAGGCGTTACTCTGTTTCATACTTAATACCCTAGATGCATGCTGGATAGCGGTCGATGGGTGGAGTAATAGTAGTAGATGCTGGCAGGAGTCGGTCTACTTTTCTCGGATGTGATGCCTATATACATGATCATTGCCATGAATCCGTCATAATTATTTGCTTTTCTATCAATTGCCCAACAGTAATTTGTTTACCCACCGTATGTTCTGTGCTCGAGAGAGAAGCCTCTGGTGAAAACTATGGCCCCCGGGTCTACTTGTATCATATATTAAAATCCAAAAATACCTTGCTGCAATTTAGTTACTTTTATTTTATTTAGTATTTTAGTTTATCTATCTATCACTATCAGAATTAATCGCGATTGTTTTGACAAATTGTTGGCATTTGAGATATGTTATTATTGCTCTCTACTTGATTATGCCATTGATATGAGTAAATATAGTTTCTAAGTGTTATTATGAGCATGGTTAGTTCATGATCTTTGCTGAAAACCTGGGTACTATTTAAGCTTATATACGGATACAAGAACAAAAGAGTTCGTAAAAGGTTTTCTTTATCACTTTCAGTTTACCAACTAAATTGATTGAGGACGAGCAATGAGTTAAGCTTGGGGGAGTTGATATGTCTCCATCGTATCTACTTTTCCAAACACGTTTGCTCTTGTTTTGGACTCTAATTTGCATGATTTGAATGAAACTAACCCGGACTGACGCTGTTTTCAGCAGAACTACCACGGTGTTGTTTTTGTGCAGAAATCAAAGTTCTTGGATTTGGACGAAACTTTTTGGAGAATTTTTATGGAATATATAAAAATTATTGGCGCAAGAATCAACAGAAGAGGGGCCACCTGTTGCCCACAAGGCAACAGGGCGCGACCCCCCTAGGGCAATAAATTCTCTTTCCCTGAGAAAAAATAGGAGAAGAAGTTTCATCGTGTTTTACGATACGGAGCCGCCGCCACCTCCTGTTCTTCATCGGGAGGGCTGATCTGGAGTCCGTTCGGGGCTCCGGAGAGGAGGATTCGACGCCGTCGTCATCATCAACCATCCTCCATCACCAATTTCATGATGCTCACCACCAGGCGTGAGTAATTCCTTCGTAGGCTTGCTGGACGGTGATGGGTTGGATGAGATTTATCATGTAATCGAGTCAATTTGTTAGGGCTTTGATCCCTAGTATCCACTATGTTCTGAGATTGATGTTGCTATGACTTTGCTATGCTTAATGCTTGTCACTAGGGCCCGAGTGCCATGATTTCAGATCTGAACCCTCTATGTTTGCATGAATATATTTGTGTTCTTGATCCTATCTTGCAAGTTATATGCACCTATTACGTGTTATGATCCGCATACCCCAAGGTGACAATAATTGGGATTCTTTCCGGTGATTGCCGTAGTTTGAGGAGTTCATGTATTCACTAAGTGCTAATGCTTTGTTCCGGTTCTCTATTAAAAGGAGTCCTTAATATCCCTTAGTTTCCTTAAGGACCCCGCTGCCACGGGAGGGTAGGACAAAAGATGTCATGCAAGTTCTTACTATAAGCACGTATGACTATATACGGAATACATGCCTACATTACATTGATGAATTGGAGCTATTGTGTATTGCCCTAGGTTGTGACTGTTATATGATGAATATCATCCAACATAATTATCATCACCGATCTAATGCCTACGACTTTCTCATATTGGTTTCTGCTAAGTTACTTTGTTACTGCTGCTTTACACTTGCTACAAACTATTACTGTTACTGTTGCTGTTACTATTGTTACTACTGCTACTGCTATCAAAACTATCATATTACTGTGCTACTAAATACTTTGCTGCAGATATTTTATCTTCAGGTGTGGTTGAATTGACAACTCAACTACTTGTAAATATTCTTTGGCTCCCCTTGTGTCGAATCAATAAATCTGGGTGAAATACTACCCGCGAAAACTGTTGCGATCCCCTATACTTGTGGGTTATCAGGTACCCCCGTTTGAGTATAGTGAAATAACACTCTATTCAGATGGATGGCCACACACGCCAGCCCAGGAAATCATCCTGACGTATGCTTTTACAACTCAAGGGTAACAATGAACAAACCATTCGACAAAAGAGTGGTTTATTGATCTACACAACTTTACAACGCCGATGTATAAGGCTCCAAGTCTCAACACTGTGTCGAGGTCGGAGTGATACTGGGTAGCCGTGGTGACTACCTCAGTGATGACTGCAGCGGAAACTCTATCAATGGCAACATGGTCCTAGCACGACTCCAATTCATAGGGATAAGACCGGGTTACTCTCCTAGCGTTGTGTCAACTCTGACTCCTCGCTAGTGGAAGACGGATCCGTTCTTATAATTGGCCATGTTAAAAGCCATTTGAGTACATTGAATGTACTCGCAAGTCAAATCCTCGTAAAACCACCCAAGCAACCCTCCAAGTTGCTCAAGCATGAAATTACTCTAATACCAACAATCATCAAAGACAAAAACAACTTGACACGAACTACTGTAAAAAAAACTGGTTCAGCAGAGCTTTGACAAGCTCGAAGAAAGATAGCATTGAAGTAACAAGGAAAAAATTGCTCTATCTGCACAATTATAAATCTATAACTAGAGATATTGAAAAGAGAAAAGATTTCTGTTTTAACCGTAAAAACGTCGAAGCCGCGCAGCATTCCATGGGTTCGGCTCCAGCCGGTTGTCCTTGGGATCTCGGATGCGATATGCTCCTCCGGTGAGTGCCTGGTAGATTATAAACGTTTCCTCCCATTTGACCGACAGTTTATGCTTCTGCTTCTCCGGATGGTGCCGTAGGACCAGGTCACCTACATTGAATGCCTTTGCCCGGAACTCCTGGCTCTGATAGTGTCTTGCATGCTGCTGGTAAAAGTAGAACGTGCCCGAGCTACATCACGCTCCTTCTCAAGGGCGTCTAGGTCATCTTGTTTGTCGAGCTTGGCCTCCCGCTCTTCATACATGCGTACTCGAGGTGCATCATGAATGAGATCGCTTGGGATAATGGCCTCGGCCCCGTAGACCATAAAGAAAGGTGTGTAGCCCGTGGATCGATTAGGCGTGGTGCGCAAGCCCCATCATACGGAATTGAGTTCCTTTACCCACTGACAGTCGGCCTCTGTTAAAGAGCGAACTAGCCATGGCTTAATGCCGCTTAGTATTAGGTCATTGGCCCGTTCGACCTTTCCATTAGACTAGGGGTGATATACCGAAGCGCAATCAAGCTTAATGCCCATTTTTGCGCCCGGTGCCTTTACTTCCTTGGCGGTGAAGTTGGACCCGTTGTTCATTGTGATTCTATGAGGGACACCATAATGGTGAACCACGCCGGAGATAAAATCAATTGCCGGCCCCACTTCGGCCGAGGTCACTGGTTTTGCCTCGATCCATTTTGTAAACTTGTCTACCATGACAAGTAGACCTTTTTTTCTTGGTCCCCCCTCTAAGTGGGCCGACCATGTCAAGCCCCCAGACCGCGAATGGCCAGGTGATCAGAATAGTCCAAAGAGCTATGGGAGGCATGTGACTTTGATTGGCGAAAACCTAACATCCAATACATCTTTGGACCAGCGTTTTTGCGTCTGCTCTAGCCGTTGGTCAGTAAAATCTGGCTCGGAAAGCCTTGCTTGCCAGGGCCCCAGGTGCGGCATGATGGCCGCCCTTACCAGAGTGAATTTCCGAAAGGAGCTTCTTACCTTCCTCCTCGGATATACATCATTGGAGTACGCCTGTGACACTTTTCTTGTATAATTTGCCTTCCTGGACCTGGTAAGCTTTGGATCTTCAGATGATCCATCGTGCATCGGTTTGGTCCTCGGGCAGCTCTTTGCAGAGTAAGTATGCGAGGATTGGTTTGGTCCATGGCGCAATCATCACCATGATCTCGTGAGCCGAGGACGTCTCTTCAATAACCGAGCCCCCAATTATCTCCTCGACTTGTTCAATAGTCGGAGGGATGACCTCTCCGGAGTCTTTTGATTTGACCACCTTATCCCCCTCTTGCCAGGCTACGGATGGTTTAAATAGCCATTCTAGGAAGGTGTTTTCGGGAACTGGGTCATGTTTAGTGCCCATTCTAGCAAGAATATCGGCAGCTTGATTGCTGTCTCTTGGGATATGGTGGAATTCTAACCCCTCGAATCAGGCTGAAATTGTTAAAACGGCGTTTTGGTATGCTGTCATCTTTGGATCCTTTGCATCAAATTCACCGTTAACTTGAGAGATAGTGAGATTAGAATCTCCTCGGACCTCAAGACATTGGATTCCCATAGAAACAACTATCCGAAGTCCATGCAGTAGAGCCTCATATTCGGTTGCATTGTTAGAATCAGTGTACATAATTTGCAGTACGTACCGTATGTTATCCCCAGTAAGTGATGTGAGAACTACTCCAGCCCTAAGCTAGCAAGAATTTTGGAGCCGTCAAAGTACATTGTACAATGGGAGTAAGTATTGTGCTCTCTAGGGAGCTCAGCTTCCGTCCATTCTACCACAAAATCCGCTAACACTTGAGACTTAATGGCTCGACGTGGGTGGTATGTGATTTAGAAAGGTAGGAGCTCAATTGCCCACTTAGGAAATTGTCCTCTGGCATCCCGGTTATTGATTATACCATTAAGGGGTACCTTGGACGCCACCGTGATCGAGCATTCCTGAAAATAATGTCGTAGCTTCCGAGATGCCATAAAGACTGCATAGGCTATCTTCTGGTAATGAGGATACCTGGTTTTACACGGGGTAAGTACCTCAGAAACATAATAGACAGGCCTTTGAACCTAGAGCTTATGCCCCTCAATGTCGCGCTCTACGATAAGTACAGCACTGACGACTTGGTTTGTGGCCGAGATGTATAGCAACATCGGCTCACCTGCTCTAGGTGTTGCCAGTATAGGGTTGGTAGCGAGGAGTGTTTTGATCTCTTCCAATGCGGCACCTGCCTCACTAGTCCATTGAATTTTTTGTTTTGTTTTAGCAACCTTTAGAGGGGCAAGGCCTTTTCTCCGAGACGAGAGATGAAACGGCTCAGAGTGGCCACACAACCTCTTAGTCTTTGGACATGCTTAAGCTCTGTAGGAACCTCCAATCGGACAAGGGCTCGTATTTTATCAGGGTTGGCCTCTAGTCCTCAATGGGAAACAATGAAGCCAAGCAGCTTGCCCGCTGGTACTCCAAAGACACACTTCTTCGGGTTGAGCTTTATGTTATATGCTCGGAGGAGTGAATGTTTCTCGGAGGTCGTCGACTAACTAGTTGGCGTTTTTAGTTTTGACAACCACGTCATCTACATATGCTTCAATAGTTTTGCCAATCTGTGGTTCTAGGCATGTTTGAATCATGTGCTGGTATGTTGCACCCGCATTTTTTAATCCAAAGGGCATTGTATTAAAACAGAATGGCCCGTAAGGAGTTATGAAAGTTGTGGATGCTTGATCAGACTCCTTCATTTTTATTTGATGGTACCCCGAGTAGGCGTCGAGGAAACATAGTAAATCACGTCCTGCTGTGGCGTCCACAATCTGGTCAATACGCGGTAAGGGAAAGGGATCCTTTGGGCAGGCTTTGTTAACATCTTTGAAATCGACACAAAGGCGCCATGACTTATCCTTTTTCGGCATCATGGCCAGGTTAGCCAACCAATCGGGGTGTTTGATATCTCGGATGAATCCGGCCTCTAGTAACTTGGTAAGTTCCTCCCCCATAGCCTGCCTCTGGGCTCGGAGAATCGGCGGAGTGCCTGTTTAACAGGTTTAGAGCCTTCTATTATATTCAGACTATGCTCGGCAAGGTGTCTTGGGATGCCTGGCATGTCTGAGGGGTACCAGGCAAAGATGTCCCAATTTTCCCGAAGGAAGGCAAGCAATGCTTCATCCACCATTGGATCCAGCTGTGCCACGATGGACGCCATTTTATTGTCGTCTGTTGGATGCACTTGAAATTTGACTATTTCATCGGCTGGTTTAAATGACGTAGATTTGGATCTCTTGTCGAGGATGATGTCATCTCTGTCCACAGTTGCGCGCAGTGCCATTAGCTCCTCGACCGCGAAGGCCTCGGCTAAGGATTCCAGGGCGAGCGCCACCATTTTATTCTCAGCTCTAAGTGCTCTATCAGGGTTGCTTGCTATAGTAATCACGCCATTGGGTCCCGACATCTTGAGCTTCATGTAGGCGTAATGTGGGATGTTGTGGAACTTTGTGAATGCATCGAGGCCAAGCAGAGCGTGGTAACCACTTCGGAAGGGCACGATGTGGAAGGTCAACTCCTCAGATCGGTAGTTATAGGGAGTTCTGAACACTACATCAAGGGTGATTTTTGCGCTACATCGCGCCTCTCTTCCTGGGATGACCCCTTTAAACGTGGTATAACTGAGTTCGATGCGTGACCTATCAAATTCCATCTTTTGCAGAGTGTCCTTGTACATGAGGTTTAAACTACTGTCACCATCCATTAAAACTTTTTGTAGCCAACATCCATCCACTATAGGGTCGAGGACTAAGATTGCCGCTCCTCGGCTCGGGCCGGTCTTCGACTGATCCTGTTGCCTGAAAGTGATAGGCTTGTCTGACTGACGGTGTCCTGGACTAAGGGGTACCAACCTAGTTGGCCCACAGTCCATGGGCCGAGCTAATGGCCCACCAATCTCATAAGGAAGGATATCGGGAGTCTCGAACCTAAGCGTGGTGAAGATGGGCTCTGTCGAAGACTTGGCGTGTACCCCAAGGATTGCTTCGGCTGTTGGCGTGTGTTTCTCCAGCTAGCAACCGACCATACGTAACTCTAGATACCCCCAGTACCTATATAAGCTGAGGGGTTTAGTTCGTGGAGCCGGATTGATTACTACTCACCTTAGGGTTAGAACAGAACATATGATCTCGAGGTAGATCAAGCCTGTACTCGATACATCATCATCAATACAATCAAAGCAGGACGTAGGGTTTTACCTCTTCGAGAGGTCCAGAACCTGGGTAAATACTGTCCCCTTCGTCTCTTGTTACCCATCGATCCGAGATCTACAGCTCGGGGGCCCCTACCCGAGGTCTGCCGGTTTTAGTACTGACACTGGTGCTTTCATTGAGAGCCTCGTTGTACGATCGAAGAAAAGATCGATGGAAGTTTCGGTTAACGATCAAGACCTTCACGACGTAATCTATATGCCCGAATCTCCAGTTAGCAGATCGCACCTCCTCCATCGAGAGTTGAGGCATGATAAGCTAGAGTTAACTCTAGAGCCCCGCGCTCTCTCTCCTACTTCGACTAGAGATCTCTAAATGAAAGAGGACCAAGCGCCGAAGTTTCAGATATCGGACGATCCAAAGGTCAGCTGGTCGGGAGGAGCCAAGGACTCGGACCTCAAAACTAATTCGGCTGGCTCGTCATCGTCCCACCCCGCTAGGGATAAACTCATCGGAACCTCGAGCCCGCGAGTGACGGGGATTGAATTTTTGATCCCACCACCCCCCACGTCGAATATTTCCCAAGTAACTCAGGGCCTTCCGATGTCTGGGATCTAATCTACATAAAACAGAAGTCTGACGAAACAGTGCGACAATTCTGGACTAGGTTCCTGTTCGTCAAGAATAAGATACCAGACTATCGTGATTCAGATATCCTAACAACCTTTCAGCTTAACTATAAAGACGAAGACATCTTATACGCCCTCGCCCGATGTCGCGTTCAGACCTTCTCCGAGTTATCGGACCTGGTGACAAGATTCTGTGCCATCGAGGACGGTTGGCTAGCCCAGAAGGAGCAAGCAGACTTGATCTGCGCCGAAAGACCAAAACGTGATTGGAAAACCCGCCTAAGGAAGAATCTTCATCGACCCGCGCCGGTCGAGCCATCACGGAAAAGAAAGAAACCTGTCATAGGAACCAAAATGGCCCTCGGCGATCTGCTGAACAAGCCATGCCCAATCCACTCTGTCCTATTAAACACCAACCCAAATCACAGCCTTCGAGACTGTTGGGTACTTGGGTGGTGCGACAGGTGGCTAAGAAAGGCGAGGACCTCCTGGGGAACACGCGGAGTCATAAGCATCCAACGTCATCTTCGGACGAAGACGAGGTCCTAATGATCTACGAAACTTACACATCAAAAGGCTAGAGGAAGAGAGCCCTTCGGGAGCTAAGCCAAGTCTACCAGATTGCGAGCGCGGATTCGTGGTTAGACACGCGATCACTTTCGAACAACGGGACAGGCCGTAGTACGACTTAAACCGATGTTCGGCCGCCCTGGTCCTCGACCCCATCATAGGTGGGTGTTGACTCCGTAAGGTCCTAATGTACGGTGGCAGCAGTCTAAACCTCATCTACGAAGAGACTTTAGACAAGATGCAAATCGATAAATCACGCATCGGAACAAAGTCATACTACATTTAAAGGATAATCCCTGGAATGTAGGCGCGATGTACCGGAAAGATCACCCTAAATGTGGTCTTTGGAACTCCCGAGAACTACCGATTCGAGGAGTTGACCTTCCACATTGTACCCTTCCAAAGTGGCTACCATGCCTTGCTGGGATGCGACGCCTTCTCAAAATTCCATGCCATCCCACATTACGGGTACATGAAGCTCAAGATGTCGGGCCCGAACGGGGTGATCACTATATCAAGTAACCCCGATAGAGCACTACGAGCCGAAAATAAAACGGCATCGCTCGCCCTCGAGTCACTGGCCGAGACTTTCTCGGCCGAGGAATTGACAGCACTTCGGGCCACGGTCAACAGGGACGATGTCATCCTCGACAAAAGTTCCAAATGAACTTTGTTCAAACCAGCCGATGAAATCGTTAAATTTCAGGTGCACCCAACGGACCCAAACAAGACAGCATCCATTGGTGCACAACTAGTACCAGAAGATGACGAAGACCTGCATAATTTCCTTAGGGAAAATTGGGATATTTTTGCCTGGCATCCCTCTGATATGCCAGGAATCCCACGCAACCTAGCCGAGCACAGCCTGAATATAATTAAAGGCTCGAAACCTATCAAACAAGTGCTCTGGCAGTTCTCAGAGCCCAAGCATCAAGCTATGGGTGAAGAGTTGGCCAAGCTACTCGAGGTTGAATTCATCAGAGATATCAAACACCCCGACTAGCTGGCCAACCTGGTTATGGTACCCAAAAAGGATAAATCTTAGCGCATGTGCGTCGATTTTAAGGACCTCAATAAGGCCCGCCCAAAGGACCCCTTCCCTTTGCCACGTATCGACTAGATTGTGGACGCCATAGCAGGACATGACTCGCTATGTTTCCTGGACACCTACTCGGGGTATCATCAGATCAAAATGAAGGAGTCAGATCAGGTGGCCACGACTTTCATCACGCCCTATGGGCCATTCTGTTTCAACACAATGCCCTTCGGACTAAAGAATGCAGGTGCAACATACCAGCGCATGATTCAAACAGGCCTAGAAAAGCAAATTGGGAAAACTGTTGAGGCCTACATCGACGATGTGGTTGTCAAAACCAAAAACATCAACTAGCTGATCGATAACCTCCGAAAAACATTTTCGAATCTCAGAACTTACCATATAAAGCTCAATCCGGAAAAATGCGTCTTCGGAGTACTGACTGGCAAGCTTCTCGGATTCATCGTCTCCCATCGGGGAATAGAGGCCAATCCTACTAAAATCCGAGCTTTAGCTCAGCTCGCAGTGCCTACCGAACTCAAGCATGTTCAGAAATTGGCAGGATGCGTAGCAGCACTAAGCAGATTTATTTCAAGGCTAGGGGAGAAGGCTCTACCCCTCTAAAGATTGCTCAAACAAACCAAAAAAATTCAATGGACTAGTAAGGCCGGGGCCGCTTTGGAGGAAATTAAAACCCTCCTTGCTACCAACCCTATACTGGCAGCTCCTGGGGCAAGTGAGCCGATGTTATTATACATTTCGGCCACCAATCAAGTAGTCAGCGCCGTCCTCATAGTCGAGTGCGATATGGAGGGTCACAAATTCCAGGTTCAAAGACCTATCTACTACGTTTCCGAAGTACTTACCCCGTGTAAAATGCGGTATCCTCACTACCTGAAGATAGCTTATGCGGTCTTTATGGCATCTCAGAAGCTCAAGCACTACAAGAGTGCTCAGCCACAGTGGCGTCCGAAGTACCCCTCAATGACATAATCAATAATAGGGACACCACGGGACGCATTGCCAAGTGGGCGATCGAACTCCTCCCCTCACTACAAAAAAAAGACACATCCGTGACATTATGGCCCGAATGAAAACTTTTTCTGTCAGGGTTGTGACACTTCTATGACGATAATTGTGACAAAAACACGTATCATCATAGATGTGGTGGGCTCCTACTTCTATGACAAAAAATTATGACAGAAAATGGGCTTTTCGTCCTGGGCGGGCCGGAGATGCACCCGCATGACATTCTTTGGGCCGTCCATGATGTAAAAATTCGTGGTAGAAGTTAGGGCGAGGAAATTTTCGGGGAGTTCTCGGTTACAGTGGGTGGTCGGGGCCGAGCGATGCAGTGTGGTATGCACGTTTCTCTCGTACGCGCGTGTGTGCGAGGCATTCGCTAACTAAACCCGAGCGAGGCGTTCGCTTACTGAACCCGAGCGATCGATCGATCCCTCACACTATGATACGTCTCCAACGTATCTATAATTTTTGATTGTTCCATGCTATTATAGTATCAATCTTGGATGTTTTTATATGCAATTATATATCATTTTTTGGGACTAACCTATTAACCTAGTGCCCAGTGCCAGTTGTTGTTTTCTACTTGTTTTTGGTTTTTTAGGAAATCAGTACCAAACGAAGTCCAAATGCCACAAAACTTTTTGACGATTTTTTTCTGGACAAAAGAGACCCAGGAAGCTTTGGGAGAAGACCAGAAGAGCCACGAGGAGGCGGCAAACCTGGAGGGCGCGCCCAGGGGGGTAGGGCACGTCCCCCAGGCTTGTGGGCCCCTCGTGGCACCTCTTGACCTAATTCCAACACTATAAATTCCCAAATATTCCAAAACCAATAGAGAGCCAGAAGAGAAAACCTTTCCACCGCCGCAAGCCTCTGTTCTTTCATGATCCCATCTGGAGGCCTTTTCCGGTACTCTGTCGGGGGGGGGGGGAATCGATCACGGAGGGCTTCTACATCAACCTTGCTGCCCTTCTGATGATGTGTGAGTAGTTTACCATAGACCTACGGGTCCATAGCTAGTAGCTAGATGGCTTCTTCTCTCTCTTTGATCTTCAATACAATGTTCTCCTCGATGCTCTTGGAGTTCTATCCGATGTAATCTTCTTTTGCGGTGTGTTTGTTGGGATCCGATGAATTGTGAGTTTATGATCAGATTATTCATGAGAAATATTTGAGTCTTCTCTGAACTCCTTTATGCATGATTGTTATAGCTTTGTATTTTTCTTTGATCTATCCATTTGGTTTGGCCAACTAGATTGATTTATCTTGCAATGGGAGAGGTGCTTTGTGATGGGTTCAATCTTGCGGTGCTCAATCTCAGTGACAGAAAGGGACATGACACGTATTTGTATTGTTGCCATTAAGGATAAAAAGATGGGGTTTAATCATATTGCTTGAGTTTACTTTGTCTACATCATGTCATCTTGCTTAAGGCGTTACTCTGTTTTATACTTAATACCCTAGATGCATGTTGGATAGCGGTCGATGGGTGGAGTAATAGCAGTAGATGCAGGCAGGAGTCGGTCTACTTGTCTCGGACGTGATGCCTATATACATGATCATTGCCATGAATCCATCATAATTATTTGCTTTTCTATCAATTGCCCAACAGTAATTTGTTCACCCACCGTATGTTCTGTGCTCGAGAGAGAAGCCTCTAGTGAAAACTATGGCCCCCGGGTCTACCTTTATCATATATTAAAATCCAAAAATACCTTGCTGCAATTTATTTACTTTTATGTTATTTAGTATTTTACTTTATTTATCTATCACTATCAGAATTAATCCTTGCAAAAAACTGCTAAGAGGATTGACAACCCTCTTATTTGCATTGGGTGCAAGTGTTTGCTTTTGTGTGTGTAGGTGCTGCTAAAGGGATTTTGTGTGGTTCTCCTACTGGATTGATAACCTTGGTTCTTAACTGAGGAAATACTTATCTCTACTATACTGCATCATCCTCTCCTCTTCGGGGAAATACCAACGTAGTCTACAAGTAGCAGGAAGAATTTCTAGCGCCGTTGCCGGGGAGACATCACCAAAATTTATCAAGTACCTTCGCATAAACTATCGTCCACTTGCATTTATTTTATTTCCCTTTTTATTTGCATTTGCCTATCGTTTTCATCTCCCCCACTTCTAAAACAGTTTTACAAAAATACCAATAATATTTTGTGTGCTTTCTTTGCTTTGTGTTCCCATGTGCCTTCTATTTGCTTGCATCTTCGCTTGCTAAAAATCTATTGATATGGATCCTCATCCACTTGCTAATCTTTTCAAAAGATCCAACTATAATGAACCAATTGCTAGTGAGTTGAGTGCACTTGACTTTCTTTATGAAGTTTTGCTTGAAAATCATGAATCTGAAAATTGTGATGAAGTGTTAGAAGAAGAAATTTATAAAGTGATTCTTGATTGCTCCTTGAATGAAAAGGATGGTTGCAATGATGTTATTATAAATTCTATTAATATCAGTTGTGCTAATGATATGCAAAGCTTCAAGCTTGGGGATGATAATTTTGTTATGTCCACTACTTATTGCAATGATAATGATTGGGGTGATAATGCTTCTTATGATTTTGAAATTTTATTTAAGCTTCATGATGAATATGTTATTGATAATAACATTTACAATAATATTGAAAGTGGGTTTGGAAGAGTGTCAACTCTAGGTAAAAATAATCCCACATATTTGGAGAGTGTTCAATCTTATGAAATTTTTGATAAAAGTGGGTTTGGAGAGGTCATGACTTTAGTTTATGTTAATCCCACTGTCTTGGAAGATTATAAAACTTTTATGCATGTGGATCATGAAGATAAAAATTTATATGATAGCTATATTGTTTAATTTGATTATGATCCTACATGTAATTATTATGAGAGTGGAAAATATGGTTGTAGAAACTTTCATGTCACTAAATTACCTCTCTTTGTGCTAAAGTTATTAATGCTCCATTCTTCCTATTTGCATATGCTAGATATTGCTTGTCTTGATAATTTGTTTTCTTATAAAATACCTATGCATAGGAAGTATGTTAGACTTAAATGTGTTTTTCACATGTTACATGATACTCTCTTTGTGTTTCCATTATTATCTTTCATGAGAGCATCATTGAAATCTCAAGCCTATCTTAATGGCTATAAAGAAAGAGCTTGTTGGGAGACAACCCAATAAACTTTTTATTTCTGTTTTTGTGTATTTACAAAATTGTAGCCTCTGTTATGATTGGGTTTTCATCTTTTAATTAGTGTTTGTGCCAAGTAATGCCTTTGGGATGATTTGGATGATAGTATAATTGATGTTGTTTGAAAACAGAAACTTTTGCGTCCAGTGATGGAATTTTTATTTTTTTCCTGGAGCGTCACAACCTTCTGAATTTTTTACACAATATTTATATATTAGTTTCCCACGTTTTCCAAATTTTTCAGAATTCTTGGAGTTACATAAGTATGACTTTAATTCAGATCTTTACAGACTGTTCTGTTTTACACAGATTCTGTTTTTGTTGCATAGTTTGCTTATTTTGATGAATATATGGATCGTATCGGGGGGTATGAGTCATGGAGACATTGGAGTATAGTAGAATTATGCCAATATTAAATTTTAATCAATTTACAACAGTACCTAAAGTTTAAATATTTGTTTGTTATACTAACGGATCTCACGAGGTTTCTGTTGAGTTTTGTGTGCTGAAGTTTTCAAGTTTTGGGTGAGACTACGATGGATAAAGGAATAAGAAGTGGCAAGAGCCTAAGCTTGGGGATGCCCAAGGCACCCCAAGGTAATATTAAAGGAAGACTCAAGCGTCTAAGCTTGGGGATGCCCCGGAAGGCATCCCCTCTTTCGTCTACAATCTATCGGTAACTCACTTGGAGCTATATTTTTATTCATCACATGATATGTATTTTACTTGGAGTGTCTTGTGCTATAGTTTGTTTGCTTTTTAGTTTGTCACAATCATCTTTGCTGAACACACCTTTTTGAGAGGGACACACATTATTCGTGACTTGTTAGAATACTCTATGTGCTTCACTTATATCTTTTTAGCTAGGCAGTTGCTCTAGTGCTTCACTTATATCTTTTAGAGCACGGCGGTGGTTATATTTTAAATAAATAGTTGCACTCTCATGCTTCACTTATATCTTTTTGAGAGTCTATTGAATAGCAATGGTAATATGCACGGGTTATGAATTTGGTCCTAATATGATAGGTATTCAAGAGGGATATAATAAAAACTTTCATGTAGATCACTGAATATGATAAGTTTGATTCCTTGCAATAGTTTTGCGATATTAAGATGGTAATATGTGGGAGGTGCTAGTAGATAATTGTGGTTTAGTAAGAATATTGTTGTTAAGGTTTGTGATTCCCGAAGCATGCACGTATGATCTGTCGTTATGCTAAGAAGTTGGAGCATGATTTATTATTGATTGTCTTCCTTATGAGTGGCGGTTGGGGATGAGCGATGGTCTTTTCCTACCAATCTATCCCCTAGGGGCATGCGTAGTAGTACTTTGCATCGAGGGCTAATAAACTTTCGCAATAAGTATGTGAGTTCTTTATGACTAATGTGAGTCCATGTATTATACACACTCTCACATTTCCGCAATTTACTAGCCTCTTCGGTACCATGCATTGCCCTTTCTCACATCGAGAGTCGGTGCAAACTTCGCCGGTGCATCCAAACCCCGTGATATGATACGCTCTATCACTCATAAGCCTCCTTATATCTTCCTCAAAACAGCCACCATACCTACCTATCATGGCATTTCCATAGCCATTCCAAGATATATTGCCATGCAACTTCCACCGTTCTGTTTTTATGACACACATCATCATTGTCATATTACTTTGCATGATCATATAGCTGACATAGTATTTGTGGCTCAGCCACCGTTCATCATTTTTTATACATGTTACGCTACTATCATTGCACATCCTGGTACACCGCCAGAGGCATTCATATAGAGTCATATTTTTGTTCTAGTTTTGAGTTGTAATTTTCTTTTGAGTTGTAAGTAAATAGAAGTGTGATGATCATCATTATTAGAGCATTGTCCCAGAAAGGAAAAAAAAGAAAAAAGAAAAAAAAGAAAAGAGAGATAAAGAGAGAAGGGGCAGTGTTACTATCCTTTTCCATACTTGTGCTTCAAAGTAGCACCATATTTTTCATATAGAGAGTCTCCTATTTTGTCACTTTCATATACTAGTGGGAATTTTTCATTATAGAACTTGGCTTGTATATTCCGATGATGGGCTTCCTCAAATGCCCGAGGTCTTCATGAGCAAGCAAGTTGGATGCACACCCACTTAGTTTTCATGTTGAGCTTTCATACACTTATAGCTCTTAGTGCATCCGTTGCATGGCAATCCCTACTCCTCGCATTGACATCAATTGATGGGCATCTCCATAGCCTGTTGATTAGCCACGTCGATGTGAGACTATCTTCTTCTTTTTGACTTCCCCTCACTAATCTTTACTACCACATTCTATTCCACCCATAGTGCTATATCCATGGCTTGCGCTCATGTATTGTGTGGGGGGTTGAAAAAGCTGAAGCGCGTTAAAAAGGTATGAACCAATTGCTCGGCTTGTCATCGCGGTAGTGCATGATAAATACTTTGTGTTAAGAAGATGGAGCATGACAGGATTATATGATTTATGATTTTGTAGGGATAACTTTCTTTAGCATTTTTATTTTGAAAGGCATGATTGTTTATCTGTATGCCTGAGTATTGATGTCTTTATATGAAATTATAGACTATTGCTTTGAATCATTCGGATCTTATTATTCATACCGTAAGAGAGATTACATGATGAAACATGTTAGGTAGCATTCCACATCAAAAATTCTGTTTTTATCATTTACCTACTCGAGGACGAGCAGGAATTAAGCTTGGGGATGCTTGATACGTCTCCAACGTATCTATAATTTTTGATTGTTCCATGCTATTATAGTATCAATCTTGGATGTTTTTATATGCAATTATATATCATTTTTTGGAACTAACCTATTAACCTAGTGCCCAGTGCCAGTTGTTGTTTTCTGCTTGTTTTTGGTTTTTCAGGAAATCAGTACCAAATGAAGTCCAAATGCCACGAAACTTTTTGACGGTTTTTTTCTGGACAAAAGAGACCCTGGAAGCTTCGGGAGGAAGCTAGAAGCCTCACGAGGAGGCCACAAGGCAACAGGGCGCGGCCCCAGGGGGTGCGCCCTGATGCCTTGTGGGCCCCTCGTGGCTCCTTTTGACCTAATTCCACTTCTATAAATTCTCAAATATTCGGAAACCTTCAGAGAGCCAGACGAGAAAACCCTACCAACGCCGCAAGCCTCTGTTCTTCCGCGATCCCATCTGGAGGCCTTTTCCGGTACTCTGCCGGAGGGGGAATCTATCACAGAGGACTTCTTCATCAACCTTGCCGCCCTTCCGATGATGTGTGAGTAGTTTACCATAGACCTAAGGGTCCATAGCTAGTAGCTAGATGGCTTCTTCTCTGTCTTTGTTCTTCAATACCATGTTCTCCTCGATGTTCTTGGAGTTCTATCCGATGTAATCTTCTTTTGCGGTGTGTTTGTTGGGATCCGATGAATTATGAGTTTATGATCAGATTATTCATGAGAAATATTTGAGTCTTCTCTGAACTCTTTTATGCATGATTGTTATAGCTTTGTATTTATCTCCGATCTATCTGTTTGGCTTGGCAACCTAGATTGATTTATCTTGCAATGGGAGAGGTGCTTTGTGATGGGTTCAATCTTGCGGTGCTCAATCCCAGTGACAGAAAGGGACATGACACGTATTTGTATTGTTTCCATTAAGGATACAAATATGGGGTTTAATCATATTGCTTGAGTTTACTTTGTCTACATCATGTCATCTTGCTTAAGGCGTTACTCTGTTTTATACTTAATACCCTAGATGCATGCTGGATAGCGGTCGATGGGTGGAGTAATAGTAGTAGATGTAGGCAGGAGTCGGTCTACTTGTCTCGTGTAACACCCCAAAAAATTAACCATATTTTTATTAAGTAAAATCTGGCCAGAAATAAAATTTTGAATTATATTAGGTCTTACATTAATTTTAGAGTATTTTCTGTTTTCCAAAATTCTTCTCTCCATATAGAAAATTTTGGAAAAATATTGTGGCCATTGGTAGTTTTATTAAATCATTTCAATTATATTTTAAATAACTGTAGGAAATATTTTCATAATAAAACTTGCACCAAAATAATCCTTTTAATAGCATTTTCAATCTTTGAAATGCTTCAGTTGCACTACAACTATTTCAAATAATTCTTTTAAAATTCCACAAAAATTATGAGGGTTCATGTGATGCCTATAGATCACTTTTATGCAAAAACCCAACAAGGTCTTTTGAAAATTTTGAGCAAAACATCCTCTTTTCAATTCTGTTCCATTCTTAGGTTATAACTACAACCCTAATTTTAATTGCTCCAAAAAATGTGAAAATTTTCCCACTTATAGTCCTTCCAACCAAACTCTTAAGTCCAGAAGATCAACTCCATTTGCATCTTGGAACACCTCCAAATAATTCCCTGTGGTTTCTGTCCAGAACTGAATTTCTCCAAATTTTGCACTAGCAAGTTTTTCTTTTCACGGAACCAACCACACCATCATCTCTACCACCTAGGGAGATACCAACCTGCCAAGTCTCACATCCAAAAATGTTCCCTAGCTAGCCCTAACATTTTTTCAAACAGCTTGTGGGCATGGCAGAAACTTTGTATCTTTCTAACTTGCATTGCACACTAGGTCATATGGCCAAACCAGCATGTCCATTGTCCTCACCAGACCATTCACTACCATCCTAGCAAATTTCAAACTCAGCAAGTCTCTCTGGACCCCCTTGGCATTTCATCGAATGGCTTATGTGCATGCGCAGAGCGCGAGCAGAGCACCCATTTGGCTCGTTCGGCATCGCCCGCACACCGCAGCCCTGTTGCCTCTCCCAGCCGAGCACTATCTCCACCGGCTTCGTTAGCAAGCTTCACACCTTGCCGAGACCCTCGCTTGGCCCCTAGCACCGGCAAGCCGCCAGCGTCATCATCTCGTCACCGCCGCGTCGGCCTTCTGCCACTCGGCGCGACCGCAAGCTCCCGAGCACCCTGAGCTTATCTGCTCACTTCCGTGACTTCGCCACGTCGCACCGACCACGCCCAACCGACCCAGCTCGCCATTAATGGCCTCCATCCACCGTAACGACCTCGGCCGGATAATATCTCTCGGAACCGACCTCGCCCTCGCTATAAAGGTCCACCCCGAGCTCGTTTCAATCGACGGGAACACTCCTCCATCCTCAAGCTCGCTTCCGGAGCACTCAGCTGACCCGGGAGTGGTCTTCTTCTTCCACTCCGGTGAGAACCAGCGCCGCCTAGCTTCTGTCAAATTCACCCCACCTTGACCCCCTCCTCTCCACCTAGCACCACCAGCCAACCCTCACCACCACCACGAGGCCGTCCCGAGCCCTAGCTACCCTCGGGGATGGCCATGGCCTCGCCTCGATCCAACTCCGGCCACCTCTGTGCTGCGACGCCACGCTCCGCTCCGGCCACCCCCGGCCCCAACTCCACCACCCTCGGGCGCGGTATGGAGTGGCGGATCCATCCCCGCCGTCGCCCGAGGCCGCCGAGCCCTCCATCAACGGCGGCGCGCAGCGCCAGCGCTCCTCCGTTGCCTGTAGAGAGGAGGAAGAAGAAGACAGGGGAGGAGAGAGAGATGGCGCGCGAGCCCCAGCCGTCAGCGGCTCAGCGCGCGGGCCCACCAGTTAAGTGGTCGCGCACTCGCCCGAATGCGCTTTCCTCTTCGGGAAAGCGTACTACTGTAAATACGCCTTCGCTACTGGGAAGCGTAAACTCGGCCGAAACGTTTTGTTTTTATAGTTTTATTTAAAAAATAGAATTTTGACTAAACTTTGACTAGCTCTAACTTTTCCAATTGAATTGATTCTTTTTCCTACAATCTTTATTTTTCATCTAGTTTATTTTAGTATTTATTTCAAAAATTTCCAAACAACTTTTTTGTACTGTTTTCAAATTATGTGGTAATTGCAATATTTTGAAAATAGGAAAAATGGAGGGAAGAAAATTTTCAAAAGTTTTGGAGTGCACCCAATCCTTCTGCAAGCTCAAGGCAAGCATCTTGAACACTTGATATGGTGAATGCATAGTTGTTTGTTTGCAAGAATAATTGAATCATGAATATGTTGAATTCAAATAAAATTTGCATATTACTAGTTATACATGCATGAACCCTTGATAATATTTTATCCTCGTTTAAACATGAAGTATGAGTGAGTATGGTTATTTTCACATGTCACATATGCCTATGTTGGTCCGGACTAATCTGCAGGAAAGAATCAGTCACGAGAAAAGTGACCGTGAGACTGAAATCTCGTTGTGACGAGAATAATCAGTGAGGGTATGTTGGGACATACCAGATGGTGACCCTGTTGGGTACTACCAAGGAAATATATTGTGCTAACCGCTGCAGGAAAACATAAACCTCCTGAGTCGACCGTAGATCGAGTCTTGTTCCAGTAACCCCCATACTGGTTTCGTGCTGCCACTTGTCCCTGCCACAGGTAGGGTACAGTTCAGTAAGTTTTTAACCCCTTTCCTGCACACACCGTACAGAGGGGCCACGATGAAGGTTTCCAGGATCCAGGTATAATGCCAGTCATCGGGTCAGGGGGCATGGGTGTATCCGGCTGGGCCGAGAGGGGGGCACCCCTTGTAATCTGCGCGTTAGAAATAGTGATTCCATGCTATTCGAGACGATGGTCTCCTTGTCTTAGAGTTTTTCTTGAATGATGCTTTGGGTGATTCTTGGCATCCGGAAAGTTAATCTGGTGTGTGCTGGTCAGGTGTGGTTTCAACCCAAAGGCCGTAATCGGAATTAGTTAGCGTCTCGGTGTTGGCTAAAGAAATCCTTTATTGTGGGTAAAGAGTACACCCTCTGCAGAGTTTTAAAACCTATTCGAATAGCCGTGTCCGCAGTTAAGGACTACAGTCTGGGTTGGTCAAGTGTCGGTCTTAGTGTCGGTCTTCGGAGGAAATAATTAAAATTGAGCATGATCCATTTTGGCAGGATGATTATTGTCACTACTGAAGCCATCACGAATATTATTGTCAACATGAATATTATTGTGGACTAACCCTTTTCTCCTATGTGTAAATCTTGAGTATCACTTGGGATGGCTAGTCCACCTGGATACTCAGTTTTAATTTCTTTTCTGAGTATCACTTGGGATGGCTAGACCACCTGGATACTCATTTCTATTTTTCTGGGTATTACTTGGGATGGCTAGTCCACCTGGATACTCATTTCTATTTTTCTGGGTATCACTTGGGATGGCTAGTCCACCTGGATACTCATTTCTATTTTTTCTGGGTATCACTTGGGATGGCTAGTCCACCTGGATACTCATTTCTTTTCAAGACCTCTTGAGGCGTCGCATTTAGACACTCGTTTGGCATTTCTTTTCAAGACCTCTCGAGGCATCGCATTCAGACACCCGTTTGGCATTTCTTTTCAAGACCTCTCGAGGCTTCGCATTCAGACACCCGTTTGGCATTTTTCTTGGAATCCTCGGGCGGTCCAACGCCCGATGTTCCATATTATATTTCTTGGTTTATTACTAAAATGATATATTTATTCATCCACACCGTTTTAATAATTATCATGCCATGCTTTAATTTCGGTCAGCATATGCATATAATTTAGTCCATCATGATCATATGCACTCTGTTACATTCGGTATATCTTTTGTTCATGATGTTTGCGAGTACATTCAAATGTACTCACTGGCTTGTCCCTGGCTATTTAATTGGCCAGGTCAGGATTTCAACGAGGAGTACTACAACGATGTCCATGCAGACTAGGAGCCTAAGATAGCAGCCACGCGAGATAGGAGTTATCCAGGTCAGTTGTTCCTGTGGGAATGGAGCCCCACCAGAGATGGAGATCCGCTACCCGCTTCCGCCATCCGCTATTAGAAATCATTGTTGTATCATTAGACCTTTATGGTCTTGTATCCAATTCTTTTAATTGCTTGGTAATCTGTATCAAGGACGTGTCCACCAGTAAAAATGATCTTGGGGCTGGTGACGACACGAGGGGTTAATTTCTGGGATAATGTGTCCCGGAAATCCGGCCTCGACATCTCGGATGTGATGCCTATATACATGATCATTGCCATGAATCCATCATAATTATTTGTTTTTCTATCAATTGCCCAACAGTAATTTGTTCACCCACCGTATGTTTTGTGCTCGAGAGAGAAGCCTCTAGTGAGAACTATGCCCCCCCGGGTCTGCCTTTATCATATATTAAAATCCAAAAGTACCTTGCTGCAATTTATTTACTTTTATTTTATTTAGTATTTTACTTTATCTATCTATCACTATCAGAATTAATCCTTGCAAATAACCGCTAAGAGGATTGACAACCCTCTTATTTGCGTTGGGTGCAAGTGTTTGCTTTTGTGTGTGTAGGTGCTGCTAAAGGGATTTTGTGTGGTTTGATGTCTACTACACAACTTATTCTTGTAGACTCGTGTTGGGCCTCCAAGCGCAGAGTTTTGTAGGACAGTAGCAATTTTCCCTCAAGTGGATGACCTAAGGTTTATCAATCCATGGGAGGTGTAGGATGAAGATGGTCTCTCTCAAACAACCCTGCAACCAAATAACAAAGAGTCTCTTGTGTCCCCAACACACCCAATACAATGGTAAATTGTATAGGTGCACTAGTTCGGCGAAGAGATGGTGATACAAGTGTAGTATGGATAGTAGATATAGGTTTTTGTAGTGCGAACAATAAAAAACAGCAACGTAACATTTAATAAAAGTGAGCACAAACGGTATTGCAATGCTTAGAAACAAGGCCTAGGGTTCATACTTTCGCTAGTGCAATCTCTCAACAATGCTAATATAATTGGATCATATAACAATCCCTCAATGTGCGACAAAGAATCACTCCAAAGTTCCTATTAGCGGAGAACATAAGATAGAAATTGTTGTAGGGTACGAAACCACCTCAAAGTTATCTTTTCCGATCAATCTATTTAGCCATCCCTATAAGTGTCACGAACGGCTCTAGAGTTCGTACTAAAATAACACCATATGATACGCATCAACCAACTCTAATATCACCTAGATACTCCAATGTCACCACAAGTATCCGTGAGTTGATTATTCGATATGCATCAAACAACTTCATAATCATAATATTCAATCCACACAAAGAACTTCAAGGAGCACCCCAAAGTTTCTATCGGAGAAAAGATAATGAAAACGTGCATCAACCCCTGTGCATAGATTACCCCAATGTCACCGCGGGAATCCACGAGTTGAGTTCCAAAACATATATCAAGTGAATCAATATAATACCCCATTGTCACCACGGGTATTCATATGCAAGACATACATCAAGTGTTCTCAAATCTGAAATATTCAATCCGACAATAACGAAACCTCAAAGGGAAAAGATTAGATTCATCACAATAAGGATAGAGAGGGAAGAAACACCATATGATCCAACTATATTAACAAAGCTTGCTATACATCAAGATCGTGCCATATCAAGAACACGAGAGAGAGAGAGAGATGAAACACATAGCTACTAGTACATACCCTCAGCCCCGAGGGTGAACTACTCCCTCCTCGTCATGGAGACCACCGGGATGTTGAAGATGGCCTCCGGTGATGATTCCCCCCTCTGGCAGGATGCCGAAAAAGGGCTCCAGATGGGATCTCCTTGCTACAGAGGCTTGCGGCGGCGTAAAAACTCATCTAGGTTAACTTTCGGGGGTTTCTGAATATATATGATTTTTCAGCGTTGGAATCACGCGAAGAGGGGCCACAGGGGGCCCACGAGGTACCAGGGCGCGCCTGGGGGGGGGGGGCAGGCGCACCCAGGTGGCTCGTGGGGCCCCTGTGGCTCTTTTGCTGCTTCCCCGAAGCTTCCTAGGTCCGTTTCCTTCCAAAAAAAATCATCAAAAAGTTTCGCTGCCCGTTGCTGCCGGCCGCTCGTACGCCCCACCCCAGCCGGTTGGGGTGCCTCTCGATGAACAGTGCCCGTTCCTGCCGCGCGCGCAATACGTAGAACGAGTCGAGACGCATCGATCGACCCCCTTGCGTGAAATGTGGTGAGTTGACCTAGCCGGTTGGTTGGCTATGGATGAACAGTTCCTGTTGCTGCCGCCCGCTCGTACGCCCCACCCCAGCCGGTGGGGATTGGATGAACAGGACCCCGTGGTAGTAGGCAGTTGTTGCTGGATGAACAGGACCTCAAGGAGGCCGTCACACCCCACCGGTTGGGGTGGATGAACAGGACCCCCGTGGAGGATGGATGAACAGTAGTCAGTGGAGGCTGGAGGAAGTCAACGGTGGATGAACAGTAGACCGTGGAGTCCTGTTTTGCGGTATGCCACATCCCTCCCGATGAACAGGACCCCGTTTCGACCATAGGTGCTCGAAGAGAAGTCCGTTTCCTCCGTTTTGCGGTACGCCAGACCCCTCCCGATCAACAGGAATCTGTTTCGACCGTAGGCGGTTGAACAGAAGTCTGTTTCCTCTGTTTTGCGGTATGCCACACCCCTCCCGATGAACAGGACCCCGTTTCGACCGTAGGCGGTCGAAGAGAACTCCGTTTCCTTTGTTTTGCGGTACGCCAGACCCCGAGACAATGAACAGGACCCTGTTTCAGCTGTTCCGTCCAATCCGGTTGGCTCCCGATGAACAGGACGCATTCCGACCCAGTCGGTTGCCTCCCGATGAACACGGCGCTGTTTGTCCGTTCCGACCCAGCCGGTTGGCTACCGATGAACACGATGCCGTTGCTGCCCTCTGTTGCCTCTCCATGTACACGAGCCTTGGTCGTACGTATGCGCGAGTACGCGTTCGAGACCCCGCCCATATGTACGTACGTGGCCGTATTTTTTGTCGTGTGGCTGTACGTACGTGTACACGATTTAGACGGGACTGCCTGAACTGCTACGTCGGGGGCTCTACTACGACACGTGTCGCTACTTACTCGACCACGGTTCATCCTTGCAGAGAGACCGATCGACCATTATGTACGTACACGTTCGCGACCAGACATACAATGCTACGTACGCTTCGACCTGGTGGGTCCCAACTGTCAGGGGGGATAAGGAGGCACTTCCTTGCGTGCGAAGATATAGCTGGTGGGTCCCAGCTATCGGGGGGAGGAATCATTTTTTTTTTCGCGTAATAAGGAGGCACTTCCTTGCGTGCGAAGATGTAGCTGGTGGGTCCCAGCTGTCAGGGGGAGGAAACATTTTTTTTCCGCGTAATAAGGAGGCACTTCCTTGCGTGCCACCATGGACCTCATGGGTCCCAGCTGTCAGCCTCTCTACATACAGTCGTCTTCCGATGGTTGTCGTTCGTTGACCGCGTTGATGACGCTGCACCGAGTGCGCCAAGGCGGTGGATGGCGGCGAGGACTAGGAAGGGAACGACCCAGAGCTGGGGAACACGCGATAGTGGTTGCCACGCGGAGGGGAGTACGAGGGTTTACTGGTTCGGCTGCGGTGTGAGGCTGCCGTCGCCGGAGAATAACAGGAGGTGTGGGTGAGTAGAGGGATGGACTAGCCAGCGGTGGGAGTAGGGTGGGGCGGTGAGGCCTGTGCGGCAACACAGCCGGCCACGGGAGGTGGGAGCAGGCAGTTCCGTCGGCGCTGGTTTGGGCAGCTGGAGCAAGAAGATCAGAGATTGAAGAAGCAGCACGGCCGTTGGATTAACATCAAACGGTCACTGCTACGAGAATCGTTTGTTGACTAAGTTGACAAAGCCCTGTGTACGCGTCAACTTAGTAGGCCCACAAGTCAGCCTCCAAATCAGGTGGGTCCCAGCTAGCAGGGGGCGAATCATTTTTCTTGCGCGTAATAAGGAGGCACTTCCTTGCGTGCGACCATGGACCTCGTTGGTCCCAACTGTCAGCCTCTCCACGTACAGTCCTCTTCCGATGGCTACCATTCATTGACTGCATTGACGACACCGTGCCGAGAGCACCAAGGTGGTGGACTACGGCGAGGCCTAGGAAGGGAACAACCCGGAGATGGGGAAGACTTGGCAGTGATTGCCCACGCGGAGGGGAGTACGAGGGTTTACTGGTTCGGCTGCGGTGTGAGGCTGTCGTCGCCAGAGAATAATAAGAGGTGTGGGTGAGTAGAGGGATGGCCTGGCCAGCGATGGGAGTAGGGTGGGGTGGTGAGGCCTGCGCAGCAGCACAGCCAGCCACGGGAGGCAGGAGCAGGCGGTCCCACCGGAGCTGGTTGGGGCGGCTGGAGCAAGAAGATCAGAGATTGAAAGAAGTAGCACGGCCGTTGGATTAACATCCAACGGTCACTGCTACTAGAATCGTTTGTTGACTAAGTTGACAAAGCCCTGCGTACGCGTCAACTTAGTAGGCCCAAGTCAGCCTCCAAATCTGTGGCAAACATCATACAACCCATTTGCTATTATTTTTAATAATTTACAGCCCACACTAGTGCAGCGACCTGCTATACAAACGGTTTTTACCCCCTTTCCGCGACAGAGTTTTAAACCGTCGCCTTGCCTATGTGTGCGATAGGGGGGGGTCCTTCCCACATGACCCAGAAACCATCGGCGTAGGTCCTACGGTCACATGCGCGGTGCAAAAAGAGCTCGTGTGCGATCGGGCGAGCCATCACAGACAATTATACAGGCCCAATCGTTTCCGTTCATATTTACATCCCACACAGTGAATCCAAGATAAACGTTTCCGTTCGTATATACATCCCACACAATGAATCCCATAGAAACGTTTCCGTTCGTGCGTACATCACACACAATTTTCCGCATCACACCGGCTGTGATAGCGTTGCTATTGCAGACGATATTAATAATTTTATCATTTGTGTTATTGAATGTGTCACACACGGTGCCTAGAAGAAACTGTGTGGCATAGGCTGTCCATCACACACACTTTTTATGTAGAAAATGTTTGTGCAAGGTGGCCTAACGCAAACAGTTGTCTAGAGGAAGGCGTGTGTGATTGTTCATTGATCCAACACGTTCACTTCCTAGAAACTATGTGGGTTGTCTAAGATCATCGCCCACGGTGTTGTCTCAATAACCGTTTGCAATAGAAAAAACCCAATAATCAGGCTAACTGGCCTATTATTTTTAATCCATTTAGTAATCAAATTGACATTTCATATTAAACACACAATATATTTCATTTTCATATTACGGAACCAGGATTTAATAATTGAAATACATCAGAGTACAACATCATATAGCTTCAGCACTCACTTACACCATATAGGCATATAGCTAGCTACCCCATTACACAACAGCACCAAGTTTCACATGCAACATCTAAAACCTTTGGAAATTAGCATCATAGACGGTAGATAGACAGATGAATCTCATCTGGAAAACTGCTGAAGCGGAAGGCGAATATTGAGCCTTCAATGATGTTGAAGGTCCTTGCATTTTTAGGCAAGTGCCTGTGGATGATTGACCGCCCATCCTTCGTCCTCTTGAGGAAGACTTCAATATTGTACCGTGGGTGTTGTATGAACACCTTCCTCGCCTCTTGACCATACAGGTGGTTTGAGAGGTAATCATCTGTGAACTGCTTTGGAAAGGCTTGAAAACAAAGATATGCATAAATATCTTCTCTCAATTTTGAATATTTTTTTCGATAACGGGCAATTTTATTATCTCAAAATGTAGTATCAAGCGGATACAAAGCATTATGAGTAACACCCGGTCTCTACATAACTAAGATGCACACAGCCATTGAAATGGCGCAAAGGAATAAAAAAACAAGGTATAAGAGTTAGTACCATCCTGTAGTTCACTGATGTCTTCTTCATTGTGCAGACAAAGATCTTGTTATTTTTCGTCGCTAGTTTCTTTATCCTAACAATCTTTCTGAGTTTCTTGACTTGACTGATATTCATGGACATCTCATTTCCCCATATGCAAAATGGGTCAAACAGTGGGTCAAAACCTCTGACAGCAGGTCCTACATGTGCAAGACCAAATTGTTAAAAACCTAAATATTAGAATGGCTCCCGCAATTGCACAATAATGTGCTATTAGACAAAGGACCATGCATGTGCGAACCTCGATGGTAAACCTCAGTGCCTCCCATTGTTTCCCTGCAACACATATAAGGTAGTTATTGATAAGGTTAAGTGAGGGTTGACATACTATCAGTAAAATATGTTGATGAAAAATAAACACATTGCAGATTCAGTAGATTAATTCGAGCTACATGGAAAAGCCATTTATCCAAACCAAGCATGCTTAAGAACTAGGAAATAAAGCAATTGTATATGTTTCTCATGTATTTAGTACAGCCAAATTCGATTTATTTCTCACATGCATAACAATATAAAATTGTACCCACAACAATTGAACATCGCATTGCAGAATTGAACCAAACAGTTAACTAAGCACCACAACAAATGACCCAAACAGTTAACTGAGCATCACAGTGCACAATAGAACATACTAGAAGATCAGACAGTTAACCAAACCAAGCATGCTTAACAACTTGGAAATATAGCAATTGTATTTGTTTCTCATGTATTTTGTACAACCAAATTCGATTTATTTCTTACACGCAAGAGAATACAAATTTGTACCCACAAGAATTGAGCATCACATTGCATAATTGAACCAAACAGTTAACTGAACACCACAACAAATTAACCAAACAGTTAACTGAGCACCACATTGCACAATATATAGAACATATATACTAGAGGATCAGATTGCATAGTAACAGTACATAGGACAATTCACTAGAATTTGTAAAGGAAAGGTAGGAGTAGCACATGCAACAGGTAAACCGAACATGCTTAACCAGCGTAGCTAGCTAGCTAGCTGAACATAGGTCCTTATAGTGAGCTAAAAAGACAAGCTACTCCTCATCGTCGGAGATATCGATGACGATGGGCTCCTTAGACTTGGAAGAGGGCGAGGCCTCCACATCGTGGGTGCCCTCCTCATAGTGGTGAGTCACCTGAGCCACTCCGGGCACCAACCTGCTGGCTCTGGAGTTGAGGTAAGCACAGGCACGCTAAGAAAACACCTCGTAGTCTTCGTCGAAGGCACCGATGGTGGCCTCAAGAAAACGCCATGAACTATCATTTAAAGCAGCCAACCGCGGGGCGGCGTCCGCGCGCGAGGCGTCGATGGTGGCCTCTACGGCGAGGTGCTCCTCCAAGATTTGGGGGTCAGCACGCATGGCAGCCACCGCGACCTCATCCGCGTGTGCGGCCGCGATTTGCTTCTCCACTGCCAAATGCTCCTTGAGCTCCTGGCTATACTGCATGCACCATGGCTTAGGGTGGCGCTTATTTGGAGGATGGGTTGGTGATTTGGGTGGAAGGTGGCGTGCTGGCGGTCGGGGCATATGGGATGTAGCAGGAGGAGGAGAATGGGGGTCGGGTGTGGATTACCTGACTAGATCGACGAGGCCGAGCAGCAGGAAGGAGCGTCACCGGCGAGGCGACGCCGCCTAAAGCAAGCAGTGAAGGTTTGAACTTGTAATGGAAGGCGAAAATAGGGGAAATGTGGCTTTTGGTAAGGAGGAGGGGGCATTGGAGGTAGATATTTCCGCGAATGCCGATTTTTTTTCTCCGTGCAGCGAAAAATTGGCGCGCAAAGTGTCATCAGATACGGTCCCTTATTCAGCAGTGTGTACGATATCTGAACATCACAAACGATTCATATGGCTTACCCCGTGTGTGATGAGTTTAAATGTGCAAATTTTGGTTCGAATTTCCCTGGTTAAAGTGGTCATCCACGTCATGGCATAATTTGGGTACACAAAAGAGCCTACAGCACACCCACACTTCTTAATCGAGCAAGTTCAACAATTAAACAGAGCTAGCTGACCTAAACATTACTCTAACAAAAGACCGGTGCTCTAAACAAAGACTACTACTCCGCCTGGCGCTCGTCGATCTCCACCGCATCCTCCATGTCCAGCTTGCGCCAGACGATCTCGTGGGGAAGGGGCTCCATGGCATCCATCGCACCATACTCGGCAAGCATCTCGCCATTCGTGTCCGCCATCTCTTTGGAAAAGTCCGCCATAAGCTGGGCGTGGGCGGCCACGGTCTGGGCTTGGACGGGCTCCATCACGGCAAGGTATGCCGCGAATGAACAGATGGCTGCTCGAACGCTCTCGGCGATTGCCAACTCTTCGGCCGTGGGTTGCCGACCGTTGTCGGAGAAGCTTCGTGTGATTTGTGTGGTGACCGCTAGGAGCTGGGCGTAGGCGGCCTCGGCATGGGCGTGGGCGCCCTCCGTTAGGGCTAAGGCGGCCGCCGCGTAACGGACAGCTGTTGTGCCGCTCTCGCCATTTGCTATCCCCGTCACAGATGTTGCTGCCGCCATCTGAGCTGCAGTAGGGGCTGATTACCCACAAGTATAGGGGATCAATCGTAGTCCTTTCGATAAGTGAGAGTGTCAAACCCAACGAGGAGCAGAAGGAAATGACAAGCGGTTTTCAGCAAGGTATTCTCTGCAAGCACTGAAATTGTAGGTAACAGATAGTTTGGTAGCAAGATAATTCGTAACAAGTAACAAGTAGTAATGGTAACAAAAGTGCAACAAGGTGGCCCAATCCTTTTTATAACAAAGGACAAGCCGAAACAAACTCGTATAATAAGCAAAGCGTTCTCGAGGACACATGGGAATTTCATCTAGTCACTTTCATCATGTTTGTTTGATTTGCGTTCGCTACTTTGATAATTTGATATGTGGGTGGACCGGTGCTTGGGTGCTGTTCTTACTTGAACAAGCCTCCCACATATGATTACCCCCTCTCACAAGCATCCGCAACTACGAAAGAAAAATTAAGATAAATCTTACCATAGCATGAAACATATGGATCCAAATCAGCCCCTTACGGAATAGCGCATAAACTAGGGTTTAAGCTTCTGTCACTCTAGAAACCCATCATCTAATTACTACTCCACAATGCCTTCCCTTAGGCCCAAAGATGGTGAAGTGTCATGTAGTCGACGTTCACACGACACCACTAAAGGAAGCAACAACATACATAGCATCAAAATATCGAACGAATACCAAATTCACATGATTACTTATGACAAGACTTCTCCCATGTCCTCAAGAACAAAAGTAACTACTCACAAATCATATTCATGTTCAAGATCAGAGGGGTATTAAATAGCATTAAGGATCTGAACATATAATCTTCCACCAAATAAACCAACTAGCATCAACTATAAGATGTAATCAACACTACTAGCAACCCACAGGTACCAATCTGAGGTTTTGAGACAAAGATTGAATACAAGAGATGAACTAGGGTTTGAGATGAATCCAAAACTCGTCTGAAATTCATGAAACTTGGCATGCTATCATGGAATGGCACCAACATGCTGTGGTAAAAATTTTCTCCCATTTGGGGCAGGTTTGGGTATAACCTTCTCATAAACCAGAGCTTCTCGCAAGAAGCCTCATGGTTCCGGTAGGGAACGTGTCACCTTTGTGGACGAAACGACATTCGTTGCCTCTTCTTGCCTTCAATTTTTTTATAGAGGCAACATAGACCAATAGGAGTGTCGTGTCAAATTTTGGAATTATTCGGGGTTCATTTGGACATTTTTATACATTAACTGAGTTTTCTAGGCATTTTATGTACATAATTCAAATTTGAACTACATGCAAAATGGGTTGAAAAATCATATATGTGTCCTTGGGTGCATGCTTAGGTCCCATGGAAGAAATGGGAATGAATTTCAAACACCTCGGCTTCGTGGCTCGGCCGCGAACTGCTACTTGTAGACTGCGTCGGTATTTCCCCAAAGAGGAGATGATGATGCAGTATAGTAGAGATAAGTATTTCCCTTAGTTAAGAACCAAGGTTATCAATCCAGTAGGAGAACCACACAAAACCCCTTTAGCAGCACCTACACACACAAAAGCAAACACTTGCACCCAACGCAAATAAGAGGGTTGTCAATCCTCTTAGCGGTTATTTGCAAGGATTAATTATGATAGTGATAGATAGATAAAGTAAAACACTAAATAAAAGAAAGGTAAATAAATTGCAGCAAGGTATTTTTGTATTTTAATATATGATAAAAGTAGACCCGGGGGCCATAGTTTTCACTAGAGGCTTCTATCTCGAACACATAGCATATGGTGGGTAAACAAATTACTGTTGAGCAATTGATAGAAAAGCAAATAATTATGACGGATTCATGGCAATGATCATGTATATAGGCATCACGTCCGAGACAAGTAGACCGACTCCTGCCTGCATCTACTACTATTACTCCACCCATCGACCGCTATCCAACATGCATCTAGGGTATTAAGTTAATAAAAACAGAGTAATGCCTAAAGCAAGATGACATGATGTAGACAAAGTAAACTCAAACAATATGATTAAACCCCATCTTTTTATCCTTAATGGCAATAATACAAATATGTGTCATGTCCCTTTCTGTCACTGGGATTGAGCACCGCAAAATTGAACCCATCACATAGCACCTCTCCCATTGCAAGATAAACCAATCTAGTTGGCCAAACCAAATCGATAGATCGAAGAGAAATACAAAGATATAATAATCATGCATAAAAGAGTTCAGAGAAGACTCAAATATTTCTCATGAATAATCTGATCATAAACTCACAATTCATCGGATCCCAACAAACACACCGCAAAAGAAGATTACATCGGATAGAACTCCAAGAACATCGAGGAGAATATGGTATTGAAGATCAAAGAGAGAGAAGGAGCCATCTAGCTACTAGCTATGGACCCGTAGGTCTGTGGTAAACTACTCACACATCATTGGAAGGGCAGCAAGGTTGATGAAGAAGCCCTTCGTGATCGATTCCCCCTCTGGCAGAGTACCGGAAAAGGCCTCCAGATGGGATCGCGGAAGAACAGAGGCTTGCGGCGGCAGAAAGGTTTTCTCTTCTGTCTCTCTGGTATATTGGAAATATTTGGAAATTTATAGCATTGGACTTAGGTCAGGATGTGCCACGAGGGTCCCACAAGCCTGGGGGTGCGCCCTACCCCCAGGACGCGCCTCCCGAGCTTGTCGCTCCCTCGTGGCTCGTCTGGTCTTCTCCTGAAGCTTCGAGGGTCACTTCTGGTCCAGAAAAAATTAATCCAAAGTTTTTTCTTCATTTGGACTCCGTTTGATAATGATTTTCGGAAAAGGCAAAAACAAGCAAAAAAATGGCAACTGGCACTGGGCACTGGGTTAATAGGTTAGTCCCAAAAAATGATATATAATTGCATATAAAACATCCAAGATTGATACTATAATAGCATGGAACAATCAAAAATTATAGATACGTTGGAGACGTATCAAGCATCCCCAAGCTTAATTCCCGCTCGTCCTCGAGTAGGTAAATGATAAAAACAGAATTTTTGATGTGGAATGCTACCTAACATGTTTTATCATGTAATCTCTCTTACGGTATGAATAATAAGATCCGAATGATTCAAAGCAATAGTCTATAGTTTGACATAAAGACATCAATACTCCGGCATACTAATAAATAATCATGTCTTTCAAAATAAAAATGCTAAAGAAAGTTATCCCTACAAAATCATATAATCTTGTCATGCTCCATCTTCTTAACACAAAGTATTTATCATGCACAACCCCGGTTTTAGCCAAGCAACTGGTGTATACTTTTTAACGCGCTTCAGCTTTTTCAACCCCCACGCAATACATGAGCGCAAGCCATGGATATAGCACTATGGGTTGAATAGAGTGTGGTGGTAGAGATTAGTAAGGGGAAGTCAAAAATAAGAAGATAGTCTCACATCGACGCGGCTAATCAACAGGCTATGGAGATGCCCATCAATTGATGTCAATGCGAGGAGTAGGGATTGCCATGCAACGGATGCACTAAGAGCTATAAGTGTACGAAAGCTCAACATGAAAACTAAGTGGGTGTGCATCCAACTTGCTTGCTCATGAAGACCTCAGGCATTTGAGGAAGCCCATCATCGGAATATACAAGCCAAGTTCTATAATGAAAAATTCCCACTAGTATGTGAAAGTGACAAAAGAGGAGACTCTCTATATGAAAAACATGGTGCTACTTTGAAGCACAAATATGGAAAAGGATAGTAACACTGTCCCTTCTCTCATTTTATTATTTTTCTTCTTTTTTATCTTTTTTTTGTGGGCTCTTTTTGGCCTCTTTTTTTTATTTTTTTATTTCCTCACTAGGACAATGCTCTAATAATGATGATCATCATACTTCTATTTACTTATAACTCAAAAGAAAATTACAACTTGAAATTAGAACAAAAATATGACTCTATATGAATGCCTCTGGCGGTGTACCAGGATGTGCAATGATACTAGTGTAACATGTATAAAAAATGATGAACGGTGGCTGAGCCACAACTACTATGTAAGCTATATGATCATGCAAAGCAATATGACAATGACGATGTGTGTCATAAAAACGGAATGGTGGAAGTTGCATGGCAATATATCTCGGAATGGCTATGGAAATGCCATGATAGGTAGGTATGGTGGTTGTTTTGAGGAAGATATAAGGAGGCTTATGTGTGATAGAGCGTATCATATCACGGGGTTTGGATGCATCGGCGAAGTTTGCACCAACTCTCGATGCGAGAAAGGGCAATGCACGGTACCGAAGAGACAAGCAAATTGCGGAAAGGTGAGAGTGCATATAATCCATGGACTCACATTAGTCATAAAGAACTCACATACTTATTGCAAAAGTTTATTAGCCCTCGAAGCAAAGTACTATTACGCAAGCCCCTAGGGGAGAGGTTGGTAGGAGTTAACCATCGCACGCCCCGACCGCCACACAAAGGAAAACAATCAATAATAAATCATGCTCCAACTTCTTAGCATAACGACAGATCATACGTGCATGCTTCGGGAATCACAAACTTTAACACCAATATTCTTACTAAACCACAATTATCTACTAGCACCTCCCACATATTACCATCTTAATATCGCAAAACTATTGCAAGGAATCAAACTTATCATATTCAGTGATCTACATGAAAGTTTTTATTATATCCCTCTTGAATACCTATCATATTAGGACCAAATTCCTAACCCGTGCATATTACCATTGCTATTCATTAGAATCTCAAAAAGATATAAGTGAAGCATGAGAGTGCAACTATTTCTTTAAAATATAACCACCGCCGTGCTCTAAAAGATATAAGTGAAGCACTAGAGCAACTGCCTAGCTCAAAAGATATAAGTTAAGCACATAGAGTATTCTAACAAATCGCGAATAATGTGTGTCCCTCTCAAAAAGGTGTGTTCAGCAAAGATGATTGTGAAAAACTAAAAAGCAAACAAACTATATCACAAGACGCTCCAAGTAAAACACATATCATGTGATGAATAAAAATATAGCTCCAAGTGAGTTACCGATAGATTGTAGACGAAAGAGCGGATGCCATCTGGGGCATCCCCAAGCTTAGACGCTTGAGTCTTCCATGAATATAACCTTGGGGTGCCTTGGGCATCCCCAAGCTTAGGCTCTTGCCACTCCTTATTCCTTTATCCATTGTAGTCTCACCCAAAACTTGAAAACTTCAGCACACAAAACTCAACAGAAATCTCGTGAGATCCGTTAGTATAACAAACAAATCTTAAACTTTAGGTACTTTTATAAATTGATTCATATTTAATAATGGCATAATGATACTGTACTCCAACTTCTCCATGACTCATACCCCCCGATACGATCCATAGATTCATCAAAATAAGCAAACTATGCAACAAAAACAGAATCTGTCTAAAACAGAACAGTCTGTAAAGATCTAAATTAAAGTCATACTTACGTAACTCCATAAATTCTGAAAAATTAGGACAACGTGGGAAATTCATATATAAATATTGTGTAAAAAATTCAGAAGGTTCTGACACTCCAGCAAAAAATCAAAACTCCATACTGGACGCAAAAGTTTCTGTTTTCAAACAGGATCAATTATACTATCTTCCAAATCATCCCAAAGGCATTACTTGGCACAAACACTAATTAAAAGATAAAAACACAATCATAAAAGAGGATATAATTGTGTAAACACATAAAAATAGAAGGTAAATCAAAAAATTTATTTTATTCATTGTGTTGCCTCCCAACAAGCGCTATTGTTTTATGCCCCTAGCTAGGCATAATGCATAGTTTCAAGTGTTGTCATCCTTGGTTTCCAAAGCTTTCTTAATCAAATCCTCCAAAACTTTTCTTATTAATTCTCTACTTTCATGTTCTTCTTTTCAAGTAGGGGAGCTTAAATACTTGAAGGGACTTTGATTGGTGACTTTAACATTCATAACTTCGAACTCAGAATCATCACCGTAAACATCCTCATACAACACATGTATCTCATCTTCAATAGGGTCTCTAGCCGTACCCTCAAACCATTCTTCACTAAATCCCTCATCAATTCCTTTATTAATCCACTCAAATTTATCACAAGCATGGTGGTACAAAGTTTTAATTATTTTGGCATATGGAACTCTTCTTCTAATATTCTCACCATAAGCAAAGTAGTCTTTAGATTCCATCCTACGGATAGTATCTTTATCATGAAGAATTTCCTCTATGGTTGGATGCTCGAAATCAATTTTATAAAAGGAAAAGATATCCCCAGCTTCTCAGATTATGTAATCAAATTCATGCATAAGGATAATAGTGGCAATTTTCTTAGCTCTAGGATCATGGATGTTGGGAAGTTCATAGAATATCTTTTGTAAGGCGGGGTGAATATGCAAAAAAAATCTTTCTAATTTAACCACAAGCATAGCAATAGCATCCACATAGCAATTTGTTTTATCAAGAATATATCCCTTAATTATTGGTATAACTCCCGCGCAATTAAAGAATTCCTGAATAATGTTCTTCCCGATAATATTACCACTTCCCACATGATAGACTTTAGTCTTGGAATTAGTGAGAGGATCAATCTCAGGAGGGTCATGATTAAGATCAAAAGGATGAGTTTTCTCCTCAAGAGATTCACTAGCACTATCCTCGCTAGCACTTTCAATGACAACTTTCTCAAGTTCAGACATGATAACGACTTCAAACAAGCAAACTAGCAAACAAGCAAACGAAAATATTTTTGTGTTTTTCTAAAAAAAATTAGAAGTGCGGGAGATAAAAACGAGATGTAAATGCAAATAAAAAGGCAAATAAAATAAATGCAAGTGGATGATAGTTTATGTGAAGGTACTTGATAAATTTTGGTGATGTCTCCCCGGCAACGGTGCCAGAAATTCTTCCTGCTACTTGTAGACTGCGTTGGTATTTCCCCGAAGAGGAGAGGATGATGCAGTATAGTAGATATAAGTATTTCCCTCAGTTAAGAACCAAGGTTATCAATCCAGTAGGAGAACCACACAAAACCCCTTTAGCAGCGCCTACACACACAAAGGCAAACACTTGCACCCAACGCAAATAAGAGGGTTGTCAATCCCCATAGCGGTTATTTGCAAGGATTAATTCTGATAGTGATAGATAGATAAAGTAAAATACTAAATAAAACAAAGGTAAATAAATTGCAGCAAGGTATTTTTGTATTTTAATATATGATAAAAGTAGACCCGAGGGCCATAGTTTTCACTAGAGGCTTCTCTCTCGAACACATAGCATACGGTGGGTAAACAAATTACTGTTGGGCAATTGATAGAAAAGCAAATAATTATGACGGATTCATGGCAATGATCATGTATATAGGCATCACGTCCGAGACAAGTAGACCGACTCCTGCCTGCATCTACTACTATTAATCCACCCATCGACCGCTATCCAGCATGCATCTAGGGTATTAAGTTAATAAAAGCAGAGTAACGCCTTAAGCAAGATGACATGATGTAGACAAAGTAAACTCAAACAATATGATTAAACCCCATCTTTTTATCCTTAATGGCAAAAATACAAATATGTGTCATGTCCCTTTCTATCACTGGGATTGAGCACCGCAAGATTGAACCCATCACAAAGCACCTCTCCCATTGCAAGATAAACCAATCTAGTTGGCCAAACCAAATTGATAGATCGGAGAGAAATACAAAGCTATAATAATCATGCATAAAAGAGTTCAGAGAAGACTCAAATATTTCTCATGAATAATCTGATCATAAACTCACAATTCATCGGATCCCAACAAACACACCGCAAAAGAAGATTACATCGGATAGAACTCCAAGAACATCGAGGAGAACATGGTATTGAAGATCAAAGAGAGAGAAGGAGCCATCTAGCTACTAGCTATGGACCCGTAGGTCTGTGGTAAACTACTCACACATCATCGGAAGGGCAGCAAGGTTGATGCAGAAGCCCTCCGTGATCGATTCCCCCTCCGGCAGAGTACCGGAAAAGGCCTCCAGATGGGATCGCGGAAGAACAGAGGCTTGCGGCGGCGGAAAGCTTTTCTCTTCTATCTCTCTGGTATATTGGGAATATTTGGGAATTTATAGCGTTGGAATTAGGTCAGGATGTGCCATGAGGGGCCCACAAGCCTGGGAGGCGCGCCTCCCGACCTTGTCGCTCCCTCGTGGCTCGTCTGGTCTTCTCCCGAAGCTTCGAGGGTCCCTTCTGGTCCAGAAAAAATTAATCCAATTTTTTTTTCTTCGTTTGGACTCCGTTTGATAATGATTTTTTGAAAAGGCAAAAACAAGCAAAAAAAACAGCAACTGGCGCTGGGCACTGGGTTAATAGGTTAGTCCCAAAAAATGATATATAATGGCATATAATTGCATATAAAACATCCAGGATTGATACTATAATAGCATGGAACAATCAAAAATTATAGATACGTTGGAGACGTATCACAAACATTGAGAAACTTGGTTTTGAAATTCTAGTAAATCTAAAACTCATCCGAAATTCATGAAACTTGGCATGGTATCATGAAATGGCACCAACATGCTGTGGTAAAAAAATTGTCCCATTTGGGGTAGGTTTTGGTATAAGCTTCTCAGAAGAAGCCTCGTGGTTCCGGTAGGGAACGTGTGTCACCTTTGTGGACAAAAGGGCATTCGTTGCCTCTTCTCGCCTTGAATTTTTTTCTAGATGCAACATAGACCAATAGGAGTGTCGTGTTAAAATTTGGAATTATTCGGGGTTTGTTTGGACATTTTTATACATTACCTGGGTTTTCTAGGCATTTTATGTGCATAATTCAAATTTGAACAACATGCACATGCTCCTGTGCACCAAAATGGGTTGATAAATCATATATGTGTCCTTGGGTGCATGCTTAGGTCCCATGGAAGAAATGGGAATGAATTTCAAACACCTCGGCTTCGTGGCTCGGCCGCAAACATTGAGAAACTTGGTTTTGAAATTCTAGTAAATCCAAAACTCATTCGAAATTCATGAAACTTGGCATGGTATAATGAAATGGAACCAACATGCTATGGTAAAAATTTTGTCCCATTTGAGGCAAGTTTTGGTATAAGCTTCTCACAAACTAGAGCTTCTCACAAGAAGCCTCGTGGTTCCAGTAGGGAACGTGTGTCACCTTTGTGGACGAAACAACATTCGTTGTCTCTTCTCGCCTTGATTTTTTCTCTAGATGCAACATAGACCAATAGGAGTGTCGTGTTAAAATTTGGAATTATTCGGGGTTCGTTTGGACATTTTTATACATTAACTGAGTTTTCTAGGCATTTTATGTGCATAATTCAAATTTGAACTACACGCAGATGCTCCGGTGCACCAAAATGGGTTGAAAAATCATATATGTGTCCTTGGGTGCATGTTTAGGTCCCATGCAAGAAATGGGAATGAATTTGAAACACCTAGGCTTCATGGCTCGGCCGCAAACATTGAGAAACTTGGTTTTTAAATTCCTGTAAATCCAAAACTCGTCTGAAATTCATGAGACTTGGCATGGTATCATGAAATGGCACCAACATGCTGTGGTATTTTTCATGTCCTATATGAGAGAAGGCGCGCGAATTTACAGACATCATAGGCATTTTGAAACAAATAGCTGCCATGTTATTATCTCAAACATTTGTATAATTTAAATCGTGGGCGTTCTGCTAACCATTTCACGTGACGCCACGCGTCACACTTTTATTGCCTAGAGGTGCCATGCGGGCAGCTTCTTGAGTAGACTGGAGGCGTGCGAGCGCAGTCCGCTGTGCAGGCTGATCGAGAAGCGTGCGAGCGGTCCTCCGGTGCGTAGGCTCACCAGGAAGCGTGCGAGCAATACGCTGCACAGGCTCACTGGGAAGCAAGCCCTTTGACCTCCATCGCCGCCCGCCTCGCTCCCAACCTCTCGATTAATGGCGTCGGAGCCGCTGTATAATATAGGCGGCCTTACTCTTCGCCTCACATTCCCCTCTCACCTGAATCCTATCTCCCATACCTCCACCTACGCCATGGCGCACAAGGATCATCTGCCACTAGTCTTCTGGTTTGGTGAAGTCGACTCCGAGTCGGAGGAGATTGAAAATAAGGAGGAACGGGACCTCAAGGATGTAACACCCCTATGTAATGAGCTAAAGTGAACCTTCATGACTATGCCAAGTCCCCTTCATTTGCAGTGCTTGAACACCATTGGAATCATATCTCATTTCAAATTCCACTTTGGATCCAATTTGAATCTCAATTTGAATCCACTTTGGGTTCAAACTTGCGTTTGCGGTCTTCATATGCAGTCTTATGATCATTAACAAGTTTGTGTTCCCTTTCGGCAATGAGTGCCTTGTTCACCAGAGTTTGGAAGTCAGGGAAATCCAGCATGCTGAGTGCACATTGGAGGGTAAGGTTGAGTCCTCCGAGGAACCGATCTATCTTCCGTTCTTCGGTGGCCACATCATGTGTGGAATAACGGGCCAAGTGATTGAACTTGTGTAAATACTCACTTACAGTCGAGTTCCCTTGTGTAAGGGTGAGGAATTCTCGCTGCTTGACCTTCAAGATCCCGGCGGGAATATGATACTTGCGGAATTTATCTTTGAATTTATCCCAAGTAATCTCGTATTCAGCAGGCCACATAACTTTGGCATTGTCCCACCATGTAGCAGCTGGTCCTTCCAGATAATGAGTGGCGAAGGGTACCTTATCAGCATCTTCAATGCGAGCAATTTCTAGCTTCTTCTCAATGGTCCTCAACCAGTCATCGGCTTCCATCGGATCCACTGCTTGACTGAAACTTGGCGATTTGGTCCTCTGAAAGTCTGACAGCTTGGAGTGATTACCATTATGATTATTCTGCCCAACCATAGTCTGCATGCTTCTCAGGAACTCCATCAGGTCTTGGTTTCTCTTTTCCTCAAACATTCACATAATCTGCTCTGTTGTAGGTGCTTGAGGTGGAGGAGGTGGTGACTGATATGGTTCTGGAGAATGTCCTGCTTGCCTGGCGGATCGACGAACTGGAGTATCGTCGCCACCATAACAGTTACTGCCACACCTTGTCATCCTATATATGTTTCCCAATACGAAGCATCGAGATGAGCAACATCCATCAGGAAAAAAATAGGAAGGTGAAGCAACAAACCCGGAAGAGAAATCGAGGAAAGCAAAAGCGAATAACAGAAAACAACATAATTATACAATACATCATCCAGCATACATAACAAGACAACAACATGGATAGTACTACTACATGCATACAACCAAACACCACATCATCCTCGTCTACTCGCGACGACAGCGATCGCACTGGCACTCTGACGGTCCTGCTGGTGTCTCCTCGGTGTCGGACTCTGAATCAGAACTAATAACAGACACCTCTGGAGCAAAGGAAACATGACGACGCTGACGGGACGACTCTCCCTCGGGGTCTGGAGCAGGGTGGCTCCATAGCAACGGAGCGGCTGGGGTAGTGAGAAGCATAGCCCACTGGGATGGGGACTCATGGGGAGTCACTACCGAAGTACCTGAGTTACTCTGAGAAGGTGTGGGAGTCACTGGTGCAGGTGGAGGTAAGGTAACTGGAGGAACAAGCGAGTTATGGATAAGTAAAGGTGGAGCGAACGCAGACCGAGCGACAACTAGCTCGTCTTGAACGTGGTTCAGCTCCTGGGCTAGGTTGACGATCAGAAACTATCCAGCCGTTATGTAACGAGACAGGTGACTGGCTGACCGGTCACACTCCGGATCAATGTAAGGGAAACGGATCTGTCATGACTCAAACAGGGACGGATAGAAGTAGAAACCTGGGTACGTCTGCATCTGAATCTTGTTATAGCGCAAGTCAGTGAGAACCTCGAATGCTGCAAACTGGACTGCCTGGTCGGGTGTAGAAGCAGTCCCGCCCTTGGTGGAGCGAGTGTAAGTGCCCACCACAGTACTTTTGTGCATGACGACCTCCGCGTGATACTCGTAAACACCATCAGCAAGCTGCTCTCGATACACATGGTACACAGGGTCATCGCCATCGGGGTAGAGTCGGCGCCACACGTTGCTAAGCAGATGCGGAAAGGTGGAAGGTGCCGGCTCAGGCTGATACGGATAAGGGACTGGTGCCATCTACACTCACAATATTAGCTGATCAGCATTAACAGTAAACTATATGCATGCAATGCAACACCCAAGTGCAGAGTCAAACCTCAAATTGCTACAGAGGCTAAAACTATGGTTTTTTTAACGCGTCGGCTGTCTAGGGCGTTGATACGTCCATTTTGCATCATGTTTTGCTATTGTTATTTATAGTGTTTTTAATCAATATAACACTTTGTGGAGCAATTCTAATGCCTTTTCTCTCTTAATATGCAAGATTTACACAAGGAGGGAGATTGCCGGCTGCTGGAATTCTGGACCTGAAAAAGCTATGTCAGAGATACCTCTTCTGCACATCTCCAAATGAGCTGAAATTTTACGGAGATTTATTTTGGAATAAATAAAAAATACTGGAAGCAAGAAGTACCAGAGGGGGCCACCCAGGTGCCCACGAGGCACCAGGGCGCGCCACCCCCCAGGCGCGCCCTGGTACCTCGTGGGGCCCCTGGCCCACTTCTGGCCCCCATTTTCTGGTATATAAGTGCATTTGACCTAAAAAAATAAGGAGAAGACTTTTGGGACGGTGCGCCGCCGTCTCGAGGCGGAACTTGGGCAGGAGCACTTTTGCTCTCCGGCGGAGAGATTCCGCCGGGGATACTTCCCTCCGGGAGGGGGAAATCATCGCCATCGACATCACCAGCGATCCTCTCATCGTGGGAGGACTAATCTTCATCAACATCTTCACCAGCACCATCTCATCTCAAACCCTAGTTCATCTCTTGTATTCAATCTTTGCCTCAAAACCTCATATTGGTACCTGTGGGTTGCTAGTAGTGTTGATTACACCTTGTAGTTGATGCTAGTTGGTTTATTTGGTGGAAGATTATATGTTCAGATCTATTATGCTATTCAACACCTCTCTGATCTTGGACATGAATATGATTTGTGAGTAGTTACTTTTGTTCTTGAGGACATGGGAGAAGTCTTGTCATAAGTAATCATGTGAATTTGGTATTCGTTCGATATTTTGATGATATGTATGTTGTTGATTCCCTTAGTGGTGTCGTGTGAACGTTGACTACATGACACTTCACCATCTTTGGGCCTAAGGGAATGCATTGTGGAGTAGTAATTAGATGATGGGTTGCTAGAGTGACAGAAGCTTAAACCCTAGTTTATGTGCTATTCCATAAGGGGCTGATTTAGATCCATATGTTTAATGCTATGGTTAGAGTTATCTTAATTCTTCTTTCGTAGTTGCGGATGCTTGCAAGAGGGGGTAATCATAAGTGGGAGGCTTGTTCAAGTAAGAATAGCACCCATGCACCGGTCCACCCACATATCAAATTATCAAAGTAGCAAACGCGAATCAAACAAACATGATGAAAGTGACTAGACGAAATTCCCATGTGTCCTCGAGAACGCTTTACTTACTATAAGAGATCGTTCCGGCTTGTCCTTTGCTATAAAAAGGATTGGGCCACCTTGCTGCACTCTTTGTTACTATTGCTACTTGTCACTTGTTACAAATTATCTTGCTATCAAACTACTCGTTACCGAAATTTCAGTGCTTGCAGAAAATACCTTGCTGAAAACCGCTTGTCATTTCCTTCTGCTCCTTGTTGGGTTCGTCACTCTTACTTATCGAAAGGACTACGATTCATCCCCTATACTTGTGGTTCATCAAGACTCTTTTCTGGCGCCGTTGCCGGGAAGTGAAGCGCCTTTGGTGAGTGGAATTTGGTAAGGAAACATTTATATTACGTGCTGAAATTTACTATCACTTGTCACTATGGAAAGTAATCCTTTGAGGGGTTTGTTCGGGGTATCTTCACCTCGACCGGAAACACAAATAGTTGCTCCTCAACCTACTGCACCTACTGAAAATATTTATTATGAGATTCCTCCAGGTATGATAGAGAAATTGCTAGCTAATCCTTATGCAGTAGATGGAACGGTACATCCTGATATGCACTTGATCTATGTGGATGAAATTTGTAGATTGTTTAAGCTTGCAGGTTTATCCGGAGATGGAGTTAAGAAGAAAGTACTCCCTTTATCTTTGGAGGGAAAGGCATTGATGTGGTACAGGCTATGTGTACTGATAAATGGGACTGGAACCGATTGAAACTAGAATTCCATCAAAAAAATTATCCTATGCATTTGGTTCATCGTGATCGGAATTATATATATAATTTTTGGCCTCGTGAAGGAGAAAGCATCGCTCAAGCTTGGGGGAGGCTTAAGTACATGATGTACACATGCCCCAATCATGAGCTTTCAAAAGAAATTATCTTACAGAATTTTTATGCTCGGCTTTCTCATGATAATCAAACTACGTTCGATTCTTCTTCGACTGGCTCCTTTATGAAGAAAACTATTGAATTCAGATGGGATCTTCTGGAAAGAATTAAATGCAACTCTGAAGATTGGGAACTCAACAAAGGTAATAAGTCAGGTATAATACTTGAGTTCGATTGTGTTAAATCTTTTATGGCCACCGATGCTTTTCATAAGTTTAGCACTAAATATGGACTTGACTCTGAGATAGCAGCTTCCTTTTGTGAATCATTTGCTACTCATGTTGATCTCCCTAAGGAGAAGTGGTTTAAATATCATCCCCCTGTTAAAGAAAAGATTGAGGAACCTGTTAGTGTTAAAGAAGAAACAATTGTTTACCATGTTGATCCAGTTGTGCCTACTGCTTATATTGAGAAACCACCTTTTCCTGTTAGGATTAAGGAACATGCTAAAGCTTCAACTGTGGTTAACAAAAGTAATATTAGAGCACTTAGACCCTCTGAACAAATTAAAGTTGAACCTGATGTTGCTATGGTTAAAGATCTCTTAGTCGATAATATAGATGGGCATGTTATTTACTTTTGTGAGGAGGCTGCTAGAATTGCTAAACCTTTTAGAAATGAACAAGATAAGTTAGACAAGAACAAGCCCGTAGTTGGTATGCCTGTTGTTTCTATTAAGATTGGAGATCATTGCTATCATGGTTTGTGTGACATGGGTGCTAGTGTGAGTGCTATTCCATTTTCTTTATATCAAGAAGTAATGCATGAAATTGCACCTGTTGAGATTGAAGATATTGATGTTACTATTAAGCTTGCAAATAGAGATACTATTACACCACTTGGGATTGTTAGAGATGTCGAAGTCTTGTGTGGCAAAATCAAATACCCTACTGATTTCTTAGTACTTGGTTCACAACAAGATAATTTTTGTCCCATTATATTTGGTAGACCTTTCTTGAATACCGTTAATGCTGAAATTGATTGTGTTAAAGAAAAGGTTCGAGTTAAGTTTGGTGATATATCTCATGAGTTTAATGTCGGGGGGGATGACCCCCGGGTAGGCAAGCGAACCCGGAGCCCCTTTTTAAAAAACATCGGGGCAGGCCGTGCCCCTCCCCGCCGGCTGGCGAACTGACCGGCTTCTCAGCGCTAGCCGGCTAGGCCCGGCCCCGGGCCGGGTCCGGCTGTCCGCTAGCCGGCTAGCGATAGGTCGGCGGCCGTCCCATCGCGTCTGGCGACAAGACAGCTCCCCACGAGGGGAGAACATGGCTACAGTGCAATCCGTCTAGGGAGGGCGCGCCGGCAAAGCTGCCAACCCTGTTGACGCGACGGCCGGTGTCAGCGCCAGCGCGCCGGTGCAGCCCCCCGCGAAGCTGCCTACTCCGGCACGCCTCTGCAGAGCGCGCATGCGCCGTCTACTCCTGTGCACCTTGGCAGAAGCGCGCACGCGCCGGCCATTCCTGCACGCCTCTGAAGGAGTACGCACGCACCGTCCACTCCGTGACGCTCGAAGCGACGGGCCACAGTGTCGCGCCGCCCTCGGGCGCCGCAGCCGGCGGGGCCCAGCAGCCGGCGGGCCCGCGGCCGGCTCCAGACGCCGACACCCGGGTCCCGGCGCGCGTAGTTTACCCATGTAACCCTGGGGGGTCGGGCTATAAGACCCCCCAAGAGGCCTCCATGCAGGGGGGTTCGCATTCTAATCCACTCTTCCCCGATCGTTGGATACTTGGTTCACTCCTTCCCCTCCAACACACACACACCCAGGAGAGGCCGAAGGGAGAGCTAGCTCCTTCTTCTTCCTCCATTAAAACGGCTCCAGGAGCACCATTGTAACCATCATGGCCCTTGTGCCTATCAACCCACTCGGCAGGACTAGGGGTGTTACCTCTCCGGAGGGCCCCGAACCTGGGTACGTCTTGTGTCTCTCGCATGCGCGTGCCAACCTCGCTTCCGGAACCCACCGGCGTCCTCACGTAGCCCCCCACTTTTAGCCATCTCATGGTATCTGCCGTGATTTCACCACGACAGTTGGCGCCCACCGAGGGGCTGCTCGCGGCGTCGACCGGAGTCAAGTTCCGGACGAGGCCCTTCACCAGCTCCGGCGAGCGCATCGTGCACGGTTTGGTCCGTGCGCCTCGCACAGCCAACCCGGCCGGCTGCGGCGCCGTATCAGACGCGAACGCCGCCTGCCCCGCAGGCTGCCTCGTCGTCCCATTCGGCGCGCTACGCGTCTTCATCGCGCTCGTCCCCGACGTGTTTCCCAGCAAGGTACACAGCTTCACCGATTCGCCCGTCCCCGTTGGCTGCGCCGTCTCCGACGACGTCGCGGCTCTCTACGCCCGCGCGGAGGTGCTGACCATCGGCACCAGTTCCGGCTCCCCGCGCGCCAAGGAGAAGGCCGCCGCGGCTGCTGCTGCGGCCCCGCCACGCCGGGCCGACCCGCTCCACGAGACGATCCGGAGCCTGCGGGCCCCCATCACGCCCGACGCCGACACGGCGGCAGCGGCGGCTCAGCTCAACGAGGACAGTGAGCATTTGCTGTTCGAGGCCACGGAGCTCGCGGCAACGCGGCGCCGGTTGGAGTCCGACCAGCGGGAGTACGACAGCGTCCACGGCTTCACACCGGCCGCTGCTGAGCCCAGCCGGGTTGCGGAGGTGCGAATCCGTGGGGGTGCAATCGGCCGCGCGCTAGGCGCAGGCCGGCCCGTCTACGACACCCCCGTCAAGAACATGCGCGCGGCGAAGGCGGCCATGGCGGATCTCGAGTTCCTGGAGGGCGAGGAGCTGCTGCAGCAGCAGCAGCGCATCCGCGACCTCATCACCGCGGCGAACGAGCAGCATCAGCGTTTTGACCCGGCCCAGCCATCCGCCTCCACCTCAGGCAAAACCAGAAACCCGGAGAGGGCTCTTCGGGACATTCAGCAGGCGTCTTCCCCTGCTGGCTCGACGAGTCGCGGCTCTGGCCGGCACCGGCCGAGTCGGAGCCGCCGCGACCGCGCCACGACGGTTGGCGACGGCGTTGCCAACGAGCCAGCCGGCAATGACCGGGTGCGGCAGCCGGAATTTCCTCCCCCGCAGCCTCGAAGGCCCCGGCCGGTTTCCACCGGCGAGGTGCCACGCGGCCCCGTCGCAAGCCGACTGGGCCCCCGCGTGCCCTACGACGAATCCGACGCCTGCCACCGCATCGACCGGCTGGCGCGGTCCACGCTTCTCGAGGAGGAGAGCTCTGTCGGCCCGGCGTGCTTCGGCCCTTGCATCCGCGAGGAGCCCTTCCCCAAAGGCTTCTCGCTGCCCCGCGACTCCCCCAAGTACAGCGGCGTCTCCAAGCCAGAGGACTGGCTAACCGACTACACCACGGCCGTTGGCATCGCCGGCGGCAAGCGGCGCGTAGCGGTTCGCTACGTTCCCCTCATGCTACTCGGCTTGGCCCGGACATGGCTTAACAGCCTGGGGGCCAGCAGAGTCAATTCCTGGATGGACTTCGAAGACGCATTCGTGCGCAACTTCACCAGCACATACAGGCGCCCTGGTCGGCCTCGCCAGCTCTCCATGTGCGTTCAGAACCAGGGCGAGCCCCTCCGCGACTTCCTCACGCGGTGGACCGAGCTGCGCAACTCCTGCGAAGGCGTCCACGAGGTGCAGGCCATCCAATAGTTCGTCGACGGATGCCGAGACGGCACCCTGCTCAAGCACCGCCTGATGTGCGACGAGCCGGACACCCTGGCAGAGCTCATGGCGGTGGCGGACAAGTACGCCACGGCTGACTCCGCGATGCGTGTAAAGATTACAGTCGACGCGGATGGCAAGCCGGTCCTGGTCCAGCCGGCCGCCCCGAAGCCGGCTGGCGAAACCAGCCAGCGCCGGCAAGACAACCACAACAACAACAAGCGGAAGGCCGAGCAACCGGCTCCTCGCTACAGCAACCAGCAAGTAGCCGCGGTGGAAGGGGAGCGGCAGGCTGAACAAGGCGCCGGCCAGCTCCCGCGCACCGGCAAGGCTGCCTGGCAGCCCAAGCTGTCTTTCGAGCAGATGCTCGACGCCCCCTGCAAGAACCACAGCGGCGCGAAGTCGTCGACGCACACGCTCCGGCAGTGCAGCTTCACCCAGCGTCTGTTGAAGGGCAACCTTCCACCCCCGCCACCCGGAGCCGGCCCGCGGCAGCCGCCGCTTCCGCCTCCTCCGCCGCCTCCGGCAGCCGGCGCCCTCGCCAACGACCCCTATCCGCAGCAGGACGCGGCCTATGTCATCTTCACCAGCGAAGGTGATGACAAGCATAGCAAGCGCAAGTATCAGCACGAGGTGAATGCCGTCATCCCCCCGGTCCCCCAGTACATGCACTGGTCCGACCGTCCTGTCAGCTGGACCCGGGAGGATCACCCGGCCGTAATGCCCACGCCGGGTGGCTACGCGCTCGTCCTCGACCCCACCTTCGTCGCTGAGAAGTGCACCTGCCATTTTTCGCGGGTACTGATCGACGGCGGCAGCAGCATCAACATCCTCTACCGCGACACCATGGTCAAGCTCGGGATCGAGGAGGGCCAACTGCAGCCCACCCAGACGGTGTTCCACGGCATCGTTCCCGGCGCTTCATGCCCTCCCATCGGCCGGGTGCGGCTGGACGTGCTATTCGGCACCAGTGCCCACTTCCGCTGCGAGCCGATCTGGTTCGAGGTGGTCAACCTCGCCAGCCCCTACCACGCGCTTCTGGGTCGGCCCGCCATGGCCAAGTTCATGGCGGTTCCGCACTACGCCTACCTCAAGATGAAGCTGTCGGGTCCGAAGGGCATCATCACCATCACCGGCGACTACAAGAAGTCCCTGGAGTGCGCCAAAGCCGGCTCCAAGCTGGCCGAGTCGCTGGTCATCGCCGAGGAGAGGCGCCAGCTCGACCGCCTTGTCGCGCTGGCTGGCGAACAGCCGGTCATGCCGGCTCAGCTCAAGCAGCCGGCCGACGAGGGGTCCTTCAAGCCGGCCAAGGGCACAAGGAAGGTTTCGCTCGACCCATCCAACTCCGACTCCAGCGAGTACGTCGTCGTGGGCTCCGGCCTCGACAGCAAATAGGAAGGCGAGCTCGTCTACTTCCTCCGTGAGAATCGGGATATCTTCGCATGGTCCCCTAAAGACATGCCGAGTGTTCCGAGGAAGTTCGCCGAGCACAAACTCCACGTCCGGTCGGATGCCAAGCCGGTCCGGCAGCCGCTACGCCGCTTCTCCGAGGAGAAGCGAAGAACCATCGGCGAAGAGATCGCCCGGCTGCTCAGAGCCGGGTTCATCATGGAGGTATTCCACCCCGAGTGGCTAGCCAACCCGGTCCTCGTCCTGAAGAAGAACGGCACTTGGCGCATGTGTATCGACTACACCAGCCTGAACAAGGCCTGCCCCAAGGACCCGTTTGCCCTTCCCCGGATTGACCAAGTCATCGACTCCACAGCCGGCTACGAGCTCCTGTCCTTCCTGGACGCTTACTCCGGCTACCACCAGATCAAGCTGGACCCGGCGGATGCCCTCAAGATGTCCTTCATCACCCCCTTCGGGGAATATTGCTACATCACCATGTAGTTCGGCTTGAAGAACGCCGCCGCCACCTTCTAGCGTTGCATGCAAAAATGCCTCCTGCCGCAAATCGGCCGGAATGTGCACGTCTACGTCGACGACATTGTGGTGAAGACCAAGCAGCACCTCACCCTCCTTGAGGATCTCAGGGAGTCATTTGCAAACTTGCGCCAGTACCAGATCAAGCTCAATCCGGAGAAATGCGTCTTCGGCGTGCCAGCCGGCCAACTCCTCGGTTTCCTCGTCTCGGAGCGCGGCATCGAGGCCAACCCGGAGAAGATCAAGGCCATCGACCGCATGCGCAAGCCGGCCCGGCTGCGCGATGTCCAGAAGTTCACCGGCTGCTTGGCCTCTCTCAGCCGGTTCGTCAGCCGGCTGGGGGAGAGGGCCCTGCCCCTATACCAGCTGATGAAGAAGACGACGCCATTCGAGTGGTCCGACCAGGCGGACGAGGCTTTTCGCGACCTCAAGCGGATGATCTCCACCACGCCCGTCTTGGACGCACTGGCTGAGAAGGAGCCGCTCCTGATGTACATCGCGGCGACCACCCGCGTGGATAGCGTGGTGCTGGTGGTGGAGCGCCCTGAGGAAGGCAAGGCACAGCCGGTCCAGCGCCCTGTGTACTACCTCAGCGAGGTCCTCTCCACCTCCAAGCAAAACTACCCCCACTATCAGAAGATGTGCTACGGCGTCTACCTGGCCGCCAAGAAGCTCTGGCAGTATTTCCAAGAGCACTCCATCACCGTGGTGAGCACGGCCCCCATCGGCGAAATCATGGGCTGCCGGGATGCTTCTGGCCGGATCGCCAAATGGGGTCATCGAGCTAGCCGGCCACACCATCCTCTACGAGCCTCGCGCCGCCATCAAATCGCAGGCGTTGGCCGACTTCTTCGTCGATTGGGCGGAGACCCAGTACTTGCCACCGGCTCCCGATGCAACACACTGGCGCATGCACTTCGACGGCTCGAAGATGGCATCCGGCTTGGGAGCCGGCATCGTGCTCTCCTCTCCCAAAGGCGACCGGCTGCGCTACGCGCTGCAAATCCACTTCGCCGCCTCCAACAACGTCGCCGAGTACGAAGCCATTGTCCACGGCCTCCGGCTGGCCAAAGAAATCGGCATCCGGCGCATCCTCTGCTTCGGCGACTCCGATCTGGTGGTCCAGCAAGTCTCCGGCGAGTGGGATGCCAGGGACTCCAACATGGCGAGCTATCGGAATGTGGTCCAACAGATGACCGGCAACTTCGACGGCTGCGAGTTCCTCCACGTCCCCTGCAATGAGAACGAGGCGGCCGATACTCTAGCCAAGCTTGGTTCCAGCCGGCCAGCAATCCCAGCCGGCGTCTCCCTCGAGCTCCTGCGCAAGCCATCCATCAAGCCGTCTCCGGATTCGGAGTCCATCTTCATCCCGGCCGACCCAATAGCCCTTCGCCCGGCCCCGGGAGCTGACGGCTCCAGCTCGGGGGCTGCCCGCTCCGGCTCGGGGGCTGCTGGCTCCAGCTCGCCGCCTCCCGACCAGGCCGAACCCGCGCAAGTGGCCGTCCTCACGGCGCGGGAGGTGCCGTCTTGGGCTCAACCAATCCTCGCGTTCCTGGCGAACGGCGAGCTCCCGGCGAACGAGGTCGAGGCTCGGCAGGTGCAACGCCGGGCTTCCGCCTACAGCATCATCAACCGCGAGCTCGTCAAGCGCAGCACAACCAGCGTTTTTCAGCGATGCGTCGAGGCGGCCAAGGGTCTCGAGATCTTGCTCGATATCCACCAGGGCGACTGCGGGCACCACGCCGCCTCCCGGTCCCTGGTGGCTAAAGCATTCCGCCACGGCTTCTACTGGCCGACAGCGCTGAAGGACGCCGAGGAGCTAGTTCTCAAGTGCATGGGCTGCCAGCGCTTCAAGGCCCAGAGCCAGCAGCCGGCTTCGGCGCTCCAAACCATCCCCATCGCGTGACCCTTTGCCGTCTGGGGCCTCGACATGGTGGGACCCTTCAAAACCGCTCGGGGCGGCATGACGCACCTTCTGGTGGCCGTCGATAAGTTCACCAAGTGGGTCGAAGCGAGACCGGTCAAGAAACTCGACGGCCCCACGGCCGTCAAGTTCATCACCGACATCGCTGTCCGCTACGGCGTCCCCAACAGCATCATCACCGACAACGGCACCAACTTCGCCAAAGGCGCGCTGGCACGCTATTGCTCCGTCTCCGGCATCCGGCTTGACCTGGCCTCCATCGCCCACCCTCGGTCCAACGGCCAGGCAGAGCGGGCAAACGGCCTCATCTTGGCCGGCATCAAGCCACGACTCGTCGAGCCACTCATACGTTCACCCGGCAGCTGGATCGACGAGCTGCCGGCTGTCCTATGGAGTCTCCGGACCACCCCCAACCGCTCAACCGGCTTCACTCCATTCTTCCTCGTCTACGGGGCCGAGGCAATCATCCCCACGGATATCGAGTTCGACTCACCTCGCGTCACCCTATACACGGAAGTGGAGGCAGCGGCAGCACGCGAAGACGGCGTCGATCTGCTCGAAGAGGCGCGCCTACTGGCCCTCAGCCGGTCGGCCATTTATCAACAGAGCCTGCGCCACTACCACAGTAAGAAGATCAAGCCCCTCGCTTTCCGCAAAGGCGACCTTGAGCTCCGGCTGATCCAGCGAACAGCCGGCCAGCACAAGCTGTCCTCCCCATGGGAGGGCCCCTTCATCATCAGCAAGGCCTTGCGCAACAACGCGTACTACCTCATCGACGCGCAAAAACGAAGCAAGCGCAAGAGAGACGCCTCCGGCGAAGAGACGGAACGCCCCTGGAACGCGGAGCTCCTCCGTCCGTTTTACAGTTGAACCATGTATGTATGTATGTATCACTACCCCTTTTGAAATTAATGAAAGCAGCAGGTCCCCCGAACGACACTCGGGGGCTACCTTTTCATGTCTACCGAGTTTTTGCGCACTTTACCGCATTCGCCCCCCCCCCACCGGGTCGGCACGGCCGGCTCGAGGGCTCGGGGGCTCGCCAGCTAGCCCGCGCCGAGTTCTCCTCAACCCGATCAGTAACGTGCGTACCGCCGAAGCCCTCTCTGCCATAAGCCACAGACCGGATCCCGGCTGTTCAAGGCTGGCAAGAGCCAAAGGCCGCAAGCATCCACACGCAAACACATGGCCAAGAACGAACAGCCGGCTCGGCTAGCCCGGCTCCTCTCACTTCACGCTCTGCCGCACAGACCGGCTGCGCTCCAGCCGGCGTCGCCGGCTGCAGCCAGCCGGCCCAGTGGGTGTTTCGCTTGCGCTCAAATCCCAAAGCCCAAGTACTAGGCGCTCTCTTCTGAGTCCGGCTCCCCGTCCCAGCTACAGACCAACTCCTGGCTGTCCGGCTGGCGGGGAGAAGGACGAAGGCGGAAGCAAACAGGAAAATGGCTAAGGGAAAAGAACAAAAGCGAAAATGCCACACGGCAGGCGCAACCACACAAGAAACAAACATGCATCCACATATACAGCTAGGCCCGCGGCCAATAAGTTCATTACATTAAACTTACACCCCCCAGTGGGTGGATCTGCCGGCTAACAAAAGCTCCGAGTTCAAAAGAAACAGGAAAAAAATAAAAGCCCTAGGCTGCGGCTTCGTCGGCGTCGCTCGGCGCCGGGTCCTCCGTGGTGGCGGTGTCGTCCAACTCGCCAGCGTCGTCGTCTGCGTCGGCGATCGTCTCGGCCGAGCTGCCTTCCGGGTCCTCGAGCTCCAGGCCGAAGTCGTCGGCGGGAAGCTGCGCGCCATCCGGCGCCCGCTCCGGCACGAAGTCGCCGTACGGGGCGAACGACGCGATGTCGCTAGCCCGCACGGCGATCGCCGTCTCCCGCTCCGCCAAGTCCACCTCCGCCCCAGCCCTCCGAGCGCGCAGTTGGTCCAGGCGGATGGTGGGATACTAGGACAGCATGACCTCGAGCGCCATGTTTGCGCCGGCTCGAGCTGCGGAGGCCCTCCACGCGTTGAGCCGCGCCGCGCCGGACTCCAGCCAGCGCGCCAGCAGGCTCACGCTGCTCGGCGCCACCGCACCCGGCCACAGCGCGGCCACCATCGACAAGCCGGCTTCAAACAGCCGGTTCATCTGGCTCTCCACCGTCTCCAGGCGAGCCTTGGCAGCCACGATGATCTCCGCCACCGACCAGGCGGCGTATTCTTCGATAGCGGTCCCCGCCGCAATCTTCTCCTGTCGATGGGCGGCCACCGCCGCTTCGGCCGACCCTTGGGTCTCGGGGAAGAACCCTGGAAGAGAAGGGGGGAGGAAGATTGACCAAGACGCCAAAGGGGCGGAAAACAGAAAGAAGCAAAAAGACGAAAGTGAAAGCACTTACGCGTGAGGAGCTCATCAATGTAGAGCGCATCTTGCAGCGCCTCCCGCTCCCTCGCCGCCAGCGCGTTGGCGCTGCGGTCCCGGTCCGCCTGGAGCTGGCTGACCTCCTTGGCGGCCTTCTTCGCTGCCTCCTCCTGCCGCGCCGCCGCTTGACGGCGTTCTTCGGCAAGCCGGTCCAGCTCGGCCTTATGGGCGGCGGCGGCTTCGTCCCTCTCCCGGACTGCCCGGGCCGCCTCCTCCTGCAGCCGGTCGCGCTCCGCGGCCGCCTGGTCACGGAGCTGGCCGGCTTCCGCCAGTTGGCGCCGGAGCGTCTCCATCTCCACCGGGTCAACTGCAGCGGCTGCGCATCCGGACCCGGATTCCGGTCAGAAGCCGGACAAGAAAGCAAAACAAGAAGCCAAGAAGATCCGACCCGGCTGCTGCGCAAACCGGCCCGGATCTCGGGGGCTACACCCAGTGGGAGCGCTGGCGCGCCCCCACTGGAAGAACGCAAGAACGAAGTTGGAAATAGTACCTTTGACCTGGTGAAGCTCCCCCTCCTTGGCCGCCAGCTGGTCCCTGGCCGCGCGGTACCGGGCCAGGAGGCGGTTGTACGCTGCCACCCGCTGGTCGTAGCTGGACTGCAAAGAAGACAAGTCAGAACACGGGCGCCTGAGAAGGCCTGACCCGCCTGCTGCGCAGCCGGCCCGGGCCACGGGGGCTACACCCAGTGGGTGTGCTAGCGCGCCCCCACTGGAAAGCAACCAAGCTGTTCGAAAAGAGCAAAAAGAAAACAAAAGCAAGAAGGCACGAAAAGCAAAGGAACTCACCGCGAAGGTCTGCTCCAATTGGCGCAGCCGGCCGCTCTCCGCCTGGGCGAAGCTCTGCCACTGGCTGTGGTATTTGGCAATCTGCAGCCGCAAAGAGTCCACCGCCGCATCCAGCTCGCTCCGGGGGGCGCCGCTCGTCGCCTCGCTGGAGCTCGCCGCCCAGGTCCGCTGCGGCTGAACGGCGGACCCGGCGCTGGTTCCGCTGCCGGCCGGCCTCGATTCGAGGCTAAGCCCTGCGGCCCGCGGCTCCGTCGTCACCAGGGCGCGCGAGCTCTCCGGTGCAGTCTCCGTTCTTGGCGGCGGCGCTCCTCCTCCGCTCGGCGCGGCCTCCGGCTCGCGGTCTCCTCCGTCCCCGCCTCCGGCTCCATCGGCCGGGTCTGCAGCCGGCGACACCTCCTGGTCGGCCGTCGGGTTGGCCTCCGGCTCATGGCTGCCGGACCCACCGCGACCGGCGGCTTCCTTGGCGGCCGCACGGGCATCCGCCTCGGCCCTGCGGGCCGGATCATGCACCGTCTTGGAGCGATGCTCCGCGACCGGTGACGGTGGCGGCGACGGCGCCGTCCACTCCGGCCACGCGGTCTCCTCCGCGACCCGCGCCCGCCTCGCCACGACCTCGGCCACGGCGGCGCTCCACGCCTTGGCCGACGCCTCGGCCACCTCCTTCTCGGCCTCGGCTCGGGCCCTCCAGCCGTCCCGCTGGGCGTCCTCCAAGGCGGAGCCGGCTTGGCGGGCCGCGAGCACCTCTTCGAGGGTCTCCCCCGCCTCGCTCTCCTCCGTACCACTCCGGCCCCGTCGCCGGTCCGCCTCCTCCGCAGCCGCCGCTGCCGTGGCAGCTTCCGCCAGCTCGAGCGCGCTCCTGGTCAGCGCGAGAGAGAGATGAAGAAGAAGAAAAGAAAAGAAAGCGGCAACTCCAACTGCAAAAAAGAAACTTACCCTATGGCCACGGGGACCGCTCGCGTCAGGCCCGCCGGCAGCGCCATCCGGCGCGCCTTCTTGGCGGACCTCTTCAGGGTGCCCGTTTGCGCCGTAGCCGGACGCTTCGCAGCCGGCCGCACTTCGACCGGCTGCTTCCCGAACGGCCGGCTCGAGCCAGCCGGCTTCCCGGACGCCCTCTTCTGTCGCCCCCTGGGGGCGGCCCCGTCACCCGCTTCCGCGCCCTGAGGAGCTGCATCGCCCGTCCCGTCCTCGTCATCTTCGTCGTCATCCGGCCACTCGCGCAAAACATCTGGGATCAGAGACTTACCGGTTTGAGCAGAGCAGCCGGCTTCCGCGTCCGTCGGATGCTCCTCGGCTCCTTCGGCTCCTGCGTTGCCGTTCTCCTCGTCCTCCGGGTCCGATTCGACCCGGTCCGGCTGCAGAACCATGGGACTCGGGCCATCATTCACCAGCTGGCTCGGGAAGCGCTGCAGCCGGCCCAGGGCGTCAGGGCGCATAAGAAGGACGGACGTGGCAAAGAACAGGGACCAGACACTCACCGTTGGCGCCGGGTCGTCCCGGTTGTACGGCTCCTTGCCGAACCGCCACTCCTTCACCTTGAGCCCGGCGGCGGAGACGTCGTTGACACGCACGGCAATCTCCTCAGCCGTCAGCTCCTTCGTCAACAGCCGGCAGGGGTCACGCCGGCCGCTCATATCGCAGATCCGGTGCGGCCGCCTCTATAGCGGCAACACCCGGCGAACGATGAAGGCGGCGATGAGGTCCACGGCGGTGAGCCCCTCGCGGTCTGTCATCTCCTTGATCCGGCTGCAGATCCCCAAGATCTCGGCGGAGGGGCTCTTCGGCTTGTGCCCCTAGTTCAGCTTCTCAGCCGGGGGCGCATCGGCGAATGGAGGGAGGTTGATCCGGTCGTTGGCCGGGTTCGTGTTCTTCACATAGAAGAAAGATTTCTGCCACTTTTTGGCGGACTCCTCGAGCGGCAGCTTCGGGAAAGGGCCCGCCGTCCGGGTCACCGCCACGGCCGCCCCGCACTCGGACATGACACCGGCTGCAGCTTCTTGCTGCTTGAGGTAGAACAGCCGGCACCACAGCTCCACGTATGGGAGGATGCCGATGTAGCCCTCGCACAGCGTCACGAAGCCGGCGAGCTGCAGAATGGCGTTCGGCCCCAGGTGGTGCGGCTGGAGGCCGAAGAAGGTGAGGAAGCGCCTGAAGAAGACGCTCGCCGGGAGCCCGAGCCCGCGGAGGAAGTGGGTGTAGAACACCACCACCTCGCCACTCAGCGGTTCTGGCGCCGTCTCTTCGCCGGGCGCGCGCGCCTCCACCTCCGCCGCCGGTGGCAGCCGCCTCGTGCGGCGAAGATACTCGATGTCGTCATCGGTGACCACCGACCCCTCCCACGAGCCCTTCGGCGGCGCCATTGGAGAGAGCGGGGGAAGCAGCGGTGGGGCGAGAAGGCGACGGCCGTGCGAGTCGAAGCACGGTCGGTGGCGAGCCTGGCGGGCAACGGTGCGCGGGCGACGGCGAGCGGCAGCGGTGTGCGCAAGAAGGAAGAAGGGGTGGCCGAAGCGAAGCGACGGGCGGGGGCAGAGGAGCGAGTGCCTCGGCCTCTCCCCTTCCCCTCCCATTTAAAGACCACGGTCGAACGTGGGGGAGTGGGATCGTTTGCGCCCACGATCCCCACTCCCCCGCGATACACGGGCGCGTTAAAGACACGCCTTAACTGCCTCGAGAACTCCAGCAGGCACTGGTGGCCGCAGTAAATCCCGAGCGCGGGCCGAGGCCGCGGCCCGGTGGGACCCAGCCCACCGCGACATCTTATCACGCGCGTGGCCTGGCAGGCCTCTTCAGCCGCTGGGCTACACGTGGCAAGAATTCGTCTGGCGACTGGCGCGCTCCCCCGTACCGGCAGGGCCAGGCGGCCGAGCCGTCCAGACTCCAGCAAAGATCGATGTACCTCGACCCGACTTCCGGAAGCCGGCGAACAGCGACCTCGAGCCGGCGATACCTCGTCACGTTATTGCACTCCTTCGAGGGGGATAAGCTGCAAAGCCTCTCCCGCTTGAAGCCGGCGAGCCTTCACAGCTTCGGGGACTACTGTCGGGGGGATGACCCCCGGGTAGGCAAGCGAACCCGGAGCCACTTTTTAAAAAACATCGGGGCAGCCCGTGCCCCTCCCCGCCGGCTGGCGAACCGACCGGCTTCTCAGCGCTAGCCGGCTAGGCCCGGCCCCGGGCCGGGTCCGGCTGTCCGCTAGCCGGCTGGCGATAGGTCGGCGGCCGTCCCATCGCGTCCGGTGACAAGACAGCTCCCCACGAGGGGAGAACATGGCTATAGTGCAATCCGTCTCGGGAGGGCGCGCCGGCAAAGCGGCCAACCCTGTTGACGCGACGGCCGGTGTCAGCGCCAGCGCGCCGGTGCAGCCCCCCGCGAAGCCGCCTACTCCGGCACGCCTCTGCAGAGCGCGCACGCGCCGTCTACTCCTGCGCGCCTCGGCAGAAGTGCGCACGCGCCGACCATTCCTGCACGCCTCTGTAGGAGTACGCACGCACCGTCCACTCCGTGACGCTCGAAGCGACGGGCCACAGTGTCGCGCCGCCCTCGGGCGCCGCAGCCGGCGGGGCCCAGCAGCCGGCGGGCCCGCGGCCGGCTCCAGACGCCGACACCCGGGTCCCGGCGCGCGTAGTTTACCCATGTAACCCTGGGGGGTCGGGCTATAAGACCCCCCAGGAGGCCTCCATGCAGGGGGGTCGCATTCTAATCCACTCCTCCCCGATCGTTGGCTACTTGGTTCACTCCTTGCCCTCCAACACACACACACCCAGGAGAGGCCGAAGGGAGAGCTAGCTCCTTCTTCTTCCTCCATTAAAACGGCTCCAGGAGCACCATTGTAACCATCGTGGCCCTTGTGCCTATCAACCCACTCGGCAGGACTAGGGGTGTTACCTCTCCGGAGGGCCCCGAACCTGGGTACGTCTTGTGTCTCTCGCATGCGCGTGCCAACCTCGCTTCCGGAACCCACCGGCGTCCTCACGTAGCCCCCCACTTTTAGCCATCTCATGGCATCTGCCGTGATTTCACCACGACATTTAATTTCTCCAAGTTTCATAGACAACCTCATGCCAAAGAATTGCCTAGTAAAGATGAAATTATTGGTCATGCTTCTATTGCCGTACCTCCTACTGATCCGTTAGAACAATATTTGCTAGACCATGAAAACGATATGCATATAAATGAAAGAAATGAAATAGATAAGATGTTCTTTGATCAAACACCTATCCTTAAACATAATTTGCCTGTTGAAACTCTTGGAGGCCCTTCTCCACCTAAAGGTGATCCTGTATTTGAATTGAAGCAATTGCCCGATACATTGAAATATGCTTATCTTGATGAAAAGAAGATATATCCTGTTATTATTAGTTCTAACCTTTCAGTTCATGAAGAAAAGAGATTACTAAAAACTCTAAGGAAGCACCGGGCTGCTATTGGATATACTCTTGATGATCTTAAGGGCATTAGTCCCACTCTATGTCAGCATAAAATTAATATGGAGCTTGATGCTAAACCAGTTGTCGATCACCAACGACGATTAAATCCTAAGATCAAAGAGATGGTAAGAACCAAAATATTAAAACTTCTAGAAGCAGGTATAATCTATCCCATAGCTGATAGTAGATGGGTAAGTCATGTTCATTGTGTCCCTAAGAAAGGAGGTATTACCGTTGTTCCTAATGATAAAAATGAACTCATTCCACAAAGAATTGTAACTGGTTATATGATGGTAATTGATTTTAGAAAATTAAACAAAGCTACTAGAAAAGATCATTGCCCCTTACCTTTTATTGATCAAATGTTAGAAAGATTGTCTAAGCATACACACTTTTGTTTTCTAGATGGTTATTCTGGTTTTTCTCAAATACCTGTATCACAACCCGATCAAGAGAAAACCACCTTTACTTGTCCTTTTGGAACTTATGCTTATAGACATATGCCTTTTGGTTTATGCAATGCACCTGCTACTTTTCAAAGATGTATGATTGCTATATTCTCTGACTTTTGTGAAAAGATTGTTGAGGTGTTCATGGATGATTTTTCCGTTTACGGAACTTCTTTTGATGATTGCTTAAGCAACCTTGATCGAGTTTTGCAAAGATGTGAAGAAACCAATCTTGTCTTGAATTGGGAGAAGTGCCACTTTATGGTGAATGAAGGCATTGTCTTGGGACATAAAATTTCTGAAAGAGGTATTGAGGTTGATAAAGCCAAGGTTGATGCTATTGAGAAAATGTCATGTCCTAAAGATATTAAAGGTATAAGAAGTTTCCTTGGTCATGCTGGTTTCTATAGGAGATTTATTAAACACTTCTCTAAAATTTCTAGGCCTCTTACCAATCTTTTGCAAAAAGATGTTCCATTTGTTTTTGATGATGATTGTCTAGAAGCCTTTGAAACCCTTAAGAAAGCCTTAACCACTGCACCTATTGTCCAACCACCTGATTGGAACTTGCCTTTTGAGATTATGTGTGACGCTAGTGATTATGCTGTTGGTGCTGTTCAAGGACAAAGAGTTGACAAGAAATTAAATGTTATCCATTATGCTAGTAAAAACTCTAGACAGTGCCCAAAGAAATTATGCTACTACTGAGAAAGAATTTCTAGCAGTTGTGTTTGCATGTGATAAATTCAGATCTTACATAGTTGATTCTAAAGTAACTATTCACACCGATCATGCTGCTATTAAATATCTTATGGAAAAGAAAGATGCTAAACCAAGACTCATTAGGTGGGTTTTATTGCTACAAGAATTTGACTTGCATATTACTGATTGGAAGGGAGCTGAGAATCCCGTAGCAGATAATTTGTCTAGAATGGAAAATGTTCTTGATGACCCACTACTTATTAATGATGATTTTCCTGATGAACAATTAGCTATCATAAATGCTTCTCGTACTACTCCATGGTATGCGGACTATGCTAATTACATTGTTGCTAAATTTATACCACCTAGTTTCACATACCAACAAAAGAAAAAGTTCTTCTTTGATTTAAGACATTACTTCTGGGATGACCCACATCTTTATAAGAAGGGGTAGATGGTATTATTAGACGTTGTATACCTAAGCATGAACAGGAACAAATCCTACGGAAGTGTCATTCCGAGGCTTACGGAGGACACCATGCGGGAGACAGAACTGCACATAAGGTATTGCAATCTGGTTTTTATTGGCCTACTCTTTTCAAGGATGCTCGTAAGTTTGTCTTATCTTGTGATGAATGTCAAAGAATTGGTAATGTTGGTAGACGTCAAGAAATGCCTATGAATTATTCACTTGTTATTGAACCATTTGATGTTTGGGGATTCGATTTTATGGGACCTTTTCCTAAATCCAATGGGTATACTCATATTTTAGTTGCTATTGATTACGTTACTAAGTGGGTAGAAGCTATTCCAACTAGTAGTGCTGATCATAACACTTCTATTAAAATGCTTAAAGAAGTTATTTTCCCGAGGTTTGGAGTCCCTAGATATTTGATGACTGATGGTGGTTCACATTTTATTCATGGTGCATTCCGTAAATTGCTTGCTAAATATGATGTCAACCATAGAATTGCATCTCCCTATCACCCTCAAACAAGTGGTCAAGTTGAATTGAGCAATAGAGAAATAAAATTAATTTTGCAAAAAACCATCAATAGATCTAGAAAGAATTGGTCTAAGAAACTTGACGATGCATTATGGGCATATAGAACTGCTTATAAAAATCCTATGGGTATGTCTCCTTATAAAATGGTTTATGGAAAAGCATGTCATTTACCTCTTGAGTTAGAACATAAAGCATATTGGGCAATTAAAGAACTAAATTATGATTTTAAACTTGTCGGTGAAAAGAGGTTATTTGATATTAGGTCATTAGATGAATGGAGAACCCAAGCTTATGAAAATGCCAAATTATTTAAAGAAAAAGTTAAAAGATGGCATGATAGAAGAATTCAAAACGGGAATTTAAATTAGGTGAGCAAGTTCTTTTATACAATTCTCGTTTGAGATTCTTTGCAGGAAAACTTCTCTCTAAATGGGAAGGACCGTATATCATCGAAGAAGTTTATCGCTCCGGAGCCATCAAAATAAATAACTCCGAAGGCACTAATCCGAGAGTGGTGAATGGGAAAAGAATTAAGCACTATATTTCAGGTACTCCCATTAATGTTGAAACTAATATTATTGAAACAATTACACCGGAGGAATACATAAGAGAGACCTTCCGGAACACTCCAGAACCCTGAAAAGGAAGAGGTATGTGATACGGTAAGTAAACCAACTCCAAAAATTCCATAAAAATAGTTTATGTCAGTTTTGGAATATTAGAAAAAAATACAAAAATAAGAAACAGCCGAGGGGACCTACCTGGTGCCCACGAGGCACCAGGGCGCGCCACCCCCCCTGGCGTGCCCTGGTGGCTCGTGGGTCCCACGTGAGCCTTCCCGACTCCGTTTTCTTCTGGATTTCTTGTTTTGCAAGATAAAAAATCTTTATATATACTCCCAGACGTTTTGACCATCGTATCGCAGAAATCTCCTCTGTTCTTCTTTCGTGCTATTTTTCTGACAGATTCGAAAGTATGTCGTCCCAAGACTCAGATGGAGAGAGCTTCGTATCACATTATGTTACAAATCCAAGGATCTATGGGGATATGGATCCCTATGGATGGTCCGCGGAGGAGGAGCGAGATGTCAACATGAAGGGAACGGAAGACGTGAGCTCGGATGAAGACGATTCTCCTCTACCTTAACCCGGAGATATGCATGTGGAGTTCAAGAAGTCGAGCCTCCCAAACACAGTAATCAAATCTAAGATCCAATTTATCCCTTTCCGCCTTCTACAGGAAAACAAGAACGCACTATGTGAGAAGATAATGGAGCTTGAGCAAGAAATTAGCAAGTTGAAGGAAGAAAACCATGTCCTGAAGCGGAAACTGAAGGACAAGCCCGCCACTTCACCATCACCACCATCACCACCATCACCGAAGAAGGAAACTTGAGCACATGGGTATGGGCACTCCCCTTGGCTTGTGCCAAGCTTGGGGGAGGTGCCCCGGTATCGTATCACCATCACTTTTATTATCTTTACCTATTTTTAGTTCGATCCTTAGCTATTTCGTGATCTAGTTGAATAAAAGTTTAGTATGATGTATTTTCGAGTGTTAGCTTCATGATCTATCTATCTATGTAATCGAGTTGAGAGTTATATAATAAAGAGTAGTTTGAGTTTTTGCTTCTTTACTTTCATGTTCCAATTCTAGCCATGAAAATAATGAAAAAGATCATATGCTAATCATATGGAAAGTAACGACATTACATAAAGAAAAGTATAAGTGGTAAAATTTATTGGAAGTTAACAAACATAGCATTAGTCAATGATGCAATTCATGAAAGAATTAATAAGGGAAGAGAAGATTCACATGCAAATATACTATCTTGGACATCTTTTATGATTGTGAGCCCCCATTAAGTATTTTATGTCAAATTGTTGACGTTGGACAAGGAAGACAACGTAATGAGTTATGTTTGTTCATATTCACATAGAAGTTATATTGTTATAGATCCTCCAACATGTGGTGCTTGCCCAATATCTTTGCTAGCCAAAAATCCGCACCAAGTAGAGATACTACTTGTGCATCCAAAACCTTTAAACCCAGTTTCATGTCATGAGAGTCCACTATATCTACCTATGGATTGAATAAGATCCTTCAAGTAAGTTGTCATCGGTGCAAAAAGCAATGAAAATTGTCTCTAAATATGTCTGAACGTTTATTGTAAGGGAAATAAGCTTTGTACGAACTTGTGATGGTAAAGAAATAAAAGCGACAGACTGCATAATAAAGGTTGCTATCACAAGGGGCAATATAAAGTGGCGTTCCTTTGCATTAAGAGCTCTTGCATCTAACAACAAAAAGCGCATGACAACCTCTGCTTCCCTCTGCGAAGGGCCTATCCTTTACTTTTATGTATTTACTTTTTATGCAAGAGTCAATAGTGTTCTCCTCTATTTCCTTTTTATTTTTCTCTTTTATAAGCATCATGTGGTGGGGAAAGATCTAAGCATATATATCCAGTTGGATATGAGTGATCATGAGTTCTTATTGTTGACATCACCCTTGAGGTGAATAAGTTGGGAGGTGAACTCACAAGCCCCTATCTTTCTATGTGTCTGGCTGAAACTTTTTGCTCCATATATATGTCGTGAGTGTTAGCAATCATAGAAGACTAAATGATGGTTGAGTATGTGGACTTGCTGAAAAGCTCCTACATGAGACCCTTCCTGAAAATATGATGAATTGCAATTGCATTGTTGACTGAGAACATAGTTTGTTAGTTTTCAAGAAAGTTTATGCCTTATACTCCATTGTTGTGATGAATTGTTACTTGCTCATGAGAAGTTTATGATAATAAATATTGTTGTTATAATAATGATCATGATGCTACTATGTCCGTATTTTGTTTTTATCGACACCTCTCTCTCTAAACATGTGGACATGATTATCGATATCGGCTTTCGCTTGAGGACAAGCGAGGTCTAAGCTTGGGGGAGTTGATACGTCCATTTTGCATCATGTTTTGCTACTGTTATTTATAGTGTTTTTAATCAATATAACACTTTGTGGAGCAATTCTAATGCCTTTTCTCTCTTAATATGCAAGATTTACACAAGGAGGGAGATTGCTGGCAGCTGGAATTCTGGACCTGAAAAAGCTATATCAGAGATACCTATTCTGCACATGTCCAAATGAGCTGAAATTTTACGGAGATTTATTTTGGAATAAATAAAAAATACTAAAAGCAAGAAGTACCAGAGGGGGCCACCCAGGTGCCCACGTGGCACCTGGGCGCGCCACCCTCCCCCCCACCCCCCAGGCGTGCCCTGGTTCATCGTGGGGCCCCTGGCCAGCCTCTGGCCCCCATTTTCTGGTATATAAGTGCATTTGCCCTAGAAAAAATAGAGAGAAGACTTTCGGGACGGTGCGCCACCATCTCGAGGCGGAACTTGTGCAGGAGCACTTTTGCTCTCCGGCGGAGAGATTCTGCCGGGGATACTTCCCTCCGGGAGGGGGAAATCGTCGCCATCGACATCACCAGCGATCCTCTCATCGTGGGAGGACTAATCTTCATCAACATCTTCACCAGCACCATCTCATCTCAAACCCTAGTTCATCTCTTGTATTCAATCTTTGCCTCAAAACCTCAGATTGGTACCTGTGGGTTGCTAGTAGTGTTGATTACACCTTGTACTTGATGCTAGTTGGTTTATTTGGTGGAAGATTATATGTTCAGATCTATTATGCTATTCAACGCCTCTCTGATCTTGGACATGAATATGATATGTGAGTAGTTACTTTTGTTCTTGAGGACATGGGAGAAGTCTTGTCATAAGTAATCATGTGAATTTGGTATTCGTTCGATATTTTGATGATATGTATGTTGTTGATTCCCTTAGTGGTGTCGTGTGAACGTCGACTACATGACACTTCACCATTTTTGGGCCTAAGGGAATAAATTGTGGAGTAGTAATTAGATGATGGGTTGCTAGAGTGACAGAAGCTTAAACCCTAGTTTATGCGCTATTCCATAAGGGGCTGATTTGGATCCATATGTTTAATGCTATGGTTAGAGTTATCTTAATTCTTCTTTCGTAGTTGCGGATGCTTGCGAGAGGGGGTAATCATAAGTGGGAGGCTTGTTCAAGTAAGAACAGCACCCAAGCACCGGTCCACCCACATATCAAATTATCAAAGTAGCGAACACGAATCAAACAAACATGATGAAAGTGACTAGATGAAATTCCCATGTGTCCTCGAGAACGCTTTACTTACTATAAGAGATCGTTCCGGCTTGTCCTTTGCTATAAAAAGGATTGGGCCACCTTCCTGCACTCTTTGTTACTATTGCTACTTGTCACTTGTTACAAATTATCTTGCTATCAAACTACTCGTTACCGATAATTTCAGTGCTTGCAGAAAATACCTTGCTGAAAACCGCTTGTCATTTCCTTCTGCTCCTCGTTGGGTTCGACACTCTTACTTATAGAAAGGACTACAATTGATCCCCTATACTTGTGGGTCATCAGGCGTCCTACAATCAGCGTGGCTCTGATACCAAGCGTTGTGGCACCCCGGCTCAGAGCAACTGGTTTACCTTGCATTGCCAGCCCAGAGATCAAGTCTTCTGGCAATACACAACAACTTGGTACAGGAAACAACCACTTTATTGATCTCTAGCGGATACATAGGTTCCAATATTACATGATAAGCGAGGCCAAGCGGCACACATGGTGTGGCTGCACTTATGTACATTATTTAGTAGACATCTCAGGGGCCTCAATGATAAGGGAACTACTACGCGGCAGTGGAACGACGAGATAGCGGAACTCCACTCCACTGGGACACTGCTGGGACACGGCCTAGAGCGCGACATACTCCTCGTCATCCACACCGTGCACGGCTTCTCCTGCATCTGGCATGATAAGCCAGGTGAGTACTTTGAATGTACTCGCAAGCTCACGGCAAACAAAACAAGCACGACAAACAACAACAAGGCATTTAACAAGTTGAATGCATGAGCATGATTCTATCCAACATGAGGTGTGCATGAAAAGTTGTCGTGGTCCCTGGGACCAACTTACCATTTCGGGGTTACCACGTAACCACCGTTCATAACTTACCCACGTGATCCTCACTTGATCACATCCATGCCTTTCATAGTGATCCTCACTCGATCACCACTTCTGCATGTGCCATCTTGTGAATCTTAGTGTGCAAGTTAATTATATCTGTTGACCCACGGTGTGACCTGCTACGAACTATGTCCATATCCGAGGACGCGGCTATCGATAGATTATACACTCTGCAGAGGTTAGTACACTGTACCCACACTACGGAACTCATGGCCTTGTGCTCCCATTCAGGTGGACCAACAATATTCTGACAAAACCAATCTATTGCATGACACTCTCCCGGCCACTCCGACAAACTCCCCTTTGGGCTATGTCCTGGGTGGCCCCGATGTCAACTCGTGACATCCGCCACCTCTATGGCTGCCACCGTCGTGGCCAAACATAAACATCATCCCAAACGGGGACCTCGGTACCGTAAACCTCGGGCACACAAGGTTATGACCGCCTACCGGGCCAGGGTAGCGCCAGTACACAACCTTCCCTCGTAGGAGGCACCGGCGAGAGGCATGACAATAGACCGCATTAGGGCCTCCCCATCCAGGCAAGTGTGGTTGCACTGGTGAGCTCGATTCAGTGGCACCATGACTCGATCAACAGCATGTTCAAGTTGAATTAACATCAAATTTAACTTGAAATAAAATGATTCGAGCCATAGTGTGAATGGATGCACGGGTCATGTTCATGAGTGATGAATGCATCTTGCTACCACGAGAGCATATGACATATCTCTACTGCACACTTTAGCAAGAGAGCATATACCCAACTGCATACTATCAAAATGACATGGAACAAATTCTATGCAATAAGTTCTATATAGCAAATCATTTTAATAGTGAATTAAATGATGAATTTAATTCAAATAAACCAATGTCATTGCAATGCCATCCTTGCATATGAATGTTGTGGCTTGCCTTGGTTTAGAGGAGTGTCACAATACTCCTGGTCTCCTCTAACACAATTAGGATCTTCTGAAAATATTTTAAATGCAAAAAGAAAATGTCACATAAAGCATTTTATTTCACCAGAAATTCTCAACAGCAAGAAAAATTCTGAAATTTGGCATGCATAAACTTTGGCTCAATACAAACCAGTAGCAAAAAGAATCAACTCAATTGGACTTATAAAATAAAAGTTATAGATGGTCAAAGTTGGGGTCAGAAGCTGGTCAAACTATTTATTTAAATGATTTTACAGAAATTCCTACAGAGAGCCACGTCGAAGGCGTATTCGGCGAATATGCCTCCACTTAAAAACGGTTCGCGGGAGGGAGAGAGAGGCTGACAGGTGGGGCCCCCTGTCAGGGTTAAAAGAGAAAGAGAGAGAGAGGGAGGGAACAGTGCACGGCGGCTCGGTCGCCGGTGATTCTCCGGCGAGGAGACCACGGCGGCCGCCGGTGATGGGCTAGATGGACTCAGCACAGCACGGCGAACACGCACGTACCCGAGGCGACGGCTGGGGTGGACGGACGGCGTCGGGAGGTTCTTCTCCAGAGACGGCGGCGGCGGAGCTTGTCGGATTCGGCGATTCCGGCGATGATCCGGCGAGCTAGTGGTACCGTCGAGCTCAGGAGATCAGCACGACCTCGATGGGAGCATTGGACGGAGCTGGGAGTGGCTAGGATGAGTGCATGTTCCAAGGGGATCTGCGGCGGATTCCGGTGATGAACGGCGGTAGGAGGCCCTCCCGGCCTTGCCGCGCTCGTTGGTGAGTGATTTGTGGCCAGAGAAGGTGAGGTGGATGGCTAGAATGACTCGGAGATGCCTTTATTTATAGATGGAGGTCGACCGTGTTCGGGACTCCGCCGGCGACGAGCTGCAGAAGAGAGGAGGGGAAGATAAGCTCGGGTGCGGCGTGGGGGAGGAACAGTGGTGCACAGGCTACGCGGTGCACACGTGCAAGCACAGTGCGGCGCACTACGCGGAGAAAACGGAGTATGCGCGCCCACTGTTCCGCCGTGTAGCGTTCGGCCGGTTCCGGCGAGCGGCTTGCCGGCATTGGGGAGGAGCAGGGCAAGGCTAGGTGGCACGCTAGGGGCTGCTGGGGAGCTGGGACACGCTGCGGTGGCGAATGGAGAGGGAATGGACGGCGGCAGAGGGGCCCGATGCACAGAGCGCGGTGAGCGCATGCAATGCACCGTGCTCTCACGTGGTCACTGCATGCAATGGCACACGCGGTGCTTTCGGCACAGCCAAACCGTGTTATTCGAGAAGTCCTTTCAACGCGGTGCCTAGAACTGCGCTTGGCTTGCCATCTGGCTCACTGGAAATGACTTGAGCTAGATGCAAAGTTTCTGGACAGAAACTTGTGCCAAGTGCTGGGGACAAACGGCTAGGAGTTTAGAGCTGAAATTTTGGAGTTAAGCATCTCTTAGGAGGGTAGTCATGTGGTAAAAATTTAAGCTACAACAGATCAAGGAAAAATGTACTTGCTTCACAAAGTGCCCATTCTGTCCAGAAGCAAAAACATTTTCCTTAGCTGAAATTTTCCAAATGACCATGGGATATTTTTACATAGGGAGGTGAGGCATGATCCAAAGAATATTTGGGAATTTTCTTGGAATTTTTGGAGCAATAAAAATGAGGGTTGCTTCATAGCTTATTGAGAAAATAGGCATTTTCAGGAGGAAAAAGGATATAATGCCATTAAATAAAAATATCCAATGGCATTATGGTGAGAGGGATGAGGTCTAGGGAGGGTTTAGAAATGAGAGAACCCACTTGGAAGAAAATCAAAAATAATTCCAAGTGGTAAGTCCAAAAGAATTGACTGAAAAACCCAAATGCAAATTAAAATATTCAATAAATCCCAATAAAAGAAAGAAAAAAACAAAATCCAGGGTGTTACAAACCTCCCCCCCTTAGGATGAATCTCGTCCTCGAGATTCAGTTGCTTAGGAAACAAATATGAGTATGTAGTCCTTAAGAAATCCTCTTTTTCCCAGGTGGCCTCATCCTCAGTATGGTGCTCCCATTGGACCTTGTAAAACTTTATCGTTTTGCTCTGGGTGACTCTATCCATCTCTTCCAAGATTCTCAAGGGTTTCTCCTCATATGTTAAATCCTTGGCAAGCTCTAGTTCTGTCATATCCGTCTGTTTTACGGGTGGTGTGATGCACTTCCGTAGCTGAGACACGTGGAACACATCATGAACCTCGGATAGCTCGGGAGGCAATTCTAACTGATAAGCCACTTTGCCCACTCTGGTCATGACTAGAAACGGACCGATGTACCTTGGTGCGAGCTTTCCCCGAGTATGAAACCATTTGACTCCTTTCATGGGGGTAACTCGGAGATATGCATATTCACCTGGTTCGAAGCTGATCTGCCTATGCTTAGAGTCATAGTAACTCTTCTGACGAGATTTTGCTATTTGTAGTCTGTCTCGAATTTCTTTAACTTGCTTTTCAGCTTCCATCATCAAATCAGTCCCGAAGATTCGGCTGTCTCCTGTTTGAGACCAGTTCAGCGGGGTACGACACTTACGTCCATATAGAACCTCAAAGGGTGACATCTTGAGACTAGTTTGATAGCTGTTGTTGTAGGAGAACTCAGCGTACGGTAGGCTATCCTCCCATTTGGGTCCATGAGCAAGAGCGCATGCTCGAAGCATGTCTTCCAAGATTTGATTTACCCGTTCTGTTTGCCCATCTGTCTGAGGGTGATAAGCAGTGCTATGCTTCAAAGCGGTTCCCAAGGCTTGGTGTAGACGTAGCCAGAACGCCGAGGTAAACAAAGATCCTCGGTCTGAAGTGATAGTCCTGGGTATCCCATGCAGACTGACAATCCTGGATATGTAAAGTTGAGCGAGTTGGTTTGCACGGTAGGTTGTCCTTATTGGAATAAAGCGGGCCACCTTTGTGAGCATGTCGACCATGACCCATATGGCGTTATTTCCTCGTGGTGTCCTCGGTAACCCCACGATGAAGTCCATGCAGATATCATCCCATTTCCATTGCAGAACGGGTAAGGGTTGAAGTAGACCGGTGGGTTTTTGATGTTCAGCCTTCACCTTATTGCATATATCGTAACAGGCGACGTAATAGGCGATATTTTTCTTCATTCCTTCCCACCAGAATGTTTGCTTCAAGTCTTGATACATTTTAGTGCCTTCGGGGTGAATGGAGTATGCAGACTCATGAGCTTCCTTCAGAATCTGTTGCTTTAATTCCCCGAGGTCCGGTACACAGACTCGATTCCAAAATTGGAGTGTACCATTACCATCAATGTTGAAATCTGGTATCTTCCCTTCTCGTACTTGGGCCATTACCTTGAGTAACATTGGGTCACCAGATTGAGCCTTTCGGATTTTGCCTTCTAGAGTAGGGGTTACTTCCAAGGTAATCGAGCATGTTGCATCACAAATGATCATATTGAGTTGAGCTATTTCTTCTCGAAGTGCTGGGTGCAGACGCTCGATTAATGAATTTGTTGTGGCTGGTTTGCGACTGAGGGCATCAGCGACCACATTAGCTTTTCCTGGATGATAATTGATACCAAGGTCATTATCTTTGACCAGTTCAAGCCATCTTCTTTGCCGGAGGTTCAAGTCCGGTTGAGTGAATATATACTTGAGACTCTTGTGGTCGGTGTAGATTTGGCATCGTTTTCCAATGATGTAATGCCTCCAAATTTTTAAGGCATGGACCACAACTGCCATTTCCAAGTCGTGTGTAGGATAATTCTCCTCGTGCGGTCGGAGCTGTCTTGATGCATAGGCCATGACCTTTCCATCTTGCATAAGCACACACCCAATGCCACGCCTGGAGGCGTCGCAATAGATGTCAAAACTCCGGTAGATATCTGGTAGAGTCAACATTGGAGTGGTGGTCAAACGGGTCTTTAGCTCATTGAAACTATTCTCACATGCTTCCGTCCATATGAACTTCTGATTCTTCTTGAGTAGTTCAGTCATTGGCTTGGCAATCTTTGAGAAGCCTTCAATGAAGCAACGGTAATAACCTGCCAGTCCCAAGAAACTCCTGATTTGTGTCACTGAAACAGGTGTCTTCCAATTTAATACTTCTCTGACTTTGCTTTGATCCACGGCCACACCTTGAGCGGAAAGTGTATGCCCAAGGAATCCCACTTCCTTAAGCCAAAATTCACATTTTCTGAACTTGGCATAGAGTTGATGAGTGCGTAATCGCTCCAACACTGCTCGAAGATGCTGCTTGTGCTCTTCTTCACTTTTGGAATATATGAGGATGTCATCAATGAAAACCACTACAAACTTGTCCAGGAAGTCCATGAACACCTTGTTCATCATGTGCATGAAGAATGCAGGAGCGTTGGTCAGCCCAAAGGACATGACCTTATACTCGTATAGCCCATATCGTGTAGTGAATGCTGTCTTGGGGATATCTTCTTTTCTGATTTTCAGTTGGTGATACCCGGTGCGCAAATCAATCTTGGAGAACACTTGGTCTCCACTGAGTTGATCGAACAAATCATCGATCCTGGGCAGCGGGTATTTATTCTTGATTGTGACATCATTGAGAGTGCGGTAGTCAACACACATCCGGAGACTGCTATCCTTCTTGCCCACAAATATTGCGGGTGCACCCCAAGGAGACGAACTGGGGGCGAATATATCCTTTTTGGAGCATCTCATCCAATTGCTTCTTCAACTCCACTAATTCTGATGAATGCATGCGATAATATTTCTTGTAAATTGATGCTGTCCTGGGCACAAGCTCGATTGAAAATTCAAGCTCTCGATTAGGTGGCATGCCTGGCAATTCATCTGGAAACACATCTGGGAATTCACAGACCACTGGGACTAGATTCATATCCGTAGCAATTGCTGCATAAACCATCCCTTTCTTTGGCATGGCTCGACCGGCAAAGAACCGAGCAGACTGGCCCGAGGGATTTATTAGCATGACTTCTTTTGTTGCGCAGTTGATGCAGACCTGGTGTCTTGTCAACCAATCCATCCCCAAAATAATTACCAATGTTGGAGATTCAATGGATACTAGGGATGCGGGGAAGATAACTCCATTGATTGATATTTTCAATCCTCGGCATACAATATTTGTCCTGAGCCTGGATCCGGGGGATTGTACCACCATAACTTTGTCTAAAAGAGTATAGGAAAGTCGATGTTGGGCAACAAAACTCCGCGAAATAAAAGAATGGGAAGCCCCGGAATCGAATAAAATTGTTGCAGGTATGTCATTAATAGGAAACATACCAATGACCACATCGGGAACTTCGGAGGCTTCTTCGGCGGAGATATGATGAACTTGCCCTTGAATATACTTCCGGTTGGGGAATTGCCCCACATAATTGACTTGAGGCTTCAGGTTGGTTGGCGATTTTCCGTTCTTGGGACACTGCCTAGCGTAATGCCCAGTTTGTCCACATGAGTAACATGCATTGTTACGCTGACAGTCTTCCTTGATTTGCTTGGTGACCACAGTCTTGATCTGACTTTCATTCTTGATGTTCCCCTGCTGCCAGGTTGGCTTGAACTCGAACTGGGGTTGCTGCCAAGTACGAACCTTCTGAAAAACTTGCCCTTCCTTCTTGGGTTCAAACTTGCGTTTGCGGTCTTCATATGCAGTCTTATGATCATTAACAAGTTTGTGTTCCCTTTCGGCAATGAGTGCCTTGTTCACCAGAGTTTGGAAGTCAGGGAAATCCAGCATGCTGAGTGCACATCAGAGGGTAAGGTTGAGTCCTCCGAGGAACCGATCTATCTTCCGTTCTTCGGTGGCCACATCATGTGTGGAATAACGGGCCAAGTGATTGAACTTGTGTAAATACTCACTTACAATCGAGTTCCCTTGTGTAAGGGTGAGGAATTCTCGCTGCTTGACCTTCAAGATCCCGGCGGGAATATGATACTTGCGGAATTTATCTTTGAATTTATCCCAAGTAATCTCGTCTTCAGCAGGCCACATAACTTTGGCATTGTCCCACCATGTAGCAGCTGGTCCTTCCAGATAATGAGTGGCGAAGGGTACCTTATCAGCATCTTCAATGCGAGCAATTTCTAGCTTCTTCTCAATGGTCCTCAACCAGTCATCGGCTTCCATCGGATCCACTGCTTGACTGAAACTTGGCGGTTTGGTCCTCTGAAAGTCTGACAGCTTGGAGTGATTACCATTATGATTATTCTGCCCAACCATAGTCTGCATGCTTCTCAGGAACTCCATCAGGTCTTGGTTTCTCTTTTCCTCAAACATTCACATAATCTGCTCTATTGTAGGTGCTTGAGGTGGAGGAGGTGGTGGCTGATATGGTTCTGGAGAATGTCCTGCTTGCCTGGCGGATCGACGAACTGGAGTATCGTCGCCACCATAACAGTTACTGCCACACCATGTCATCCTATATATGTTTCCTAATACGAAGCATCGAGATGAGCAACATCCATCGGGAAAAAAATAGGAAGGTGAAGCAACAAACCCGGAAGAGAAATCGAGGAAAGCCAAAGCGAATAACAGAAAACAACATAATTATACAATACATCATCCAGCATACGTAACAGGACAACAGCATGGATAGTACTACTACATGCATACAACCAAACACCACATCATCCTCATCTACTCGCGACGACAGCGATCGCACTGGCACTCTGACGGTCCTGCTAGTGTCTCCTCGGTGTTGAACTCCAAATCGGAACTAATAATGGACACCTCCGGAGCAAAGGAAACACGACGACGCTGACAGGACGACTCTCCCTCAGGGTCTGGAGCAGGGCGGCTCTGCAGAATCAGAGCGGCTGGGGTAGCGAGGAGCATAGCCCACTGGGCTGGGGACTCATGGGGAGTCAGTACCGAAGTACCTGAGTTACTCTGAGAAGGTGTGGGAGTCACTGGTGCAGGTGGAGGTAAGGTAACTAGAGGAACAAGCGAGGTATGGATAAGTAAAGGTGGAGCGGACGCAGACCGAGCGGCAGCTAGCTCTTCTCGAACGCGGTTCAGCTCCTGGGCTAGGCTGACGATCAGAAAGTATCCAGTCGTTATGTAACGAGACAGGTGACTAGCTGACCGGTCACACTCCGGATCAATGTAAGGGAAACAGATCTGTCCTGACTCAAACAGGGACGGATAGAAGTAGAAACCTGGGTGTGTCTGCATCTGAATCTCGTTATAGCGCAAGTCAGTGAGAGCCTTGAATGCTGCAAACTAGACCGCCTGGTTGGGTGTAGAAGCAGTCCCGCCCTTGGTGGAGCGAGTGTAAGTGCCCACCACAGTACTATTGTGCATGACGACCTCCGCGTGATACTCGTAAACACCATCAGCAAGCTGCTCTCGATACACCTGGTACACAGGGTCATCGCCATCGGGGTAGAGTCGGCGCCACACATTGCTAAGCAGATGCGGAAAGGTGGAAGGTGCTGGCTCAGGCTGATACGGATAAGGGACTGGTGCCATCTACACTCACAATATTAGCTGATCAGCATTAACAGTAAACTATATGCATGCAATGCAACACCCAAGTGCAGAGTCAAACCTCAAATCGCTACAGAGGCTAAAACTACCATTTTCTAACGCGTCAGCGAGGTCCCCGAACCGCGTGAGCTCATGTATGTGCCAGTGCCAGCGCCCCCGCCTGTGCTTGTGCGTGCCCCTGCACCCACCGCGGCGTCGGTCCCCGTGCGCTTGCCTGCACCCGCCGCGCTCGTGCCCATGCGCGCGCCTGCACCCGCCGCGGCGCCGGTCCCCGTGCACTTGCCTGCACCTGCCGCGCCCCCCTCAGCGTCATGGGACGCCGTCGTCGACTGCTTCCTCGCAGCGCCGTGAGTCACCGTCCTCCCGCCCCCCGCCCGTCAATCGCGCGACGAACGGCTATTGGATTTGCAAGTCCAGAACATTCTGGGCTGACTTTAAGACTTGCACAACGGGCGTCTCGGAGGACGACAACGCCGGCGCAGCACGCCGTCGCAATTAGTTTTTTGTTTGTTTAATATTGTATCTCGATCGTATGAATGTAAAATCACAGTGTGACTGAATGAAATCTATGGTTTTGATCAACTTAGCGTTTTTTCTCTGAATGTACAGACTTATGAAAGTAAAAAAAACATCAATGTTTTTCTCTAAATAAAACACTCATCGCAAACGTTTCAGATTGAACACCCGTATGCAAAGCGAGAGCTAGGTTCCTTCGCCACTAAGCCAAGGGAAAATGTGGCGCGCGGGTTTTGTGCATCTCTTCATCGCAAACGATTTTGCATGATGACCCGTGTGCAACAATGTACAAACAATGTGGTAAGATTTACATCTATCATATTGGATATATTGCCATTTGTCAAATTGGAAAAACTGGCATTTGTCAATCTAGTAACATTGCCATTTGTCAACCTTGTAACACTGCCATTTGTGATCCTCCAAAAAACAATACTGCCATTTGTCAAAATTTGCAGCTAAAAATCACTAGTACTGTCTAATTTTTGCAAATGAAATTCAGTAAGCATAGATTTCATTCATAGATTAAGCAGTCGTTCTTTATACAAACAGTTCAACTCGACAACTGAACCGAAAAAACTTTTACCCAATTGTTGCCAACCACGTACTGAAATAGCTAGTTCAACTATATATATACTAGCTAATTTTAAGTACGTAGTACAGTTCAACCATATCTATAGTCAGATGAACTGAACAAAATAGCCCCTAAATACTACTATTACGGAGGGGCTTTGTAGTACTTCCAGCCGCCTCTCCTCTACCGAGCGCGCTCAGTAAGAGGTAGAGGAGGAGGAGCCTACCGACGAGCTGGAGAAGTGGAATCCGGCGCCTGCCGCTGCTGCACCTTTAGTGACGCCCAGCTCGAACGCCCTCTGCCACTCCAGATGACCCCTCTCGAAGCGGCGGGACTCCTTGTAGATCTCCGCATTCCGTGCCACTACGGCGGCTTCTGCTGCGGCCACGACGGCGGTAAGACTCTTTGCGTGCTTGACTAGGCGCTCCTCCTCCTCCCGTAGGAACTCGATGTAGCGTGCGGCAAGGTCGCTGATGCACATGCGAGCCTTCACCTCCCGCCTTCAGGCCACGGTGGCAGAGCGGTTGATGACCCCGACGGTCGACGGTGGGGTGGCTGCCATGGCGGCCGATGGTGGGGTGGCGGCCACCTCCCGCCTTCAGGCCGCGGTGGCGGAGCGGCTGATGGCCACGGCGGCCGACGGTGGGGTGGCGGCCACGACGGCCACCACCCTCCTTCGGGCTGCGGTGGCGGAGCGGGCGATGGCACTGGCGGCCGACGGTGGTGTGGCGGTCACGGCGGCCGACGGTGGGGTGGCGGCAACGGCGTCCGGCAACAGCTGCCGTCGGGCAGCGGCGGCGAAGCGTGTGGTGGGTGTTGTGCGCACACCCAACAGGGATGCCACACGCAGTACACGCCACCGGGGATTGCGCCGTCGCCGCGGTGTAGCCTACCAGCTGGAGCTGTCCTCTGATGACGGCGGAGTGACTGAGTGATGATGACGGACCGGTGCCATTGGTGATTGTGGGAGAAGCAGACGAGATAAGCTACGGGGAGGGAGGGGAAAATGCGATGCCGACTCGCCGGCCGTGACGATTTATATAAAGGGCCGGTAAGCATTGGGGTTTTGGGGGATTTCGCTGAGTCAAGCAGGAAGCTTGCACAGTTGCGCGCGGGAACCTGCACGGTTGCGCGGGAACGGGCTCACCGACGATTCATTGGCGCCTCTTTGAGCTAACGTTTGGCCAAAAGAACGCATGTGCGGTGTTCAAGCATGCGCTCGAAGCCTTCTGCGGCAGCGCAGTGACAAGACGTGCGAGAGGAGGTCAAAATGACACGTACACATACAGTTAATAAAAAAACGTTTGCAATTTAATTACCTAGCACACGGCCGCTCTCTACGCAGCATCGTGAACGATCGTTCGCCCACTGTGTGATGTGGAACGCGGCGTAGTTTCACATCACGCCACCGGCTCGCAACTGCCGGCCGGCTTGTAGACGGCCATTCCCTGCGTGTTGAACTGCTCTATGCGTGTGGTTGCTCGCGGTTGAGGCGGCCGCGGCGCGCTCTACCTGCGTCCCTCCGCACGCGCTGCCAGTGTTTCGAGCCGGCGCATGATCACGTACATTCGGGGTGCCATATGCATGCGGTTGCACCGAGCGCGGCGCCACGATGTAGTTATGTGTGCCACAATGCAGTTACCCGCTGCAAAAACTGGAATGCGGACGTGCCGAGAATCCAGGCCGTCTGGCCCCCATTTATTCTCGTGGCCATTTACCTTAATCTCTCACGCCCCACAACACAATAAACACACCCATGACGACACATACAGAGAGGATATCTAGCGGCTCCAATGGCGCTCCCAGCGGCTGACGACAACGACGGGCAGCAGTTCACCACGCCTCACGTAGTAGACACCCACGTGAGGGGGAAGGACCTCTCGGTGGTGTACACCAATGAGCCGGTCTCGGTGGAGAGCTCCATCCACACTATGGAGTAGTTGCTTGCTGAGGACAAGTACCAAGTGGTCGCCTTCGACCTCGAGTTCACCGGCGGTCGTGCCGGGTATGATCAGAAGGTTACCGTCGCCCAGTTGTGCGTGTGCCATCACGTCCTCGTCTACCACTACTCCCTGGCCACAAGGCCTTGCGAGAGTTTCGCCAGGTTTATCAACAACCCCGACTACAGGTTCGCTACGGTGGACACCTTCAACGATCTAAAGGTGCTTGAGACTACGGGCTTGACCTGCCAGAAGCTTGTCGACATCCAAGGCCAGCATAGGGTCTGGGGCAGAAAAAAGGAGAATGACTCCCTGGTTGACCTCGTCGTGGCCATCATCGACCCCTACTACAGAGACATGAAGGATGAGTGCAACAAGAACAAGGATGCCTGGCACAAGGCCTGGGTGCGGAGACTGGATGAAGAACAAGTCAAGTACGCGGCCAAGGACGCGTACACAAGCTACGAGATGTACAGGCGGATCGTTGACATGAGAAAGTGCCTTCGTCCTGCCCCAGGTGAGGGATCGAGCCACAGAGAAGTGGCGGCAGTGTCACAAGAAGTAGATGATTAGATGATCGTTTCTCCTAGTTTAGAATGCATGTAATTGTTTATTGAGGTGTGTGCTAATGTTTTGTATAGTCACTTACGTAATTGCATGTTTAATTTGGTTATATATGTTGTTCTTCTGTAGATAGAGCAAATCACATCGCAGACGGACTAAACTAGGGAACCCGTCGGTGATGATTTCATCAATTGCTGACAATTCTATACCAGCAAGCATTTGCCCACAACACACACGGCTTATTAGCAGGAATCGTCTATGTTGTTATCAGTCTTCCCACACATTTCTAATTACTGACCTGTTTGCCGTGTATCACACACATCTTGTTAAGTTGAACCGTTTCTGTTGTTTTGGCTCATCACAAACAGTTCATCCGAGTGACCTGTATGCCGTGTATCGCACACAACTTGATCTGGCTGACGTTTTTGTTGTGTTAGCTAATCGCAAACAGTTCATCCAAATAAACTGTATGCCGTATATCGCACACACCTTGATTTGGCTAACCGTTTTCGTTGTTCTGGCTCATCGCAAACAGTTCGTATCGATAAACTGTATGCCACGTATTGCACACGCGTCTCTAATCTGAATCGTGCTTGATGTTTCCACCATCGCACATAGTTCGTCTTACTGGTGACGGTTTATTACGATACCGTTTGCGATTCATGCATCGCACACAGTTTGGTCGAAGGGTCTCTGATTGATGTGTCGCGTTAGCAGCATCCTGCAGTAGTGCCATTTGCTCATTCTAAAGGAATTTTTGCAGCACATATTCTTTTTGTTAGCATTAAAGTCCATATTCTGGCCACGATTAAAAATTTCAATGAAATTTTGCATATTTTGGTGGGCTCCAAACTGTTTTTAATCCCGATGTTTCGAGTCAGATTCGAACTAATTTGAAAAATAAAATTATATTAATTTAAAATCCAATGAAACTTTCACAGCACAAAAATCCAATGAAATTTAAAAATTCAAAATCTGGATAAAACCAAATTTGAAATTAATTACCGGTTTGCTGTGTTTTTTAAAATTTACAGCCCATTTCTTATTACTTATAGGACATTTTCTTTTTTAGGGGTATAGGCCATTTTCTGGGCAAGCCGAATGCATCCCTCCTCATCTTGAAAGATTTGCAGCTTAGCAGGGCTGAGAAAAGTAAGTAGGCCTCTGTTGGGTATTGTGCAAAAATAATAATAGAACTGGGCTAGCCATTTCAAGAAAGAAAAAAAACTGGGCTAGTCATGTGGTAAACATAAAATAAAAGACTGGTCATTGAAATTTTCAAACTATTTTTAATCCCGAAATTTCGAGCCCGATAAAAACGAATTTAAAAATATATTTAAATTATGTTAAAATCCAATGAAATATGAAATATCAAAAATAAAATAAAACCCGCAATTTGAAACTAATTGCCCATTTTATGTGTTTTTATATATTTACAGCCCATTTCATATTACTTATAAAATTACAGCCTTTTTTATGGCCAGGCCGAATGTATCCCTCGTCGTCTTGAAAGATTTGCAGCCCAGCAGGGCGGGAAAAAAGAAATCGGCCTGTGTAGGGTATTCTACGAAAAAAAGGTGCGCCAGTCATTTTCACAGACCAAAAAAAAATCTGGGCTCATCATGTTGTAAACATAAAATAAAAGCCTGGGCTAGACGGGCCACAGACACCGCACAACCCATTTGATACCTTGCTCCATCTCAACAACAACAACAAAAATTGCTCGAGCTACTAGGTCCCAGGTGTCAGCGGCTCCTTGTGTAATTCGGTCGTTTATTGACTACGTTGACAATGTCGTAGGTCCTAGATGTCAGCAAACCATTAGGAGGAAGCATTTTTTCATGTAATAAGGAGGAACTTGCTTGCGTACGGCAATGGACCTGGGGACCCTATTGTCATCCTCTCCACATACAGTCCTCACCGATTCCTGTCGTTTGTTGACCATGTTGACAATGCCAGGGAGCGGCGCCGCGGCGACCGCAACAAGGCGGAGGACGACGGCGGGGCCTTGGACGGAACGAACAGGAACCGGGGAAGATGCGGCAGTGTGGTCGCAAGTGGAGGGGAGTATGAGGGTTAGTGCAGGGTGGGGACGCCGTCGCCAGAGAATAACAGGAGGTGGGAGTGGGGGATAGAGGGATGGCCTGGAGCCGGTTAGGGTACGGTGGGACAGCGATGCTTGCGCGGCTATGATGTCTACTATGCAACTTTTATTCTTGTAGACATTGTTGGGCCTCCAAGTGCAGAGTTTTGTAGGACAGTAGCAAATTTCCCTCAAGTGGATGACCTAAGGTTTATCAATCCGTGGGAGGTGTAGGATGAAGATGGTTTCTCTCAAACAACCTTGCAATCAAATACAAGAAATCTCTTGTGTCCCCAACACACCCAATACAATGGTAAATTGTATAGGTGCACTAGTTCGGCGAAGAGATGGTGATACAAGTGTAGTATGGATAGTAGATATAGGTTTTTGCATTCTGAAATTATAAAAACAGCAAGGTAACAAGTAATAAAACAGAGCACAAGCGGTATTGCAATGCTTGAAAACAAGGCCTAGGATTCATACTTTCACTAGTGCAATCTCTCAACAGTGCTAACATAATTGAATCATATAACAATCCCTCAACGTGCAACAAAGAATCACTCCAAAGTTTCTATCGGAGAACGTAGGACGAAAACGTGTATCCACCTATGTGCCTAGATTACCCCAATGTCACCACGAGAATCTGCAAGTTGAATACCAAAACATACATCAAGTAACTCAATAGAATACCCCGTTGTCACCACGGGTATCCACATGCAAGACATACATCAAGTGATCTCAAATCCAATATTCAATCCAACATAACGAAACCTCAAAGAGCAAGACTCAATTCATCACAACAAGTTAGAGAGTGGGAAGAAACACCATATGATCCAACTATATTAACAAAGCTTGCGGTACATCAAGATTGTGCCAAATCAAGAACACGAGAGAGAGAGAGAGATCAAACACATAGCTACTGGTACATACCCTCAGCCCCGAGGGTGAACTACTCCCTCCTCGTCATGGAGACCACCTGGATGATGAAGATGGCCTCCGGCGATGATTTCCCCCTCCGGCAGAGTGCCGGAACAGGGCTCCGGATGAGATCGCTTTGGTATAGAGGCTTGCAGTGGTGGCGTGGAAGTTCTAGGTTTCTTTTCAGGGTTTTCTATATTTATAGGATTTTTCAGCGTTGGATTCATGCTAGGGGGCCCACGACGGAGCGACAAGCTCGCTAGGCCCTCCCTACCCCCCAGGGCATGCCTAGCAGGCTTGTCGCTTCCTCGTGACTCTTCTGGTCCTTCCACGAAGCTTCGGGGGTCTCTTATGTTCCAAAAAAAATCACCATAAAGTTTCAGCCAATTCCGAGAACTTTTATTTCTCCACAAAAAACAACACCACGGTAGTTCTGCTGAAAACAGCGTCAGTCCGGGTTAGTTCTAATCAAATCATACCAAAACCATATAAAATTGTTGTAAACATGGCATGAATACTTCATAAATTATAGATATGTTGGAGACGTATCAGCATCCCCAAGCTTAATTCCTGCTCGTCCTCGAGTAGGTAAATTATAAAAGAAATAATTTATGAAGTGTGAATGCTAGCATAGTGCATTAGTTTGATCAATGATAATTTCAATCACTTTTCTAGCATCATTATATATCATAAACAGTAGCTCATCTCATAAAACTTCTCATGATCAAGTAGCAAGCTATTCACATGTTAAAGTATAGACCATAAACTTTCTTGAAAACTAACAAACTATGTTTTCAGTCATCAAACAATTGCAATTCATCTTATTTTCAGGAAGGGTCTATGTAAGAGCTTTGTTTTAGCAAATTCCACATACTCAACTATCATATAGTCTTCCATGATTGCTGACATTCAAAGCATAATTTTAGAACAAATCATTTCAGTCAAACACATAGGAAGATAGGGGCTTAATGTTTCGCCTCCCAACGTATTTATCTCAGGGATAATGTCAACAATAATAACTCATGATCACCTATATTCAACTGGATATATGTGCCTGGATCTTTCCCCACCACATGATGCTTGCCAAGAGAGAAAATAAAAACAGAATAGAGAAGAACACTATTGACTCTTGCATAAAAGTAAAAACATAAAGTAAAAGATAGGCCCTTCGCAGAGGGAAGTAGAGGTTGTCATGCGCTTTTTATTTTTGGATGTGCAAGCTCTTAATGCAAAGGAACGTCATTTTATATTGCCCCTTGTGATAGCAACCTTTATTATGCAGTTCGTCACTCTTATTTCTTCACCATCACAAGTTCGTACAAAGCTTATTTTCCCTTACAATAAAAGATCATACATATTTAGGAGCAATTTTTATTGCCTTTGCACCGATGACAACTTACTTGAAGGATCTTATTCAATCCATAGATAGATATGGTGGACTCTCATGGCAAGAAACTGGGTTTAAGGGTTTTTGGATGCACAATTAGTATCTCTACTTAGTACGAAATTTTGGCTAGCAAAATATTATGGGCAAGCACCACATGTTAGAGGATCCAAGAACATATAACTTCTATGTGAATATAAACAAACATAACCCATTACGTTGTCTTCCTTGTCCAACATCAACTACTTGATCAAGTTTGAAAATAATTAATGGGGGCTCACAATCATAGAATATGTCCAAGATAGTATATTTATATGTGAAATCTCTCTTCCTTCAATATTCTTTCATGAATTGTTCAAGTGACCAATGTTATGTTTGCTAAGTTTCAATAAATTTTACAACTTATACTTTTTTATATGTGAAGTCACTACTCCCCATGGGACAAGCATATGAAGCATATATAATTTCAGATTTATGATATTCGATTCATTCAACAATTTACTCTTAGGATATAAGTGAAGCACGAGAATGAATGACAAACTACTCCAAAAGATATAAGTGAAGAACAAAGAGTAGTTAAGTGAATGGGTAGCTATGTGAAGACCCTCTCTCAAATAAAGATTTCAGATCCAAGTATTTTATTCAAATAGCAAACAAAATGAAAATAAAATGACACTCCAAGAATAGCACATATCATGTGAGCAAGTAAAAACTTAGGCTAACCGATAGGTGTTGATGAAGAAAGGTGGGATGCCCACCGGCGCATCCCCAAGCTTGGTTGCTTGAGACTTCTTGGAATGTTATCTTGGGGTGCCTTGGGCATCCCCAAGCTTGAGCTCTTGTGTCTCCTTAATTCCTCTCATATCATGGCTTTTCCTAAATCTTAAAAACTTCATCCACACAAAACTCAACAAGAACTCATGAGATAAGTTAGTATAAATCAACTCAAAACCTTCATTCTCTACTGTAACAAATCACTAAAATTATAATTAAACATTGCATACTAAATGCCTCTGCATATTTAATACTCCTATCCACAAATAGAAACATTAAACAAGCAAACATATGCAAACAATGCAACTATAACAGCAATCTGCCAAAACAGAACAGTCTGTAAAAGGGGGAATAAAAATTCATACTTTCCTAACTCCAAAAATTCTGAAAAATTACCACGTGACAGAGAACTCATGCATGCTTACTGTGTAAAAATTTCATATTTTATCATGTTCTGACTATTCAGGAATATTCTGGACATAACAGAAAACTTTCTGTTTTCAAACAGCAACACATGGACTTGCAAACTGAGCATGGTAAAGGCTATAATTGGCATTTTATTGAACTAAAAGATACAAAACATCATTATTGACTACAGAAATCAAATCGCAACAAAATAAAATGATGCTCCAAGCAAAACACATATCATGTGACGAATAAAAATATAGCTCCATGTAAGGTTACCGATAATTTTGAAGACGAAAGAGGGGATGCCTTCCGGGGCATCCCCAAGCTTAGACGCTTGGGTCTTCCTTGAGTATTACCTTGGGGTGCCTTGTGAATCCCCAAGATTAGGGTCTTGCTTCTCCTTATTCTCCTCATATCGTTATCTCACCCAAAACTTGGAAACTTCAATCACACAAAACTTAACGGAACTTCGTGAGATAGGTTAGTATGATAAAAATAAATCATCCACTTGGGTACTGTCAAGACAAGATTCATAATTGTTCTCACAAAATGCCTATTGTATTCTATCATTTCCACAATTTATATTACTCAATATAAGCTATGGAAACAATAAAACAAGCAAACTATGCATTGAAAACAGAATCTATCAAAAACAGAACAGTCTGTAGTGATCTGAATAAACACCAAACTTCTGCAACTCCAAAAATTCTGAACAATTAGGACAGCATAGGAAATTTGCATATCAATCATGTGTAAAAATTGCAGAAGGTTCTGATTCTCCAGTAAATTATAGGAATTTTTGCACTGGACGCAAAAGTTTCTATTTTTGCACAGAATCAAGTCAACTATCATCCACACTATCCCAAAGGCTTTATTTGGCACATTATTGAAACAAAAGCTATAAAACATGATAACTACAGTATCTTAATCATGTGAACACACAAAAACAGTAGGTATAAATATTGGGTTGTCTCCCAACAAGCGCTTTTCTTTAATGCCTTTTAGCTAGGCATGATGATTTCAATGATGCTCGCATAAAAGTAAAGAATTGAAACACAAAGAGAGCATCATGAAGCATATGACTAGCACATTTAAGCCTAACCCACTTCCTATGCATAGGGATTTTGTGAGAAAATAATTTATGGGAGCAAGAATCAACTAGCATAGAAAGGCAAAACAAGTATAACTTCAAAACTTTCAACACATAGAGAGGAAACTTGATATTATTGAGATATGTAAAAGCATATGTTCCTCTCTCATAATAATTTTCAGTAGCATCATGAATGAATTCAACAATATAACTATCACATAAAGCATTCTTTTCATGACCTACAAGCATAGAATTTTTATTACTCTCCACATAAGCAAATTTATTCTCATGAATAGTAGTGGGAGCAAATTCAACGAAATAACTATCATATGATATTTGATTTACATAATCCATTTGAGCATTAAAATCATGATGACAAATTTCATGGTTATAATTATTATTTATAGCATACATGTCATCACAATAATCATCATAGATAGCAACTTTGTTGTCATAATCAATTGAAACCTCTTCTGAAGTAGTGGAATCATCATCAAATAAAGTCATGACCTCTCCAAATCCACCTTTGTCAATATTGCAATAAGATTAAACAACCTCCAAAATAGTGGGATCATTAGTACCTAGAGTTGACACTCTTCCAAACCCACTTTCATCAATATAATCATCATAAATAGGAGGCATGCAATCATCATAATAACTTTGTTCATCAAAAGTAGGGGCACTAAAAAGATCATCTTCATCAAACATAGCATCCCCAAGCTTATGGCTTTGCATATCATTAGCATCATGGATATTCATAGAAAGCATACTAACAATATTGCAAACATTCTCATCATTCAAAGGACTCACATTAAACATTTTATTAAATTCTTCCTCTAACAATTGAGCACAATTATCGGAATCCATATTTTCAAGAAAGACATCATATAGATGAAGCATTTGAGGCAACCTCAATTCCTTTTTTTTGTAGTTTTATTTTATAAACCAAACTAGTGATAAAACAAGAAACTAAAAGATTCAATTGCAAGATCTAAAGATATACCTTCAAGCACTCACCTCCCCGGCAACGGCGCCAGAAAAGAGCTTGATGTCTACTACGCAACTTTTATTCTTGTAGACGTTGTTGGGCCTCCAAGTGCAGAGTTTTGTAGGACAGTAGCAAATTTCCCTCAAGTGGATGACCTAAGGTTTATCAATCCGTGGGAGGTGTAGGATGAAGATGGTTTCTCTCAAACAACCTTGCAATCAAATACAAGAAATCTCTTGTGTCCCCAACACACCCAATACAATGGTAAATTGTATAGGTGCACTAGTTCAGAGAAGAGATGGTGATACAAGTGTAGTATGGATAGTAGATATATGTTTTTGTAATCTGAAATTATAAAAACATCATGGTAACAAGTAATAAAACGGAGCACAAACGTTATTGCAATGCTTGAAAACAAGGCCTAGGGTTCATACTTTCACTAGTGCAATCTCTCAACAGTGCTAACATAATTGAATCATATAACAATCCCTCAACGTGCAACATAGAATCACTCCAAAGTTTCTATCGGAGATCGTAGGACGAAAACGTGTATCAACCTATGTGCCTAGATTACCCCAATGTCACCACTGGAATCCGCAAGTTGAATACCAAAACATACATCAAGTAACTCAATAGAATACCCCATTGTCACCATGGGTATCCACATGCAAGACATACATCAAGTGATCTCAAATCCAATATTCAATCCAACATAACGAAACCTCAAAGAGCAAGACTCAATTCATCACAACAAGATAGAGAGAGGGAAGAAACACCATATGATCCAACTATATTAACTAAGCTCGCGGTACATCAAGATCGTGCCAAATCAAGAACACGAGAGAAGAGATCAAACACATAGCTACTGGTACATACCCTCAGCCCCGAGGGTGAACTACTCCCTCCTCATCATGGAGACCGTCGGGATGATGAAGATGACCTCCGGCGATGATTTCCCCCTCCGGAAGAGTGCCGGAACAGGGCTCTGGATGAGATCGCTTCGGTACAGAGGCTTGCGGCGGCGGCGTGGAAGTTCTAGGTTTCTTTTCAGGGTTTTCTATATTTATGGGATTTTTCAGCGTTGGATTCACGCTAAGGGGTAAGGTGATACCTGGAGAGAGTGTTGTCCCTTAGCTTAAGCTTGTGGTTGCTGACCTCCGCTTTCGGATTCGTGTCCAGCGGGACAAGCATGCCAAAGTCGCTAGAACAAAGTGGTGGAAGCTCAAGGGGGAGGTAGCTCAGGCGTTCAAGGAGAGGGTCATTAAGGAGGGCCCTTGGGAGGAAGGAGGTGATGTAGACAACATGTGGATGAAGATGGCGACTTGCATTCGTAAGGTGGCCTCAGAGGAGTTTGGAGTGTCCAGGGGAAGTAGAAGAGAAGCTAAAGATACCTGGTGGTGGAACGATGATGTCCAGAAGGCAATTAAGGAGAAGAAAGAGTGTTTCAGACGCCTATATCTGGATAGGAGTGCAGACAACATAGAGAAGTACAAGATGGCAAAGAAGGCCGCAAAGCGAGCTGTGAGTGAAGCAAGGGGCCGGGCGTATGAGGACCTCTACCAACGGTTAGACACGAAGGAAGGCGAAAGGGACATCTATAAGATGGCCAAGATCCGAGAGAGGAAGACGAGGGATGTTGACCAAATCAAGTGCATCAAGGACGGAGCAGATCAACTCCTGGTGAAGAACGAGGAGATTAAGCATAGATGGCGGGAGTACTTTGACAAGCTGTTCAATGGGGAGAGTGAGAGCTCTACCATTGATCTGGACGACTCCTTTGCTGATACTAGCAGGCTTTTTGTGCGGCGAATCCAGGAGTCGGAGGTCAAGGAGGCTTTGAAGAGGATGAAAGGAGGCAAGGCGATGGGCCCTGATTGTATCCCCATTGAGGTGTGGAGAGGCCTCGGGGACATAGCGATAGTATGGCTAACCAAACTTTTCAACCTCATTTTTCGGGCAAACAAGATGCCAGAAGAATGGAGACGGAGTATATTAGTACCAATCTTCAAGAACAAGGGGGATGTTCGGAGTTGTACTAATTACCGTGGAATTAAACTGATGAGCCATACAATGAAGCTATGGGAGAGAGTCATTGAGCACCGCTTAAGAAGAATGACAAGCGTGACCAAAAATCAGTTTGGTTTCATGCCTGGGAGGTCGACCATGGAAGCCATTTTCTTGGTACGACAACTTATGGAGAGATATAGGGAACAAAAGAAGGACCTGCATATGGTGTTCATTGACTTGGAGAAGGCCTATGATAAGATACCGCGGAATGTTATGTGGTGGGCCTTGGAGAAACACAAAGTCCCAGCAAAGTACATTACCCTCATCAAGGACATGTACGATAATGTTGTGACAACTGTTCGAACAAGTGATGGCGACACTGATGACTTCCCGATTAAGATAGGACTGCATCAAGGGTCAGCTTTGAGCCCTTATCTTTTTGCCTTGGTGATGGATGAGGTCACAAGGGATATACAAGGAGATATCCCATGGTGTATGCTCTTTGCGGACGATGTGGTGCTAGTCGATGAGAGTCGGACGGGGGTCAACAGGAAGTTGGAGTTATGGAGGCAAACTTTGGAATCGAAAGGTTTTAGACTTAGTAGGACTAAAACCGAGTACATGAGGTGCGCTTTCGGTACTACTAGGCATGAGGAGGAGGAGGATGTTAGCCTTGATGGGCAGGTGGTGCCGCAGAAGGACACCTTTCGATATTTGGGGTCAATGTTGCAGAAGGATGGGGATATCAATGAAGATGTGAACCATCGAATTAAAGCCGGATGGATGAAGTGGCGCCAAGCTTCTAGCATTCTCTGTGACAAGAGGGTGCCACAAAAGCTAAAAGGCAAGTTCTATAGGACGGCGGTTCGACCCGCAATGTTGTATGGCGCTGAGTGTTGGCCGACTAAAAGGCGACATGTGCAACAGTTAGGTGTGGCGGAGATGCGCATGTTGAGATGGATGTGTGGCCACACAAGGAAGGACCGAATCCGGAATGATGATATACGAGATAGAGTTGGGGTAGCGCCAATTGAAGAGAAGCTTGTCCAACATCGTCTGAGATGGTTTGGACATATTCAGCGCAGGCCTCCAGAAGCCCCAGTACATAGCGGACGGCTAAAGCGTGCTGATAATGTCAAAAGAGGCCGGGGTAGACCGAACTTGACATGGGAAGAGTCCGTAAAGAGAGACCTGAAGGATTGGAGCATCACCAAAGAACTAGCCATGGACAGGGGTGCGTGGAAGCTTGCTATCCATGTGCCAGAACCATGAGTTGGTCGCGAGATCTAATGGGTTTCACCTCTAGCCTACCCCAACTTGTTTGGGACTAAAGGCTTTGTTGTTGTTGTTGTTGTTGGATTCACGCTAAGGGGGCCCACGAGGGAGCGACAAGCTCGCTAGGCCCTCCCTACCCCCCCAGGGCATGCCTAGCAGGCTTGTCACTTCCTCGTGACTCTTCTGGTCCTTCCACGAAGCTTCGGGGGTCTCTTATGTTCCAAAAAAAATCACCAAAAAGTTTCAGCCAATTCCGAGAACTTTTATTTCTGCACAAAAAACAACACCACGGTAGTTCTGCTGAGAACAACGTCAGTCCGGGTTAGTTCTAATCAAATCATACCAAAACCATATAAAATTGTTGTAAACATGGCATAAATACTTCATAAATTATAGATACGTTGGAGACGTATCAGGCTGCGCAGTCAGCCGTGGAAGGCGGGAGCAGGCGATCCCGCCGGCGCTGGTTTGGTTTGGGCGGATGGAGCCTGGAGGAAGAAGACAAGAGATAGAAAAGGCACAATAGACCTTGGATTGACATCCAACGGCTTATCCTGCACAATCGTTTGTTGACTAAGTTGACAAAGCCTTGTGTACGCGTCAACCTAGTAGGCCCACAAGTCAGCCTCCAAATCTGTGGCGGACAAATACAGCACATTCCAAACGTTCACACGGAAAGTTCAACATTCGGAGAAAACTAACAGGTCAGATTTAGAGATAAAGTACTGTACTTCCACGTTGACAACCATCATAGCCAACTTAACTATCTACTCCCACTAATACTCTAGTTTAGAACTACTAACTTACTCTTAGCTAACTAGACGATGCCGGCTGCCATCTACGGCACACACTAAACACCGGCACTGACGTCCTCCTCCTCGCCTCGGACTTGTCAGGCGTGCGATAGGGCGCGTTGCTCGTGCCCGTTGGCCCTTTCCATAGCCAATGTGCGGTGGGCGGGGTGGGGGTTTGCCGATTGTCGGTTTGCTCAACTGCGGTCCCACTTGTAAGAGGTCTGCTCAACTGCGGTCCCACTTGTAAGTGGTTTGCTCAACTGCGGTCCCACTTGTTAGTGAAAATGCAAGACAGCACATGTTCCACTTGAGCGGCGTGCCGGACCAACCGTGTGGGGGTGCGACGCGAATGCGGCAGGCTTTTCCTTTTGAACTTGTAAGTTGTAACATTTGGTTATGCTCTTTCATGCAAAAGGTAACAAAATTACAGTATACTACTCCCTCCGTTCCTAAATATAAGTCTTTCTAGAGGTTTCACTATACATATCATCAAGCCCGTCTATCAATGATTCAAGGGCACAGTTATTTGCGAGAGACGAGTGGCTGGCATTACATTTTCGTACACTAGGTGTGTCAGCACTTCCTCTCCATCGGCCCCTATAGGGCCTACTTCGGCAAGGTGCTCCGTGTCCTCACCAATGAAGCGGGTTTTTATCATAGCCCATGCCTCTCGTGCTCCCTCCCAGCAAGCTGATACTTTCCACGCCTATATCCGGCGTCGAGCCCCCTTCAGGCGATCGGCAAGCTCGGACATTCCTTCGGGAATAGGTTCATTGGGCCATAACGCCTTAAACACGGTTTTCATCGCTTTCTGAGATCTTTCATGTACCTCGGTGAGCTCCGTCAAGGAATCTTCGGGTGAGGAACTGGCGGTTTCTTGCAGTCGACCAGTTAAGAGCACTAAAAAGATAAAATGTCAGAAGATTGAATGATGTCACGGTACATCGGCGTTTTAAGGCCAAGTATTCTTACCAGATAAAGCTACACTCATCTTCTGATTTCTCGCCTCGGCGGCAGCCAGTTGAGCTTTAAGCTTCTCTATCTCTTGGGCCTGTCGCTCGTTCTCATCCTTGAGCTTGTTGTTGTCATCCCTACTTCGGGTCAACACACACTGGCCAGCCTGTTCTTGAGATTCGGCATAGCGCAAGTCCTCCCGGGCCTGCTTCAGGTCCTTCTCCAGTTGACCAATGGTCTCCGCTGCTATGAATACAAAGCCCATGAAAGAAGATCTTAAGCTTCGAGGAACTAATATATCCAGACACACTTACCATGTGCTTCTCGGGTGAACTTCTTGATGTGCTCCACTTCGGCCTGCGCGGCGTCCAGCTTCGCCTTGGTCTGTGATAGCACCTCGGAAAGGCTCTTGTGTTCCTCATGGGCGGCCTGTGCAACAAAATGTCATAACTTATATTCGACCCTTAATGCGGCCACCCGTGTCCACATCAAGGCTCGGGGGCTACTGGGTTTCGCGCTTGGTCATAAGCAAACATATTACGTCAATCCACTCGTCGGATTTTCATCCAACAAGTGTCTTAGGGGCTACTGCCATGCATGGCAGACATCTACCTCTTCATAAAGTTTTCGGAAATATTTCAAGTTTTTCCGCTATAATTCAAAGGGATAATAATCGATTCATCCCGGAGACTGCTTATATACTGTTAAAGTAATCAAAGTAACAGAGGATTTTTTACCTACAAGCCCTTGGACAAAACTTGCACCGCTTCCTCAAAAGTGGATCGAGCCGCACCGAGGTAAGCATCCACTGAACCAAGGGCATTGAATTCTTGACTAGAGAAGACGGGATTCCTTAAAGATGTCTTTCTCTGCCGATGATTCATGGCGCTGTCAACCTCGGACGGGGTGGCTGAACAAGTCCCCGAAGTTTCTGGTTGAGGTACTTCGGGAGAATGCCCCGGTGTAGGCCCCGGATCGGTGGTGGTCCTCGGCTCCGAAACGCCCACGGTGTCTATCCCCTCAAGCGGTGGCATACGGGCTTGTCGCCTACATCAGGGCTCAAGCGATAAATACACAGTGCCAGCCAAGAAAATACCTGTGGATAGAGCTTACCTATCAGAGGACGGAGCAACGCGCTTGGTATTTATGGTGCACGGCTGCAAAACGCCACCTCGGACGCTCGTCGGCCGGCCCTCTTGTGGGGCCAGATCAGTTCGCTTGCGCTTAGAGAGGCAACCCTTAGGAGAGGAGGTCGGGATGCTCGGGGCCTGGCGAGTAGAAGATCTCTTTTGAGAGCGCGGAGGAGACCTTACCGCAGTAGACGGTAGGGTCCCTGGTGCATCGGGAGTGATGGCCACCTCGGAGCCATCAAGGCTCTCCAGATAGAAGACCCCCTCCGAGAAAAGGATGGACAGTTCCTCGTCCTCGTGGAAGCCGGGATCATCGTCATGGGAGTACATCCCCAGCTCTGGCGTTGGGCAGCTCAGCGTCTCGACCCAGCTCTTCCACCTCTGTTCGGATATGTTGAAAAGCTGGTCAGTGGTATAAGGGCAATGCTCGGATGGACGTGGTGATTTGAAAAGGCCTTACCGCTTCGATGGGTCTGTAGTAAGAAAAGCCATCCATGAACTTCTGCTTGGCAAAATCTGATGACTCCCCCTAGTATATGCTGGCTAGGGTGGCACCGAAGGCCGCTTGGTTGTCAAAGCTTTCCCGAATTGATCGGGTGGTATCATTGGTGCCGTTTGTTGGAAGTCGGGTTCCGGGGACCCAAAGGTTCGAACACTGGGGTGAGCTCCTTCTACCACTTCGTCTCCTACCACGACTAAGCGATGGCGAGGCAACGGCGAGAGCGTGCTAGCGAGGGACGGAGCGAGGACTCAGCGGTTTACCCAGGTTCAGGCCACCTTGCGGTGTAAGACCGTACTCCTGCTTGGTTGGTATTGCTCTGGTGCGAGAGAGAGAGTACAAGGTTGAGGATGATCAGAACAAGAGCCGATCGGATCCCCTCTACAATGGCAGCTCTGCCCCCTTTATACCTACCTTGGTCCTCTTCCCCCAAAAACTAGGCGGGAAGGGTTGCCACACTTGGCGGGTTTTGAAAGGGGACAGGCGCTCAGGCTATCCTGACTAAAGGTGGTCTTCGCCTGCCAAAGCATGATCCATGACGTGCCGGTGGGCTCGGTGATGACCTCCTCCCTGCGCGCCCGTCGCCCTGGTCTTCCTTCGTCGATCGGGCAACCCTTGGGATTGCTTTGGAGAGTAGACAGCTGGCCCTGCTCCCTTAACACAAAAGAGGAAATCATCTTCATCCGCGCCTGCTGGCGCGGCTTCTGCTGCTGCTCGTCTCCGCGCGCGTCACCCATGTGGTGGGCAGAGACCGCGCGACCGAGCCGGATCTTCCTTGCCTTGTAAGCCATCGGGAGGATGCCTCGGGAGGCAGCCTCGGAGAGACCGCCTCGTGAGGCGGCCTCGCGGGAAGGATCGCCTCATGAGGGGGGCTCGTGAGGAGGTCTCGGGCGCAGCCTGCTGTTGAGTCCCTCATGCCCGCTCCCTGAGGAGGGGTCCTCGGGAGGCCGGAGCCTCGTGAGAGGTCTTGGTGAGATGCTCGGGTGGTGACGGCCCGCTGGGCCCACGCCAGGCGTTGTGCCCTGGGCCAAAGGCAGACGGGCCTGGATACCCTGGGTTCCATGGGCCCGACAGTAGCCCCCGGGCCCGCGGCGCGCACGTTCCCGCCTACTGAGGGGCGAAACGGAGCGGGCCCTAACCGCCTGCGGCTAGGCGCGACGCGTGGCGCATGATGTGACGGGGGACGCTCCCACTTCCCCACGACGCCTCGGTAACCGTCCGCGCAGACATAAATCCTGGCGCGGGCGGCGCAAGGCCATCATTGCCTTCCTTCATACTTCCGTCTCTCCGTGCCTTCCTTCCCACGCACGGTTCCTTCTACCTCTCCCACGACTCCGTTGCCCCAAACCCTTGCTGTGCCGCCATGTCGTCCCCCGGAAGGGAAGAAGAGACAACATACACGGAGGTTGGAGGGGCGGTGCCTGAGCCTGCCCTGAGTAGGCCCACAATCGTCAACGCCGAGGGGCTCAGCAAGGTGCTTCCAATGACCGCGGCCACTTCCAACGAATGGGGGGCCACTCGCATCTGGCCGGCTTCTCGCCCGGCCTCCGACCTCGACGCCACCTCTACCGTCCTCTTCCTCCTGGCGCTCTTCGCAGGCCTGCTGCCCCCGTTCTCTAATTTCTTTAACGCCACCCTTTCCCACTATCAAGTCCATGCGCTGCATCTCGAGCCAAGCTCCGTCCTTCTTCTTTCTGCCTTTGCCTTTTTATGCGAGGCCTTCCTGGGCGTGACGTCCTCGGTGGCTCTCTTCTGCCACTTTTTCAGCCTGCAGCTGACCGCGGCGAACCAATGTTCCGGATGCGTCTCGTTCCGCATCGCAGACGAGACGGCGGGCGACGGTATCGACATGATGCTTGCCCAAAAGGTCGAGGGCTTCAGGCGGCAATGGGTGTACGTGGACACGGCCCAATCTAGCCCCCTGCTGCAGCTGTCGTTGTCCCCGGCGATGAGGAGCTCCGGGTGGGGGCACGAAAGGCTTGCCGACCCGAGGCTGGCGCGGGTATGGAAAAGGTTGGCCGAGCTGAGGGCCACGAAGGTGACGGTGGTCACGGTCGTGAGGGAATTCCTCCGGCGCCGCATAGCTCCCCTCCAGTGGCACTCTCATCCGATGTGGGCCTTCACCGGCCCGGAGGACCCGATGTGGCTGAGCACGGACAGTTTGCTGCCAGAGGTGCTGAACGGGGTGCTCCAAGCCCTGGCCGGCGAAGAGACGGGTGAGCCACCCATGGAGGGGCTTCCCTTGTATCGGTACGCGAACAAGGAGACGCTGGCCGGCTCGATGCCGCGTTTCGACCAGTGGGGGCCGCTTCCAGAGGGCCTTGAAGGGCCTCGGGACAACCCCTTTCTGGTGGTCCCTGGCTCAGGCGTGAACAGTAGCGCCGGTGCCTTGGCGGGCGCCGCGGGGGGCGGAGGCAGCCCGGTTCGACCGGCCCGCCGCCGGCCCGACCGCGAGCTTGAAGACGACGATGGCGCTACCCCGCCTAAGGCCACGCCTGCCGCGTCCGTCCGGGCAGAGGGCGCGGGAAGCCCCCTCGCGGCAGCTGCGAAGCTGCGGGGCTCCGGAGGCGGTGGCAAAGGCGGATCCCATGGCCCTCCCGAGAGGGGGGTCGACCGCGAGACAGGGCCCCGTGAAGGCGGCGGCAGCAACGTTCCTCCGTGGCCGCTGAAGAAGAGGAGGTGGTTTGCCAGGGACCAGTAAGCGCTTGCCTTCCTTTCTCCAGCGCCCAGTGTGTCGCGCGCGCCTGATTTCTTGTTTCTCTTCCCTTCTATAGGACCTCCTCGAGCAAGAAGAAGAAGAAGGAGGAGAGGTCCCCTGGCCTGGCGGGGGCTACACCGCCGGTTGCTAAAACCGGGGAGCGTGAGGAGAGCACCAGCAGCCTCGCCGTTGAGGCTGCCCTCGCGAGGGCCGAGGGGGAGGCGGTCCTTTCTGACCCTCGGGAGGACGCGGATCGGGGGACCCGAGCGGGCGAGCCTCGGGAGGCGTCGTCGAGGGGCGGCTCCGCAGCCCCTGGGGCACCCGCTGCCGAGGCGGAAATCACAGCGACGGGGGCGGAGACGCCGGCTTCCACCCCCCGGTACACTGGCGACGGCGATGTCGCGGGAAGCCAGCCGGACTCAGCCGCACACGAGGCCCCTCAGGCCGGGGGGTCGCTAAGCCCTTGGGGCGCGTCGCCCCATCGGAACGAAGAAGGGACCCCTGTGAGCTCTTCGCCCCCGACCGGCAGCACCGGGCCCTCGCGAGAGGGCAGCGCTCGGGCGCACACCGGTTGGGCCCTGCAGCTCATGAGCGGCAGTGCCGTGCTCAAGCGCGGGGCCCTGCAGTGCACCAGGGCTGCCCTTGACCAGCTGGAAGCAGACCTCCGGGCGGAAGAAGCGCGCATCATCGAGGAGCACCAGCGCCTCGCGGAGAGGTGGCACCAGCTTGATGTAGCCATCAAACGGAGCCGCCGTCAAGTCGACACCGCGCGGGAGAAGCGCGAGAAGGCCACCCAGGACGCAAAGGAGATCTTCGAGAAGTCTGTCAGGGAGGCCGACAAGGCCGACAGGCGACGCGAGGCAGCGGAGGCCCGCGGGAAGGAGCTCCGGGACCAGAACGCCTTGCTGGAGCGACAACTCCAGGCACGAAAAAAACGCCATCTCCACCCTCGAAGAGGGGTTGGCAGCCCGCGAGGCGGACCTCGACGTCCGCGAGCGGGAGCTCGCGCAGTCGGCATCCGCGCAGGACTTGGAGCGCGAGCGGCTGGAGACGTTGGAGCGAGAGGTGTCTGCTACCCAAAGCTGCTACATCGAGCGCCTAGACAAAGCCAACGCCAATCTGGCGGCTAGGGCAGAGAAGATCCAGGAGGACGCCGACAGGAGGGTTGCGCAGAGCCGCGAAGCGCTGGCCAATGAGAACAACAAGAAGCTGAAGCGGCAGGAGGACCGCTTCAAGGCCAAGTGCGAGGAGTTCCAGCATGAGATCGCGGGCCTCAAGGAGATGCCAGCCGAAGCTGAAAGGTGGCGGGAGACTGCGCTGAAGGCCCAGGCCGACGCCGAGGCCGAGCTGTCCTCCCTCCAGCAGCAGGTGGGGGTGTCGCTGCGGTCGTGGAGCAGGCGCGGGACGAGGCGGCCCGAGCGCGGGTGCAGCAACTCCAGCGCTCTAAGATGTTCCGCGCCCTCGAGCTCCGGGCCCGCCGCGCCTTGGGCTCCATTTTCAAGGAGGACGTTAGTAGCCCCCTCGAGACCCACGACGGCAGCTACCTCGACTTCTTCACCAAGCTCGTGGAGCGGCTTGAGGTGGGCGCCAAGAAGTTAGGCGGAATCATCGAGGAGGAGAGCCGCGACCTCCTCGCCCAGGCCACGACGCGCATCTTCAGCCATCTTCTGGACACCGACCTCAACTTTGACTTCGGCAAGGTGATAGCTCTCGTCCCGGAGGAGGTCCGCGACAGTCTTGGGAAGGCGGTGGAGGACCATGTGGATGCCTTGCACGAGCACTTCGCCCCTGGCGAGAGCTCGAGCGGAGCTGAGGGTGGTGATGATGACGATGGCAGCGGCGGTGATGGCGACATATTCTCTTAGGTCCTTCCTATATCCTGCGTATAGCTGATCGTGACCCCGTGAAGGCGTGAGGACGATGCTCCACCATTTAAGTACTTTGCTCCTGACTGTATCGAATGCCCGTGCCCTCGTAACGCTCTCCCTCGAAGCTCGTTTCGCTCTTTCTGCTTGTCACGGTGCTCTGCGTCGTTAGGACCTAGCCCCCGAACGGGCCATAGCCGTTGCCGATATGACGAGACGCGAGAGTTCCGCTCGCGCGATCTCCCGAGGTGGGGCCTGCTGGCTTCCTGGGGTCCTGATGGGGCCACCTCGCGAGGCAACCTCGCGAGGCCCTTCCATGGCCCTGCTCCTGAGATAGCTGTATGTAGAGTACTCGCCGACAAGGGAGCAGCGCACGCTTGTCGATTCGCTCTTGGGCATCACGCGTGGAGACAAAACACCAAGAACCTTGGTGGGGTGGTGTGCGCGGGAGCAGGCCCGCGAGCCGGAGCCCGGTTGCTTGGGTTTTTCAGTGCTGCTGGGACTGACCCGAGCACAGACACCGTGTCCAGCCCCCGCTCGTGTGAGGCTCATGAGGGACGTCGTGAGCGCGCGAGGCTCGTGAGGCAATGACAAGACAAAATGCCATGTAAGAAACCGAGATGCGGTTGCCGTATCCGGCGCGGGTCAGCTTGAGGTTGATGCAGCCCGTGGGGCGCCCTCAGTTGATTGTTCCGCCAGCGCGGAGCATGGGGCTTCCACAGGGGCGTGGGCATGATCGCGGGTCGATCGTTCCGCCAGCACGGGGCATGGGGCTTCCACTTGGGCGTGGGTATGATCGCGGGTCGATCGTTCCGCCAGCGCGGGGCATGGGGCTTCCACTTGGGCGTGGGTATGATCGCGGGTCGATCGTTTCGCCAGTGCGGGGCATGGGGCTTCCACTTGGGCGTGGGCGGGAGCTCTTGCGGGCCCATCAGGCGAACGCAATGCGAGGCTCCGGGGCGTGTACAGCCCCGTTTCGTTCGTACGCATGAGGGTCACGGGTAGAACTTGCGGAGGTGTTGGATGTTCCAGGCGTTAGGCACAGGAACTACGTCCTCCGTCTCCAGCCGGGCTTAGCCGCGCCTGTAGACATGAGTAACCCGGGAAGGTCCTTCCCACATGGGTGACAGTTTGTGGGGCCCCTCACCGGAGAGGATTCTGCGCAGGGCGGGGTCGCGGACCTCGAGAGTGCGAGGGCAGACGCCGAGCCAGCCCTTGCCATTCCCGAGCCGCGCCCACGAGGCGCGCTCGCGAGACGTGCGCACGAAGCTCGTCGTTCGGAGTGTCCTCGCCTCACGAGGCCGGCCCGTGAGAGACCGCCCGCGGAGGGCGGTGTCGGGCGGGCGACAGCTCGTGAGGGGCTCATGCAACTCGCGAGGCGTGCTCGCGAGGCTCGGCGTTCGAAGAATCTTCGCCTCGTAAGGGGGGCTTGCGAGGGGCTGCCCGCGAGGTCCTTGTGCAGCTCGCCTCCTGAGGGACTGGCAGGACTGCTCGGGGGTGACGTCAGACCGCTTGGCGAGGCGCACCAAGGCTGTCCGCTCCTCCAAGGCTAGGGGGCTCACGAGGTGCTGGGAGATCACGAGGGGCAGGAGGCTCGCGAGGCCTTGGAGCGAAGGGCGCCAGCCTCTGGAAAGAGGCGGCGGCGTTCCTCAGCCCGAAGGGCATGCGCGTGCTACTGAAGGCGGGGCCAACGCCCTGGCCGACTCGCGGCAGCTGGAAGGGGTCACGAGGGCGGAGCTGGTTGAGGCTGGTGAAGTCGACGCACATGCACTCCTTGCCGCCCTTCTTGGGGACGACGACTGGGTTGGCGAGCCATTCGGGGTGGCGCACCTCACGAACGACTCCGGCTTCTTGGAGCTTCTGGACTTCCTTGACGATGAACTCTTGCTTCTCTGGCGCCTGGTGCCATGCTTTCTGCTTGACTGGGCGTGCGTTGGGGCACACCGCTAAGTGGTGCTCGATCACCTCCCTCGGCACACCGGACAAGTTAGATGCTTTCCAGGCGAAAACATCCGAGTTTGCCCGAAGGAAGGTGACGAGCGCGCTTTCCTATGCAGGAGGGAGGCCTGTGCGATGGTGAAGGCAGGGCCGGAGTCGCTGCCGTCCACCGACACCTTCTTCGTCTCGGCGCGGTCCTGAGAGAACAGCTGCTTCTTCTTCGCGGACGCGGCCTCGGAGGGCTCGGCCGCGTCCTCGTCGGTCGGGTGCGCGACAGCGGCAGCCTTGTAGGCATGCTCGAGGGTGCTGGCCGCGTCCTTCTCGTCGCAGGCGACGGTGATGATGCCGCTACAGCCGGGCATCTTGAGGACGTTGTAGGCGTGATGGGTGGCCGCCATGAACTTGGTGAGAGCTGGGTAGCCCAAGATGGCGTTATAAGGCAGGCCGATGTGCGCCACGTCAAATTCGATGAGCTCGGTGTGGTAGTTCTTGCGGGTGCCGAAGGTGACGGGGAGGCGCACTTGTCCCAGTGGAATGGTGGAGCCATCAGTCACTCCGGAAAAGGGCCTGGTAGGCATCAGCTGGTCGTAGGGCACCTGGAGCGTCTCGAAGGTCTCGATGGAGAGTACGTTGAGGCCGGCACCCCCATCGATGAGCGTCTTGGTGACCGCGACGTTGCTGATGGTGGGAGTGCACAGCATGGGGAGCGCGCCTGCGGAGGCCGTGGACTTGGGGTGGTCCTTGGAGTCGAAGGTGATGGCGTACTGCGACCACTTGAGGGGCCGTGAAGCCTCTGGCCTCGGGAGGGCAGAATACACCTCGCGAGAGAGCTGCTTGAAGTGGCGGATGGACGCGGGGGCTTGGGACCCGCCAAGGATGCAGGCGACCGCGCGAGGCTCCTAGTAGCCCCCAGCACCCTCGTCAGGCTGGTTGACGTCGTTCCTTCAGGGTGGCGGCGGCAGTGGCGGGAGAGCGGCATTGGCCTGAGGGTTCGCCTCACGAGGCTGGTCGCGCCAGACGGCCTCACGAGGCTGGTCGCGCCAGCCCTGGCGGTAGTTGCCATTATTGTTGCGACTGTTCCAACGGTTGCCGCTGCGGCCACCTCCGCGGCCGGCGCTGCGTCCATTGCGGTCGTCACGGCGGCTCTGGCGCTCGTCGCGGAGCAGCTTGAGCTCCTGACAGTCTTCGGTGATGTGGGAGCGGACGTTGTGAAAAGCACAGAGTGACCGGTTGTCCTTCCTGGGCTCATCGTGGTCGCGGCCGCGCTTCTGCTCGGGCTCCGCCGCAAGCACGGCAGGGCCCTTGCGCTTGACGTCCTGGCTCTTGGCCTTGGCGACGTCGAGCGCCGGGTCGGGGTCGTTGTGGACGAAGAGGCGGCCTTCTTCGGCCTTGGCGCACTTGTCGGCCAGGTCGAGCAGCTCGAGCACGGAGTCGAGCTCACCGTTGATGGCGAGCTTCTCGCGCATCTTGACGTCCGTGACGCCGGTGGAGAACGCGGAGATGACGGCCGCATCGGAGGCTCGCGGGATCTTGTTGCGCACCTGACTGAAGCGCTGGATGTACTTGCGGAGGGTCTCGTCTGGGCGCTGCCGAACACGTCGTAGGTCGTTGATGGTGAGGGAGCGGTCCTGCGTGCCCTTGAAGTTGGCGATGAACTGGCTACAGAGCTCGGCCCATGACGAGATGGAAGCCTCGGGGAGGTTCATGAGCCAGGAGCACGGACCGTCCTTGAGGGCCATGGGGAACCAGTTCGCCATGACCTTGTCGTCGCCGTTCGTCGCCTCGACGCTCAGCGCGTAGAGCTGGAGGAACTCCGTGGGGTTGGGGGTGCCGTCATAGCGCGGAGGCAACTCAGGCTTCAACTTCGCGGGCCAGACCACGTGACGCAGCTCACGGGTGAAGGCACGGCAGCCCACGCCGCTCGAGGGGACGCCGCCAGCGAGGGCGGCGCGGTTTTGACGCCCGGCCGCTGCAACGTCCTGAACGGCCTGGTCCTGGCATTGGCGCTGCCGCTCAAGGAGTACTCGCGCGTCAGGGGGCACGTGGCGGATGATCTGGCAGCTGGCCTCATCTCGGTCCGGCGAGGACGCGCCACGGGACGGCTCACGAGCCCGCGCGCTGCGCTGGGGCCCGGCGCGCTCGTCGCGCAGAGGAGGCGGCGGGGGAGCACCGTGCGCTAGTTCCCCAGCACGAGACGGCGGCGGGCGGAGCAAGTGAGAAGGCGCCGGAGCGTCAACGGCAACGTTGACAAGCTCGGCGATGCGACCGAGCCAGGCATCGTAGGCGGCGTCGGTCGGATGGTAGCGGAGCAGCTCACGCGCCATGAGCAACGCTGCCTGCGGGTTCGGCGGCCCGTGGTGGGCAAGGGAGGAGGCTGTGGCAGTGTGGCCGTTCGCCCGCACGGAGGGGTGCAGGGAGGAGTCCTGCTGCTCGCGGGCAGCGGGGTCGGTGGCGGCAGCAGCCTCGGCTTCTGGACGGTGGTGATTGCCGTGGGCCGTCGGCTCCGTCTGAGCCACGCAGCCAGCCCTGCGCTTGGCGCGCTCGCGACGTGCGTCGGCCATGGGGCTGGTGGAGCTGAGGGCGGAGCAGAAGAACAGCAGCGCACCCCTACCTGGCGCGCCAAATGTCGGAAGTCGGGCTCCGGGGACCCAAAGGTTTTAACACTGGGGTGAGCTCGTTCTACCACTTCGTCTCCTACCACGATTAAGCGACGGCGAGGCAACGGCGAGAGCGCGCTAGCGAGGGACGGAGCGAGGACTCAGCGGTTTACCCAGGTTCGGGCCACCTTGCAGTGTAAGACCCTACTCCTGCTTGGTTGGTATTGCTCTGGTGCGAGAGAGAGAGTACAATGTTGAGGATGATCAGAACAAGAGCCGATCGGATCCCCTCTACAACGGCAGCTCTGCCCCCTTTATACCTGCCTTGGTCCTCTTCCCCCAAAAACTAGGCAGGAAGGGTTGCCACACTTGGCGGGTTTTGAAAGGCGACAGGCGCTTAGGCTATCCTGACTAAAGGTGGTCTTCGCCTGCCAAAGCATGATCCATGACGCGCCGGTGGGCTCGGTGATGACCTCCGCCCTGCGCGCCCGTCGCCTTGGTCTTTCTTCGTCGATCGGGCAACCCTTTGGGGTTGCTTTGGAGAGTAGACAACTGGCCCTGCTCGTTGCCGCGTGCGTCACCCACGTCGTGGGCAGAGACCGCGCGACCGAGCCGGATCTTCCTTGCCTTGTAAGCCATCGGGAGGATGCCTCGGGAGGCAGCCTCGGAGAGACCGCCTCGTGAGGGGGGCTCGTGAGGCGGCCTCGCGGGGAGGATCGCCTCGTGATGGGGCCTCGTGAGGCGTCCTCGTGAGGAGGTCTCGGGCGTAGCCTGCTGCTGAGTCCCGCCTGCCCGCTCCCTGAGGAGGGGTCCTCAGGAGGCCGGAGCCTCGTGAAAGGTCTTGGTGAGATGCTCGGGTGGTGACAGCCCGCTGGGCCCACGCCAAGCGTTGCTCCCTGGCCAAAGGCAGATGGGCCTGGATACCCTGGGTTCCATGGGCCCGACACCATTGTACCTCCATAATGGGTGCATTCATTGCCGAAGAGGTTGGACTTGTTGGGCGATTGTTGTCGCCATCACGTCAATAACGGTGAGACCACTGTTTGTCAGGCACCTCACCTGAGCCGCAAGGCGAGCCATGGTGGAATCTGTCGGGCCCATGGAACCCGGGGTATCCAGGCCCGTCTACCTTTGGCCCAGGGCGCAACGCCTGGCGTGGGCCCAACGGGCGCCCCAGAGCAAAGTCACCTTGCGAGGCTCCGGCCTCCTGAGGACTCCTCCTCAGGGAGCGGGCAAGCGGGACTCAGCAGCAGTTCCACCCGAGGCCCCCTCACGAGGCCGCCTCATGAGGTCCCCTCACGAGGCGGTCTCCCCGAGGACGCCTCCCGAGGCGGTCTCCCCGAGGCCGCCTCCCGAGGCATCCTCCCGATGGCTTACAAGGCAAGGAAGATCCGGCACGGTCTCTGCCCACCACGTGGGTGACGCGCGCGGCGACGAACGACGAGAAAAGCCGCGCCAGCAGGCGTGGATGAAGATGGTTTCCTCTTTTGTGTTAAGGGAGCAGGGCCAGCTATCTACTCCCCAAAGCAACCCCAAAGGTTGTCCGATCGGTGAAGGAAGACCAAGACGACGGGCGCGCAGGGCGGAGGTCATCACCGAGCCCACCGGCGCGTCATGGATCATGCTTTGGCAGGCGAAGACCACCTTTAGTCAGGATAGCCTGAGCGCCTGTCCCCTTTCAAAATCGCCAAGTGTGGCAACCTTTCCCGCCTAAGTTTGCAGGGGGAAGAGGACCAAGGCTGATATAAAGGGCAGTGCTGCCATTGTAGGAAGGACGGATGGAGAAGAAACCTAGTTCTCATCATCCTTAACCTTGTACTCCCTCTCTCTCTCTCTCACCAGAGCAATACCAATAAAGCAGGAGTAGGGGCATACACCGCAAGGTGGCCCGAACCTGGGTAAACCGCCGAGTGCCCGCTCCGTCCCTCGCTAGCGTGCTCTCGCCGTTGCCTCACCGTCGCTTAGTCGTGGTAGGAGACAAAGTGGTAGAATGAGCTCACCCCAGTGTTCGAACCTTTGGGTCCCCAGAGCCGACTTTCGACATTTGGCGCGCCAGGTAGGGGTGCACTACTGTTCTTCTGCTCCGCCCTCAGCTCCACCAGCCCCATGGCCGACGCACGTCGCGAGCGCGCCGAGCGTAGGGCTGGTCGCGTGGCTCAGACGGAGCCGGCGGCCCGCGGCAATCGCCGCCGTCCCGAAGCTGAGGCTGCTGCCGCCACCGACCCCGCTGCCCGCGAGTAGCAGGACTCTTCCCTGCACCCCTCCGTGCAGGCGAACGGCCACACCGCCACGGCCTCCTCCCTCGCCCACCGTGGGTTGCCGGACCCGCAAGCAGCGCTGCTTATGGCGCGTGAGCTGCTCCGCTACCGTCCGGCTGACGCCGCCTACGACGCCTGGCTCGGTCGCATCGCCGAGCTTGTCAACATTGCCGGAGACGCTCCGGCGCCTACTCACTCGCTCCGCCTGCCGCCGTCTCGTGCTGAGGACCTGGCGCACGGCCCTCCCCCGCCGCCTCCTCTGCGCGACGAGCGCGCCGGGCCCCAGCGCAGCGCGCGGGCTCGTGAGCCGTCCCGTGGCGCGTCCTCACCAGACCGAGACGAGGCCAGCTGCCAGATCATCCGCCGCGCGCCCCCCGACGCGCGAGTGCTCCTCGAGCGGCAGCGCCAGCGCCAGGACCAGGCCGTTCAGGACGTTGCAGCGGCCGGGCGTCAAAACCGCGCCGCCCTCGCTGGCGGCGTCCCCTCGAGCGGCGTGGGCTGCCGTGCCTTCACCCGCGAGCTGCGTCGCGTGGTCTGGCCCGCGAAGTTCAAGCCTGAGCTGCCTCCGCGCTACGACGGCACCCCCAACCCCACGAAGTTCCTCCAGCTCTACGCGCTGAGCGTCGAGGCGGCGAACGGCGATGACAAGGTCATGGCGAACTGGTTCCCCATGGCCCTCAAGGACGGCCCGCGCTCCTGGCTCATGAACCTCCCCGAGGCTTCCATCTCGTCGTGGGCCGAGCTCTGCAGCCAGTTCATCGCCAACTTCAAGGGCAGGCAGGACCGCTCCCTCACCATCAACGACCTGCGGCGTGTTCGGCAGCGCCCAGACGAGACCCTCCGCAAGTACATCCAGCGTTAGGTGCGCAACAAGATCCCGCGCGCCTCCGACACGGCCGTCATCTCCGCGTTCTCCACCGGCGTCACGGACGTCAAGATGCGCGAGAAGCTCACCATCAACGGTGAGCTCGACTCTGTGCTTGAGCTGCTCGACCTCGCCGACAAGTGCGCCAAGGTTGAAGAAGGCCGCCTCTTCGTCCACAATGACCCTGACGCGGCGCTCGACGCCGCCAAGGCCAAGAGCAAGGACGTCAAGTGCAAGGGCCCTGCCGTGCTTGCGGCGAAGCCCGAGCAGAAGCACGGCCGCGACCACGACGAGCCCAGGAAGGACAACCGACCACTCTGTGCTTTTCACAACGTCCGCTCCCACAGCACCGAAGACTGTCAGGAGCTCAAGCTGCTCCGCGACGAGCGCCAGAGCCGCCGGGACAACCGCAATGGCCGCGGCGCCGGCCGCGGAGGTGGCCGCAGCGGCAACCGCTGGGACAGCCGCAACAATAATGGCAACTACCGCCAAGGCTGGCGCGACCAGCCTCGTGAGGCCGTCTGGCGCGACCAGCCTCGTGAGGCGAACCCTCAGGCCAATGCCGCTCTCCCGCCACTGCCGCCGCCACCCCGAAGGAACGACGTCAACCAGCCTGACGAGGGTGCTGGGGGCTACTAGGAGCCTCGCGCGGTCGCCTGCATCCTTGGCGGGTCCCAAGCCCCCGCGTCCATCCGCCACTTCAAGCAGCTCTCTCGCGAGGTGTATTCCGCCCTCCCGAGGCCAGAGGCTTCACGGCCCCTCAAGTGGTCGCAGTACGCCATCACCTTCGACTCCAAGGACCACCCCAAGTCCACGGCCTCCGCAGGCGCGCTCCCCATGTTGTGCACTCCCACCATCAGCAATGTCGCGGTCACCAAGACCCTCATCGACGGGGGCGCCGGCCTCAATGTACTCTCCATCGAGACCTTCAAGACGCTCCAGGTGCCCTACGACCAACTGACGCCGACCAGGCCCTTTTCCGGAGTGACTGATGTCTCCACCATTCCACTGGGGTAAGTGCGCCTTCCCGTCACCTTCGGCACCCGCAAGAACTACCACACCGAGCTCATCGACTTCGACGTGGCTCACATCGGCCTGCCTTATAATGCCATCTTGGGCTACCCAGCTCTCACCAACTTCATGGTGGCCACCCATCACGCCTACAACGTCCTCAAGATGCCCGGCTGCAGCGGCATCATCATAGTCGCCTGCGACGAGAAGGACGCAGCCAGCACCCTCGAGCGTGCCTACAAGGCTGCCACTGTCGCGCATCCGGCCGACGAGGACGCGGCCGAGCCTTCCGAGGCCGCGCCCGTGAAGAAGAAGCAGTTGTTCTCTCAGGACCGCGCCGAGACGAAGAAGGTGTCGGTGGACGGCAGCGGCTCCGGCCCTGCCTTCACCATCGGCACAGGCCCCCCTCCTGCATAGGAGAGCGCGCTCGTCACCTCCTTTCGGGCAAACTCGGATGTTTTCGCTTGGAAAGCATCCGACTTGTCCGGTGTGCCGAGGGAGGTGATCGAGCACCACTTAGCGGTGTGCCCCAATGCACGCCCGGTCAAGCAGAAAGCACGGCGCCAGGCGCCAGAGAAGTAGGAGTTCATCATCAAGGAAGTTCAGAAGCTCCAGGAAGCCATAGTTGTTCGTGAGGTGCGCCATCCCGAATGGCTCGCCAACCCAGTCGTCGTCCCCAAGAAGGGCGGCAGGGAGCGCATGTGCGTCGACTTCACCAGCCTCAACCAGCTCTGCCCTCGTGACCCCTTCCAGCTGCCGCGAGCTGGCCAGGGCGTTAGCCCTGTCTTCGGCAGCACGCGCATGCCCTTCGGGCTGAGGAATGTCGGCGCCTCTTTCCAGAGGCTAGCGCCCTTCGCACCTGGGCCTCGTGAGCCTCCTGCCCCTCGCGAGCTCCCAGGGCCTCGTGAGCCTCCTGCCCCTCGCGAGCTCCCAGCGCCTCATGAGCCCCCTGGCCCCAGAGGAGCGGACTCCCTTGGCGTGCCTCGCCAAGTGGTCTGACGTCACTACAGCGCGGTTCTGCCAGGTGTGCCCGACGCGTCGCCTCTCACCGCGCCTCTCGAGCTTCGCTCCCGGAACCCTATCCTTTTGGTTGTGTAATGAATTTTGCTGATTTCACCCTGATGAGTCATGTTACCTGCTTAATCGCCTGTTAAGTTCGGTGTCGACCGGAGAGCGCCATGCGCTCACGACCCCTCCCCTGGCTGGTTCCGTGAGCGGGGGCTACTGCACGGTGCCTGTGCTCGGGTCCGTCCCTGCAGTGCCGCAAAATCCAAGCGACTGAGCTCTGGCTCGCGGGCCTGCCCCCGTGCACGTCACCTCACCAAGGTCCTTGGTGCCTTACCTCCTCGCGCAACGGCCACGGGCGAGCTAGCGAGCGCGTGACGCTCCCCCCATTGTGAAATATTTCAACAGGCAGTTCCTCAGGAGGCGGGCTGCGTGAGGTCCTCGTGGGCGGTCTCTCGCGAGCCGGCCTTGCGAGGCGAAGACACTTCGAACGCCGAGCCTCGTGCGCATGTCTCGCGAGCGCGCCTGATGGGCGCGGCTCTGGAGCGGCAAAGGCTGGCTCGGCGAGTGGCGGTTCGCGTTGTGTCCATCCGCACGGCGGCAAGCAAGCCTACCGGCGAGACCCCCGTCTTCCTCGTTTATGGCGTTGACGCGGTTCCCCCTCCGGAGCTTAAGCACGGTCCCCTATGAGCCCTAGCCTTCGTCAAGGCGCGTCAGGACAGCTCGCGGGAGACCGACCTGCTGCTCCTCGAGGAAGGCCGCCGCCAGGCCGGCCTCGCGCCGCCGCTACAGCCGCGGCGTCCGCCCACGTACTCTCGAGGTCCGCGACCCCGTCCTGTGCAGAATCCTCTCCAGAGAGGGGCCCCACAAACTGTCACCAGTGTGGAAAGCCTTTTTGGGGTTACTCATGTCGCCAGGCCCGGCTCAGCCCGGCTGGAGTTGGAGGACGGAATTCTTGTGCCTAACGCCTGGAACATCCAAACACCTTTGCAAGTTCTACCCGTGACCATCACGCGTACGAACGAAATGGGGTTGTACACGCCCCGGAGCATCTCATTGCGTTCGCCTGATGGGCCCGCAAGAGCTCCCGCCCACGCCCAAGTGGAAGCCCCATGCTCCGCGCTGGCGGAACGATCGACCTGTGATCATACCCACACCCCTGTGGAAGCCCCATGCTCCGCGCTGGCGGAACGATCGACCCGTGATCATACCCACACCCCTGTGGAAGCCCCAAGCTCCGTGCTGGCGGAACAATCAACTGAGGGCGCCCCACGGGCTGCACCAACCTCAAGCTGACCCGTGCCGGACACGGCAGCACTCTCGTTCTCATTCCGATGTGTAATTGAGGGCGCCCCACGGGCTGCACCAACCTCAAGCTGACCCGTGCCGGACACGGCAGTCGCATCTCGTTTTAGTTATGTAACGGGTCGCTATCTTGCTTCAGTAAAGCTCGGTTTCTTACATGGCATTTCGTCTTGTCCTGGCCTCACGAGCCTCGCGCGCTCACGACGTCCCTCATGAGCCTCACACGAGCGGGGGCTGGACACGGTGTCTGTGCTCGGGTCAGTCCCAGCAGCGCTGAAAAACCCAAGCAGCCGGGCTCTGGCTCGCGGGCCTGCTCCCGTGCACGCCACCCCACCAAGGTCCTTGGTGTTTTGTTTCCTCGCGTGATGCCCAAGAGCGAATCGACGAGCGTGTGCTGCTCCCTTGTCGTTGAGTACTCTACATGCAGCTATATCAGGAGCGGGTTCATGGAAGGGCCTCGCGAGGGTGCCTCGCGAGGTGGCCCCATCAGGGCCCCAGGAAGCCAGCAGGCCCTGCCCCGGGAGATCGCGCGAGCGGAACCCTCACGACTCATCACACCGGCAGCGGCTATGGCCCGCTCAGGGGCTAGGTCCTAGCGACGCAGGGTGCCACGACAAGTAGAAAGAGCACAACGAGCTTTGAGGGAAAGCGTTACGAGGGCACGGGCGTTCGATACAGTCAGGAGCAAAGTACTTAAAATATTAAAGCATTGTCCTCACGCCCCCACGGGGTCACGATCAGCTATACGCAGGATATGGGGAAAGACCTAAGAAGACATGTCGCCATCACCGCCGCCGCCACCACCATCGTCACCCCCCTCAACTCCGCTCGAGCTCTCGCCAGGAGCGAAGTGCTCATGCAAGGCATCCACGTGGTCCTCCACCGCCTTCCCAAGAGTGTCGCGGATCTCCTCCGGGACGGGAGCTATCACCTTGCCGAAGTCAAAGTTGGGGTCGGCATCCAGAAGATGGCTGAAGATGCGCGTCGCGGCCTGGGTGAGGAGGTCGCGGCTCTCCTCCTCGATGATTCCGCCTACCTTCTTGGCGCCCTCCTCGAGCCGCTCCACGAGCTTGGTGAAGAAGTCGAGGTAGCTGCCGTCGTGGGTCTCGAGGGGGCTGCTGACGTCCTCCTTGCAAATGGAGCCCAAGGCGCGGCGAGCCCGGAGCTCGAGGGCGCGGAACATCTTAGAGCGCTGGAGTTGCCGCCCCCGCACTGGGGCCGCCTCGTCCCGTGCCTGCTCCACGACCGCAGTGACGCCCCCCACCTGCTGCTGGAGGGAGGACAGCTCGGCCTCGGCGTCGGCCCGGGCCTTTAGTGCGGACTCCCACCGCCTTTCGGCCTCGGCTAGCATCTCCTTAAGGCCCGCGATCTCGTGCTGGAACTCCTCGCGCTTGGCCTTGAAGCGGTCCTCCTGCCGCTTCAGCTTCTTGCTGTTCTCGTTGGCAAGCGCTTCGCGGCTCTGCGCAACCCTCCTGTCAGCGTCCTCCTGGATCCTCTCCGCCTTAGCCGCCAGATTGGCGTTGGCCTTGTCTAGGCGCTCGGCGTAGGAACTTTGGGCAGCGGACACCTCTCGCTCCAACATCTCCAGCCGCTCGCGCTCCAAGTCCTGCGCGGATGCCGACCGCGCGAGCTCCCGCTCACGGACGTCAAGGTCCACCTAGCGGGCCGCCAGCCCCTCTTCGAGGGCGGAGATGGCGTTTCTTCATGCCTGGAGTTGTCGCTCCAGCAAGGCGTTCTGGTCCTGGAGCTCCTTCCCGCGGGCCTCCGCCGCCTCGCGCCGCCTGTCGGCCTCGTCGGCCTCCCTGACAGCGTTCTCAAAGATCTCCTTCGCGTCCTGGGCGGCCTTTTCGCGCTTCTCCCGCGCGGTGTCGTCTTGACGGCTGCTCAGTTTGATGGCCACATCAAGCTGGTGCCACCTCTCCGCGAGGCGCTGGTGCTCCTCAATGATGCGCGCTTCTTCCGCCTGGAGGTCTGCTTCCAGCTGGTCAAGGGCAGCCCTGGCGCCCTACAGGGCCCCGCGCTTGAGCACGGCGCTGCCACTCACGAACTGCAGGGCCCAACCGGTGTACGCCCGAGCGTTGCCCTCTCGCGAGGGCACGGCGCTGCCGGTCGGGAGCGAGGAGCTCGTAGGGGTCCCCTCTTCGTTCCGATGGGGTGATGCACCCCGTGGACTTGGTGACCCCCCGGCCCGCGGGGCCCCGCGCGCGGTCGAGTCCGGCTGGACCCCTGCGACATCACCGTCGCCAGTGTCCCGGGTGTAGAAGCCGGCGTCCCCGCCTCCGTCGTCGTGATTTCCGCTCCGGCAGTGGGCGCCCTAGGAGCTGCGGAGCCGTCCCTCGACGACGCCTCCCGAGGCTCGCCTGCTCGGGTCCCCCGAGCCGCGTCCTCCCGCGGGTCAGAAGGGACTGCCTCCCCCTCGGCCCTCGCGAGGTCAGCCTCGACGGCGAGGCTGCTGGTGCTCTCCTCACGCCCCTCGGTCCTAGCAACCGGCAGTGTAGCCCCCGCCAGGCCTGGGGACCTTTCCTCCTTCTTCTTCTTCTTGCTCGAGGAGGTCCTGGAGAAGGGAAGAGAAACAAGGACTCAGGCGCACGCGACACAACGGGCGTAGGAGAAAAGAAGGCATGCGCTTACTGGTCCCTGGCAAACCACCTCCTCTTCTTCAGCGGCCACGGAGGAACGTTGCTGTTGCCGCCTTCACAGGGCCCTCCCTCGCGATCGAGCCCCCTCTCGGGAGGGCCGTGGGACCCGTCTTTGCCACCGCCTCCGGAGCCCCGCAGCTTCGCAGCTGTCGCGCGGGGGCTTCCCACGCCCTCTACCCGGACGGACGCGGCAGGCGTGGCCTTAGGCGGGGTGGTGCCATCATCGTTCTCAAGCTCGCGGATGAGTCGGCGACGGGCCGGTCGAACCGGGCCGCCTCCGCCCCCCGCAATACCCGCCAAGGCCCCGGTGCTACTATTCTCGCCTGAGCCAGGGACCACCAGAAAGGGGTTGTCCCGGGGCCCTTCAAGGCCCTCTGGAAGTGTCCCCCACTGGTCGAAACGCGGCATCGAGCCGGCCAGCGCCTCCTTGTTCGTGTAGCGATACAAGGGAAGCCCATCCATGGGTGGCTCGCTCGTCTCTTCGCTGGTCAAGGCTTGGAGCATCCCGTTCAGCACCTCCGGCAGCAAGCTGTCTGTGCTCAGCCGCGTCGGGTCCTCTGGGCCGGTGAAGGCCCACATTGGGCAGGAGTGCCTCTGGAGGGAAGCAATGCGGCGCCGGAGGAACTCCCTCACGACCATGACCACCGTCACTTTCGCGGCCCTCAGCTCGGCCAACCTCTTCCATACCCGCGCCAGCCTCGGGTCGGCGAGCCTTTCGTGCCCCCACCCAGAGCTCCTCACCGCCAGGGACGACGACGGCTGCAGCAGGGGGCTAGATTGGGCCGCGTCCACGTACACCCATTGCCGCCTGAAGTCCTCGACCCTTTTGGCAAGCATCATGTCAATACCGTCGCCCACCGTCTCGTCTGCGATGCGGAACAAGACGCATCTGGAACATTGGTTCGCCACGGTCAGCTGCAGGCTGAAGAAGTGGCGGAAGAGCGCCACCGAGGGCGTCACGCCCAAGAAGGCCTCGCATAAAAAGGCAAAGGCAGAAAGAAGAAGTACGGAGCTCGGCTCGAGATGCAGCGCATGGACTTGATAGTGGGAAAGGGCGGCGTTAAAGAAATCAGAGAATGAGGGTAGCAGGCCCGCGAAGAGCGCCGGAAGGAAGAGGATGGTAGCGGTGGCATCGAGGTCGTAGGCCGGGCGAGAAGCCGGCCAGATGCGAGTGGCCCCCCATTCGTTGGAAGCGGCCGCGGTCATTGGAAGCACCTTGCTGACCCCTCGGCGTTGACGATTGTGGGCCTACTCAGGGCGGGCTCAAGCACCGCCCCTTCAACCTCCCTATTTGCTATCTCTTCTTCCCTTCCAGGGGGCGACATGGCGGCCCTCAGGGTTTGGGCGATGGAGTTGTGGGAAAGGTAGAAGGAACCGTGCGTGGGAAGGAAAGGCGCACAGGGGTGGAGCGTATGAAGGAAGGCGATGATGGCCTCGCACCACCCGCGCCAGGATTTATGTCAGCGCGGCGGTTACCGAGGCATCGTGGGGAAGTGGGGGCATCCCCCGTCACATCGTGCGCCCCTCAGTAGGTGGGAACGCACGCGCCGTGGGCCCGGGGGCTACTGTCGGGCCCATGGAACCCGGGGTATCCAGGCCCATCTGCCTTTGGCCCAGGGCGCAACGCCTGGCGTGGGCCCAACGGGCGCCCCAGACCAAAGTCACCTTGTGAGGCTCCGGCCTCCCGATGGCTCCGGCCTCCTGAGGACCCCTCCTCAGGGAGCGGGCAAGCGGGACTCAGCAGCAGTTCCACCCGAGGCCCCCTCACGAGGCCGCCTCACGAGGCCCCCTCACGAGGCGGTCTCCCCGAGGCCACCTCCCGAGGCATCCTCCCGATGGCTTACAAGGCAAGGAAGATCTGGCTCGGTCGTGCGGTCTCTGCCCACCACGTGGGTGACGCGCGCGGCGATGAACGACGACAGAAGCCGCGCCAGCAGGCGCGGATGAAGAAGGTTTCCTCTTTTGTGTTAAGGGAGCAGGGCCAGCTATCTACTCCCCAAAGCGACCCCAAAGGTTGCCCGATCGGCGAAGGAAGACCAAGACGACGGGCGCGCAGGGCGGAGGTCATCACCGAGCCCACCGGCGCGTCATGGATCATGCTTTGGCAGGCGAAGACCACCTTTAGTCAGGATAGCCTGAGCACCTGTCCCCTTTCAAAATCGCCAAGTGTGGCAACCCTTCTCGCCTAAGTTTCCAGGGGGAAGAGGACCAAGGTTGATATAAAGGGCAGTGCTACCATTGTAGGAAGGACGGCTGGAGAAGAACCCTAGTCCTCATCATCCTCAACCTTGTACTCTCTCTCTCTCACCAGAGCAATACCAATCAAGCAGGAGTAGGGTCTTACACCGCAAGGTGGCCCGAACCTGGGTAAACCGCCGAGTCCCCGCTCCGTCCCTCGCTAGCGCGCTCTCGCCGTTGCCTCGCCGTCGCTTAGTCGTGGTAGGAGACGAAGTGGTAGAACGAGCTCACCCCAGTGTTCGAACCTTTGGGTCCCCGGAGCCCAACTTCCGACAAAATCATCCTTTTGTAAGGAACTCCTTGGCCTCTAGTTGAAACGCTTCTTTGGGGGATCCGGAGAAAAGGGGGGAGCCCTGGCCGAGCTAGGTCGTGCAACGGGACATCGACCATGTAGAACCACTCCGTGGCCCAGATGTCAGTATCCTCTCTAGGGGTACTGGTTGGGTTCCCGGTCTCGGCAATACGGCACACCTCGGCTGCTCCCACCTCATGAAGTTTCCCATCTCGGGAACGAGCCATCAGGCAAAAATACTTCCTCCATAGCCCGAAGTGCGCCTCGCATCCGAGGTACATCTCGCAGAGGGCGATGAATCCCGCGATGTGTAGGATGGAGTTGGGCGTGAGATGGTGGAGTTGGATCCCGTAGAACTCAAGTAGACCCCGGAGGAAGGGATTGTAGGATCGAAAGTATGTCTAGAGGTGGGGGTGATTAGACTACTTGACCAAATAAAAACTTATCTTTTTCCCAATTTTAGTTGTAGGCAAGTTTTAGCAATTCTACCAAGTCAAGCAACACCCTACACATGCAAGTCTATGAGTTGTGCAGCAGAAAATAACGACTTTGCATATGAGCGTAAAGGAGGGGTTGGAGAAATCAAACGCAATGAAGACACGGTGTTTTTGGCATGGTTCCGATAGGTCGTGCTATTGTACGTCCACGTTGATGGAGACTTCAACCCACGAAGGGTAACGGTTGCGCGAGTCCACGGAGGGCTCCACCCACGAAGGGTCCACGAAGAAGCAACCTTGCCAATTCCACCATGGCTTACGTCCACGAAGGACTAGCCTCACTAGGGTGGATCTTCACGAAGTAGGTGATCTCCTTGCCCTTACAAACTCCTTGGTTCAACTCCACATGATCTTGGAGGCTCCCAAGTGACACCTAACCAATCTAGGAGACACCACTATCCAAAAGGTAATAGATGGAGAACCATTTCGGTTGCACTGAAAAGTTAGGGTTTGGCTTTGGCAATGTGTGTGATCAACTCGGTGAGTTCGGGATGTGGAAATTCGGTGGGACCGAGATGATGCTTTTAGGGTTTTGGATAAAAGTGATGTGGAGAAATGTGTGAGGGTTTTGGAGCAATACCACTAAGCACTTGAGCAATTGAGTCATGATCAAAACCTCATCCCCTTTTAATAGTATTGGCTTTCCTATGGACTTAATGTGATCTTGGATCACTTAACCAAAAATGAAGAGTCTTGGAGCTTTGCCAATATTTGTCCTTAGCATTTTGAGGGGTCCACACTCACTAGTCCTTGCCATGCCAATCATTGATCTTCTTTGAAAACTAATATCAATGAGCATTAGATCAATGACATGTATGTTGTTATTAATTACCAAAACCACCCGGGGATTAGTTGCACTTTCAGGGATGAATGGGAAATTCAATGCCTCGCAATAAAAAAGGAACAAAACATACCCTCTCCTCTCCATGCGCTTGCCCGTTTATGGATATTAAATCGGGGCGAGTGGGAGTTAGATCAGAATCTGGCAAGTAACCTTGAGTGGCGAGCTAGTTCAATCGGAGGCGGGAGAAAGAGCAGCTCCCCCAGTCCCCTTTGAGGGGGCCATGGGGACGCGCCGACGAACCCGCGTCGTTCACCATTGACAAGGCTCTCGAGGCTAAAATTTTGAGGAAGGGTTTCTTGTTTGGTCGAGCGGGGGAAGATTTGGAATGCGCGTCTTCGCCACGGCTTTGGGTCGTGCACCTATTAAATAAAGCAAAGGTGATGCTTCGACGCCTGACCTTAAAGTGGCCAGTTCCCCAAATGGCTCGTGAATCTAAAGGGAATTCTTTTTACCGAAGGGGGCCGCGCGTGGTGGGACCGGATCACTAGAAAGGTATTCGAATTGTGATGACCTCGGTTTCCCGGAGAGTGAATACCAAGGACGTATTGTGGACCTGACGATGGGAAGGAACTCACCTGCCGAAGCCGAAGACCCCAAGCCAAAGTCATCCGTCCGAGGAAAATTGTTGTCCCCGGCTCCGAAGTCAAGTTCAAGGGCTACTGACGGTGTCTTGGACTAAGGGGTACCAACCTAGTTGGCCCACAGTCCATGGGCCGAGCTTATGGCTCACCGATCTCATAAGGAAGGACACCGGGAGTCTCGAACCTTGGCGTGGTGAAGATGGGCTCTGCCGAAGGCTTGGCGTGTACCCCAAGGATTGCTCCGGCTATTGGCGTGTGTTTCTCCAGCTAGCAACCGACCATATGTAACCCTAGATACCCCCAGTACCTATATAAGCTGAGGGGTTTAGTTCGTGGACCGGATTGATTACTACTCACCTTAGGATTAGAACACAACATACGATCTCGAGGTAGATCAAGCCTGTACTCAATACATCATCATCAATACAATCAAAGCAGGACATAGGGTTTTACCCCTTTGAGAGGGTCTAAACCTGGGTATATAATGCCCCCTTCGTCTCCTGTTACCCATCGATCCGAGATCTACAGCTCGGGGCCCCCTACCCGAGGTCTGCCGGTTTTAGTACCGACACTGACCATTTATCCGATGTCGCTACGTGATGAACGTGGCTCATCTCCCGAAGGGCTCTCTTTCATTGATTCCTTGATGGATGAGTTTCGTAGATCATTAAGATCTCGCACTCGTCGGATGATATTGCTGGACGCTTGTTATGTGATTCAGTGTTGTTGAGGAGTTCTTCCCCTCCCTTTGCCACCTGTTTAACCACCCAGCAAGCTCTAAGGCTATGAGTTGGGTTTGCGTTCAACAAGATAGAGTGGATTGGACATGGTTGATCCAGGAGTGCGTCAAGGGCGGTTTTGGTTCCTGTTACAAGCCTCTTTCTTTTCCGTGATGACTCTTCCACTTTAGGGCGTCGAATGCACTCATTTGGACGTGTATGCCTATCGTGGTTCGCTTCTTCGACACGGATTGAATCCCTCTATTCTTTTTGAGACAACCAGGCGTCCTCCATGACGCAGAATCTTGATACCAATTCCGATAGTTTGGAAAACGTTTGAACTCGTTGGCGAGCGAGGGCGTTCAAGATGCCCTCATCTTGGCAATTGTGTCGAAAAGCCGCCAAGACTTCTAAGTCACAGCAATCTGGAATTTTGTTCTTGACGAATAGGAATCTCATCCAGAATTGTCGAGCTGTCTCACGAGGTTATTGTTTGGTGTAGATTAGGTCCCAGACATCGCGTGGTCCCGAATTACTCGGGCAATACTCGATGTGGGGGTGGGTGGGATCAAAAATTTGACCCTGGCCTGTTGTAGGGTTGACGCTCAGAGGTGCTCCTCCCGAGATTGTTGTGCCGAAGCCGAACCGGCCGTGCCGACTTTTGGGTCTAAGCTCCAAGCTCCTTCCCATTATTCGGGTTTACCGTCCTCCATCGGTTGGTGTGTCGGTACTTGGTTCATATGCACGTGAAGATCCTCGATCGAGTTGACCAGCGGGAATCAACCGACGATGATTGTGGGGATTAGTACGCGTGGAGATCGTCGAGGTGGGTTAGCACACGAGAGACAAGATTTAGACAGCTTCGGGCCCCGAGAAACATCATTCGGTAATAGTTCTACATGATGTTTGTGGCTAGGTCTTATTCCGTATGCTCATGGGGGAGTCGCCGTTATGAGACGGCTCTCCTCTAGTTGTGTCTAGCCGTCTAGATTCTAGAGGTTCTCTAGGTTCTGCCCTCTTGGGGCGCCTTGCCCCTCCTTATATAAGTTGAAGGGGCCAGCTTACATGTAGAGTCCTAGTAGGATACGAACTAGTCTCATATTTTATTACAAGCCGGATATTAGTCCGGGTCTTATTTAAACAGTTGGAGCCGGCCTGCTGGGCCACCCTCATGTCGGCCCACGTTCTACCTCCGTGAGGGTACCCGTGTCCCATATCTACGACAGTAGCCCCCGAGCTTTTGGGTGACTCGAAGAGTCGGGCAGAAGGTCTTGATTTGTTGATGCCTTTGTCTTCCTGGGACACGGAGCTTTTGCTGAGTCGTTGACGTTATGGATGCCAAAATGTGGATGAAGAGATTGCCGGCTCACGAGTGTCGAGGTTGCCGGGTCATGAGCATCGAGGATGACGAGCCGATGAAGCCGGCTAGTCACGAGCATAGATGTTGCCGGGTGGCAGGCGTTGATGGTGCCGGGTTGCAGACGTTGATGCTGCTGGGTTGTCTTTCTAGGCTGGTTCCTCCCAGGCCGGGTCTTCCCTGGCCGGGTCCTCCCAGGCCGGGTCTTTCTGAATTTTCTTCTACTTCAATAGCATATATATATCATCTGTAGCCCCCAAGCTCCGAGGTTATCATCTCGTGATGACTTGGTGCTTGCTTCTGTAAATATAGCTTTAATTACTGTAGCCCCCAAGTGTCGGGTTGTCTTGCTTGCACCAGCTCAGAACTTCAAATAGTGTAGCCCCCAAGCGCCGGGTTGTTTAGTCCTGCAACAATCCGGGGTTCTGTGAACTTGTGTTTTGGTAACGAACAAAGTCCGCTTTTCCACAAATTCTGGCTTGATAGCCCTCGAGGCTCGAGGTGACTCGAGGAGTCAGCTTGAGACTCTTTGTTCCTGAAATAAAACACATGAATGCATGCATTACACCGTTTTGTGATGTATGAAACAAAATTAAATGATAATTTCAGTGACTTTGTCAACTTGTGTTCAAGTTGTTAATCATCCGAATCGACTAAGTAGGCTTTCGCGTGGACGTTTTTCATGCAAATGATATGTCTAGGGTCAACAAACTCCATGATAGGCATCAGAGTCGATTGACAATATCATACGCACTACTTGGTCAGCTACGAGTTGCATCTGACTTAGTAAAGAACGAACGTAAAATTATTTTGCTGATAGGTAGGGTGCCCATGTTTGAACTGCGCATCGTGGCAAACTAGTCCTCTTTGGTAACCTTACGACTCAACTTTTTTTTTTAGAAGAAACGATAGCCCCTGAGATTAACTCAAGGTACAACTTTATTTATCGATGAAAGTAAAATAAATATGAATTTTAAGCATGAAAATAACTTAGCTGTTAATGATGCGGCATATGCCGGCGGAGGGTTGAGGGCGACTCATCGAAGTCGGCCGCCGTGGGATCAAAATCAACCACAACGGACTCGCCGAAGCCGGAGACGGTGCGGTCTGAGTCGGCGATTGAAACCGGAATCAATGGAGCCGGATGCGGCGTGATCCGAGTCGGTTGGTCGGAGCCGGAGAAGGTCGTGCTGACATTAGATTGTTGCCGGCGTTGTTGATATAGTAGTCGGTCACGGAGGTGTCGAAATCGTCTGGGTCATAGTCGAGGATGATCGCGGCGAAGAGGAAGTCACCACCCGCGGCGAGTCGAAGCTGCTCGCGGCGAGTCAAAGCTGCTCGCGGCGATGGCGAGGTAGGCTGAATCCTCCGGACCCGGCAGCCAGCTCGTCGATTCCCCAATATACGTGCTCCATCGTGCGTGCGTACGTACAAGCTGACTACTAACCTGGCAGCTTGACAGATTTTTGTTGTTGTATGGACTATGGAGACGTGGTGGGTTTGGATTGCACTCACGTGAGTAATAGTAGTACTCAGTATATATCTTCTCCTTTTTCACGTGGAGATGTGGTACGTACAGCAGTAAAACTACTTGGACTCTTTTTTTTTCTTTTGAGGTATGGCCACGTGACCAGCTGCCTTGGCTTGCTTGCCAACCCGATCTCTAGGCCATACATGGGAGTACTAGTATGGATCAGAGTGGTCAATTAATTTTTGCTGGCGTCCATATAGACCATGTTCGACTCACACTTTGATTAGCCCACGCATCAGGTCACAGATTAGGAAACTGAGATCAATTGACACGTAGGTGACGGACAAGAGATTTTCACCCAGAATTCTGGAAGCCGACGGGGACGCGGGCGTCGGCCGGAACGCTGGAAGCCGGCGCGGGCGCGGGTGTCGGCCGGAACGCTGGAAGCCGACGCAGATGCGGTTTGTTGGAGCTTGCGAGGGGCAATGTTGATGTCAAGTCCCTGGGCGTTGGTACGGCGAGTCGCCGCCGTTTGTTGATGTTTGTTGATGAAGATTGGACCCATCGAAATCTGAATCCATGCGCACGAGGCCCCACGGTGGGCGCCAATGTCGATGTTGTTTACCAGCGGGTATCAACCAACGATGATTGTGGGGACTAGTATGCGTGGAGATCGTCGAGGTGGGTTAGCACATGAGAGACAAGATTTAGACAGCTTCGGGCCCCGGGAAACATCATCCGGTAATAGCCCTACATGTTGTTTGTGGCTAGGTCTTATTCCGTATGCTCATGGGGGAGTCACCGTTATGAGCCGACTCTCCTCTAGTTGTGTCTAGCCGTCTAGATTCTAGAGGTTCTCTAGGTTCTGCCCTCTTGGGGCGCCTTGCCCCTCCTTATATAAGTTGAAGGGGCCGGCTTACATGTAGAGTCCTAGTAGGATACGAACTAGTCTCATCTTTTATTACAAGCCGGATATTAGTCCGGGTCTTATTTAAATAGTTGGAGCCGGCCTGCTGGGCCACCCTCATGTTGGGCCACATTCTACCTCCGTGAGGGTACCTGTGTCCCATATCTACGACAAGTTAGGAGAGAGGGCGCAAGGCTCGACTATAAGTTTGAGATCGTTACACCTCGGCTCTTGAGGGAGGAGGTGCGATCCGATGTGTTTCTCCTCTTCAGTTGATCCGATGACTTGAGGTTTCGGCGTAGAAGACAGGCCGTCTTGGGTTTGATCGTTGACCGATACCTCCAATTTTCCGGAGCGACCATACATCGGAACCTGTATGGGCCACCAATGTCAGTGCTAAAATTGGCGGATCTCGGGTAGGGGGTCCCGAGCCGTGGGTCTAGGAACAATGGTAACAGGGGACAAGGGAGACGATGTTTTACCTAGGTTCGGGCCCTCTTGAAGAGGTAAAACCCTACGTCCTGCTTTGATTGTATTAATTTGATGGGGTATAGAGTACAAGATGATCTAACTTGAGATCGGATGATTGTGTTCTAAACACTAAGGCTCGTAATCGTGGCCCTAAAGGATAAACCCCTTGGCTTATATATGCACCGGGGGTACCTAGGTTACACATATGGTCGGTTGCCAACTAGGAATAAACACGCCGACTACTAGAACTTTCCTTGAAGTATACACCAAGTCTTCGGAAGTTTCCATCTTGCTCACGCCGAGGGCCACAGCTTCGGTAGTCCTTCCTCCAGTGGTCGGTGAGTCATCAGCTCGGCCCATGGACGACAAGCCGTACATGTTGGTACCCATTAGTACAGTACACCCTCACCAAGGCATGGCAGAAAACCTTCTTTTATTACAAAGACACTTCTCCTGCCGGTGAAAATCCTTTGTCGGGTTATCGTGTTGACTGACTTGCATACAACGAGCAGATAAACTCGTTTGCCTTGCCTGAAGAGTGGCAGAAACTGGCTCCCATTTATAAGAGGATCAAGGCATTGCTAGATCATGGATTGAAAGCCACGGATCTGACCCGGTGCTGGGTTGGATGGCATATTCAACCTCTTAGTGTACGGTCTCGTTTGTTCTATCAGTTATGAGCCGGCCTGATGACGATATGCGCTACTCTTCTGAAGAACTGGAGCCATCGAAGGTTGCCAAAACTGCCAAGAAGATCCTACGTGAACCTCTCAAGGAGATAGAAACCATGGGTCTTGCTTCTTTCGAGGCCAGCAACCCGGCTCCTGCGGTATGTGAATTTTGCTTTGCATTTTCTTCCTTGTACCTTTCCTTTCTTTTGTTATCTCATAAGAAATCCAGTTCTTCTCTTTTCAGCCCGATGACGACTTCTGGAAGACCGACTTTGAGCCTCCAACCACTCCAAAGGAAGAGATGGTAGAGGAGGAAGAAGAAGTCGATGAGGTAAAGGAACTTGACTCTATTGGCCGGCTTCATAATGAACTTGTTGACGCCAACTCTCCACAGGATAATATTGGGACCAATAACCCGGCTGATAATGAGGTAACTCCTAGTACCTCTGATACTGAAACCCTTGGCAGGAGGAAGACCCGGCTGGCTGTAAGAAAGGTACCTTTTTCTCATCCATCAGCTTATCTGGACTCGCACTTATCTTTGAAGAAAATACAACATGCTTAGAGCAAGAAAAGGAGGACCCGGAGCTCTAATTCAGAAGGTCCACTCAGTGAAGGTCTCCCTCTTGGGCTCTCTCCTCGTCGGGTCCGTAGGAAGGAGCAGTTAAATCCAACTTCTTCTCATCCAAGAGCCGGTCAGATGAAAGCTCCAGTGAATCCATCAGACCCAGGGTACCATACTTCATCACCCTCATCTGAGGCATCCAGCGCCAGCCTGCTATCCGACTTTACTATAAATGTTGGGTAAGTTTATAAAACTTGCCATGTAATATCAATTGTTCTTTTCTCAATTGCTTTGTACTCATTGGAGCAGGGCCAAGGCGATCTTGAAGGAAAAACCGGGTTCTTCTTCCGCGGCTGCAACTGATGTGATGATGACCACTTCAAACATTCCAGAGACCGTCGTTGATGACCCAACTATGACCGAGCCGGCTTTCCATGACCAGGCTCCTACGGAGTTTGCCGCCGAAGGTGAAGAAAAGGAAGACCTGGCCACTAATAAGCCGGCTGCCACTCAAGCGGCTCAAGATGATGTGGTGATTACTACTGAGAAGTATAATCCACCACCCAGTACCACCAATGTCTTATCCAAGATGTTTGTTCAGGAGAAACCGACTTTGCATCAAGAGCCGGCTCATGAAACCAACATGTAAGCATATGAAGAGATGAGTGTTGCAACTCTTCATCAACAATATGAGAGTCGTCTTGCGCAGAACCGAGACCATGAAGGTGCACTAGTTGCACTGATGAAGAAAAAAATATGAGGTACATCCTTTTCCCTTATATTCATATATATTTGTAGCCCCCAAGCTCCAAGTTTTTCACCTGGTGATGACTTGGTGCTTTGCATAAAGTAGGATTCCAATTGTGTAGCCCCCAAGTGTCAGGTTGCTACCCTACAGCAACTTGGGACTTATTTTGAAAACTTATAAAATTGAAACTTCAAACTATGTAGCCCCCAAGTGCCGGGTTGTCTGCCTGCAGCAGCCTGGGACTTTAGTATTTTCAATATAAAGCTTCAAATAGTGTAGCCCCCAAGTGTCGGGTTGCCTTGCCTGCAGCAACCTGAGACTTTACTATTGACTTTGAACTGGTTTTTAAATTGACATGCTGTAGCCCCCAAGCGCCGGGTTGTCTTGCCTACGACGATCCGGGGTTTGCATAACAATCTAACTTTCAAATTTGTACATTGCAGAAGTCCACTTCATAGGCATATGAGGAAATCATCAGGCTGAGGCAAGAACTTAAAATGGAAGCCGGCAAGCACGCAAAAGCAGAGCAGCTAGCTCATGAAGCGCAAGAAGTCGCCCGCCAAGCTACACAAGATCTTGAGAACGTCAAGTCAGAGGCATCGCAACACGAAGAGATGTGGATGCAATGAGCAGAGGAGGCGGAGAAGAAACTCGGTGAAGTAGAGGCCGACTTCTCGAGCCTTAAAAAGATGTTGAATGAAATCTGCGTGCTTGTTTTTGGTAAGCCGGCTTTCTCCCGTAGTTGTTGCTTGAACCCGACCAAAGTTGCACTGACCCATGGATACCATCTCCTGCTGTTCTAAACTGTTTGTTTTGCTTCAAGTAAAACCAGCGGCGAAAACCTCAAAGTGCCTGAGCAGAAAGTGAAGGCTCTGTATACGCTTGTCAAACAACTGTTCATTGGAGGTGCCGCCGCCATTAATGATGTAAGAGGCTGGGAGAAATCGCCTCAACAACCGCAAGCTTTGCTGGGGGAGCTGTCCACTGTCCCAAAGTGGATTGAACATCTGAAGCTTTCGGCCTGCCGCAAAGGGGTAATGCGTGCCATGACACTGGCCAGGGTGTATCATCCTGAGATGAACCCGACACTACTGGCTGGCGGCTATCCTGAGTTCAAGGTGGAGAAGACTCGCTTTACTGTAGATGATTTTCATGCAGTATTTAAGGAGACCCGACATCATGCTTCGGCAATTGCACGCGATATAGACTTGAAGAACTTTCAGCTGGAGTATGATGAATGCAACAGGCGTGTAGATGTGCCAAAACCAAAGCCTTTTGCTCTTATTTCACAGAACAAGGGTCCATTTCCTCTGCACCAGCCGGCTCCATCGACACTATCTGGCTCCAATACTCCAGTAGTGCCGGCTCCTCCCAAAGCAAGCACGCAAGGTGAGGACGATGATGAAAGGCCCATGGAAGCGTTAGCTTTAATCTATAGACCAGTTAATGATGTTGATGGCGCAGGAGTCGGCACAGGCGACGATGATGAAGCCAACAGGAACCAAGCCCCCAAGACCCAAGAGCAACAAGAGAAGCCGGCTGAGCAAGCTGTTGATGATCAGGCTGCTGCCGCCACAGAGAAGGAGAAAAACCCGGCGAGTTCTGCACCAAACGCCAGCAAGACTGCGGCCGGGTCTGAGACCCAAAATATAGCAGAGTAGAATCTTTTTCTGCAGAAAACAATGATATTTAGCCCAGATGGGCTTGTAATAAGTTAAAAATCTTGAGTGTAGCTTGGATATGTTTTCTCATACTTTATGAATTTTGGTGGATGAACTAAGTTAGTTTCATCAAAATCCCGACTAGCATAGCCGTTTTTGAATATATCTCTGTTTTTCATGAAACCGGTTCTCCTACCCCGGTAACAGATCTTGGCTTTTCTTAGGAGCCGACTTTTATAACCTTTTTGGTTTGTCCTTGCTTCTCTGTAAAGTCGACTTTCGCGTGACTTATTCTGTTGTTTTCAGCTTTGATAGGTTCGGGGTCAACTAAGGCCATAATAGGCATCAGAGTTGATTGACTTATCAAGCGCATAGCCGGGTCACATAATTGTGAGTGGCATCAAGCTTACAGGCAAGTATAACTGATATGTCTCCAACTTATCTATAATTTTTGATTGTTTCATGCTATTATACTATCATTCTTAGATACTTTATTTGCAATTTTATATCATTTTTGGGGACTAACCTATTAACTCAATGCCTAGTGCCAGTTGTTGTTTTCTGCTTGTTTTTGGTTTTACAGAAAATCTATACCAAGCAGAGTCCAAACGCTACGAAACTTTTTGACAATTTCTTCCTGGACAAAAGAGACCCTAGAAGCTTCGGGGGAGGGCCAGAAGACCTACGAGGAGACGACAAGGCAACAGGGCGCGCCCTGGGGGGTAGGCGCGTCCTGATGCCTTGTGGGCCCCACTTGGCTCCGTCTGACCTAATTCCACTTCTATAAATTCGCAAATATTCCAAAAAACCCAAAGAGCCAGACGATACAATTTTTCCGCCGCCGCAAGCCTCTGTTCTTCCGTGATCCTATCTGGAGGCCTTTTCCGGTACTCTGCCGGAGGAGGAATCGATCACGAAGGGCTTCTACATCAACCTTGCTGCCCTTCCGATGATGTGTGAGTAGTTCACCATAGACCTACGGGTCCATAGCTAGTGGCTAGATGGCTTTCTCTCTCTCTTTGATCTTCAATACAAAGTTCTCCATGATCTCCATGGAGTTCTATCCGATGTAATCTTCTTTTGCGGTGTGTTTGTTGGGATCCGATGAATTGTGGGTTTATGATCAGATTATTCATTGAAAGTAATTGAGTCTTTTCTGAACTTTATTATGCATGATTGTTACAGCTTTGTATTTCTCTCCGATCTATCTATTTGGTTTGGCCAACTAGATTGATTTATCTTCAGTGGGAGAGGTGCTTTGTAATGGGTTCAATCTTACGGTGTCCTCACCCAGTGACAGTAGGGGTAGCGAGGAACATATTTGTATTGTTGCTATTAAGTATAAAATGACGGGGTTTATTCATATTGCTTGAGTTTATTCTGTTTACATCATGTCATCTTGCTTAAAGCGTTAATCTGTTCATTATGAACTTAATACCATAGATGCATGCTGGATAGCAGTCGATTGGTGGAGTAATAGTAGTAGATGCAGGCAGGAGTCGGTCTACTTGTCACGGACGTGATGCCTATATACATGATCATTGCCATGAATAACATCATAACTATGTGCTTTTCTATCAATTGCCCAATAGTAATTTGTCTACCCACCGTATGCTATTCTTATGAGAGAGATGCCTCTAGTGAAAACTATGGCCCCCGGGTCTATTTAAATCATATTACTAAAACCCTAATTTACCTTGCTGCAATTATTTTACTTTTTATTTACTTTTCAATTTATACTTCTATCACTACCAGAATTGATCCTTGCAAATAACGAGTACAAGGGGATTGACAACCCTCTTGCCCGCGTTGGGTGCAAGTATTTGCTCTCTTGTGTGTAGGTACTGCTTGACTATGATTTGCTTGGTTCTCCTATTGGTTCGATAACATTGGTTCTCACTGAGGGAAATACTAGCCGCTACTATATTGCTTCACCCATCCTCTTCGAGGAAAATCCCAACGCAGCTCACAAGTAGCAGAAAGAATTTCTGGCGCCGTTGCCGGGGAGATATCATCAAATACCTACACGTCCCTTCACACAAATTATCATTTACTTGTTCTACTTTTTATTTGCTTTTATTAGTCTCGTTAAAAAAATTCAAAATTACAAAAAAATTGTGTGCTATATTTGCTTGTGCTGCCATGTGCCTTTTATTTGTGTGCATCTTCGCTTGCTAAAAATTATTGATATGGACCCTCATCCACTTGCTAATCTTTTCAAACAATCCAATTATGATGAACCAATTGCTAGTGAGTTGAGTGCACTTGATTATCTTTATGAAGTTTTGCTTGAAAATCGTGAATCCGAAATTTTTGATGAAGTGTTAAAAGAAGAAATTTATAAAGTGATTCATGATAGCTCCTCAAATGAAAAGCCTGATTGCAATGACGTTATTATAAATTCTATTAATATCAATTGTGCTAATGATATGCAGAGCTACAAGCTTGGGGATGCTAATTTTGTTATGTCCACTACTTATTGCAAAGATCATGATTGGGGTGATAATGCTTCTTATGATCTTGAAAAAAAAATTAAGCCTCATGATGAATATGTTATTGATAATAATGTTTGCAATAATATTGAAAGTGGGTTTGGAAGAGTATCAACTTTAGGTAAAAATAATCCCACATATTTGGAGAGTGTTCAATCTTATGAATTTTTTGATAAAAGTGGGTTTGGAGAGGTCATGACTTTAGTTGATGTTAATCCCACTATCTCGGAAGATTATAAGATTTGCTTGCATGTGGATCATGGAGAGAATATTTTATATGATAGCTATATTTTTGAATTTGAATATGATCCTACATGTAATTATTATGAGAGAGGCAAATATGGTTATAGGAATTTTCATGTTACTAAATCACCTCTCTTTGTGTTGAAAGTGTTAACGCTTCATTCTTTCTATTTGCATATGCTAGGTATTGCTTGTTTTGATAATTTATTTTCCTATAAAATGCCTATGCATAGGAAGAGGATTAGACTTAAGTGTGTTTGTTACATGTTATGTGATGCTCTCTTTGTGCTTCACTTCTTATCCTTCATGTGAGCATCAATAAATCACAAGTCTATCTTAATGGCTATAAAGAAAGAGCTTGTTGGGAGGCAACCCAATATTTATCTTTTGCTTTCATTTTATCTTTCTTGAGTCACATGATTATTGCTACTGTAATGATTGTGTTTTTATCTTTTAATTAGTGTTTGTGCCAAGTAATTGTTGGGGAACGTTGCATGGAAAACAAAAAAAATTCTACGCACATGCAAGATCTATCCATGGAGATGCATAGCTACGAGAGGGGGAGTGTGTCTACGTACCCTCGTAGACCGTAAGCGGAAGCGTTAGAACAACGCGGTTGATGTCGTCGAACAACTTCACGATCCAACCGACCGAGTACCGAACGTACGGCACCTCCGCGTTCAGCACACGTTCAGCTCGGTGACGTCCTCGACTTCTTGATCCAGCAAGATGGCGAGGTAGTGGATGAGTTCCGACAGCACGATGGTGTGGTGACGGTGATGGTGATGCTATCTCCGCAGGGCTTCACCCAAGCACTGCGAAAATATGACCGAGGGACGGAACTGTGGAGGGGGGCGCCGCACACGGCTAAGACAATGTTGTCTTGTTTGGGCGCCCCCTCTCCTCTATTTATATATGTGTAGGGGCTTGGAGTAGAAGGAATAGTGCCACGTGAACAGTACCACGTGAATAGTACCGCGTGAACAATACCACGTGAATAGTACACACGTGGACTTGGACTCCAAAGTCCAATCCTATTCCTACTAGGACTCTCTTTTTTTCCTTCCCTAGCTGCGTGGGCTTTTGAGGACTTGGTGCGCCTGACCCAATAAGGCCAGGACACCTCCCCTTAGCCCATGCCAGCCCTTGGGACGTCGTGGACCCACTTGTGGACTTCCGGACCCCTCCGGAATCCTCCGGAACCTTCTGGAAGCTTCTCGGTACAATACCGAAAAAACTGCACCTTTTTCCGGAACCCAAAATATGACTTCCCATATATAAATCTTTACCTCTCGACCATTCCGAGACTCCTCGTGACGTCTGGGATCTCATCCGGGACTCCGAACAACATTCGGTTACCAATTCACATAACTCATATAACACTATATCGTCAACGAACGTTTAAGCGTGCGGACCCTACGGGTTCGGGAATGATGTAGACATGACCGAGACGCCTCTCCGGTCAATAATCAATAGCGGAACCTGGATGCCCATATTGGTTCCTACATATTCCACGAAGATCTTATCGGTCGAACCGCAATGACAACATACGTAATTCCCTTTGTCCGTCGGTATGTTACTTGCCCGAGATTCGATCGTCGGTATCTCCATACCTAGTTCAATCTCGTTACCGGCAAGTCTCTTTGCTCGTTCCGTAATACATCATCCCGTAACTAACTCCTTAGTCACTTTGCTTGCAAGCTTCTTATGATGTGCATTACCGAGAGGGCCCAGAGATACCTCTCCGAAACACGGAGTGACAAATCCCAGTCTCGATCCATGCCAACTCAACTGACACCTTCGGAGATACCTGTAGAGCATCTTTATGATCACCCAGTTACGTTGTGACGTTTGATAGCACACAAGGTATTCCTCCGGTATTTGGGAGTTGCATGATCTCATGGTCGGAGGAACATGTATTTGACATTCAAGAAAGCAGTAGCAATAAACAGAACGATCATATGCTAAGCTAACAGATGGGTCTTGTCCATCACATCATTCTCCTAATGATGTGATCCCGTTATCAAATGACAACTCATGTCTATGGTTAGGAAATCTTAACCATCTTTGATCAACGAGCTAGTCTAGTAGAGGCTCACTAGGGACACGGTATTTGTTTATGTATTCACACATGTATTTAAGTTTCCGGTCAATACAATTTTAGCATGAATAATAAACCTTTATCATGAACAAGGAAATATAAAATAATAACAACTTTATTATTGCCTCTAGGGCATATTTCCATCAGTCTCCCACTTGCACTAGAGTCAATAATCTAGTTCACATCGCCATGTGATTAACACCCAAGAGTTCACTAGAGTCAATAATCTAGTTCACATCACCATGTGATTAACACTCAAAGAGTTCTAAGGTGTGATCATGTTTTGCTCGTGAGAGAGAAGTTTAGTCAATGGGTTTGCAATATTCAGACCCATGTGTACTTTGCAAATCCTTATGTCATACTGTAGATGCTGCTATCACGCTTTACTTGGAGCTATTCCAAATGACTGCTCCATTATACGTATCCGGTTTGCTACTCAGAGATATCCAGATTGGTGTCAAAGCTTGCATCGACGTAACCCTTTACGACGAACTCTTTATCACCTCCATAATCGAGAAACATTTCCTTAGTCCTTTAGTTACTAAGGATAATTTTGACCGCTGTCCAGTGATCCACTCCTGGATCACTCTTGTACCCCCTTTGCCAGACACGTGGCAAGGCACACATTAGGTGTGGTACACAGCATGGCATACATTATAGAACCTATGGCTGAGGCATAGGGAATGACTTTCATTCTCTCTCTATCTTCTGCCGTGGTCGAGCTTTGAGTCTTACTCAACTTTACACCTTACAATACAGGCAAGAACTCCTTCTTTGACTGATCCATTTTGAACTCCTTCAAAATCTTTTCAAGGTATGTACTCATTGAAAGTCTTATCAAGCGTCTTGATCTATCTCTATAGATCTTGATGCCCAATATATAAGCAGCTTCACCGAGGTCTTTCATTCAAGTATCCTTTTATGCCATCCAGAAATTCTATATCATTTCCAATCAACAATATGTCATCCACATATAATATTAGAAATGCTACAGAGCTCCCACTCACTTTGTTGTAAATACAGGCTTCACCGTAAGTCTGTATAAAACCATATGCTTTGATCACCTCATCAAAGCGTATATTCCAACTCCGAGATGCTTGCACCAGTCCATAGATGGATCGCTGGAGCTTGCACACTTTGTTAGCACCCTTAGGATCGACAAAACCTTCTGGTTGCATCATATACAACTCTTCTTTGAGAAAACCATTAAGGAATGCAGTTTTGACATCCATTTGCCAGATCATAAAATGCGGCAATTGCTAACATGATTCGGACAGACTTAAGCATCGCTACAGGTGAGAAAGTCTCATCGTAGTCAACCCCTTGAACTTGTCGAAAACCTTTCGCGACAAGTCGAGCTTTGTAGATAGTGATATTACCATCAGCGTTTGTCTTCCTCTTAAAAATCCATTTATTCTCAATGGCTTGCCGATCATCGGGCAAGTCCACCAAAGTCCATACTTTGTTCTCATACATGGATCATATCTCAGATTTCATGGCCTCAAGCCATTTGTCGGAATCTGGGCTCATCATAGCTTCTTCATAGTTCGTAGGTTCGCCGTTGTCTAACAACATGACTTCCAGAACAGGATTACCGTACCACTCTGGTGCGGAACGTACTCTGGTCGACCTACGAGGTTCAGTAGTAACTTGATCTGAAGTTTCATGATCTTCACCATTATCTTCCTCTCTTATTGGTGTAGGCATCACGGGAACGGTTTTCTCTGATGAGCTACTTTCCAATTTGAGAGAAGGTACAATTACCTCATCAAGTTCTACTTTCCTCCCACTCACTTCTTTCGAGAGAAACTCCTTCTCTAGAAAGGACCCATTCTTGGCAACAAAGACCTTGCCTTCGGATCTGTGGTAGAAGGTGTACCCAATTGTTTCTTTAGGGTATCCTATGAAGACGCACTTCTCCGCTTTGGGTTCGAGCTTATCAGGTTGAAGCTTTTTCACATAAGCATTGCATCTCCAAACTTTAAAAAACGACAGCTTAGGTTTCTTGCCAAACCACAGTTCATACGGTGTCGTCTCAACGGATTTAAACGGTGCCCTATTTAACGTGAATGCAGCTGTCTCTAATGCATAACCCCAAAACGATAGTGGCAAATCGGTAAGAGACATCATAGAACGCACCATATCCAATAAAGTACGGTTACGACGTTCAGACACACCATTACGCTGTGGTGTTCCAGGTGGCATGAGTTGTGAAACAATTCCACATTTTCTTAAATGAAGGCCAAACTCGTAACTCAAATATTCGCCTCCGCGATCGGATCATAGAAACTTTATTTTCTTGTTATGATGATTCTCTACTTCACTCTGAAATTCTTTGAACTTTTCAAATGTTTCAGACTTGTGTTTCATCAAGTAGATATACCCATACCTACTCAAATCATCTGCGAAGGTTAGAAAATAACGATACCCGCCGCGTGCTTCAACATTCATCGGACCGCATACATCGGTATGTATTATTTCCAACAAATCAGTAGCTCGCTCCATTGTTCCGGAGAACGGAGTTTTAGTCATCTTGCCCATGAGGCATGGTTCGCAAGTATCAAATGATTCATAATCAAGAGATTCCAAAAGTCCATCAGCATGGAGTTTCTTCATGCGCTTTACACCAATATGACCTAAACGGCAGTGCCACAAGTATGTTGCACTATCATTATCAACTTTGCATCTTTTGGCATCAATATTATGAATATGTGTATCACTACGATCGAGATTCAACAAGAATAGACCATTCACAAAAGGTGCGTGACCATAAAAGATGTTACTCATATAAATAGAACAACCATTATTCTCTGACTTAAATGAATAACCGTCTCGCAATAAACAAGATCCAGATATAATGTTCATGCTCAACGCTGGCACCAAATAACAATTATTGAGGTCTAAAACTAATCCCGAAGGTAGATGTAGAGGTAGCGTGCCGACGGCGATCACATCAACCTTGGAACCATTCCCGACGCGCATCGTCACCTCGTCCTTAGCCAATCTTCGCTTATTCCGTAGCTCCTGTTTCGAATTACAAATATGAGCAACTGAACCAGTATCAAATACCCAGGCGCTACTGCGAGCATTAGTGAGGAACACATCAATAACATGTATATCAAATATACCTTTGCTCACTTTGCCATCCTTCTTATACGCCAAATACTTGGGGCAGTTCCGCTTCCAGTGACCAGTCCCTTTGCAGTAGAAGCACTCTGTTTCAGGCCTGGGTCCAGCTTTGGGTTTCTTCGTGGGAGCGGCAACTTGCTTGCCGTTCTTCTTGAAGTTCCCCTTCTTTCCCTTGCCCTTTTTCTTGAAACTAGTGGTTTTGTTAACCATCAACACTTGATGCTCCTTCTTGATTTCTACCTCCGCTGATTTCAGCATCGCGAAGAGCTCGCGAATTGTCTTCTCCATCCCTTGCATATTATAGTTCATCACGAAGCCTTTATAGCTTGGTGGCAGTGACTGAAGAACTCTGTCAATAACACTCTCAACCGGAAGATCAATTCCCAGCTGAGTCAAGTGGTTGTGGTACCCAGACATTCTGAGTATGTGTTCACTGATAGAACTGTTCTCCTCCATCTTACAGCTAAAGAACTTGTTGGAGACTTCATATCTCTCAACCCGGGCATTAGCTTGAAATATCAATTTCAGCTCTTGGAACATCTCATATGCTCTGTGGCGTTCAAAACGCTTTTGCAGTCCCGGTTCTAAGCCGTAGAGCATGGCACACTGAACTATCGAGTAGTCATCAGATCGAGCCTGCCAGGCGTTCACAACGTCTGCAGCAGCTCCTGCAGCAGGTCCATCACCCTGCGGTGCATCAAGGACATAATCCTTCTGTGCAGCAATGAGGATAATCCTCAAGTTACGGACCCGGTCCGTGTAATTGCTACCATCATCTTTCAACTAAGCTTTCTCTAGGAACGTATCAAAAACAGGGGAGCTACAACGCGAGCTATTGATCTACAACATAATTTGCAAAGACTATCAAGACTAAGTTCTGTTGGGGACGTTGCATGGGAAACAAAAAAATTTCCTACGCACACACAAGATCTATCCATGGTGATGAGCATCTACGAGAGGGAGAGTGAATCTACATACCCTTGTAGATCGCTAAGCGGAAGCGTTAAGAAACGCGGTTGATGTAGTCGAACGTCTCCGCGATCCAAATCGCAAGTCGTCCCTCGATCCGATCACGAACTAGTGCCGAACGGACGGCACCTCCGCGTTCAACATACGTACGGCTTGATGACGCCTTCACCTCCTCGATCCAGCGAGCGATGGTGAAGTAGTAGATGAGTTCCGGCAGCACGACGGCGTGGTGATGTTGGTGAGGAACAATCTCTGCAGGGCTTCGCCAAGCACTACGGAGATTATGACGGGAGAACTAGAGGGTTAGGGTTGCCGACACACGGCTTGGGAAATCTTAATGTGTCCCGTGTGCTAGCCCTGCCCCTCTATTTATATGTTGAGCCTTGGGGTCTAAACTTGGAGTAAAAGCCTCCTCCAGGTCGGTTTTGCCCGCACAAGGTCGGTTTGGCCCGCAGGGAAAGAGTCCAACTCGGATCCCTGCAGTACCGCGCACAAGCGGTAGTACCGTTCACAAGCGGTAGTACCACTTGGGCGGTAGTACCGCTTCACACAAGCGGTAGTACCGCTTGGGCGGTAGTACCGCTTCCAACAAGCGGTAGTACCGCTTACGCGGTAGTACTGCATTTACCGGCGGTAGCACCGCTTAAGGCAGTAGCAAAACTTCCTTTTGCACTTTCCAATACCTCATGGGCTTTACCCTTTTGGCTCATATAAAGTGTTGCTGCACCCGAACACTTCGGTAAACACCCGGAACCCCTTCCGGTGAATTCCGGAACTCTTCCGGAGATCAAAACACTATTATCACATATATCAATCTTTCTTCGTCATGTCAGGGATCTTATCCGGGACTCCGAACAACCTTCGGTCACCAACAAAATAACTCAACTATACTAATCGTCACCAAACGTTAAGTGTGTAGACCCTGCGGGTTCGAGAACTATGTAGACATGACCGAGACACCTCTACGATCAATAACCAATAGCGGGACCTGGATGCCCATATTGGCTCCTACATATTCTACGAAGATCTTTATCGGTCGAACCTCTATGTCAAGGATTCAGTTAATCCCGTATGCTGTTCCCTTTGTTCTTCGGTATGTTACTTGCCCGAGATTCGATCGTCGGTATCTCTATACCTAGTTCAATCTCGTTACCGGCAAGTCTCTTTACTCGTTCCGTAATACAAGATCTCATGGCTAACACTTTAGTCACATTGCTTGCAAAGCTCATTGTGATGTTGTATTACCGAGTGGGCCCTGAGATACCTCTCCGTCACACGGAGTAACAAATCCCAGTCTTGATCCATGCCAACCCAACAGACACCCTCGGAGATACCTGTAGAGCACCTTTATAGTCACCCAGTTACGTTGCGACGTTTGATACACACAAGGTACTCCTCCGATGTCAGGGAGTTGCATGATCTCATGGTCATAGGAACAGATACTTGACATGCAGAAAACAATAGCAATAAACTGACACGATCATATGCTACGTTTATAGTTTGGGTCTTGTCCATCACATCATTCTCCTAATGATGTGATCCCGTTATCAAATGACATCTCATGTCAATGGCTAGGAAACCTTAACCATCTTTGATCAACGAGCTAGTCAACTAGAGGCTTACTAGGGACACAGTGTTGTCTATGTACCCACACATGTATTTGAGTTTCCAATCAATACAATTATAGCATGGATAATAAACGATTATCATGAACAAGGAAATATAATAATAACCAATTTATTATTGCCTCTAGGGCATATTTCCAACAGTCTCCCACTTGCACTAGAGTCAATAATCTAGTTCACATCACTATGTGATTTACATTGTAATGAATCAAACACCCATGCAGTTCTGGTGTTGTTCATGTTTAGCCCTTGGAAGAGGTTTAGTCATCGGATCTGCAACATTCAGATCCGTGTGTACTTTGCAAATATTTATGTCGTCCTCCTTGATGTAATCGCGGATGGAATTGAAACGTCGCTTTATGTGTCCGGTCCTCTTGTGAAATCTTGGTTCCTTGGCTAGAGCAATGGCACCAGTATTATCACAAAACAGAGTCATTGGGTCAAGCGCACTAGGCACTACTCCAAGATCTGTCATGAACTCCTTCATCCAGACACCTTCCTTCGCCGCCTCCGAGGCAGCGATGTACTCCGCTTCGCATGTAGAATCAGCTACCACGCTTTGCTTGGAACTGCACCAGCTAACCGCACCCCCATTAAGAATAAATACGTATCCGGTTTGTGATTTAGAATCATCCGGATCAGTGTCAAAGCTTGCATCGACGTAACCCTTTACGACGAGCTCTTGATCACCTCCATAAACGAGAAACATGTCATTAGTCCTTTTCAGGTACTTCAGGATATTCTTGACCGCCGTCCAGTGTTCCATTCCTGGATCACTTTGAAACCTTCCGACCATACTTATGGCAAGGCTGACATCGGGTCTTGTGCACAGCATTGCATACATGATAGAGCCTATGGCTGAAGCATAGGGGATGACACTCATCTTTTCTCTATCTTCTGCAGTCACTGGGCATTGAGTCTTACTCAACTTCACACCTTGCAATACAGGCAAGAACCCCTTCTTGGACTGATCCATTTTGAACTTCTTCAAAACTTTGTCAAGGTATGTGCTTTGTGAAAGTCCTATTAAGCGTCTCGATCTATCTCTATAGATCTTGATGCCTAATATGAAAGCAGCTTCTCCTAGGTCCTTCATTGAAAAACTCTTGTTCAAATATTCCTTCACGCCTTCCAACATTTCTATATTGTTTCCAATCAGCAATATGTCATCCACATATAATATTAGAAACGTTATAGAGCTCCCACTCACTTTCTTGTAAATACAAGCTTCTCCGTAAACTTGTATAAACTCGAACGCTTTGATCACCTCATCAAAGCGAAGATTCCAACTCCGAGATGCTTGCACCAGTCCATAAATGGATCGCTGGAGTTTGCAAACTTTGTCAGCATTCTCTGGATCGACAAAACCTTCTGGTTGCATCATATACAACTCTTCCTTAAGGAAACCGTTAAGGAACGCTGTTTTGACATCCATCTGCCAAATTTCATAATCGAAAAAGGCAGCTATTGCTAACATGATTCTGACGGACTTAAGCATCGCTACGGGTGAGAAGGTCTCATCGTAGTCAACTCCTTGAACTTGTGAAAAACCCTTTGCCACAAGTCGAGCTTTATAGACGGTGACATTACCGTCCGCGTCCGTCTTCCTCTTAAAGATCCATTTGTTCTGAATGGCCTTACGCCCTTCAGGTAATACTTCCAAAGTCCACACTTTGTTTTCATACATGGATCCCATCTCGGATTTCATGGCCTCTAACCACTTCTCGGAATCCTGGCCCATCATCGCTTCTCCATAGCTCGTAGGTTCATCGTTGTCCAACAACATGACCTCTAAGACAGGGTTGCCGTACCACTCAGGAGTAGTACGCGTCCTTGTCGACCTACGAGGTTCGATAGCAACTTGATCCAAAGCTTCATGATCATCATCATTAACTTCCTCTTCAGCTGATGTAGGCTCTACAGAAACATCTTTCTGCGCTGCGCTACTCTCAGGTTGAAGTAAAGGTTCAACAACCTCATCAAGTTCTATCTTCCTCCCACTCAATTCTTTCGAGAGAAACTCTTTCTCAAGAAATGTTCCGTTTTTAGCGACAAACACTTTGCCTTCGGATCTGAGGTAGAAGGTATACCCAACTGTCTCTTTTGGGTATCCTATGAAGACGCATTTTTCCGCTTTGGGTTCCAGCTTTTCAGGCTGAAGCTTTTTGACATAAGCATCACATCCCCAAACTTTAAGAAACGACAGCTTTGGCTTCTTGCCAAACCAAAGTTCATATGGCGTCGTCTCAACGGATTTCGATGGTGCCCTATTTAAAGTGAATGCAGCTGTCTCTAATGCATAACCCCAAAACGATAGTGGCAAATCGGCAAGAGACATCATAGATCGCACCATATCCAATAAGGTTCGATTACGACGTTCGGACACACCATTACGCTGTGGTGTTCCAGGCGGTGTCAATTGTGAAACAATTCCACACTGTCTTAAGTGACTGCCAAACTCATAACTCAGATATTCTCCTCCTCGATCAGATCGTAGGAATTTAATCTTCTTGTTACGATGATTCTCAACTTCACTCTGAAATTGTTTGAACTTTTCAAATGTTTCAGACTTGTGTTTCATTAAGTAAATATACCCATATCTACTTAAGTCATCAGTGAAGGTGAGAAAGTAACGATAACCACCGCGCGCCTCAATACTCATCGGACCGCACACATCAGTATGTATGATTTCCAATAAGTCACTTGCCCGTTCCATTGTTCCAGAGAACGGCGTTTTAGTCATCTTGCCCATGAGGCATGGCTCACATGTGTCAAGTGATTCAAAATCAAGTGACTCCAAAAGTCCATCAGCATGGAGCTTCCTCATGCGTTTTACGCCAATATGACCTAAACGGCAGTGCCACAAGAAAGTGGTATTATCATTATCAATTCTACATCTTTTGGCATCAATGTTATGAACATGTGTATCATTACTATCGAGATTCAATAAGAATAAACCCCTCACATCGGGTGCATGACCATAAAAGATATTACTCATATAAATAGAACAACCATTATTCTCTGATTTAAATGAGTAACCGTCTCGCAATAAACAAGATCCAGATATAATGTTCATGCTTAACGCAGGCACCAAATAACATTTATTCAGGTTCATCACTAATCCCGATGGTAATCGAAGAGCGAGCGTGCCGACGGCGATCACATCAACCTTGGAACCATTTCCCACACGCATCGTCACTTCGTCCTTTGCCAGCCTCCGTCTATTCCGCAGTTCTTGTTTTGAGTTGCAAATATGAGCAACCGCACCGGTATCAAATACCCAGGCACTACAACGAGAGTTGGTAAGGTACACATCAATAACATGTATATCATATATACCTTGTTTGTTGTTGGCCGCCTTCTTGTCAGCCAAATACTTGGGGCAGTTCCGCTTCCAGTGTCCAGTTCCCTTACAATGAAAGCACACAGTTTTCTGGTTTGGGTCCAGCCTTGGGTTTCTTCATGAGAGGAGCAACTGCTTTGCCACTCTTCTTGGAGTTACCCTTCTTACCCTTGCCATTTTTCTTGAAACTAGTGGTTTTATTGACCATCAACACTTGATGCTCCTTCTGAATTTCAGACTCAGCGGCTTTCAGCATCGCAAACAGCTCGGCGACTGACTTGTTCATCCCGTGCATGTTATAGTTCAACACGAAGCTCTTGTAGCTAGGTGGCAATGATTGAAGAACTCTGTCAGTGATAGCCTCTGGTGGAAGGGGCATCCCCAATTCTGCCAGACGGGTGGAGTACCCAGACATTCTGAGTATGTGATCACTGATAGACCCGTTCTCCTCCATCTTGCAAGCATAGAACTTATCGGAGATCTCATATCTCTCGATCCGGGCATTCTTCTGAAAGATAAACTTCAACTCCTGGAACATCTCATATGCTCCATGACGTTCAAAACGTCTTTGAAGTCCCGGTTCTAAGCCATACAATATTGCACATTGAACTATTGAGTAATCTTCAGAACGAGCCTGCCAGGCGTTCACAACGTCTAGAGACTCAACTGGAGCGGGTGGATCACCAAGCGGTGCATCAAGGACATAAGCCTTCTGGGAAGCCGTAAGGATAATCCTTAGATTACGGGCCCAGTCCACAAAGTTACTTCCATCATCTTTCAACTTAGCTTTCTCTAGGAACGCATTAAAATTCAGGGGTCCTACTGCGCGAGCCATGATCTACAACATAAATATAGCAAAGACAACTTAGACTATTGTTCAAGATAATGAGTTTAGTTAATCATATTACTAAAAAACTCCCACTCAAATTGACATCCCTCAGATCATTAGAGTGTAACATGATCCAAATCTACCAACTCAAGTCCGATCATCACGTGAGTTGAGGTGGTTTCAATGGTGAACATCTTCATGTTGATCATATCTACTATATGACTCATGTTCGACCTTTCGGTCTCTTGTGTTCCGAGGCCATGTCTGTACATGCTAGGCTCGTCAAGTTTAACCCGAGTGTTCCGCACGTGCAACATGGCTTACACCCGTTGTATGTGAACGTAGAGTCTATCACACCCGATCATCACGGCGTGTCTCGAAACGACGAACTTTCGCAACGGTGCACACTCGGGGAGAACACAATTTTATCTTGAAATTTAAGTGAGGGATCACCTTATAATGCTACCGTCGTCCTAAGAAAAATAAGATGCATAAAAGGATTAACATCACATGCAAATCATAAGTGACATGATATGGCCATGAACTTGTGCTTTTGATCTCCATCTTCAAAGCACCGGCATGATCTCCATCGTCACCGGCATGACACCATGATCTCCATCATCTTGATCTCCATCAACGTGTCGCCATGAGGTTGTCGCGCCGACTGTTGCTTCCACGACTATAGCTAACTCATAGCGATAAAGTAAAGCAAAAACGGCGAAAATAATTAAAGACAACTCTATGGCTCCTGCCAGTTGCCGTACTCATCGACATGCAAGTCGTGATATTCTATACAACACATGATCATCTCATACATCACATATATCTCATCATGCAATTGGCCATATCACATCACAACATACCCTGCAAAAACAAGTTAGACGTCCTCTAATTGTTGTTGCATATTTTACGTGGCTGCTACGGGTTTGCAAGAACCGTTCTTACCTACGCAAAACCACAACGTGGTGTAGTGATTGCTTTTTGATCTTCTAAAAGAACCCTCTTCATTGAAATCGATTCAACTAAAGTGAGAGAGACAGACACCCGCTAGCCATCTTTATGCAACGAAGTTTACATGTCAGTTGAAGGAACCTGTCTCACGTAAGCGTACGCGTAATGTCGGTCCGGGCCGCTTCATCTCACAATACCGCCGAATCAAGTATCAACTAGTAACGGCAAGCAATATGTATACACCCACGCCCACAACTCGTTTGTGTTTTACTCGAGATCTCATCTACGCATAGACCTAGCTCTGATACCACTGTTGGGGACGTTGCATGGGAAACAAAAAAATTTCCTACGCACACACAAGATCTATCCATGGTGATGAGCATCTACGAGAGGGAGAGTGAATCTACATACCCTTGTAGATCGCTAAGCGGAAGCGTTAAGAAATGCGGTTGATGTAGTCGAACGTCTCCGCGATCCAAATCGCAAGTCGTCCCTCGATCCGATCACGAACTAGTGCCGAACGGACGGCACCTCCGCGTTCAACACACGTACGGCTTGATGACGCCTTCACCTCCTCGATCCAGCGAACGATGGTGAAGTAGTAGATGAGTTCCGGCAGCACAACGGCGTGGTGATGTTGGCGAGGAACAATCTCTGCAGGGCTTCGCCAAGCACTACGGAGATTATGACGGGAGAACTAGAGGGTTAGGGTTGCCGACACACGGCTTGGGAAATCTTAATGTGTCCCGTGTGCTAGCCCTGCCCCTCTATTTATATGTTGAGCCTTGGGGTCTAAACTTGGAGTAAAAGCCTCCTCCAGGTCAGTTTTGCCCGCACAAGGTCGGTTTGGCCCGCAGGGAAAGAGTCCAACTCGGATCCCTGCAGTACCGCGCACAAGTGGTAGTACCGTTCACAAGCGGTAGTACCGCTTGGGCGGTAGTACCGCTTCACACAAGCGGTAGTACCGCTTGGGCGGTAGTACCACTTCCAACAAGCGGTAGTACCGCTTACGCGGTAGTACTGCCTTTACCTGTGGTAGCACCGCTTAAGGCAGTAGCAAAACTTCCTTTTGCACTTTCCAATACCTCATGGGCTTTACCCTTTTGGCTCATATAAAGTGTTGCTGCACCCGAACACTTCGGTAAACACCCGGAACCCCTTCCGGTGAATTCCGGAACTCTTTCGGAGATCAAAACACTATTATCACATATATCAATCTTTCTTCGTCATGTCAGGGATCTTATCCGGGACTCCGAACAACCTTCGGTCACCAACAAAATAACTCAACTATACTAATCGTCACCAAACGTTAAGTGTGTAGACCCTGTGGGTTCGAGAACTATGTAGACATGACCGAGACACCTCTACGATCAATAACCAATAGCGGGACCTGGATGCCCATATTGGCTCCTACATATTCTACGAAGATCTTTATCGGTCGAACCTCTATGTCAAGGATTCAGTTAATCCCATATGATGTTCCCTTTGTTCTTCGGTATGTTACTTGCCCGAGATTCGATCGTCGGTATCTCTATACCTAGTTCAATCTCGTTACCGGCAAGTCTCTTTACTCGTTCCGTAATACAAGATCTCGTGGCTAACACTTTAGTCACATTGCTTGCAAGGCTCATTGTGATGTTGTATTACCGAGTGGGCCCTGAGATACCTCTCCGTCACACGGAGTAACAAATCCCAGTCTTGATCCATGCCAACCCAACAGACACCCTCGGAGATACCTGTAGAGCACCTTTATAGTCACCCAGTTACGTTGCGACGTTTGATACACACAAGGTACTCCTCCGATGTCAGGGAGTTGCATGATCTCATGGTCATAGGAACAGATACTTGACATGCAGAAAACAATAGCAATAAACTGACACGATCATATGCTACGTTTATAGTTTGGGTCTTGTCCATCACATCATTCTCCTAATGATGTGATCCCGTTATCAAATGACATCTCATGTCAATGGCTAGGAAACCTTAACCATCTTTGATCAATGAGCTAGTCAACTAGAGGCTTACTAGGGACACAGTGTTGTCTATGTACCCACACATGTATTTGAGTTTCCAATCAATACAATTATAGCATGGATAATAAACGATTATCATGAACAAGGAAATATAATAATAACCAATTTATTATTGCCTCTAGGGCATATTTCCAACAAGTTCATGATAAATTAAGTTCAATTAATCAAATTACTAATGAACTCCCACTTAAATTAACATCCCTCAAGTTAACTAAGTGATACATGATCCAAATCAACTAGCCCATGTCCGATCATCACGTGAGATGGGATAGTCATCAACGGTGAACATCTCCATGTTGATCATATCTACTATATGACTCATGTTCGACCTTTCGGTCTCCAGTGTTCCGAGACCATGTCTGTACATGCTAGGCTCGTCAAGTTTAACCCAAGTATTCTGCTTGTGTAAAACTGGCTTACACCCGTTGTATGTGAACGTAGAATCTATCACACCCGATCATCACGAGGTGCTTCGAAACGACGAACTTTAGCAACGGTGCATACTCGGGGAGAACACTTTTATCTTGAAATTTAGTGAAGGGATCATCTTATAATGCTACCGTCGTTCTAAGCAAAATAAGATGCATAAAGGATAAACATCACATGCAATCAAAATATGTGACATGATATGGCCATCATCATCTTGTGCTTTTGATCTCCATCTCCAAAGCATCGTCATGATCTCCATCATCACCGGCTCGACACCTCGATCTCCATCGTTGCGTCGTGGTCGTCTCGCCAACTATTGCTTCTACAACTATTGCTAACGCATAGCGATAAAGTAAAGCAATTACATGGCGCTTGCATTTCATACAATAAAGAGACAACCATAAGGCTCCTGCCGGTTGCCGATAAATTACAAAACATGATCATCTCATACAATAACGTATATCACATCATGTCTTGACCATATCACATCACAGCATACCCTGCAAAAACAAGTTAGACGTCCTCTACTTTGTTGTTGCAAGTTTTACGTGGCTGCTACGGGCTTCTAGCAAGAACCGTTCTTACCTACGGCACAAAACCACAACGGTGATTTATCAAGTTTGTTGTTTTAACCTTCAACAAGGACCGGCCGCAGTCAAATTTGATTCAACTAAAGTAGGAGAAACAGACACCCGCCAGCCACCTTTATGCAAAACAAGTTGCTTGTCTGTCGGTGGAACCGGTCTCATGTACGTGGACATGTAAGGTTGGTCCGGGTCGCTTCATCTTACAATACCGCCGAATCAAAATAATACGTTGGTGGTAAGCAGTATGACGATCACCGCCCACAACTCTTTGTGTTCTACTCGTGCATATCATCTACGCATAGACCTGGCTCATGATGCCACTGTTGGGGAACGTTGCATGGAAAACAAAAAAATTTCTACGCACACGCAAGATCTATCCATGGAGATGCATAGCTACGAGAGGGGGAGTGTGTCTACGTACCCTCGTAGACCGTAAGCGGAAGCGTTAGAACAACACGGTTGATGTCGTCGAACAACTTCACAATCCAACCGACCGAGTACCGAACGTACGGCACCTCCGCGTTCAACACACGTTCAGCTCGGTGACGTCCTCGACTTCTTGATCCAGCAAGATGGTGAGGTAGTGGATGAGTTCCGGCAGCACGACGGCGTGGTGACGGTGATGGTGATGCTATCTCCGCAGGGCTTCGCCCAAGCACTGCGAAAATATGACCGAGGGACGGAACTGTGGAGGGGGGCGCCGCACACGGCTAAGACAATGTTGTCTTGTTTGGGGCACCCCCTCTCCTCTATTTATATATGTGTAGGGGCTTGGAGTAGAAGGAATAGTGTCACGTGAACAGTACCACATGAATAGTACCACGTGAACAGTACCACGTGAATAATACACACGTGGACTTGGACTCCAAAGTTCAATCCTATTCCTACTAGGACTCTCCTTTTTTCCTTCCCTAGCTGCGTGGGCTTTTGAGGACTTGGTGCGCCTGGCCCAATAAGGCCAGGGCGCCTCCCCTTAGCCCATGCCAGCCCTTGGGACATGGTGGACCCACTTGTGGACTTCTGGACCCCTCCGGAATCCTCCGGAACCTTCTGGAAGCTTCCCGGTACAATACCGAAAAAACTGCACCTTTTTCTGGAACCCAAAATATGACTTCCCATATATAAATCTTTACCTCTCGACCATTTCGAGACTCCTCGTGACGTCCGGGATCTCATCTGGGACTCCGAACAACATTCGGTTACCAATTCACATAACTCATATAACACTATATCGTCAACGAACGTTTAAGCGTGCGGACCCGACGGGTTCGGGAATGATGTAGACATGACCGAGATGCCTCTCCGATCAATAATCAATAGCGGAACCTGGATGCCATATTAGTTTCTACATATTCTACGAAGATCTTATCGGTCGAACCGCAATGACAACATACGTAATTCCCTTTGTCCGTCGGTATGTTACTTGCCCGAGATTCGATCGTCGGTATCTCCATACCTAGTTCAATCTCGTTACCGGCAAGTCTCTTTACTCATTCCGTAATACATCATCCCATAACTAACTCCTTAGTCACTTTGCTTGCAAGCTTCTTATGATGTGCATTACCGAGAGGGCCCAGAGATACCTCTCCGAAACACGGAGTGATAAATCCCAGTCTCGATCCATGCCAACTCAACAGACACCTTCGGAGATACCTGTAGAGCATCTTTATGATCACCCAGTTACGTTGTGACGTTTGATAGCACACAAGGTATTCCTCCGGTATCCGGGAGTTGCATGATCTCATGGTCGGAGGAACATGTATTTGACATTCAAGAAAGCAGTAGCAATAAACAGAACGATCATATGCTAAGCTAACAGATGGGTCTTGTCCATCACATCATTCTCCTAATGATGTGATCCCGTTATCAAATGACAACTCATGTCTATGGTTAGGAAACCTTAACCATCTTTGATCAACGAGCTAGTCTAGTAGAGGCTCACTAGGGACACGATATTTGTTTATGTATTCACACATGTATTTAAGTTTCCAGTCAATACAATTCTAGCATGAATAATAAACCTTTATCATGAACAAGGAAATATAAAATAATAACAACTTTATTATTGCCTCTAGGGCATATTTCCATCAGTAATGCCTTTGGGATGATTTGAATGATAGTATAATTGATGCTGTTTGAAAACAGAAAGTTTTGTGCCCAACAGTTGATTTTTAATTTATTACTGGAACGTCAGAAAAATCTGAAATTTTTACACAGTATTGGAGTACAATTTTTTTTATGTTTTCCTAATTTTTCATAATATTTGGAGTTAAATAAGTATGGATAAATATTCTGTCATTGCGTACTATTCTGTTTTAGATAGATTCTGTTTTTATTGCATAGTGTGCTTGTTTTAATGAAACTATGGATTATATCGGGGGGTACTCTCCGGAGGCCCGAACCTAGATAAACCCCTCGTGTGACCTCCGATCCATGACTTCCAGCTGCACTTGGACCCCTACCGAGGGATCTGACGGGAATTCGCTCCGTTAGCTGTTGTAGCAACCGGGTTGAAGGAAAAGAATAACAAAGCAACGGTGAGTACTCATCCGAAGTACTCGCAAGACTTACATCAGATCTATACTACATATGCATCGGTATCAAAGGAATGGGTAATATCAGTGGACTAAACTGCAGAAATGCCAGAACAGGGGGAGAAAGCTCTATGTATCACAAGGCACCACCATCTTGCAGCAAGAGAAGAGAATTAGGGCATCTTGCAGCAAAGGAAGGGTAGGAGCGCATACGAGTATAAGTAAATAATACAACAATACCATACCCAGAGATCCTTCCCCGACTCCCTGCGAGAAAGCGATACTTGAGCATTCCATATTTACTGAGCTGGTGAATCTTATTTAGTAACCGGCTCAAGTTGTATAGACATATATAGTGGGTGTGTTTTACAAGTATCCGGATTGAGTGATATAAGATCGGGATATATCTCCAAGCCGTTCGTTACCGTGGACGCGACTATCCGAATAGTTTTGTCTTCCCTGCAGGGGTGCACCACATAACCCGATACGCTCGATTACCTATGGATGGACACACTTTTCTGGGTAATGCCCGACCTCGGATAATCGACATGCCGAAGTCCTACCTAGGCTCTCCAGAGAGGTCAATACGCCAGTCTACATCCTAAGCGCGAAGGGGTCATCGGCCGATCACCCTAAGCACTCCTGCACGTTGCAAGGATGGTCGGGACCAAGCCCACCTCTGTATACACAGCAGGTAGTACTACGCTCACCCGGGCGCATGCCACTCAACTGTGACATCTGACAGAGCTTTCAGGAGGAACTGACTACGCCGAGGGCCCCATAACCATTCTCCCGCGCAGCGGTTAGTGCGTATATGCCAGTGGCAGTCTCGGTTCAAATACCCAAATCTCGTTTGTCGTATTATTTCATTTATCCACGGACAACGACCAGGGCCCAGACCCACCTCATCCTGGATGGTCTCAGTCTACCCTGTCGTTCCGCCAACTTTAACATGCGGGGACGGTACCAGCCTCACCATCATCCTGTGGATATCTGCTGGGTTCCCATACCGCATCACTCAGGAGCTATCGGGACTCATGTCCATCTCTTATTGTATGGTACCGCCTGCCCTCCAGCCCCCATATCAAGCATAAATGTAACATTGTAATGTAGTAGTGTAAAGCATACCCGTGATCATCGCCCAGAGGGGATCACTGTTGGAAATATGCCCTAGAGGTAATAATAAAATGGTTATTATTATATTTCCTTGTTCATGATAATCGTTTATTATCCATGCTATAATTGTATTGGTTGGAAACACAAATACATGTGTGGATACGTAGACAACAACATGTCCCTAGTGAGCCTCTACCGGACTAGCTCGTTGATCAAAGATGGCCATGGTTTCCTGGTCATAGACATGAGTTGTCATTTGATAACGGGATCACATCATTAGGAGAATGATGTGATGGACAAGACCCAAACTATGAACGTAGCATATGATCGTGTCAAGTTTATTGCTATCGTTTTTGCATGTCAAGTATTTGTTCCTATGACCATGAGATCAGGCAACTCACTGACACCGGAGGAGTACCTTGTGTGTATCAAACGTCGCAACATAACTGGGTGACAATAAAGATGCTCTACAGGTATCTCCGAGGGTGTCTGTTGAGTTGGCATGGATCAAGACTGGGATTTGTCACTCCGTATGACGGAGAGGTATCTCAGGGCCCACTCGGTAATACAGCATCACAATGAGCTTGCAAGCAATGTGAATAAAGAGTTAGCCATGGGATCTTGTATTACGAAACGAGTAAAGAGACTTGCCGGTAACGAGATTGAACTAGGTATGGAGATACCGACGATCGAATCTCGGGCAAGTAACATATCGCCGGACAAAGGGAATTGCATACGGGGTTGACTGAATCCTTGACATCGTGGTTCAACCGATAAAGATCTTCGTTGAATATGTAGGAACCAATATGGGCATCCAGGTCCCGCTATTGGTTATTGATCGGAGAGGAGTCTCGGTCATGTCTGCATATTCCCGAACCCGTAGGGTCGCACGCTTAACGTTCGGTAGCGCTAGGGTAGTATTGAGATATTAATAGTGGAAAGTCCGAAGGTTGTTCGGAGTCCCGGATGGGATCCGGGACATCACGAGGAGCTCCGGAATAGTCCGGAGGTAAAGATTCATATATGGAAAGTTGTTATCGGGTTTCGGAAAAAGTTCGAGTTTTTTCGGTATTGTACCGGGAAGGTTCTAGAAGGTTCCGGAGTGGGGCCCACCTGCATGGAGGACCCACATGAACGTGGGTAGTGGGGAAAGTCCCCACAACCCTGGTCTATGCGCACCAAGATCCTCCCTTAAAAGGAATAGTATCATATCCCAAAGGGATAAGATCAGGATCCCTAAAAAGGGGGGATAGCGATCGGTGGGGAAGGAAAGGAGGGATTTCCTTCCTCCCCCTTTGGCCAACGACCCTAGGGCCTTGGAGGGCAAGCCACCAGCCCCCTCCACGCCTATATAAAGGTGGGGAGGTGTTGGGGCAGCCACCCCTTGGACCCTTGCCCGTTACCTCTCCCAACTCCTCCCACGTTTCACCGGTACGCGCTTGGCGAAGCCCTGCCGGAATTCCGCTGCCACCACCACCACCATACCGTCGTGTTGGTCCCGATCTCATCTACCCCCTCTCTCTCGCTTGCTGGATCAAGAAGGAGAGGACGCCGCCGAGCCGCACGTGTGCTAAACTCGGAGGTGCCGTCCGTTCGGCACTTGATCGGGAGTTCGTGGACGGATTGTGATTGGATCGCGAAGACGTTCGACTACATCAACCGCGTTTTTTAACGCTTCCGCTTAGCGATCTACAAGGGTATGTAGATCCAATCTCTCCTCTCGTAGATGTGCATCTCCTAGATTGATCTTGGTGAGCGTAGGAAATTTTTTGTTTCCCATGCAACGTTCCCCAACAATCACAACCCGATAATCTAGCATAGCAACACAGACAAGGGTGTAGGGCCAACTGATGGAACACCAGTGTAGGTAAACTAGGCATGCTAGGGTAATAGGTAAATCATTTATATCAGGCGACAAAAGCAGGCTATGCATCAGAATAGGACCTACCGAACAACAATGATGACGATACCTAATGCATGAAGTAGAGAGAAGAATAGGCGATATAGGAATGATCAAGGGGGTTTGCTTGCCTGGTTGCTCTGTAGACAAAGACGGGTCCTCAGAGGTGTAGTCGTACTCGGAAGCTACAGCGGTCTCGGGGTCTACCGGAAAAAGAAGTAAACGGGGGAAACAAATAAACAACAGGCAATCAAATGCATCACACGATGTATGCCATGGCAATATGTGTTGGTGATATGCTCTAATGCATTACTAAGCATTTTCCCAGCTCTAGATATTATTTTGTATATTGATTCAGATGCAAAAGTTCAATGTTCATTATGTTAGAGTGGTTTGTCATGCACGCAAATGACATATTCAGATTCGTTATATTTTTCTGATCAATTATATATATAAATTATTTTCATCTGAGTTGCGGTTTATTTTATATGAATTTGCAAAGTTTAAATGATTTTCTGCAATTTTTGGAATATTATTATTTCGAAATTATTAAACGGAAATTGCTAAGTGCACTAAGAAAAGTGTACACATCAGTGGGTTCTGAGGCTGACAGATGGGTCTAGTTGACCAGGTCAACTGCCCAGTCAGCAGGTCCACTTAGCAGTCAACAAAGCCGTTGACTCGTCAATCTAACCAGTGGGACCCAGCAGTTAGTGACCGTTACTTTAATTATTTGATTAATTAGCAGAGGGGCCCACATGTCATACACAGTAGTTAATCCAATTTAGTTAATTAGCCGGGTGGGCCCCATATGTCAGTGGGGGGTCACTAATTTTAATTAGTGTTAAACTAATTACCTGACCGCTTGGGCCCACATGGCAATGACATAGGGGTCAGTTTAAACGCGTGTGCGCCGGCAGTCATGCTCCGACGACCACAAACGGGGCAGAGGGTTCGGGTGTCGCCAGAAAACGGCCATGGTGGACCAAAACGGGTGCGACCGGTCGCGTTCGAACGCGGGCACGATGCCACGTCCATTGGTGGCATCGGAAAAAGCCGGGACGGTCGGAGTGGAGCGCAGCAATGATGGCCGACGACGGTGGCTACGGGAGCTCGACGGATTCGTGTTTGAGCACGAAATCGAGGGAACAAAAGGTACCGGCCACATCACGGAAATGCCATGAGCACGTTCGCGTGCTCAGCTGGCCGTGACATGGACGGTAGCGGAGGCAACGATCATGGCAGCGACGGCGAGCATCGGCAGCAATGGCAACAGCAAGGAGCAGCGGATCGAGGGGGGGACATAAGGGAATGACGCGACGCTCATAGGGGAGCACAAGGGTGGCTCATTGATGGCTTAGGAGCAAAAGGGACGGTGGATCGAAGCGGTGGACGACGACGTCCGAAGGTGGAAGAAGACAGTGATCCGACGATGGGGAGGCTGAGAGCTCGGGTTTGTTGGCGCAGGCGATGTAGTCGAGCATAACGGAGCTGCTGGACACCTTATCAGGCACCGGGGAAGACGGTGGGCGCGTGGATGAGAGAGGCCATGGCGGAGAGGGCTTGGGTCTGCGCGAAGGAGGAGAAAACCGGCGCGGGAGGGGGGGGGAGAGCTAGGGTTCATCCGCGGGGTCGAGGGGGTCCTTAACCAGCACGGGGAGTCGCGGGATGGCCGACGCGTGGCCGTCTGAGCCATGGACGCGGTGCGCGCGTCCAGCGCGCCTCTGGTGAACAGAGGTGGAAGACGATGGCTGCTGGTGGGCTGGGCTGCACTGTGCAGTTCGAAGCGCAGCCACAGAGTAAGTTTCTTTCCTTTTCTTTTTCAATTTTCTGTTTTGCTTTTTCTTCTCTGTTTTCTATTTTCTTTTGCTATCAAATGATTTTAGTTAACTGTAACTTAACACATAAATACTAGGCAATGTTTTAAAGTAGCACACAAAGTTCCAGGTCATTTTGAAACATTTAAATATTTGTTTATATTTAAATGACTTAAGTAGTTGTTGTTGGACCACTTTAAATATTGTTAGGGGCATTTTGGGAATTCAAATGATGTTGGTTTCTTCAAGACAATTACTTGGGGATTATTTGCAATATCATCAACATTTTTGTTTCTCTGTTTGAAGAATAATATTTTGACTTGCAATTTGAATTGGAATCTCAGTTGAATTTGAAACTAAGTGACTATTAGCAAGTTAATTGTGATGACTTGGCAACTCTATTAAGGAAGCATGGTAGCTTAATGCAACTCGGCGAACAGCTAGGGAGAGGACGACGCGCGTGGCGGCCGTGTCCCCACTCGGACCACCTAGCACGCAGCACCCCGAGTCGAGCACGCGAATGTACCATGCGAGCGAAACCGAGGCAACGTGTGCCCGTCTCGGCCGGGCGACCTAGCCCGCTCGGGGCTGGCGGCCATCGCGCGGGACAACCCGCGAAATGGCTCCCGCGTGCGTGCCCGATGCTGACGTCCGGCCCTACGAGCAAGCCGGCGCCGTGGACGGCACGAAGGCAAGCACGAAGCACACCCCGGTTGTCGCAACCAGATCAGCCCGGCGCATCTCGAGGACGCCGACAACGAAGCCCAGCACCGCCTTCGTGCGCGGGACAGTGCGTGGGGTGTCGACGACCCGGCTGGGAGGTCCCTGGCGATGGTCCCAGGCGGGCCCAGTGGTCCACCCGTCATGGACGAGGGAGTTGGGCTTGACTCGCCCCTAACGCGTGAAAGAGCGCACGCAGCCTCGCTGGCAGGCGCCCCCGCCAACGGCCAATGACGGTGGCCCCGGGCACGCCGTGCGGTCCACCCGTCATGGGCCGAGAGGGACATCGCGTGCGCGCCCAATGCCGCCCAATGACGGTGGCCCCTGGCGAGCCGGGAGGTCCACCCGTCATGGACCTACCAACCGGGTCACCCGAGCAGATCGGACGGCTCGGAGTGCCCCCGAGTGGCCCTCGCCGCAACGCCACCGCGGAGCGGACGGCTCGGAGGCACTGTTCGGTCGCGAGGCACCAAGCGGCTACTCCACCATCTTTATACGCACATTCGTGGGTATTCGAGCATGTCCTAAAGAAACAAAGCAACGTGAATCACGAGAACTAACGGTCGGTGCCGATTGCCAGGGCATTACCGCCAGATTTCAAACGTCATCTTGGAAGAGTATACTACGGCCCCTCCCAATGCTCCACCTTGTACAGATGCTAAGGTTGCCAACTAAGCAAAAAATCTAATATGACATGTTAATTAAGAAGAGAGAATAGTATGGTGACCTGAGGAAGAAACGATGCTAAGCGCGTGTACCTAGGCGGAAACACAAATCTGAGTCTATACCTAATTAAATGAAGAGAGCTTAGCAACTAGGAGTGAAAACTAAGCACCCATGCATTGGGGAGTTTAGTTGCTAAGCCCTTTAATGCACTTAGAACCTCATCTAAGCACCCATGCATTGGAAGAGGTCTACTAGGGATGCTCTCATACTGTACTTTCTCTTAGAGTATGGTTAATAATATAGCCAATAGTTGGCTATAAGAAGTTGTTATGTCATTTAGAGTCAACCTAATAGCCGGCTTGTACAATAGTAAGATTTAAATATGTAGTACTTTATTAATAGTTGGCCCACCGTACATTCTCATAAAGGGTCTTGAGTCTCGTGCTTTCCTTCTCTCCACTCTTCTCTCTCCTCTAACTAACCAAAGATATACTAATATTTCACTCCTTATACGCTGTTTATGTCACCCTATACCTCCTGCCTCGCGGCGCCGAACCATTCGTGCACGGCCAACTCATGTAGCGCGGCGCGGCGCGGCAGCAGCCGGCCACCGCCGACCGCCTCCCAAGAGCGCCCTTGAGCGGCGCAGCAGCCTCGCAAACGTGTCATCGCCACAAGTCCAAAGTCCAGAGCAGCGCGGGAGGTTCTGCCTGCCGTCCCCACCCCGACCGTGACGCCGGTAAGGTGTTCGCTCTAATGCCTGCCAGCCAGCCCGCGGAGAGAAAGCTGGCCGTGCATTCCCGCGATTCTTTGTCTCATTTTATTGTGGTCCATCAGGATCCACGGACGCTTTCCCTCGCTGATTTTGGATGAACGGAATCAGTCCTGCCGGATCGGTGAATCTGCATCTGCATCTGGACGCGCCGGCGCCTGCGTGGACAACGGGATCGCGCGCCATGCGTTGGTTGGACAGCAAGCGCGAAGCCGAAGCCGATCCGATGGGCGCTGTCAGGGGCTTTTGGGACCATGGAAACTGGGCGGAGACGACGTGGGCGCCAGCCGCGCGAAGCCAGAGCCGGGGACGGCACTTTACTTGCCTGCGGTGCTAACGTAGCCGCGCCCTGCGCCACCAGTCATCCACTCTCCACCGGCCGTCTCCTCCTCTTGACCCAGGGCCAGGGAGGATTTCACCCGCCGAGGCTGAGCCGAGTCACCGGTCAGCCCCTCGCTTCCTGCCTGCTCTTGCCTCCTCGGCTCTTCTCCCGCTGCCCCGCACCACCGCCGGCAGCCGGGACCGTGGATCAACGGCATGTCTCTTGATCTCTTTTCCTCTAGGTTCTTGTTTTCTTCTGGCGCTGTGAAGAAGCTCCCCAGCAGGAGAAGGGTCACGTTCGTTGCTGCCGCTCCTTCCTCTCCGTCAACACCGTCGCCGGCACGGTCGCAGGATGCCTCCTCTTCTTCCAGGCAAAGGAGTGTACGTGCTGTGCCATTGGGTCCCAGTAAAGGCGCGTCTCGACCTGCCGGTAGCAATGGCAGGACTAGGAGGAGGAGGCAGAGGAGGACGGTCGAGGGAGGGCAAGAACAAGGCGGGTGCGTGCCGTCGGTGGAGGAGGCGTCCATAAGGGTAGGGACGCTGTATGAGAACGGCGATCCACTAGGGCGGAAGGAGCTTGGCCGGTGCGTCGTGGAGTGGCTAAGGCAGGGGATGCAGTCTATGGCATCCAAATTCGCTTCCGCCGAGCTTCAGGGTGACATGGCGGACCTCACCACAGCGGCATTGACTCTGAATTGGGGATCGGCAGAAGGCCAGCTTGGGTTTGTGATCCAGGCACAGCCTTATCTCTCATCCATCCCCATGCCCAAGGGTCTGGAGTCACTCTGCTTCAAGGCCTGTACGCACTACCCCACCCTTTTCGACCATTTCCAGCGTGAGCTCCGTGGTGTCCTGCTGAGTTACCAGAACCAAGGGCTTATCTCCAACTGGCGCTCCACGCAGACATGGAAGTTGTTGAAGGAAATGGCCAATTCTACTCATCACCGGGCAGCTGTGCGCAGGACGACACCACGAACTAAAGCAGTTCACAGTAGCATCGGCATAAGCCTCAAGAAGGTAAGGCTGATGCAGGATAGGATTGAAGACTTTGTGAGGCATATGTCAGACCTACTGCGCATCGAGCGAGATGCGGAACTGGAGTTTACACAGGAGGAGCTGAATGCCACCACTATGCTCGACAACAATTCCAAGCCATCCAAGCCAGTTGAGTACTTGGTCACCCATGGGCAGGCTCAGCAGGAGCAGTGTGACACCATTTGCAACTTGAGTGTCATCAGCAGCTCAACTGGTGAGAGAGCTAAACTTTGCTACTTCCTTTTCTCCGTATGTTGATTTTATCTTCAGTTACTTTGGAAAATTGAGTTCGACACTGTTTCTGTTATCCCTGCATGTAGGATTGGGAGGCCTACATTTGGTTCTATTCAGAATTGAAGGTGAACACAAGCTGCCTCCAACCACACTATCACCTGGGGACATGGTTTGTGTGAGAACATGTAATAGCCGTGGTGAGGGGGGGCACTTCTTGCATGCAAGGCTTTCTTTATAATCTCGGGGAGGATGGTTGCAGCATAACTGTGGCTCTGGAATCTCGCCATGGTGACCCAACCTTCTCCAGGTTATTTGGGAAAAGTGTGCGCATTGACCGGATACAGGGATTGGCTGATGCACTTACTTATGAGGTATTCAAATTATGCACATGAACATTGAATGGTTGGCTTCTTTCAGCATATTTACTATTAAGCTTTCTGAAACTTCCTTGCCAGGAGCAACTATAGTCTGGCTCTTACATATTTATTTAAGCATAATCCTTTCATTTTATGATCTGCAATCATGTTCTGTTTCTGTCATATATCGTATATTGGAGTGGCATGAAATGGGGAAAACCTGAACAAAGGAATTTTTAGCCTTAAGAAAGAACAGTGAAATTGGGGTTCCCGTTTCTTTTATGACAGTATTATTCTTGGCTTAACAACATGAGTGATAAGTTCATCTAATTCACCTAAGTATTTTTATTTGGCAGCGGAATCTTGAAGCATTGATGCTACTTCAAAGGAATGGTTTGCTGAAAAGTAATGCTTCCATTGATGTGGTAGCTACTCTGTTCGGTGACAGCAAAGATGTCATGAAGATGGAACAGAATTGCCTGATTGATTGGGGTGAATCAAGTCTACCTGATCCAAGGCTATCAGAGAGGTATGCATTTGATGACTCCCAGTTAAGGGCTCTCTCATTAGGCCTGAACAAGAAGAGGCCTGTTCTAGTCATCCAGGGGCCTCCTGGCACGGGCAAGACAGTTTTGCTCACGGAAGTCATTGTACGTGCTGTCCGGCAGGGTGAAAGTGTCCTTGTGACAGCTCCAAGCAATGCGGCAGTCGATAACATGGTTGAAATGTTGTCAAGAACTGGCTTAAACATTGTGCGAGTTGGAAACCCTGCTCGGATATCACCATCAGTTACTTCGAAGTCCTTGGCAGAGATTGTGAATGGAAGGCTTGGTCAGTTTAGGAAGGAGCTTGAGAGAAAGAGAACTGACTTAAGAAAGGACTTGAGGGACTGCATAGAGGACGATTCTTTAGCTGCAGGCATTCGTCAACTTCTGAAGCAACTTGGGAGGGATATGGAAATGAAAGAAAAAGAAACGATCATGGAAGTGCTATCTGATGCACAGGTTGTGCTTTCTACTAACACAGGGGCAGCCGATCCACTTATCAGGAAAACTGGTTGTTTTGACTTGGTAATTATAGATGAAGCAGGTCAAGGAATTGAGCCCTCTTGCTGGATTCCCATACTGCAGGGAAAACGTTGTATTCTTGCGGGTGATCATTGCCAACTTGCACCTGCCATATTGTCAAGGAAGGCCCTGGAAGGTGGGCTTGGTAAATCTATGATGGAAAGGGCTTCATTGTTGCATGATGGATTACTTACTACAAGACTGACAGTCCAGCATAGAATGCATGATTCAATAGCCAGTTGGGCATCTAAAGAGATGTATCAGGGGTTACTCCAGTCTTCTCATTCTGTTGCTTTGCATCTTCTTGCCGACTCTCCAGTTGTAAAGGTATACATACTTTCTGTTTCAGGTGTCAGGTTAATTGCATGGTATGTCTATGTTTTCTGGGTCAGTGTTCAGGACTGAACTTGGCTATCACGTGGGAAATCTTTTACCAAAAAGAAAAGTCATGGACTTCACTCAGGATTGGGTCTAATTGCAAGTTCAGATCAGACATCATTGAATAAACTTACCCCATGTTCGGTGAATCTGAATCATATGCTGTTTGGTCTTTAACCCTTCCCTAGCTCATTGGTTCACTACCTTTTTAAGAGTGTAACTTTGGTCAACACTGTAGTTGTAGATCTTGAGATTATAGCAAGTCTCGGAAAGTACAACTTAAATTACTTTGACAGATGATTATACTACTAGAAGCATATACACTACTTGGTATATTTCACCACAGTTTCCTTAAGCAGTTTCTAAACGTGTTTATTTCAACTGAAGCACATTTTAGATGCATCATTAGCATTGTAATGTTGTTATCTTAAGGTATCATGTGTTTACTGGGCTAGTATGCCCCACTCCCTTTTTTTTATGCTTAGTGATTACACATTTAGAAACGTTGATTAGACCTATTAAAGTGTTTATCTTTATCAATTTTATTATGGCATTCAAGCTGTGGTTGCCGAAGATAATTTAGGACCCAATTTATTCTGAGTTATTGGGAAGAAAGACCTACGTACAGATTTATTTTACCAGCCATCACGGTTTTACTCAACTTGGAGGATAAGAACATCATATTCTTTCTTTTAGATGCGAATATGATATTAAATTTCATCCTACATTTCTTAGAAAATTTGGCCATACCCGTCCAGCCCCCTTATTGAAATAGTCACGTCCACTCAGTCACCAAATATTACAGATGGGAACCATCAGCATCCACTTTTCATTTATTTTATATACGACCCTCAGGCCTCAGCCTGGGTTTCACTATCATCGGATAAAGGAACTTATATCCGACAGTAACCACAATACAACCACTGACTAACACAACTTTTGCTGCCTACTGCATAAAACTGCAAAGAGTTTCTTTAAAAAAAATGCAAATAGTTCAACAAAATGTTGTGGACATGGATACATAGTATCAAGGCAAGAGTAGCAGCGTGGGAGGAATCCATGAGAGAGAAGTATCCTAAGAGTCCTTTAGGGAAGTATAGGATTAGGAAAGAGTCCAGTTGTATAAGGAAAGATCTAAGTCTAATCATATTAGGAGAGGTCAAGGGACTGAGCATCCGTTATATAAGGATGACATGTATCCACGCTTGAGGCAAGGAAGAACAATCAATCTAAGCTCTCCCAGTGATTCTCTCGTCTAACCCATTTCTACTCAATTCCTCAGCCATGCCGTCTGGCTATCTTCAACATGGTAGTTATCCCGTTCTGAATCAAGGTTCACAATTACGAAAGCACTCACTTTTCATGATGGATGGCCAATCATATATGATATATCTTATATGTAGCCACGATCAATCTCTCACCATATGCATGGGTACAAATACAAACAAGCTGGGATACTCTCCAGCTAAATGTAGTATAATCACAAAATAAGGTGGGATAAATTTTTATACATCACATTTAGATGGCGGTGGTAACTGTTCATTTGAGTGTTACATGTGGAACATGTAGTAGGTCTGGAACCAACCAATAATGCCTTGCGTCTATTTGTTGTGTTTACTCATTTGAAATTTGTGCACTGGATGTTTAGGAATTTTTTTGCCATGAATGCATCTATATGCACTCCTGTATTGTTACTGTGTGAGTTGGACTCAAGTTTTACCTTATGATTTCAGGATACTTGGATAACACGGTGCCCACTGCTTTTACTTGATACCCGAATGCCATATGGAACTCTAAACGTTGATTGTGTGGAGCATTTAGACCCTGCTGGCACAGGATCGTTTTATAATGATGGAGAAGCAGACATAGTTACACAGCATGTTCTCAATCTTGTGCATTGTGGTATATACTTATCTTCTACTTCCTTAATTGAACACCACATCAGTATTGTATGATCTTTGTTGCATGGTCCTTCGATCCATTGTGATAATTATTCAGCATTTCTCATTCACTGGTCAAACATGGCCCTAACTTTTTACGCTCAGATTTTTGAACTTACGAACATATTACAATCATGTTTGCAGGAGTGTCTCCAAGTGAGATAGCCATTCAGTCACCCTACATTGCTCAAGTTCAATTATTAAGAGAGAAGTTAGAAGAATATCCAGGGCTTTCTGGGGTTGAGGTTTCAACAGTAGATAGCTTTCAAGGGAGGGAGGCAGATGCGGTGGTCCTATCAATGGTAAGCACTGCACGGTACCATACATCTTTCTGATGAATATGTCACCCAAATACAACACTGAATGAAGCAATTGACATTTATAAGGGCAGTCGCCGATTGGGCCACAATCATTTCATACTCCATGAATTTTAACGTACTTCTAGTGATGTTTATCCTTCTGCTGGCTTATAGGTTCAGTCAAACCCACTGGGAGCTGTAGGGTTCATGGGCGACAGCAGGCTAATGAATGTGGCTATCACAAGGGCACGCCGGCATGTCACTGTGGTATGTGACACCTCGACCATTTGCCACAGCACCTTCCTCGCCCGGCTCCTCCGTCATATCAGGCGGTATGGACAAGTAAAACTTGTTGCACCTGGTTCCCTGGATGGGGTTTCCGGTCTCGGCTTCAGCCAACCCACTCTCCCGTCTATCAGCTAGCGCTCCCCGCAGTTCACTGTCTTGATGGCATCATTCATTCATATGCTCATACGAGCATGTATATATGCGAAGAGCTAAAGGATGTATATACAGTCGTGCAAAAGAACTGAAGGCTGAGAAACTATAATGCCCGTCTCAGACGTGCCTGTCTGGTATCAATCTGTGAAGAAGACAAAAAACTCGAGAAGATATGAAGAGAAATTGGTGGATAGTCATGGAAGAGCTTCGCCAGGTGTGTGGTTATCTTGAGATAACTTACCACATGTAACATGTGATTCGCCAGGTGTGTGGTTGATATGATGCATGGCCAACCTAACTGAAGGCTAGCTGATCATGCATCCCTGAATTGGTGCACGTGGTTCAATCAGCAGAAGGAAGGCTGCCACAGTTCCTGTAAATTCTAACTAATATTGTTGACATGGATACCCCAACACAGACGTGTAGTAAATTGACAATTCACAATTCAGTTGGAAAAAAATTGCATTTCATTTCGAAGTTAAATGCCACAATACCAAGTTACACAGGTGCGTCTCTTTCTTTCCCTTATCATGGTTGTTGGAGTGTGTTGTAACATCCGTGTCATGTGTAATATTATGGACGACGTGTAGTCATGCCCTACTCCTTTTCATAGCGAAAATAATTAGATAAACCGACCGTACATACGCAAATAGACTACTCTTGTAGTAGTGTTCCGTATGCAACTGCAACCTACCTATGTTTTGCTGTTTTCGCTAACTGATTATTGAAATTGGCACCATTGATGCTTAACACGTGTCTACTATGCCACAAAACGTTTTTAACACTGCTATGCCACAAAAACAAAGTTAGTTTTTTTAAACAAGTTTAAGCTAGGCTTGCCTATAAAACACTGGCATGTAAATTGAACTAGTGGAAGTCTCAAACACAAGATGTAATTCCTAAAGTTCAGATTGTTGGCACAATACGTCGTTGGGGAAGATTTAGACACCAAGTCCTAAAGAGTTCTAGCCCCTAGGCCAACCTATTCCTCCTTGAGCTAGGACACAAAGTCCATACTCGATCACTAGGGTAGATTTACACACGAAGTAGGCTATTTCCGGCCTTACAGGCTTCTTGACTCATAATTCAAAGACTTTCCAAGCGACGCCTATTCGTCTAGGAGGGGTACACCATCCAAGAGTAACACATTGAACAGCTGACTTGGAACGAACAGTTGCCAAGATCTTTAGTGATCGGCTCAAGAACCCCCTTATATCTCACAAGTTTTTCACTCAAAGGATAGACACCTGGTGGAGAGAATTTGAGAAGTCAGATGGGAATACAACGTTCCCGAAAGTATGGCAACGAGGCGAAGAGGTACCGAGCCGTCTAGAGACACCTCAAGAACCACAGTTACTTGGAAGGTACATGGCATGAACTATGTGAGGTACCAGACAATAACTACATGTTGTTGTCCCCAATAAAGATACGACACTTGGTAGTACCGAACACACTTTACTTGGAAGTTCCGGGACTAGCAAAGCACCCTCCGTAAACGGACTAGATAGAATACGACTGAGTCCCAACTTGGAGGTTCCAGAGGTATACATAAAGGTATACATAAAATGCTTTATCTGAGAAACCCAAATAGACTCAGAATTATCGCGCATACTCCACTGGGAGGTACCAGACCTAACAGACAAGCCTTTGAAGTCAACATAGAGTCCAATTGTTCTGGTAACTAAGTTCGGTAGTTTCGTAACAATACTTTGGCGAAATCTCACCACATCTCATATCGGCTGACTGGCCTGGTTCTAGGTATGTATAAAGTAGCTAAGGAGAATTTATGTTGAAATTAAGAGAAATCTTTGAAGGTTATGGCAATGTGTTCAACCCTTGTAGTTCCGTTGCTTATTTTTAGGGGTCATCATTGATACTTTGCAACTACATTAGGGACTAAAAGCTGAATTCTTGGCAAGCTTATTAGTCTCTTAAGTGTCTTGTCTCAAAACCTATTAGGAGGCCTAGATGCACTTTTGACATGGAACACAAATAAGTGAACAAAAGACTTAGGAAATCAACACTCATAAATGTGCATCGTGCTACATGGTGGCGTGGTATTAAAGGCAAGGTGCACCGCCCACCAAGCAACACGTGCCATTGCACAATCAGAAGCAAGTATGGCCCCGACTCTTGCTCGTAACAAAAGCTAGAACACGTTTTGCTGTACTTGTCAATTTCATTTAGACAAATTGTGAGGTGAGAATGACACTACTGCATAGGTACCACAAGAAACTCTTGATTTCTAGCAGAAGCTTAAGCTACAAAAACATGCAGGGTTGAAACCATACATACATGTCATACAATGGCAAATACATTGATTGGACCAAGAAGTAGCCCGATGGAAGCAAGTTCCACTGAAATGTGTTAGGAAGACAATGTCGGCTACCATGAGCACAATTTCGTGGCAACTGGTTAAGTGGTATCCAATTAGTGTGAGATCAAAGTCCACACCTAGGTATCCAACCTATGACCGAACCAAAGCCCCCCCCCCCCCCCCCTCCCCCTTCCACACAAAAAATACTATCTCCGTAACTAAATGTAAGACGTTTTTGCAAAAAACGTCTATTTGAACTGCACAAACATCTATCTGAACTGCAAAAACGTCTTATATTTAGTTACATATGTAGTATCATGTAAAACCATATTGAATCCCCGCTCTAGACTTGAAAAAGCTCAAACTGGAGGAAGGTTTCTTTCACCCTCATCAAACGTTTCCAAATCAGGAATTTGTAGGTTAATTTGAGCCAAAGACAACATTTTTGTCCTTGATACTTATTCTTGAGGAGACTACCACACTCTATCCTATAAGAAGATTGAAAAGCCACTTATTGAGAAACCACTTACTATTTTTAATATGCCCAAGTCCTAAGTGCCTAGACCTTCCTGGTCCTTTGGCGTTCAGAGTAACTCCCACTACACCAACATATGCTTTATTTGATGTATCACAAGTCGTTTACAAACCCCACATTCACAAAAATCAAAGTTTGAGTTAGCGCACATTTATAGCAAGAGTTTTTCCAGATGGGTGGTTGCAATTTGTATTCAAATTTTTTATACATGGTGGATACATGGTTTAGTTGTCGTTCTTTTTCCAGAACTTCTAATGATTTTTTCGACCTCTCACGTGCACTCTTTATATGACTCATAGATACTCCGTCCGTTCACTATTATAAGATGTTCTAACTTTTTTTTATTCAGATGTATATAGACGCATTTTCGTGTGTTTGTTCACTCATTTCAGCTCGTCTGTAGTCCATATTAAAATATTCAAAACATCTTATATCTGTGAATGGAGGGAGTATTACCAAGGTGTTGTTTTCACATAAGTCCCTAACATTATATTTTCTTCAAAATTGATGGTCCCCTTTATTAGCAGGATTTCAATAATACAGGAATAGGAAAAACTCAAGATTATAATGTCATATCCACTAAAAAACAAAGGATTTTTTTTTACCTATACTATAGGATTTAGTCTGCCTGAAATTTGTTCAAGAGGTTTGAATGGGTATAAATTTTCTTGTGTAAGAAATCGTTTAGAATTTTTTTATATAGGAACTAATCCTACAATCAAACAACGCACATATGATTTTTTTTTTGTTAGGATTCTAATCCTCTAAAATTACCAGGGAATCTTTACGACAAGTGGTTGAGAGTTCAGAAACTTCTGCACATCATAACCAAGGGCAGATAACCAAACGCCAGCTAGAAACTGTCAAAATTGGCTGGCCTTAAGTTTGGCAGTTCATGCCATGAAACCAAACCTGTCCCGATATCATTTCGGTGTGGCGTGCGCGTCTGGCACAGTGCAGCACGCAACCAAAGCAACTGCATGAGCCGTAGAACCTCTCAAGAAGACAACAATGTCGCTCCGCTGCATTATTAGCCAGCTCCCCGGGCCGATAAAATATCGGGGCCCGATCCTGAGCTCCAGAACGGCCTGAAATGTGCACCGGTGAATCCCCACCGGCCTGAAATGTGTACAGCCACTTCGTCGCGTCGTCGTTACGTTAGGTGATCCAGATATGTAGTACTAGCGCACTAGCGCACTCAGATATTGTCGAGCGTCGCCGTCGCCGCCGCTGCCGTCTCACCGGCTTCTGCCTACCCCTTCCTTATCCCCACATCTACCTCCGCAGGCCAAGATAAATGGGTTTCGACTTTGGGTTCCAGATTCACGTGCTCCTTCCAAATTACCACAGCCAGTTAATCTCACCCGGATTCAGGATATTATGTGCCCCGATCTGAATTCCGGTGCGCTTAAAATGGTAGGGTCGTGAGGGATTGAGTGGAAGCAATGGCAACCCACGAGCGACCCGTCCATTTGATCTTCGGCTGGTCCGTGAATTATGAGCGAGACGACGACGCCGATGTTGCCCCTGGGCCCCGGCCATGCCATCCTCGCCACTCCCTTCAGATGCGATCAAACTGGCTACAGTTGCCTATCGACCTCAAAGCCTCATTTCTTTTCTTTTTGTGGCCCTCCTCCGGCTCCGACCAGTTAATTTAAAGCGCTTAAAATGGCCCTCGATCGATCATTGCCGGTCGACTGCATTATTTCTGGACTGGAGGAGTACGCACACTCTGATCGTTCAAGACATGATACTGATTTGTTGCATCAGGCGAGAACGGTTGCTTCTGGCTTCAGATTTGATCTCTGTGATGATACCGGTTGGTTGCATCAGACATGCACGATCGCTCATGCTGCTGCTGCTACTGCTAATTATTCGTGTATTTGAAACGAGAAAAAAAGACATAGTGGGCCTGTGAATCCTCGGAGACTCATGCCGCATGTTGGTGCTGAACTGCCGATGCGTGCACGCGTTCGTGTGTGAACAAACATGAAATGTTGGTGCCAAGAACTTCAGGGCGATCCTGACATGACATTGGTTGCGTCGCTTCTGTTCTGTTCTCTTGAGTGAAAAGTGAAGTGCTAAGCTGGTATAGATTGCTTGCAAGCTGTATCAACACTACCACCTCCATGGATCATCGCTCAGGTATTGCTGAGATGCATGCAGCCTGGGGCCTGGCAGTAGCTTGAGCAGCTGCGCTTGATATTCCGAGGAAGGTGGAAATGGAAAGGAGGATGGCGACGGGGACGGGGGAACAAGTAGTACACCATGGATGGACGAGTGAGTGGTAGCAGGGGCCGAGGATTAATGGCTGATATGGATTGTGGGTCCCGTCAGTCCGCATCAAACAGTAAATTGATAATCTGGAAAATTGATTGTAAGCATTTATCCTGTCTCGCCCAATCATGTTCTGGATAACTGCACTGCTCAATTTCACACAAGTGTATGGCTGGATGCTCTGCATGGATCCAACCAACCCATAGGTACTAAACCTATAGTATGCAAATTGCAATTTGGCAGGATTTCATGCTCATTACTGTGCAGGGAGTATTGTACAACCCACCACATCCAAATCCAAAGTGTTGGCACAATTTGAATGAATTTCCATATATATTCAAACAAATATTACCAAGAACACCAGTATTGCTGTAGTAATTCCGGCGATCCCAATAACCCAATGGTGTCTGAAATCTGACAAACTGAAATTGTGAACCCAGCTTTAGAACCTCACTTTTTCTTTTGAACTTGTGGCACACTTTATTCAAATCAAATAATTGTTACATCACTAACAAGTTCAGCTAGGATAATTTGCGGAGGATCACTCTCCCAAGAAATTACAGAATTAGAATCATAGGAACTCCTAGCAAGCTTATGTGCCACCTTGTTCCCTTCCCTTGGACAATGAGAGTAAAAGACTGAACCAATACTTTGAGCTAAATGAAAACACTCATTCAGAGTAGCAGAATAAGGACTCAGGATATCAACTTCCCCCTTGCATGCCCGGATAATTTCAAGACAATCGGATTCAAACTCCCACATTGTGTGGGCTCTCCGCTTGGAATCCAACGGTCCACATAATCTCTGAAGTTTTCACCAAATAAACATTTCCACCAGGTAAGTTTGCCTTTTACTGAGGCTATATATAGCCATGCCATACAGGCAGCAAAAGGCAGTAGCGTGCCAACTGGTGTCAGCGTTTGCTGCTACTCACCTGGCTTCCTAGTTCCAACAAAGAAATTGCTACCCATCCACTAACAATCCAAAGAGCCATTGATCTGCAGATTGCAGAAAATGGAGGGAGCACTTGTCACCTCCAACTTCAGCATGCCTGATCTCTACCCCGCCAAAGCCAATGCTGCTCATGCTCCGAGATTGAGGAGGCTCTCCTACATCTCCCCTGCTGCGTCTTCTGCTGCTGCACCGAACCCCAGCTACAGAAGGAGGAAGGGCACGTCGCCCCCGCCGCCGTCGGTTGCCGCCACCGCCACCGTCCTCACCTCGCCGCCCAAGCCGGTCGAGCAGCAAGAGACGGAAGAGCACCTGGTCGACACGTCGACAAACAATGCAACTGGTACAAGAGTGGCTACCGCGAGAACGAGCAGGGCATCCGATGCGCCGCGCCAGGCGCCTCGGTCGTCCAGGCCTCGCCGCCGGCCTGTCACTTCGCTACAGGCGGCGTTCTGCAACGCGCTGGAGGAGGCGATCAACACGTTCGTCGACCCGCCGGTGCTGCGGCCGTCGGTGGACCCGCGGCACGTGCTGTCCGCCAACTTCGCGCCCGTGGACGAGCTGCCGCCCACGCCCTGCCCCGTGGTGCGCGGCGTCATCCCGCGCTGCCTCGCCGGCGGCGCCTACATCCGCAACGGGCCCAACCCGCAGCATCTCCCGCGCGGGCCGCATCACCTCTTCGACGGCGACGGCATGCTGCACTCTCTGCTCCTCCCGACGATGCCCGACTCCGACCCCGTCCTCTGCTCCCGCTACGTGCAGACGTACAAGTACCTCGTGGAGCGCAACGCGGGCGAGCCGGTCTTGCCCAACGTCTTCTCCGGCTTCCATGGCCTGGCCGGGATGGCGCGCGGCGCCGTCACGGCGGCCAGGGTGCTGACAGGCCAGATGAACCCGATGGAGGGCGTGGGACTCGCCAACACCAGCCTCGCCGTCTTCGGCGGCCGCCTCTACGCGCTCGGCGAGTCGGACCTCCCGTATGCCGTGCGCGTCGACCCGGCCACCGGTGAGGTGACCACGCTCGGCAGGTGCGACTTCGGTGGCCGCCTCAGCATGGGCATGACCGCGCACCCCAAGAAGGACCCCATCACCGGCGAACTCTTCGCGTTCCGCTACGGCCCCATGCCGCCGTTCGTCACCTACTTCCGGTTCGACCCGGCAGGGAACAAGGGCGCCGACGTGCCCATCTTCTCCGTGAAGCAACCGTCTTTCCTGCACGACTTCGCCGTGACGGAGCATTATGCGATATTCCCGGAGATACAGATCGTGATGAACCCCATGGGCATGGTGGTGGGCGGCGGCTCGCCCGTCGGGGCGGACCCGGGCATGGTGCCTCGCCTCGGCGTGATCCCCAAGTACGCCGCGGACGAGTCGGAGATGCGGTGGTTCGAGGTGCCGGGGTTCAACATGATGCACTCGGTGAACGCGTGGGAGGAGGCCGGCGGCGACGAGATCGTGATGGTGGCGCCCAACATCCTGTCCATCGAGCACACGCTGGAGCGCATGGAGCTGATCCACGCCTCCGTGGAGCTGGTGCGCATCAACCTCCGCACCGGCAACGTCACCCGCACGCCGCTCGCGGCGGCGAACCTCGACTTCGGCGTGATCAACCCGGGCTGCCTCGGCCGCCGCAACCGCTACGGCTACTTCGGCGTGGGCGACCCCATGCCCAAGATCGGCGGGGTGGCCAAGCTCGACTTCGACCGCGCCGGCCACGGCGACTGCACCGTGGCGCGCCGGGACTTCGGGCCGGGGTGCTTCGCCGGGGAGCCGTTCTTCGTCCCCGACGACGTCGAGGGGAACGGCGACGAGGACGACGGCTACGTGGTGTGCTACGTGCACGACGAGGGCACCGGCGACGACCGGTTCGTGGTGATGGACGCGCAGTCGCCCGACCTGGACATCGTCGCCGAGGTGAAGCTTCCCTCCCGCGTCCCCTACGGCTTCCACGGCCTGTTCGTCACGCAGGCCGAGCTCCGGTCACAGCACCAATGATCATCAGATTCAGACACACCAACACGTCCGATGTTTCCGCGCCATAGATTGCGCGCGACGATGTATAATAGTAGACCAACAGTGGTGCATGGTTAGGTCATGTATAGGATCCCATGACATACACATAGGAAAAATAGGTCATCTCATGTGTAGCATTTACATGTTTACAAGAAAGAATTATTGGTGAAAAACGCATCTACAGTAAAATAAAAACCTACCTCAGAAATTGATTCAGGCAGTACAACTTCTATAATTGCTAACTCATCGAGTAGTACGAAACAAGGTATGAACTACAAGAACTTCACAAATACAGAGTTTTATCTGTCTCAAAGTTTTACAAACATGACCTCAATGGCTACAGAGTTCGTAAATGTAAGGATTTCACGGGATATACATACTATTGGATTTTACGAAGTCGGTGGAGCTACCTTGCATTTGGTAACAGAATCATCAATTCAGCATCCTCAATGTTGTTAGTCTAAAAAAACAGAATGAACATGGCTTCTCTTTTGCCTAAATTAACCTAACTGCTCCTATGGAAGGTATAAGAGTATGATTTTCTGCAGAGGACACATATGCCAACATCATTACCAATCTTCAGTACAATCTTCTCTGCAGCACTTCTCTTCCTAACATCTAATGCATTCTGTATTTTTACTCATCAAAGGAGATACCTAACAGAAGTTGCATGGACCACCAACTTCTCAAGATTCATGTGGCACATTCCACAGCCTAGAAAGGGATATAAAGGGCCTGGGGCTCAAGTTACCGCCCTTTATGACTTGAGAAGCACCGTCACATGGCTCCAATGCGCATTTTACATAAGATACTCCAGTGCCATTCAGCTTTTCTCTACGTCGCGCCCAGGTGACAATGTATAAACCAGAGATGATTAGAAACCCTCCAATAATACTGCAAGCATACAGAGCAGATTATACCTCAGATCAAAAGAGATGATAAACATTTATTGCTACGAAGAAAAAATTTCTACTTTATCAATCAATGTTAGAAACCTGGACTATTGATTTTTCAGATTATCAGATGGTCAAATGGAATAAGACATCAATGTGCATATCCTACATTACCACATACACATATTAACACGTAAGCAGAAGAGGTCTGGAAAGTATTTTTCAGATCAAAGAGAAGATAAAATGGAAAAGGTTAACTCTAAAGAGGAGAACATATGATAAACATACTCTTACCTTCCGAAATAAGTTGGACTGCCCAGAAAAAGCACCGACAAGAGGGAAGAGAGCACTGGCTGGAGAGGCATATATAGTGCCACCATAGCTGGGCCCAGAATTTTGTTGGACCATGTCAATAAACCAGTATTGAGAGCAGATGAAACAATTCCCTGAAATAGGGGGGAAATAGAAGAATTTCAGTATATAATATTTATGGTGGCAAGCGTCAACTTTTTTTTTATGGCCTACACAAACTAGCGTATTTTGCAAGCTTGCAACAACTATCTCCGCCACAGTACTACATAGATGTAGAAATTCAATTCATGGTCCCATGCATGGGAAAGATAAATCTAACACAAAGCTTACAGCATATACAACAGCCGCAAACTCAGAAGGAGTCAAAGTCCAATCTTCTTTACTTGTTGTTGAAAAAACTCCTGAAATAACCATTAAAATAGCTCCGAAAAAGTATGAGTATGCTGTCAATGACAAACTACAAGGGTACTTCACCAAAATTGGAGCCTGAAATAACAATACACGAACAGAATAAGTATAAAGTACTAAGAAAACTTTCTGCAATACAAATTGGAGCACATAGATCTTGCAGCATAAATTTCAACTCTGAATGGCAAGATACTAAAGTAAGTCTAATACATAAACATATTTCAACAATGTCAAAAGGGTGATCTCCTTCTATTATTATAGTAATATTGGTCCTTAAAATGAAGTATGATGTGCTCAGCCCATGACAAATCTTCTTGTGACAATTCACCAAACAACATACCAAGTTCAATACTAAGCAATGGCCAGTTGGCCACATAGCATAAATATGTGCCTTTTCTAGGAAGAGCAAAGCTGGCCTAAGTTTTAATACACTTCTCACTTCAAGAATGACAAGGCAGAAAAACAGTTAGGAATTAGGACTAAAATATTCATCAAAATAGAGTGTTCTAAATAGACTTGATGTGATCTGAAGTTGCCCTATAAGATTACTGATCTAACTTACAGAGGCTTTCAGCCTTTAAGAACTTGTGCCATGTATATGCTTGCTAGAAAACTAAAGCTCGAGGTTTTCCCAATTGACAAGCATCATAATGCAAAAGAAATAGAGCGCGACAACAGCCTGAAAATCACTAATACCTGCAAAGCAAGATAAGTTGCCATACAGAGGCAGTTCCCTATCAAACATAGCATTCCAATATGCCACTTTTCCAGCCCATACGCAATGAACCAAGATGATCCTGGCTCAGGTTGCAACATCTCGGTGATGACGTCATTACTATGAACATCAAGATCTAGCTCGCTGCTACCAAACACAGCTGCCCCCCTGTACAACACCATGAGAACAGCACCAAGCACACAGACGATGGTGCCACCAACCTTGGCACGGCCCTCATGTGTGACCAAGCTCGCCGTTTCAGTGCTGGAAAAAGTAAAATGCTTAAACTGGCGAACAAAGAGAGATGTGAGTATCTGAACATTTTTCAAGATTGAGTGAGACTGACCCCATGATGAGGGCCAAGATGAAAGTGAAGACGGGAATTGATGGCTGAATGGCGGCGGCGTAGGTTGGATTGGTGTAGCCGAGGCCGAACAAGAAAAGAAGCTGGTTGCCAAAGATGCTACAGGACAAACAACCAGACGCATCAGAGCACGAAATTTGCAAGTACATAAGCAGCATTGCTTCAAGCGGTCAGCGTGTCTGACACCGAGCGACCAGATGGCCAGGCTTACCCCGTGAGCCCGAGGAAGAAGAAGGATGCAAAAAGGCGACGCGTGACGGGCGGCGGACGAGCCTGCGCGGGCGAACCGCGGTGGCGGAAGAAGGCGATGGGAGCGAGCACGCAGAGCGCGAGGAGGTCGCGGTAGACGCAGAAGACGACGCGGTTGACGCCGACGTTGAGCGCCTGCTTCGCGATGACGTGGTACCCCGCGTTGATGAACTGCGACCCCACCATCGCCGCGTGCGCCCGCCTCGCTTCCCCATCCCGCGCCGCCGCCGCCATCGCCGCCGATCCGATCCCACGGTCGTCGTCCCACGGTCTGAGTAGCGACTACTCCTCTTTGAACCTTTTCCCCACTGGTTCTTTTTTTTTTAGGATTTTCCCCCACTGGTTGGCCAGTGGACAGTCGCAGTCCATGTGCTTTTTTTTTGAGTCTCGCCGTCCATGTGCTGGGCTCTTCCTAATTTGGAAATAGTTCTAGCGGGCCGTCTTGTTCGTATAGAAGCAACAGAGTGGATCAGCCCACTTCGCGGTTTTTATTCACCTTTTTTTGCTGTAGACGATCCCTTGTTCGGTTTTCCACATCGACATCCGTGTGTCGTTTTTTTATGTTTCCTATTGTTTCCCATTTTCTTTATTTTTAGAAAAATAATACGTAATATTTTTTTTCAAATACACAAGCATTTTTAATACGTGAACACCTTGTAAAATTACATGAAATATTTTTAAAAGACATGAAATTTTTCTAAATCTATATGGTTTTCAAAAATATGTGAACACTTTGATTGACTACATGGACATTTTTAAAAGTATGTGATCACCTTTTTTTAGTTGCATGGACATTTTAAATAAATGCGTAAACACTCTTCAAATTGTATGAAGAATTTTCAAGATGCGTGAACACTTTTTTTAGTTGTACAATTTTTTGTTCTTAAAATTACTGAACACTTTTCCAAGATTGCATAGTTTTTAAAAAAAATAAAATACATGAACAAGTTTTCCTTTAATTGCTTGGACATTTATTTAAAATTATGGGACATTTGTTTAATAATAACAAGATTTTTACATAAACATGAACAATGTTCTAACGACCGCACAAAATTTACTTTTTTTATTATTCATCTATAAATCATTAAATAAACATAATTTCTCAATTTATTTATATATCAAGTGAATTTTTAGGAAAAAGAAAGTGCGCGTGTGTTAATGGGCCAAACTGACTGCGGTCCATTTAATCTCTTGAGTAGGCGATGCCTGCATCCCACTCACGAGAGCCCCTTTCTCTCGTAACCACGAGTTGATAAACACCCTGTACCCTAGGCGCCTATGGTTTCTGTTCTCCGTCGGCTCCCACGGGTATTGAGGTTTTCGTGTTACTGCTCCGGCAACAAAACCCACCCCAGGGTTGCGCCCCACCTGTATGATCCTCTCACGATGGCGGAGTTGTCAATGGGAGCTAATGGAGATGAAAAGGGCAATGGCAGGGGAAGGTATTGAATTGATCTGGAAGAAGCCATGAAGAGGATGAAGTTGAAGGACTCGGAGTTGGACGATGTTTTTGTCAGTGAGGAGGAGATCGCTGATCTCTCGAAGGCATCAAGATGGCTGGCTGTTGCAAAGGTGAATACACGCAAGTTCTTCAGCTAGAATTCCTTCAAGGACACGATGAGGTATGCGTGGAACTTGGCGCATGAACCAAAAATCAGGGAGCTTGATGATAACCTCTTCGTGCTCCAATGTTTTTGTTTAGGAGATTGGAACAATATCATGCTTTAGGGCCATTGGATTTTCTGGGGTTTGGTGGTGATGATCGAGGAGTATGATGGGAAGGGCACACCCAGTTAAGTCGAGTTGGAATGTATCAGTGTATGCATGGGCACAAATCATGATATCTCGGATTTATACCGGTCCCAGCCCATAGCAGATCAGCTAGCATGGATAATTGGTCAGGTCAAGAGCGTCGAGATGAACCCATCTAGAGTTTTTGAAGGTAACTATGTCTGACTCTGGGCCAAGATAGAAGTGGCAAAGCTCCTTACCCGATTTACACCATTGAATCTTAAAGGAAGGGAGAGAATCCTTTTTCTTGTGAAATATGAAAAACTTGGGTACTTATGTGAAGTTTGTGGTATCCTAGGCCATAACCAGGAAGAATGTGGTGATGGTGTTCATGGGGTAGAAGAGATTGAGTGTGGTGATGGTGTTCATGGGGTAGAAGAAATTGAGTGTGGCGATTGGATGATGGCTTAGAGGAGATCCTTTCTGAATGGGCAGGGCAACAACAACCGAGGTGGTTTCACGTCACGAGCAAGGGGCAGCAACCGAGTGGTTTCAAAGGGATGTGAGGAAGAGGTCGCAGTTGCGGCCAGAATGGGAGTGAGGGCAACAACCTACATAAACGTGGAGGCTGATTTAGATGATACGACATCAAGTCCTCTAAAGAACGGTTCAGCTCAAGAGGTAGAGGAGAAAGACCAGTACAATTCAGCTAGTGCGACAAAGAAGCTAGACTTGGGAACTGAACCGGTGCACACAGATAAAATTGATGACCCGCAGGACCTTAGTGAGAACCATTTGCATGGTGACGCGGTTGCAAAAGAGGGTCATATCAAGGGTGGGATGCCAACCCTACCTCCTCCACCTGAATATGGAAAACCTCGTGACAGAAAGAAAATGAAGAAGGGCAATTCACCCTCAAAACTGAAGTATTTTAATGACAAATTGGCAGGGTGGGCATAAAAACCGACCAACCGAATACCGAACCGATGCCGAAACCGAATAAACCGAATTTTTGGTTTTTTTATGCTGCCACAATTAAATTCGGTTTTTACGTTTAATAACCGAATTTAACTCGGTTAGTTCGGTATTAAATCGATGACCGAAGTGCAGCCACCAGCCAGTTCCCGCGTGACTCGTAGTGTACTCACGCTCCCGCGCGTATCGCCAAGGCGGGTGATAGGCGCCGGACTGCCGGCCCAAACTTTGGGCCGGTCGCCTTTGGGCCGTCTGATCATACCACGTCGTGCGCCCAGGATCGCATATCTCTCGTCTCCTACATCGCTAAGGAAAAAAATCCCCCCGCACACATCGTTCTCGAGGGAAAAAAGCGGCGGCGCATCTCCGGTAGCCAGCCCAGCTCGCACATCTGCAACTCCGCGGCCGTCTGGTAGCAACTTCTCGCCATTGCTCGGTCGTCGCAGAGCAGCACCGTCGAGCACTTCGTCATCCGTGTCAGGCGCCAATGGTAGCTGCCTGTGTCACCGGTTCCAGCACTGCGTTGGCCGCTGCAGCAAAAAATAGGCTAGCACTGCCGCCGTCACCCGTTCCAGCACCGGGCTGCCTGGTTGCAGCAAAAACGTCCGACGTCTTCGCCGGTGGTAGCTGGCTGTTGCCGGTTACAGCAAAAAATGTCCGACGCCGTCGCCGGTGGTAGCTGTCGCTGTTGCCGGTTCCAGCATCTGGGTTGGCCAGTTGCAGCAAACAACAGCTGCTTGTTCCCCTCCGCTAATCGATTGTAGCAAAATCCAACAGTGGTTCCAGCTTCTGCCTTCTCCGGTTGCAGCAGAAAACGTCCGACGCCGTCGCCGGTGGTAGCTGTTGCTGTTGCCGGTTCCAGCATCTGGGTTCGCCGGTTGCAGCAAAAAACAGTTGCTTGTTCCCCTCTCTAGCTAATCGGTTGTAGCAATGTTAGCGGATAAGCCTGATAGCTGTAAGTTAGTTAGTATCTAGCAGGTTGTTAGCTAACTTGTACCATACGTACATATCTCTAAAACTGATCGTATCTTTCTGTTGTAAACGATCGGTGATGTAATCTGCATATAAATAGCAATCAGCGCCATCTGTTTGGATGTGCGATCCAATCTATCTCTTGTGTTTTTACATGGTAATCAGAGCCTAGGCTTCGACGCACGTCCACAATCTCCATCCCTTGCCGCGATTCTCCTCGCCGCGATGACCACCTCTCCAAACACCTCCGCTTCCACCGCATCGACAACCATGAGCTCCCACCTTTCCGGCACTGCTGGTGCTCTCACCAATTCCTCCGTTCCAGTTGGGTCGATGATGACCGGGCAAGTTGCCGTGCCCAACCTCGCCCAGCTTGTGACCGTGAAACTCTCACGGGAAAACCACCTGCTCTGGAAGGCCCAGATTGTCCCCATCCTGTGGGGGCATCAACTCCTCGGCTCCGTCAACGGCGAGAGCACCCCTCCGGCACGCCTCATTCCTGCCTCCACCGCTGAAGGGGCGGAGATGGTGATCAACCCAGCCCACACGGTCTGGCACGCCCAGGACCAGCTGCTTCTTGCCGGGATCCTCTTCATGCTCTCGCCCGACGTCATCGCGCGCACGCTGAACTTCACGACCTCGGCGCAGATATGGGCGGCACTGGAGCGCATGTACGCCTCGCAGTCTCGCTCCAGGATCATGCAGCTCAAGAGGCAGCTCACGCACGCCCAGAAAAAGGACATGAACATGGCTAATTATTTTGGCCGTGTCAAGGGTCTTGCTGACCAGCTTGCTGCGGCCGGCAGCCCCGTAAACGATGATGATGTGATCGACTACATGTTCACAGGCCTTGACAACTCGTACGATGCCCTCGTCACATCGATCAATCTGCTAAAGGCCAATGGCGGCATCTCTCTCGATGAAGTGTACTCGCACATGCTGGATTACGAGGCGCGTCAGGACAATGCCAACACCGGCTATCAGTTGTCGGCCAATCTCGCGGGACGAGGCAACGGCGCACGAGGCGGCGGCAACGGTGGAGGTGGCTCCTCCGGCGGCAGCGGCGGCCGCAACCGCAACAATGATGGCCGCAACCAGCAGGGAGGCAACCGTCGCAACGGCGGCGGCGGCGGCAACGACAGCGGCGGTGGTAACTCTGCTGCAGGCAACGGCTCCAATGGCCAACCAGCCGGCGGTCACCAAGGCGGCTACAACAGGAGGAACTCCAACTCCGATCGTCCGCGGGTGCCGTGCCAAATCTGCAACAAGCTCGGCCACTCTGCAAGGACCTGCTATGATCGCTATAACCACAACTCCCAGCAGGAGGATGCACGTTTCGCCAACAACATCTCCACCGGCTCTCCAGCACTTGACCCAGCATGGTACATGGACTCCGGCGCCACCGACCACATCACCGGCGACTTAGACAAGCTGCACATGCGTGAGCAGTACACCGGCAAGGACCAAGTGCATACAGCAAATGGAACTGGTATGACTATTACTCATGTTGGAAAAGCCCTTCTTCCTACACCGCATGCACCTCTTGTCCTTAACAATGTTCTTCATGTTCCACATACCACAAAAAAATCTTTTGTCTACTGATCGACTCACCTCTGATAACAATGTTTGCATTGAAATTCATCCTCTTTATTTTCTTGTCAAGGATCGAGCTTCGAAGAGGGTTCTTCTTCACGGACCTAGCGAAGGTGGTCTCTATCCAGTTCGTCCCCTGCAACCAAGTAGGAATAAAACGGCGTTCTCTGCCGTCACCAAGCCCAGTCATGATCGGTGGCACTGTCGACTCGATCACCCCTCCTCACGGATAGTAGATCATGTCTTAGGTCATTTTAATCTTCAGTTCAGTCGTGAGTCAAATAAAACACATGTGTGTGATGCATGTCAGCAAGGGAAGAGTCACCAACTTCCTTATGCCAGTTCTTCTAGGGTTACTTCATTTCCTCTTGAGCTTATTTTCTCTGACGTTTGGGGGCCTGCGTGCACCTCGTCGGGAGGTTTTAGCTACTATGTGAGTTTCATAGACGATTTTAGCAAATTCACTTGGTTGTTCTGTCTTAAGCATAAATCCGATGTTTTCAATATTTTTCATCGCTTTCAATCTCATGTTGAACGTCTCCTCAATCGCAAAATCTTGCAGATTCAGACCGACTGGGGAGGGGAGTACCGTAAGCTTAATACTTTCTTCCAAAACATCGGCATTGAACACCACTTATCCTGCCCACACACACACACCAGCAAAACGGATCAGCGGAAAGAAAACACCGCCATGTCGTCGAAACCGGCCTCACCTTGCTTGCCCAAGCTTCCATGCCATTACGATTTTGGGATGAGGCGTTTCATACCGCATGTTTTTTGATCAATCGTCTTCCTACCCGTACTATTAATATGAATACCCCCCTGCAACGCTTGTTCGGCACCGCTCCAGACTATACTTTCCTTCGTACTTTCGGCTGCGCTTGTTGGCCGTGCCTTCGTCCCTACAACAATCATAAACTCCAGTTTAGGTCCAAGCGTTGCGTCTTTCTCGGGTACAGTAGCACACACAAGGGTTACAAATGCCTTCACGTTTCGTCTGGCAGGGTGTATATCTCACGTGATGTTGTATTCGATGAGCAGTCTTTTCCCTATGCTGATCCATCTCAATCAGACTCACTGCCCCCGTCATATGACGAGCTCCGTCTACTTGCTCCACCTAAAGCTTTTGATCCTGTCATATCAACCGCTGCGGTGGAAGAAGAACCTTCTCCTATGGGTGATATTGTACCTATTTCATCTAATGTAACGCATGAGGATCCTTGTTTGGGTTCTGTTTTTCCTGTGCAGGCTCCTACATCAACAGTGCCATGCAGCCGATGTGATCCCGTCATGCAGGAACCAGCCAGGGCGTCATCCCGCCCAACTGACTCGGGCTTGGCTTCCCCCGTCTGGACGACTTCACCTGGACCAGTCTCGCCCGCTCAGCAGGCCTCTGCTGAGCCGGCTGCCTCTCTACCACCGGGGTCCGACTCCTCCGAGCTGCTTCAGCAGCCGGTTTCGCAGCATCAAGTGCACGCACCCGCTCCAGCCGATGCGCCTCCACGGTATGCCACTCGCCTTCGCGACGGCACTCGCCGTGAGAAGGTGCGCACCGACGGCACCATACCATATGGTCCAGAACGACGACGGCGGCAAGTTTCGCTGGCCATGGTTGAACCCGCCAATCATCTTGATGCTCTTGCAGACCCTCATTGGCGGTCCGCCATGGACGTGGAATACCAGGCGTTGCTCAAGAACCAGACCTGGCACCTTGTTCCTCGGCCTCCTCGCTGCAACCTCATCGACTGCAAATGGGTTTTCAAACTCAAGTATCGCGCTGATGGCTCCATTGATCGTCATAAGGCGCGTCTCGTCGACAAAGGGTTCAAGCAACGCCACGGCATCGACTATACAGAGACATTCAGTCCAGTAATTAAGCACACCACTATTCGCCTGGTTCTTTCTCTTGCAGTCTCACGTGGTTGGGTGCTTCGCTAATTGGACGTGCAGAATGCGTTCCTCCACGGCATTCTCGAAGAAGATGTATACATGAAACAACCACCAGGGTATGTTGATCCACAGCTTCCGCAGCACGTGTGCAAATTGGACAAATCACTATATGGTCTTAAACAATCCCCCCGGGCCTGGTTCTCTCGGCTGAGTACAAAGCTTCAGGAGCTTGGTTTCCATCCCTCTCTTGCTGATACGTCCCTGTTTATCTATCAGCAAGGGGGCGTATGTATGTACATGCTGATCTACGTCGACGATATCATCATTACCGGTTCGTCGCCGAAAGCGCTCACGTCACTTGTCCGTAGTCTGCATGAAGCTTTCTCCCTGAAGGACCTAGGCGACCTCCACTATTTTCTGGGAATTGAGGTGCAGCGCTAGGGGGAGTCTATACTTCTGAAACAGGCCAAATATACAGCTGATCTGTTGAGGAAAGCAGGTATGACAGATTGCAAGCCAGTTACTTCACCAATGTCCACCTCTGAAACTTTGTCTCGTGAAGGAGGACAACTTCTGTCACCGGAAGCAGCCACGAGATATCGGAGTATTGTTGGGGCACTACAATATCTGACTTTGACACGTCCAGACATTAGTTACGCCGTGAACAAAGTATGCCAATATCTCCACTCGCCGGCAGAAGAGCACTGGACGGCAGCAAAACGCATCCTGCGATACCTGAGACACACATCAGGCATAGGACTGAAAATCAGCAAGTCTACATCCACTTTGCTCAGTGTGTTTTCAGACGCTGACTGGGCTGGATCGACCGATGACAGGCGCTCTACCAGTGGCTTCGTATTATTTTTCGGCTCTAATCTGGTGTCTTGGAGTGCGAGAAAACAGGCTACGGTATCTCGGTCAAGTACAGATGCCGAATACAAGGCGCTGGCAAACGCAACAACAGAGCTGATTTGGCTTCAAACTCTACTCGGCGAGCTCGGCATACGGCAATGGAGACCGCCAGTGTTGTGGTGCGACAACATAGGAGCGACGTACTTGTCTGCCAATCCGGTATTCCATGCACGCACTAAACATATCGAGGTTGATTTCCACTTTGTTCGAGAGCGAGTAGCTCGCAAAGCATTGGACATACGATTCGTGTCGACCCAAGATCAGCTTGCCGATGGCCTGACCAAACCGATTGGCGCAGCACAGCTCCGACTTCTGCGACACAATCTCAATCTCTCGGGAGCTGAGATTGAGGGGGAGTGTTAGCAGATAAGCCTGATAGCTGTAAGTTAGTTAGTATCTAGCAGGTTGTTAGCTAACTTGTACCATACATACATATCTCTAAAACTGATCGTATCTTTCTGTTGTAAACGATCGGTGATGTAATCTGCATATAAATAGCAATCAACGCCATCTGTTTGGATGTGCGATCCAATCTATCTCTTGTGTTTTTACAAGCAAAATCCAGCAGTGGTTCCAGCTTGTGCCTTCTTCGGTCAGCATCGCCGTCCGCTTCGCCGGGGTTGCACTCATCGTGGTGGTCACCCATGGAAAGCTCGTCGGCACGGCGTGGACGGCGCCACTGCGCGGTCCCAACACCTCCGTCGCGGGCACGCAATCTAGAGCTCCTATCGCAACAAAAACGAAACAATGGCTCGATGCGGAGCTATGCATCGCGATGTGAGGCCAAAAAAAAAGAGGCAGGGAGTGGCTCGCTGGAAAGATGCGGGAGGTGGAAGATGGTGTGTGCTGCGGCAAAAACGAGTGGCCCTCGTTCGTTGGGAGGAGATAAGGTACAAGTGCTGGCGGGGCGCGAAGGAAAATTGTACGCACGCGTGCAGGTGACCGGCCGAAGCTTCGGCCGGCCATCCGGCTACAAACGTTTCCCTATCGCCAAACACTGGCGGCCGCGTACGCGCGTCTAGCCACACGTACGAACAGCCCAATGTAATGCAGCCCGTAGATAGTACTCTAGTTCTGTAGGTTGGGCCCTCCACTAACTACAAGGCCGAACAAAAATCCAGTACCTACTTCTATCGGCTGGGTGGAGCATATTTGTTTAGTCCCACATCGCTTGCTGTGCTCAGGGGACAAGGCGCTAGGTGATACAGTATATAATACCGCGGGGGTGCTCACTACTCAGTGGAGAAGCGCTCGCTCCTGCGCTCTTATTTGTACGGCAATGATAAATCCCGAACGTTTGGATTTTAAGCATGCCAACCCGAACGTTTTTTATGGCAACTTTTAGTTCACGCGAGATTGGCAAACATGGCAATTTTTCTAACAAAAAAACGAGCTGGGACAAAGTTGCCATGTCTTAACAACTAAAATTGCCACCCCGCGTCAACTAAAGTTGCCATGTAAAAACGTTCGGGATGAAATGCTTAAAATCCGAACGTTCGGATTTTATCGGGGTCCTATTTGTAAGCAGTGTTCGGTCTAAACCGAAAACTGAACCGAATTAATCGGTTAACCAAACTATCGGTTAGCAATTTTGGCTTGCTATTTTTGGTTTTTAGTTTTACTAACCGAATTTGAAAATAAACCGAATGGTATAAATCGAAATTTTGGTTTCTATCGAATGCCCAGCCCTAGGCTCCGGGATCGAAATTTTGGTTTCTATCGAAATTTTGGCCAAAAGCAATGAGTATTCTTATCTGAAAATGTCGCTGGAGAACCGCCGAAAGCAATGAGTATTCTTATCTGAAATGTCGCGGGATTGGCAGCGACGCGACAGTTCAAGAGCTCCGCACTTTATGCAACACTTCATGTCGGAGATATGCCCCAGAGGCAATCATGTATGATGATAATATTTCCCAATGCGTTTATGGATCAGTGCGGCCCTTGAAGATTATCAATGATGTGTATCAACAAGTACGTGGCTTGTTTGTGCGACTATACATTGTATGATAACTGTCCTAAAGGGTCCCTAGTCGAAAGGGTTGTATGGACTCGCAACCGACTCGACTAGCATATGATGCGGTGGATGGCTCGGTCTCACTGGCCATGTAGCATTGGATGCTAGCGTGATAATATAGACTCGTAAAGATCTGGAGTTGGATTCGACGTAGTGGGCAATTTGGTCCCGTGTGAACATTATCACATGTGAGTTTAGGTGCTTACCTTGTGGGCAATTTGTTCAGCAACGAGGAAGACGACTCATGAGGATATGTACCAAAGCCCGTTCTCGACACAATGTTTTATCAAAAGCTTCATTGAAGAAATGAAAAGTGGCGAGAAAATCTGCAATCCCTCACATGTTGTAAGGGTTTAGGTGCAAAGAAGATGGTTGGCGCCTCAAGCAGGTTTTGCTAAGGTAAATTGCGATGCAGCTTTCTCTAGGAATGGAGAAGTAGTAGCTTCGGCGACAATTTGCACGGATTCCCATGGCCTATATCTGGGAGCTTCGGCGTTGATATATCGAGGAGTATCTGACCCAGCATCGGCAGAAGCAATCGCATGTCGGAAGGGACTGTGCCTGGCATCAGATTTGACACAACAAAAGATTCACACTGCCTTAGATTGCAAAGTTATTATTGATGATATTATGAATGGGTGAATGAGATTCATGCATCCATGAAAAAGGAGATTATGCAGTGTTCCAAATCTTTTTCGATCTGTCTCTTTACCCATGATCGACGCAATAGGAATTACCAAGCTCACAACATCGCTAAGTTCACAAGTTAGTTGACTACGGACGACATGTGTGGCTTGGAGTTCACTTCGATACCATGTCTATCCTTGTAAACATTTTAGTTGATTAATAGAGTTTATCTATATTGCCTGAAAAAACTCACAAGAGACCCCTTTAGCAAGCAAATCCTGTAGGAGATATGCCCTAGAGGCAGTAATATCAGTTACTTTTGTATCTCCAAGTTTGTAATGAATGTTTATGATCCATGCTATAACTGCAATGATTCTCGAGTCTACAATAACCACGAGGCTTGGAGGGAAACTCATGTGCACGTGTGGTATAATAAACGGTATATTGTATTCCTAGTCTTGCCTCTAAGACTGGCTCAAGTATTGCATGATGATCCTGTTTTCCTGATCATGGGCATGGCTATGCCGGCAATTTTGAGGACACGATGTTAGTAGAACACTTGTGTTGAATCGACCCAAATTGATGTTATACTATGAGATATATTCGTCACAAGTTAATGGTTAAATAACACAGAGATGGTTAACGTTTGCATGATTCCTTAGACCATGAGAGTATCGAGTTTCTTCATGCTTACTTCATGAACTTTGGGGTTTGTTAAACGTCATCCGTAAATGGGTGGCTATTACGGCGGCTTACGGGTTCATGGAAAAGTATGTCAAGTAACTTGATAGCTCAAGATTGGGATTTGCTCCTCCGTCGATGGAGAGATATCTCTGGGCCCTCTCGGTGTTACGGTGTTCATCATCGTCTGGCCAGACACTTTGTGATTTGATCACGGGGATGCCGGAACACGGGAACGAGAAAAGAGAACAATACCGGCAACGAGGTAACTGGCATTGTGGACAAGTTGTTGATCCACGAGGATGCCTACATGTCTCACCTCGGGTAATTGTAACATATCGCGAAGCAACAGGAATAGCACACGGCAACTGGAGGTTCACTCGAATATTTATTCGTGTGGGTATAGGGATCGATATGGGTGTCCACGGCTCCGATGTTGATCATTGATCGGAAGGGGTTCCGGGTCATGTCTATGCTTCACCAAACCTATAGGGTCACACGCTTAAGGGTCATCTATCTGTTGAATACTAGACAGGGAGTCTGAGAGAAAAACACCGAAAAAGTTTCGGACACCGGAAAAGTTTCGGACAGCGGAAAAGTTCCGCAGAGAGAGGTCACCGGATGAGTTCCGGTGAAACTGAAAAGTTGTTTCAGAGGATACCATAAAGTCAAATTGGTTTTGGCACATGCCTGATAATTCTTGGAGGGTGCCAGAATCATTCTAGAAACTTTCTGGAATTTTCCGGGATGAAAACCGGAAATGTTCCGGAGCTGCCGAAACCGCTTCAGATGCTTTTCGCAGATGAAATCACTAAACCGGAATTGTTCCGGCTCGCGTTGAAAATTATTTTGGTGGGTACTAGAATTGTTCTAAGCCCACATGAATATTTTCAGTTCGATCAGACGCTGAAAAATGTCGTCGTGAATAGTGAAAGTGCTTTTTGGGATATTTTTTGGAAAGCCACCTTTTGGGGCTTTGCTCCAAAAGATCTTGGGGATGACATGGATGGATAGGGGCCAATTTTGGGGCCCCACATGAGGGTGTGGCCGGCCACATGGTGGACTCCTTCATGGAGTCCCCCTTGTTCCTTGGTTTCACCTTTTAGGTCCTTGGGAAGGACTCCTTTCCATGTGGGTTTTGGGTTTTCTTGTAAAACCACCCTACCCCTTGGGTTTCCTATAAATAGGAGGTGTGTGGGCTGCCATAAGACACACTCTTGCTCTCATACACAAAGCCATGCATGATCTGGCATTCTTCTCTCCCTCCCAGCGAAATAGTTTCGTAGAGCCGAAAGGCTGTCTGGGTTCCGGCAGGAACTAGTTCTGGACGGCGAAGCCCTGCCGGATAGATGACACCGTATGTGTGCAACCCCGTAGAGAGGTCGTAGTTTCGATCTTTTGCCCGAGGGGCTGTTCGAGGGTCCTCCCGGAGGGCTGTCCGAGTTTCCGTTCGAGTTTCGAGGGTCCTCCCGAAGGGCTGTCCGTGACATCGTCCGGGGGACTGTCCGACCGCCTCCCGAAGGGCTGTCCGACGAGGGAGTACATTCTCGCGGTTGGGAGGTTGTAAAATCCTAGCTGCGGGAATCTGCACCAACGATCTCCACCGACTCTTCTTCTGCTGCGCTACGAGTCGGTACGGATCAGATCAAACCTTGTATGCAATCTCCATAGTGGTCCTGGGCGTGCTCGCTATACCGACTTTTTTTGTTTTCTGTCGCGTTCCCCAACAGTGGCATCAAGAGCCAGGCTATGAGTAGATGCATGTTATGATCTAGAATACATGAGATGTATGGGTATTGCATAGTATAATTTTGTAGTAGATGAGATCTATTGCTGAAAATTATTTGTGCGGGTAGCAGATGAAATCTGTTACCCGATGTTCCTGTTGCTTCCCGTGAATTTGCGTAGTCCTGATCTTGACGGCATGGTGGAATCTCACAAAGTTCTGGCAATCCGCGATCCTTTCATGCTGCTCCTGAGTATGCTGATTGACAGATCAACGAAGTGCTAGCAGTTCTTTGGGTTCCACCATAGTTAAAGAAAGATGGATGTTTCGCAGACAAAGGGCAATGCAGATATGATCTGCACGGGGGTCACGCGTATGACGAAGTTTAGTATGGGGCTCGAGATTTTATTGTCTCGTGTTTCATACACCCTGGAAAGTTAATCTAGCAACTTGAAGTATCATACTTGATGATAAAAGATGGTAGCTGCGGTTTAAGTAAAAACCTTAGAAGCCACGTAAAATAAAATTTTGCATAAACCGATTAGAGGCGTCTAACTTGGTTTTGCAGGATGGTTATGCATGTGATGTGGTATAGCAATGCTCATATTAAATTTGATTATGTATGAGATGACTATATGATGTAATTAACATGACCTGCGTGTCATGATTCGGCATGATGGCTGGAGCCATATGATTGCACTTTAATGACCTGCGTGTCAACCTTATGTAATGCACTTATTTTATTAGCTATAGAGATAACAATATTATTTGGTGCATCGACAAGGTGGTGGCAATCTTCGCGAAGGTGAACACCGACGCGAATGCCGAAGACGAAGAAATACCTGACTTCTCCGTCAGAAAGGGCTATACCATATCATGCTAATTATGAATTGCCTGAGATGTTTATCCCTTATGTTGCACCCTTCTTGATTGCGCGGTAGTCGCTTTTTATTAGGGTGATCTCTCACAAAATATCAAGTAGATAGTGTTCTCCCAAGTGTAGCACCGTCACGGCACCTAACTTTTCGGGGTACGCCATGGATGCATGGGTGCGAACGATTAGGGATGTGTGAGGCGGGTGAGTTGAGACCTCACAGCGAGATCACTTGGTTGTCTTGATGTTCAGGCATGAGTGTCATGAGCTCGGAACACACGCATCGAAAGATGAACAAGAGTCACATGGAGATGTGATCGGCAAGTTGGCCTACCGATTAAAATTCCCGTCATGAGATGATGATTCTATGGCGATGAATTGAAGTATGGGTCTTGAATCACTTACAATCAATTTTGAGAGATATTGATTTGAGTGGGAGCGCACTTTAGAATAAAATTGTTTATTCACTAGTGCAAAAATCATTATGAACAAAGTCTAAGTGAAATTGTGTTTTCCGTTGTAGATCAAATGGCTCGCAACAGCGCGTTCAACTTAGGCCCGATGTTAGAGAAAGAGAAGTTAGCTGCGAATGGAAACAACTATGCGGACTGGGTCCGTACCCTGAGGATTGTCCTCAGGAGTGCTAAGAAAGTGTACGTGCTTGACGGACCTCTTCCACCTAAGCCGGCGGAAACAGCCGCGGCAGACATACAAAATGTCTGGGCCACTAAGGATGATGATTTTAACTTAGTGCAGTGCCTCATGCTGTCTTGCATGAGTTCAGAGCTTCAAAAATGTTTTGAATTCCATAACTCCTTTGATATGATCAAAGATCTGGATGCTCTGTACAAGTTTAATGCACGGTCTGAACGCTTTGATATCATGAAAATGATGGCGGAGACCAAGATGGCTGAGGGCAGTTCAGTTGGCGAACACGTGGTCAATATGATTGGCCACGCTGAAAGGCTTAAAACCCTGGAATTCCCACTTCCGAAAGAGCATGTTATGGACTTGTTGCTAGGTTCCCTCCCCCCGTCTTATGGCGGTTTTATCATGAACTACCACATGAATGGGTTGGACAAAACAGTTCATGAGGTGCTTGCCATGCTGAAAACTGCTGAAGGAGGACTGCAGAAAAATCGCAAGCAAGTGTTGCTTGTGAATAAAACTGCCAGTTTCAAAAAGAAAGGCAAGCCAAAGAAGGGCAAGGGGGCCGGTAAGACCGGCTTCCAACGCAAATCTAAGGGCGGAGCCAAGAATGAAACTGAGTGCTTCTACTGCAAGGGCACAGGACACTGGAAGAGAAACTGCAAGAAGTATCTGGAAGATAAGAAGTTCGGGAAAACCGGAAAAGGTATAATTGTTATACAAGTTAATGTCATTGACGTTTTGCTTGCTAGCGAAAATTCTAAGTCTTGGGTATTTGATACCGGATCGGTTGCTCACATTTGCAACTCGATACAGGGGCTTCAGAAGGTGCGCAAGCTGGCAAGGAATGAAGTCGTGATGCGTGTCGGGAACGGCGCTGGGATCGCCGCTCAAGCCGTCGGCATTATGCCTCTACGTCTCCCTTCGGGATTTATTTTGGAACTAAGTAACTGTTATTTTGTTCCGTTGTTGTGTAGAAACATTATCTCTGGATCATGTTTAGTGCACGACGGGTACTCCTACAAGTCTGAGAACAATGGTTGTTCACTTTATTGTAAGGATATGTTTTATGGATTTGCACCCATTGTTGGGGGCCTTTTCATACTAAATCTTGAATGTGGAAATGATGTCCTTAACGTGAATGCTAAACGCCTTAAGAAGGCTGATACCACCACCACTTACTTGTGGCACTGTCGGCTTGGCCACATCGGAAAGAAACGCATGCAAAGACTCCATAAAGATGGAGTTTTACCGTCCTTTGATTTTGAATCATTTGACACATGTGAAGCTTGCTTGATGGGAAAAATGACCAAGACGCCGTTCACGGGTCATCCTGAATGGGCGGGTGAATTATTGGAAATAATACATAGTGATGTATGTGGTCCAATGAACACGGCCGCACGGGGTGGGTATTTTTACTTCGTGACTTTTACTGATGATTTAAGTCGGTATGGCTATATCTACTTAATGAAGCATAAGTCGGAAACCTTTGAAAAGTTCAAAGAATTTCAGAATGAGGTAGAAAATCATCGTAACAAAAAGATCAAGTTTCTGCGGTCTGATCGCGGAGGCGAATATCTTAGTCACGAGTTTGGCCAACATCTGAGTGACCGTGGAATCGTTTCACAGCTTACGCCTCCCGGAACTCCACAGCGAAACGGAGTGTCGGAACGGCGTAACCGAACCCTGTTAGACATGGTAAGGTCGATGATGTCTCTTACAGATCTACCGATATCTTTTTGGGGTCACGCACTACTCACTGCCGCTCACACACTAAACAAAGCACCGTCTAAGTCTGTTAAGACGACACCACATGAGATGTGGCATGGGAAGAAACCTTGGGTGTCGCATCTTAAAATTTGGGGTTGTGAGGCATACGTAAAGCGTTTACAGCCAAGCAAACTCGATCCCAGATCAGACAAATGTTACTTTGTAGGTTATCCAACAAGCACTATTGGGTATTCCTTCTACCTACCCTCCGAGCACAAAGTGTTTGTTGCTAAGGACGGAATCTTTCTTGAGAAAGAGTTTCTCGCTAAAGAATTGAGTGGGAGGACAGTACAACTTAATGAGATTAGTGAATCTTCGGCAACCGTTGATATGGCTAAGGAACTGGAAGAAATTCCGCTAATTATCCCTACAACCGAGCCGGAAGTTGTCGCATGTGATGCGGAGACTTCAAACAATGTTGTAACTGAACCGCGCAGATCAGGTAGGGCTATCCAGCCACCTGAGTGGTTTCATAACGAAATCTTCATTCTTGAAGACGATGAACCTGCGCACTACAAGGAAGCGATGGCGGGGCCTAGCTCAAGGGAATGGCACAAAGCCATGAGATCCGAAATGGAATCCATGTACGAAAACCAAGTTTGGAACTTGGAAGAACTTCCAGATGGCGTAAAACCCATTGGTTGTAAATGGATTTTCAAAAGAAAGACGGACGCGGATGGTAACATTACTATCCACAAAGCTAGACTTGTCGCGAAAGGGTTCACGCAAGTTCCAGGAGAGGACTACGACGAGACTTTCTCGCCCGTAGCTATGCTTAGGTCTGTTCGGATATTACTAGCAATTGCTGCTTATTTCGATTATGAAATATGGCAGATGGATGTCAAAACGGCTTTCCTAAATGGAAACCTTGATAGGGATGTATACATGATACAGCCAGAAGGTTTTGTCGATCCTAAGAATGCTGGAAAGGTATGTAAGCTTCAGAAAGCCATTTATGGTCTGAAGCAAGCATCAAGGAGCTGGAATATTCGTTTTGATGAAGTGGTCAAAGAGTTTGGCTTCATCAGGAACGATGAAGAATCTTGTGTGTACAAGAAGTTTAGTGGGAGCGCAAAAGCATTTCTAATCTTGTATGTGGATGACATATTGTTGATTGGAAATGACGTGAATTTCCTTAGCGAAATAAAAGACTCATTGAAGAAGAGTTTTTCAATGAAAGACTTAGGCGAAGCGGCATATGTATTAGGCATCAGGATCTATAGAGATAGATCAAGACGCCTGATAGCGCTAAGCCAAAGCACATACATTGACAAGGTGTTGAAAAGGTTCAACATGGAGAACTCCAAGAAAGGCCTACTCCCCATGTCACCTGGCACAGTGCTTTGCAAGAATCAGAGTCCTCGGACCCTTGATGAGCGAGTACAAATGAATGATATTCCATATGCTTCGGCAGTTGGTTCTATTATGTATGCCATGCTATGTACAAGACCGGATGTTTCCTATGCGCTAAGTGTTAGCAGCCGGTACCATGGTGATCCAGGATTGGAACACTGGGCCGCAGTCAAGGGTATTCTTAAGTACCTCAGAAGGACCAAGGATTTACTCCTTGTGTACGGAGGTGATGAAGAGCTCATTGTAAGTTGTTACACTGATGCAGGCTTCATGTCTGACCCAGATGACTTCAAATCTCAATCTGGCTATGTTTTCATATTGAACGGCGGCGCAGTTGATTGGAAAAATTCCAAACAAAAGACTGTGGCGGATTCTACAACGGAGGCGGAATATGTTGCTGCTTCAGAAGCCTCCAAGAAAGCTGTCGGTATCAAGCAATTTCTTGAAGATCTTGGTGTGGTTCCAAGTGCTCAGGACCCGGTGGAGATCTATTGTGATAATAGTGGCGCCGTGGCTCAGGCAAGGGAGCCATGTTCGCACCATAAGACAATGCATATTCAACGCAATTATAAACTCATTCGACATCATGTCGAAGAAGGTTTAGTGAAAGTACGCAAAGTTCACACGGATCTGAATGTGTCAGACCCGATGACTAAGCCTCTACCACGAGCAAAGCATGAGCAACACCGGATAGCCATTGGTGTTAGGGAAGCCATGTAGCTGGATTATGACTCTAGTGCAAGTGGGAGTCTGTAGGAGATATGCCCTAGAGGCAGTAATATCAGTTACTTTTGTATCTCCAAGTTTGTAATGAATGTTTATGATCCATGCTATAACTGCAATGATTCTCGAGTCTACAATAACCACGAGGCTTGGAGGGAAACTCATGTGCACGTGTGGTATAATAAACGGTATATTGTATTCCTAGTCTTGCCTCTAAGACTGGCTCAAGTATTGCATGATGATCCTGTTTTCCTGATCATGGGCATGGCTATGCCGGCAATTTTGAGGACACGATGTTAGTAGAACACTTGTGTTGAATCGACCCAAATTGATGTTATACTATGAGATATATTCGTCACAAGTTAATGGTTAAATAACACAGAGATGGTTAACGTTTGCATGATTCCTTAGACCATGAGAGTATCGAGTTTCTTCATGCTTGCTTCATGAACTTTGGGGTTTGTTAAACGTCATCCGTAAATGGGTGGCTATTACGGCGGCTTACGGGTTCATGGAAAAGTATGTCAAGTAACTTGATAGCTCAAGATTGGGATTTGCTCCTCCGTCGATGGAGAGATATCTCTGGGCCCTCTCGGTGTTACGGTGTCCATCATCGTCTGGCCAGACACTTTGTGATTTGATCACGGGGATGCCGGAACACGGGAACGAGAAAAGAGAACAATACCGGCAACGAGGTAACTGGCATTGTGGACAAGTTGTTGATCCACGAGGATGCCTACATGTCTCACCTCGGGTAATTGTAACATATCGCGAAGCAACAGGAATAGCACGCGGCAACTGGAGGTTCACTCGAATATTTATTCGTGTGGGTATAGGGATCGATATGGGTGTCCACGGCTCCGATGTTGATCATTGATCGGAAGGGGTTCCGGGTCATGTCTATGCTTCACCGAACCTATAGGGTCCCACGCTTAAGGGTCATCTATCTGTTGAATACTAGACAGGGAGTCTGAGAGAAAAACACCGAAAAAGTTTCGGACACCGGAAAAGTTTCGGACAGCGGAAAAGTTCCGCAGAGAGAGGTCACCGGATGAGTTCCGGTGAAACTGAAAAGTTGTTTCAGAGGATACCATAAAGTCAAATTGGTTTTGGCACATGCCTGATAATTCTTGGAGGGTGCCAGAATCATTCTAGAAACTTTCTGGAATTTTCCGGGATGAAAACCGGAAATGTTCCGGAGCTGCCGAAACCGCTTCAGATGCTTTTCGCAGATGAAATCACTAAACCGGAATTGTTCCGGCTCGCGTTGAAAATTATTTTGGTGGGTACTAGAATTGTTCTAAGCCCACATGAATATTTTCAGTTCGATCAGACGCTGAAAAATGTCGTCGTGAATAGTGAAAGTGCTTTTTGGGATATTTTTTGGAAAGCCACCTTTTGGGGCTTTGCTCCAAAAGATCTTGGGGATGACATGGATGGATAGGGGCCAATTTTGGGGCCCCACATGAGGGTGTGGCCGGCCACATGGTGGACTCCTTCATGGAGTCCCCCTTGTTCCTTGGTTTCACCGTTTAGGTCCTTGGGAAGGACTCCTTTCCATGTGGGTTTTGGGTTTTCTTGTAAAACCACCCTACCCCTTGGGTTTCCTATAAATAGGAGGTGTGTGGGCTGCCATAAGACATACTCTTGCTCTCATACACAAAGCCATGCATGATCTGGCATTCTTCTCTCCCTCCCAGCGAAATAGTTTCGTAGAGCCGAAAGGCTGTCTGGGTTCCGGCAGGAACTAGTTCTGGACGGCGAAGCCCTGCCGGATAGATGACACCGTATGTGTGCAACCCCGTAGAGAGGTCGTAGTTTCGATCTTTTGCCCGAGGGGCTGTTCGAGGGTCCTCCCGGAGGGCTGTCCGAGTTTCCGTTCGAGTTTCGAGGGTCCTCCCGAAGGGCTGTCCGTGACATCGTCCGGGGGACTGTCCGACCGCCTCCCGAAGGGCTGTCCGACGAGGGAGTACATTCTCGCGGTTGGGAGGTTGTAAAATCCTAACTGCGGGAATCTGCACCAACGATCTCCACCGACTCTTCTTCTGATGCGCTACGAGTCGGTACGGATCAGATCAAACCTTGTATGCAATCTCCATAGTGGTCCTGGGCGTGCTCGCTATACCGAAATTTTTTGTTTTCTGTCGCGTTCCCCAACAAATCCTAGTTAACATCTGCGGGCGTCAACTAGGGGAGCCAACGCGTGAAAGCAAGCAAGGCGCCGGCCCAGTATGTTGCACATGTTGTACGTTCGTTCATAGCAGTGTTTTTTTTCTTTCGTTTCTGTTTATTTTTTCTTTGATTTTTTATTTTGTTTTGGGCATTTCTATGGTTCCCTTTTCTTCTTTTTCAAAGAAGTACCCTTTAAAAAATCGAGGATTACAAAAATTGTTCGGAATTTTAAACAATATTCGCGTTTTATTTATTTTTTAGGAAATTTCAAATAATGTTTGTGTTTTTAATTTTTGTTCAAAATTTTAAAAGATGTTCAAAAAATGCTCCCAAGTATTAAAAATATTTAGAATTTACATTTCTTTTACTTTTTACTCCCTCCATTCCATAATAAGTGCCGTTTGAACTAAAACCACGACACTTATTATGGAACGGAGGGTATACTTTTTTAACTAAATGATTTCCCACGCGTTGCTGCAGAAACACTAAGAGACATGTAGCTATGAAATATTATTACTACATTCTAACTTTTATTTTGTTAAGTTCGCAACTTAATGTTTCAATTTTTATATATGTGATAAAAATTTTTAATACATAATCACAATTTTTTATACACATTCAACATTTTTCTGAATGCTCATTAACATTTTTCAAATACTTGTTCAAAAAATTTGAAATGTTTTTTAGAGTATTTTTTGTAATAAATATATTTAGATTATTTAAAAGTATAAAAAAGTACAAAAATAAAGCAAAAAACAAAAACAGAAAATGTAAAAAAAAAGAAAAAAGAGGATTTTTTAAAAATATTTTACTTAAATTTAAGTGAACGCTCATCATGCTTTTAAAAATGTTAATACAGTGATTTTTAAAATGTTCGTTCTATTAAAAAAATTTAAAATGTAAAAATGTTCAAAGTTCATAAAATTTTAAAAAAATCATGAAATATAATTTTTTCTGTGCAATCCATAAATAATATTTCTATAATTCAAAAGATTGTTCATCATGTTTTAAGAAAAAACACTTGTGTAACAAATATGTTTGTGACATTTTGAAAATGCTCATACAATGTAAAATTTTGTTCACACAGTTTTATAAAAATGTTAGTAGCATATAAGAAAATTGTGCCATTTGAAAAAATATATTCATAAACACTTAAGAAATGTTTGCATGTTTTATAAAAAAAGTTTATGATATTTGTGAAAAATGTTCATCACATTTATCAGAAAATGCTCAATGTCTATTTACAAAATATTTATTATGTATTTAAAAAATGTTCGATGCACATTTGAGAAATTTTCAACATGTATTAAAAAAATGTTAAATGTGTATTTGGGAAATGTTCAATGTGTATTGGAAAAATGTTCAACCTGGATATACAAAATGTTCTATGTGCAGTTGACAAATGTTTCAACATGTATTCGTATAAATGTTTAACATGTATTTGAAAAAGTTCAAAACATATCTGAAAAAGGTTTAGTGCATATATTTTTTCAACGCGTATTCCAAATACTTGACATGTATTTGAAAGTAGAAAAAATAAAAAGTAAAAATAAATAAAAATGAAAAAAAAACCCGGCATAGAAAAGCTCATTAAATATAAAACGTTCGGAACCTTTCCAAAGATGAGCGGAAGGTTCCCAAAGTTTGTGGCTATCGGGCCAATCCTTCTTGGCAATCGCTGAAGGCGAGATTGTATTCAGTCTCACAAAAAGCCAGACATAGCTCTTGCGAGGGTCCATTGGGTGGGGAAACGCCCACACCATCCTTATATGGCGGAAGTTGAGCGACCCATTTACGTTTCTATACATTTCCTTGCAAAAATATATTTATGAAAATGTTGTTAAAATAATTGTAAATAATATAAAATATTTTCATTTTTTAAGTAAAAATGTCCATCATGTATTAAAAAAATCTTCATGGGTATTAAAAAATATTCTTTTTGTGATAAACAAAATTAACGTGTATTGTAAAAATGTTCTCCTTGTTTTAGTAAATGTTCACCATGTTTAAGAAAAATATTCACCATATTTTGGAAAATGTTCACATATAAAAAAAGTATATTTATAACTGAAAAGAAATGAAAAAGGATGAAAAGGAAAAAAATTAATAAAACCGTAATGAAGAGAAAATCTGCAAAAACTCAAAAAAACAAAAAAAAAAAACAGAAAAATACAGTTAAAGTTGTTGTAGCGCTTGGAAACGATACTGGTCTGGTCCTGGAGCCAGCGCCCGTGAGCTTCAAGGCAATTATTTGACACCCGTGGGCTTCAAATAAAGAATTACCCACACACACACACACACACACACACACACACACACACACACAGAGAGAGAGAGAGAGAGAGAGAGAGAGAGAGAGACCAAAATGACGTGGCCATTGTGAGTGGACCAGTGAGACGATGGGCCTCAAAACCAAAAAAAAAAGTGGTTATACGGGCTATCCATATAATTTAGGAGAGGTTTGCAAGTGAGCATCTCCAACATCTCAACATAAAAACTCCCCCTATAAGTGGTTTTTGGTGGTGGCGCGGCGGCGGGGTCGGGCAACACGATGGTCAACGGCGGCGGTGCGATGGGTATGGCAATGGCGCTCTGACGTGGCACTTTTTGGGGAAGGTTTATGGGAAGAGCTATCAACAACTTTTTGACGCAACTCTCCCTAGACCAATTTTTTATACGAAAAAGAGACTTGTTGGAGATGCTCTCATTCCTCGTTGTTTTGCATAGAAAAATACATTGACAAAGTACTCTCCGGGTGCTGACAGACGGCTGACTCAGAATTGTTTTTTGCAGTGAAGTACCACATAGAAGAAGAAAAATGTCACAATTTCCATTAAAATTTTTGGAATTGTGGAAACGGATGAGCTAAGCAGTGCATATGCATCTATCCAGAGAGCATAGGAAGCTGGTCACTTGAAGCAATTATATCATAAGCTTCCACCTGTCCTGCTTATTGTCAAACAAATAGTGTGCCAGTGTGTAATACATCCCCCCATATTTCTCCAGTACCAAGTCAAACTAGTAGTAAATTATTGATCCTAAAAAAAGGTCAATTCTGTATCAATTCATTTTGTACGCTTAACAGTGTCTTTTTTGTCCCCCAAAGATATATATTTTATGTATGCTGTACAGCTTGACTGATGTAACGTTAACTATAATTGAGCTGACAGCCAATATTTAAGACTGCCACCGAAAAATGGCTGTATTCCGGGACTTTCCAGATATATAAAATATCTCTACTTCCAAACTATGCAGACAGCTCTGAGCTGCACCTTTCCAAAGTTAAGGCGAAAAGTCCGAAACCGGACCATCTTGGCATTCAACAGGCCTGCACAAGTTGATGAGTTGACCTTGGATCAATCCACAAACTAATAATTAATCAAGCGCAAAATGCCAAACGAACACAGCATAAATCTTTCCCTAATAATATATATATATATATATATATATATATATATATATATATATAATAAAACACGGATTGACTCCGTGGGTTCATTCACCGTCGCGCCCTTTTTTTGAAAAAGCCCTTGTGTTATAAAGCACGGATTGACTCCGTGGGTTCATCGTCAGCGTTTTTGCACAAAACCCCCTACGTTTCTTACTATTCAACTCGCGCTCCTTCCAGTAATTTCGTCCGTTTTCGTACGTCGTCGGTCGTCCAGTTCGAACTCACCACCTGACCTCCCCTCCAGGTTGCAGCAAACGGAGTTTTCTCACGCCTGTGCTAAAAATTTTCAGATTCTAATTATTAGTCCCACCCCGCCTCTTTACATCAAATCCTAGCAACTTATATACGTTCAGAGTTGCGAGAATCAACAAGCCAATAAAAACCCAATCGAAAGAGCTAGCCCGAGAGGAAGGTCATGCATGAATCAAAAAAAGCAGCACTGCGAGAAAGGTCGCAGCTAATTTGCCATTTAAGCTAATCTTCAAAGAAGGAGAAAGAGCCGAGGTGAAGATTCAGAAAAATTCATCCACACGCCCACCGGCGAGATCTGGGCCCGAAGCCCTGCAACAAGGTGCCCGTCGGAGGGTGGCCTGGACACAACCACGCCGATCCGGAGCCCCGGAGCAGATCCACGCGGCCCCGTCAAGCAGCCGCCGAGTTCCCAGCCAGCCCCGGCGCGTGCAGGCCCGGCCACCAGGAGCCCATACGACACGCAGCCGCGCCGCAACCGGCCGACGAGCGAGACGGCCTGGGAACGCGGCGCCGTGGGCGTGTGTGTGGCTACAGCACGGAGAGAGAGAGAGAGAGAGAGAGAGAGAGAGAGAGGAGGAAGGGAGCGGCGTGGGCGAATGGATAGAGAGCAGCGCTGCAGGAGAGGAATGGCGATGTGGATAAGGTACAGGCAGAAGCTGCTCGGTGGGGATTTTTTATGTGGATTTGCTTATTTTACTGGCTGCATCGACCAGAAGCTGTTGGAGCTATGCATGCTAGCACCGATAGCAAATTTCTTTCCATCTAAATGAGCATCGATATAATTATTTGGAAGTGCTGTTGTTTGTCGTTACTATCATTCATGCCTACCACATCTTATGAATACATCATCAGATACAATAATAAAAAATGAGTGAAATACTGGAAATAAATATTTCTCAAGGGAGAAGATATTTGGAGCTCACCGGAATATAATCTTGCAAATCAAATAACCAACATTTTCTAAAAACTAATTAACATAGTAAAAACCTATTTGCTTTCGAATATTAACAAAAAAAAATTGTATATAAACAATCCCACTTCAATGCACAAATACACTTTAATCCAAAAAAATTAGTTAGCAAATCTTTTGAAAATTCTAAGAAAAACTTTTGGATTAGTTATTAAACTCTCGAATAGAATACAACAATTTCACCGTTTGTATATCCTCCTAAAAACAATTACACCATTCCTCTTCCACCCGATGATAGTGCTAAGCTGAAGGAGCCGCCATCAAAGGACATCCCTACGACTTTCTCAACTTTATACTACATGGTATGGACACCAACAATCCTTTTTTTAATTGCAGACACTGAACGTGTGTTTTTTTTAAGGTAAGGAGTGTTTCAAATCTTCTTGCTTTAAAAAATTAATGCTTTTAAATATGTTCACGCTTTCTAAAAAATGCTCAAAATTCCCAAAAAATGTTCTGACTTTAAAAAAAACCATTTAAAATTGATCACAAAAGTTTAAAAATTCTATTTCGAAAAACATGTGTTCAAAATATGTTCATTTTCGAAACATGTTTCAGTTCTAATAAAAAGATTACAAATTTCAATTTTTTTTTATTTTAAAATAAAGAAATATTTGTGTTTTCCCAAAAATGAAACATATTCCATGCACCACTACTCTTCCACCGGATGAAGTATGTTAGGGTGGCTTCTTTACGTCCACACTTCATACTTCGAAAAGCGATAACAGTATAAACTTATTACTGATGTTTATCAGAACTGTATGTAAAAAATGGCGCATACTATCATACATACGGAGCAGGTTTTACGACATTTTTCGCCCGTTGCAACGCACGGGCATTTGTACTAGTACAGGTCAAAGAAACAGTTGAGTTTGACTCCGATGCATCCATGCCCAATAATTAAACGCGCGTAGGGTCTACGTTGCGTATTCTCCACCACCAGCTGCTACGCACTCTTCCAAATATATATTGTATGTATATGTATATATATACATATACTAGAGAAGGAACAAGTGGGATATGCATGATCCGACGCCGAGCGCCCCCTCCCCTGACCTCCACGTCGCCCCCGCAGGCGACGGGGAGGAACCTATCCGACGCCGAGCGCCACCCCTCCCCCTCCCCTCCTCTCCCCTGCCGCCGCCAGAGGGCGTGACTGGGCGAAGCCCGGCCAACGCCGGCGGCGGCAGGGATCTCCGCCCCCTTGCACGTTGGATCCAGTGCGGGCCGGAGTAGATGGGCCAGGGCGTCGCGATCTGGAGTCTCGCGGCGGCGCAACTCGGCCCTTGGCAGATCCTTCTGGTGGCGGGCTGCGCGGCGAATCTCTGCAGGTGGCGCGTGTCTTTTTTCCGCGGCGGCGGTGACCTGGCCCAAATCCGCCGTCTGCTGGCAACTGGTGGCGAGGGCTGCGCACGGCATGGTCCGGCGGCTGGTGCCGTCCTTTGGGCGGTGGTGGCCGGCGCGAAGGTGGCCGGGGACTGAACTTGGGCCGTGATGACGGCTCACTGGAGATCCTCGGAGGTCCGGCGGTTGCTTACGTCTTCTCGGCGTGACACCGGCTGGTTCCAGTCAGCTACGGGTCGGGGTGGTACAACCGCCGATGAAAATCGCGCCGACTTCGGTCTTGGCGGACGATGGTGGCGTCTTTGACGTCGTTTCCTTGTCGAGGCATCGTCGTTGCGGTCTGCGTCACATCGCTCGGGCTGCTTCAAGGGAAACCCTAGATCTGGGTCTCCCGGATCGGACAACGACGAAGTCTTCGGTGACGTTCTCCCTCCTGAGGGCATTGTTTTGGAGCAGGTGCTGACTGGAAGGGGCTATGAGGTGGTGCAGTGTGGCATATACCGCATCAATGGCGGCGGGTCTCGGCCGCGTGGCGCAGCGGGGTCTCGGCGACAGATGCGTGACAATGGACGCGCGCAGGGAGGTGGCGCTATCTGGCGTCGTGGCGGCGTCGACGACAGACCTGGCAAGGTCGATGCGTCAGTACCTGCTCTGAAGATGGATCGGTGGAAGACGGCGGCGGCGGCCTCTCAGAGTGCGCCGGACCGGTGTGCGACCCAGTCCCGGTATGTGGCTGGGCTGGGGCATCCGGCTTTAAATGTTAAGCTTTGATGCGATGTCTGTTTGGTATTCGGCTCGGACATTCGGCACACCTTCATCAAGGGGATAGGAGTAGCGACAAGTGTTGCCTAGATGGTGGCTTCAGGCTTTCTGATGTACTACTTTATAAGGTCTTTGTGAATAATTAATAAAATGGCTGCATGCATCGCGCAGATGCAGAGGCCGGGGTATATCCTCCTTTTAAAAAAAAAAAAAAAAAGGTGGGAAATGCATGCACATCGTCGCGCGCGCGCGCCAGCCAGCGATGGAGTCCACGCATGCATGCATGAGGACGCCACTGGCAACATGCTTCTTTGTCGAGAAGGATTAGAATATCACGGATCGATCTGAGGCGTACGTACGTACGTACGGGTCGCGTTGCGTGATGAATAATTCGCACAGGCATCAAGCTAGCTAGCACAATTATGGAGAGTTGTATAATGCGTGGACTTCGATCGCTTGATGGAGAGCCGAACGTGGATGCATATATTAGTTGGCATCTTGCAGCGGGCAATGGCCAATGGCCCAAGTAGCGGGGGCAGCGCGCCAGTATTGCTGACGCTTAAATATATCTTTATACGTGGTAGTGAGTATCTGCGGGGAAGAATGATAATCTAGTGGTCTGGAATAAAATACCTAGTTGAAAACTTGGCGTTAGAGGCCACGTTAATCGCACGCAGCCGGCAATCATACGGGGAAAAAGGAACTCTTCAACTCTTATCGGGATGCAGAACTCCACGGGGCCAGGATTTATGCCAGAGTCAACTCGTTGTTTTCAGTTGTATATACATATATTGTCTATAAGCATTGTACGTAGCTCCTCGTGACCTAACCTAGCTAGCTAGCTCCCAGCTTGACCGCGTTGCCACTGCCCACTTGCATGCTTGTTTTTGATAAAAATTGCAATGTCAATGCTGTTTAAAATTGGAGCGAATGACACGACAAAATGTCATGTCAGGAGATGACAGAACCACTTGTATTAACACTTTGATGTGCTGCCCGCCCCTTCTTACATCACCTCACCCGTCCAACTCCAACGGGCAACGGAAAGTCCAGAGAGTTTGATTAATTATTACGTATTACTCTCAGTATGCAACGAGAAAGTCGCCATATAAACGACAGTGGCGGGCATCAAACGAGACATCGCGGTATTACCGGTGTACATGTGTATACCTGCATTCAAATTCATTTGCCTCTTGTGACAGATTTGGTTAGGTTTAGTCTTGATTTGCGACCACGCTCTCGTTGATTTCCATTAAAGGAACCGCCAATATTTTACAAAGCATTCAAAACATAAAAGCAAACAGCAAAGACAGATCAGAGGAGTGCATCCGCTCCCATGGCCAAGCTTACGGTCCATCTAAGCAACCAGCAGACTTGCCCTTATTTTTCTATACATATAGTCCACATGCGGACTACTCGCTAAGATAGAAACTCCATGACCCTACGGGCAACCTGACAAACATACATAACGCACAACAACCATGATCCCTCGCACTTTTAGGTCGCAAAGAAACTCCCAACGAAACCAAGGTTGAAGACAACGGACACCACCAAACCCACGGAGACGAGCCAATCAGAAATGATGGTCGAAGAGATTGAGTATCACCCCACCATATTGTATCGTTCGGCTGTGACTTTGGTTAGTTGCTTTATATATAAAGCGGGGCGAAAGCCTGTTTCGAGAGTATCACCCATTAAGCAGCCGCAGTCGCCTTACCAATGGTGCCACTCTTCTTGCCTATGCTCCTGAGAGCCTTCTTCACTTTCTTGATTTTGCCCGTAGAAACCTCCTCCGCTAGGAGGCAAGCAATCGCCTTGCCCGACCTAGGGCTAGGTGCCTCCAAGCAGACGAGCAAGCCGCGACGATTTTTCGCAAAGACCGCCTCGTCAATACGTGCGAACATTTCTTCACGGTCAAAGACAGGCGACCGGATGGATTTCAGCGCCTCAGAATTAGGTGCCAAAGCACCTAACTCATCAACCTCGGCACCCACAGACGCCACCTGGACAACAGCCACACGTGAGAGCAAGAGCAGCATCCAAACCTCCACGGTCCACAAAGGCGAGCATCTGAGGTCGCAGTCGGCATCGCCAAGGCTCCTCCAAGCGACCTCATCTCCTTAGGAAACACTGGAGCCAAGCCGCAAAGCTCATCAACCTCGTCACCCACAGACACTATTTCCCCATCTCTTTCGGAAGCACCATTGAAAGAGGTGAAGTGGGCTCCCCACAACGCTCTTGTAGCTCAGGCATAATCTACAGCACTGGAGCCACAGCCTCGTCGATGACTACACACCTAGAGGCAGTCGGCAGCATTGGCATCGGCGACGGACATGATGTAGCACAAGGGGAGAAATGCCGGTAGAGGCTTGCTTCCTTCCCAACTGAAGACCCAATCTGAAACTCACGCAGCGAGGACACAACTGGCACAACCTCTAGTTTGGCGAGAGCGGCCTCCGCTCTGCCCAAAACACTCTGAAAGTGCAACTAATCCCCGGGTGGTTTTGGTAATTCATAACAACATATATCTCATTGAACTAATGTCCATTCAAGTTAAATATTTCAGGATGTTCAATGATTGGCATGGTAAGGACTAGAGATGTGGACCCCTCAAAATGCTAAGGACATGGATTGGCAAAAGCTCAAGACTCTACATTTTTGTTAAGTGATCCAAGATCACATTGAGTCCATAGGAAAGCCAATACTATTAAAAGGGGATGAGGTGTTGCTTAATGATCTTTTTGCTCAAGTGCTTAGTGACATTGCTCCAAAAACCCTCAACTACTTTCTCCATCCAAATATGTCCAAATCCTACATTCCAACTCGGCCCCACTGAAATTTCCTATCCGGAGCCACCGAGTTCATCTGGACTTAGCCACTGCCACACCCTAACAAATCGGATCCACCGATATGGATCTCGGTCCCACCGAGATGGCCTTGCCAACTCTCTGTTACTAGTTGCAATTATTTCGGTCCCACCGAGATTTGCAATCGGTACCACCGAGATGGCTTGCCAACTCTCTGTTGCCTTATTGCTTCACTTCGGTCCCACCGAGTTGATGCAATCGGTACCACCGAGACGAGCTTTGCCGTAACCATTGCACATCGGTCCATCCGAGATGTTCCAGTCGGTCCCACCGAGATTCCTAATGTTCATATTTTTTACATAGGTCGGTGCCACCGAGATTTCTGATCGGTGCCACCGAGTTGGGTCAAAAGTGTGTAACGGTTGGATTTTGTGTGGAGGCTATATATACCCCTCCACCCCTTGTTTCTCAGAGGAGAGAGCCATCAGAATGTGCCTACATTTCCACCATACATTTTCTGAGAGAGAACCACCTACTCATGTGTTGAGATCAAGAGATTCCATTCCTACCATTTGAACCTTGATTTCTAACCTTCCCAAGTTGCTTTCCACTCAAATCCTTCTTCCACCATAGCCAAGTCTGTGAGAGAGAGTTGAGTGTTGGGGAGACTATCATTTGAAGCACAAGAGTAAGGAGTTCATCATCAACACACCGTCTATTACCTTTTGGAGAGGGGTGTCTCCTAGATTGGTTAGGTGTCGCTTGGGAGCCTCTGACATGATGTGGAGTTGAACCAAGAAGTTTGTAAGGGCAAGGAGATCGCCTACTTCGTGAAGATCTACCCCGAGTAAGGCTAGTCCTTCGTGGACGTAAGCCATGGTGGAATAGACAAGGTTGCTTCTTCATGGACCCTTCGTGGGTGGAGCCCTCCGTGGACTCGCGCAACCGTTACCCTTCGTGGGTTGAAGTCTCTATCAACGTGGACGTACGATAGCACCACCTATCGGAACCACGCCAAAAATCTTCATGTCCCCATTGAGTTTGCCTTCTCCAAACCCTTCCCTTTACTTACATGTGCAATTACTTACATTCCGCTGCTATACTCTTAGAATTGCATGTGTAGGGTGATGCTTGACTTGTCATACTTGCTAAAATCTGCCCATAACTAAAATTGGGAAAATGATAGATTTTTATTTGGTCAAGTAGTCTAATCACCCCCCTCTAGACATACTTTCGATCCTACACACTCCCAACACGCGCAAGGGAGTCGCGAAGCTTAGTCCGAAGCAGCTCGATCTCCTCCGCCAACCCTGCATGCTCGGCTAAGATAGACTGGAACTGCACATCTATCGTGGTGACTTCATTGGTGGGTGCAGTCAATGGATCAGGACATTGGAGTGGTGAAGTTTGGTGAACAGGCTTCTTCGCACGGTAGAAGCGGGCGATGTAGCCGGATCGAAGGCAGTCCGTGCATCGGATTGGATCCTTGTAGGAGTGTGTGCGGTGACCTCGACAGAGGCATCAAAAACACCTGTCTCTCAGCCACGTCGGAGGGGGACGCTGCACATTGACAGGGCGATGACAAGCAGTGGGAGTCGAGAGGTGCCCTCTTGAGACGAGCTGCCAACCCCCCAACGCATTCCCGCATGGAGCGTAACACACAGGAACTGTCGACGCCACCGTCCGGTCAAAACATCCTCGCCAATCGCCCCAAGCCGGACGCAATGGAGGCCCCTGCACGACGAGCCCGTCGCCCGCAACAGCGGCATGCGGAGCTGAAGCAGCGGGCACCGCATCCAGAGTGGCCTCCAATGAAGGTTGTCTACGGAGAGCCTACGACTGTCGAGGAGGGGCCAACTCTGACCCAACGCCAGGTGGCACGGGATAGCAGGAAGTGGATGACTCGCAATCCACAGCAGTCGACGACGTCAGCGGCACCGGCACCCCCTTGACGGCCGCGCCGAAAGCATGGCCTTCGTCGATGGCCCGAGGCGTACCCGGCATCAACACCACATCTTCACCACAGACGGGGCCAAGCATAGTAGCCAGTGGCGACAACGGAGCCTGGGCATCAATGTTGTTCCCATCCTCGACATCACCGCAAGAAGCTAGGAGTTGAACGTCGCTGTGGATGTGGCCATGCGTAGCCGCCGGAGGTGACGGCGGTGCCAACACCTCTTCCTCCTCACCATCAATGGTGGAGCACTAGGAGCCAGGCTTGGCCACAAGCACCGCCATCAGCACATCGCCAGGAGCAGAGATCCGGTCAACCGGAGGCGACGGAGAGATGGGATCCAGATCCTCCTGATCTAGATCGAGCAGGGGGAGCCCAACGAGGATCGACGCCGATGGCTCCGGCAACTGGTTGGATACGGCGCTGACAAGGGTGGCGGGGACGGCAGGCGACGGAGCCGGAATCATCGTGGTCGTAGATTTGGTGGAACGCGGGCAGCAGGCCTGCACACACCTTCGATCTCCATTCCCCACCCGGATCCTACAGGCTGGGGGCTACAGCTGTGAGCGAGGGAGCACAGGAGGCATCGGAAGGGTAGCCGGCGGGGCTGGAGTGGCCGCCGTCTGTAGGGCCCGGTGGAGGGGCGCAGGGCTGGGGTCGCGAGAGCTAGCCGTTGCATCTCCCATCGCTTCCCGTCTCACGGTTATCCTTCCGAAGATAGACTTGCCCTTATAACATCACAAGAGAAACATCACAAGCAAAGAAGCTCATCTCCGATGGTAGCATCATATCATGTACCAAAAGTATGGGAGATCAAACAACAGGTGATCAATTGTTTCAACACGCCCACAAATGTGGCATTGTTCATTACCACTTCGACCCCTTTAATTAGATTATATTTGGTCAATTTGCCATATTTATGCATGGGTCAAAGAAAAATCTTAATCTCAAGAGGATCATCACTTTCCAGCAAAATTTATACCCCGCCACACATGTCTTCTTAAGTTGCAAGTATAGATCTCTAGCATCAAACTTTTTCGTTGCTACCTAGCTTCCAGTTCACTCTCTCCTTCTCATCAGCTAGATCAATGCTATCCACTAGAGCCTTCAATTCATTCCACTCGTAAGCAGTCTCTCCAACCAACGTCCTTCTAAACTGAAAACATATTTATCCTTGAGCTCTCGCTCTCTTAAAATGTATCTTCTTGGTTAAGCAAATACAATACTCCCTCCGATCCTCAATAGTTTGCGCATAATTTGTTTTCTTCCATTTTTCCTTAATACTCTGCATACTAGCCCTTCTTAGCCAGTCTTTCCATCTATGCCACCGCCCTTTCCATCAGGTCACTTAATTAACGCATTTCAATGACCAATTGGCATGCAAGGCGTGCATGTAGGGCCGTGCGCTACGAGGAGTCCAAAGAGGACGACCAATCAAAAGAGCTGCAGTTATTACCCAGCAAAATATCCGGGCATGCAGATCACAACACCGTGGGGGTAAAAATGTCCAGTTTTTTGCATCGTTGCCTGTCCTTGTTTCCGGGCTTGGTGTTATGCGCAAGGTAAAAAGGATCGGAGGGAGTACAAGCTAGGACATCCTCCCAAAAAAGGAGTCTTAGCACCATCTCGTACAATCCCCTCAGCATATTGTTGGAAAATGGATTTTATTTACATCAGGCTACGCAGAAATGTGATCCATTAGCCACAGATTCCACCCTAGAGAGATCCGAATGTTGTAGATTTCATCGAATCATACTTCTTTCATCTTCTACCATACCATTCTAGCACTAGCAGTATTTAATGTTTTCAATACCCATTTAGGAGCAACGAGAATGTAAAATATATATACATAGGGGAAGGCTGCTTAGGAAAGAGTTAGGTAGAGTGAGTCTGTCAACAGTTGGAAGCAAATTACCTTTCTTGCTGGTCATTCTTTTTTCAACTTTCTCTTCCACAGGCTCCACTGAGAATTACTAAGGGCATCTCCAATGCTGACAGGTATTCGTCCACGGACAATGATACGGGAGCCGGGCATCCGACCAATTACATTTCAAACCAGATTTCAACAAATGACGAATTACATGCAAACCGGATAATTTTTCATCTAAACTAGATGAAAATCTTTACATTTTCGACATATATCAACTAAACTATAGAGGACTAGGCTATTCTAACCTAGTCTAAATGATCGCCGGCCATGGCGGCACCCGTTTCCCATGACATGTCTTCCCCATGTCCGGCAGCAAGCTCACCGGCTTCTGCGGGAGGGGAAGAATAGTGACCTCCACCTCCGCAAAGCTGCGGGAAGATCACCGGCTGTGAGGCCTGACAAGACGTCAGTTCATGGGACCCAAGCGGCGGCGGTTTCCCATGTTCTACTATTCCTCGAAATCAACGACGACGGGTGCGAGCGACGGTGGTGGCGCGGTTAACACGAAGCTGGCAACGTCCTCGGTCTCGTCATCAAGTTCCTCCGCCGCCATGTCAATGTTCGCAAACTGAGCTTCTTCCTCCACCCGTAGGACGCGCAACCACCATCGCTCACGGTGGATCTCGGGGGACTAAGGTAGGACAGGGGCAGCGCCCGCTGATACGTCTCCAACGTATCTATAATTTATGAAGTATTCATGCCATGTTTATAATAATTTTATATGGTTTTGGTATGATTTGAATAGAACTAATCCGGACTGACGCTGTTTTCAGCAGAACTACCGTGGTGTTGTTTTTTGTGTAGAAATAAAAGTTCTTGGATTGACCCCAAACTTTTTGACGATTTTTATGGACCAAAAGAGACCCCCAAAGCTTCGTGGGAGTACCAGAAGAGACACGAGGAGGTGATAAGGCAACACGACGCGCCCTGGGGGGGGTCGTGTGCTGTTACCTTGTGGGCCCCTCGTAACTCCTTTTCGCGTGATTCCAACGCTGAAAATTCCTATAAATAGAGAAACCCCCAGAAATAAACCTAGAACTTCGACTCCGCCGCCGCAAGCCTCTATACCAAAGAGATCCCATCTGGAGCTCCTTTCCGGCACCCTGCCGGAGGGGGGAAGTCATCACCGGAGGCCATCTTCATCATCTCGGCGGTCTCCATGATGAGGAGGGAGTAGTTCACCCTCGGGGCTGAGGGTATGTACTAGTAGCTATGTGTTTGATCTCTCTCTCTCTCTCTCTCTCTCTCTCTCTCTCTCTCTCGTGTTCTTGATTTGGCACGATCTTGATGTACTGTGAGCTTTGTTAATATAGTTGGATCATATGGTGTTTTTCCCTCTCTATCTTCTTGTGATGAATTGAGTCTTTCCCTTTGAGGTTTTGTTATTGTCGAATTGAATATTTTAGATTTGAGAACACTTGATGTATGGCTTGCATGTGGATACCCGTGGTGACAATGGGGTATTCTATTGAGTCACTTGATGTATGTTTTGGTAATCAACTCGCGGATTCCCGTGACCCTCGGGTAATCTAGGCATATGGGTTGGTACACGTTTTCATATTCCTTTCTCTGATAGAAACTTTGGGGTACTCTTTGAAGTTCTTTGTGTGGATTGAATATTATGAATCTGAAGTTGTTTCATGCATATCGAATAATTAACTCACGGATACTTGTGGTGACATTGGAGTATCTAGGTGACATTAGAGTAATTGATGCGTATCATATGGTGTTCTTTTAGTACGAACTCTAGGGCTGTTTGTGACACTTATAGGGATGGCTCAATAGATTGATCAGAAAGGATAACTTTGAGGTGGTTTCGTACCCTACAACAATTTCATCTTATGTTCTCCGCTAATAGGTACGTTAGAGTGATTCTTTATCACACGATGAGGGATTGTTATATGATTCAACTATGTTAGCATTGTTGAGAGATTGCACTAGTGAAAGTATGAACCCTAGGCCTTGTTTTTAAGCATTGCAATACCGTTTGTGCTCACTTTTTTCACTTGCTACCTTGCTGTTTTTATTATTTCAGATTATAAAAACCTATTACTACTATCCATACTACACTTGTATTATCATCTCTTCACCGAACTAGTGCACCTATACAATTTACCATTGTATTGGGTGTGTTGGGGACACAAGAGATTCTTTGTATTTGATTGCAGGGTTGTTTGAGAGAGACCATCTTCATCCTACACCTCCCACGAACTGATAAACCTTAGGTCATCCACTTGAGGGAAATTTGCTGCTGTCCTACAAAACTCTGCGCTTGGAGGCCCAACAGAGTCTACAAGAATAAAGTTGTGTAGTAGACATCAAGCTCTTTTCTGGCGCCGTTGCCGGGGAGGTGGGTGCTTGAAGGTATATCTTTAGATCTTGCAATTGAATCTTTTTGTTTCTTGTTTTACAGTAGTTTGGTTTATTAAAGAAAACTACAAAAAAATGGAGTTGAGGTTGCCTCAAATGCTTTATCTTTTTAATGTCTTTCTTGAAAATGATGGATCTGATAATTGTGCTCAATTGTTAGAGGAAGAATTTAATAAAATGTTTAATGTGAGTCCTTTGAATGAGGAGCATGATTGCAATGTTGTTAGTATGCTTTCTATGAATATCCAAGATGCTAATGATATGCAAAGCCATAAGCTTGGGGATGCTATATTTGATGAAGATGATCTTTTTAGCCCCCCTACTTTTGATGAGAAAATTTATTATGATGATTGCATGCCTCCTATTTATGATGATTACAATGATGAAAGTGGGTTTGGAAGAGTGTCAACTCTAGGTACTAATGATCCCACTATTTTGGAGGGTGTTGAATCTTATGGCAATAATTATAAAAGTGGATTTGGAGAGGTCATGACTTTATTTAGTGATGAATCCACTATTTTGGAAGAGGCTTCAATTGATTATGACAATAAAGTTGCTATCTATGATGATTATGTGATGACATGTATGCAATAAAGAGTAATGATAACCATTAAACTTGTCATCATGATTTTAATGTTCAATTTGATTATGCCAATCAAGTATCTCATGATAGTTATTTTGTTGAGTTTGCTCCCACTATTATGAATGAGAATAAATTTGCTTATGTGGAGAGTAATAAAAATCCTATGCTTGTAGGTCATGAAAAGAATGCTTTATGTGATAGCTATATTGCTGAATTCATTCATGATGCTACTGAAAATTATTATGAGAGAGGATCATATGCTTGTAGGTGTTGCAATAATATCAAGTTTCCTCTCTATGTGTTGAAAGTTTTGAAGTTATGCTTGTTTTGCCTTCCTATGCTAGTTGATTCTTGCTCCCATAAATTGTTTGCTCACAAAATCCCTATGCATAGGAAGTGGGTTAGGCTTAAATTTGCTTGTCATATGATTCATGATGCTTTCTTTATGTTTCAATTCTTTATTCTTATGCGAGCATCATTGAAATCATCATGCCTAGCTAAAAGGCATTAAAGAAAAACGCTTGTTGGGAGACAACCCAATATTTATACATACTGTTTTTGTGTGTACACATGATTAAGCTAATGTAGTAATCATGTTTTATATGTTTTCTTTCAATAATGTGCCAAGTAAAGCCTTTGGGATAGTGTGGATGCTTGTTGATCTGATTCTGTGCAAAAATAGAAACTTTTGCGTCCAGTGCTGGAATTTCTATTCTGTACTGGAGCGCAAGAAAATTCTGAAATTTTTACACAGTAAGCATGCATGCGTTCTCTGTCACATGGTAATTTTTCAGAATTTTTGGAGCTCGGGAAGTATGAATTTTATTCCCCCTTTACAGACTGTTCTGTTTTGGCAGATTGCTGTTATAGTTGCATTGTTTGCATATGTTTGCCTATTTAATGTTTCTATTTGTGGATAGGAGTATTAAATATGTAGAGGAATTTAGTATGCAATGTTTAATTATAATTTTAGTGATTTGCTATAGTAGAGAATGTTAAGGTTTTGAGTTGATTTATACTAACTTATCTCACGAGTTCTTGTTGAGTTTTGTGTAGATGAAGTTTTTAAGATTTAGGAGAAGCCATGATATGAGAGGAATTAAGGAGACACAAGAGCTCAAGCTTGGGGATGCCCAAGTCACCCCAAGATAACAATTCAAGAAGTCTCAAGCAACTAAGCTTGGGGATGCCCCGGTAGGCATCCCACCTTTCTTCATCAACACCTCTCGGTTAGCCTAAGTTTTTACTTGTTCACATGATATGTGCTATTCTTGGAGTGTCCTTTTATTTTCATTTTGTTTGCTCTTTGAATAAAATACTTGGATCTAAAATCTTTATTGAGAGAGAGTCTTCACATAGCTACCCATTCACTAAACTACTCTTTGTTCTTCACTTATATCTTTTGGAGTAGTTTGTCATTTGCTCTCGTGCTTCATTTATATCCCAAGAGTAAATTGTTGAATGAATTGAATATCATAAATTTGAAATTTTATATGCTTCATATGCTTGTACCATGGGGAGTATTGACTTCACATATAAGAAGTATAAGTGGTAAAATTTATTGAAAGTTAGCAAACATAGCATTGGTCACTTGAACAATTCATGAAAGAATATTGAAGGAAGAGAGATTTCACATATAAATATACTATCTTGGACATCTTCTATGATTGTGAGCCCCCATTAATTATTTTTAAACTTGATCAAGTAGTTGATGTTGGACAAGGAAGACAATGCAATGGGTTATGTTTGTTTATATTCACATAAAAGTTATATTTTCATGGATCCTCTAATATGTGGTGCTTGCTTAGGATCTTTTGCTAGCCAAAAATTCGTACTAAGTAGAGATACTACTTGTGCATCCAAAAACCCTTAAACCCAGTTTCTTGTCATGAGAGTCCACCATATCTACCTATGGATTGAATAAGATCCTTCAAGTAAGTTGTCATCCGTGCAAAAAGCAATAAAAATTGTTCCTAAATATGTATGATCTTTTATTGGAAGGGAAAATAAGCTTTGTACGAACTTGTGATGGTGAAGAAATAAAAGCGACAGACTGCATAATAAAGGTTGCTATCACAAGGGGCAATATAAAGTGACGTTCCTTTCCATTAAGAGCCTGCACATCCAAAAATAAAAAGCGCATGACAACCTCTGCTTCCCTTTGCGAAAGGGCCTATCTTTTACTTTTCTGTATTTAATTTTATGCAAGAGTCAGTAATGTTCATCCCTATTCCTCTCTATTTATTCTCTAGTGGGCAAGCATCATGTGGTAGGGAATGATCCAGGCACATATATCCAGTTGAATATAGGTGATCATGAGTTATTATTGTTGACATTATCCCTGAGATAAATAAGTTGGGAGGCGAAACATTAAGCCCCTATCTTCCTATGTGTTTGACTGAAACGGTTCGTTCTAAAAATATGCTTTGAGTGTCAGCAATCATGGAAGACTAAATGATAGTTGAGTATGTGGAATTTGCTAAAACAAAGCTCTTACATAGACCCTTCCTGAAAATAAGATGAATTGTAATTGTTTGATGACTGAGAACATAGTTTGTTGGTTTTCAAGAAAGTTTATGGTATATATTTTAAACATGTGAATAGCTTGCTACTTTATCATGAGAAGTTTTATGAAATGAGCTACTGTTTATGATATATAATGATGCTAGAAAAAGTGATTGAAATTATCATTGATCAAACTTATGCACTATGCTAGCATTCACACTTCATAAATTATTTATTTTATCATTTACCTACTCGAGGACGAGCAGGAATTAAGCTTGGGGATGCTGATACGTCTCCAACGTATCTATAATTTATGAAGTATTCATGCCATATTTATAACAATTTTATATGGTTTTGGTATGATTTGAATAGAACTAACCCGGACTGACGCTGTTTTCAGCAGAACAACCGTGGTGTTGTTTTTTGTGCAGAAATAAAAGTTCTTGGATTGATCCCACACTTTTTGACATTTTTTATGGACCAAAAGAGACCCCCGAAGCTTCGTGGGAGGACCAGAAGAGCCACGAGGAGGTGACAAGGCAACACGGCGTGCCGTGGGGGGGGGGGGGTCGTGTGTTCTTGCCTTGTGGGCCCCTCGTAACTCCTTTTCGCGTGATTCCAACGCTGAAAATTCCTATAAATAGAAAAAAACCAGAAATAAACCTAGAACTTCGACTCCACTGCCGCAAGCCTCTGGACCGAAGAGATCCCATCTGGAGCTCCGTTCCGGCACCCTGCCGGAGGGGGAAGTCATCACCGGAGGCCATCTTCGTCATCCTGGCGGTCTCCATGACGAGGAGGGAGTAGTTCACCCTCGGGGCTGAGGGTATGTACTAGTAGCTATGTGTTTGATCTCTCTCTCTCGTGTTCTTGATTTGGCACGATCTTGATGTACCGCGAGCTTTGTTAATATAGTCGGATCATATGGTGTTTTTCCCTCTCTATCTTCTTGTGATGAATTGAGTCTTTCCCTTTGAGGTTTCGTTATTGTCGGATTGAATATTTCAGATTTGAGAACACTTGATGTATGTCTTGCTTCTGGATACCCGTGGTGACAATGGGGTATTCTATTGAGTCACTTGATGTATGTTTTAGTAATCAACTCGCGGATTCCCGTGACCTTGGGGTAATCTAGGCATATGGGTTGGTACACGTTTTCATCTTCCTTTCTCCGATAGAAACTTTGGGGGTACTCTTTGAAGTTCTTTATGTGGATTGAATATTATGAATCTGAAGTTGTTTGATGCATATCGAATAATTAACTCACGGATACTTGTGGTGACATTGGAGTATCTAGGTGACATTAGAGTAATTGATGCGTATCATATGGTGTTATTTTAGTACGAACTCTAGGGCTGTTTGTGACACTTATATGGATGGCTCAATAGATTGATCGGAAAGGATAACTTTGAGGTGGTTTCGTACCCTACAACAATTTCATCTTATGTTCTCCGCTAATAGGAACTTTGGAGTGATTCTTTATCGCACGTTGAGGGATTGTTATATGATTCAACTATGTTAGCATTGTTGAGAGATTGCACTAGTGAAAGTATGAACCCTAGGCCTTGTTTTTAAGCATTGCAATACCGTTTGTGCTCACTTTTGTCACTTGCTACCTTGCTGTTTTTATTATTTCAGATTATAAAAACCTATTTCTACTATCCATACTACACTTGTATCACCATCTCTTCGCCGAACTAGTGCACCTATACAATTTACCATTGTATTGGGTGTGTTGGGGACACAAGAAATTCTTTGTATTTGATTGCAGGGTTGTTTGAGAGAGACCATCTTCATCCTACACCTCCCATGGATTGATGAAACTTAGGTCATCCACTTGAGGGAAATTTGCTGCTGTCCTACAAAACTCTGCGCTTGGAGGCCCAACAGAGTCTACAGGAATAAAGTTGCGTAGTAGACATCACCCGCTCCTCATCTCGGAAGCTCGGGCCATCCACCACCGTGGCCGTGATGGCGTTGTCGTTTGCCTAGTCGTCATTGATTTGTTCCTCCGTGTGCCAGTGCTTGTTGAGGAGCGAGAGGTTGTACCTCCGGTCCACCTGCGCCTGCCGAAACACCGCCTCCCGCTCTTCGGCCATCATTTCTGTGAAGTGTGTTCGCATCTTTCCCAAGGTGATTCCGGCATGGACCGGCGAGGGCTGTGGCACCGACACATCATCGGTCTCCTCTTCCATTGTCTCGTTGGCTTCGCTGCCCTCCGGAGACCTCCCAGGCAAGCCAGCCTTTATTCGTCTTTCTCGGCGGCCAGCTAGCCGGCCGCAATGCCGGAGAGCTCCTGCTTCTGTTAGGCCGAGAGGTTGTCCCACAGGGCTTTGGAGCTCGAGACCACGGCAGGCGCGGTGCACAGAGGATATTAGGAGTAGAGATTTGGCGTGGTTCTTGTCGGGGGTCTGGCCACGTATCAATAGCGGGCACCGGCCTGGCCAAGTGGCGGTTTTTTTTAACGCTGGTAGGTGGACGGACCGGCGATGTTCGCATGTGGGCGCGGCAGTAGGTTTCTCGGCAACCACGCTACTTTGATGCCGAGAGGCAGACGGACGGGTGGCATTTGCATGCGGATAGAAGGCGCGTATACCAGGATGCGACGCGGGCGACTCTCTCGGCCGGCGTGCCGCTTCAATGCCGGCTCAAGTGAGAGGTCGAGTTCGCTCTGGGCCGGCATGAATGCGGCGCTGGCACTCTTGAGCGGTGCTGACCGACATGAATGTGTGGCAACTGCTTCAGTCAAAAAGGGCGCAGGTGAGGGAGAGGGTGGGACCGGGTTGTCAGACACGTGTGTGGCAGTGATACATATGGGCGTCATGACCGGTCCGCGGACCGATACGATTCCGCATTGGATGGAAAAAATGGGCCCAGACCGCTCGGTCCGGATGGATGCGGGTGGTTTGAGGGTCAGCATTGGAGATGCCCTAAGTCTCTTGACATCCACTAGCATTCCTAAATATTGCAAAGGTAGTTTTCCAACTGCACAAGTAAAAAAATGTTGTATTCTTGTTCCCTAGCTCTAGCTTCTCCCATATAATAAACTTTGCTCTAATGGAAATTGATTTTCCAACCACAAACTTGTTCAAGTATGCAAACAATATACTTTAAAATTATAGCATTTATCAGATAATCTTCAAGACAAAAGATAGTGTCATATGCATATTCTAATAGTTCTTGTCCACCTTCAACTAGCTTAGAAACTAGTCCAGAAATCAGATTATGTCTCTAAGATTGCTTGATTAGCAAAGCAAAACCATCAACGACAATTTTTAGTAGAAGAAGGGATCTAGGGTCTCCTTACCTAACCCTTTTCGAAGTGGGACAGTATGGCCCTATGAGATCCCTTAATTTGATAGCCACTCTCCCTCCTTTGACATTCCTCATGATTCAACCACACAACTTGTTTTCAAATCCTTCAGTTGCATCATTGAATAAAGGAAATGTCACTTAATCTTGCCATATGCCTTCTCAAAGTCAAAATTTCAGTAACACCATAGACCCCTTACTGTGATGGATTTCATGAGTGGTTTCATGTAACAACACAATGCCTTCCATAATATACCTTTCATTCACAAAAAGCGATTTGGGTGTCCTATACAACTTCCCCTAAAGTAGTCTCAGTCTATTGGCTAGCACCTTTGTAAGTATATTGTAACTAACATTAAGAAGACAAATGAGTCTAATATTCACTTATATCAGCATCATGCGCTTTAGGGATGAAGGACATAATTCCATGGTTTAGCCTCTAAATATCAAGTTTTCCATCATTGGAAGCTTGAAATAGTTCCTTTAGATCATCCTTCACATCTTCCCAAAATACTTCATAGAATTTAGCAAGAAAGCCATCTGCTCTCGTAGCTTTATTATGCTCCATCCCCAACACATCTTTCTTACTTATGTAGTATACTAAGTTTATTACTTTATTTATGATATAGAATAGCATGGAAGTTGTTGATACACAATAAGAGGTGCAAGCTTTGAAGCAAAGACCATCCACAATCCATTTTAGTGAAAACATACTCTCCATATATTGCACTCCAAATCTTCCCTTGCAACTGGATAAGACCGTCATTGCACACCAATGTGAATAATGTATTTCAGTTCCTTATGTGCCCCGCCCCTTGTTATTTCGCCCTTATGACGTCTAATCAAATTGGTAGACACCTTTTCATTTTTTAAAAATCACGACACACTCCATAACACACAAATGCATGGATTTGTCTCCTCTCCTCATTGTTTTAAAGGCAAACATCGTCGTTCTATGCCCAAGAAGTTGTATGAAAAGTAATGATGATGGCATGATACCCACATCACATCTTGCCTTCCCATGTCTTGAACCTTAGGACAAGCATCATTGAGGGAAAGATGAAAGGTCCTAGCAGCAGTCGATATATGCATTGAATGTTGGGCATGCCTCATCCCATCATTGGTGCCAACATTTTTGGGATCCATTTGTTTGGCATTGTCATTAGCGCATGCAGGACTATCATCATGACGATGTTGTTGAGGGTCTAGTGAGTGGCGAGGATAAATGAAGAACAAGGCACTTGCCTTTGAGACCATGAGAATAAAGTAAAGCTACTAACCATTAGTGTTGGGTGAACTTGTTTCGTCGGCATCCATTTGTTGATAGGGAAAATTTGGTGCCACTATCTAGTTCGGACATTCGAAGGCTGCCACTCAATTTTCACGAATTGTGGCTCTGCCACTAACGAATGCGAAGAAATTATCCACATGCCCCTGCACACCATCTTCACAAGTTGTCTTTAGTTCATGTCTCATTTCCGTCTCCTTTGACTAGTTTCCTCCTCTGTGGTACTCGCCACTTGTCATGTCAACTGCAGTGACTAGGAGACGCATTTGACCGTAGCATTCGCTGTAACAGGATGGGACACGATGTTTTAGTGTCACCGATTGACAGTGGCATAACCATAATTTCAACTTCTCCTATCGGCATGCCGCGCCGGCCTATGCATGCAATTGCATTGAATTGCGACGACTGTCATGTCTCCCATGACAATCGCGTGCTTTTTGCAAGACGCCCCTCGAGATTTTGGCTGCATATAACTACCGCTCTTCCCCATGGCATTCGCCACAACACTCACCTTCATTGTGTTACTCACCTAGCGCTACATAAACACCCTCCAACCACTTTCCCAAGCCCTCGCTTAGTCCACCATGGTGCCATTTGTCCCTAGCCCACATGTCATCAATGCGGCGGGCCAAGTGGCAAGCGTCATGCCTCGCTGTTCCGCGCGTCATCGCCCTGCATCAAGGAGAATGCCATGTCGTCCCATGTGTAGCCCACCTGTCGGTGTCAAAACCGACAGACCTCGGGGTAGGGGGTCTCGAGCTGTGGATCATGGATCAATGGTAACAGAGACAAGGGAGATGATGTTTACCCAGGTTCGGGTCCTCTTGATGGAGGTAAAACCCTACGTCCTGCTCTTGTTTATATTGATGGAGATGTATCGAGTACAGAGTTGATCTACCTTGAGATCGTAATTTATGTCTAACTCTAGGGCTAGGTGAATGATGTTGCGTTGATGTCCCCTCTACGGGCTAAACCCTTTGGCTTATATACACGCCAGGGAGGGAATCTAGGGTTACAAGGTCGGTATCTAGGAGAAAGGCGGTAGGAGAGATCTTGGAGTATATGTCAAGTCTTCGGTGGAGATAGTCTTGATCACGCTTCCTGTACACGGCCTCCGGAGTCCACCTTGATCATGCATGAGGGCCCATCGGCCCAACCGAAGAGACGGGATGGCTAGGTTAGCACCCCCTAATCCAGGACACCGTCAGTAGCCCCTGAACTGGTCTTCTACGCCGAGGATGATTTTCTTAACAGATGCCACCTCGGATTCGGAGTCCTTGGCTTGACAGACGAGTTCCCCTTTATGATTTACTCTTTTTAGTGGAGCGACGTCATCCGAGGCCCAACCGAGCTTGTACCCTGCCTGAAGAGGACATATATATTAGCCTCGAAGGCCCGCCATCCAGGTATGAATGGTCCAATCCGGTCTGATGGCTTTATCGAAGTGGCACGCCCCACGACAGGTCGGGCAGTTACTGCTTCCCTTAAATCATGGTTCGAGGCAGCCTTTTTACTGGCACGTCCCTTTGAGGCAGAGATCGTGCCCGTTTTTTCAGGGATATCATCAAGATTTTGTTTCCCCCCATATGCTCAATGGCATCTTTGATGGGAGTGGCAAGTTTATCGGCGCAGTGAGGGGGACTCTTAGCCTTTCACAGGCTTATAAGAGCGAAGGGGAGGAAAGCGCAATTGACCCCGCTCCCATTCTCCCCTTCTACTGCTTCGTCTAGCTCCAGCGCCCAGATCCCATCCTGCTCCATTTTCCTTCTGCGAGTCCAACCTCCACCACCAGCCATGGCCGACACCCTCAAAGGGCACTGGGGTGGTTCCATCGTGACGGATGGCACCATCCTAGAGCTGCGCAGCGCGGGGTATCTGACCCCCGCCATCGCCGCCCGTGCTCCAGCTGCTGGCCAGCAGGTGCCCGCTCCCAATGCCGGGGACCAGGTAGTCTTCGTCCCCCACTTTGTCCGAGGCCTGGGGTTCCCGCTGCACCCCTTTGTGCGCGGGATGATGTACTACTACGGGCTCGATTTCCACCATATGGCTCCAAACTCCATTCTTCACCTCGCCTCCTTCATCACGGTCTGCGAGGCCTTCCGCCGTTGCGAGCCGCACTTCGGCCTATGGCTGAAGCTCTTCGGCATCAAGCCGAAGTCTAGTGGCTCCGACCTCGCGGAGTGCGGAGGGGCCATGATCAGCAAGAACCAGGGGGCCACATGGTTCAAGGGTACCTTCATCGAAACGGTGAAGGAGTGGCAGCGGGAGTGGTTTTATATCACCAAACCGCTCGCCCCTGGTCAGGCCGAGGTCCCAGCTTTCTCGGCCGGGCCTCCCAAGAAGCTCAAGTCCTGGAGGGAGAAGGGCGTCACCTGGGGGAACCCAAAAGAGGTGGAGGCCCTGGTCGAGGGGGTCAAATGGTGGTCCACCACGGGGAAGATCGAGCTTGCCGACGTCATCAACGTCATGCTCAACCACCGCATACTCCCTCTCCAGCTTTGGGCTACCCTGATGTGGGCGCAAAAGCCCGAGGACATGGACTCTATCACCACCTTCTTCCGCTCCACCTTGGCCGCCATGTGGATGAAGCTCATGAAGCTGGCCAAGGACAAGATCCCCAAGGAAGGGGAGGATCGCGGCCTTGAGGACAGCTATGAAGCCCCCCGGTAAGTGATCTTGCTCACCAACTATCATTTCTGTCCTCCGTATTGAGGAGTAGAGTTTAATGAATCATTATGCTTGACGCTTTGTAGAAGTGGCTGGCCTGGGTACAAGGAGTGCGATGCCCGGCTCCACTGCCAGAGGAGCCCATGACTCCCCTGCTCTCGGCGCTCCTGGCCGAGGAGCCGCACGTGGTGGCCCCCGAAGGGACGAAATCTCAGAGGGGTAAGTCAAGTGCTCGGACTCGGGAGACCTCGGTCACCCGGTCCGAAGAGACCCACACCTCTGCTGCCCACGACGGCGACACGGAGGAAGGTAATGTCGAGGAGATCCCTCTCCCAAAAGGGAAGAGATCGGCGTCAGAGGACGCTGAAGCTGGCATCCCGCCCAAGGGCCCGAAGAGGCCGAGGAGAACCTCGTCCGGGGCCGCCAGCACATTGTCGGAGAGAGTCGAGCTCTTCGGCGACTCAGAAGAAGACCTCCTCGCGGCGGGGAGGAAGAAACCGGCGCCTCGAGGGTAAGCCATCGTCTTTATATCCAGTCTTTCAATTTGACAAGTTCTTTTTAGCAAGGGAGAACTCATAGAGCGCCTCTTATCACGCAGTCCGCCGAGGGTAATCCCCAGCGGTTCCTCGAGCGGGTTGCCATCCACCAGCGGGACTCCAGAGCCCGCTGTTCCTCCCCCGGCGCATGACGGGCTAGGGGAGGTGACATCCACCCTAGCTCCCGACGTCGACATGACGAGGGTCGGGGAGGTGGCCGTCACGGCCGAGGTTGACACCTCGGCCCAACAAGACCCGGGGGAGAAACACCCCGAGGTCATCGGAGAGGAGCTGGGCCAGTCATCGGTCTAGCCGATATCTGCTTCGGCTCTGCCACCGCAGGTGGAGGCTACCTGGATCGGTACATCCGAGGTCGTCCCTCCACCCCCGCCAAGTGCCCAAGGACGGGCTGGCGCGGGGTGGACCGAGGAGATGGAGGACACCCTGAAGGGCTCCTCCATCAAGGAAGAGCACCGTGCCTTGATAGGCGCGGCGCTGCAGGGCTTCTGGTCCGCAGGGCCCAGCCTGCACGAGGTTTTTAAGAGCCTCGTAGCGAGTTTCGAGGTATGCTTCTATCCTCGCACCAAGTTTTAACTTGTTCATTTGAGCTTATTGATTTATGTATTTATTCAAGGACATAGTATCACATCCTGCTAAACGGCTTAGTGAGTGAGTAGCCCCCGAGCCCGAAGTCGGTTTCAAGAAACCGGCATTGGGGTCGTTTAATTGAGTAGGAGCCTGTCAAGTAGCCCCCAGGGCGCTTCTCAAGGCAGCTGTCATGGACCTTTTTAATAATTTAACTGTTGCCTTTGTAATAAGCATTTTTGCTGTCAGGTTTCGACCTCGGTTCCCGACTCCGTCTCCGAGGAGACTGCGGAGATAAACCGGAAGCTCGAGAGGTTCCAGGGGGAACTTACCCTGGTAAACCAAAAATTCGAGCAGTCTCAAGGTAAGCAAGTGAAACTTGTATTATACTTTGTACAAAAGAGTTATGAGAGGTTTTGCTCAATGAAAAACTAAGGCCGAACTATTTCGATGACAGCAGCGTTAGCGGAGCTTGAGACGCTCAAGGCCGAGCTCGAAAAGGCTCGACAGGAGGTGAAGCAGCATGAAGCTGCAGCCAGGGAAGCGGAGAAGACCTGAGCCACCGAGAAGGTAGCCGGGGAGAAGGACCAGGCACGGGTCATGGAGGTCGAGGAGACGCTGAAGGGCTTGTTTGAGGGGCGCGACAAGCTTCAGGTGGATGGAAAGCAAACGAAGGAGGAGCTCGAGAAGCTCCAACTTACCCACTCCGAGCTCAAGACCACGGCCCGGGCTGACCACGAGGCGCTCCAACAAGTGGAGCAAATCGCCTCGAGTAAGCTATTTCTGCTGCAGTGTACGTTTGGCAGCAAAGGGTGTATCGATCTCACCCAATTATGGCGTTCCACAGAGGTCTTCACGGATCTTCCGCGGAGCGCGGCGGATGCGGTGGTGTACTTCAGCCAGCTGGCAGGCCACGAGGCAGAGAAGGCCTTTTGGGGGCAGTTCCCAGGGTCGCCGTCAGCACGGCTGCTAAATCATCGAATGAAGCAGCTGGTGGAGTTGTTTCGCATGACGAGACCGGCGCTCCAGGACCTTTGCGTCGCGTTGTGGCCTGCCGAAGCCATGCCCAACAGCCTCTTTGGCCTGACGGCCCGTCTCCGAGATGCCGCGCCCTGCGTGAACCGCTGGAGGAGGTCCGCGTGCTTTGAAGGAGCACGGGGGGCATATGCCGGCGTGAAGACGCACTTCTGAATGGTTGATGCGGTGACATGTGCCACGGGCCCTCCTGCCGACAAGCCGCGCACCGCCGAACAGTTCTTCGCCGAGGTGGAGGAGGGAGCCCGTATCACCGAAGACATGTGTCCAAAGGACACTATGTATTTCTAAATAGTACTTCAGAATGCCGAAGTGTGTGGTGTACAAAACTTTATCTTTTGCTTGAATGAATATGGCTTTAAATTCCATGTGTGTTTTTCAATTAGTTTTATCTCCTGGATGACTGTTTTAAACTGAAAGTGGCCAGTCGTCAGCTTCAGCCCCAGTGTAGATCATACAAAGGGTGTTCCTTGAGGCACTTTTGACCCTTAGCTGACGTCTCGGTGCCCGGAGGTGGTTGGTGCTTATAGGAACTAGGCAATCAGACTATAGTGGCTTTATGATTTTCACTTAGTCATAGGAGTTTGACTGTGGGGGCTGGTGACGAGCCCCCGGCGTGGGAAGTGGTTGGCCTGGTCGGCTGAGGTCTAGGCCATAGCACACTTCGGCTAGAAATTAAAGCCCTTTGTTTAACACGGGTGATCTCTATCGTCACATCGCTTAATGCGGTCTGCGGATGGCGGACCAGTTTGCGCCTACCTAGATAGTCAGTTTTCGGCTTTCTCCACTGAGGCGCCATGCCAATTGACCTGGCGGCGCAATCGCAGTGGTTCTCCCATTACACCCTTAGCCGAATTCATCGGGAACGTAAGGGGTACACATAGGAGCCGGGAAACCCAACTATTGACCAAAATCTAGGTTCGAAACTGATGCATATAAAGCCAAAATCCGAGACACCGAATACTTCGGACTTGTGGTACAATTGTATCTTTTTAGAGGACTTCGTCGTAGCGCAGGGGCCATGCTTATAAAGAAATACGATAAGGACCTTTAAGGGGCACGGTTTCTTTATTTCATAATTTCAAGCGTTACATGCCCAGCTACAACAAGAGGAACTGAAAGAATACAACGTAAAAAGTAAAAAAGGGGGAAGAAACAGGGCAGATATTTGTCATTGGATTTTTAAGAATCCGGGCCGCGACCTGCCGCACGTCTGCGCTTCCGAGCTGTTGACTAGATGTTCACCATTGATGGTGAGGACTTGCGGAGGTTGATGCCTTTCCGGCCCTTTATACGCTCCAAGCATTTGATTGACCGAGCTCCTTAAAGGAGATGTTACCGAAGTCCATTCTGTGGTTGAAACCACATTGACGTAGTCATGTTTGGCTGTTTCTTTGACAGAGACTTGCCTGTGCGGGGGCTCGAAGCCACGTCGTTGCTTGGTCGAACCGTGCCGACGTTTGAGTAAATTTTTGGCTCCTCGACGACCCAGGGAATCTTGAGTGTGAAATTATGCACTCTGGGGACGTAGTGCCCACTCCAGAGAGGGCACGCGAGGAGCCCGTATCCCTATTTTGGGTGCGGGGGTATATGGCCGAGGTCGATTGGTGCGGCCCGGGCGCGCTTCGAAGAGCGAGCGGCGCGTTTATCACTGCGGGCTGCCTCCTCAGACGCATGTACCTCGGTTGCGAAAGCTGCAGTCTGTTCCTCCATCCGGAGTGAGTGTTCGGTGTTACCATTGACTGTGATAACGTCGTTGGGTCCTAGCATTTTGAGCTTGAGGTAGGCATAATGCGGGACTGCGTTAATGCGTGCGAAGGCCGTGCGCCCTAAGAGCGCATGGTATCCACTTCGGAAAGGCACGATATCAAAGATTAACTCCTCGCTTTTGAAGTTCTTGGGCGAGCCGAAGACTACCTCCAGGGTGACCGTTCCGGTACAGCGGGCTTCGACGCCAGGGATGACACCTTTAAAGGTGGTGGTGCTTGGCTTGATCCGGGATGAGTCAATGCCCATCTTTCGAACCGTGTCCTCGTAAATGAGGTTGAGGCTGCTTCCTCCGTCCATCAGGACACGTGTTAGGTGATAACCATCAACAATAGGGTCCAGGACGAGTGCCGCCGATCCGCCATGCCTGATGCTGGTTGGATGTTCATGCTTGTCAAATGTGATCGGGTAAGCCGACCATGGGTTATACTTCGGGGAGACTGGCTCTAGCGCGTATACATCCCGAAGCACACGCTTCCTCTCCCTTTTAGGGATGTGGGTGACATAGATCATATTAACCTCTGTTACCTCATTAGGAAACTTCTTTTGGCCTCCCTTATTGGGCCGCCGAGGTTCTTCCTCGTCTTCGCTTCGATTTTGGGTTTTATTTTGACCCTCTGTCGCTACCTTGCCGGCTTGTTTAAAGACCCAGCAATTCCTGTTAGTGTGGGTTGCCGGTTTGTCCTGAGTGCCGTGGATTCCACATGGGTGGTCCAGGAGTCTATCAAGCTGGCTAGGTCCGTCCTTGTTCCCTTTAAATGGTTTTCTTTTCTGTCTGGATTTAGGTCTGGTGAACCCCGCGTTGACCGCAGCGTCTTCCGTATCGCTTCCACCATTTTTATACCTGCGCTTATTTTTGTTGCGCTTGGGTTTTCCATTGGCGTCGCGTGTTTCCGAGGTGCCTGCCTCGCCGTTGTGAGTACTACGGGCAAGCCAGCTGTCCTCTCCCGCGCAAAAGTGAGTCATCAGTGAGGTCAGGGCTGCCATAGTCCTCGGCTTATCCTGGCCGAGTTGACGGGGCAACCATTCATCACGGATATTGTTCTTGAATGCGGCGATGGACTCGGCTTTGGAGCAGTCTATGATCTGGTTCTTCTTGGTGAGGAACCTATTCCAAAATTTCCGTGCTGATTCGCCCGGCTGCTGGGTGACACGGCTGAGGTCATCAGCGTCCGGAGGTCGGACGTACGTGCCCTGGAAGTTTGCTCGAAAAGCGTCCTCTAGGGCCTCCCAGCTGCCAATAGAGTGAGGAGGGAGGTTGTTAAGCCAATGCCTCGCTGGTCCCTTTAGCTTGAGCGGCGGGTATTTAATGGCGTGGAGTTCATCTCCGTTGGCCATGTGTATGTGGAGAAGGAAATCCTCGATCCATACTACTGGGTCAGTGGTGCCATCGTATGATTCTATATTGATGGGCTTGAATCCTTCCAGGAATTGATGTTACATCACCCTGTCTGTAAAGCTGATCTGATGAGCCGGACCTCGGAACCGAGGAGCATCTCGTCGGAGATCGGGTGAGAGTCATGAGTAGGCCTGATCTCGGGCACGGCCGTTCCTATCCATCCAGGCATCGTAGCCGTCGAGTCAGGCGGGCGCGCGTCCTCTTGATCCATTGATGGACCGAGGAGGTGCCCTATTTACCTCGATGCGGCATTTAGCGTCGTGAGGATCTAGGTAATCCACGGGGTCCTTGCCATAATGGCGTGGAGGTGCCCGGTCGTTGAGGTTTTCTCGTCTTGGCCTGTCCCGGCCTCTAGGGGGTCGGTCGTGGTCGTCAGCGAGCTCCTCATCAAACTCCGGCAGGAGACGCCTGCGTGGGTATGATTTTGGCATGCTATGGTGCCGGTCTTCCATGTCTTGCTCGGCGGAGAGCACTTTGACCCACTTTTCATTCAGTGCGTCGGTATTGGCCTGCAGCTGCTGCTGCTTGCGTTTCATGCTCCGGGCCGTTGCAATGAGGCGCCGCCGGAAGCGCTCTTGTTCAAAAGGGTCTGCAGGAACGATGTAGTCCTCGGTACCGAGGCTCTCGTCCTCCTCGGATTCCGGCATGTAGTTATCGTCGGCCCCTTCAAAGAGGTCGTCGGGATCTGAGTCCCTGAGATGTCCGTCGGGTGTGCTGTTCCTCCCTGGAGAGGTTTGAAGGTCCTCCTCGGGGTTATCGGCGTCACCGTCTTCCGTGTTGCCGTTATTGGCCGTCACGTTATTATTGTTGGGTTCCCCATTGTTGCCTCTTCGGCGTCTTCGCCGACGTCTTGGAGGGGATTTGGGGGTGTCCACCATGTAGACATCATAGGTGGACGTGGAGGTCCACCTGCCCGGGTTTACCGGGGGCGAGGTGTTTTTGATGGGGCCATCAACATCTTCATCCATGTCTGTGGCCTCACCATAGTCCAGCACGTCGGTTAAGTCATCGACCGTGGTGACTAGGTGGGTGGTGGGTGGGATGTAAATTTCCCGATCGTCGGCTTTAAGTCCGATCTGATCGTAAACCGAAGTCTTGCCATCCGAGATGGACATATTCTGGATGCGGTCAAGCATCTCATTGAGGTGAGATAGCTCTTCGGGATTCATTGCTGCGCTATAGGCAGGGCTGACTCGAAGTATGCCCGGCGTGTAACTTGACGCGTCTTCGGCGCGGAGGGAATCTGAACACAATTCCGGGTTATGTGCCGAAGTCAGTTCTAATACTGACGTAATTTCAGAGGTGGGAGCCGGATTTATGTCCAGATCGAAGATCGGAAGGAGACTGGCCGGAGTGGTTGCATCGGGGGTCTCTAAGGGCGCCACGACGGAGATCGGTTCCAGAGTCGAGCCCCCGGAGCCGGACAAGTTCTCAATTCGGCTGGGAGTCCATCCCGCTAGGATGAGTTCACCGCGGGAATCCGCGGTGTATTCGAGGCCACCGAAGGTCACGATCCGACCTGGGGCGTAATTCTCGACAGAGGCCAGATGACCCGTCGAGTCGTCGCAAAACACCATGCTGCCGAAAACAAAAAGCTGGCCGGGGGCGTAAACGCTCCCATGGCCATTGGCGCAGTTAATCTATAGGTGAGCCATCGATCCTTCCGATGATCGCATAGCGGAACTCTCAATGAAAGCACCAGTGTCGGTGTCAAAACTGGCAGACCTCGGGGTAGGGGGTCCCGAGCTGTGGATCGTGGATCAATGGTAACAGAGACAAGGGAGACGATGTGTACCCAGTTTCGGGCCCTCTTGATGGAGGTAAAACCCTACGTCCTGCTCTTGTTTATATTGATGGAGATGTATCGAGTACAGAGTTGATCTACCTCGAGATCATAATGTATGTCTAACTCTAGGGCTAGGTGAATGATGTTGTGTTGATGTCCCCTCTACGGGCAAAACCCTTTGGCTTATATACACGCCAGGGAGGGGATCTAGGGTTACAAGGTCGGTATCTAGGAGCAAGGCGGTAGGAGAGATCTTGGAGTATATGTCAAATCTTCGGTGGAGACAGTCTTGATCACGCTTCCTGTACATGGCCTCCGGAGTCCACCTTGATCACGCATGAGGGCCCATCGGCCCAACCAAAGAGACGGGCTGGCTAGGTTAGCACCCCCTAATCCAGGACACCGTCACCACCACCTATGACCTATGGGTCAAAATGTACACCGCCTTGTGTCATTCGTTGCCTCCGAAGGAGTGATGAGTCCAATTTATGTGATGATTTTGATAGATATTTTGTGCCTTTATGATAGGCTTTGTGGAATTTTACTGCGTTCGCGCACCTCTTTCTATTGATATTCCTCAGATAACGCTTTTTGGATCAAATAATTCTTTATGGAGGAAATCTCAGGAAATGGTAGTGAAATCACGTATTTAATGTGATATTCATCTAACATAAAAGAATGGAGCAAAGGGGGCCAAGGGAGGAGTCGTTGCGACGCCTCCAGAGCAGAAGACGGCATTCCAATACGAGTGCGACCGCTCGTATGAGCGGTCGTATGATGTGCCAGCGCCAACGCGCGCCTCGTCCACTACTTTTACCCCGTGAAATCGGATCGGGGATTAGACGCACGGTGAGATTAGAAACTCGTCCAGAAGGCAGAACCCTAGCCTCCGGACATCATCCAGAAGGGGGGTTGGCAAGGAGGAGGTTGCCATCTTCACCACCAAGCACAAGGGGGCTACAACATCATCACCACTGTCATCGTCATCATCATCATCATCCACATCATCATCCACATCCTTATCATTGTAACATGAGGAATCCTAGAGGATTGTCTTGTGTGTTACTTGTGTCATTCATTCATGTTTACCATCACCATCCCTATAATGTTTTCTATCTCCATGTGTGAGTAGACCCCTAGTTCTCATGGATATGGATGAACCTTGGTATGTATAGGATCTGAACCGTTATTTTGGATATGAGATCCTCTGTTGAATGCTTAGTGTAATAACTTCATGAATGTTGTGAAGGGGTCCCACTCAGCATTTCCGCCTTATGGCCACGAAGTATATCACTGTCGTTGTAAAGGGTAGGATGTGAAGGTAATTGGAGGTGACAGTAAAAGCCTTTACTCCTAGCCTTTGCAATTGACAGGGGATTTATGGAGAACCCTTAGAGAGGTCACGTCGACAGGGTGACCCTTAATTATCATAGTTGTAACCCGCAGAAGGAGACTATGGTAGTCGCATGCGTGGCATGAAGTCTACCTAGACTGGAACATGTTTTGTACCCGGCACTGCCCAGCACAATCGCCAAGAGTGGCTCAAGTATCCATACTATACTATGCCCATGCATAGGTTGCGTTAGAAACATACCAATGGAGGTTCCAGACTCCCTGAGAACGCCTTACTCCTCTGCCAAGTCATCAGTTACTCAAGCTACTATTTTCTTATTACTTTTTATGTTATTTACTTTCAAGTTTGCTTCGCACCACAACAACAATTTACTTCCGCCCTCAATTTGTTTGTGTCTACAACTACTTGCAGGCACAAATCCATAGTTCATACAAGAGGCAACGTCAAATTCATGTGCTCCCTGTGGGATTGATACTCTTACTTCAAAATGGATACAACTAAACACTATGCACTTGCAGGCCATCAAGGAGCGCACTAGGAGAGAGGCGGCGATTCGTCTCCAACGTATCTATAATTTATGAAGTATTCATGCCATGTTTACAACAATTTTATATGGTTTTGGTATGATTTGATTGGAACTAACCCGGACTAACGATGTTTTCAGCAGAACTACCATGGAGTTGTTTTTTGTGCAGAAATAAAAGTTCTCGGATTGGGCCCAAAATTTATGGTGATTTTTATGGACCAAAAGAGACCCACAAAGCACCAGAGATGGACCAGGAAGTGGCCAAGGGCACCACAAGCCTAGGGGGCACCCCCCTAGGGCGCGCCCCCTGAGCTTGTGGGACCCTCGGGCACCCCCCTGGCGTAATTCCAATGCTGAAAATTCCTATAAATACCCGAAACCCCAAAACAAAACCTAGAACTTCCACGCCACTGCCGCTGCAAGCCTCTGTACTAAAGCGATCTCATCCGGAGCCCTGTTCCGGCACTCTGTCGGAGGGGGGAATCATCACCGGAGGCCATCTTCATCATCCCGGCGGTCTCCATGATGAGGAGGGAGTAGTTCACCCTCGGGGTTGAGGGTATGTACCAGTAGCTATGTGTTTGATCTCTCTCAATCTCTCTCTCTCTCTCGTGTTCTTGATTTGGCACGATCTTGATGTACCGCGAGCTTTGTTAATATAGTTGGATCATATGGTGTTTCTTCCCTCTCTATCTTCTTGTGATGAATTGAGTCTTTCCCTTTGAGGTTTCGTTATTGTCGGATTGAATACTTGGGATTTGGGAACACTTGATGTATGTCTTGCATGTGGATACCCATGGTGACAATGGGGTATTCTATTGAGTCACTTGATGTATGTTTTGGTGATCAACTCACGGATTCTCGTGACCTTGGGGTAATCTAGGCATAGGGGTTGATTGCACATTTTCATCTTCTTTTCTCCGGTAGAAACTTTGGGGTACTCTTTGAAGTTCTTTGTGTGGATTGAATATTATGAATCTGAAGTTGTTAATGCATATTGAATAATCAACTCACAGATACTTGTGGTGACATTGGAGTATCTAGGTGACATTAGAGTTGGTTGATGCGTATCATATGGTGTTTTTTTAGTATGAACTCTAGGGCTGTTTGTGACACTTATAGGGATGGCTCAATAGATTGATCGAAAAGGACACCTTTGAGGTGGTTTCATACCCTACAACAATTTCTTCTTATGTTCTCCGCTAGATAAGAACTTTGGAGTGATTCTTTGTCGCACGTTGAGGGATTGTTATATGATTCAATAATGTTAGCACGGTTGAGAGATTGCACTAGTGAAAGTATGAACCCTAGGCCTTGTTTTCAAGCATTGCAATACCATTTGTGCTCCATTTTATCACTTGCTACCTTGCTGTTTTTATATTTTCAGATTACAAAAACCTATATCTACTGTCCATACTACACTTGTATCACCATCTCTTCGCTGAACTAGTACACCTATACAATTTACCATTGTATTGGGTGTGTTGGGGACACAAGAGATATCTTGTATTTGATTGAAGGGTTGTTTGAGAGAGACCATCTTCATCCTACATCTCCCACGGATTGATAAACCTTAGGTCATCCACTTGAGGGAAATTTGCTGCTGTCCTACAAAACTCTGCACTTGGGTGTGTTGGGGACACAAGAATAAAAGTTGCGTAGTAGACATCAAGCTCTTTTCTGGCGCCGTTGCCGGGGAGGTGAGTGCTTGAAGGTATATCGTTAGATCTTGTAATTGAATCTTTTAGTTTCTTGTTTAGTCACTAGTTTGGTTTATAAAAGAAAACCACAAAAAATGGAATTGAAGTTGCATCAAATGCTTTACCTTTATGATGTCTTTCTTGAAAATAAGGATTCCGATAATTGTGCTCAATTGTTAGAGGAAGAATTTAATAAAATGTTTAAAGTGAGTCCTTTGAATGATGAGCATGATTGCAATGTTGTTAGTATGTTTTCTATGAATATCCATGATGCTAATGATATGCAAAGCCATAAGCTTGGGGATCCTATGTTTGATGAAGATGATATTTTTAGTCCCCCAAGTTTTGATGAGCAAATTTATTATGATGATTGCATGCCTCCTATTTATGATGATTATATTGATGAAAGTGGGTTTGGAAGAGTGTCAACTCTAGGTACTAATGATCCCACTATTTCAGAGGGTGTTGAATGTTATTAAAATATTGATAAAAGTGGATTTAGAGAGGTCATGACTTTATTTAGTAATGATTCCAGTATTCCGGAAGAGGTTTCAATTGATTATGATGAGAACAAAGTTGCTGTCTATGATGATTATTGTGATGAAATGTATGCTATAAAGAATAATGATAACCATGAAACTTGTCATCATGATTTTAATTTTCAATTGGATTATGCCAATCAAGTATCACATGATAGCTATTTCATTGAATTTGCTCCCACCACTATGAATGAGAAGAAATTTGCTTATGTGGACAGTAATAAAATTTCTATGCTTGTGGATCATGAAAAGAATGCTTTATGTGATAGTTTTATTGTTGAATTCATTCATGATGCTACTGAATTTTTTTATGAGAGAGGAACATATGCTTTTATATATTTCAATAATATCAAGTTTTTATACTTGTTTTGCCTTCCTATGCTAGTTGATTCTTGCTCCCACAAACTGTTTGCTCATAAAATCCCTATGCATAGGAAGTGGGTTAGGCTTAAATATGCTAGTCATATGCTTCATGATGCTCCCGTTATGTTTCAATTCTTTACTTTTATGTGAGCATCATTGGAATCATCATGCCTAGCTAAAAAGGCATTAAAGAAAAGCGCTTGTTGGGAGACAACCCAATATTTACCCCTACTGTTTTTGTGTGTTCACATTATTAAGCTACTGTACTAATCATATTTTATAGCTTTTGTTTCAATAATGTGCCAAGTAAAGCCTTTGGGATAGTGTGGATGATAGTTGACTTGATTCTGTGCAAAAACAGAAACTTTTGCATCCAGTGCAGAAATTCCTATAATTTACTGGAGAGTGATAATATTCTGAAATTTTTACATAGTATTGGGTTACAAATTGTTTACGTTGTCCTAATTTTTCATAACTTTTGGATGTACAGAAGTATGCTTTTTAATTCGCTCCCTACTTGTTGTTCTGTTTTTATTGCATAGTTTGCTTGTTTTAGTGTTTCCATAGCTTATATTGAGTAATATAAATTGTGGAAATGATGAAATATAGTAGGTATTATGTGAGAACAATTATGAATCTTGTCTTGACAGTACCTAAGTGGATGATCTATTTTTATCATACTAACCTATCTCACAAGTTCCGTTAAGTTTTGTGTGATTGAAGTTTCGAAGTTTTGGGTGAGATATCGATATGAGGAGAATAAGGAGTGGCAAGACCCTAAGCTTGGGGATGCCCAAGGCATCCCAAGGTAATATTCAAGGAAGACTCAAGCGTCTAAGCTTGGGGATGCTCCGGAAGGCATCCCCTCTTTCGTCTTCAACACTATCGGTAACCCCACTCGGAGGTAATATGAGTTTTGCTTGGAGCGTCATTTTATTTTGTTGATATTTGCTTGCTATTATCAATAATCATGTTTTGTATATTTTAGTTCAAATAAATGCCAAGTATAGCCTTTACCATGCTCAATTTGCAAGTTCATGTGTTGCTGTTTGAAAACAGAAAGTTTTCTGTTATGTCCAGAATATTCCTGAATAGTCAGAACATGATAAAAATCTGAAATTTTTACACAGTAAGCATGTGTCAGCCCAGTGGAAACCAGGGTACCACGGCCCGTCTGCCTCTGGCCCGGAGGACAACGCTTGGGCCGGCCCACCAGAGTAGCCCCGCCACGGCCGCACCGGAGGAAGACGCCTCACGAGGGGCGGGCCTCGCGAGGCCCCTCGCCGCCAGGCCAGGCCTTGCCGAGACCGCCAAGTGCCAGGATGCTTCGCGAGGCTCCCTTCGCGAGGCCTCCTCATGAGGCAGGGCGTGCAGTGTCAGCCGTGGGGCTTCGCGCCCAACACATGGGTGACAACCCGCTGTCAGGATAAGGACAGCGGGGTGTGACCGAGCCCAGCTTCCATTCTGGTGATAAGGGAGCAGCGGTATCTGCCTCTCCCAAAGCAAGTCCCAAAGCATTTCCTCTTTGGTGAAAGAAGATCAGGACGGATCGGCGCGCCAGGACGGAGGTCATCGCCAAGCCCATCTGCATGTCACGAAGACCACTTTATCAGGCGGAGACCGCCTTTAGTCAGGATAGACCTGCGCGCCTGCTCCCTTTTGAATTGCCGCCCTGTGGCCACCCTTTCCCGCTCATATTTTCGAGGAAGAGGACCAAGGCACTACAAAAGGGGCAGAGCTGCTTCCATGTAAAGGGACCGATTCATTCTCCCCCACACCTCGTGTACTTGGAGCCACAAGTTCTCCATCATAGAGCAATCCAACACAAGCAGGAGTTGGGTATTACACCGCACGGTGGCCCGAACTTGGGTAGCTCGCGCGTCCCCTTCGTGTCCGGTGAGAGCCAGCGAGTCTGTCGCGTCCCCGCCGTAGTCCCGTCGTAGGCTGCCAAGCAAATCCCCCAGAGTTCGAATCCTAAGTTCTTGGAGAAGTTTCTTGGACGCAGATCCTAGACTCCGACATTTGGCGCGCCAGGTAGGGGGACTTGCCATCTTCGCGCCTTCGACCTCGACGCCAGTAGCGACATGGACGCCGCCGCCGCTCGCCGGGAAGGCACTACGTGTCGCGCCGCTGTCAGGGTCCCCGCGGCGCCCGGCGCCCGCGGTGTCCCTGAGCGACGCCCTCGCGCCGCCACCGAGCCAGTTGGGGAGCGCGTGGCCTCTTCCGCCCACCCGTCGGTGAACGAGCAGGCGCACGACCCCTCCGCCGCCACCTCCTCGCTCACGCGTCGAGATCCCCCCGCTCCGCGCGCTGCGCTGCTCATGGCACAGGAGCTGCTGCGCTACCGCCCCACCGAGGACGCCACGACGCCTAGCTTGGGCGCATCACCGAGCTCGTCGACATCGCGCGCGATGGCCAAGAGCCCTCCCGCTCCCCGCCTGCCCCGCCATCCCACGCAGACTGCGCCGGGCACGACGTGCCTCCTCCTCCTCCTCCGGACCGCGACGTGGCCGAGCGCCGCCCCGCCGCGCGCGCCCCGGAGCCGTCACGCGGCTCGCTCGTGCCGGGCGGCGACGGCGATAGCTGCCAGATCGTCCACCAAGGGTCCCCGGATGCGTGCGCGGCCCTCGAGAGGGCGCGCGACCGCCAGGACCGCGTCCTCCATGACGTCGCCATGGCTGGGCGCCAGAACCGCGCAGCCCTTAACGGCGGAGCCGTCACTAACGGGGGCTACCTGGCCCTCGCCCCCGAGCTACGTCTCGTGGTGTGGCCCGACAAGTTCAAGCCAGAGCTCCCTCAGCGCTACGATGGCACCGCGAACCCCACGGAGTTCCTCCTGCTCTACACCATCAGCATCTAGGCCGCGAGGGGGGACGATCGGGTCATGGCGAACTGGTTCCCCATGGCCCTCAAGGACACTGCGCGCTCGTGGCTCATGAACCTCCCCGAGGCGTCCATCTCTTCGTGGGAGGACTTGTGCAAGCAGTTCGTCGCCAACTTCAAGGGCACGAGCGACCGCGCCCTCACGATCAACGACCTGCAAAACATGCGTCAGCGCCCTGGTGAGCCCCTTCGTAAGTTCATCCAGCGCTTCAGCCAGGTGTGCCACAAGATCCCAAAGGCCTCCGACGCCGCGATCGTCTCCGCCTTCACCAGTGGCGTCACGGACGTGAAGATGAGTGAGAAGCTCTCAGTCAGGGACGAGCTAGACTCCGCGGCAGAGCTGTTCGTCCTCGCCGACCGCTGCGCCAAGGCCGAAGAGGGACGCCTCTTCCTCCACAACGACGCTGACGCTAAGCCCGACACGGCGACGCCCAAGGCCAAGGACACCAAGCGCAAGGGCCCAGCCGTGCTCGCGGCGGAGCCGGACTGCAAGCGCGGCCGCGACCGCGGCGAGGCCAAGAAGGACGGCCACCCTTTCTGCGCCTACCACAACATGAACTCCCACAACACAGAAGACTGCCACGAGCTCAAGCTTTTTCATGAGGGACGCACCGAGCGCCGCAAGGAGCACGGCAAGGACCGCGGTGGTGGTAGCGGAGGTGGCCACTGGGGCGACAACCACAACAATGGCGCTGGCGACAACAACCATCAGGGCTGGCAGAACCAGCCGCAACAGGCTGACCCTTAGGCCAACGCCGCCCCTATACGCGCCAATGACTCCCCTCCCGCTGAGAACGCTGGGGGCTACCAAGAGCCCCGCAGGGTGGCCTTCATCCTCGGTGGGACCCAGGCCCCTCCATCCAACCGCCACTTCAAGTAGTTCTCTCGGGAGGTGAACGCGGCCCTCCCGTCACTCAATTCCACCGGTCGCCTCAAGTGGTCCGAGTTCCCCATCGTCTTCGACGCCAGCGAGCACCCCAAGTCCACGAAGGCGTGGGCGCCGTCCCCCTGCTATGCACCCCCACCATTAGCAACGTCGCCGTCACCAAGACCCTCATCGACGGAGGTGCTGGCCTCAACGTGATCTCCATCGAGACCTTCGAGACTCTCCAAGTGCCCTACGAGCGCCTAATGCCCACCAGGCCCTTCTCGGGTGTCACCGACGGCTCCACGGTCCCCCTGGGGCAGGTGCGCCTTCCCGTCACCTTCGGCACCCGCAAGAACTACCGTACGTAGTTCATCGTCTTTGATGTGGCTCACATCGGCCTGCCTTACAACGCCATCTTGGGCTACCCGACGCTCACCAAGTTCATGGCCGTGACCCACCACGCCTACGGCCTCGTCAAAATGCCCGGCTACCGCGGCACCCTCACCGTCCACTGTGACGAGAAGGATGCGCTGCAAACCCTCGAGCACGCCTACAAAACTGCCTCCGTCGCGTACCCGGCCGACGAGGACGCGCCTGGGCCTGCCGAGGAGACGCCCATGAAGAAGAAGCCCCTGCTCCCTCAGGAGCGGGTCAAGTCCAAGAAGGCGTCGCTAGATGGGGGCGAAGTAGGCCCCTCCCTCGCTGCTGGCGGCGGGCCCTCCCCCAAATAGGAAGGCGCGCTCGTCACCTTCCTCCGGGCGTGCCCTGATGCGTTGGCTTGGACAGCATCAGGCGCGCCCAGCCTGCCGAGGGAGGAGATCGAGCACCACTCAGCCGCGTGCCGAAGCGCGTGGCCCGTCAAGCGTGAGGAATTTCGTCAAGCGCCCAAGAAGCAGGAAGTCGTCACCCAAGAGGTCAACAAGCCCCAGGATGCTGGAATTGCCCGTGAAGCCCCCCACCCCAGGAGGATCGCCAGCCTCACCCCCGTCGCCAGGCCGCGCGATAGCATGCGCATGTGCGTCGACTTCATCGCCCTCAACCTGGCTTGCCCCGCAGGCCCCTTCCCTCCTCCGCGCATCACCGCAGGCTCGCCGTGGCTCACGCGCATGCCGTTCGGCCTGGAGGGTGCCGCAGCCACCTTCGCGAGGCTGATGCGCATGAGCCTGGAGCCCCACATCGCAAGGACTATGGAGGTGCTTAACACTCGCCCACCGGCCCACCGCGGCCCCACTCATGATGGAGGCGGGTGTTCTGGTACCAAACACATGGAACGCCCGCCATCACCCTAAGTTCTATCCGTGCTCCACGGATATGAGCGACATGGAGCTGTACATGCTCCAGGGCTCTCTCTACCCACGCTGCCTTCGGCACGTGAGAGCTCCTTCCCACTCTCGTGGAAGCCCCATGCTCAGTGCTGGCGGATGCCCCATGCTCCGCGCTGGCGGCTTACTTGAGGGGCCCTCGGCCGTCACATCCTCAAGATGACCCGTGTCGAACACGGAAGCATGTATCTTTCTGTTATGTAATGAACTTGCTTCATGCATTAGTAAAGCTTATTTCCTTCAAAACCCCATGTGCTTGCCGCTGCAGGGCGCGCGCTCATGGTCTCGCCCGTGCCTGTCACGCGAGCGGGGGCTGGGCACGGTGTCTGTGCTCGGGTCAGTCCCAGCAGCACAGAAAAACTCAAGCGATTGAGCTCTGGCTCGCGGGCCTGCTCCCGTGCACGTCACCTCACCAGGTCCTTGGTGCTCTTGTCTCCTCGCGTAACACCCACAGGCGACCTCGCGAGCGCGCCCTGCTGCACTATTTGCAAAAACTTGGCAGCTTTCCTGGTGCAGGATACGAAGGCCCCAGGAGCCCCCCCTCGGGAGGCGCCGTGAGCGGGTCCTACGGATGGAGGGCCTCATGAGGGACTGCGCCTCACGAGCCATGCCCTACGAAGGACTTGCCCCAAGCCGCACGCCTCGAAGGAGCTAAGTCTAAAGCACCCCTTGGGTCTTCTTCCCTCTCATTTCTCTCTCGCGGCATCCTGATTTCCTTGGCACGAGCCGCCTACGCGTCAAGGGGGGGACCCTGAGCATCGCGCCTCAGGGGCTCCTACTAGCCCTAAGAGCCTTACACCCTCTGGCCTTGCTGAGCGCACGCTCAGGGCATACCAGCGATGGTTGTAGCTTGCCTCGGGGGCTGGGTCCCAGCAACGCAGGGCACGAAGGCAATGTAAAAAGGGAATAAAGGCCTCGGGAGGAAAGCGAAAACACACGAATCATTAAGTGCTTATAGCAAAAGTACCATGCAAACGTTTTCATGCCCCCGCGGGGCCACGTCTATCCTATTACAGCAACGTGTCAAGGAGAATTTAGGCGCGTGAGACGCCGCCATCGCCGCTACCACCGCCGTCACGAGGGGGCTCGCCGCCGCCGCCGCTGACTTCAGGCTCTAAGGCATACAGCCCAACGAAGCTGGCCACGCGCTCCCTCACAGCCTCCTCAAGGGGTTCGCGGAGCTCCGCTGGGACAGGGGTCACCACCCGCCCGAAGTCGAAGCGATCGTCGAGGCGGAGGAGGTTGTTGAAGAGTCGCGTTGTCGCCTGGGTCAACAGGTCGCGGCACGCTTCCTCGACGGTGGCATCCGTGTCCAGCAACTGCTTCTTGAGGTCGTCAACCTCGGCTTGGAGCTCGTCCCGCTTGGCCGCGAGGCTCCTCTGCTCGTCGAGAGCGGCCTGGGTAGCCGCCAGCTCCTGCTCCTTCTCCAGCAGGCGCTCCCATTCTGCCTCCTGGGCGGACGCAGATGTCGCGAGCTCGCCTTCCCGGGTTTTGGCGTTCACCTCGCGGGTAGCGAACGTCTCCTGGGACCTAAGGATCTCCTCCTCGCGCTTCGGGAGCTCAGCTTCGCGGGATGCGAGCCGGCCCTCGAGGGCCTCCGTAGCCTCCTCCTGCGCCTTAAGCTGGCGCTCGCGCGAGGCAGCTTGCTCCTGGAGTGTCTTCTCGTAAGCGTCCGCCTCCTCCCACCGCTGCTTGGCCTCCTGGGCGTCTTCGAGGGCCTTCGCGAGGGATGTCTGGGCCTCTTTGGCGAGTTGCTCGCGCTGCGCCTGCGCCTCCTCGTCCCACCTGCGGTCGAGCTTCACCGCCTCATGAAGCTGGCTCCACCCCTCCGCCAGCCTCCGCCGCTCCTCCGCGCAGAGCTCCGCCTCCTTCCCGAGCTCGCCTTCGAGGGCTCAAGAGCCGCCTTGATGCCGTTGACAGCCCCGCTCTAGGGCGCGGTACCGCTCTCCCGCAGCACCAAGGCGCGGCTCGCCCGGGCCTCCTCATCGCCTACTGGCGTTGGCAGGCGGGAGGGCACAACCTCGAGCCCCTTCGGTTGCCCCCCGCCATCGCCCCCGGCGGGGGTTGCGCTCGCCGTCTGGCGCAGGGGGCCCGGGATGGCCACTTCCGGCACCGGCGGCGTCGTCCCGCGCTCCGGCGCCGCCCTGAACACTTCAGGGTCCGAGCGCCCGGGCTCGGAGGTGGCTCCCGTGGGGGTTGCGTTGGCCTCCGCCGTGGCAGGCATGGTGCGCTGGGGAGGGGTCGGCGCTTCGCCCTCCTTCCCCACCATCTCGACACCGATGACGGGGACCGCCTCGGGAGGCGCCAACGCGGTCTCCTAGCCACCCCCCGGTCTCGCCGCCGGGGGCGTCGGCGCGGCAGGCGAGGAGGTGTTCAGAGGAGGGGAGGGCCCTTCAACCTCGGCTTTCCTCTTCTTGGTCTTCTCCTCCTCCTCGGCGACCGGCTCGAAGCTCCTGCGCAGGCGATAGCTCATCAGGACTGTAGCAGCCAGGAAGCAGGGATCGATAGGAAGGGGCAGAGGAACTCACTCGTCCTTGGGGTAGAAGCTCCTCCTCTTCCGCTCCTTGATGGCGCCGCTGCTGCTGCCCCCATCGCGCAGCGCGCCTGGGCTGCCGCCCGAGGGCGCGGCGTGATTCTCGTCGGGGTCGGTAGCCACGGTGGTCCCCTCCTCCCCGCGGGGCTCATCGTTCTCCGTGGCATCGCCTTCCCCCTCCCTCTCCGGCACGGGCCTGGCCGGCACGACGTGAAACACGTCCCCGTCATCGCCCTCGTCCTCACCCAGCCGAAGCCAATGACGCGCCGGTGGATACGGAGGGGATGGTGGGGACGACTCCTCGCTACTCTCCATCACGGAGAAGGAGGCCTCGTGGTCGCCCGAGGCGGACCCCGACTCCGAAGAATCCTCGGGAAGCTCTTCAGGTTCCTCGAGGCCCGTCCGGACCAACCCCCACTTGTCGAACTGGGGCATCTCCGCTACCAGCTCATCCCTATTGGACCAGCGGTACAGCGGGCGCTCATCGCGAGGCATCTCCTGTGCCTCCCCGGGAAATAAAACTTCCCATGCTTCGGCCACTACTTCGGCCGAGAGGGGCTCCGACGCCAGCCGGATCTGGTCCTCGGCACTGGTGATCTCCCACACCGGGTGCGAGCGCTTCTGTAGGGGCGCGATGCGGCGGCGGAGAAATTCCTTGGCAATCATGCCCGCCGTGAGCCCGGCTTGGCGCAGCTCCGCCAGGCTCGCCAGAATCGCCCTCAGGGCAGCGCCGTTGAGCTTCTTGTGCTCCCAGCGGGGGGTCTTCTCAGCCGGCTCGATGGGGATCGCCAAGAGGGGGCTGGTCTGCAGGGCATCAACATAGACCCAGCGTGACCTGAAGTTCTCCACCTTCTTCAAGATCCTCATGTCGATGAAGACCTTGCCCATCTCATCGTCAATACGGAAGGAGGCCCCTCCGGTGCGGTGGTTTCCTGAGGAGAAAACCCGCAGGCTGTAAAAGGTTCGGAAGAGCACCACGGACGGCATCACTCCCAGGAAGGCCTCGCAGAGGTACGCAAAGAGGGCTAGAACGAGGACGGAGTTGGGGTGAAGGTGGAGAAGACGAATCTCATAATGCTCAAGAATGGCGAGGAGGAAGTCGGAGAAGGGCGGCACCAGCCCGGCGAAGAGCGAGTGGTAGAAGACGGAGACCACCGTGGGTCCGAGGTCTTGCCATGGGTGCGAGCCTGGCCAGATCTTGGTGGCACCTCCCTCAAAGTGCGCGGAGGCCAAGTGGGGGCGGGCCTTAGCTAGCCCGCTCTCATTGACGGTGGCCGGCAGCAGGGCCGGGCCCAGCTCCGCCACCGGCGCGCTCTTGCTGGAGGAGGCCTCGGCGGTCACGGGTTTCTTGCCTGGGGCCATGACGGTGGAGAGATTGGAAGTCGGAGGAGGGGTAACAGAGGAGCTGCTCGTGCGAGATGCAGGGCGAGGTGAAGACAGAGAGCAATGACGCGCCTGCGCCCCACGCGGGCATGCTTTATCGCCAGGACGGCGGTTACCGAGGCATCGTGGGGAGTGGGGGCGGCTCGCCCCGCAAACGCCACCACGCGTCACCTCCGAGCCCGGCAGCTCAATGGGCCCCGCGTCATTTCGTCCCTAACGGGCGAAACGTGCGCGCCGCGGGCCCGGGGGCTACTGTCGGCCCAGTGGGAACCAGGGTACCATGGCCCGTCTGCCTCTGGCCCAGAGGACAACGCTTGAGCCGGCCCACGAGAGTGGCCTCGCCACGGCCGCACTGGAGGAAGCCGCCTCGCGAGGGGCGGGCTTCGCGAGGCCCCTCGCCGCTAGGCCAGGCCTTGCCGAGACCGCCAAGCGCCAGGATGCCTCGCGAGACTCCCTTCACGAGGCCTCCTCATGAGGCAGGGCGTGCGGCGTCATCCGCGGGGCTTCGCGCCCAACACATGGGTGACAACCCGCTGTCAGGATAAGGACAGCGGGGCGTGACCGAGCCCAGCTTCCATTCTGGTGATAAGGGAGCAGCGGTATCTGCCTCTCCCAAAGCAAGTCCCAAAGCATTTCCTCTTTGGTGAAAGAAGATCAGGACGGATCGGCGCGCCAGGACGGAGGTCATCGCCAAGCCCATCTGCACGTCACGAAGACCACTTTATCAGGCGGAGACCGCCTTTAGTCAGGATAGACCTACGCGCCTGCTCCCTTTTGAATTGCCGCCCTGTGGCCACCCTTTCCCGCTCATATTTTCGGGGAAGAGGACCAAGGCACTACAAAAGGGGCAGGGCTGCTTCCATGTAAAGGGACCGATTCATTCTCCCCCACACCTCGTGTACTTGGAGCCACAAGCTCTCCATCACAGAGCAATCCAACACAAGCAGGAGTAGGGTATTACACCGCACGGCGGCCCGAACCTGGGTAGCTCGCGCGTCCCCTTCGTGTCCGATGAGAGCCAGCGAGTCCGTTGCGTCCCCGCTGTAGTCCCATCGTAGGCTGCCAAGCAAAGTCCCCCAGAGTTCGAATCCTAAGTTCTTGGAGAAGTTTCTTGGACGTAGATCCTAGACTCCGACAGCATGGATGAGTTCTCTGTCACATGGTCATTTTTTAGAATTTTTGGAGTTAGGGAAGTATGAATTTTTGTTCCCCCTTTACAGACTGTTCTGTTTAGACAGATTTCGGTTATAGTTGTATTTTTTGCATATGTTGCTTGTTCAATGTTTCTATTTGTGGATAGGAGTATTAAATATCCAGAGGCATTTAGTATGCAATATTTAATTATAATTAGTGATTTGTTACAGTATAGAATATTAAGGTTTTGAGTTGATTTATACTAACTTATCTCACGAGTTCTTGTTGAGTTTTGTGTGGATGAAGTTTTTAAGATTTAGGAGAAGCCATGATATGAGAGGAATTAAGGAGACACAATAGCTCAAGCTTGGGGATGCCCAAGGCACCCCAAGATAACATTCCAAGAAGTTTCAAGCAACTAAGCTTGGGGATGCCCCGGTGTGCATCCCACCTTTCTTCATCAACACCTATCGGTTAGCCTAAGTTTTTACTTGTTCACATGATATGTGTTATTCTTGGAGTGTCCTTTTATTTTCATTTTGCTTGATGTTTTAATAAAATACTTGGATCTGAAATATTTTATTGAGAGAGAGTCTTCACATAGCTACCCATTCACTTAACTACTCTTTGTTCTCCACTTATATCTTTTGGAGTAGTTTATCATTTACTCTCGTGCCTTCACTTATATCCCAAGAGTAAATTGTTGAATGAATCATAAAGTTGAAATTATATGTGCTTCATATGCTTGTCCCATGGGGAGTGGTGACTTCACATAAAAGAAGTATAAGTGGTAAAATTTATTGAAAGTTAGCAAACAAAGCATTGGTCACTTGAACAATTCGTGAAAGATTATTAAAGGAAGAGAGATTTCACATATAAATATACTATCTTGGACATCTTCTATGATTGTGAGCCCCCATTAATTATTTTCAATCTTGATCAAGTAGTTGATGTTGGACAAGGAAGACAACGTAATGGGTTATGTTTGTTTATATTCACATAGAAGTTATATGTTCTTGGATCCTCTAACATGTGGTGCTTGCTCATAATCTTTTGCTAGCCAAAATTTTACTAAGTAGAAATACTACTTGTGCATCCAAAAACCCTTAAACCCAGTTTCTTGCCATGAGAGTCCACTATATCTACCTATGGATTGAATAAGATCCTTCAAGTAAGTTGTCATCGGTGCAAAAGCTCCTAAATATGTATGATCTTTTATTGTAAGGGAAAATAAGCTTTATACCAACTTGTGATGGTGAAGAAATAAAAGCGATGGACTGCATAATAAAGGTTGCTATCACAACGGGTAATATAAAGTGACATTCCTTTGCATTAAGAGCTTGCACACCCAAAAATAAAAAGCACATGACAACCTCTGCTTCCCTCTGTGAAGGGCCTATCTTTTACTTTATGTATTTACTTTTATGCAAGAGTCAATAGTGTTCTTCTCTATTCCGTTTTTATTTTCTCTCTTGGCAAGCATCATGTGGTGGGGAAAGATCCAGGCACATATATCCAGTTGAATATAGGTGATCATGAGTTATTATTGTTGACATTATCCCTGAGATAAGTAAGTTGGGAGGCAAAACATTAAGCCCCTATCTTCCTATGTGTTTGATTGAAACAGTTTGTTCTAAAAACATGCTCTGAGTGTCAGCAATCATGGAAGACTATATGATAGTTGGGTATGCGGAATTTGCTAAATCAAAGCTCTTGCATAGACCCTTATTGAAAATAAGATGAATTGCAATTATTTGATGACTGAGAACATAGTTTGCTACTTGATCATGAGAAGTTTTATGAGATGAGCTACTGTTTATGATATATAATGATGCTAGAAAAAGTGATTGAAATTATCATTGATCAAACTTGTGCAGTCTGGTAGCATTCACACTTCATAAATTATTTCTTTTATCATTTACCTACTCGAGGACGAGCCGGAATTAAGCTTGGGGATGCTGATACGTATCCAACGTATCTATAATTTATGAAGTATTCACGCCATGTTTACAATAATTTTATATGGTTTTGGTATGATTTGATTGGAACTAACCTGGACTAACGCTGTTTTCAGCAGAACTACTATAGTGTTGTTTTTTGTGCGGAAATAAAAGTTCTCGGATTGGGCCCAAAATTTACGGTGATTTTTTATGGACCAAAAGAGACCCACGGAGCACCAGAGATGGACCAGGAAGTGGCCGAGGGCACCGCAAGGGCACGCCCCCTGAGCTTGTGGGACCCTCGGGCACCCCCCCGGCGTAATTCCAACGCTGAAAATTCCTATAAATACTAGAAACCCCGAAAAGAAACCTAGAACTTCCAAGCCACCGCCGCAAGCCTCTATACCGAAGTGATCTCATCCGGAGCCCTATTCCGTCACTCTGCCGGAGGGGGGAATCATCACCGGAGGCCATCTTCATCATCCCGACGGTCTCCATGACGAGGAGGGAGTAGTTCACCCTCGGGGCTGAGGGTATGTACCAGTAGCTATGTGTTTGATCTCTCTCTCTCTCTCGTGTTCTTGATTTGGCACGATCTTGATGTACCGCGAGCTTTGTTAATATAGTTGGATCATATGGTGTTTCTTTCCTCTCTATCTTCTTGTGATGAATTGAGTCTTTCCCTTTGAGGTTTCGTTATTGTCGGATTGAATACTTGGGATTTGGGAACACTTGATGTATGTCTTGCATGTGGATACCCGTGGTGACAATGCAGTATTCTATTGAGTCACTTGATGTATGTTTTGGTGATCAACTCGCGGATTCCCGTGACCTTGGGGTAATCTAGGCATAGGGGTTGATTGCATGTTTTCATCTTCTTTTCTCCAGTAAAAAAATTGGGGTACACTTTGAAGTTTTTTGTGTGGATTAAATATTATGAGTCTAAAGTTATTTGATGCATATCGAATAATCAACTCATGGATACTTGTGGTGACATTGGAGTATCTAGGTGACATTAGAGTTGGTTGATGCGTATCATATGGTGTTATTTTAGTACGAACTCTAGGGCTGTTTGTGACACTTATAGGGATGGCTCAATAGATTGATCGGAAAGGATAACTTTGAGGTGGTTTCATACCCTACAACAATTTCTTCTTATGTTCTCCGCTAGATAAGAACTTTGAAGTGATTCTTTGTCGCACGTTGAGGGATTGTTATATGATTCAATTATGTTAACACTGTTGAGAGATTGCACTAGTGAAAGTATGAACCCTAGGCTTTGTTTTCAAGCATTAAAATACCGTTTGTGCTTTGTTTTATCACTTGCTACCTTGCTGTTTTTATATTTTCAGATTACAAAAACCTATATCTATCTACTATCCATGCTACACTTGTATCACCATCTCTTCGCCGAACTAGTGCACCTATACAATTTAACATTGTATTGGGTGTGTTGGGGACACAAAAGATTTCTTGTATTTGATTGCAGGGTTGTTTGAGAGAGACCATCTTCATCCTACGCCTCCCACGGAATGATAAACCTTAGGTCATCCACTTGAGGGAAATTTGCTGCTGTCCTACAAAACTCTACACTTGGAGGCCCAGCAACGTCTACAAGAATAAAAGTTATATAGTAGACATCAGGCGGCCATAAAGGCTAGCGAGGCGGAGCGATCTGAGAGAGATGTGCCCGACCATGCTGACAACTCGGTGGCGGGATACTCGTGCGGCCTCCTAGGAGTGGAGGATGAGGCCTGCGAGGTAGCCCTGGAGGACGTACCGTGCAGAGGAGGTCACCCCGCGTGGCAGTATGTCAATCGGGTGGTCGCCGCTGTAATGCCCGAGTACCGGTGGGTGCCGATGAAGAGAGCACTGTCATGACACTCGCCGGTGAGGAACGCGCCTGACGTCAACTCACACGGTCGAAGCTGAAGAAGAGGAGCTCTCCCGCCGCGCTGGGGTGCAGTCGCACACCAGGGATGCACGCTCAATCTCCCGTCATCCCTATTAGATATTGATACGTCCATTTTGCATCATTATTTCCTATTATAATTTATCCCATTTCAATGATATGTTTCACAATATTATGCAATTCTAATGCCTTTTATCTCTTAAAATGCAAGGAATACAAAGAGAGAGGATTGCCAGACAGCTGGAAATCTGGACCTAAAATGTAAGAGAAGAGAAAGCAATTCTCCAGAGCTCAAAATGTAGTGTGGATTTTTGGAGAATTATTTTTGAATATATAATGAATTATGGGGGTGAAGAAGTACCCATAGGGCTGATACGTCTCCAACGTATGTATAAATTTTGATTGTTTCATGCTATTATATTACCAATCTTATATGCTTTATACATCATTTTATATCATTTTTGGGAACTAATCTATTAACCCAGTGCCAAGTGCAGTAGTTGTTTTCTGCTTGTTTTTGGTTTTACAGAAAACCCCTACCAAACGGAGTACAAAATCTATGAAACTTTTTGACATTTTTTCTAGACCAGGAGGGAGGACCAGAAGCCAGACGATGATACGAAAAGGCAACAGGGCGAGCCCAAGGGGGTAGGCGCGCCCTGATGCCTTGTGGGCCCCTCCTGGCTCCTTCTGACCTAATTCCAGCGCTATAAATTCCCAAATATTCCAAAACCCCTAGAGCAAGACCCGAAACAATTATTCTGCCGCCGCAAGCCTCTGTTCTTCCGCGATCCCATCTGGAGGCCTCCGGCGGTACTCTGCCGGAGGGGGAATCGATCACAGATGGCTTGTACATCAACCTTGCTGCCCTTCTGATGATGTGTGAGTAGTTCCCACAGGACCTATGGGTCCATAGTTATTAGCTAGATGGCTTTCTCTCTCTCTCTTTGATCTTCAATACAATGTTCTCTTCGGAGATCGATTCTATGTAATCTTCTTTTGCGGTGTGTTTTTGGGATCTGATGAATTGTGGGTTTATTATCAGATTATTCATTGAAAGTAATTGAGTCTTTTCTGAACTTTATTGTATGCGATTGTTATAGATTTGTATTTCTCTCCGATCTATCCGTTTGGTTTGGCCAACTAGATTGATTTATCTTCAGTGGGAGAGGTGCTTTGTGGTAGGTTCAATCTTGCGGTGTCCTCACTCTGTGATAGGAGGAGTAGCGAGGCACTTATTGTATTGTAGCTACTAAGGGTAAAACGATGGGGTTTAATCATATTGCTTTGTTTTATTCTGTCTACATTATGTCATCATGCTCCAAGCATTACTCTGTTTGTTATGAACTTAATACCTTAAGATGCATGCTGGATAGCGGTCGAGGGGTGGAGTAATAGTAGTAGATGTAGGCAGGAGTCGGCCTACTTGTCACGGACGTAATGCCTATGTACTGATCATGCCATGAACAACGTCATAACTATGTGCTTTTCTATCAATTGCCCAACAGTAATTTGTTTACCCACCATATGCTATGTTCTTGAGAGAGATGCCTCTAGTGAAAACTATGGCCCCCGGGTCCATTCACCATATTTACTAAAACTCTAATTTACTTGATGTAGTTTATTTATTTTTAATTCCGTTTGCAATTCATATATCTACCACTATCAGAATTAATCCTTGCAATTAACGAGTACAAGGGGATTGACAACCCTCTTGCCCGCGTTGGGTGCAAGTATTTTGTTTGTGTGTGTGCAGGTACTGTCGACCTTTGTCTGTGTGAATCACCTATGGCTTCAATAACCTTGGTTCTCTATAGAGGGAAAAACTAGCCGCTACTATATTGCTTCACCCTTCGTCTTCAGGGAAAAATTCCAACGCAGCTCACAAGTAGCAAGGACCCACCTGCCCCCCCCCCCCCCACAAGGCCTGGTGGCGCGGCCACCTAGCCGTGTGGGGCTGTGGTGGCTCTTCTCCTGGTGTCCTTTGACTATAAATTCCATTTTACCCGAGAAAGAATCATAGAAAATCCTAGGGACTTTCCGTCACCATCTGCGAGGTGGAACTTTGGCGGAGCACTTTTGCTCTCTGTCAGAGCGATTCTGCCGGGAAACTTCCCTCCATGAGGGGGGAATCGAAGCCTTCATCATCACTAACACTTGAATCATCATGGGGATCATCATCTTCATCAACATCTTCACCATCACCATCTCATCTCCAAACCCTAGTTCTTCCTTTGTGTTCAATCTTTGTATTAAACCTCAGGTTACCTGGGAGTACTTGTATGTGTTGATTACATCTTGTAGCAGACGCTTAGGAGAATTTTTGGTGAAAGGTTGTTATGTTCAGATTGTTAATCACATATTTATACCCATTGATCATGATCCATATGATGAGTTGTGAGTAGTTCCATTTGTTCTTGAGGACATGGGAGAAGTCTTGTTGCTAGTAATCATGTGAAGTTGGTTATCGTTCAATGTTTTGATGATATGTTGTGTTGTTCTTCCTCAAGTGGTGTTATGTGAACATCGACTACATGACACTTCACCATCTTTGGGCCTAGGGGTAGGCATTGTGGAATTAGTTTGTAGATAATGGGTTGCGGGAGTGATAGAAACCCAAACCCCAGTTTATGAATTGTTCTGTGAGGGACTGTTTTGGATCCTATTGTTTAATGTTATGGTTAGATCTATCTTAATTAATTCTCTTGTATATGCGGATGGTTGCATGGATGGTATAATCATAAGTAGGTATTTGTTCAAGTTAGGACTGTACCTTAGCTCAGATCCACCCAGACAACACTTGTCAAAGCAATGAATGGTAATTTAATGTATCGTGGTGAAAGTAACTTGGCAAGATTCCCGTGTGTCCTCAAGAGCGTTTTGGCCATGATAAGAAACACCTTCGTCTTGCCCTTAGCATACATAAGGATTGGGCCACTTGCTGCACCTATTTCTTTTTTTACTATTTGCCTTATTACGAATTATCTTCCTATCAAACTATCTATCAAAACTATCTTTATAGCACTTGTAGTGAAACCTTGCTGAAAACTACTTGTCAATACCTTCTGCTCCTCGTTGGGTTCGGCACTCTTACTTATCAAAAGGACTACAATTGATCCCCTATACTTGTGGGTCATCAGATATGAGGGGTTTAGTCGTGGGAGGGACCCCATTAGTAGGTTGTTTAGTAAGGGATCCATTAGTAGGTAGTTTAGTATGGAATCCCATTAGTAGGTAAGCCATGGTGATGACCTTAGGAAGCTCTGCATCTGTACTATATCCTATTAGTCCCTCAATAAATATGGATCCCATTAGTAGTTGTTTAGTATGGGATCTATTTAATTAAGTATGTACTGAAATAAGTTTGTAATCCTTTCATAGTTATCTATATTGCTTCTTTGTGTATTACATATTGTATCATTGTTTTACCAACTTATTGTATCACTCGCTCAGTCGATACTCGTCACCTCCCATGCCCCCTTGGACCAATAAAGTGATGGTTACTGAAGTAGCACCCAAAAGTTAGTTCAGAGATGGATAATGGCATAGTTCAAAATAAAATTGCCAAAAGTTCAAAACTACTAGGCCAACTAAGTTGAAATTTTCCCATCTCGTGCAACATGTGTATGTAAAATTATTGGAATTTTGTAAGTTTTTTTTTGGGGGGGGGGGGTTATTTTTTGGTCAGTTTTACAAAAGTGTGCCATAGGTAGGCCAAAAGGGGTCATTTCTACGCACGTGGTTTTGCAACTTTTGGAGAAATCGTTTAAGATTTTATGACAATCTCATGTACCAATATTAGGACAACATGGCAAGTTATAAAAAAATCCCACTGTTATGTTAATTTTAATTTTTTTAGAAACTGTTGTGGATATTTGCATGGGATTTGATGGGATATAGTCCACTTGGTGGAACAGACATTATTTATCTTACTAGAGGATACTCTGAGCATTGTGTGAGAATTGGTTGATAAAATTTTGGTTTGATAAGATCAGAACCAAAATTAAAAGTACATATGACTTATTATATTTGATTATGTATAGTCGTAACAATATTTAATGAATATAAGCAAAATAATTGAATTGAAAACATTTTCCTATGCATGAGTGAATGTGGTGGTAGGTCTTTTCCCATGCATGATTGCATGTTGAGGTGGACCTTATCCCATTCATAGTTGTATGCTGAGGTTAGTGCGGATGACTCTCTTAGGTATATCAGCTTTGTATTTTATTCAGATTTTTGTCATAAGCTATTGTACCTGATGTCCTGCAAGTGCACAAGGTTGGTTGAAACACACTTTTGTGAAAGTATTATCCCAGTTTTATATCTTTCCCAATGAAGAGATGACACAAGTGTTATTGCGAGTGTTTTAGTCACACTCGAGGTGCCATTAGTCTCTAGCAAATTAACTAGTTTGTTATCTGCAAGAATTATGGGGAGGCTGGAAGAATAGTAATGGTTTAACGTAATGAGACTTAAATAAGAACTACAAGTAAATAACATAAAAATAAATCATGAAGTATAAATGGTGTTTCGTGCAATAGAGAGGTTAGGCGCAGAGAGGTTCAGTTCATGGTGAATGAAGAATGTACCTTACTTACCTAGTATTATGAAGTTACCTTTATATTTGCCTTTGGTAGGAGAGTCACCCTTCAATAGCGAAGCTCCTCTTATCGGGATTGTTTGATTTCATTGTCCTGCCTCCTGTTACCATCAATAGTGGTTAGCTTAGCAATAATGCCGTTAGACCAGACTAACGTTGCATCATAATTTCTTGTCCTCCTCATATTGTCTTTTCACCTCGTTTATACCAACACCTTTCACCCGGAGGTCATGGATTCACTACACAATAAGGGTTTACCCGTGTATGTCTTTGGATCATGTTGTTTGGGTCCTTAAATTGGACAACAAGCATTACATGCATCATGCATAATCAACGTGATAACCAATTGTCAAAGTAATCTCACAAAATATCATCATAAGGATTAGGCAGAAACAAATACCACCAATCCCCTACATCTCCAACGACCAAGGGAATTACTCATGCATGAGAGAAGAATAACAACCAAACACAGAGATCATATAGAAGGGCATCATATTGATATTATCGTATTTTACCACAATAAGATGAATAATTAAAGAGATCAGGATCTCCATATCAATGTATGAATATTCTATAGACCCTAGCATTACAAGTTGTAATCTCTCTAATGGCGGTGTTGTCAATGGTGGAATGGATATCATGCTGCAGAGGAACCCGGAATGGATCTAAGTGAAGCAATTCACCTCTAGATCTCTCTTCCTCTACTCGGGTCGATGATTTTGTTTGTCATGTTGCCACCTGCCCAGTTATGAAAGTTGCTTGTGTAGATGAGGGGGAGGCGGTAGCGCAGCGGTCGCTCTCATACTGCATGTTGCCTTTTCTTCAGTTGACGCAAGATGCAATACTCACCAAAGGGAAAGTGGTCCATTTCCTCCTCAATCATCCAAATATGGCTTCAAATCCTTCCAAAAGTGTTTGTACGTGAAAATCAAGGAAGGATATGAGGTCTCTCTATTTTTTTATGGATATAGATTAGTGAAACGACAAAAACCACCGAAACCCAGGGTTAAACCAAACAAAATAGCATCAGAAAACCCTATACAAAATGGAGGCATCGTTACCAATATTAGCACTCCTTGCCAATTTTTCATATTTTATAACATTTATATATCCTTTAATTTTTTTCCTATTATAGGTAGAGAAAATTCTAAATAAATAATATTGCATAAGAAATGGTGATTTTAATTCTCATTTGCTTTGATAATGTTAAAGAAATGTGAATCAAAATTTGAACTAGAAAAAAATACAAATAGTCACCGAAAAGGGTTGTGTGGGTATTTGTATTGGATGTTATGTGAAATAGACCATTTGGTGAACAATCAATATTTCTCTAGGGAAGTCCATATTCAACCCTGAATTGTCACAAGTGTCTTAGAATCAACCCTGAACTTTGAAATGTCTAATTTACAACCATGAACTATTAAACCTGGTCGAGTTTCAACCCAACCCTGTCCTCAAACTGGTTTTTTATGAGTTGGAGTGGTTTTGACCAGTTCATCGCCTAGTTAGCCGACTAGTCAGTTGCCACATCACAAAAAATAGAAGTGTCTAGAAAAAATTGAAAACATTCTATAAAACCAACACTACCATGATGATCATTCTAGGAAGTTTCAAACTTTTCTGCCAAACAAATTAAAAATACAAGCAAAACACACATTTAGCCCCCTCTTTTGTCAAAATTCCACCAAAAATGAAACCGTCCAGAAAAATTGAATTTTTTCCATGTCAACACTGCCATTGTGTCAAGTTGGGAAAGTTTCAAACCATTTTGCCAAACAGAATAAAAAAATATAAGCAAAATACAATGTCATTCCCTTTTTTGGTCAAAAATTGACAACAAAATTGAAATTGTCTTGAAAAAATTAGGCATTTTGTATAAAATGAAAACTGCCATACTGTCATTGTAGGAAAGTTTCAGACCTATTGCAAAACAGATTAAAATATATAACAAAAATACATATTCAACCCCTTTATTCATCACTGAACAAAAAATAAAAGTGTCCAAAAAATTCGAAAACCTCATGTAATATCGACACTACAATGGTGATAAATCTAGGACCCTGATTAGTACCGAATGTTTGGTACGAGCACATGGCAACTCCGAACATTTTTTATGGCAATTTTAGTCACACGAGGATGACAACTTTAGTTGCCAAGCATGACACTTTCTTGCTTCAGTTTATTTCTGATAGAAACTTGCCATGTGTCACTAGAAATTGACATCTTTGCATGATTGGAATTGCCATCGAAAAACGTCAGGGCCGGAGTGCCATGCACCTGACGTGTAGCACTTATCATTTGGGTGAATCTAGGAAAGTTTCAAACATTTTTTGCCAAATAGATTAAGAAAATACAAGTAAAATACATATTTAGCCCCCTTTATTGGTAAAACATTGACCAAAAAATGAAAGTGTCTAGAAACGTTTGAAAATTTTCTGTAAAATGAATACTACCATGCGGGTCATTCTAGGAAAGTTTGAAACCTTTTTGCCAAACAAACTAAAAAGTACAAGCAAAATACATTTTATGTCCTTTTTGGTCAAAAATAAAAAATGTCCCAAAAAGATTAGGAATTCCCGATAAAATGAACACTACCATACTGATCATTGTGGGAAGGTTTCAGACCTTTCGCCAAACAGATTAAAAAATACAGGCAAAATATATCTTTAGCCCCTTTAGTGGTCAAAATTTGACCAAAAATGGAAGTGTCCATAAAAATGTGAAAACATCATGTAAAATGCTTGTTTATGTTTAGTTAATGTTGGTTGCTTCCCACGGTACGTTAATGGCCGAACGTACCATTGGCTGCCAACGCACTGTAATAACCATGGGCCCAAACAGGCCAAAAGAACCTAGGACCGCAAACGGGCCAAAGGCAACATGGGCCACAAATGAGCCGAAGCACAATAATCCTTGAATGGCGCCAAACACATTATGGTTCAACAGGCATGACGGGCCGAAAATGGACCACATGCATGACAGGTCGTTAGTGGGCCGAAAGCCATCAAGGGTTGGAATGACCCCCAAGACATCATGGATCGTTAACGGGCAAAAAGACATCATGAGACGAAAATGGACATGACACACCATTAGCGGGACGAAAGACATAAAGGGCCAAAAATGGCCCAAAGGCACCATGAGCCGTTAACGGACCGAAAGACATCACGGTTGGGAAAATGGCCCAAAGACACCACACGCCGTTAACGGGACGAAAGGCACCACATACTCTAGATGGGCCAGCAACACCACGGGTCATTAATGGTCCGAGAGACACAACGGGCCACATATGGGCCGAAAGATGTGGCGGGCCACACATTGGCGATAGTACCAACAGGCTGAAACCATATTGAATGACACATGTGTCGGTAATGGACCGTGTGGACCAAGCCATAAATGGCTTATATGCAAGTACGCCGTTAAAGGGCCTTCCATGGTTCAAATCTACTAAGTTTTGATTTAGGCCCGTGGGCTTCAACCAGTCATTTGATTGGGCTGGACTTTTTAACTAAACAAGTCTATATTGGGTCATGCCGCGTGTCTTTATTTAATAGGCGCACGTGGTCCATTGGACAGATGATACTTGTTCAAACGAAGGGCTGACGTGTAGCTTTTTCATCGAATAAGAAGCCAACACATGGAGGATCATTAGTTGTCCACGTTGTTAATGGGTATCGGATCCGGAACTCGAACCGATAGCTTAACAACGACTCGTTACGATGTCTATCACGTGTCGGTTACCGTTGACGAAACACTTTCATGATGTGACATTTTCTATCATGGAAGAGAACACTTCCATGATGAAACAACAAATAATGTCACGTAACACATCTACAACAACACATGTATGACTATCTTGATTTTGTCATGAAACCGTCACGGATGTACATGAATGACCAAAAACGCGATCTACTATGACAAACATGTATCATTAAGGAAGTGTCTTTCCTTTAGTGCACATAACCATATCCAAATAGATCCCATCTATTAGATCTTCATAATTGTATCTAAGCAGACCAAAGCCGGTAGATCAATAGATCATCAATTCATCATAGTTACACTTGCATAGGTCTCAATCAACAAATATTTATATGTATACATAACAATTATTAGTTGCACTATAAAATACAACTAAAGTCTTGAAGTAAATACTTTTTTATGCGAGCTACACAAAAATAAAAAAATAAAGTATTTCTAGCGCATGTATTATTCACTGTAAATTTACATGTTTTTCTCTTGAGGCCACATAAAAACGTATATCCTGATAAAATTTTGCACACATCTAGTAAACATCAATAAGTACTTGTTGTTAGGGATGTCTCTCTCTAATGGTTTTGGTGATTGATGACAATGCGTTTTGCAGACTAACCGTGTGTATTAAGCATATAAGATATTCTTATATATGGCACAAGATGGTTTTATTCCCCTCAGTGAATGAAAGAGTGAAGACGGTTTTCTCGTGTTTCTTTTCGGATGACTTGAGCCATAGGAAATAGATACTATTAAGCGGGGGTCCACTTTGGAAAGGTACGGGTGGAATCAACACGTACCAACCCCATTTGCACCCACTTACCCGTCCCGCAACATGGAGGATTCAACTGTTGTTGCTTGGGCAAGTTTACTGCACCCAAGCGGTAGTACTTCTCTGGTCCACGGTAGTACCGCTTAGGCGGTACTTCCGCAGACCAGTGCCATTCCCACTTCCACTTGGGAAATAGCTTCTGTTACTCTTTGTTTTATTAGAGGTAGTGAAACGATAGTAGCACGGTAGTACCGCTTGCTACTGCCGCTGCTACTTTCGCTTATATTTGAGCTGCTGTTGCCCATTCAGCCTTAGCGGTACTTGAACGGTAGTTATACGGTAGTATCGTTCTACGCGGTACTTCCGCTCTGGCACCGCTTCAATACCAATGTTCCTTTGTACCTGTGATCTGATGTGGTTTTACCGCTCTGATGGACGGTAGTACAGCTCCAGCACTAGCTGTGCTCACTAGCTACGACTGCAACTACCGCTCTAAGCGGTAATACTGCTCCCTTGAGCGGTAGTACCGCTTGAGTGCGGGCTGAGAGCATAACAGTTGGGTTTAATGTCCCACTATGTAAATGGGGTCTTCTTCCCAAAGAAGATCTCATCTCTTATCCCCTTTTCTCCATTGTTGCCCTAAAGCTCATTTTCGCCCGATCTCTCTCCCTAGCCATCAAATCTTGTTGATTCTCCTGGGTTTGGAGGAGAGGGCCTCGATCTACACTTCCACCAAGAGAAATTTGATTCCCCCCACTAGTCCTTTGCGGATCTTGTTACTCTTGGGTGTCTGGGCACCCTAGACGGAAGAGCTCACCTTCTTGGAGCCACATTCCATTATGGTGAAGCTCCGTGGTGGTGTTGGGAGCCTCCAATTAAGTTGTGGAGAGAGCCCCAACCTTGTTTGTAAAGGTTCAGTTGCCCCTTCAAGGGCACCGCTACTGGATTCACGGGATCTTGCATTGTGCAAGGGCGTGAGGAGAATACGGTAGCCTTAGTGGCTTCTTGGGGAGCATTGTGCCTCCACACCTCTCCAATGGAGACATACCTCTCCCAAAAGAGGGGAACTTCAATAACACATCCTCGTCTCCATTGGCTCTACTCGCGGTTACTTTTCCTTTACTTTGTGCAAGCTTATATTGTGTTTGTATCTTGTGCTTGCTTGTTTTGTTGTTGTTGAGCTCATCATATAGATTGTCCACCTAGTTGCATATCTAGACAAACTATTTTGTTGTTAAGCCTAAATTGTTAAAAGAACCTAAAAATTATTAGTCACCTATTCACCCCCCCTCTAGTCGACCATATCGATCCTTTCAATTGGTATCAGAGCCTCGTCTCTTTATTAAGGGCTTTACCGCCTAAAGAGTATGGTTGACGATGGGAAACCTGAGGTGGACAATTCTGCGAACATGGATGCGATCGTGGTCACCCAAGAGGTGTTAAATGAGGCTATGGCCACACTTAAAATCTCGATGACGGACAAGGTTAAAGACATGCTAGATAAATTCCTTTTGACTATGAATAAGCAAGCTCTCACCGATCCCAAGGATGTAGTTAATTCTACCTCCGAGGAAACAGATGTCGGCTTCGTCAAGGAGGCGGCTAATAGCTTAAAGCCTACCTCTTCGCAAGGAAAGAATGGGTCGGGTATACATGTCGCGGTTGCCCCTCCTTCGGCCTATGGTGTACCGGTCCCATCACCTCATATAAATAATCATGGTCCTCCTGCTAAGCTTGATTTGACTAACTTCTCTAATTAGGTGTTTCGTATTAAGTCTCATTTGAATTATAGCTCAACTCAACTTTGGAGGATCATTGAACAAGGCTACTACCCACATGATCCAAGAAACTTGTCCCCAAGAGAAGAAGTGGACAATCAACTCAATGCATCCTCACTTGTGCCCATTCACTCTTGCAAAAGATGCATGGGATCATATGAAATCCTTGTACAAGGGAAGCTCGAGCATTCAACGGTCCAACTTTGAGGTTATTCTTGATGAGGCCGATGAGTTTGTGATGAATGAAGATGAAGAACCTCGTGAGCTTTACCGGAGATTAACTACTCTCGCGGTCTCACTCCGAGACCATGGGAGCAAGGACACGGATGAAAATTGGATCAAGCGCAAGTTCCTCAAGGCTATCATGCCTTTCAACAAGAGCATATCCTCTGTGATCCGTCAAAGACTAGATTTCCACACCTTGTCCTCTAGCGATGTGTTGGATGAGTTTATTGCTATGAACATCTTGAACAAGACCGCCGACAATGCTCTAGCTTGTGTTCAACGGTCAAAAAGCCCAACCTTGCTTTGAAGGCCAAGGTGATTACAGAAGAGGAAGAAGAGGAAGAAGAGGATGGTTGCCCCGAAGACACCAAATATGCTTACCACGAGCACATGGCTCTTGTGTCAAGGCAATTTTGGGGCAACAAGAGAAACTCCAAGCCCAACTACTCCAAGAACAACTCAAGTGGATCTAAAGGCAAGAGTCAATGTGTGAGGACTTTCTACAATTGTGGCAATGTGAGTCACTTCATCGTGGATTGACCCTATGAGAAGAGGGAAGACAATGGAGGCAAGCTTATCCGCAAGGACAAGTCCAGGTCTTTCCCTAGCAAGAACAATTTCACGAAGAAGATGCCTCAAAAGGATTTGGTGGTGCAAGAACAGTACAACTCCGATGATGATGACGATGCTAGTGGTGAAGGGATTGCAACGACTTCCGTTGCCATTGCCACCTCTACACCAACCACGGTGTCCCTCTTCGACTCCCCCAACGAGAACCTCATCACCACCCCAAGTGTCTCATGGCCAAGGCCACCAACAAGGTAACCTCCAACATCAAAACTAGTATCTCTACTAATCCCTCTTTGATGGATTATGTGGATGAAAGTGAGGAGGTAAAGGTGAATGAGAATGACTTTGACAAGTTCTTGGGTAAGCTCAAAGGTGAGACCAAGAAGCACTTTATTGCTCTCTTGGAACAACTAGGTGAGACCAATGATATCATTGAGTCTCACGAAGAGACCATCACTAAGATGGAAGCGCATAGTCATGAGTATGCCGATGAGATTGCGGATCTTTCTCATGATCTTGAGGAGTCACAAAATGCTGACCTTGCTAAATTAAAGAAAGATCATGATCATGCTCAAGTTCTTGCTTGTGTGCTTAAGTCCGAGAATGTTGAACTTGGGGTTGGCATGCTAGACTGAAAGAGGAGTTTCAGTTACTTGACAATACTCACAAGGCCTTGAAAAGTGCTCATGATACACTCAAGGAGTCTCATGATCAACTCCAAGTAAAGCTAACTAAGGAGATTGCTACTTGCCCTCCTTTTGTTTTAATTGATAATGCCCATGCAACTAACCCTTGTTGTGAGCATGCTCATCTCGTTGAGGAGAATGCTAAGTTGAAGGAGCAACTTGAGAAAGGCATTGTCACATGCATACAAGGTGAGAAGAACCTCAACGAACTTTTGAGCAATCAAAAGGAAGTTGTGGCAAAGGAGGGACTTGGGTTTGCACCCAAGTCCAAGAAGAAGAATTCAAGCAAGAAGAGCAAGACCAAGCAACCTTTTATTTGTGAAAGAGGGAGAGGCTGCTCCTAAGGAGAAAGAGAACAAGGTGAAGGGTGGTAATTCCACAAGGGGCAAAACCACCCCTCCCAACAAAGCCGGCTATTTTAACCCTTCTTATGTTTTATGTCGTGCTAGTGATGGACATGTTTATGCCAAATTTGTTCGTTCTCCTTATGAGTACATTGAATGGTCTCTTTGGGTTCCTAAGACCCTTGTCACTAACATCAAAGGACCAATTAAAAAATGGGTACCTAAAACCAAGCATTGATCTTATGTAGGAGTTTGCTTCCAGTGGAGTGTCATGGTTGCTCCATAGTGGAGCTACAAATCATATGACATGAAACAAGGACTTGGTGGTGGACGTGCAAACAATCTCATCTATTCCCACCCATGTCCAATTTGGTGATGCTTCAATGTCAAAACTAGTGGGTCTTGGCAAGGCGGTCATCTCGCCAGACTTGTCCTTTGAGAAGGTCATGCTCGTTGAGACCCTTGCATACAATTTAATTTCCGTTCGTCAACTAGCACTCATGGGCTTTGCTACTTTCTTTGATATTGATACCGTGGCCCTTTTGTGGAGCAAGACTCTTAAAGTAGCATTTGTTGGGCATGTCGAGAACGGTTTACATGTGGTCGATTTTTAAAAAAAACCCACTAAAACTGCGACTTGCCTAATGGCTAAAGTTGACGTGGGGTGGCTTTGGCATCCCCGCTTAGCCCACGTCAATATGAGATCTTTGCAAAGCCTCCTCAATGGGGATCACGTCCATGGACTAACAAATGTTAGTTTTGCCAGATCGTGCTTGCAGTGCTTGTATCGAAGGAAAGCTACATGAGACGGCTCACCGACCCAACACCATTGTTTCCTCGAAGAGGCCCTTAGAGCTCCTTCACATGGATCTCGTTGGTCCTCCATCTTTTGATAGTTTTGGGGGAAGAAAGTATTGCTTGGTGATTGTGAATGACTACTCAAGATACACATGGGTATATTTCTTCAAGAAGAAGAGTGAGACCCAACAAACCGTGATCAACTTTGCAAATGAGGCTCAACGTCAACATGATGCAATGATATTGATCATTAGAAGTGATAACGGGACCGAGTTCAAGAACTATACCTTGGATGAGTTTCTTAGTGATGAGGGCATCAAGCATCAATATTCCGCACCTTATACCCCTCAACAAAATGGTGTAGCGGAGAGGAAGAACCGGACGTTGATGGACACGACAAGGACCATGATGGCGGAATTCAAATCTCTGTACAACTTTCGGGTCGAAGCCATCAACACCGCATGCCATGCATCCAATCGGCTCTATCTCCACAAAGGCTTGAACATGACTCCATAAGAGATACTTGCCGGCAGCAAGCCCAACCTCAAGTTCTTCCGGGTGTTCGGCTGTAATTGTTTCATGCTCAACAAAGGTGCTCGTTTGTCAAAATTTGAAACTAGAGCCCAAGAGGGCCTATTTGTTGGTTATGCTTGATGAGTGATATTTTTACACTCATTTTAACCTTGTTTAAACCGAGATATTTCATTAAAAGAGAGATATTCGCTCCAATATTGCGACTAACAACTAACTAATACAAAGGATTCCACAAATCCTCTCTTTGATATTTTTCCACAGGAAATGGGCTAAAAAGGGGAGAAATCACATGGGAAAAAGGAAATGAAGGAAAATGAAGAAGGAATAAGTCACCAGGAGGCGCCAGGAGGCAACCAGGGTCAAAGACGGCGTTCCATGCGACCGCACGCGCTCGCATGAGCGGTCGTTTGGCATGGAAACGGAAGCAGGTCGTCTACCTGAACAGCTTTTATAAAGGGCACCCCGTCGAAATGTCAAGAGAACATCGTTGAGCACAGCCAGAACCTCTTCATCATCATCTTCATCCATAAACCCTAGTCGCCGCCATTTTCATCTCCATAGCCATCTCCACCACCATAGAGCTCTCTCATCTAGTTCATACTTGTAATTGTGCATCGCACAAGGCATCCATTGTAAGACATATTGCAATCAATCAATCCCAAGATGTGTTCTTTAAGGTTTTCTTTTCGGGATCTGATCTCCATGTGTGAGTAGTTCGGTAAGGTATGGGGTGACGCATGAGCCTTGCAACCCCAGGTATTTGGTGAAGGGATCAATGGAAGCCTTTGACATAATGTCTCGTATGTGTGAAATAAAATTGTTTCGTGAAGTGTCTCTTGTCTTGTCCGCGATCTTCATCCCTGCAGGTACCCAGGATCATGGAGGTTGAGCACCGGTGAGGCTAGGAGCAAGGGGACCGTGAAGTGTTATACCGAACACCGGTGACAATAAGGTTTAGTAGGGTAACATGGATCATATCCTTGGGGATTCAAGAGGTGTAATCATTAAACACCCAATGCTTTTGTCTGATATCATTATCTTAATTATTGGGGCCTTCGGTAGGACAACTGATTCTTGATGCAGGACTTGTGTCGGTCAAGATGTTATTTGGACACATCCCCCACTCCGATACGAAGCAAGCACCTCTTGATGGGTGACTTCCCGAGCTCAAACTAATATCATTTTTGATCCCAACACCAATACATGGTTGTAAGCATTAAGACCTCATTCCCATACCTTCTTTTTATTATAAGTGTTTGAATCACAATTTGCTTGCTAATCCGGTCAAAAGCTGGATTTGACACTTTGGCAAAAGCTTGCTAGAGACCATTGCTTCAAGGGAATCTTCCTCTCGTGGGTTCGATACCCAGGGTCACCTCTGGGGAAATAGGTGTGGGATACCCTTTCTTGTTCCAATACTGGATCAATAAAAAGGAGATATCAAGCCCTTTTTCAGGCGCCATTGTCGGGGAGGAGTTTAGTATTCCTAGTCTTTGTGTTTAGAGTTTTTGTTAAAGTTAATTTTCAGTTTTTAGTTTAAGTTTTATTTTGTCGCAAGTCTTTTAGTTGAAAATTCCAAAAAAGTTACTATGGCTTGTAATCTTGGGAGTTTTGCTACTCCTAGCAACAATTTCATGCGTGAACTAATAGCACAACCTGATGTTGCAGCTGCAGAATATGAGATCAAACCAAACCTAGTTTCCATGGTTCAACAGGACCAATTTGGAGGCTCTCACTACAAAAAAAACACTTCCGTGATGATACGTCTTTGTCACAGTAGGTCACATTTTCTGTAATGCATGTACATCCGTGACAATTTTATGACATAATCAAGATAGTCATACCTGTGCTATCGTAGAAGTGTTCCATGACAATACTCAGATTATCATCACGGAAGTGTCCACTTCCATGACGATAAATGTTGTGTCATGGAAGTGTTTTCATCAAGGGTGACCGACACATGGCATCCACCGTAACGGGTCGCTGTTAAGCTATCGGGTGTGGGTTTGGATCTGATAACCCGTTAGCAGCCCTGACCAATGGCGATTTTCCACGTGTAAATCTCCCATTCGCCGGTGGATCCACGTGTCAGCTCGGCGTTGCGACAGATGTCATCCATTCACTGGATGGGAGACGCCTATGATACGTCGACCCGTGGCACGGCCCAACATTGGCCCATTTAGGTTAAAAAGGCCGGCCCAGTCAAAATAAGCGGGCCGGCCCATTTATGGCCTACTTTCGTCTCGCCCATTTAAAAAAACGGCCCATACGAGATCTGCCAATTCGGCCCGTCAATGCCCGTTAACAATTTGACACCATTGCGGCCCATCGTCTGTTCCAGCCCGTTAACAGCCCGCTATGTCTTTGGGCTCATTTGCCGTCCGAGGTTCTTTCGGCCTGTTAGAGGCCCATTATAGAGATGGGCCCATTTCTAGGTTGTACGTCTTTCGTCCCATTAGAGGCCCATTATAGGCATGGGCCAAATTCCTGGCGGTACGTATTTCGGCCTTTTAGTGGTCCATTAGCAATTTGGGCCAACTTCCAGCCTGGTGTATCTTTCGGCCTGGTAACGGCCCACACCGTAGTTGGGCCATTTACATTCCGACCTGACTTTCGGCCTCTAAGCGGCCCATGTTCTCCATGGCCCAATTCCAACCCGACATGACTTTCGGCCTGTTAAAGGCCCGTTCTGTATATGGGCCAACATATGGCCCGATTGGCTTTCGGCCTGTTAACGGCCCGTCAAGAAAATGGGCCAAGACTCCACTGATGATCATTTTGGCCTGCTAGTGGCCCGTGGGCTCGTTTCCATTATAGCGGGCCTATCTTGCATTCGACCTACTAACGGCCTGGTAAGAGCCCATGTTACGATGGGCCCACATTCGAGCCCCAAATCCATTTCTGCCACGCGACGACCCATGATTGTAACGGGCCTCCTAGATTGGAACATCCGAGCAATTATGGGCCCACGTAGATTGGGCCTGTTGGACGCCGTTTCTACGATAGCATATATAACAACATAGAACTATCCTACTCTACAATCCCCTCAAAAAAACCTACACTATACAATAAAGAGATTTAAGGCATAGAAACGAAGAAGAATCCTACACTATACAATAAAGAAATTACAGCAGATTACATCCACTCAACATCATAGTTCACCAACAGTGATAATAAAGCGTAAACAAATAGCAAATTACATACACAGGGCACATCCAGCTCATACATCATGGACGCGCATCAACACAACTTACCATTTGAACTATAATCTCTTCAGAAAATAGAATTGGCCGGATTCAGATAGCACAAATTTTAGTCTGCAAAATCTCCAATTTCTTTGTGGTTTCCTCAGTCTCTTGTTTCATTTTTTTGACTGTTGCATCTTTTGTCTGCACCTCCAATCTCAACATGTTGATTAAATCTTGAGACTCATATGCACGCTGTCTTGCCGCCTCTAATTGATGCTCTAGAACATTAGCACATTCCAATTCCAATCCATAATCATTTGGTAACGGCCATGTTGCACTACTCTGAGAGATTTGTGTTGATGTCAGTTTATCCTGAAATGTTTCTGTAAGTACACATGACTACAGCAAAAATATAGTTACAACAGTGAAGCGAGCAAGACAGACTATCTTGTACATGGCAAATCAGGACTAACAATAATGCACACGTCATGAAGCATAAGCGGGTGATATTTTAAAAAGTATAAAGATGGCAGTCTATGCAGGCCGCATACAGAAATCTCTCTTAGCTCACCAAAGGAGCATGATGTTGGGGCCAAATCCAAAACACAGACAGGTTACAAATTTAAACCACGCGCAGCTACTGAACATTAGATATATCTTGCGTATAAGTAAGCAAGCAGTTAGCCATTGTGTAGCTCGTATTAACTAGCTGGAACATTGTGTGCCATGTTTCAAAAGAGTCTTAGGGAGCATAATGAATTGCAGAGGGATTCATACAAACCTACTAGAGCAAGCAAAACTATGCAATCATTAGCCTCGTATAAACTAGATTATGAGCCACATGGAGTAATAGTTGGTTAATGGACTTCAAAGCTTCAGGCACACTTCGCCAGAGTAATGAAATGGTAAGGCATTTAATTATGTCAACTAATAGTTATACAAGTACCCTACATGAGGCAGCATTATTTGGGCATCTAATTAACTGAGGACAAATAAAGCAATTGAAAAGAGCAATTTTGCCTGAAGCAAACAAGCAATTGAACTGTTGTGTTGGCAGCATGCATACATGCATGCCTCAATAACATCCTTGGCCTGGCTACATTTGAATCAACTGATGTATCTTCTATATAATGGAACAAGTAATGTAACATTGTTTGCCCCCTATGAAGTATCTCGACTAGTATGTACTCAAGATCCTAGTAATGATAGGGAGGCTAATGATGTGAACATGCGTTTGGTTATGAAATTTATGACATCGAGAACTCTACCATAGCAGGAAGGAGTTTCTTACTCTGTTCACTAATATAAGATGTTTTAGATATTTAAATGTAGACTACATCCATACTGAAATGAGTGAACAAACACATTAAAATGTGTTTACATACATCTGATTTAGGAAAAAGTTAGAACATCTTATCTTATAATAGTGAGCGGAGGGAGTATTAATCAATGGCCCAATGACTGGGTTACAGGTGAAGAACCCTACACAAGCACAATGTCAGACAAATAGGATGTCTTGGTAATTGTAATACAATGACTAACCATAACTGGTTGTACAGGCTCAGTGGTGCTCCTCCTTCTCTTGAAAGGCTCCTTCCTATCATCTTGTACTTGAAAATCCTGAATCTTTGCTTCGTTGCACCCCCTTTGCAAGGTGACACAAACTAGTTACAGGTCTCATTACATGGAAGATAAATATGCATACTTTCCAGTCTCTGGGCAACACCAAAGCATGAGTTTATAGCAAAACGACACCACATAATGAAACATGCCACATCTCTAGCACACACTCAAATGAGCATTTACTATGTGTGCGCTATGTATAAACTAGGCGTACCTTCGTGAACTGGACCTCCACGTACTCTTGGGGAGCCTAGTTTAGTGTACAGGCAAACCTTTATGTCACCTATGAGTTATACACGCCCCCACTACAGCAGCCATTAGTGTTTAAATCATTGACAAGCTCCGTTAGGTCATGAACAACAAGTAATCAAAGCAAACAGTTCTAGTATGGCTGGCTGATACAAACAAGCAATTGAACACATGTGTGAGCAAATCTTACACAACACTGAATTACATATCAAGAAAACAAGCATAGAAGGAGGCTTAAAGACCATCACTTGACTGATCAGATTTAGGAGGCATTTAAACATCATGTGCAACGTACGAACTAGCATAAACATTGCATATTTCATATTATATAATGAGATGCACATGTATTAGGTTATGCCATGTATGATGCCTAAATCTGCTCTATAGCAGGTAGGAGTGATTCATCATTGCACGCACAATTGAATTGCAGGTTAAGGACTAGATCTTTTGATATGGGGTGTCCCGATCTTCTCAGTAAGCGGCGGTGGTGATGATGATGGTGTAGGATAACTTGTATGTCGCCGATGAACTCTCCCTCGCTTGATCCCTGATGCCAATGCAAAAGGTCTCAACCCTTTGGATATTCACAACGTCACACACTTGCGCACGCAGCCGTCGACCACGAACGGTTAGAATTGCAATATACTAATTCCCAATGGAACAGCAGATCACACTTGACTTGCAGTATATAATCACCAGATCGATACGAATTGGTGATGAGGATTCAAGATGAATGCTTACAAGCAATCTCATGAACTAGGGTTTATCTTAAACGTGGTCTAACTCTAACTAACCCTAAGGAAGAGTATTTATATCCTAAGATAGATCGAAGGGGTACATGGGCTGTCAGCCCGAAACTCTGCGCGCAGGCAGCACGGTAGTACCGCTGATGTCATGCGGTACTACCGCTCCAAGCGGTACTACCGCTTCAGTACCGCTCTACTACCGGTTAGCGTCAAAAGATGCCAGTAGTTTTCACGGTAGTAGGGGCGGTAGTACCGCCTCAAGCGGTACTACCGCTGGGGTGGGGCGGTACTACCGCCCTGGGAATTGCAGAAGCCTCCTCCCAGCTCAGCTGCATTGCCTCCTTGCTCTCCTTCTTGCCCCAAGTTGCTCCTTGCGCCATGCCTTCCTCTCCAATGTACCTAATGACACATACACACAAGGATTTAGGCAGTATAAAGCTCTCATCAAAATAATTGGCATTATCAACTAAGAGAGAATTCACCTGTTGTTCATCATTGGCTAGGCTTAATATTTCCTTCCAGCTGAGACAATTAGAATCATCGTATTCATAGAATATATCCTCATCATCCTCCCTTTCTTCAAGAAAAGCCGTCCTCGGCTTTGGGTAAGCTGAAAATGGCAGAAACAAAAAGAACAACGTGTACGCATAATATATGTATAGATAACGTGTTGTATCATTTTTGTTGTCATGAAAAAGATGCCCAGTATGCAATATGCAACTTAAATTGCAAGTATAAGTGAAGGTCATATAGTCATGACCAGAATGAGGAACACACATGTACAATGTCTTATTGTTTAGTATTAAGTCCAAAGTCCTCACAGAAGATCGATGATCAAATGTGCTATAAGCAAGGTCAAACCAGTCCAAAATATGCAAAGGTACATATATTGGATACCATGCTTCAACTGTGCCACGCTGATATATAGAACAAACGTAGGTATGTTCACGAGCACTACACGCAGCGGGTAAGATGCAACTCAGTTTGCAAATAAAAGTGAAGTCTATAGCAGTAGCATATAAATGCAACAGGTGTTGGGACAACCACAATGGATTACATTCGGTTATAGCAAGATCAGAACAACCCAACATAGCTGAAATTTTTGTTGGCCGCAAGAAATCAACTAGAACATAATGATATTTCATATTCTCATGAAAATGAGCGACCGTCCCACAACACAATGATTTTGTCACAGAGCATATAGGATGCAAAACAGCAAGTGTCAAATCAGCAATCCTATCACAGGTAATGCATATGTGATCCACCAGAAAAGTATCAGTCATGCTATATTCACCAATTAAATTAAAAGTGAAACTATAGGCATATGTGCTAGAATTTAGATGTGAAATTTCAGAAATCTTCTTCATAGCACTACGCAAACTAATAGGTTCATTGAGCAGGATGGAATACACAATATCAACGGGTGGTATTCTAGTAAGTAGTTCGTTATGTGTTATCAGTACCACATGATCAGAATGTGAATTGAGCAAAGTATCACATGGTGCTGAAATATTTGGACTGATCAACGCACAAGAATCAACCAGCAAAGGAATAGACTCACTGAATGCCTCATTGGCTGGTTGCAGCTCAAAAGTAGTACCAGTATCAATGTCAATCTCCTGAGATGTAGCAGGTACTAGAAAATCTTGCGCAAGTGGTGATTCAGGTTGTACGACATGCTGCTCCCTTTCTTCAAAAACAACCTGCACATCAGAAGACACAACACTAGGAGCAATTGGGAGCATAGGTTGTACAACAGATGGCTCCCTTTCTTCAAAAGCAACCTGGATATCACAAGAAACAACACGAGGAGTAGACATGATTACGTTAGGTGAAACCTGACTTGTCTCATTAACATGTACTCCCAAGATTGTGTGATCACGCAAATGCTCATTATTAACTATGGGAATAACAGGTGGACAGAGAGTTTGACGTCTAACCTTCTGAAAATCCTTAAGTCGTGTATGTGCTAACCAAGTGTGCTTATTATTCCAAAAGAATACAGGATCGGTCTGAGCACTATCAAATTTAACCTTATGCTTATCACACCAAGGTTTTCCCAACAAAACGTGACAACAATTAAGTGTGCTAGGAAGGACATCACAGCGCATGCTAACAGTGTAGCCATAAATGGTGATAGGAACATAAGCACGATGAGTAATTGGAAATGCCTCATCATAAGCAGCTAACGTATATGGCACAAGTTTGGTATATTTACGCAACTGTAGCTTGTTAACAACATCAATACTGACCAAGTTTGTGAGAGAATAATTATCAAGGATCACTGCAGCAGGTCTACCTTCGATGTCTGCAGTAAAGTGGAACAAACCTGAATCAGGATGTACACCAAGATCTTCCTCCTCCCAGAATGCATCACTGCACAAAAACTGTAATGGTAATGGCTTGTCCTTGAGAGGATTCACCATTATTAGTACATAAAAAGTATAGCAGATGTATATGGTGTACTCTCACAACTCACTCAAAAACTGACAAGAAAAGGAAATCTTACCGTTCCAAAGTGAATAGTAATGCTTACCCGTTCAGATGGATGACTAATGCACGGATGTGATGAAGTGAATACCCGGGTATGAGAGCAATCACACGACAGAGCAGGATTATATGGTGGAGCTAGGTATGGTATCCTATCTACACCGAAGACAAGTCCTAGTGCTGATCGTGTGACAACACCCCAGGAAACACACACGGTGGAGAAAAATGTGGCAAAGCAACTATAAAACAAGATGTGGTGCAATGCACTCGAGAGACACTAGCAATGCTCAAAGTAAACAGGCACAAGATTGCTCAATTCTACTAGTGCACAATCGCACGATAAAACTCCAACAATGCAATAGATAGCAACAACTTCCGGCCACTGATTCTATCTTTCTTTTTGTCTCTCTGTTTTTTTTTTTTTTTTTTTTGAGACGCCTTTTTTTTTTTCTCTCGCTCTTTTTTTTTTCTTTTTTTTTTTTTCACAGCAGGTCACGTGAACAGTAACGTGAACAGTACCACGGGATTTTTTTTTTCTTTTTTTTTTTCAGACTTGAGCAACAAACAACTAATCTGATCTTGCCAATCGCAAAGATGCACTTACCAAAAACCTAGATGAGCAGCCCGTAGAGCATAAGGATATGCTAGTCTCAATAGGAAAGTGCTACGCAAAGGAAAGATTGGCTTGTCTATGGCTCACAAAAGGAAAGACTCGATTTAACTCGGATTGGAAAAAGGAAACCGGAAAGAAAACGCTAAAGGAAAATCCTAGACGCGATTTCGACGAACACAAGAACAAAAAGACGCCGACGAACACAAGAACAAAAAGACGCGGATCAGAACAAAACCCTAGACACCGACTAGATGACACGGATGACAAAGTGACGCAAAAAGAAAGACACAACGACCAGCAACTAAAACTTGGAAACGATGCAATCTAGGCGATGGCAAAAACCCTAACCCTAATCTTTTTGTGAGGCTTTTTCTGGATAGGATGAAACACAGAACTAATCTACGGATGATTTGGTGGATGCTTACCGAGGAAACGCTGGATATCTGATACCAAGATGATATGGGGTGTCCCGATCTTCTCAGTAAGCGGCGGTGGTGATGATGATGGTGTAGGATAACTTGTATGTCGCCGATGAACTCTCCCTCGCTTGATCCCTGATGCCAATGCAAAAGGTCTCAACCCTTTGGATATTCACAACGTCACACACTTGCGCACGCAGCCGTCGACCACGAACGGTTAGAATTGCAATATACTAATTCCCAATGGAACAGCAGATCACACTTGACTTGCAGTATATAATCACCAGATCGATACGAATTGGTGATGAGGATTCAAGATGAATGCTTACAAGCAATCTCATGAACTAGGGTTTATCTTAAACGTGGTCTAACTCTAACTAACCCTAAGGAAGAGTATTTATATCCTAAGATAGATCGAAGGGGTACATGGGCTGTCAGCCCGAAACTCTGCGCGCAGGCAGCACGGTAGTACCGCTGATGTCATGCGGTACTACCGCTCCAAGCGGTACTACCGCTTCAGTACCGCTCTACTACCGGTTAGCGTCAAAAGATGCCAGTAGTTTTCACGGTAGTAGGGGCGGTAGTACCGCCTCAAGCGGTACTACCGCTGGGGTGGGGCGGTACTACCGCCCTGGGAATTGCAGAAGCCTCCTCCCAGCTCAGCTGCATTGCCTCCTTGCTCTCCTTCTTGCCCCAAGTTGCTCCTTGCGCCATGCCTTCCTCTCCAATGTACCTAATGACACATACACACAAGGATTTAGGCAGTATAAAGCTCTCATCAAAATAATTGGCATTATCAACTAAGAGAGAATTCACCTGTTGTTCATCATTGGCTAGGCTTAATATTTCCTTCCAGCTGAGACAATTAGAATCATCGTATTCATAGAATATATCCTCATCATCTTTTCCACCTTTTGAGAGCTTGTTGTCAAAATAAGCCATAAAAGCTCTAAAGAACTCATTTTTGAGTTATGGGCTTGGGCTGAACTTATTTCCACCACCCATTCCTTCACAATGAGAAAAAGCTTGGGGGGGGGGGGTTGCTTCCCGTATAAGCTCACTTAAAATTGAAGGGGTATAGCCAATGTTTTTAAGGCAGTAAGGCAAGGCAAGGCGTTGGGGGTGCCTCACTGCCTAAGCGATAAGGCATAAGGCAAGGCAGACGCCTTAGAGAGTTGTGAGCAGCAGAATAGAGTAGAATTTGGTTGGTAGGCAACTAGGCATACTGGCATACACACCTTGTAGTTGCTGCTGGTTGTAGAGCCCATATAGCATCCATCCTCTTTGCACTTTCTCTGGGAGGAGGAGCTGCTGGATAGGAGGAGAATGAGGAGCTGCTGGAGAAGAGGAGGAGCCGTTGGAGAGGAGGAGGGGGAGGAGCTGCCGGAAGGGATCTGCTACAGAGGAGGAAGCAGATCTGCTGGAGAGGAGCCACTGGAGAGAAGGAGGGGGAGGAGTGTGTGTGGATTGGGGCTGTTTCTCTCTCTCTCTCTCTCTCCCCCCTCTTACCTGTTGGCGCTAACAACCTTTCTATTTCCTGCCAAAACTCAGTTTCCAGCCTAAAACAGCTCCCCTGCCTGCCTGGCAAGCTAAGGCGTCCAAAATGGACTAAGGCAACAACCTGGACGCCTAAGCAGACGCCACGGATGCTCTAAAGCTTAAGGCGGATGCCTTACGCAGGTACATAAGGCAAGCTGGACGCTTCAAGCTCGCAGGGCGCCCTGACGCCTAAGCGTCACCTAGGCGACGCCTTAGGGACGCCTTAAAAACAATGGGTATAGTGAAATGACTCTGTTGTTTGCCCATATTACACTGAAAATGCCACTGCTCAGGCCTGCGTCACACCCGACCCCAAGTAAAAATTAACACGCAAGCGTTCGTTCCCCTGCCCGCCCTCATCTCCTCTTTCCTTTCCCTCTCCCTCGATCCCCTGCCTATAGCGCTAGAGTTCCTCCTGCGAGCCGCCACCACTGGTCCCATCTGCCCTGCTCCTCGACGATGCTCTCTACAGCGAGGCTCGATGGCCTGCGGGTAGGACTCCATCTCCCCGGCAGCTCCTCTGATTTTTTGCCAAATTTTCATTCTGATATGCTATATGATGACTTGCTATGAGCTGTTGCTGCTGCTATATGATGAATTGCTATGAGCTGCTGCTGCTATATGATGAATTGCTATGAGCTGCTGCTGCTGCTATATGATGAATTGCTATGAGCTGCTGTTGCTGCTATATGATGAATTTCTATGAGCTGCTGCTGCTATATGATGAATTGCTATGAGCTGCTGCTGCTGCTATATGATGAATTGCTATGAGTTGCTGCTGCTGCTATATGATGAATTTCTATGAGCTGCTGCTATATGATGAATTGCTATGAGCTGCTGCTGCTGCTATATGATGCTTTCAGGTGGTGCTGCTATATGATAAAAACCAGCCACTTGGACCATGGAATTTTGATAGATAATGATTAATCATATAAATTTAGGCAATTATCCTCTGTTTGGAAGACATTGACCAAAGTAGATTGTGCCAAGTAGAATGTATCTTTGTATTTGCATTTTGAACAAATAATGATGGTTTGTTTTCCTATCATATTAATTACTGTGATGGGTTCAATTCGTGATGTTTGCAAGTCAAATTTATTTTCATATGGGTAGAAAAATGACAAAATATAATGCAATAGACTTTTCACTGATCATACACCAGATAAGCTGAAAAAGCAGGCAATGAAAAGAACTGGTTGGCTTATTATCTCGAGGTTATATTCACATGAGCTTATTTTCATAGGATAACTCAAAATAACTGGCCCTAAGAACCCGGGCCAACAGCAATGCCAAACAAATAACATCACGATGATTGCAATGGAGTGACTTACCATACCACGCTGTATAGGCTCACCGCTGCCCCTCATTTTTTTTGCGATGTTCCATGAAAATGCACCATACATTTTGTACTAAGAAATCTTGTACTTTTTCATTATTGTGCCCCATCTGCAAGTTGACACAGCTAACTTGAGACATCTCTACATGATAATACATTGCATATCCCTTGCACATAATTAAACCAACAATTAACAATTGTGTGCGTCACATAAACTAGCCATGACTCTGTGTACTAGACTTGTAGGCACTCTAAGGGAGCTTAATTTAGTGCACTGGCATTCCTTCATGCCACCTACGACATTGTGTAATGTATGATGTCTATATCTCTAATTTAGCAGCCAGTAGTGGTAATCATTGGCTACATAAAGGGATTACTGGTAGAAAATCCTAGCAAAGCACGCTGGCAGGCACACAACAATACAAGAGAGAGACACACTTACAAGATCATAGCAATGCTTCAGTCCAAGAGTTTGGTTGGCCAAGGTGTTAGATCCAGAAGAAACATCGTCCTTGTGGCTCTTGCCAGCTCCATAACATGTAACAATGACCTGTTAGTATATTTGAAGTACATCTGGCAGGTGATGCTGGACGGGTTTAAAGGTGACAAGTACCTAGGTCGCGGCGGGTGCTTGGCATCTTGCCAGACGGTGGGAACCAGATTAGAAACGTCAAGGGTGATGATGCTGCGGTGGCTGTCGGGGTCCAGTAAGGAGATCTAGGACCGTGGACGAGGGCGTCGGTGAAGCTACTCCAGTGGTAGGGCTGAGGATGGTGTCGACGATGCGGATCTGCGGCCGTGGACAAGGGCGTCAGTGAAGTTGCTCCGGTGGTAGGGTTGAGGATGATGTCGACGATGCGGATCTACGGCCGTGGACGAGGGCGTCGGGAAACTGCTCCGATAGGGTGGAAGATCATGTGGACGATGCGGATCTGTGGCCGTGGACCTGGGCATCGACGAAGCGGCTCCGGTTGGGTTGAGGATGGTGTCGGCGAACCGGCTCCGATAGGGTTGGGGACGATGTCGACGAAGCGGATCTGAGGCCATCGACGGGGGCGTCGGTGAGGCGGCTCCGGGGGTGTGGACGAAGCGGCTCCGGTGCGGTGTAGGAAGGAGCCGCTGTAGATGCACTGCGGTTGATGAGAGCACCGACAAAGTAGATCCGACACAGTGGACAAGGCCAGCACTGAATTAGCTGTGGTACAGTGGTGGATGAGCAGTCTACAGTTTCTAGGGGAGGTGGGAGGGGTAGATGCGTCCTCAGAAGCAGATCCGGTGAGGTGGATGACGCCGACAGTGAATAGGCTCTGGTACGCAGGTGGATGAGCAGTCTAGGGTTTCGAGAGGGAAGGGGGTAGAATCGCCGATGAAGTACGGACGGTGTGTTGTAAGATGCTCTGGTGCTGTGGAGTAGTCGTTTTTGCGGGAGGGGAGAGGAAATGGGGGTGCCATGTGGTGGGGGGATCGGAAGTTACCAAAGCAACCCCGGCCTATTATGTAAATGAGGGCCGTGTTGTTCTCCTTGCACCAAGGACAAAAGGGGAATTTCGCATGCTCCAGACTAGGTCGCAGAAATTTTAGAAGTAGGCGGGAGATTTTGCCGCCCGCGGGATCATTCGTATCCATTTTCAACAAATTTTGGACAGTGCTAGCGGGAAGCCAGTGATGCGCGACTGTGTACACGACGCACACGTCAGCAATAACTCGTATGAAATCGACCCCAGAAAAAAAGACAATAACCCGGATGAGCACCGATAACTTGTTACGATCACACGGCCGCGGCCGATCGTACGGGTGTAACTGAGGCGCGTTCATAAAAAAGGGAGCAAACGCTCAACCTATGTATTTCTTGTGTAAATATGTAATTTTATGCCATTGGTTATTTATTTTAAACACAATGCATTGATGTGTTAATTTCAACTATATTGTATAGTAACAAATGGATAATATAGATGCGCAAAAGAAATGGATATTATAGTCCGCTACTTAAAAGTGTTACCTCATATGATTACATGGCATCCATTTCATAAATTGCAGTACCCATTGAATTCATATATGAATATTATGTATATTGCTTCATAATAGAACCTTAAATCACCGAAAACTAATGAATTTGAATGCAACACTAACAATGGTGCATGTACATGATAACTACAGTGGTTGTTTGAAGAAATATCACTATAACTTTGGCATGCTCGATTGAAAAAGGCTATTTGAAAAAAAGAGTATAACTTATGCGATATTTGATTGTCCAATCTTTATAGCGTTGAATCGATATTGTATCTTCGGCCACGATATGAAGTAGATATTGATTATGTTCAGGTGAGGCACATCCTCGACCGTTAGATAGTGATACGTGAATGAATTGTGCAATCTCTCTCACACACACACAAATCTCCCTTCTCCGTGGGCATCTCAATCACTCACGTGCGCTCCATCTATTTCTCTCCCTCCCTCAAGGTTAGAAATCATCTTTCTACCTCATCCTACAAGTCTCTCACACAAAAACACACACACTCTCTCTCTCGAACACTCCCACCCCTTTAATTCCGCCCACCCACCGCCACTCATGTCTCAAAGTATAACTATGTCTCGCACACATATCCCTAATTAAGGTTAACTCGAGTCCCCGGAACCATATGAATCCATACAATGGGATTCCAGTTGAGCACCTTTTGTTTTGAGATTTCGAGAAGAGTTCGCTCACACACACACACACACACACACACACACACACACACACACACACACACACACACACACACACACACACACACACACACATTGTTTCTCTCTTCATTTATTTCGGGCATTTGCATGCACACACGCTTGTTTATCTCCCTGATGTTTTAGGCGTGCCTCTCACACATGCTATCTACCTACCCCCTAATATAGATCTGTAACACACAAACTCTCTCTCTCTCTCTCTAAGTGTCTCTGGCACCCTCCCCCCTCCCAACACTGGCAGGACCAGGGTGACACCTCGATCTTGATCTTAATCTACCTACTGGCTTCTCTCTCAGACACACACACACTCGCTAGTTGTGTCTCTATGCCTAGCACACACACACTCTCGATACACCTTTCTCTCGCTCTCCCGCCCCCCGCCCCTCCCAACAAAGACAGGAGCAGGGTGACACCTTGATCTTGATCTTAATCTATCTATTGGCTTCTCTTTCAAACAAACACACTCTCGCTTGTTGTGTCTCTGTGCCTCGCACACACATTCTCGATTCATCTTTCTCTCCGTAGCCCCTTTAGATATGTAGATTTCTCGGTGGTCGTTGATGGTGCGGCCGGAGTTGCGCGTGCTGAGGTGCAATGACGATGACGATGAATTGCAGCCTTGATGATGCTTTCCTCATCAACAACATGTGTGCGTTCTTGTGTGTGTAGTCAGCTCACCCATTGTGCCTTGTTTTTACGGGCCTCATGTGATGGTTTTCACCTGGTTTTCTATTAATTAACCAGGCAACTCTTTTCTTTGTTATTAATGAATTCGAGATCCTTCGGGGCAGACATAAAATATATCACTTTAAACCAATTATCATGTGTGCGTTCTTGTGTGTGTAGCCTGATGTTCGAAACGCGTTGTCCTGAGTTCGAATCCTGTCGAAAACTTTAGTTTCTTATAAGTTTTTATATATACTTCTTTTCTCTACCTTACTGAAAGTGGAACCCACAGATAAAACGAGAGCGGGCACCTTACAACGTAGGCAGATTTAACAAAGAGTACTTAGAATACAAGTTTAATTTTTTAAGGATTGATTTGTTTCATTTTTTACTTTTTGTACAAATCTGTACCCACCGTGCAAGTTCATGTACTGTACATGCAATTAACTTTTTGTTTTCAGAATCATACATGCAATTAACTAACAGGGATTTGATGTGACTATAATTTCCAGCATAAGGGCATCTCCAACGGCAACCAGTAAATTTCCTCCAGCATCCGTTCACGAACACGACGACATCCAACGCTAGCCGCATACATTTTGACAACAACTCGAACCAACTGGACAAAATTCGTGCAAACACGGCCGAATTTCATATAAACATGACATATTTCATATAAAAATACCGGATTTTCATATAAACATGACGGATTTCATTACATTTACATCAACTAAGCAGTGCTAGTCCGGCTCTGGAGGTATAATTAATTAACACCTAATCTAAATGGTCGCCCGCGGACCCCTTTGTCTTCCTCTTGTCCGGCAGCCCGATCAAGACACTTGCGGGGTCAATGAAGGTCCTCGCAATAGAAGAACAGGGCAAGACACCGGCTGTGAAAGCCGTCGTCGCCTCGGCGGTTGCCTTCATGGGACCCAAGCGGCAGTGGCCTCCCGTGTTCTACTTCTTCTCGATGATGGTGGCGGACGCAGACGCGTTGGCCACCAACTCATCTCTCTCCGTGCACCCGGCTTCTGTCTCTGCCTGCATGGTGCAGCTGCAGGCACGGGAGGCACGGTCGCAGGCATGGGAGGTGCAGCCATAGGCACGGGAGGCACAGTCGCAGACACGGGAGCGACGACGCCCGTCCTGGTGTGGAGCAACTCGCCACTCCTCATCGAGCTGGCCTAGAGCGGCGAGTTGCTGAACCACGCGCTGGCTTGGGGCGGCAACTGACTCCATCGGGCTAGGCGAGGGAGGTGGAGCAGCGAGCTGCCTTGCTCGTATCCGGCGGGCTCGGCGGGCCACCCAGCCGGCTTGTATGCCGGAGAACTGCTCCTCGGAAGCCATCGAAAGAGTGGAGAAAATGGTGAAGGAGGAGATGGGGGAGCGGCGGATGGGTGCGATTCTTGCCCGTCGTCTGGCGCAGTTAAAATAGAGGGCTGACGGGAGGAGCTCGGCCGGTGTTGCATTTAATGCCGGCCCGCTCATGAATGGACGTGTGGTAGGAGTAGGTTCCTAAGCTTCCACGTGGGTTTAATGGAGGCGTTTGATTGCGGCGAGGAGGCGTGTTCAGCCGGGCATGTAGCAGGCAGCGCCCTCGGGAGTAGTACTCTTTTTTTTGAGAAACGGAGGGTAAACTACTTAGTAAACCAGGACAGTTCCCGATACGGTTTGAACATAGACGAGGGAGAGGGTAGCGGTTCCCTAAACGTTGAATGGCCAATGATTCATCCTCCTTCAATTAGCATGCTGAGGGAAGTAATTAATGGGAGAAGTAGAAAGGAGGCACCACGATGTGCATGCGACGAAGTTTGCACTCATATAAAGGCGACCCTCCACTCCAATGCATCTACCAGATTGTACGCACCTACACACCTACACTAAGCACAACAGTTCTCACTCCAATTCCCAAACAAAGTGACCAGAAGCCAGACCCATGGCGGCGATGCGCGCGAGCGGCCTGCGGCTGTGCCAGATGATCCGAGACACTGGCCTGCTGCACGACACCGTGGATCGTCTCACGCCGGTGCTTTGGACCAGCTGGTTAATAGCCCGCTTCGACGCCAGCTACGACTCTCAGTTGGACAAGATGATCGTCGACACCATCAACAAGTTCACCATCGTCAAGAAGCTCGCGGACGACATCGCCGTACTCCTCCAGCCCACGCACCCAGGCTCCTTGTTGCCTGCAACCCTAATTGGCTTCCATGGTGAGAACCTCTTTCAAGCACTGGTGGCCCTGCGACTGCCTGCCGACGCGACGAAGAATGTCCACCTCGAGGTCGCGCTCGCCGCGAGGCGCCTCGCCCTGCAAGCATTCATCGACCTACACATCCACATGTATGATCAAGTCATGCACATAGGCCTCTACAAGGCCAGTGAGGACGCTACGACGTTGGCTTTCCTCAACCGGCTGGAAGCCTTGGACGCCTTTGTTCAGAAGCATCTTGACCTCGCCACAAAAGTCGCTGCTCCTCAGCTGCCGGTCGGTGGCCCGGTGCACTGAGTCGAGGAGGAGGAGGTTGTTGATGGATGCATCTTTCTTTTTGCCTCCTGTAACCACCACTCCGATCGCGTCGTCGTGGCCTTAATTATTACTGTATCGCATTCTCATTCCAGTCGATAAAGACATGTGTGATCCCTTTGCTCACATTTGGTGTCAATTATATGCATCACTGTAACTAGTAGTACCTCCGTCCTGGGTTATTGGTCACCTTCGTGTGTTTGTGCCAAATTTTCACTTTAAATTTAACTAACAATATGTTAATGCATGTCACAAAAATAATATCATTGGAAAGTATGTTCAAGTACGAATCCAAGGATATATTTTTTGGTGACATGCATTAATTTTTTGTTAGTTAAATCTATGGTTAAAATATGGCACAAAGGGGACCAACATACGAGGACGGATGTTGTGCTTACCTTTTGCACCAACTTCGTAATTTACATACAATGCTTGACCCAACCTACCGAACTACTTGTAAATTCAAAACTACTCGTGCTTCACGCCTGTCCCGTTCGCAAGTTCAAAACGATAAACTGGAACGCGTACAGCAAGCCTGTCCCGTCCGTGTCGCATCCCACACTGTCATTCCAGCCCGCCGGTCAACACGCATTGGCTAGCCATATAGTATCACTAACATGTGGGACCGCATGTGAGGAAACCGACGGTGTGCCAAACTGGCTAACTCCCCAGCTTACCGCGCGGGAAAAGCCCCACCCTAGCGTTTTCAATTATCATTTCTATCTATCAATCGCGCCAAGGAGCAGAACCAAATGTTACAATTTATATTTCGAAAAATAATAATGTTACAATTTATACTCCATCGGTTTCTTTTTAGTCTACATATAAAGTTTGGTCAAAGTCAAGCTTTGTAAAGTTTGACTAACTTTATATTAAAAAATATCAACATTCACAATGTGAAACCAATATGATCAAATGCACCATGAAATGTATTTTCATAGTACTATATAGTTTTAAAACGAAAAGCTTGCCACGCTCGAGTCGCACGCCCACACGGTCGGGACTCGGGAGTACTCCACGGTCGGTCCTGCACGCCGCATAGCTAGGGAAGGCGTGTTGCCTAGCATTTTCACTGTCATGTGGGACCGCTGTTGAGCAAACCGACTATCGGCAAACCCCCACACCTCCTGCCGTGCGGCGGCTGAGTTTGAATTGGAAGAAAGAAACAAGGAGGGGAAGAGCGCTGTAGCACGGACGCCAAGAAATTTGGTGTCAGATGGGAGTCGTGTCGATAGAGTAGGAGCACTCCGTACTAGTTTGTACTACTACCACTGTACAACTACTATTGCACAAAGTTATACTACTAGAGTACTAGTACTCTGGTACGTGCACGGCACAACTTCGTAGGAACAAAATTGGGGCAAGATATTGTTTCGGGTGAATTCTCTCTTTTCTCAGTCAATGTACTATTATGAATAGTATGATGTGGGGGCACCCATGAAGCCACGTGGCACATCTGGAGGTTTTGTTGCGAGCTTCTTGTGTGGATCGATCACACTGTCGCGCTACTGGTTCGAGAAGAATGTGTCTGGGTACAATTAGGTTATAGTAGATCCGAATCCTAGCCACCTGGACCATTGGATCAACATCAATCAACGGTTTATATCGTATACGTGCAAATGCACGCATTGACTACATAAAAATAATGAATATATAATATATAATACATAATACCGCATATTAGGTTTCTCTAAAGTCAAACTTTGTATACTTTCAGCAAGTTTGTAGAAAAATATATTAACATATACACAACCAAATATATATCATTTGATTCATCGTTGCATATATTTTCACATCATGTAAATTTGTTACTGTAAATGTTCACATTGTTTTCTACAAACTTGGTCAAGGTTTATAAAGTTTGACTACAGTCAAAGCTATATGCGGAGTAAATAAAAACGGAAGGAGTAGTATGGATATAGATATAGAAATAAAAAATCTAGTATTATAGTTTATAGATATAGATATATAGCTACCTTTTTTCTATATTAAAACTCGCGTTTTCGTTTAGACATTGTTTAGCTTCGCGATAATTTGCATCTGCAAGATGTGTACGACTAATGCCTTGTTCAGATCGTCTATTAGGAACCCCACCATTATCCTTGATTAATTAATATTAGAAATTTAGATTGCATTATCTTAGTTCTTGTCGGTTCTTCGGTTACTTGCTGGAACTCGATCTCATTATTCAGGTTGATCGTGCATACGGCAATATTAGTGACCATGGGAGATCATCGCATACGATGTAGTTGGATCGTCAACATCAAAATCCACCAAATCAATAGTTATGCCCACTCTCATCGAAGGATTGGGCCACCATCACATGACTACCAGCTAGACAATTCCTTCTCTGAAACATACACATGAACACCCATCTCAATATCTAGGTCCATGCCTCCCTCTCTCTCTCTCTCGGAACACACACACCTCTCCACACGATCCATGTCTATTTGTCTCTCTCCCATCCCATCAAAAAAATAGGCACACCGCCATTCTCTCCTTCTCTCGGCCCCTATCTATGTAGTTAGGTCTCCGTGTGACACACAAGAAATGCTCTCTATCTCTACTCTCTCTCTTTCTCTCCCACACATAACCTTACCCCCCGCCCCCGTGAGCTATGTTGACGACCTCTATCTAGCTCTCACACACGAAAACAGACGATGTCTGTGTGTCCCTTCATCGCACACACACTATCGCTCACCCAATATCCCCGCCCCTGTAACCTTGTAGATCCCCTCTATGTTTATATCCTGTAACAGGTTGACGTTACACGCACCCCCCCTCACTCTCTCTTTCTCTCACGCGCACGCACACACCCTCTTCCTCCCTTGCGGGCACCCCTCTCTCTCTTTCTCTCACGCACATGCACACATGCACCCACTTCCTCCCTTTCGGACACTCCTCTCTCTGTGACACACACATATTCTTTCGAACACGCATATGCCCCCCTCTCTCTCTTTCTCTCACGCACACGCACACACCCTCTTCCCCCCCTATGGCACACTCCTCTCTCTCCGGCACACACACACACATATCAGTCTTTCGAACATGCATATGCCCCCCCTCTCTTTCTCTCACGTGCACGCACACACCCTCTTCCTCCCTTTCGGACACTCCTCTCTCTCCGACACAGACACGGTCTTTCGAACACGCATATGCCCCTCTCTCTTTAGGTCTCGCTGCCACCTCCCCCCCCCGGCGTCTTTGTGACACAAATATTCTCTCTATATCTAGCTATCTCTTGCAATAATACATGGATAGTCTAAATTCGAATCAAGCAAAGGACCACACTTCTCTTGATTCTCTCTTAGAAAACTGAGCTCCAATTACAAAAAGCGAATCCACTCTCAAACATAATATATGAACATAGGGTGAAATCTTCCACACAAATGTTTGTTGCGTACATGCATGTCAATGATATGGATGTAGTACTACTCGTACATCCACGCTGGCCCAACTCACACAAATTACATCAAAACCCTTCTCAAAATATGGTGTAGATGTGATGTTTATTGTATTACTCCTAGTAGCCAGCCCCCGACACGTTCCAACATATTGTGCTACTTTAGATTCTATTTTCTCGGTCAGACGATGTGTAAGTGTAACCACGAAAAGGTCAACCCCCGACCCCCATTGGTACTGTAGCTCCAAAGCTCCCATGCGAACACAACACCCATCAGAGCACGCAGCCGTTGCCGAAGTGGACGGTGCCGCGGCCTGGGAAGACGACGGAGTCTCCGACCTCGCCGAGGTGGAGCACGCCCTCACAGGCAACGCGTCCACACGGAGGACAATGTGATCCAGCGGCTCGCCCTCGTCGGCCACGAGGGGGAGCGCGTGCTCCAGCAGCATGCCCTGGTCGGTCACGAGGAGGTGCATCGCGTCCTCGCCGCTCACAAGGTGGACGAGCACGTTCTCCAATAGCATGCCCATGAGCATCGTATCCTCGCCGCTCTCGACGTGGACGAGCACGTGCTCCGGCAGCACGCCCGCAAACATCGCATCCTCGCCACTCAGGCGCACAAGCGTGTTCTCCAACAGCACGGCCGTGAGCATGGCATCCTCACAGCTCACGCGGTGGATGAGCGTGTGCTCTAGACAACACCCCAGGAGTCGGGACGCGAGCACCACGCCCCCGGTGACGAGGAGTACTTCATGGTGGCCATCGCGTTTCAGGAAAATGCCGTGACTCCGCCGCGCCAGGGAGGAGCGCGAGCTCCAGTGGGCGCTCGAGGAGTCCCGTGCCGATATGTAGGTGGCGGCCGACGTGCAAGATTATCCTTCGAGCTCTCCTCCTCCTACGACAACTCCTCCAGCGCGCCCATCCTACATCCTCTGCCTCGACTCCGACGGACCTTTGGAGTTTAGTTGTATGGAACATGAATATTTGTATTAATCATGCGATTACTTAAAAAGAATGTCATTTCTAACAAAATGTGAAGGATTAAGACTAATGCAAAAAACAACCTATGACTAACAGGCATGAATAGATGATGTGGCAGCATTGCATGCTGGAGAGTAACGCAATATATTGCAATTTATGGATTGCATGCATGCCTAGCTTATGTGGCATGGTTACATGGCTAGGAAAGAAAATAGATATTGCGTTGTATAGATATTTAGGAATAGAAGATACTATCCACATGCATAGTTGCTCTCGAGCATATAAAGATCTTTAGAGTGCACTCCAATATTTTTTCCAGAGGCTTAGGTGCACCGCATGCCGTGCCATGTTCCAAAATGTTAGAAAAAAATAAGAAACTAATCTTGAGTTTGGCACGAGTGGGAAAATATCTGGTGCTACCGCACCTTATATGCTAGAGTGATATGGACGCACCAGGGCCATTAGTTCCGTGATCCAACGGACAAAATCTCAGGATGTGGACTAAAGCGCCATTTCGAAAATGTTTGGGAGTTTTCTGCAAAACTCGCACTGACCGATGCTGGCCACTCGATCCACGATCCAATGGCTCAAAATCTTGTATCAAGGTAGCATTTAAAGGTGTGGTAGACGAGCACGGTGGGGTGCAGCTCTCGGCGCATGCGGCGGGGGGTGGTGGGGCCATGAGGGGGTGAGGCACACGTCGGGGGACGTGGTGTCGTGGGTTCGAGCGGCGTCGTGGGAATCACGTGTGGCAGTGGTGGAAACATGATGGTCGTCGTAGTTCAGCGTCCATGGACAAGCTGTCATGTCGTCCGACACATGCATTGCATACTGATCATTGCAAGGACTAGGAGAGAAAACTAGGCGGATAAATACTTCATTATATTCAAGCGGACCTACGCTGCTACATTTGTTCGAAAGACATGCACACCAGCGAAATAGTTCATCTATCCATATATACAAAGAGGAAATATTTTTTTAAGGAACAAAAGAGGAAATAGTTCATCCATCTATAGTGCCCTGCTGCTTCTTCTTCTTCTTCTTATTCTTCTTCTTCTTCTTCTTCTTCTTCTTCTTGTTCTCATTTTCTGTGGGGGAAGGCTTCGCTACAAGCTCCTTCGACCTTGCAGCTATCTCAAAACTCACACGGGCATCGAGGGCTGCATACTTTATCCGCTCGTAGGTCAATGGATAAATCTCCCATCCAGACGTCCTTAATTCCAGCGTCTCATCGCCCTTGTCAAGCTTTGTCCCGAGTACATAATTTGCTACGTCGAATAAGGATGGTGTTTGTTTGTTACAACCCTCTACAGGAATTTTGGATTGTAGGTTGGCGGTCTTTTTCACATCAAGGTTGTACGGCGCCAGCTTTTTTTTGTCCCCTTCGATGGCTGCTCCACAGAAGAATATGTCCTCCCGAGACAAGAAATCGTGGAGCTCACCTGGTATGGAGGGCGCGTGCATGATGTGATACACCAAAACATCATCTCTGAGGCACAGCTGAAGGACGGCGGCGTGTTGAATCTCCCCAGTGACACGCGTGGTGTACTGTGCGTCGAGACCAACGATTTTCATCTCCACATTTTCGAGGGAGTTGGATACATTGTTGATCCACTCCCGAACAACCCTTGCGTGGTCGGTGACAGTGGTGGCTATCCTCAACGAGCCTTCGCTGATCACATGTTTGACGCTAAAAACCTTCATACGGATCTCTTTCTCCATTTGGAACCGCCGGACCGGAGGGCTATGGTTTGGAGTATTAGGATTAGGTGGCTAAACAGAGTGGAAGTAGATGGTGGTTAAACAGAGTGGAAGAAGATGATTATTTAAAGGGGTTTCAGAGGTATGTGAAGAGGTTAAAATAGTGTGAATCTAGTGGGGTTTGAATGCAAACGAAGGAGAGGTGAAGAAGCCGAGGAAAATTGGTTCCCGATGGAGAATTAATGGAGAAGTGGCATGCAGGCAGTTAATTAGACGGCTAGGTAGACCGGCCTGCAAAACGAAAAGCCTATGCGAGTAGGTGCCGGTTCGTATGGATATTGGCGCGTGCCTGCGACACACAACTTCTGCGTTCGAATACCCGCAGAGCTAACCATTTTGTTTCAGTTTTTTTCTTCCCATATTGTTGTTCTACTCCACGTACATGTATCGGTTTGGCATTTCCCGTTACACTTTGCTCTAATTCCTAAGACATTTTTTTGGGGGGACAATAGACAGTTCATGTGGGTTATCAGAGAACATGGCACAAAGTTCGAGATCCCAAGCCTTCTTCTGGTGGTTTCTCGACGATTATGCGTGTGTGCTACGTATTTGTGTAACCTTTTCTGATTAAGGAATATGCGGTTATACTCAAAAAATAAAAAAAGGCCTTCTTCGCGCTTCCGCATGCACGAGAATTTTGGTCTGCTCGCAATATGGATGCTACCTGGAGGATGAAGTGAACCCAGAGGCATGCTAGAACAACCTCTTTCCGATATACTACTACTCCTATGTTACTAGTACTAGTAGTAATACAGGTGTAGTACTTGTTGGTCAAATTATTATTCATCTGGTCCTCACAGTGAAGTGACAAGACCCTGCGCCCGAGGTGACCCTAGTCCAGGCGGCGTGTTCGGGTTACCAAAGTCAGCCTCACCCTGTGCAGTCACTGTCACCGCCACTGTATAGCATGCATGCCTCGCCTCGTCTCCCTCTCCCCTAGCACCACTCCATCTCCATCTCGCTGGAGATCCTGAGGTCACTCTTCTTCATCTCACAGTGCCCCCGCGTACCCTCTCGCCTCGCTCGCCTCCCCCAGTACCACTCTTCTACTCGCTAGCCGCTCCAGCATCGGGAGCCTTCTCCCCCGTAAATCAGGCCTCAAAAAACCCCACCTTCCAAACTCCACCATGGCCGAGCCCGAACCGCACAGCATCCGTATGAGCTGCGGCTGGAGCGATCTCCCCATGGACATCCTCCACCTCTGTTGTTCGCGTATGGATATGTCCAGCGCCGTGCGGCTGGCTGCATGCTCGAGGGACCTACACTCGGCCATCGTCGAAGCGAGGCCTGAGATTTTCCAGACACCCTGCTTGCTGCTATCTGATGTTGCGGGATGGCGTGCTGACCACTATGCTCACCACGATACGGTGGCGCATATCATGCCCCTCGACTTCGATCCGACCACCATCACCCAAAACTTCTTGTTAGGCATGTACTGGGTTGGCATGAACTCCCACTGGATGGCTGCCGTCGGAGAATACCGGAAGAAGTGGGTGCTCGTGAACATCTACACCTCCCATGAGATTATCCTTCCTCCCTTGGGTCATATAGGGATTTGCCATCGCGGCCCACTTCTTGTAGATTACCAAGTCAGCTGGACGGACCTTGTTTTGCTGAAGGTTGTAATCTGCCAAGTGCCCATGGCATATGGGAATTACACAGACTTCAAGCTAATTGCCTTGTTCGACCGCGGAGTCGCCTATCTTTGCGGTGGTGCTGACTGTAGGTGGACACTACTCCCCTCGAAGAGATGCATCGATGGTGATCCACAGTTCTGTGATGCTATTGAACACAATGGCAACATCTACGCGACCGACAATGCAGATGGCACCACATGTTGCTGGGACGCCTCGTGTAAGTTGTTTTTGTCTAATTTTAATGATAACGCCATTACATTGTTTGAAATTTTGTGATGATTGGCATATCCCTGTTACAGCAAAATTTGAGTAGAACTATGGCAATGTATTAGAGATGCCGTAAATTAGTTTCCTCATTTTCATGATGTAGAAACATGCATAACACTGTTGGTTTCATCTAACCATACATTAGTAGGGAAGTAAAAGTGCATATGGAAAACTCTATACTTGGAAGTAGTGAAATCCTGTCATGCTTACCATGTCTACATGCCTATATTCGCCCATCAACAATCAATGGCTAGAATATTAACCTCACAAAAAATTTGCACACAGAACATGAGGAGAAATGCTACATACACGGGCTGCTTTTTACGGAATCAACGGAGAGGCTGAGCTGGGATTTTCTTATTGGGTAGAAATCAGGTGAAGGGCCGACCCCAACTGAAAATCAGGGGGGATGAGATTAGTTATAAAGCAGGTCCCGTAAAACCTCCGTAGTTGGCCCGTGCGTCTAGAATTATCGAAACATGAGTATATAACAATGCATGGTGTGTTAGTTTCCTCTGAAGAATTTATTTGTGAGAACAAAACATTTCTACATAACATGCATGGCTATATTAGTTTCCTCTGAAGAATCGACTGCGAGATAACATGAGTATAACCATAACCATGCATGGTACTACTATATTTTCGACCCCAGTATACATTTCCCTCTATTTTCCTCTCAGTTCCAACAGGGACAGATCAATGTTGTTTCTTACATTATCTTGCTCATACTCTGAACATTGCTGATCTTACATTAACAATGTCTGTCCTTTTTGTCTCCTTTCTGATATGTTGTAGTGTCCATACGGCTCCTGCCCTTTGTAATCACACCACCTTTGCCGAAAACAGGGAAGCACAACTAGTTCCTCGCTCGATCAGACGACGGCAAAAGACTGATGTTCATTGGCACGCATCAGCCAGCAAGTTTATATTGCAAAAACCCCACTGTGTACAAGCAGCGTGAAATACGTGAGTATCTGGAGAATGTATGTTACATCTATGAGCAGGATACCAGCTTGTTGGGGCCTTTTGGATTTTTGAGTTGGAGGCGGGTAAACAACCTTGGTTCACACTCTCTGTTTCTCGGACTCAATTATTCGATTAACCAGGAGATGACCTTGAAGGATCCTGAAGGCAGAGAGGCTCCGTTTGCTAGGGAAAACTATGTGTACACGGTGAACCGGTCTACGGGATCAGCCGCCCCTGATTGTCAATGATACAGCATGCAGCCAAAAGAAGGTGAGAATGCAAAAAGCATCTAGATTAACTTTGATCCTTGGATGTCTCAACTCCGAAAGCCAGTGACATGGTTCAAGCCTTGAGGTTGGTAGGTAATGGGGCAGTTGCGTCGAAAGGGTGGAGTCATGGTGTCTACGAATCACTGGTGGCTGAAGGGGAGCTGCAAATTATTATGGCGCTGGATCATCCCTCTTCGAATGACTTGCTGTATTAGCTGCTTGTTCTGGATGGGTGATGTTCTCTTTTGTTATGCAGACTCCTTGTAATTTTGTCATCCTTGTCTATGTCACTCTTACTATGTACTAGTTCGCTCTGTTTAGAACTTTGTGATTTGTGTGTGGATCACGAGAGTCTGAGCGCTTCAGATGGGTGTGTTTTGGTGGTTTAGCAAGACTTGTGAACTTTCATGTCTTGCTGTTTATGTCAGTAGTAGACGCTAGTTAGTGTTTGCATGTTGTATATATCGTTGTTTGCATGTTGTATATATCGTTGTTTCGAACTATTTTTTCTTTCAAACTGCTGATGTGCTAAATGGGGGCATCACCATTCTCCAGTGTTCAGTGTATATATATCCTTTTTTCAAGTTATAATTTGAGCTCAGTGACTTTTTGGTGATGTACACTTATTTGGGCCATGTGAGGTGTCATTGAATATGGGCCGAGTAGTAATGCAATGCCAAACAAGCCAATTATGAACTATGATGGCAGGCGCTCAAAAAAAAGAAATATTAGTCCGACATGTGGGCGCCACCGGTGTTTTTGTGTGGTTGCGCGGCAAGAGCATACTGGCGCGCCTTCGAAATTCATGCTACCTTTTCATCCTGAATCCCCCGCCCCTCCCCCACCTCTGGAATCTCAATTCCTACCCCTGTTCCCCCAAATCCGCTTCCTCTACTCCCTGTACTCAAGCTATCATGTCGCCGGTCAACGCGGATCTCCCAGCCGGAGATCCTGAGGTCCGTACTGCCTTCGGGCGCTGGTGGCATGGTGGCGCTTGACGACCAGTTTGCCGACAAAGTGTTGATGGTAACCATCAACGACGACCGGCTTCCCGTCTCGCCGGACGACCTGGTCAAAGCTCTTGGCATTGCGCACGGCATCCAAATAAGTTACTTGCTCGTCGAAGTCTGTCCGCCACCGGCTGATTTTTTTGTCAGGTTCCGGACAACTTTCGACTGCAGTCGTGTGTTCGAATCTTTCCGGCGTTTGTTCTGCGATGGCGCGCTGGTGAGCTTCGATCGGTGGCACCCAGGATGGGGCTCGGTGCCCTCTGAGCTTGAGTTTTTAACAAAGCTTACCTTCCACGGTATGCCTCGAAGGGCTTGGAACAACGAGTCCATGAATGAGATTATCAACGACCTAGGAGGTGAGCTCTTAAGTACGTTTGTTCCACCAGACAGCTGGGCTCTGACGGTTATGGCATGGATGAAGAAGCCATCCACCATACCGAAGGTGATTGGTATTGAGATACCGGTGCAGGAACCGGGGTTATACTATTCGTTGCCACCAAGGCCGCCGCGGACCACGTTACGTATGTACCTGTATCGAGTCTTCGTGCATGTCGAAGAAGTGGTCAATCCTTCAATCGAAGTCCTGCCGCCGCCGCTGGTGCCGGGGTCCTGCTACTTGTGAGCTACGTTGGGATTTCCCCGAAGAGGAGGGGATGATGCAGTACAGTAGAGATAAGTATTTCCCTCATTTATGAAACCAAGGTTATCAATCCAGTAGGAGAATCACGCAACAACTCGTTAGCAGTACCTGCACACAAAACAACAAATCCTTGCACCAAACGCAAACAAGGGGTTGTCAATCCCTCGGCGGTTAATTGCAAGATTTAATTGTATGGTGATAGATAGATTGATTGAACAAAAATACAAAATAAAATAAATAAAGTAAAAGTGCAGCAAGGTATTTTTATGATTTTTAATATATGATTTGGATAGACCCGGGGGCCATAGTTTTCACTAGAGGCTTCTCTCATGAAAATAGCATACAGTGGGTGAACAAATTACTGTTGGGCAATTGATAGAAAATCAAATAATCATGACGATATCCAAGGCAATGATCATGTATATAGGCATCACGTCCGAGACAAGTAGACCGACTCCTGCCTGCATTTACTACTATTACTCCACACATCGACCGCTATCCAGCATGCATCTAGTGTATTAAGTCCATAAAGAACGGAGTAACGCCTTAAGCAAGATGACATGATGTAGACAAAGTAAACTCACGCATGAATAAACCCCATCTTTTTACCCTTAATAGCAGCAATACATACGTGCCATGTCCCTTTCTGTCACTGGGATTGAGCACCGCAAGATCGAACCCATTATAATGCACCTCTCCCATTGCAAGATAAATCAATCTAGTTGGCCAAACCAAATCAATAGATCGGAGAGAAATATGAAGCTATAATAATGATGCATCAACGAGTTCAGAGAAGATTCAAATAATATTCATGGATAATCTAATCGTAAACTCACAATTCATCGGATCCCAACAAACACACCGCAAAAAGTGATTACATCAGATAGAACTCCAAGAACATCGAGGAGAACATTGTATTGAAGATCAAAAAGAGAGAAGAAGCCATCTAGCTACTAACTGTGGACCCGAAGGTCTGTGGTAAACTACTCATGCATTATCGGAATAGCAGCAAGGATGATGTAGAGCCCCTCCGTGATCGATTCCCCTTCCGGCGGAGTACCGGAAAAGGCCTCCAGATGGGATCTCTCGAGAACAGAAGCTTGCAGCGGCGGAAAAAGTATTTCGTGGACTCCTTTGCTGGTTTCCCGTATTTTGAGAATTTATAGTGGTGGAATTAGGTCAAAAGGGGCAGAGGTGGGCCCACGAGGCACCAGGGCGCGCCTGCCCCCCCCAGGCGCACCCTGGTGGCTCGTGGCCACCTCCTCTGGCTTCTAGCCTCCTCCCAAAGCTTCAAGTCTCTCTTATGTCTAGAAAAAATCTCCAAAAAGTTTCGTGGCATTTGGACTTTATTTGGTAATGATATTCTGGAAAACTAAAAACAGGCAAAAAACAGCAACTGGCACTGGGCCCTAAGTTAATAGGTTAGTCCCAAAAAATGATATATAATTGCTATAAATGTATATAAAAACATCCAAGATTGATACTATAATAGCATGGAACAATAAAAAATTATAGATACATTGGAGACGTATCAAGCATCCCCATGCTTAATTCCTGCTTGTCCTCGAGTAGGTAAATGATAAAAACAGAATTTTTGATGTGGAATGCTACCTATCATATTCATCATATACTCTTTTCTTTATAGCTTGGACATTTGGACTTGAATGATTCAAAGCAATATTCTATAGTTTGACATGAAGATATAAATGCTCAAGCATACTAACAAGCAACCATGTCTTTCAAAATATCAACGCTAAAGAAAGTTATCCCTAGCCCATTATGCTCAATCATTGATCCATTCATGAAACACACTCAATATTAGCTATACACAATGCACAAGTATGACAATAGTGCTCTCTAGTTGGTGCTTTATAAGAGAAGATGGAGACTCAAAATAAAAATAAAAATTGCATAAAAGTAAATAGATAGGCCCTTCGCAGAGGGAAGCATAGATTTGCAAATGTGCCAGAGCTCAAAGCTAAAATTAGAGAGATAAAATTATTTTGAGAGGCATGCTTTTCCTGTCAACGAAAATGACCGAGAATTCCCAATATTTTCCATGCTAGACACATCATAGGTGGTTCCCAAACAGAAAATAAAGTTTATTTCCTTTCCACCATTCTTTCACAATCCATGGCTAGCCGTATCCACGGGTGCCCTCTATACCAACACTTTCCAAGGAATTTTGTTATTATTATTTTTGATTCGTTGTGGGACTGGGCATCCCTATTACCAGCCACTCTCTCGTGCAATGACAAGTGAATAAACACTCATCGTGAGAATAACACACCTAGCATGGAAAATATTGGCCACCCCCTGCCGCTTCATGAGCGGTACGGGCACACAAAACGGAAAATTATTTTGAAAATTAGAGTTGGCACATGCAAATTTACTTGGAACGGCATGGAAATACCGCATATAGGTAGGTACGGTGGACTCATTTGGCACAACTTGGGTTTAAGGAGTTTGGATGCACAAGCAGTATTCCCGCTTAGTACAAATGAAGGCTAGCAAATAGATTGAGAAGCAACCAACCAAAAAGTGAAAATGGTCATAAACATGCATTGAACATATCTAACACCGAATAATGCACCATAAGTAGGATATAACTTCGTTGCATAACTATTGACTTAATGTGCATGCATAGGGAATCACAAACCTTAACACTAACATTCTTACTAAATCACAATTACTCACTAACATGACTCACATATTATCATCTCCAAATCGCAAAACTATTGCAAGGAATCACACTTATCATATCCAATGATCTATATGAAAGTTTTTATTATATCCCTCTTGAATATTCATCACTTTGGGACCAAATTCATATCTTGTGCAAATTACCATTACATTATCAACTCTCAAAAAGATATAAGTGAAGCATGAGAGTGCAAATATTTCTTCAAAATTTTATCTTATCATCTCTCAAAAAGATATAAGTAAAGCATGAGAGTTCAAATATTTCTTCAAAATATAGCCACCGCCGTGCTCAAAAAGATTTAAGTGAAGCACTAGAGCAACTGCCTAGCTCAAAATTTTTAAGTGAAGCACATAGAGTATTCTAACAAATTATGATGAACATGTGGCTCTCTCAAATTGGTGTGTCCAGCAAAGATGATTGTGACAAACTAAAAAGCAAACAAAGCAAAGACTCATATAATACACGACGCTCCAAGTAAAACACATATCATGCGATGAATAAAAATATAGCTCCAAGTAAAATTATCGATAGTTGGTAGAAGAAAGAGGGGATGCCTTCCGGGGCATCCCCAAGCTTAAACGCGTGAGTCTTCCTTGAATATTACCTTGGGGTGCCTTGGGCATCCCCAAGCTTAGGCTCTTGCCACTCCTTATTCCTTCATCTATCGTGATCTCACCCAAAACTTGAAAACTTCAATCACACAAAACTCAACAAAACCATCGTGAGATCCGTTAGTATAACAAATAAATCCTTAACTCTAAGTACTGTAGTAAATTGATTCATATTTCATATTGGCATAATGCTACTGTACTCCAACTTCTCCATGACTTATACCCCCCGATACAATCCATAGATTCATCAAAGTAAGCAAACTATGCAACAAAAACAGAATCTGTCTAGAACAGAATAGTCTGTAAAGATCTATTTAAAAGCTATACTTCTGTAACTCCAAAAATATTGAAAAATTAGGAAAACATGGGCAATTCATATACAACTGCGTAAAAATTTCAGATTTTTCTGATGCTTCAGTACAGAACTAAAATTCCAGCACTGGACGCAAAAATTTCTGTTTTCCAAACAGAATCAATTATACTATCTTCCAAATCATCCCAAAGGCATTACTTGGCACAAACACTAATTAAAACATAAAAACACAATCATAACAGTAGCATAATTGTGAAAACACACAAGAATTTAATTTATTCATTGGGTTGTCTCCCAACAAGCTCTTTCTTTATAGCCATTAAGATAGGCTTGAGATTTCAATGATGCTCTCATGAAAGATAATAAATGAAACACAAGAGAGTATCATGTAGCATGTGAAAAACACATTTAAGTCTAACATACTTCCTATTCATAGGCATTTTATAGGCAAACAAATTATCTAGATAAGCAAAACCTAGCATATGCAAGGAAGAGGAAAGAAACAATAACAATCTCAACATGAAGAGAGGTAATTTAGTAACATGAAAATTTCTACAACCATATTTTCCTCTCTCATAATAATTACATGTAGGATAATATTCAAATTCAACGATATAGCTATCATAAACAATATTCTCTTTATGATCCACATGCATAATTTTTTTATAATCTTCCAAAATAGTGGAATTATCATCAACGAAAGTCATGACCTCTCCAAACCCACTTTTATCAAAAATTTCATAAGATTGAACATTCTCCAAATATGTGGGATTATTTTTACCTAGAGTTGACACTCTTCCAAACCCACTTTCAATATTATTGCAAGCATTATTATCAATATCATATTCATCATGATGCTTAAATAAATTTTCAAGATCATAAAAAGCATTATCACCCCAATCATGATCATTGCAATAAGTAGTAGACATAACAAAATTATCATCCCCAAGCTTGTAGCTTTGCATATCATTAGCACAATAGACATTAGTAGAATTTGTAATAGCATCATTGCAATCATGCTTTTCATTCAAGGAGCTATCAAGTATGGGAACAATAGCAATAATTTCATTTTTAACATAAGGAACTATAGCAAGTTCATTTTCATAAGCAAAATTAATATTGGCATCATGGCCACAAGAATAGCAAGCATCACGTTCATCAAGAGGGGATATTTCAACGGAATCATAATTATCTATAGATTCATGCATATCATTATTCTCTTCCAAAGCAGCAGACATTCTCTCAATAAATTCTTTAACATAGGCATTAAAAGCATAGTTTTCATAGCAATATTTAAGTATGTCGAAATTTTCAGATTTGTAGAGAGTAACATCATACTTTTCAATCAAAGAAGCAACTTCATAAGCACCCTTAAAAGCAACAAATTCTTCAATTTGTTCAATATCATAGTAACTATAAACACCCTTGGCATAAGAAGATAAGATTTCATTATCATTAAACTCACATAGGTAGGGAAGGTGTTTTTTAGGGTTCTTAGAGCAACAAGTAAAATCATAAATTTCACATAGATTCCAAGCATAGCATAGCAAACAATTTATTTAACGCCATAAGAGTCTCCCTTTTTCAGACAAACGGTGACGCACAAAATGAGCATGCTCCTTTAAAGATTTTCCCTCAACTAAACTAGTTGGGGTTTCAGCACGAGCACAAATGGATCAAAGATGATCCAAGTAGAAAACTTTAAGTGGATCCATAGTATCTTATATTTTTGCTTTTAGTTTCTGTTCTTGTGTGTTCGACATGAAGGCAATAAAAGTAAGCAAGCAAGTAAAAATATTTTTATGTTTTTGCGATAAAAAAATTTAGAAGTGGGGGAGATGAAAACAAGAGGCAAAGGAAAATAAAATAAATGCAAGGAGATGTAAGTTTTATGCGTAGATACTTGATAGATGTTGATGATGTCTCCCCGGCAACGGCGCTAGAAATTCTTCCTGCTACTTGTGAACTGCGTTGGAATTTCCCCGAAGAGGAGGGGATGATGCAATACAGTAGAGATAAGTATTTCCCTCAGTTATGAAACCAAGGTTATCAATCCAGTAGGAGAATCACACAACAACTCATTAGCAGTACCTGCACACAAAACAACAAATCCTTGCACCCAACGCAAACAAGGGGTTGTCAATCCCTCGACGGTTAATTGCCAGATTAAATTGTATGGTGATAGATAAATATATCAAACAAAAATACAAAATAAAATAAATAAAGTAAAAGTGCAGCAAGGTATTTTTATGATTTTTAATATATGATTTGGATAGACCCGGGGGTCATAGTTTTCACTAGAGGCTTCTCTCATGAAAATAGCATACGGTGGGTGAACAAATTACTGTTCGGCAATTGATAGAAAAGAAAATAATCTTGACGATATCCAAGACAATGATCATGTATATAGGCATCACGTCCGAGACAAGTAGACCGACTCCTGCCTGCATCTACTACTATTATTCCACACATCGACCGCTATCCAGCATGCATCTAGTGTATTAAGTCCATAAAGAACGGAGTAACGCCTTAAGCAAGATGACATGATGTAGACAAAGTAAACTCACGCATGAATAAACCCCATATTTTTACCCTTAATAGCAACAATACATACGTGTCATGTCCCTTTCTATCACTGGGATTGAGCACCGGAAGATCGAACCCATTACAAAGCACCTCTCCCATTGCAAGATAAATCAATCTAGTTGGCCCAACCAAATCAATAGATCGGAGAGAAATATGAAGCTATAATAATTATGTCCAGAAAAAAATCTCCAAAAAGTTTCGTGGCATTTAGACTTCATTTGGTACTGATATTCTGGAAAACCAAAAACAGGCAAAAAACAGCAACTGGCACTGGGCACTAAGTTAATAGGTTAGTCCCAAAAAATGATATGTAATTGCTGTAAATGTATATAAAAACATCCAAGATTGATAGTCTAATAGCATGGAACAATCAAAAATTATAGATACGTTGGAGACATATCAGGTTCGTCGACGACGTCCATTACAGGAGTCAACGTCAGACTTTCCCCGTGTTGCTTGGAATGATGCATGGCACAGGGCCTACTCCATCGCGCGGTGGAGGCCACTTCTTCTTTGGGAGAAGAGGCCGGGCTGGCTCCCTGGATGTGCTCTAATTTGAGGTAACAACTGAATCTTCTCAGATAGAGTACTACTTATATCCGAGCTATAGGTGTCAAGCTCTGATGTGCCAATACATTTGATTACGAGCTGTTCTATTTTTGTACCTGATTTTTTTTCGGAATGGGTGTACGTGAACTTAATGGGCTAGCAGAACTTATTGTGTTTGTCTATCTGTTTTCTTTGCACTGCATTCAAGATATTTCCAAGTCATTGATCGAGACGATGAACGGTGATGTACAAGTTTGTTGGTTTCAAGATAACCCTACCCGTAGCGATCCATTGCTTCCACTCCTATTGTGCTGCCCGCGTGAAATTTTTTTATGCAAGCTCAACGTGCTATGATGTTGTATATCATTGTGTCAACTATATAAGTTTGTACCGAGCATCAGCAATGCATATGGCTGAAAGATGTATGCACGAGCATCGACCAATCGGTTTCTCTCTCTCTCCCGCTAACAAGTGGGACCCGCTGCATTATTTCTTCGCTTGTGACAGCTTTTAATTAGGTTTCACTTGACTCCACCTTTTTCTTAACTTATAATTTGAGTTCAGCGACTTTAAAAAAATGTACAAAAGACTTGTTTGGGCCATTTCAGGCGTCGTTGAATATGGGAGTACCTACATAAAGTTGTACTATACTACACAGGCCTTGTTCGTTGAACATCATCAATGCAACTGGGCCGAAAGACACGTGCCAGCCCAGGTTTTTTTTTTGACCTAAAATAAGGGCAGCCAAGCCTATGTTTTTTTTATAAAAAAAATGCACAACTCATTTCTATTCTTATACAAGAATGCCAAGCCCAACTTAAAGTTTTTCAATAAAATTCCTAGCTCAGAATTAATTTTTTATAGGAAATGCTCTGTTCAGACCAACATTGTTTTTCACCCATCCCAGAAAATGAGTCTATTTCTACTTTTTTTTAATAATTGGGTCTATTTCTACTAAAAACAAATGGGTTGTAAACTAACAGATATAATAAATTGGCTGCATGTCCGCAATTTTTTGTTACCCAGCCCAGTAAATAGGTGTATTCGAACAAATAATCAAATGGGCTGTAAATTCTCAGAAATAGGAAATAGGTATTTTTTTTCACCCACACCAGGGAACAAATGTATTGGAAAACAAAATGAAATGGGCTGTAAAAACTAAATAAATGGGCGATGACAGCCTCACACCGCAGCCGAACCAGTCAACCCTCGTACTCCCCTCCGCGTGGGCATCCACTACCGTGTCTTCTCTGGCTCTGCGTAGTTCCCTTCCTAGGACTCGCCGTCGTCCACCGCCTTGGTGCTCTCGGCGCGGCATGGTCAATGTGGTGAATGAACGACAGCCATCGGAAGAGGACTGTACGCGGTGAGGCTGACAGCTGGACCCACCGGCTACATCTTCGCACGCAAGTAAGTGCCTCCTTATTACGCGCAAAAAAATGATTCCTCCCCCTGACAGCTGGGACCCAGCAGCTATATCTTCGCACGCAAGGAAGTGCCTCCTTATCCTCCTTGACAGCTGGGACCCTCCCGGTCGAAGCGTACGTAGCGTTGTCTGTCTGGTCGCGAATGTGTACGTACATACTGGTCGATCGGTCTCTCTGCAACGATGAACCGTGGGTGTAAGGAGCGGCACGTGTCGTAGTAGATCCCCCGACGTAGCAGTTCAGACAACCCCGTCTAAATTGTGTACACGTACATACAACCACATGACAAAAAATACGGGCACGTACGTACATACAGGTGGGGTCTCGAACGCGTACTTGCGCATACGTACGGCCAGGGCTCGTGTACATGGAGAGAGGCAACGGACGGCAGCAACGGCCTCCTGTTCATTGTCAGCCAACCGGCTGGGTCAGAACGGAGGAAACAGCGCCGTGTTCATCGGGACCCAAGCGACTGGGTCGGAACGCGTCCTGTTCATCGGGAACCAATCGGCTTGGACGGAACAGCCGTAACAAGGTCCTGTTCATCGACTCGGGGTCTGGCGTGTCGCAAAACAGAGGAAACGGCCTTCTGTTCGACCGCTTAAGGTCGAAACAGGGTCCTATTCATCGGCTGGGGATCTGGCATACCGCAAAACGGAGGAAACAGACTTCTGTTCGAGCGCCTACGGTCGAAACGTGGTCCTGTTGATAGGGAGGGCTCTGGCGTACCGCAAAACGAAGGAAACAGACATCTTCCCAACTGCCTACGGCCGAAACGGGGGTCCTGTTCATCAGGAGGGGTGTGGTGTACCGCAAAACGGGACTCCACGGTCTATTGTTTATCCACGGTCGACCTCCCTCCAGCCTCCACCAGCTACCGTTCATCCACCGTCGACTTCCTCCAGCCTCCACCAGCTACTCTTCATCCAGCCTCCACGGGGTCCTGTTCATCCACCCCCAACTGGCTGGAGTGTGGCGGCCTCCTCGGGGTCTTGTTCATCTAGCGCCAACCACCTTCACATAGCCAGGGTAGTATTCATCCACAGCCAACCCACAGACTGGGGTGGGGCGTACGAGCGGGCGGCAGCAACGGGAACTGTTCATCCACAGCCAACCAACCGGCTAGGTCAACTCACCACGTCTCGCGCAAGGGGTTCGATCGATGGGTCTGGAGTCGTTCTAGCTATGTATCGCGCGCGCGGCAGCAACGGGCACTGTTCATCGAGAGGCAACCCAACACCGGCTACGTCTCGCATGTACGGGGGGCTCGACCGGCTTCAGTTAGCAGCGAAGGAATCAGTCGGGTTCAGTTAGCGGCGAAGGAATCGCTCGGGTTCAGTTAGCAGCGAATGGATCGATTGGCTTCAGTATGTAGCTAGTGCGATCGCTCGGGTTCAGTAAGCGAACGCCTCGCTCGGGTTCAGTTAGCGAACGCCTCGCACACACGCGCGCGTACGATAGAAACGCGCAAACCACGCTGCATCGCTCGGCCCCGACCACCCACCGTAACCGGGAACTCCCCAAAATTTTCCTCGCCCTCACTTCTACCACGATTTTTTATGCCATGGACGGCCCAAAGAATGTCATGCGGGTGCCTCTCCGGCCCGTCCAGGACGAAAAGCCCATTTTCTGTCATAATTTTTTGTCATAGAAGTAGGAGCCCACCACATTTATGATGATATGTGTTTTTGTCACAATTATTGTCATAGAAGTGTCACAACCATGACAGAAAAAGTTTTCGTTCGGGCCATAATGTCACGGATGTGTCTTTTTTTTGTAGTGTCTGCTTCTCAAGATGCAGATACGCATTTACATTACTGAATTGTGCAACATGACACGCATAAAGGATTATGACCCAGATGCTCTTAAACTTCGCTTATTTCCTTTCTCTTTGAGAGGAAAAGCTAAGGAATGGCTTTTGGCTTTGCCTAAAGGCAGTATTACTTCTTGGGCTGCTTGTTGCAGTAAATTTTTTATCTAAGTTTTGTCCACCTACAAAAATTATGCAATTACATTCTCAGATTACAGGTTTCAAGCAAGAGGAACGTGAGCCACTAGCGCTTGCATGGGATAGAATGAAAGAAGCTATACGAAACTGCCCCAATCATGGAATGGAGGAGTGGTTAATCCTTCATATGTTTTATAATGGCTTGAATCACATGTCAAAAACTATGCTTGATACAGCTGCAGGAGGAACAATCATGGGAATGCCCATGGAAGATGTCAAGAAGATACTAGATGATATGCAAGAGAACCATGCCCAATGGCATGTTGAGAGAACCACCACCAAGAGGGTGAATGTCATAGAAGAAAATAGCTCAGAGTTGACAACAAAGCTAGAAGAACTTATCTCTTTGAGGAAAGGTAAAGAAGAGGTAAATGTCAATGCCATCACTAATGAAGATAGTAGTGATCTGAATTTTATTTCTCGTAATAGCTATAATCCCAATTGGAAAAATAATGGAGATGCTCCTAAACTTCCTTATCCTAATAATGGAGGAGCATCCAATAATTTTAATGGAGCTAATGGTTGGAATAGAAATACTCTTGAAGAAACTCTTAAAAGTTTTATTGCTAGCCAGACTGAGCAGAATGAAAACTTCAAGGATATCTTGAAGAATCATGATAACTTACTTGGTCAATTGACCGGTAAGGTTGTTGGACTAACAAATGATGTGCAAATACTTGAAGCTAGATCCAAGAATATGGAGGCACAAGTGGTAAAGATAGCAGAGAGCCAAACCTTGATTTTGGCCAAGTTTGCAGGTAAACCAGAGCCTAACCCAGTTGAAGAAGTTAAGATGGTGAGAAGCAACGAAGAGTAAGCTAAGGTACTTGACACAAGCCATGTGCCAGAGTACAATTATACTATTGCAGATTTTGTCAAGATGATATCCATGAAGTATCCACTACCGGAGGTAACTAACGATGAGGCATATAATGTCTTTGTTGAACAAGTTGCAGCCAAGGTACGTGAACTTGATGATGAAAGAAAAAAGTTATTCAGTAAGTTACCAGCTAAGCAAGAAGATGCTTTTGAACCTACTATAGAGACTGAGATAGGATTTAATAAGTTCAGTGCTTTATGTGATCTAGGGGCAAGTGTTTCCACTATCCCCAAATCTATTTATGATAGTCTCAATCTTGGTCCTTATGCTAATACTGAGATTATATTGAATATGGCTAACTCTACTTTTACTCAGGTATTAGGCATTAAGCATGGAGTTATAGTTCAAATAAATGCTTGCCCTGTCATGATTGATCTTGTTATAGTAGATATGCCTGAAGATCCAATTGCTCCTATAATTCTCGGTAGACCTTTTCTAAGGACCATCAAAGCTGTGATAAATGTGTTTGAGGGAATTGTTCGTTTTGATTTACCATCTAAAGATCCCTTTATAAGGCATTTCCCTAGGAAAAAGAAATTGAAGACCTAGACAGGAGGTGGCATCATTTTGAATGCCGGAAGCTATGATCTCAGTGTTCTAGCACCACCTTGATCACCACTACGGTCGAGCTATCCGACCGAAAACAAGCGCTTTATGGGAGGCAACCCACGGTAATAAAGTAGACAAGTAAGTTTTTATTTTTGTTTTTAATAAAAGAGTGATTGAAGTTCCATATGAAGAAGTGAGTTTGGAAGTTGTTCTAATGAAGGCCTAGCCTTGTGCAAGATGATTTATCAGCTAGATTGATGTTTGAATGCTCGGAAATATGTCTATGTATTGCTATGGAACTAACACCGCAGGAAAGCGAAGAAAAATACAATTTTCGGAAGAAACAGACCAAAAGACGGCCCTTCCTACGACCGCAGCGGTCGTACGGGCGGTCGTTTGACCTGCAGGAGGTTCCAGCGCAAAACAACCAGAGGCAACAGAGAGAAGGATGGCGTATCAAGCGGGTGCACACGATCATTTTTGCGGTCATTTTAATTCTCTGCAGAAACCATCGAGAAGTCCAGGCGTTCGATGGCGTTCCAAATGGGCGCATGCACCTGTTCTGGCGGTCGTTTGACATGTTCGACCAGGAGCACAAAAAGAACAAAATAAACGACGGCGTTCAAAACGAACGCCGGTGTCCGTTTCAACGGTTGTTTCATCTGCACGCAGGCAAAGGTGAGTTAAACCGGGGTGAAGACGGAGTTCCAAATAGGTGATGGCACCCATATGAGCGATCGTTTTGCGTGCCGGCGGCTCCAATAAGCCCGAGGAAGGAGGTATTTCGCCCCCATCCCTCTCTTTTCTTCTTGTTCTTCCTCCAAACCTCTCCAAACCCTAGCAAAACTTCGCCTGATCTCTCGACTCGTTCGTTTTCAGTTTCAGTCCTTTCGTGTGATCGATCTACGATGTTTATGTGGAGGTCTTCTCGCGTACGCGGTGGTTCGAGTTCATCCACCGCACAATCACAACAAGTTTTCTCTCAGGGGATCGTCTTCACCGACCGTGGAGCAAGGAAGAAGTTCCAGAAGCTCACCAGAAGGAAGATCAAAGCAACCAAATGGGCTTGTGCGAATACTCTCGCCAAGCTAGGTATCACTCATGATTTTAATTTGCTTTGTTATAATGCCGGGTTGCATCATTTTATTTATCAGGGATGTGAGACTAATGAATGATTAACGCTTGACTTTCTTAGTACTCTCTCGCACAATGTTGGTTTAATGCCAAATGCATATGAGGAAAGGGTCACTTTCCGTCTCCTTGATCAAGAGTTTAACATCACTTTTGTTGAGTGGTGTAGCTACTTTGGCTTCCCCAACAATGATGATGATATTAGATATGTTTATGATTTCACTGACCCGCACCCAAGGCAATCCTTTTACCAGATGAGTTACCATGGCTCTAAGCAAAGATCCAGTTGCATTGAAAGTCCTGCTATACATTATTTCTACTATGTTATCACTAACTCGTTGCAGGCACGAGGAGAATTTTCTAAGGTGAATGATGAGAACATGCTAGTTCTCAGAAAAGCAGCAAACCTGGACATCGGTTATTCGCCCAACCTAGGGGCAATACTTTTGATACACCTCGTGCATCAAGCAAATCATGCACAAGGAGATATCGTGTGTGGAGGAGTGATCACCATGTTGGCCAACTGCCTTGGCCTCAACTACAATCATCTCCGCCCCATTGTCGGTAACACCCTTGTTAAAATTCGTGTTCTTACTAGCGCTGGTATGGTAGTAGTTCATAATGGCCGTCATTGCATCAAAATTCCTGGAGTGGCGTACTTGTTACCCACACCTATGCCTAACCGTTTCTCCATCGAGAAAGAACAATTGCATTATGTTGCACAGGAAGGAGATGCAGCTTTTGACCAAGAAGGGTCAGAACCTGAACAAGTAGATGAAGAAGAACTCACCACCGATCAAGAGGAGGAGCAGCCCCAACAAGACTACACCACCTACGCGGACCTCAATAACCTCCAGGGCTCTATCCATGATATGAGCAACCTCGCATCGTCCCTGAGAGGCACGGCCGCCAACATGAACATGGACTTCTCCAATTGGAGGCAGGAGTGGGCTCCTGACCAACCGCCACAATGATCTCGCCGGTTTGGGCTTGCAAGAGCCTAAGCTTGGGGGAGGCTATCACCACTTCTACATCAAGATGTGCGGTATTTGAATAAGTTGTAATGAGGTTGTACTTAAGCTCGACGAGCTTCAAAACACTCGTGTTGGTTTGTTCCAACACTTTGCTTTTTATTTTTGCCTTTGCGATTTTTCAGTTAGTTAGTTTTCAACAACCCAAAAACCAAAAAAATAGAATAAGCTTTGCTTTGCTCTTATTCTTCATTTAGCCCCTTGGAGTTAATTTGCATTTTATTTTCAGAGGAGTTGATCTATGCCAGGACAACGAGGAATGCAAGACTAAGGAAGAGAAGTGTGTAAATTCGCAACCGTGAAGGTATGTCCTACGACCCCCGTCTGTTGCACTTGGATACTTAGAGTAGATGTAGTAGTTGTATGTGTGATATGTGTAGATGGGACTAAGTCTTGATAGTTGATACAAAGGTTTTGCTCTAGTAGCTGAAATAATTTTGTAGCCTTTGTTTTCTTTAGTTTAGACAACTAAGACTTGCTGTGGGACAATTTTTGAATGAAATATTATTAACCAAGTATAACTTTGCACAAGAGAAAGTCTCTCAAGACTTGGGAGTTGAGAAATTGTAGTGGAAGTGATGTTTAACATGCTCAACCCCATGTTGTTAATTTTAATAGACTTGATAGCACTTGTGGATTAAATTGTCTAGAGGAACTTGTCGGGCCCGTTGAACCCAGGGTATCCAGGCCCGTCTGCCTTTGACCCAGGGCGCAACGCCTGGCGTGGGCCCAACAGGCCGTCTTCATCAAGCATCTCACCAAGACTCCTCATGAGGCCTTGCCCTCCTGAGGTCCCCTCCTCAGGGAGCGGGCGAGCAAGGCTCGGCATCTTCACGAACGGCCTCGCGAGGCCTCCTCCCGAAGGCGTTCAAGACGAAGGCTGTTCGGTCCGGCAGCGCAGTCTCGTGCCCATCACGTGGGTGACGCGCGCGGCGACGAGCGGCAACAGAGGCCGTGCCAGCACGCGCGGATGAAGAGAGTTTCTCCTTTCATGCTAAGGGAGCAAGGCCAGCTATCTACTCCCCAAAGCAACCCCAAAGGTTGCCCGATCAGCGAAAGAAGACCAAGACGGCGGGCGCGCAGGGCGGAGGTCATCACCGAGCCCACCGGCGCGTCATGGATCATGCTTTGGCAGGCGAAGACCACCTTTAGTCAGGATAACCTGAGCGCCTGTCCCCTTTCAAACCGCCAAGTATGGCAACCCTTCCCGCCTAAGTTTTTGAGGGGGAAGAGGACCAAGGCGGGTATAAAGGGACAGTGCTGCCGTTGTAGTGCAAACCGATTCCACCATCCCCCACCTTGTACGCGAGAACACCTTCTTGCTCACCACAATCAAAACCAAGCAGGAGTAGGGTTTTACACCGCAAGGTGGCCCGAACCTGGGTAAACCGCTGAGTCCACGGTCCGCCCCTCGCTAGCGCGCTCTCGCCGTAGCCTCACCGTAGCTTAGCCGTGGTAGGAGACGAAGAGGTAGGAACAAGCTCACCCCAGTGTTCGAAACTTTGGGTCCCCGGAGCCCGACTTCTGGCATTTGGCATGCCAGGTGGGGGTGCGCTACTGTTCTTCCGCTCTGCCCTCTATTCCACCAGCCTCATGGCCAACGCACGCCGCGAGCGTGCCGAGCGCAGGGCCGGCCGCATGGCTCAGACGGAGCCAGTGGCCCGCGGCAATCGCCACCGCCCTGACGCCGAGGCTGCTGCCGCCGCCAACCCCGCTGCCCGCGAGCAGCAGGACTCCTCGCTGCACCCCTCCGTGCAGGCGAACGGCCACACCGTCATGGCCTCCTCCCTCGCCCACCGTGGGCCGCCGAAACCGCAGGCCGCGCTGCTCATGGCGCGCGAGCTGCTCCGCTACCATCCAGCTGACGCCGGCTACGATGCCTGGATTGGTCGCATCACCGAGCTCATCAACGCAGCCGGGGACGCTCCGCCGCCTTCCCACTCGCTCCGCCCTCCGCCGTCTCGCGCTGGGGATCCGGCGCACGGCGCTCCCCCGCTGCCTCCTCTGCGCGACAAGCATGGCGGGCCCCAGCGCAACACGCGGGCACGTGACCCGTCCCGTGACGCGTCCTCGCCGGTCCGAGACGAGGCCAGCTGCCAGATCATCCGACGCGCGCCCCCTGATGCGCGAGTGCTCCTCGAGCGGCAGCGCCAGCGCCAGGACCAGGCCATTCAGGAGGTTGCGGCGGCAGGGCGTCAAAGTCGCGCTGCCCTCGCTGGCGGCGTTCCCTCGAGCTGTGTGGGCTGCCGTGCCTTCACTCGCGAGCTGCGTCGTGTGGTGTGGCCCGCGAAGTTCAAGCCTGAGCTACCTCCACGCTACGACGGCACCCCCAACCCTGCGGAGTTCCTTCAGCTCTACGCGTTGAGCGTCGAGGCGGCGAATGGCGACGACAAGTTCATGGCGAACTGGTTTCCCATGGCCCTCAAGGACGGCCCGCGCTCCTGGCTCATGAACCTCCCCGAGGCGTCCATCTCATCGTTGGCCGAGCTCTGTAGCCAGTTCATCGCCAACTTCAAGGGCACGCAGGACCGCTCCCTCACCATCAACGACCTGCGGCACGTGTGGCAGCGCCCAGACGAGACCCTCCGCAAGTACATCCAGCGCTTCAGCCCAGTGCGCAACAAGATACCACGCGCCTCCGACGCGGCCGTCATCTCTGTGTTCTGCACCGGCGTCATGGACGTCAAGATGCGCGAGAAGCTTGCCATCAACGGCGAGCTTGACTCAGTGCGTGAGCTGTTCTACCTTGCCGACAAGTGCGCCAAGGCTGAGGAAGGCCGCCTCTTCGTCCACAATGACCCCGATGCGGCGCTCGAGGCTGCCAAGGCCAAGAACAAGGACGCCAAGTGCAAGGGCCCTGCCGTGCTGGCGGCGGAGCCTGAGCAGAAGCGCGGCCGCGACCGCGACGAGCCCAGAAAAGACAGCCGGCCGCCTTGCGCCTACCACAACGTTCGCTCCCACAACACTGACGACTGCCAGGAGCTCAAGTTGCTCCGCGACGAGCGCCAGGGCCGCCGAGATGACCGCAATGGCCGCGGCGTCGGCCGCGGAGGTGGCCGCGGCGGCAACTGCTGGGACGGCCGCAATGGCAACGGCAACTTCCGCCAGGGCTGGCGTGACCAGCCTCATGAGGCCGCCTGGCGCGACCAGCCTCGTGAGGCGAATCCTCAGGCCAATGCCGCTCTCCCGCCGTTGCCGCCGCCACCCTGGAGGAACGACGTCAATCAGCCTGATGAGGGTGCTGGGGGCTACCAGGAGCCTCGCGCGGTCGCCTGCAACCTTGGTGGGGCTCAGGCCCCCGCGTCCAACCGCCACTTCAAGCAGCTCTCTCGCGAGGTGAATGCCGCCCTCCCGAGGCCTGAGGCCACGCGGCCCCTCAAGTGGTCGCAATACGCCATCACCTTCGACTCCAAGGACCACCCCAAGTCCACGGCCTCCGCAGGCGCACTCCCCATGCTGTGCACTCCCACCAACAGCAACGTCGCAGTCACCAAGACCCTCATTGACGGAGGCGCCGGCCTCAACGTGATCTCCATCGAGACCTTCGAGATGCTCCAAGTGCCCTACGACCAGCTCATGCCGACCAGACCCTTCTCTGGAGTGACCGATGGCTCCACCATCCCTCTAGGGCAAGTGCGCCTCCCCGTCACCTTCGGCACTCGCAAGAACTACCACACCGAGCTCATCGACTTCGACGTGGCACACATCGGCCTGCCTTACAACGCCATCTTGGGCTACCCAGCTCTTGCCAAGTTCATGGCGGCGACCCACCATGCCTACAATGTCCTCAAGATACCTGGCTGCAGCGGCATCATCACCGTCACCTGTGACGAGAAGGACACGATCAGCTCCCTGGAGCACGCCTACAAGGCTGCCGCCGCTGCGCATCCGGCTAACGAGGACGCGGCCGAGCCTCCTGAGGCCGCGCCCGCGAAGAAGAAGCAGCTGTTCTCTCAGGACCGCGCCGAGACGAAGAAGGTGTCGGTGGACGACAACGGCTCCGGCCCCGCCTTCACCATCGGCGCTAGCCTTCCTCCTACATTGGAAAGCGCGCTCTTTACCTTCCTTTGGGCAAACTCAGACATTTTCGCCTGGAAGGCATCTGACTTGTTCGGTGTGCCGAGGGAGGTGATCGAGCACCACTTAGCGGTGTGCCCCAATGCATGCCCCGTCAAGTAAAAAGCACGGCGCTAGGCGCCAGAGAAGCAAGATTTCATCGTCAAGGAAATTCAGAAGCTCCAGGAAGCTGGCATCATTCGCGAAGTGTGCCATCCCGAATGGCTCGCTAACCCAGTCGTCGTCCCCAAGAAAGGCGGCAAGGAGCGCATGTGCGTCGACTTCACCAGCCTCAACAAGTTCTGCCCTGAAGATCCGTTTTCGCTGCCTCGCATCGACTAGATCGTGGATTCCACCATCGAGTGCGATCTGCTATGCTTCTTAGATGCCGTCTCGGGCTATCATCAGATCAAGATGGCAGCCGAAGACGTGGAGAGGACGGCCTTCATCACCCCCTGCGGCATATATTGCTACGTCTGCATGCCCTTCGGCTTAAGGAGCGCGGGCGCCACCTTTCAACGGCTGATGCGCATCACCCCGGGGCCTCAGATGGGGAGGAACGCGGAGGCCTACGTCGACGACAACGTGGTCATGTCTCGCGAGGCTGGATCCCTCATCGCGGACCTCCAGGAAACATTTGCCAACCTGCGCAAGGTCAACCTCAAGCTCAACCCTGAGAAGTGCGTCTTCGGAGTTCCCTTCGGCAAGCTCCTTGGCTTCCTGGTCTCGCACCGCGGCATCGAGGCCAACCCCGAGAAGATCAAGGCCATCGAGAAAATGCGTCCTCCCCGGACCCTCAAGGAAATGCAGCGCTTGGCAGGATGTATGGCCTCCCTGGGGCGCTTCATCTCCAAGTTTGGCGAGCGAGCCCTGCCCTTCTTCAAGCTCCTGAAGAGGTCCGACTCTTTCAAGTGGACTCCTGAGGCAGACGCCGCCTTTGAAGGCCTCAAGAGGTACCTCACGAGCCCGCCCATCATGGTCGCGCCGCGCTCTCGCGAGCCCTTGCTCCTGTACTTGGCGGCCACCCCTCAGATGGCCAGCGCAGCACTGGTGGCGGTACGGGTGGAGTGCGTTTGTGCTAAGGAGAAGCCTTCCGCACCTTTCAAGCCTCGTGAGCCTCCCGAGCCTCATGAGCCCTCCGAGCCTCGTGAGCCTCCCGAGCCTCGTGTGCCCTCTGAGCATCGTGAGCCCCCCGAGCCTCGCGAGGCGCCTGGAGAGCAAGCTGCCACCACAACTATGCGCCTCATCGAGCACCCCGTGTACTTCGTCAGCACCGTGCTAAGAGATGAACGCGAGCGCTACCCCATGCAGCAGAAGCTCCTCCTCGCGCTCCTCGTCGCCCCCAGGAAGCTACGCCTCTACTCTCAGGGTCATCCCATCAAGGTCATCTCTTCCTACCCCTTGGAGCAAGTTATGCGTAGCCCCAATGCTGCCGGCCGCGTCGCCGAGTGGAACATCGAGCTACAAGCCTTCCAGTTGGAGTTCTCCACCACCAGAGTCATCATGGGCGCAACTCTGGCCGACTTCGTGGCAGACTGGACGGACACGTATGAGGAGGAGCCTCACGAGGCCAAGTCCCTTCTGCCAGGGGACGAGGCGCCTGGTGGCTGGACCATGCACTTCGACTGCGCCTTCTCTCGACAGGGCGCGGGGGCCGGAGTCATGCTCACCTCGCCGACAGGAGACAGGCTCTACCACACCGTGCAACTCTGCTTCAGGCACACCGACAAGGTCTCCAACAACATCGCAGAATATGAGGGCCTCATTGCCGGCCTCAAGGCCGCGTTCGCTCTGGGCATCAAGCACCTGACCATCAAGGGCGATTCGCAACTTCTCGTCAACTTCTCCAACAAAAGCTACAAGGCCAAGGACGAGCACTTGGCCGCCTACCTAGACGAGGTACGTAAACTTGAGAAGCATTTTCTTGGCCAGGAGCTGCAGCACGTCCCCCGCAGCGGCAACAAAGAGGCTGACGACATCGCCAAGCGAGCATCTCGCCGTGAGCCTCAGAGCCCCGGTGTCTTCGAGAAAAGGCTCCTCAAGCCATCAGCTGCACCTCCCGCCGCGAGCACCGTGCTCCTTCATGAGGACCTACCGCCCGCACCGCCCACGGGCATGCCAGACTGCGTCCTGGCCTCAGGAGCCCGCCTACTGCTGGCGCTGGAGCCTCTAGCGGATAGCTGGGCTGCGGAGTTCAAGGCTTACTTGCTGCACGGCACCCTCCCGGAGAAGGACTCGGAAGCAGAGCGTGTGGCCCGGCAGGCCACAGCTTACTGCTTGCAAGATGGCGAGCTGTACCGCAGCCGCCTCAATGGTGTCTCGCTGCGGTGCATCTCTGAAGAACAAGGGCGCGAATTGCTCGCCGATATCCATGGAGGAGACTGCGGCCACCACTCCTCGTCGCGGACCCTCGTCGGCAAGGTATTCCGCAGTGGCTTCTACTGGCCCACTGCGATGCGTGATGCTACCTCGCTGGTCCAAGCCTGCGAGGCCTGCCAGTTCTACGCCAAGCAGATCCACCAGCCGGTGCAGGGCCTCCAAACGATTCCCCTCTCATGCCCCTTCATCGTCTGGGGGCTGGATATCCTGGGGCTCTTCCCTCACGCGGCTGGCGGTTACCGCTACCTCTACGTCGTCATCGACAAGTTCACCAAGTGGGCAGAGGTCGAGCCTGTGCGCACCATCCCGGCGGGCTGTGCCATCAAGTTCATCAAGGGCCTCATGAGCCGCTTTAGAGTTCCCAACCGCATCATCACCGACAATGGCTTCCAGTTCACGAGCGGCCTCTTCAGGTCCTATTGCGCCAGCCTCAGCACGCAGATCTGCTACGCCTCGGTGGCGTACCCGCGAAGCAATGGCCAGGCCGAGCACGCCAACGCCGAGGTCCTCAAGGGCCTCAAAACAAGGAGCTTCAAGAAGAAGCTCGAGGCCTGCGGCAAGGGCTGGCTCGATGAGCTGCAGTCCATGCTGTGGTCCATCCGCACAACAGCAAATAAGCCTACCGGCGAGACCCCCTTCTTCCTCGTCTACGGAGCTGAGGCGGTCCTCCCATTGGAGCTCAAGCACGGCTCCCCGTGAGTCCTTGCCTTCGACGAGGCGCGTCAGGACGGCTCGCGGGAGGCCGATCTGCTGCTCCTCGAGGAGAGCCGCCGCCAGGCCGCTCTTCGCGTCGCGAGGTACCAGCAGGCCTTGCGTCGCTACCACAGCTGCAACATTCTCGCTCGCACTCTCAAGGTCGGTGACCTCGTCCAGCGCAGGATCCTCTCCAGAGAGGGACTTCACAAACTCTCACCTATGTGGGAAGGCCCTTTCAGGGTTACTCATGTCTCCAGGCCCGGCTCGGCCCGGCTGGAGACGGAGGACGGAGTTCCTGTGCCTAACGCCTGGAACATCCAACACCTCCGCAAGTTCTACCCGGAACCCTCACGCGTACGAACGAAATGAGGCTGTACACGCCCCGGAGCCTCTCATTTCGTTCACCTGATGGGCCCGCGAGAGCTCCTGCCCACGCCCAAGTGGAAGCCCCATGCTCCACGCTGGCGAAACGATCGACCTGCGATCATACCCACACCCCTGTGGAAGCCCCATGCTCCGCGCTGGCGGAACAATCAACTGAGGGCGCCCACGGGCTGCACCAACCTCAAGCTGACCCGTGCCGGACACGGCAACACCCTTTTTCTCGTTTTGATGTTTAACTGAGGGTGCCCCACGGGTTGCACCAACCTCAAGCTGACCCGTGCTGGACACGGCAGCCGCATCTCGTTTTGGTTATGTAATGGGTTGCTATTTCACTTCAGTAAAGGTTCGGTTTCTTTACATGGCGTTTCGTTTTGTCCTTGCCTCACAAGCCCCGCGCGCTCACAACGTCCCTCATGAGCCTCACGCGAGTGGGGGCTGGACACGGTGTCTGTGCTTGGGTCAGTCCCAGCAGCGCTGAAAAACCCAAGCAACTGGGCTCTGACTCGCAGGCCAGCTCCCATGCACGCCACCCCACCAAGGTTCTTGGTGTCTCGTCTCCTCGCGTAATGCCCATGAGCAAATCGGCAAGCGTGCGCTGCTCCCCTGTTGTTAAGTATCCTGCATGCAGTTATCTCAGGAGCAGGCCCCCTAAAAGGCCTCGCGAGGATGCCTCGCGAGGTGGCCCTCTCAGGGCCTCAGGAAGCCTTGCATGCCCTGCCTCGGGAGCTAACCCACGACGGCCGTCTCGGCAGGTGATCTCGCGAGCGGAACCCTCACGAGGCGCACCCTACAAGAGATGGCCCACCAGACATTACCCCGCATAGAGCTAAGTCTCTTGCCTCGTAAGCCGCCCTCGCTGTCTCTTAAGCTTTCACCTCCGGCAACCTCACGAGCGCCAGCGCTTCTCTTGGCGCAAGCCACTTGCGCGTGAAAGGGGGGCTCCCTGAGCATCGCGCCTCAGGAGCCCTCACTAGCTCCCGGTGCCCCTCACCTCCTGGCCTTGTCCCGGCATCGCGATTGAACATACCAACGGCGGCTGAGGCCCGCTCGGGGGCTGGGTCCTGACGACGTAGAGCATCAAGGCAAGCAAAGAGAGCAAAACAGGCCTCAAGAGAGAGTTTTGCGAGGGCACAGCAAATCATAAAGTACTTAAACACAAAGGCATCGTCTTCACGCCCCCACGGGGCCACATCGGTCTAGCGCACGGCGGCGAAGGAAAAAGGACCCTAGGAGCTCATGCCGTTGTCGTCGTCGTCACCGTCGTCGCCTCCGGAGCTATCGCCGCTGCCGCAGGAGTACTTCCCAAGCAACACGTCCACGTGGCCTTCTACCGCCATTGCGAGGCCGTCGCGGAGCTCCTCGGGGACAGGGGATATCACCTTGTCGAAATCAAAGATGGGATCGGCGTGAAGGAGGTGACTGAAGACGCGGGTGGCCGCCAGGGAGAAGAGGCCGCGACACTCCTCCTCCAAGATGCCGTCCATCTCCTTGGCCCCATCCTCGAGCCGCTCCATGAGCTTGGTGGAGAAATCAACGTAGTCGGCGTCGCAGGACTCGCGGAGGGCTCCAAGCCTCCCCTGGCAGATGGAGTTCAGGGTGTCATGGGCGCGGAGCTCAAGGGAGTGAAGCGTCTTGACGCGTTCGCACTGCCGCTCCTTTTCTTGGTCCGCCTCGCCTTCGGCTTGCTTGGTTGTGCTGGCGGCGCCTCCTACCTGAATACAAAGGGAGGACGGTTCAGCCTCATCGCCGGAACCGGTCTGCGACGCGGCCTCCCAGCGGGTCTCCGCCTCGGCAAGCGCCACCTTGAGACCAGTGATTTCCTGCCGGAACCGCTCGCGCTCCGTATCGAAGGCGTCCTTCTGCTGCTTCAGCGCCTTACCGTGCTCCTCGGCGAGCGCCAGGCGCGCCTCCGCTACCTTCACATCGGCGTCCACCTGGGCCTTCTTCTCCTTGGCCTCCAGTTGGGCGTTGGCCTCGTTGATGTGCTTCGTGTGAGCATCCTGGGCGTCGGCCACCTGGCGCCCAAGCGTCTCCAGACGCTCCTTCTCCGTGGCCTGCTCGGTCGACACCTTTTCAAGGTCTCCCGTGCGAGTCGTGAGGCCCGCTTCGCGGTCCGCGAGCTCCTTCTCACGAGTGGCGAGGGCATTTTCCCGCGCGAGGAACGACTGCGCCTGCGAGGCATGTTCATCCTGGAGCTCCTTCAGGCGGGCCTCCGCCTCCTCGCGACGCGTGACAGCCGCTTCGGCCTCCCGAAGAGCGTTCGCACGGACCCCCTCCGCTTCGGTGGCATCCTTCTCGCCTTGTGCGCGAGCGCTTTCGTTCTGGCGCTGGGCCGCTTCGACGGTGACGCAAAGCCGGCGCCACCCATCAGCAAGCTTCAGGCGCTCCTCGGCGAGACGCGCCTCCGCGTCCTGGAAGTCAGTCCCAAGCCGAGCGAGCGCGGCCTTGGCGTCACGCAAGGCTTCAGGCCAGAGCAGGGCACGACCGCTCACGAGTGCCAGGGGCCAGTCCGGGTCAGGCCCCCTGGCGTCCTCCGTCGCCGCAGTCAGGGATGCCCCGGCGCCGTTGGCCTGGAGCGGTGGGTTCGTCGCGCCCTCCCTCGCGTTCGGCTGCGGCGGCGCGCTGTGGGGGCTCACCATGCCTGCGGCGGCGCGCCCCATGGTTTCTCCTCCCATGCTAAGGGAGGCCTCTGGCGGGAGAGGGGGCGCTTCGGCCTCCCCCGTCGCCGTTTCTTCCCTCGCAGCGGGGCCTGAGGGGAGCGCGCCCCCGCCTCCTAAGGCCACCTCCCGAGGCTCCTCCGCCTCGTCCTCGCGAGGTGCGCCTACGTACGGCTCCGGAGGAACGACCGTTTCCTTCTCGACTTCCATGCGCCCCGCCTCAGCGTCAGGGCGGCGGGTGGCGTCTCCATGCCCCCCCCGGCACCCGTGGCGGGCGCCGATGCCCCTTGCGGGGTTGGGGTCGCCTTCACCTTCGTCGTCGTCTTCTTCTTCTTCTTCCTCTGGTCCCCGGCGGACCTCTTGCGCGAATGGTGGCTCAGCCCAGAGCCCGGACAAAGAGCAAGGGCTTGAAACGTCAGGAGGAGTCAGGGGACTTACTCGTCACTGATGTACCACTTCCTCTTCTTCTCCCCCGCGGGGGGGGGGAGGGGGGGGTCATCGCTGCCACCGTCAAGCGTCGCACCGGCTCCGCCGCTCGGGCCCCCGGGGTGTGCCGCCGTAGACCCGGATGCGTCATCACCCGCCTCGGGGCCATGGGAAGTTTCGGCCTCATGACGGGCCTCGGGCGTTGGGGGCTCGGCCGCCCCCGGCCGAGAGCCCCCTTTGCCACGGGCGGCTCGCTCTCGGCGTCATCATCCTCGAGCTCGCAGAGGAGCTGACGGCGGGTGTGTGGTGGCGCCCGGTCGGCGTCCTCCTCTGTGGCCTCCTCCGAGTCCTCACCACCGCCACTGTCTCCCGAGTCCAGCTCCACCACGAGGGTGTTCTCGTGGGGCCCGATGTGGCCCTCCGGTATGAGCCCCCATTGGTCAAAGAGAGGCATCTCTTCAACCATCGCCGCCTTCTCCTTGTAGTGGAACAGCGTGAGTGCCCCCTCGGGCAGGTCCGCGGCAGGGGTACTAAGCAGAGTCGCCAGGGCCCCGTCTAGCACGTCGGACCCCAGGCTGCCAGGATTCAGCCTCATGGCGTCGCCCGCGCCGGTGTACTCCCATACGGGGCGCGAGTGCCGCTGAAGTGGTCCGATGCGCCGCCGCAGGTATTCCCTGACAACCGTCGCCCTCGATAGTTGTGCGGCCCGGTGCGCGGCCATCCGCTCCAAGACGGGCTCCATCCTCGGGTCAGCAAGCTTCTCGTGCCCCCACACGGAGATCTTCTCAGCCGGGTCCGTCGGGATCATCAGAAGCCGGCTGGTCCGGCGCGCGTCCATGTAGACCCAGTGCTGCCGATAGCCCTCCACCTTCTTCGCAACCCTCAAGTTGATGATGCTGTACTCCATTCCCTTAATGGCGAGGAATGACGCACATCCGGAGCGTTGGTCCACCGCAGTTAGCCGCAGGCAGAAGAAGTGGCAGAAGAGCGCCACCGAAGGCATTACGCCCACGAAGGCCTCGCAGTAAAAGGCAAACATGGCCAGGAGGAGGATGGAGTTGAGTTGAAGGTGGAGGGCGTGGATCTGATAGTGGGAGAGAATGGCGTAAAAGAAGTCCAAGAATGGTGGCACCAACCCGGCATATACATTGTGGAGGAAGAAAGGGTAGGCCGTCGCCCCTAGGTCGCGCCGCGCGCGCGACCCCAGCCAGATCTGGGTCGCCTGGTTCTCGTTCTGACCGCCGGCCACAAACGGGAGCACCTTGTCCAAGCCCTCTCCATCGATGATGGAGGAGCGCTGCAGTGCCGCCCCGAGGACGGGCGCCCTTGGAGACGGAGCCGCTGCCTTTCTTCTCTTGCCGGCGGGCGCCATCTATGTAGCGGAGGCACGGATTGAAGGGTGCGAAGAGGCGGAGCTCAGAGACAGGGTCGCGAGGAGCTGCGCATAGGAAGGAAGGCGCGGGGGGACGGAGTGTGCGAAGGAAGGCAATGATGGCCTCGCGGCGCGCGGCAGACTGTATGTCAGCGCGAGTAGTTACCGAGGCGTCGTGGGAGAAGTGGGGGCGTCCCCCGTCACATCGTGCACCACGCGTTGCGCCTGGCCCGCAGGCGGTTAGGGCCCGTGCAGTTTCGCCCCCTAGTAGGCGGGAACGTGCGCGCCGCGGGCCCGGGGGCTACTGTCGGGCCCGTGGAACCCAGGGTATCCAGGCCCGTCTGCCTTTGGCCCAGGGCACAACGCCTGGCGTGGGCCCAACAGGCCGTCTTCATCAAGCATCTCACCAAGACTCCTCATGAGGCCTTGCCCTCCTGAGGTCCCCTCCTCAGGAAGCGGGCGAGCAAGGCTCGGCATCTTCACCAACGGCCTCACGAGGCGGCCTCCCGAGGTGGCCTCCCGAGGCCTCCTCCCGAAGGCGTTCAAGACAAAGGCTGTTCGGTCCGGCAGCGCGGTCTCGTGCCCATCACGTGGGTGACGCGCGCGGCGACGAGCGGCGATAGAGGCCGTGCCAGCACGCGCGGATGAAGAGAGTTTCCCCTTTCGTGCTAAGGGAGCAAGGCCAGCTATCTACTCCCCAAAGCAACCCCAAAGGTTGCCCGATCGGCGAAAGAAGACCAAGACGGCGGGCGCGCAGGGCGGAGGTCATCACCGAGCCCACCGGCGCGTCATGGATCATGCTTTGGCAGGCGAAGACTAGCTTTAGTCAGGATAGCCTGAGCGCTTGTCCCCTTTCAAACCGCCAAGTGTGGCAACCATTCCCGCCTAAGTTTTCGAGGGGGAAGAGGACCAAGGCGGCTATAAAGGGACAATGCTGCCGTTGTAGTGCAAACCGATTCCACCACCCCCACCTTGTACGCGAGAACACCTTCTTGCTCACCACAATCAAAACCAAGCAGGAGTAGGGTTTTACACCGCAAGGTGGCCCGAACCTGGGTAAACCGCTGAGTCCATGGTCCGCCCCTCTCTAGCGCGCTCTCGCCGTAGCCTCGCCGTAGCTGAGCCGTGGTAGGAGACGAAGAGGTAGGAACAAGCTCACCCCAGTGTTCGAACCTTTGGGTCCCCGGATCCCGACTTCCGACAGAACTTAGTTGAAAGGTGGGTGAGATTATGCCAAAAATCTGTGTTGTATATCTCAACATGGTGTTACAGCCTCCGGCTGGTGCCATGGCCTTTGCTACTATATACGCGTTTACATGTGTAAATGTGGCTTCATCACCCTTCTTGATGTTATGCCGAGGACTCCGCTGGCCAATGAATGATCCACCAAGAGTGACAACTTGGATTTTGGCTATGAGTTTGTTACCGTACGTAGTGGCAACACTACAAACGAATATTATTTGGCTTTCTCTTGAGTGGGTGTGTATGTGGTAAATAAAGGGGGCTGATCAAAAGAGCTCGAAAGAGACATTATTTCTAAAGGTCCATAGTTCCCAAACATTAAGCCACTGCGAAAACCAATGCATGATCACTTATTTGGCATAATCTCCTTCATGTGACAATCAAAGTTCCTGCAAACAATGATTGAAACAAAGTGTTTAAAAGCCTAGAGGAGGAGGCAATTGTGGGTGTGCTCATGAGCACTTGAGCATCATATTTTACTACATGCTTTCAACTCCCTAACTTATGTTTTCATGGCTCTATCTAAAGAAACTCGTCCGTGCATTCCCGGCAAGCAAGTGTTGTCTAGATTAAATGAATTGAAGTGTTGCAAAGTTGTTTTATCTAGTAGATCATAAACTTTGCGTTCATTATCTTTGCTTCACTAACACTTGCACTATAACCATGCCACCGCTATATCTATGATAAGTTTTCAGGTCAAGAAGCGGAGGGCTATCTAGGCATACCGATCATAAGTGAACCAAGACCTTCTCGTTATTTTGGTTTAAACAACTGAGTTCCTTAGGCTTCGGATTTCTCTCTATGTTGCTCGAGGACGATCAAGTTTAAGCTTGGGGGAGTTGATGAGTGATATTTTTACACTCATTTCAACCTTGTTTAAACCAAGATATTTCATTAAAAGAGATATATTCGCTTCGATATTGCCACTAATGACTAATGAATGCAAAGGATTCCACAAATCCTCTCTTTGATATTTTTCCACAGGAAATGGGCTAAAAGGGAAGAAATCACATGGGAGAAAGGAAAGGAAGGAAAATGGAGAAGGAATAAGTCACTAGGAGGCAACCAGGGTCAAAGACGGTGTTCCATGCGACCGCACGTGCTCGCATGAGCGGTCCTTTGGCATGGAAACCGAGGCAGGTCGTCCACCTGAACAGGTTTAATAAAGGGGACCGCCTCGAAATGTCAAGAGAACAGCGTCGAGCACAGCCAGAACCTCTTCATCATCATGTTCATCCACAAACCCTAGCCGCCGCCATTTTCATCTCCATAACCATCTCCACCACCATTGAGCTCTCTCATCTAGTTCATACTTGCAATCATGCATCGCACAAGGCATCCATTGTAAGACATATTGCAATCAATCAATCCCAAGATGTGTTCTTCAATGTTTTGTTCTCGCGATCTGATCTCCATGTGTGAGTAGTTCGGTAAGGTATGGGGTGAGGCATGAGCCTTGTAACCCCAGGTATTTGGTGAAGGGATCAATGGAAGCCTTTGACATAACTTCTCGTATGTGTGAAATAAAATTGTTTCGTGAAGTGTATCTTGTCTTGTCCGCGATCTTCATCCTTGCAGGTACCCAGGATCATGGAGGTTCAGCACCGGTGAGGCTAGGAGCAAGGGGACCGTGAAGTGTTATACCGAACACCGGTGACAGTAAGGTTTAGTAGGGTAACATGGATCATATCCTAGGGGATTCATGAGGGGTAGTCATTAAACACCCAATGCTTTTGTCTCATATTATTATCTTAATTATTGGGGCAACCCCATGAGACGGATAGGGCCTTTGGTAGGAGAACTGATTGTTGATGCAGGACTCGTGCCGGTCAAGATGTTATTTGGACACGTCCCCCACTCCGATACGAAGCAAGCACCTCTTGATGGGTGACTTCCCGAGCACAAACTAATATCTTTTTTTATCCCAACATCAATACATGGTTGTAAGCATTAAGACCTCATCCCCGTACCTTCTTTTTATTATAAGTGTTTGAATCACAATTTGCTTGTTGATCTGGTCAAAAGTTGGATTTGACACTTTGGCAAAAGCTTGCTAGAGACCATTGCTTCAAGGGAATCTTCCTCTCGTGGGTTCGATACCCAGGGTCACCTCTGGGGAAATAGGTGCGGGATACCCTGTCTTGTTCCAATACCGGATCAATAAAAAGGAGATATCAGTGCTACAAACTCTCATGCTTACCGCGTCGAGGAGAAGTGTAACGTGGAGTTTGATGAGAATAATGGCTCCCAAGTGGAGCAAAGTGGTCTTTTTGATGTAGGTGGTGAAATTCCTCCTCAATCCATAAGAAAAATGCGTGTGGGCCAAATCCTACCCATTGAGGAACCCCTGTGGTGGAAGGAGAAGGACAATGTTCTATGCAAGTAGAACCATCACCGACACTAGACCCACATGCTTCCGAAGAACAAAGTGAAGGCCCCCAACCAAGTGATCAAGATCAAGGGCAGGATCAACCACATGATGATGGTGATGCACCAAGTGATGCCCAAGTTCAAGATCAATACCGCGAGCAAGCTCAAGTTGAGGAGCAAGCTCAAGACAATGTCAAGTTGATCAAGATGTAACCTCTCAAGAATCTCTTGAAGAGATATTAGAGCATCATGCCGCCAAGATTGCTTCCAAGCTAGAACATCAACAACCCACTATGGAGAATGTTCTTGGGAGCTTGAGAAAAGGGGTAACTACTTGTAGACAATTAACAAACTTTTGTGAACATCACGTGTTTGTTTCTTGTGTTGAGCCCCAAAAGGTCAATGAGGTGCTCGAGGACCCAGATTTGCTAAATATCATGCATGAAGAACTAAAAAACTTTGAGCGCAAGAAAGTGTGGCAATTGGTGGAAAGACCAAAAGAGAACCATAATGTCATTGGAACCAAATGGATCTTCAAGAAGAAGCAAGATGCACATGATGGAAATATGCCCTAGAGGCAATAAAAGTTGTTATTATTTTATATTTCCTTGTTCATGATAAAGGTTTATTATTCATGCTAGAATTGTATTGACCGGAAACTTAAATACATGTGTGAATACATAAACAAATACCGTGTCCCTAGTGAGCCTCTACTAGACTAGCTCGTTGATCAAAGATGGTTAAGGTTTCCTAACCATAGACATGAGTTGTCATTTGATAACGGGATCACATCATTAGGAGAATGATGTGATGGACAAGACCCATCCGTTAGCTTAGCATATGATCGTTCTGTTTATTGTTACTGCTTTCTTGAATGTCAAATACATGTTCCTCGGACCATGAGATCATGCAACTCCCGGATACCGGAGGAATACCTTGTGTGCTATCAAACGTCACAACGTAACTGGGTGATCATAAAGATGCTCTATAGGTATCTCCGAAGGTGTCCATTGAGTTGGCATGGATCGAGACTGGGATTTGTCACTCCGTGTTTCGGAGAGGTATCTGTGGGCCCTATCGGTAATGCACATCATAAGAAGCTTGCATGCAAAGTGACTAAGGAGTTAGTTCGGGATGATGTATTACGGAACGAGTAAAGAGACTTGCCGGTAACGAGATTGAACTAGGTATGGAGATACCGACGATCGAATCTCGGGCAAGTAACATACCGACGGACAAAGGGAATTACGTATGTTGTCATTGCGGTTCGACCGATAAGATCTTCGTGGAATATGTAGGAAACAATAGGAGCATCCAGGTTCCGCTATTGGTTATTGACCGGAGAGGCGTCTCAGTCATGTCTACATCATTCCCGATCCCGTAGGGTCCGCACGCTTAACGTTCGTTGACGATATAGTGTTATATGAGTTATGTGAATTGGTAACCGAATGTTGTTAGGAGTCCCGGATGAGATCCCGGACGTCATGAGGAATCTCGGAATGGTCGAGAGGTAAAGATTTATATATGGGAAGTCATATTTTGGGTTCCGGAAAAAAGTGCAGTTTTTTCGGTATTGTACCGGGAAGCTTCCAGAAGGTTCCGGAGGATTCCGGAGGAGTCCAGAAGTCCGCAAGTGGGTCCACCACGTCCCAAGGGCTGTCATGGGCTAAGGGGAGGCGCTCTGGCCTTATTGGGCCAAGCGCACCAAGTCCTCAAAAGCCCACGCAGCTAAGGAAGGAAAAAGGGAGAGTCCTAGTAGGAATAGGATTGGACTTTGGAGTCCAAGTCCACGTGTGTACTATTCATGGTTACTGTTCACGTGGCACTATTCCTTCTACTCCAAGCCCCTACACATATATAAATAGAGGAGAGGGGGCACCCTAAAGAAGAACACAACATTGTCTTAGCCGTGTGCGGCGCCCCCCTCCACAGTTCCGTCTCTCAGTCATATTTTCGCAGTGCTTGGGCGAAGCCCTGCGGAGATAGCATCACCATCACCGTCACCACGCCGTCGTGTTGCCGGAACTCATCCACTACCTCGCCGTCTTGCTGGATCAAGAAGTCAGGGACGTCACCGAGCTGAACGTGTGCTGAACGCGGAGGTGCCGTACGTTCGGTGCTCGGTCGGTTGGATCGTGAAGTTGTTCGACGACATCAATCGTGTTGTTCTAACGCTTCCGCTTATGGTCTACGAGGGTACGTAGACACACTCCCCCTCTCGTAGCTATGCATCTCCACTGATAGATCTTGCGTGTGCGTAGAAAAAGTTTTGTTTTCCATGCAACGTTCCCCAACAGTGGCATCAAGAGCCAGGTCTATGCGTAGATGATATGCACGAGTAGAACACAAAGAGTTGTGGGCGGTGATCGTCATACTGCTTACCACCAACGTCTTATTTTGATTCGGCGGTATTGTAAGATGAAGCGGCCCGGACCAACCTTACATGTCCACGTACATGAGACCGGTTCCACCGACAGACATGCAACTTGTTTTGCATAAAGGTGGCTGGCGGGTGTCTGTTTCTCCTACTTTAGTTGAATCGAATTTGACTGCGGCCGGTCCTTGTTGAAGGTTAAAACAGCAAACTTGATAAATCACCGTTGTGGTTTTGTGCCATAGGTAACAACGGTTCTTGCTAGAAGTCCATAGCAGCCACGTAAAACTTGCAACAACAAAGTAGAGGACGTCTAACTTGTTTTTGCAGGGTATGCTGTGATGTGATATGGTCAAGACATGTTGTGATATACGTTATTGTATGAGATGATCATGTTTTGTAATTTATCGGCAACCGGCAGGAGCCTTATGGTTATCTCTTTATTGTATGAAATGCAAGCGCCATGTAATTGCTTTACTTTATCGCTATGCGTTAGCAATAGTTGTAGAAGAAATAGTTGGCGAGACGACCATGACGCAACGATGGAGATCAAGGTGTCGAGCCGGTGACGATGGAGATCATGACGATGCTTTGGAGATGGAGATCAAAAGCACAAGATGATGGCCATATCATGTCACATATTTTGATTGCATGTGATGTTTATCCTTTATGCATCTTATTTTGCTTAGAACGGCGGTAGCATTATAAGATGATCCCTTCACTAAATTTCAAGATAAAAGTGTTCTCCCCGAGTATGCACCATTGCTAAAGTTCGTCGTTTCGAAGCACCTCGTGATGATCGGGTGTGATAGATTCTACGTTCACATACAACGGGTGTAAGCCAGTTTTACACAAGCAGAATACTTGGGTTAAACTTGACGAGCCTAGCATGTACAGACATGGTCTCGGAACACTGGAGACCGAAAGGTCGAACATGAGTCATATAGTAGATATGATCAACATGGAGATGTTCACCATTGATGACTATCCCATCTCACGTGATGATCGGACATGGGCTAGTTGATTTGGATCATGTATCACTTAGTTAACTTAAGGGATGTTAATTTAAGTGGGAGTTCATTAGTAATTTGATTAATTGAACTTAATTTATCATGAACTTAGTCTTGATAGTTTCTTTGCATATCTATGTTGTAGATAAATGGCCCGTGCTACTGTTCCATTGAATTTTAATGCGTTCCTAGAGATAGCTAAGTTGAAAGATGATGGTAGCAACTACACGGACTGGGTCCGTAACTTGAGGATTATCCTCATTGCTGCACAGAAGAATTATGTCCTTGATGCACCGCTAGGTGATGGACCTGCTGCAGGAGCTGCTGCAGACGTTGTGAATGCCTAGCAGGCTCGATCTGATGACTTCTCGATAGTTCAGTGTGCCATGCTCTACGGCTTAGAACCGGGACTGCAAAAGCGTTTTGAACACCACGGAGCATATGAGATGTTCCAAGAGCTGAAATTGATATTTCAAGCTAATGCCCGGGTTGAGAGATATGAAGTCTCCAACAAGTTCTTTAGCTGTAAGATGGAGGAGAACAGTTCTGTCAGTGAACACATACTCAGAATGTTTGGGTACCACAACCACTTGACTCAGCTGGGAATTGATCTTCCGGCTGAGAGTGTTATTGACAGAGTTCTTCAGTCACTGCCACCAAGCTATAAAGGCTTCATGATGAACTATAATATGCAAGGGATGGAGAAGACAATTCCCGAGCTCTTCGTGATGCTGAAATCAGCGGAGGTAGAAATCAAGAAGGAGCATCAAGTGTTGATGGTTAATAAAACCACTAGTTTCAAGAAAAAGGGCAAGGGAAAGAAGGGGAACTTCAAGAAGAACGGCAAGCAAGTTGCCGCTCCCACGAAGAAACCCAAAGCTGGACCCAAGCCTGAAATAGAGTGCTTCTACTGCAAAGGGATTGGTCACTGGAAGCGGAACTGCCCCAAGTATTTGGCGGATAAGAAGGATGGCAAAGTGAGCAAAGGTATATTTGATATACATGTTATTGATGTGTTCCTCACTAATGCTCGCTGTAGCGCGTGGGTATTTGATACTGGTTCGGTTGCTCATATTTGTAACTCGAAACAGGAGCTACGGAATAAGCGAAGATTGGCTAAGGACGAGGTGATGATGCGCGTCGGGAATGGTTCCAAGGTTGATGTGATCGCCGTCGGCACGCTACCTCTACATCTATCTTCGGGATTAGTTTTAGACCTCAATAATTGTTATTTGGTGCCAGCGTTGAGCATGAACATTATATCTAGATCTTGTTTATTGCGAGACGGTTATTCATTTAAGTCAGAGAATAATGGTTGTTCTATTTATATGAGTAACATCTTTTATGGTCACGCACCTTTTGTGAATGGTCTATTCTTGTTGAATCTCGATCGTAGTGTTACACATATTCATAAATTCATGCCAAAAGATGCAAAGTTGATAATGATAGTGCAACATACTTGTGGCACTGCCGTTTCGGTCATATTGGTGTAAAGCACATGAAGAAACTCCATGCGGATGGACTTTTGGAATCTCTTGATTATGAATCATTTGATACTTGCGAACCATGCCTCATGGGCAAGATGACTAAAACTCCGTTCTCCGGAACAATGGAGTGAGCTACTGATTTGTTGGAAATAATACATACCGATGTATGCGGTCCGATGAATGTTGAAGCACGCGGCGGGTATCGTTATTTTCTAACCTTCACAGATGATTTGAGTAGATATGGGTATATCTACTTGATGAAACACAAGTCTGAAACATTTGAAAAGTTCAAAGAACTTCAGAGTGAAGTAGAGAATCATCGTAACAAGAAAATAAAGTTTCTACGATCTGATCGCGGAGGCGAATATTTGAGTTACGAGTTTGGCCTTCATTTAAGAAAATGTGGAATTGTTTCACAACTCACGCCACCTAGAACACCACAGCGTAATGGTGTGTCCGAACGTCGTAACCGTACTTATTGGATATGGTGCATTCTATGATGTCTCTTACCGATTTGCCACTATCGTTTTGGGGTTATGCATTAGAGACATCTGCATTCACGGTAAATAGGGCACCGTCTAAATCCATTGAGATGACACCATATGAACTATGGTTTGGCAAGAAAACCTAAGATGTCGTTTCTTAAAGTTTGGGGATGCGATGCTTATGTGAAAAAGCTTCAACCTGATAAGCTCGACCCAAAGCGGAGAAGTGCGTCTTCATAGGATACCCTAAAGAAACAATTGGGTACACCTTCTACCACAGATCCGTAGGCAAGGTCTTTGTTGCCAAGAATGGGTCCTTTCTAGAGAAGGAGTTTCTCTCGAAAGAAGTGAGTGGGAGGAAAGTAGAACTTGATGAGGTAATTGTACCTTCTCTCGAATTGGAAAGTAGCTCATCAGAGAAAACCGTTCCCGTGATGCCTACACCAATAAGAGAGGAAGATAATGATAAAGATCATGAAACTTCAGATCAAGTTACTACTGAACTTCGTAGGTCGACCAGAGTACGTTCCGCACCAGAGTGGTACGGTAATTCTGTTCTAGAAGTTATGTTGTTAGACAACAGCGAACCTACGAACTATGAAGAAGCTATGATAAGCCCGGATTCCGACAAATGGCTTGAGGCCATGAAATCTGAGATAGGATCCATGTATGAGAACAAAGTGTGGACTTTGGTGGACTTGCCCGATGATCGGCAAGCCATTGAGAATAAATGGATTTTTAAGAGGAAGACGGATGCTGATGGTAATATCACTGTCTACAAAGCTCGACTTGTCGCGAACGGTTTTCGACAAGTTCAAGGGGTTGACTACGATGAGACTTTCTCACCCGTAGCGATGCTTAAGTCTGTCCGAATCATGTTAGCAATTGCCGCATTTTATGATTATGAAATCTGGCAAATGGATGTCAAAACTGCATTCCTTAATGGTTTTCTCAAAGAAGAGTTGTATATGATGCAACAAGAAGGTTTTGTCGATCCTAAGGGTGCTAACAAACTGTGCAAGCTCCAGCGATCCATCTATGGACTGGTGCAAGCATCTCGGAGTTGGAATATACGCTTTGATGAGGTGATCAAAGCATATGGTTTTGTACAGACTTACGGTGAAGCCTGTATTTACAAGAAAGTGAGTGGGAGCTCTGTAGCATTTCTAATATTATATGTGGATGACATATTGTTGATTGGAAATGATATAGAATTTCTGGATGGCATAAAGGGATACTTGAATAAAAATAGACCTCGGTGAAGCTGCTTATATATTGGGCATCAAGATCTATAGGGATAGATCAAGACGCTTGATAGGACTTTCACAAAGCACATACCTTGACAAAGTTTTGAAGAAGTTCAAAATGGATTAGTCAAAGAAAGGGTTCTTGCCTGTCTTGCAAGGTGTGAAGTTGAGTCAGACTCAACGCCCGACCACGGCAGAAGATATAGAGAAAATGAAAGTCATTCCCTATGCCTCAGTCATAGGTTCTATTATGTATGCCATGTTGTGTATCAGACCTGATGTGTGCCTTGCCATAAGTTTGGCAGGGAAGTACCAGAGTAATCCAGGAGTGGATCACTGGACAGCGGTCAAGAATATCCTGAAGTACCTGAAAAGGACCAAGGACATGTTTCTCATTTATGGAGGTGACGAAGAGCTCGTCGTAAAGGGTTACGTCGATGCAAGCTTCGACACTGATCCGGATGACTCTAAGTCACAAACTGGATACGTATTTATATTAAATGGTGGAGCTGTCAGTTGGTGCAGTTCCAAGCAGAGCGTCGTGGCGGGATCTACGTGTGAAGCGGAATACATAGTTGCTTCGGAAGTAGTACATGAAGGAGTCTGGATGAAGGAGTTCATATCCGATCTAGGTGTAATACCTAGTGCATCGGGTCCAATGACAATCTTTTGTGACAACACTTGAGCAATTGCCATAGCCAAGGAGCCCAGTTTTCACAAGAAGACCAAACACATCAAGAGACGCTTCAACTCCATTCGTGAATATGTCAAGGATGGAGACATAGAAATTTGCAAAGTACACACGGATCTGAATGTGGCAGACCCGTTGACTAAGCCTCTTCCACGAGCAAAACATGATCAGCACCAAGACTACATGGGTGTTAGATTCATTACTATGTAATCTAGATTATTGACTCTAGTGCAAGTGGGAGACTGATGGAAATATGCCCTAGAGGCAATAATAAAGTTGTTATTATTTTATATTTCCTTGTTCATGATAAAGGTTTATTATTCATGCTAGAATTGTATTGACCGGAAACTTAAATACACATGTGAATACATAAACAAATACCGTGTCCCTAGTGAGCCTCTACTAGACTAGCTCGTTGATCAAAGATGGTTAAGGTTTCCTAACCATAGACATGAGTTGTCATTTGATAACGGGATCACATCATTAGGAGAATGATGTGATGGACGAGACCCATCCGTTAGCTTAGCATATGATCGTTCTGTTTATTGCTACTGCTTTCTTGAATGTCAAATACATGTTCATCAGACCATGAGATCATGCAACTCCCGGATACCGGAGGAATACCTTGTGTGCTATCAAACATCACAATATAACTGGGTGATCATAAAGATGCTCTATAGGTATCTCCAAAGGTGTCCGTTGAGTTAGCATGGATCGAGACTGGGATTTGTCACTCCGTGTTTCGGAGAGGTATCTCTGGGCCCTCTCGGTAATGCACATCATAAGCTTGCAAGCAAAGTTACTAAGGAGTTAGTTACGGGAAGATGTATTACGGAACGAGTAAAGAGACTTGTCGGTAACGAGATTGAACTAGGTATGGAGATACCGACGATCGAATCTCGGGCAAGTAACATACCGACGGACAAAGGGAATTACGTATGTTGTCATTGCGGTTCGACCGATAAGATCTTCGTGGAATATGTAGGAACCAATACGAGCATCCATGTTCCTCTATTGGTTATTGACCGGAGAGGCGTCTCAGTCATGTCTACATCATTCCCGAACCCGTAGGGTCCGCACGCTTAACGTTCGTTGACGATATAGTGTTATATGAGTTATGTGAATTGGTAACCGAATGTTGTTCGGAGTCCCGGATGAGATCCCGGACGTCACGAGGAGTCTCGGAATGGTCGAGAGGTAAAAATTTATATATGGGAAGTCATATTTTGGGTTCCAGAAAAAGGTGCAGTTTTTTCGGTATTGTACCGGGAAGCTTCCAGAAGGTTCTGGAGGATTCCGGAGGAGTCCGGAAGTCCGCAAGTGGGTCCACCACATCCCAAGGGCTGTCATGGGCTAAGGGGAGGCGCCCTGGCCTTATTGGGCCAGGCGCACCAAGTCCTCAAAAGCCCACGCAGCTAAGGAAGGAAAAAGGGAGAGTCCTAGTAGGAATAGGATTGGACTTTGGAGTCCAAGTCCACGTGTGTACTATTCACGGTTACTGTTCACATGGCACTATTCCTTCTACTCCAAGCCCCTACACATATATAAATAGAGGATAGGGGGCGCCCCAAAGAAGAACACAACATTGTCTTAGCCGTGTGCGGCGCCCCCCTCCACAGTTCCGTCTCTCGGTCATATTTTCGCAGTGCTTGGGCGAAGCCCTGCGGAGATAGCATCACCATCACCCGTCACCACGCCGTCGTGCTGCCGGAACTCATCCACTACCTCGCCGTCTTGCTGGATCAATAAGTCGAGGACGTCACCGAGCTGAACGTGTGCTGAACGCGGAGGTGCCGTACGTTCGGTGCTCGGTCGGTTGGATCGTGAAGTTGTTCGACGACATCAACCGCGTTGTTCTAACGCTTCCGCTTACGGTCTACGAGGGTACGTAGACACACTCCCCATCTCGTAGCTATGCATCTCCATGGATAGATCTTGCGTGTGCGTAGAAAAAGTTTTGTTTTCCATGCAACGTTCCCCAACACTACAACCCCGTGCAACATAGCAAGACGAAGCACATTGAGATTCGTCATCATTTCATCCAGGATCACATCTAGCATGGGGAGATTGACCTTATATTTGTAGGGACTCAAGAGCAACTAGCAGATATATTCACGAAGGCATTGGATGAAGCAAGGTTTCATGAGTTAAGGCATGATCTAAATATCATTGATTTGAGCGATGTGGCTTGAAGCAATGCACACCCACCGCACTCATCATTTTATCCTGCTCTAGATGTAGGCATGGACATAGGGGGAGTGTTGTTCCTTTCATGAACTCACACTCTCCTTATTATGCATAAATAGAATAAATCTTTCACATTAGCCATTTTTTATGGTACTTGTGTTGTAAAGATGAGTTTTGGTTTTGGACCCAAGGTTAAAATCTTCGCGGTGCTAAACCATTCGACTCAAACATAGGTGGCTTCGGCCACTAACCCTCTCTTTTAGAAAGGTGCGGTTCGTTGTGGTTTTCTTTGATTTTATCTAGACTTTAGGTCTTTTGCCTTTTGGTTCACTCTAAGGCTTGCTCATGTCTTTTGCTTCTTTAACCTTGGAGTGTTCCTCACCATTTGCAGTGTTTCGAGTCTCCAACCTAAGCCAAACCTCATCTACAAACCTCTCAAATATTTGCATATGCCATCCACCACAAACTTGTTCCTTGTTGTTTCCTGCTCTGCAAGCGGAAGTACCGCTATATTTGGACGGTACTACCTCTTACGCAGTACTATCGCTCCTAGCCTCTAATACTACCATTGAGGCGGTACTACCAGCCTCCTACCGTGTGTAGTACCGAGGCGGTACTACTGCTTAGAGGCCAACGGGTAGTTTAAGTGAACGGGCACAGGGGTTTCCCAGCCCCCATACCCATTCACTTCTTCCTCCCCCAAGCCTCTCCTCTATAGCAAAGGAAATCGTTGTGGCCACCGCCTCCGGCTCACCACATCCGGGTTCTCTCCCTCGATTCCGTCCGGTGGGATTGATCCCCACCTTCTCCTCTTGCCATGGACACCGGTATTGCCCCCATTCCTCGCTCCTACAGTTCTATTTTTCGAATCTAGGTTTTAGGGTAATGCGGATGTGTTCATCGATTTTCGGCTAAATCGTGGCAAGATTAGGCCGAAGGATGATTGCTAGATAGGAGAGTAGGCACTTTATTGCAGTTTTACCAAAGTTTTGTGGTTGCGGTACTACCGGTTCTCGCCGCGGTCGTGCGCCTGAGACTCGAGCGGTACTACCGCTCCCCTAGAGCGGTACTACCGCTTGAGCTCAAGCAATACTACCGCTGTCAAAACACGATACTACCACTTGAACCATTAAAGCTCTATACTACTGCAATACTGCTGCTCTTTCTATCTTTTGTCTGTGGCTTATGCATTCCCTTACACTTGCTATTTCCTTCTGTTGTGTGTCATGTTCAGGTGGTAGTGGCTCCTCTCGTCATGTGGCTCGTCGCAAGAACCCGAAGCACGGGTGTACCACCTCTGCAAGTGAAGCAGAAGAATATCCACCTGTCAGGCAGTCAGGAAGGACCAAGTCCATTGCCAAGAAGGAGGAGAAGGACAAGTCTGTGATGGAGATGAATGCCAAGGAATATTGGGCTTACCATGAGCAGAATCCCTACAATCGTCCTCATGAGGCAGCTTTGCAGGGTTGCCCTTTCTGGAATAGGGATCAGGCCTCAGTGTACTATGAGGTGATCATGAGCAAGAAGAAGTCATTTGTCAGGAACAAGTCTGTGAACATCGAGCACATGCAGAAGGACTTGGAATACTTTGGAGAGGCTCTTGCTATCTATGAGCAGTTTGACATCATGAAGATCATCACGTTCAACAACGACTTCGACTCTGAGTTGCTGGCACCGTTTTATGCAACTGTGTACCTTGGGACTGATGATGACAAGACTCTGACTTGGATGACACATAGCAGGCGTCTGCAAACTACCTGGAAGGTGTTCATGAACAGTTTGGGCTACAATGATGATGGGTTGGACAACCCAATTGGTCTTCGCCCTCACGCAAAATCTGCTCCAACTCACAAGTCCAAGTTGCTCCGCTTCTACACCATCAAGCAGGGGCCTAAGGGAGAGATCAAGGAGCTGACACCGTACATGGACATTATGCATCGCATCTTCAGGCACTCCCTTTTCCCTCGGATTGGGAACTTTGACATGGTGCATGCTTATTTGGTTGACATGCTTCTAATGATCCACAAGGAGAAGGGGAAGAACTCTGTTCTGGATGTGTCCAATGTGATGTGGACCAAGCTCTCTTCTGCAGCCTATGGCCGTATGGTGCCTATCTACGCTCATTTCATCTTCAAGCTTATTGTGGACACTTAGCACTCGTAGTTCCTGGAGGAGATCTTACAGGTTGGCCCTCTGGTTACCCATGAGGAGATCAGGCTGAGGCAGAAGCAGCACTGGGCTCTGATACATCCATTTTGCATCATGTTTTTCTACTGTTATTTATAGTGTTTTTGATCAATATTTCACTTTATGATGCAATTATAATGCCTTTTCTCTCTTAATATGCAAGATTTACATGAAGAGGGAGATTGCCGACAGCTGGTATTCTGGACCCAAAAGAGCTACAGTAGAGATAGCTATTCTCCGGAGCTCCAAATGACCTGAAATTTTACGAAGAATTATTTTGGAATATATAAAAAATATTGGGAGAAAGAAGTACTGGAAAGGAGCAACCATGGGCCCACGAGGCAAGGGGGCGCGCCCTGATGCCTTGTGGGGCCCAGAGAAGCCCTCGGGTGCCCTCCTTCTGCTATATGAGGCCATTTGTCCTAGAATAAATATACAATAAGACTTTCGGGATGAAGCGCCACCGTCTCGAGGTGGAACCTGGGCAGGAGCACTTTTCCTCTCCGGCAGAGCGATTCCGTCGGGGATACTTCCCTCCCGGATGGGGAAATCGAAGCCATCAACATCACCAACGTTCCTCTCATCGTGGGAGGACTCATCTCCATTAACATCTTCACCAGCACCATCTCATCTCAAACCTTAGTTCATCTCTTGTATTCAATCTTTGTCTCAAAACCTCATATTGGAACCTGGGGGTTGCTAGAAGTGTTGATTACATCTTGTAGTTAATGCTAGTTGGTTTATTTGGTGGAAGATCATATGTTCAGATCCTTAATCATATATTTTTTCTCCTCTGATCTTGAACATGAATATGATTTGTGAGTAGCTCCGTTTGTTCTTGAGGACATGGGAGAAGTCTTTTTATAAGTAATCATGTGACGTTGGTATTCGTTCAATATTTTGATGAAGTGTATGTTGTTCTTCCTGTAGTGGTGTCGTGTGAACGTCGACTACATGACACTTCACCATATTTGGGCCTATGGGAAGGCATTGTGGAGTTGTAAGTAGATGATGGGTTGTGAGAGTGACAGAAGCTTAAACCCTAGTTTATGCGCTATTCCGTAAGGGGCTAATTTGGATCCAAATGTTTTAGTCTATGGTTAGATTTATCTTAATTATTCTTTCGTAGTTGCGGATGCTAGCGAGAGGGGGTAATCATAAGTGGGTTGTTTGTTCAAGTAAGAACAACACCCTAGCACCGGTCCACCCACATATCAATTTATCAAAGTAGTGAACGTGAATCAACTAAACATGATGAACGTGACTAGACGAGAATTCCCATGTGTCCTCGAGAATGCTTTGCTTATTATAAGAGAAACTCCCGGCTTGTCCTTTGAAATAAAAGGATTGGGCCACCTTGCTGCACTTTGTTACTTTGGTTACTTGCTATGAATTATATCGCTATCAAACTATTTGTTACTATTAATTTACAGCACTTGCAGAGATTACCTTGCTGAAACCACTTATCAATTCCTTCTGCTCCTCGTTGTGTTAGACACACTTACTTATCGAAAGGAATACGATTGATCCCCTATACTTGTGGGTCATCAAGACTCTTTTCTGGCGTCGTTGCCGGGGAGTGAAGCGCTTTTGGTAAGAGGAATTTGGTAAGGAACCAATTATATTACGTGCTGAATTTTATTATTCGGGGTATTTCACCTCGACCGGAAGTGGTAATAGCCGCTCCTCAACCTACTGAACCTACAGAAAATATTTATTATGAGATTCCCTCGGGTATTATGGAAAAACTGCATGCTAATCCTTATGCAGGAGATGGGACAATACATCCTGATATGCACCTAATCTATATAGATGAAATTTGTGGATTGTTTAAGCTTGCAAGTCTATCCGAGGATGGAGTTAAGAAGAAATCATTCCATTTATCTTTGGCGTGGGGGGGAGCATTGGCATGGTATAGGTTATTGGATGAATCCGAAACATGGGAATGGAACCGATTAAAGCTGGAATTCCATCAGAAATTTTATCCTATGCACTTGGTTCATCCTGATCGGAATTACATATATAATTTTTGGCCTCGTGAAGGAGAAAGTATCGCTCAATCTTGGGGTAGGCTTAAATATATGATGCACGCATGCCCCAATCATGGGATCTCGAGAGAGATGATTATACAAAACTTTTATGCTCGACTTTCTCATAATGATAAAACAATGCTTGATTCTTCTTCTACTGGTTCCTTCATGAAAAGAAGTATTAAATTCAAATGTGATCTTATTGAAAGGATTAAGCGCAACTCTAAAGATTGGGAAATCGACAAATGTAACGAGTCAGGTATAAATCATGAATTTGATTGCGTTAAGTCCTTTATAGAAACAAATGCTTTTCATAGGCTTAGCGCAAAATATGGACTTGACTCTGAGATAGTAGCTACATTCTGTGAATCATGTGCTACTCATGTTGATCTCCCTAAGGAGAAGTGGTTTAAATTTCATCCACCCATTGAAGAAGTTTGTGAAGAACCAGTTATTGCTAAAACTGAAACAATCGCTTATACTGCTAATCCAGTTGTACCCACTACTTATATTGAGAAACCTCCTTTCCCTGTTAGGATTAAGGAACATCTTAAAGCTACAACTGTGGTTCACAAAAGTAACATTAAAACACCTAAACCCTCTGAACAAATAAAGGTGGAACCTCCTATTGCAATGGTTAAAGATCTCCTGGTTGATAATATTGATGAACATGTTATTTATTTCTGTAATGAAGCTACCAGAATTGCTAAACAATTTAACACTGAATAAGATAAATTAGATAAGAATAAGCCAGTTGTTGGCATGCCTGTTGTTTCTGTTAAGATTGGAGATCATTGTTATCATGGTTTATGTGATATGGGTGCTAGTATAAGTGCTATTCCATTTTCGTTCTATCAAGAAGTTACGCATGATATTGCACCTACTGAGATAGAAGATATTGATGTTACTATTAAGCTTGCAAACAGAGATACTATTTCACCGCTGGGGATTGTTAGAGATGTTGAAGTATTGTGTGGTAAGATTAAATATCCTACTGATTTCCTAGTACTTGGATCACAACAAGATAACTTTTGCCCCCATTATATTTGGTAGACCTTTCTTGAATGATGTTAATGCTGAAATTGATTGTGTTAAAGAAAAGGTTAAGGTCAAGTTTGGTGATGTATCTCATGAATTTAATTTCTCTAAGTTTAATAGACAACCTCATGATAGGGAATTATCTAGTAGAGATGATATTATTGGTCTTGCTTCTATTGTTGTGCCTCCCACTGATCCATTAGAGCAATATTTGCTAGACCATGAAAATGACATGCATATGAATGAAACAAATGCAATAGATGAAATATTCTTTAGGAACGCACCTATCCTTAACCATAATTTGCATGTTGAAACTTTGGGGGACCCTCTTCCACCTAAGAGTGATCCTGTGTTCAAATTAAAGAAACTCCCAAATACATTGAAATACACTTATCTTGATGAAAAGAAGATATATCCTGTTATTATCAATGCTAACCTTTCAGTGCATGAAGAAAAGAGATTACTCAAAACTTTAAGGAAGCATCGTACTGTAATTGGATATACTCTCGATGATCTTAAGGGCATTAGCCCTACTCTGTGTCAACACAAGATTAATATGGAGCCTGATGCTAAACCAGTTGTCGATCATCAACGTTGCTTGAATCCAAAAATGAAGGATGTGGTGAGAACTGAAATTTAAAGCTTTTGGAGGCAAGTATAGTTTATCCTATAGTTGATAGTAGATGGGTAAGTCCTGTTCATTGTGTTCCTAAGAAAGGAGGCATCATTGTTGTTCCTAATGATAAAAATGAACTTATCCCACAAAGAATTGTAACTGGTTATAGGATGGTAATTGATCTCAGGAAATTAAATAAAGCTACTAGAAAAGATCATTACCCTTTGCCTTTCTCTGATCAAATGTTAGAAAGATTGTCTACGCATACACACTTCTGCTTTCTAGATGGCTATTCTGGTTTCTCTCAAATACCTGTATCACAAGAAGATCAAGAGAAAACTACCTTTACTTGTCCTTATGGAACTTATGATTATAGACGTATGCCTTTTGGTTTATGTAATGCACCTGCTATCTTTCAAAGATGTATGACTGCTATATTCTCTAATTTCTGTGAGAAAATTGTTGAGGTATTCATGGATGATTTTTCTATTTGCGGAACTTCTTTTGATGATTGCTTGAGCAATCTTGACAAAGTTCTGCAGAGATGTGAAGAGACCAATCTCGTCTTGAACTGGGAGAAGTGCCACTTCATGGTGAATGAAGGTATAGTCCTTGGTCATAAAATCTCCGAGAGAGGCATTGAGTTAGATAAAGCTAAAGTTGATGCAACTGAGAAAATGCCATGTCCTAAAGATATCAAAGATATAAGAAGTTTCCTAGGTCATGCTGGTTTCTATAGGAGGTTCGTTAAGGACTTCTCTAAAATTTCTAGGCCTCTTAGTAATCTCCTGTTTTTGATGATGATTGTCTAGAAGCCTTTGAAATACTTAAGAAAGCCCTAATATCTGCACCTATTGTTCAACCACCTGATTGGAATTTACCCTTTGAAATCATGTGAGATGCTAGTGATTATGCTATTGGTGTTGTTCTAGGTCAAAGAGTTGATAAGAAATTAAATGTTATCCATTATGCTAGTAAAACCTTGGATAGTGCTCAAAGAAACTATGCTACTACTGAGAAGCAATTTTTAGCAGTTGTGTTTGCATGTGATAAGTTCAGACCTAATATTGTTGACTCTAAAGTTACTATTCACACTGATCACACTGCTATTAAATATCTTATGGAAGATAAAGATGCTAAACCTAGGTTGATTAGGTGGGTTCTTTTTTTACAAGAGTTTGATTTGCATATTGTTGATAGAAAAGGAGCTGAAAATCCTATCGCAGATAATTTGTCTAGGATCGAAAATATTCTTGATGACCCAATACCTGTGAATGATAGTTTTCCTGATGAACAATTAGCTGTTATAAATGCTTCCACCTCTCATGACAATCCTTGGTATGTAGATTCTGCTAATTTCATTGTTGCTAAATATATACCACCTAATTATACATATCAGCAAAAGAAAGAGTTTTTCTTTGATTTAAGACATTACTTCTGGGATGACCCACATCTTTATAAAGAAGGAGTGGATGGTGTTATTATACGTTGTGTACCTGAGCATGAGCAGGAACAGATCCTAAGGAACTGTCATTTCGAGGCATACGAAGGGCACCATGCGGAGGTAGAACTGCACATAAGGTATTGCAATCTGTATTTTACCAGCCTACTCTCTTTAAGGATGCACGTAAGTTTGTCCTCTCTTGTGTTGAATGTCAAAGAATTGGTAATATTGGTAGATGTCAAGAAATGCCTATGAATTATTCACTTGTTATTGAACCATTTGATGTCTGGGGCTTTGATTATATGGGAACTTTTCCTTCCTCTAATGGATATATTCATATTTTAGTTGTTGTTGATTATGTTACTAAGTGGGTAGAACCTATTCCAACTAGTAGTGTTGATCATAACACATCTATTAAAAATGCTTAAAGAAGTTATCTTCCTAAGGTTTGGAGTCTCTAGATATTTAATGACTCACGGTGGTTCACATTTTATTCATGGTGCATTCCGTAAAATCTTAGTTAAATATGATGTAAACCATAGAATTGCATCACCTTATCATCCTCAGTCTAGTTGGCAAGCGGAATTGAGCAATAGAGAAATAAAATTAATCTTGTAAAAGACTGTTAATAGATCTAGGAAGAACTGGTCTAAGAAACTTGATGATGCACTCTGGGCATACAGAACTGCTTATAAAAATCGAATGGGTATGTCCCTGTATTAAATGGTATACGGAAAAGCATGTCATTTACCTCTTGAGTTAGAACATAAAGCTTATTGGGCAATTAAAGAACTCAATTATGATTTCAAACTTGCCGGTGAAAAGAGGTTATTTTATATTAGTTCTCTAGATGAGTGGAGAACACAAGCTTATGAAAATGCCAAGTTGTATAGAGAGAAGGTTAAAAGATGGCATGATAAAGAATACAAAAACGAGAATTTAATATCGGTGACCAAGTTCTATTGTACAATTCTCGTTTTAGACATTTTGCGGGCAAGCTTCTCTCTAAATGGGAAGGACCATACATCGTCCAAGAGGTCTACCATTCTGGAGCTATCAACATCTATAACGCCGATGGAACTAGTCTGAAGGTGGTTAATGGGCAAAGAATTAAACATTATATTGCAGGTACCCCCATTAACGTTGAAACCAATATTATTCAAACAATTACACCGGAGGAACATCTACAAGAGGCCTTTCGAAACGCTCAGAATCCTGAAAAGGGAATAGGTATGTGATACGGTAAGTAAACCGACTAAAAAAATTCTGTAAAAATATTTTCTGTCAGTTTTGGAATATTACAAAAATTAGGAAAATAAGAAATAGCCGAGAAGGTCCACGAGGAGACCGCAAGGCAAGGGGGCGCACCCTACCCCCATGGGCGCGCCATGTTGCCTTGTGGGCCCCTCATGCACTTTCCTGACTTCGTATTCTCCCCGTATATTTCTCCTACAAGATAAAAATTCATTATATATACTCCACGATGTTTTGACCACCATATCACAAGTTTCTCCTCTGTTCTTGTTTCGGGCTATTTTTTTTGTCAGGTTTCGAGACCCCTAGCATCATGTCGTCCTCCTCCTCTAACAACGTGGGGGACGATGCTTGGTTGCTGCAGATAGAGCTAGGGAGTGAGCGGATCATGAAAGTCACGATGGATGAAGGCTTTGGGGATTCTATGGAGGTACAACCACCCGCTTCAATGAGAGACACCCTAGCCGGCATCTCCACCACTCCCAGCTCAGGTCCGGCAATGAGGACAATGAGGAATCAGTAGAACCATGAGGTACAAGAGGGGTTTTCTCCAAGGAGGCCCCTAGGCAGGTTACATGGGAATAACTTTCATAACTTGATTCATAATTACGGGGCTGAGAACACTTCTTGTATGCATATTCCTTCAGATTGGGACATCTCTCGTCCAAGTAAAAGAGATGTAGTCAAAAAACTTTGGGGCCCTGAGAACAAGTACACAATGGTTGAAGTTCAAAAGAATGTTGCGATAATTCAGCACGTGCTTTGTGAAATCCAGAGCTTAAAGGAGATCTGATACGTCTCCATCGTATCTATAATTTTTTATTGTTTCATGCCAATATCCTACTATTTCCACACTTATGGGAACAACTTATATTATTTTTGGGACTAACATATTAATTCAGTGCCCAGTGCTAGTTCCAGTTTGTTGCATGTTTTTTGTTTCGCAGAAAATCCATATCAAACGAAGTCCAAACGTGATAAAATTTTACGAAGATTTTTTTTGGAATATATGTGATTTTTGGGAGAAAGAATCAACGTAAGACTGTGTCCGAGGGCCCCACAAGGCATCAGGGCGCGCCCTACCCCCTGGGCACGCCCCCGGCAATGTGGGCACGTCGTAGGTCGATTGGATCCCTTCCTTCCCCGTAAGGAAGATAATTTCCGGAGAAAAATACCCTCAAAATTTCAGCCCAATCCGAGTTACGGGTCTCCGGGAATATAAGAAACGGTGAAAGGCTCCGTAAATAGACGTGAAACAAAGAGAGAGAGAGAGAGAGAGAGAGAGAGAGAGAGAGAGAGAGAGGGAGAGAGAGAGAGAGAGATCTAATCTCGGAGGGGCTCCTGCCCTCCGCGAGCCATGGCAGCCAAGGACCAGAGGGGAAACCCTCCTCAAATCAAGGGGGAAGCCAAGCAAGAAGAAGAAGGAGGGGGATCTCTCCTCCTCTCTCTCGGTGGTGCCGGAACGTCTCCGGGGGAACCATCGTGTGATGGCAATCTAGTCCAACAACTTCGTCATCTTCATCAACACCTCCATCCCCTTCCCTCATCTATTTTCAACAGTCCACTCTCCCGCAACACACTATACCCCCTACTTGAACAAGGTGCTTTATGCTATATATTATTATCCAATGATGTGCAGCCATCCTATGATGTTTGAGTAGATTCTTTTTGTCCCATGGGTTGATTGATGATCTTGATTGGTTTGAGTTGCGTGTTTTATTTTGGTGCTGTCCTATGGTGCACTCCGTGCCACGCACACGTGGGGGATTCCCGCTGTAGGGTGTTGCAATATGTTCATGATTCACTTATAGTGGGTTGCGAGAGTGTCAGAAGCTTAAACCCGAGTAAGGGAGTTGTTGCGTATGGGATTAAAGGGGAATTTACACTTAATGCTATGGTTGGGTTTTACCTTAATGATCTTTAGTAGTTGCGGATGCTTGCTAGAGTTACAATCATAAGTGCATATGATCCAAGTATGGAAAGTATGTTAGCTCAGGCCTCTCTCTCATATAAAATTGCAATAATGATTACCGATCTAGTTATCAATTGCCTAGGACAATTTCACAAATCCTACCACCACTTTTCCACACTCACTATACTAACTTAATTGTTCTTTTATTAAAACAGCACCTAACTTTTATTTTCATGTTCTTTGTTATCTTGCAAACTTATCCCATTACACCTACAAAGTACTTCTAGTTTTATTACTTGTTTCTAGGTAAAGCAAACGTTGGTGTGCGTAGAGTTGTATCGATGGTCAATAGAACTTGAGAGAATATTAATTCCACCTTTAGCTCCTCGTTGGGTTTGACACTCTTACTTATCAAAAAAGGCTACAAACGTCCCCAATACTTGTGGGTTATCAAGACCTTTTTCTGGCAGCGTTGCCGGGGAGCAATAGTGTGGGGTGAATATTCTCGTGTGCGCTTGTTGGCTTTATCTCTAAGTAGATATTATTTTTTGTTCTAAGTTGTTGTATATCTTTAGTTATGGATATGGTACACGAAACACCAAAAAAAATTTGTTGTACTTGCTACTCATGGAGACGGGGAACCTCCAAAAACTTTCGATGTTGATTATGTGGAAAACATTAAATACTACTTTGATAATCCTGGTAAATCCCCATTCAACTTGATAATGGGAGATACTTCTGATCACTGGGAATACTTTAGGGATTATCGTTTGTCTCAAGAAGGGAAACACTTATGGGATCAAATTAAAATTTTGTGGTGGTATGCTTGGAATTCATGCTTAAGATATGATTATACTTGTTGCTCTAAGATGAAGGCTCCACACCTTCCCTTTCAATGTGAATTTAATGATAATAAAACCTTGGTTTCTTATGCTAATGGTGTATATGATTACTATGATGTGGAACAAATAGAAGAATTTGTTGCTTTTAAGTGTGCTTATGAAATTGAATCTTTGTTTGAGAAGTATGGAGATTGTGATGATGCTCTTTACAGATCTGAAAATTATGTTGTACTTAAATATTGCTATGAAAATTATAAATACAATGCCAATATTAATTAATTTATTGAGAATTCTCTGCTGTCCAAGAAGAGAATAATATTTTGCAGGAATCTATGGAAGAAGAAATTGCCGAAACTATGAGCTCATTAGATGAAAAAGATGAGGAGGAGAGCGAAGAACAAAATGAGGAAGAGCGATTAGCTATCCATGCCCACCTTCTAATGAGAGTAACTCTTTAAGTCATATATTGTTTAATTTCCCTTCGTGCTTACCGAAGGATGAATGCTATGATCCCTTGGATTCGTTTGAAATATCCCTTTTATATGAACTTGATGCTTGCTATGCTTGCGGCCAAGATGCCAATATGAATGATGCTTATGGAGATGAACTTGCTATAGTTCCTTATGTTAAAAATGAAATTGTTGCTATTGCACCCACACATGATAGTTCTATTATCTTTTTGAATTCTCCCAACAACACTATATCAAAGAAGTTTGCACTTATTAAGGATTATATTGATGGGTTGCATTTTACCATTACACATGATGATTTTGATGGATATAATATGCATGTATTGATGCTCCTACTTGCAATTATTATGAGATAGGAACCACATCTCCATCTCTCTATGATACCAATGCGATAAAATTGAAAGAAACCGTTTATACTATGCAAGGGCCTTTATTATGTGTGCATGAATTGTTCTTTTATGGCATGCCGATGCATAGGAAGAGAGTTAGACTCCATTGTTCTAAGATCTATCTTCCTTTGTGCTCACTACTAAATTATAAATCATTGTTAATTAAAATTGGCTTTGATATATGTTAGAGTATATAGGCATATGTCTGTATATGGTAGACTATGATTCGTAATCATCTCTCGCCTTATCTCTACGAGAGGCTTCTTGCCCTCCAAGCCATGTACTCTATATAAACCGACCGAGAGGCTCAATACAAAAACCAACGCATTACGCCAATCAATCCCTCTATGCCCTTCTAACATGGTATGAGCCACAAGTTCCTAGACCTAGCCGCCGCACACGCTTCCGCACCGCACCGCCCCCGGGGAGGTTGATCTCCAAGATCTCCGCCGGGGGCCGCGCGACCCGTAGCAGGGTTCGTCCACCGATCTGCGATCGGCTGCCCTGGTGAGTATTTCTTTCGATCCCTTGATCGGTTTTCTCTCCGCCGGTCACTTGGCTGGACTTCTTTTTTGGTTCACCGATCATAGATCGGATTGCGTCGCCCAGCGCGCGTCGTCCTCACGCGCCTCTACTCCGTCAACGGCGTTAACTCTACATCGGCCAATTTATCATCAACCACGCGGCAAGGATGGACGCGTCGCACAAGGGACACCATAATGCGTCGCTGCCGGCCGCTCTCGTCCGCATGGTCTCCACTGCCGACCCGTCTTCATCGTCATCGCCCGGGACATCACCGACAATGTCGCCATCGACTCCGTCCACGCGTCGTCCATGCCATGGCGCGTATAGTACTGCCGTCGGACTGATCAACCGACCCCGTGCACGTCTTTGCCAAGCACGTCCCCGAGCACGCGCCTACTACCGACCGAGCCACGGGTTGCCGTTGCGTCATCCCTTCGGACCGCAGCATTGCCGCCCCGAGGTCCTCCACATGGCTGTCCTGACCCGCGCGTCGTCCCCGCCGTCGCCCCTTTGGGTCATCGTGCTGCGACACGCGGTCCACGCCGCCACGCCGAGGTTCTCCATGCGGCCGCAATGACCCGCGCGGTGCCTCTACGTCACCCCTTTGGGCCGTAGAGCCGCGTCACGTGGCCCATGCCGCCGCTCTGCGGTCTTCCTGCTATCGCCCCGACCCACGCGCCGCTGCAACGTCGCCCCTTCGGGTCGTAGCACCGCGACACGTTATCCACTCTGTTGTTCCCGCGGGTTGAATTCTATGTGGTCTGCGCCGCGCCGCCTCCCTCGGCGCGGGAACGCCACCATCCGCGCTGGTGTTCGTCATGCTGTTGGGTTCCTCGCCTACTTCGAGCACCGCTGCCGCGCTCCTAACCTAGCCATCGCCGCCGCCATCACACCGCCGCCACCGCTCTTCTTCTGCCGCCGCCGCCGCTGCTACCCCTGTAGCTGTCCACCTCTTCGTCTTCGTCCAGCACCAAATCAACGCCAGCATCACCGTCATCTTCCCTGGCCACTTCATCTACTCTGACCACCGCGGGCGACATCGGCCTCACTCCGATTGGCGCCGCAACCATCATCGAGTCCTTCTCTACTAGCCCCCTCGACATGGCGTATAACTCGTGTCGGTTCCCGTCTACGCATGCCCGGTGCCGGCAACACCGACGCGTGCCTTCGTCCACGACGTGTCCCCAGGCCTGGCAAGCATGGTGCGGCGCCTCGTCAACATCAACTTCGTCCGTCTATGCATGCCCGGTGCTGGCAACACCGATGCGTGCCTTCGTCCACGACGTGTCCTCGGGCTTGGCAAACCCGGTGCGACGCCTCATCAACAACGTATTCTTTCCGGCGCACCCCTACTTCGACACCACTGCGCCCATGACTAACTTGGCGCCTCCTTGCGCCTGTGGCTCCACGGTGACTTCCTCGACACCGGCCACCCCGACTCGACATCGACCAGGACATTTTTCATGGCTACCTCGACCACGGCTACACCATCCATGCTCTCGGCTACCTCGACCATGGTGCAAAGGGCTATCACCTCGCTTGAGCAACTGGGTGGCTTCCTCTACAGTCAACGTGTGCGCGACGCGACATCGTCCACGGCGCTTGTCTGTGGGGGGATGTCAGCCCGTCGGCTTCTACCGTCGGTTTCTCTCTAGTCTGACCGTCTGCGACACTCCTGTTGTCTACGACGCTACCGCTACGACTGCGGGGGGATGTTAGAGTATATAGGCATATCTCTGTATATGGTAGACTATGATTTGTTATCATCTCCTGCCTTATCTCTAGGAGAGGCTTGTTGCCCTCCAAGCCATGTACTCTATATAAACCGCCCGAGAGGCTCAATACAACAACCAACGTATTACGCCAATCAATCCCTCTATTCCCTTCTAACAATATACCTTGGGATCCGGGTGGATCAATTACTTGAGCACTGTATGCCTAGCTTAATGGCTTTAAAGAAAGCGCTGCCTGGGAGACAACCTGGAAGTTTTAGAGAGTCATTTTCTTATGTTGTGTGCTTTTAAAAAGTTTAAAAACAAAAAAATATAGAGGGGAATCTAAAAACGTTTTCAAAAAGGAAGGTGAAAGTGAGACACATGCGCAATGTGGAAGTGGGGGCTAGCAACTTTGTTCATGCCCATGGAAACTTTGTGAATCTTCAATTACAACAACTTTTCAATAAAAATAATTATCCCCTGTACAAATCCATTGTATTATAAAAATAATGTGCCAATATTTACCTTTAGGGTGTTTAAATTGCATGTTTGGTATGTGCAGTGCAAAAATAGAAACTTTTGTTGTAGTGTTTGAATTTACATATTTTACTGGAACATGCAAAAGTTCTAAAAAATTACACAGTACTTCGATGCAAAAAATTATTACGTCCTAAATTTTCAGAATTTTTGGAGTTACATAAGTATATGTACCACCTGCATCTTTACAGACTGTCCTGTTTTCACAGATGGCTGTTATAATTTCTTTATCTGCTTATGTTTGCAATTTTGCCAAGCCCCATTGATGTGGGAGCATTAGAATTGTGTTAGCATACAGTAGGTAATGTTGGATTATAATTATACAATATTGTTACAGCAAGACATGATGGTATTTGATGTTATATGTACTAACCCCTCTAATAAAAGTTAGGTTAGGTTTTGTGTGGATGAAGTGTTCCAAGACCGAGGAGGCATCGATATGAGAAGAATAAGGAGAGGCAATAGTTCAAGCTTGGCGATGCCCAAGGCACTCCAAGTAAATAGTGAAGGAGACTCAAGCATCTAAGCTTGAGGATGCCCCGGAAGGCATCCCATCTTTCTTCCTCGACAATTATCGGTATGTCCCGGTTTTTGTTTTGTTCACATGATATGCGTAAATTCTTGGAGCGTCATGTGCTTTTTATTTTTTTAGTGATGCACAATGCTAGTATGAGATAGTCCTTGGTTTATTTATAGAATACTTCGTGTGCTTCACTTGTATCTTTTGATGCTTGGATGCTCGTTTCTCTACATTGGGAACACCGTTATTTGTATAATGCTCTTTTGCTTCACTTATATTTGTTAGAGCTTTGGCAAGTCTTTTGTAGAAAGAATTAAACTCACATGCTTCACTTATATCTATTTAGAGAGTTAACAGGAATTGGTCATTCACATGGTTAGTCATAAAATCCTGCATAAAACTTGTAGGTCACTGAATATGATAAGTTTGATTCCCTGCAATAGTTTTGCGATATTAAGATGGTGATATGTGGGTGTATTAGTTGATAATCATGGTTTGGTAAAAATATTAATGATAAAGTTTGTTATTCCCGAAGCATGCACTTATAGCTTCTAGTTTTGCGATGAAGTTGGAGCATGATTTATTATTGAGTGTCTACCTTATGAGTGCCGGTCGGGGATGAGCGATGGTCTTTTCCTCCCAATCTATCCCCTAGGGGTATGAAAGTTCATGCTTTGCTTCGCAGGCTAATAAAACTTTTGCAATAAGTATTTGAGTTCATTATGACTAATGTGATGTTCTTGGACTGAGGCACTTCCACCTATCCATATTTTGCTAGCCTCTTCGGTACCGTGCATTGTCCGTTCTCACCTCGAGACTTGGTGCAAACTTCGCCGGTGCATCCCACCCCGTGAAATGACTCGCTCTTTCACACATAAGCCTTATTATATCCTTCCTCAAAAAAGCCACCATACCTACCTATTACGGTATTTCCATAGCCATTCTGAGATATATTGCCATGCAACTTCCACCATCATCAGTGGCAGAGCTAGGATTTTCGACATGGGTATGCGCCGGAAAGATTAATTTGTTTTGCTTCACAACAATGTAAGAAATAAAAAAGTTCATAATAAAAAACTGGAACTATAAATTATTCTTTGTAGCAACATTGTCTACAATAATTTAGTTAGACTTCAACAACAAGCAGAATCATAATTTAACACTACGATCACCCTTTTGGATGCGAGAAATGAATGTTCATAATTCAGAAATTTAGATGAATGAAATTCACCTTGTTTTTCTTGCACTTCCTTGCATGTTTTATAGCGAACCAATGCAAACAACACTCAAAATTGACTGGATGCTACAATAGATTAATCAACACAAAATTAGGAAATGAAGATAATCCTCTATTCTTAACTAACAATCGGAGAAATAAAGATTAAACACTCACTGACTCACAAAATAAAATCAGATGATGGAAGAATTGAGCACGCCGCCGCCCTTGTCGACTTTTCTGCTAGATGTGTGTGCACCGGTGCACGCCGTGACGGCGTGACGCTGTAGGCCAAACCGCGAATAGGCGTGAAGGAGATCGATCGGCGGCCACGCGGTGATGAGATGATGCGGCATTTGCTTTCAATGGCTGATGCGAGCATACGGCATGGCGATGTGCCTCAGTTCCTCGAGGCGGCGCATCGGCGGTTGAATCAGCGGAATCGTGAATCGAAGGCTCGAGGCATGGTAGCTGGACTAGTCGAGCTGTCTCCTCGGCTTCGTCAAATCGGCCAAGTTAAGCCTCAAGGATAAGGCCCAGTAGCGCTAACTAGCAATGGTAGCAGCCCAATATAGGCCCAAGTGGCGCTGAACGTTCTTTTCTTCGTTTCTCTTGTCTGTACGTTCAACTAGACTGCCATACGTTGTATATAGGCATATAGCAGCTTATATACTGAATTTTTCTGCAAAAAATATTGGGAATGCATTGCATACCCATGCATTAGCCAAGCTCTGCCCCTGACCATCATCATATACATGACTTGAGCATTCATTGTCATATTGCTTTGCATGATCATGTAGAGTTGACATGATATTTGTGGCGCAGCCACCGTTCATCATTGTTATACATGTTACGCTAGATCATTGCACATCCTGGTACACCGCGAGAGGCATTCATATGTAGTCATCTTTTTCAGTTTATCGAGTTGTAAGTAAATAAAAGTGTGATGATCATCATTATTAGAGCATTGCCCCAGTGAGGAAAAGAATGGTGGAGACTAATGAGTCCTCGGAAAAGTGAGGATGAGGTCCATGAGACTGTTAAAAAAAAGGACAAAAAGAGCCCATAAAAAAAGAAAAAAAATGAGAGAAAAAGAGAGAAGGGGCATGTTACTATCCTTTTACCACACTTGTGCTTCAGAGTAGCACTGTGTACTTCATATAGAGAGTTTTCATATACTTCATGACTATTCTAGTGGGATCTTTGCATTATAAAACTTGGCTTGTATATTCCCATGACGAGCTTCCTCAAATGCTCGAGGTATTCATGAGCAAGCAAGTTGAATGCACACCCACTTAGGTGCATTAGGAGAGCTTTCATACACTTATAGCTCTAGTGCATCGGTTGCATGGCAATCTATACTCCTCGCATCAACATCGATTGTAAGGCCTCTCCATTGCCTAATGATCCAGCCACGTTGGTGTGAGACTTTCTTATACCTTATTGTCCTCTCTTGAACCCCCATCATCATTCTCTTTGCCATCCAAAGTGCCAAGTCCTTGACTCGCGCTCAAGTATTGCGTAAAGGTTGAAAAGCTGAAGCGAATAGAAGTATGATTTTGTTACTCGGCTTATCATCGGGGTAGTTCATGATTAATATCTTTGTGCTAGGAAGACTAAGCATGCTAAGCTATATGATTTTGTAGGGATAACGTTCTTTAGCATTCTTTATTTTGAAGGGCATGATTGTTTGTTAGTATGCCCGAGTATTGATGTCTTTATATCAAATGATAGACTAATATCTTGAATCACTCGTATCCTAATATTCATGCCATGATTATATTATTTGATCAAGACTGTGCTAGGTAGCATTCCACATAAAAAATTATCTTTGTTTTATCATTGACCTACTCGAGGACGAGCAGGAATTAAGCTTGGGGATGCTGATACGTCTCTGTCATATCTATAAAAATTTTATTGTTTCATGCCAATATCCTACTATTTCCACATACTTGTGGCAACAATTTATATTATTTTTGGACTAACATATTAATCCAGTGCCCAGTGTCAGTTCCTGTTCGTTGCATGTTTTTTGTTTTGCGGAAAATCCATATCAAACGAAGACCAAACGCGATAAAATTTTACGGAGATTTTTTTGGAATATATGTGATTTTTGGGAGAAAGAATCAACGCAAGACGGTGTCTGAGGGCCCCACAAGGTATCAGGGTGCAACCTGCCCCCCTGGGCACGCCCCCTACCTTGTGGGCACCTCGTAGGTCGGTTAGAGCTCATCTTTCGCCGCAAGAAAGATAATTTCTGGAGAAAAATACCCTCAAAATTTCAGCCCAATCGGAGTTACAGATCTCTGGGTATATAAGAAACGGTGAAGGGCTCCGAACACAGACACGAAACAGGGAAGAAACACACACACACACACACGTACACACACACACACACACACACACACACACACACACACACACAGAGATAGAGATCTAATCTCGGAGGGGCTCCTGCCCTCCGGGAGCCATGGCGGCCAAGGACCAGAGGGGAAACCCTCCTCAAATTTAGGGGGAAGGCCAAGCAAAAAAGAAGGAGGGGGATCTCTCCCCATCTCTCCTGGTGGCACCGAAACACCGCCGAGGGAACCATCGTGTGACGACGATCTACTCTAACAACTCCGTCATCTTCATCAACACCTCCACCTTTCTTCATCTATTTTCAGTGGTGCACTCTCCCGCAACCCGATGTACCCCCTACCTGAACATGGTGCTTTAAGGTATATATTATTATCCAATGATGTGTAGCCATCGTATGATGTTTGAGTAGAATCTTTTTGTCCTATGGGTTGATTGATGATCTTGATTGGTTTGAGTTGCCTGTTTTATTTTGGTGCTGTCCTATGGTGCCTTCCGTGCCGTGCACACATGGGGGATTCCCACTGTAGGGTGTTGCAATATGTTATTGATTCGGTTATAGTGGGTTGCGAGAGTGACAGAAGCTTAAACCCAAGTAAGGGAGTTTTTGCGTATGGGATTAAAGGGGACTTTACACTTAAAGTTATGGTTGGGTTTTACCTTAATGATCTTTAGTAGTTGTGGATGCTTGCTAGAGTTCCAATCATAAGTGCATATCATCCAAGTACGGAAAGTATGTTAGCTCATGCCTCTCCCCCATATAAATTGCAATAATGATTACCGATCTAGTTATCAATTGCCTAGGACAATTTCGCAAATCCTACCACCACTTTTCCACACTCGCTATACAAACTTAATTGTTCTTTTATTAAAATAGCACCTAAATTTTAATTCACGTTCTTTATTATCTTGCAAACTTATCCCATTACACCTACAAAGTACTTCTAGTTTTATCACTTGTTTCTAGGTAAAGCGAATGTTAGTGTGCGTAGAGTTGTATCGGTGGTCGATAGAACTTGAGAGAATATTAATTCCACCTTTAGCTCCTCGTTGGGTTTGACACTCTTACTTAATGAAAAAGTCTACAAATGATCCCCTATACTTGTGGGTTATCAAGATCTTGCTAAACATCATAAAGGACAAGCCAACCACTTCATCACCATCATCACTGAGGAAGGAGATTTGAGTACACAGGTATGGGCACCACCCTTGGCTTGTTCCAAGCTTGGGGGAGGTGCCTCGGTATCGTATCACCATCACTTTGATCATCATTATCTATTTTAGTTGGATCCTTAGTTATTTCGTGATATAGAAGAATAAAAGTATTAGTATATATGAAGTAGTCTTTGAGTGCTTGTTTCGAGATCTATCTATCTATGTAATCATGGGCGAGAGTTATATAATAAAGAGTAGTTTGATTTTTGTTGCTTCACTTTCTTGTCTCAATCTAAGCAATAAAAAAATCATATATATTCAATGGGGAGTAATGGCTTCACATATATGAAGTATATTGATAAAATTTATTGGAAATTAGCAAACATAGCATTGGTCATTGATGCAATTCTTGAAAGATTAATAAAGGAAGGGAGGTTTCACATATAAATACACTATCTTGGACATCTTTTAAGATTGTGAGCCCCCATCAAATATTTTCAGCTTGATCAAATAGTTGATGTTGGACAAGGAAGATAACGTAATGAGTTATGTTTGCCTATATTCACATAGAAGCTATATTGTCATGGATCATCTAACATGTGGTGCTCGTTTATCATCTTTTGCTAGGCAAAATTTCGCACTAAGTACAGATACTACTTGTGCATCCCAAAACCCTTAAACCTAGTTTCTTGTCAGAATAGTACCATATCTACCTATGGATTGAATAAGATCCTTCAAGTAAGTTGTCATCGGTGCAAAGCAATAAAAATTGCTCCTAAATATGTATGATATTTTATTGTATGGGAAAATAAGCTTTTTACGAACTTGTGATGGTAAAGAAATAAAAGCGACAGACTACATAATAATGGTTGCTATCACAAGGGGCAATATAAAGTGACGTTCCTTTGCATTAAGAGCTTGAACATCCAAATGAAAAAGCGCATGGCAACCTCTGCTTCCCTCTGCGAAGGGCCTATCTTTTACATTTCAGCCTTTACTATTACTATTCAAGAGTCAATAATACTCATCCTTATTCTACCCTTAATTATTCTCCACTTGGGAAGCATCATGTGGTAGGGAAAGATCCAGGCACATATATCCAGTTGGATATAGGTAATCATAAGTTATTATTGTTGACATTATCCTTTCGGTAAATAAGTTGGGAGATGAAGCAATAAAATCCCATCTTCCTATGTGTCTGACTGAAACGTTTGCTCCAAAAATATGCTTTGAGTGTTAGCAATCATGGAAGACTATATGATAGTTGAGTTTGTGGAACTTGCTAACCAAAAGCTCTTACATAGACTCTTCCTGGAAATATGATAATTGTTTCAATGACTGAGAATATAGTTTGTTAGTTTTCAAGAAAGTTTATGGTTTATACTCTGGCTTGCGGATGAATTGTTACTTGATCATGAGAAGTTTTATGATGAATAGTTACTGTTATAACAATGATCATGATGCTTCTATATATGTCTGTATTTTGTTTTATCGTCACCTCTCTATCTCTCTCTCTCTCTCTAAACATGCAGTCATGATTATCGAGTTTGGCATTCGCCTGAGGACAAGTGAGGTCTAAGCTTGGGTGAGTTGATACGTTCATTTTGCATCATGTTTTCCTAATGTTATTTATAGTGTTTTTGATCAATATTTCACTTTATGATGCAATTCTAATACCTTTTCTCTCTTAATATGCAAGATTTATATGAAGAGGGAGATTGCCGGCAGCTGGAATTCTGGACCCAAAAGAGCTACAGTAGAGATAGCTATTCTACGGAGCTCCAAATGACCTGAAATTTTATGGAGAATTATTGGAATATATAAATAATACTGAAAGAAAGAAGTACTGGAAAGGAGTAATCATGGGCCCACAAGGCAAGGGGCCGCGCCCTGATGCCATATGGGACCCATAGAAGCCCTCCGATGCCCTCCTTCTGCTATATGAGGCCATTTGTCCAAGAAAAAAAATACAAGAAGACTTTCGGGATGAAGGACCGACGTCTCGAGGCAGAACCTGGGCAGGAGCACTTTTCCTCTCCGGCAGAGCGATTCCGCCGGGGATACTTCCCTCCCGGAGGGGGAAATCGAAGCCATCGACATCACCAATGTTCCTCTCATCGTGGGAGGGCTCATCTCCATCAACATCTTCACCAGCACCATCTCATCTCAAACCTTACACTACTGCAGGATGGTCCTAACGCGACACATGTATACAAGACCAATAGACCAAACTATGTGCGATGTATTAATCGCAAATAGTGTCGTAATAAAATCATCACTAATAAAACGAACTGTGTGCGATGGCGGATCCATCAAGCACGATTCAGAAAAGATTTGCGTGTGCGAATCATGGCATACAGTTGATCCATATGAACTGTTTGTGATGAGCCAAAACAACAGAAACGGTCAGCAACCTGAAGGTTTGTGCGATAGATGGCATACAGTTCACTCGGATGAACCATTGCGATGAGAGAAAACAACAGAAACGGTTAGCCAGGTCAAGGTGTGTGCGATAGGCGGCATACAAGTCACTCGGATGAACTGTTTGCGATGAGCCAAAACAACAGAAATGATTTGGCTTAACTAGATGTGTGTGATACCCGGCAACCAAGTCACCCGTATGACCTGTTTGCGATGAGAAAAAAACACAATCGGTTTGGCGTAACAAGATTTGTGTGATGCCCGGCATACAGGTGATACGTCTCCAACGTATCTATAATTTTTTATTGTTCCATGCTATTATAGTATTAATCTTGGATGTTTTATATGCAATTATATGCTATTTTATATCATTTTTTGGAACTAACCTAGTAACCTAGTGCCCAGTGTCAGTTGCTGTTTTATACTTGTTTTTGGTTTTTTAGGAAATCAGTACCAAACGAAGTCCAAACGCTACGAAACTTTTTCACAATTTTTTTCTGGACAAGAGAGATGCTAGAAGCATCGGGAGGAGTCCAGAAGCCTCACGAGGAAGCCACAAGGCAACCCCTCGCGGCCCCAGGGGGCGCCAAGATGCCTTATGGGCCCCTCATGGCTCCTTCTGACCTAATTCCACTTCTATAAATTCTCCAATATTGGGAAACCAACAGAGAGCCACCTCGAATAACTTTTCTGCCGCTGCAAGCTTCTGTTCTTCCGCTATCCCATCTGGAGGCCTTTTCCGGCAGCTTGCCAGAGGGGGAATCGATCACGGAGGGCTTCTACATCAACCTTGCTGCCCCTCCGATGATGTGTGTATAGTTTACCACAGACCTACGGGTCCATAGCTAGTATCTAGATGGCTTCTTCTTTCTCTTTGATCTTCAATACAATGTTCTCCTCGATCTTCTTTGAGTTTTATTCGATGTAATCTTCTTTTGCGGTGTGTTTGTTGGGATCTGATGAATTGTGGGTTTATGATTAGATTATTCATGAGAAGTAATTGAGTCTTTTCTGAACTTTATTATGCATGATTTTTATAGCTTTGTATTTCTCTCCGATCTATCCATTTGGTTTGGCCAGCTAGATTGATTTATCTTCAGCGGGAGAGGTGCTTTGTGACGGGTTCAATATTGCGGTGTTCTATATCTGAGTAACAGAAAGGGACAAGATACGTATTTGTATTGTTGCCATTAAGGGTAAAACGATGGGGTTTATTCATATTGATTGGGTTTACTTTGTCTACATCATGTCATCTTGCTTAAGGCGTTACTCTATTTTCATTAACTTAATACCCTAGATGCGTGCTAGATAGCGGTCGATGGGTGGAGTAATAGTAGTAGATGCAGGCAGGAGTCGGTCTACTTGTCTCAGACGTGATGCATATATACTTGATCATTGCCTTGAATATCGTCATAACTATGCGCTTTTCTATCAATTGCCCAACAGTAATTTGTCTACCCACCGTATGCTATGTGTTCGACAGAGAAGCCTCTAGTGAAAACTATGGCCCCCGGGTCTACTTTAATCATAAAAAGAAAACCTAAATATATTTGCTATAATTTCCTTTCTTTTATTTTCTTTTGAAATTTATATATCTATCACTACAAGATTTAATCCTTGCAAGTAACGACTTCAAGGGGATTGACAACCCTCTTGCCCGCGTTGGGTGCAAGTATTTGGTTTTGTGTGTGCAGGTGTTGTTCACGAGACTTTGCATGATTCTCCTACTAGATTGATACTTTGGTTCTCACTGAGGGAAATACTTATCTCTAATGTGCTGCATCACCCCTCCTCTTTGGGGAAAAACCCAACGCAATTTACAAGTAGCAACAGGTCACTCGGATGAACTATTTACGATGATCAGAAGAACACAAACGATTCGACGTAACAAGATGTGTGTGATACCCGGCATGTCAGTAATCCGAATTGTGTGGGGAGACCGACAATAACATAGATGATTCCTGCTAATAAGCACCTGATTCAGAAACTGATTGCACAAATTATCGTTCGTACGCATACATAATCAACTAAACAACATAATAGCAACATTACATATCAGCAAGGTTCAGAAAACAGCAAAATATAAATAGCTACTAGTCGGCGTTGTTGCGGAGCTGGCCTGTTGGTGCGTCGATGTTGAAATATTCTCTGCACTGATGCAAAGTCCTCTCTTGGACGGAAGGATCCAGATTCTGGTCGGCGACGACCATGTCCTTGAACATTTCATAGGTCTGGCCATTCCTCTGATCCAGCTCCATCACAGTAGCTCCGGGCTCAGGGAAAACCCTGTCCACGGCCAAACATGCATGTGCAACGCTGCCTTGACGGACATGTTCCAAGCGGCTGTAAACATCAAAGGCATCATCTGCGAGTGCTGCTAGAGCTCTAGCAGAATCTAACGAGGATGTCGCCCTTACCACGGCCAAATCCGCGTGTGCCACCAAGGCAACGGCAGCCTCATCAGCGCGTGCCACACTGGCCGCATACTCAACCGTGTGTTTCGCGTACAGAACCGCGCGTGCCCCCAATAGTTCTACTGCAGCCGCCAACTCTTCCGCGCTTGCCGCCAAGGCCGCCGCACCCCCATCCGCGCTTACCGCCGTCGTCGCCGTGGGTTCCTGCGCGTGTATGAGCTGTGTCACCCCCGTGCCTTCCGCGATGGAGAGGGTGGTTCTAGTTTCTGATGACATGTGTAATGTGGAGGATTTTGTGGAGGCGAGGACAGAGAGGAGCAAAGGGCCAGATTTGGGGGCTGCGAGAGGAAGGAGACGATAGAGAGCGAAGAGAGGATATTTATTGTGTCCCTAACCATTGCAGACAGTTGCTACAATTGTTTCGTGTGCGATTATGTGTGTAGAAAAACTTTTGAAAATGCAAACGAGTTGTTAGCGATGGCTAGGAGCATCGCACACGATGCATGATGCGAGTACTTGTGTGTGATGATTTATAAGTTACACATATGTTTCCATATGTTACCACGTGTGTGATAAAACGTGACACCGCATACGGTTGTGTGCTGGGAATTGTGTGCCCCACTTAGTCTTCCCGAGCTCCAGTGAAGGCTTCCCGCACAAGCGCCAGCCACAAGGGTAAGTTGTAAAATCCCCAATCCCCTAGCCAGCTGCTAGCTATAAATAACCACAACAATGGCCGGCAACGGTGACTCACTACTGATCCCCTTGCTAGCTAGTTACCCACACATACCAGCATACCCGCCGGCCACAATGGCCGACGACAGGATGGAGCTGGGTGACAGCAGAATCGAGGCTGCCGGCGCGATGGTCGGCTTTGTGGTCGATGGCCATGCCGCCGCCTCTCCCGACGACATCCAGAGGAGGCAGGAAACATGGTACGAGCAAGCCACCAGGTTAGACAGGGTTGTCCTGAAAGCAGCTAGGAATCACCAGCGGGTGATACTGCGGGCTCGGTGCAGAGTGCGGCGGATGGTGCGAGCGGCAGAGCAGGAACTGCGACAATGCAAGGACAACTGCAGTACTGGCGGCCGTCGCACGAGGCGCAGGCTTATGTCCCAGATGGAGGAGGGCGCAGCGCTGGACGTCACTGGGGCAGGCCTGGGGGCCGTGACGGCAGCCCGGGCGAGAGCAACGTCGTCTCGTCGGCCACTGGGACGATGTACGCAGACCCGATGGTCGCGGCAGCCCTGGTGAGAGCTACGCACGAGGCAGTTCTGGCGATCACCGATGTCGAGGATCCCCCAGCCTCTATCAATCAAGGTGTAGGTCAATGACTTGGCGACCTCCTCTCCTCCTGAGTCCAGGATCGACATGATGATGGACGATGGCAGCTGTGCGTGTTGGGTCCGCGTCAGGGGCAGTAGCTCTTTTGTTTGTTCACGGTTCGTTATATTGATGTAAATTAGGGAGCTAATGGTTTGTAAATTACTCCTCGAACTAGGCACTGGACCAATTTGAGCATATATATGCTCGATTGATTTGTTCATGCATGTCAAATATGTCAATTATATGGGCTGGCCTATCTATATATTATCTCATTTTGCAATATGGACAATTAATATGCAAATGTATTTCGGACATCGGCACTGATCGCCACTTCAAAAACATGGGCATCCTCTACTCTACCAGCCACGCGCTTAAACTGAATGAACTGTGTGCGATAGTAATACTTTCCATGAAAATTTAATAACCTGAAAAATAGCATTTGAGTAACATATAGTGGTGACACTATTCAACAAAAGGTGATACTAATACTTTCCATGAAAATTCTGAACTGAACAATTTTGACAACCAGATGGTCCATATCTACTTAAGATAGTAACAAGTAGCGCATTTTAAGAAGCAGAGGGCCAACAACCACAACTATCTGTTGGAAGCAGCTTGATCATGACGAGTCGACATCTTGTCAATGAAAAGGAAGATCCCGCCTGTGCCTTCGTAGAGCATGAATATAATAGTGTCTTCGATTTTCAAATGTGGATGCATTGACAGGACAACTGAGAACCTATTAATTTGAATGGTTCCATTTGTGCGGGAAATACAGTACCTTGTAATCACTTTGGCATTCTTAGCAGGCACAAGTGTAATTCGACCACGCTGGGAAATCAATTCAGGAACAGCTGCAGCGGGCAATTTCTATTGCAATGAAGAATAAAAACCAATTGTAACATATCATTGAAGCTATATATAGTTTATGAACAACAACATACAAATAAGACTTAGTACCAGCATTTTGTTCACACAATTGATCTTGTTCAATGTGTGCACCAGTGGTAGATTTATTCCCATCCCAAATCCAGCATTCATACGCTGTGCTAGGTCTTTCAGATTATCAACAAATTTTATGACATGCTCCAAGTCTTTCCAGTGAAATTTGGTATGCCTAGTAACATACAGTTTGTTAACTATGCATCCAACATATCCTGCTTAAAAGGTTGAAAGGGATTATTTAGTCAGAACATGGCAGAAGAATAGTGGGCATAAATTGATTACTTAGTCAGAACAATTACTTTAATTTTGCTAATAAGTACTATGCCGACATGGAGAAAGTTGAAAGAACACTAACCTCGATCAGACTGTGGTCGGCTGATGACGTTGGGTAAGTAAACATCCATGTTTCTTTTACCAGACTGTGGTGCATGCACTAGAATTTAATTGCCAGCTTTTAGTTCATAAAACTTAGAAAACTTCTCCAAAGGTACGCATCAAAATAGGAGTGACCATCTTTATCAACTTTTACCCTAACTGTGATTCTAAATCCATGTTGCGTTGTCAATATGACTAATACATCTCCAACGTATTTATAATTTATAAAGTATTCATGCCATATTTATAACAATTCTATATGGTTTTGGTATGATTTGATTAGAACTAACCCGGACTGACGCTGTTTTCAGCAGAACTACCGTGGTGTTGTTTTTTGTGCAGAAATAAAAGTTCTCCAAATGCAGCGAAACTTTTTGACGGTTTTTTTTTGGACCAAAAGAGACCCCCGAAGCTTCATGGAAGGACCACAAGCCTCATGAGGTGCTCACAAGCCACCACACCATGCCAGGGGGGTAGCGTGACGTGGTGCCTTGTGGGCCCATCTTAGCCCATCTTGACGTGATTCCAACGCCAAAAAATCCTATAAATAGAGAAACCCCCAGAAATAACCCTAGATTTTGAACTACGCTGCCGCAAGCCTCTGTACCTTCAAAATATCATCTGGAGCCCTGTTCCGGCACCCTGCCGAAGGGGGGAATCATCACCGGAGGCCATCTTCATCATACCGGCGGTCTCCATGACGAGGAGGGAGTAGTTCACCCTCGGGGCTGAGGGTATGTACTAGTAGCTATGTGTTTGATCTCTCTCTCTCTCTCTCGTGTTCTTGATTTGGCACGATCTTAATGTACCACGAGCTTTGTTAATATAATTGGATCATATGGTGTTTTTCCCCTCTCTATATTGTTGTGATGAATTGAGTTTTTACCTTTGAGGTTTCACTATTATCGGATTGAATACTTTTATGGATTTGAGAACACTTGATGTATGTCTTGCATATGAATACCCATGCTGACAATGGGGTATTATAGTGATTCACTTGATGTATGTTTTGGCACTCAACTCGTGGATTCCCGAGGTGACATTGGGGTAATCTATGCATAGGGGTTGATGCACGTTTTCATCCTACTTTCTCCGGTAGAAATCTTGGGGCACTCTTTGAAGTTCTTTGTGTGGATTGAATATTATGATCTGAAGTTGTTTGATGCATATCGAATAATCAACTCACGGATACTTGTGGTGACATTGGAGTATCTAGGTGACATTAGAGTTGGTTGATGCGTATCATATGGTGTTATTTTAGTACGAACTCTAGGGCTGTTCGTGACACTTATAGGGATGGCTCAATAGATTGATCGGAAAAGATAACTTTGAGGTGGTTTCGTACCCTACAATAATTTCTATCTTATGTTCTCTGCCAATAGGAACTTTGGAGTGATTCTTTATCGCACGTTGAGGGATTGTTATATGATCCAATTATGTTAGCACCGTTGAGAGATTGCACTAGTGAAAAAATGAACCCTAGGCCTGGTTTCTAAGCATTGCAATACCATTTGTGCTCCGTTTTATCACTTTCTACATTGCTGTTTTTTTATTTTCAGATTACAAAAACCTATATCTACTACCCATACTACACTTGTATCACCATCTCTTCGCCGAACTAGTGCACCTATACAATTTACCATTGTATTTGGTGTGTTGGGGACACAAGAGATTTCTTGTATTTGATTGCGGGGTTGTTTGAGAGAGACCATCTTCATCTTACACCTCTCACAGATTGATAAACCTTAGGTCATCCACTTGAGGGAAAATTGCTACTGTCCTACAAAACTCTGCGCTTGGAGGCCCAACACGAGTCTACAAGAATAAGTTGTGTAGTAGACATCAAGCTCTTTTCTGGCGCCGTTGCTGGGGAGGTGAGTGCTTGAAGGTATATCTTTAGATCTTGCAATTGAATCTTTTAGTTTCTTGTTTTATCACTAGTTTGGTTTATAAAAGAAAACTACAAAAAAAATGGAATTGGGGTTGCCTCATATTATTCATCTTTATAATGTCTTTCTTGAAAATGATGGATCGAAAAATTGTGCTCAATTGATAGAAGAAGAATTCAATAAAATGTTTGGCATAAAATCTTTGAATGATAAGCATGATTGCAATGTTGCTAGTATGAATTCTTTGAATATCCATGATGCTAGTGATATGAAAAGCCATAAGCTTGCGGATGCTATGTTTGATGAAGATGATATTTTTATTCCCCCAAGTTTTGATGAGCAAATTTATTATGATGATTGCATGCCTCCTATTTATGATGATTATAATTATGAAAGTGGATTTGGAGAGGTCATGAGTTTATTTAAAGATGATTCCACTATTTTGGAAAAGGTTTCAATTGATTGTGATGAGAACAAAATTGCTACTTATGATAATTATTGTGATGATACTTATGTTATAAAAAAGAGTGATGATTATTATTATAATACTTGTCATAATTATGAATACCCTTTTACTTAACATTACTCTTTTAATGTGGAAACAATTTTTAGTATTCAAGTATCATATGATACTCCCACTATTATTGATGAGAACAAATTTGCTTATGTGGAGACTAATAAAAATTCTATGCTTGTGGATCATGAAAAGAATGCTTTATGTGATAGCTATATTGTTGAATTCATTCATGATGACACTGAAAATTATTATGAGGGAGGAACATATGCTTGTAGGAATTGCAATAATATCAAGTTTCCTCTCTTTATGTTGAAGTTTTGGAGTCATGCTTGTTTTGCCTTCCTATGCTAGTTGATTCTTGCTCCCATGAATTGTTTGCTCACAAAATCCCTATGCATAGGAACTGGGTTAGGCTTAAATGTGCTTGTCATATGATTCATGATGCTCTCTTTGTGTTTCAATTCTTTACTTTTATGCGAGCATCATTGAAATCATCATGCCTAGCTAAAATGGCATTAAAGAAAAGTGCTTGTTGGGAGACAACCCAATATTTCTACCTACTGTTTTTGTGTGTCCACATGATTAATATACTGTGGTAATCATGTTTTATATGTTTTCTTTCAATAATGTGCCAAGTAAAGCTTTTGGGATAGTGTGGATGCTTGTTGATTTGATTCTGTGCAAAAACAGAAACTTTTGCGTCCAGTGCTGGAATTTCTTTTCTGTACTGGAGTGTGAGAAATTCTGAAATTTTTACAAATTTTTGGGTTACAAATGTTTTACGTTTTCCTAATTTTTCAGAATTTTTGGACGTACAGAAGTATGGTTTTTAAATCTCTCACTACATGCTGTTCTGTTTTTTGACAGATTCTGTTTTTGATGCATAGTTTGCTTGTTTTAGTGTTTCCATAGCTTATATTGAGCAATATAAATTGTGGAAATGATATGCCATAGTAGGAATTATGTGAGAACAATTACGAATCTTGTCTTGACAGTACCTAAGTGGATGATTTATTTTTATCATACTAACCTATCTCACAAGTTCCGTTAAGTTTTGTGTGATTGAAGTTTTCAAGTTTTGGGTGAGATATCGATATGAGGAGAATAAGGAGTGGCAAGACCCTAATATTGGGGATTCCCAAGGAACCCCAAAGTAATATTCAAGGAAGACTCAAGCGTCTAAGCTTGGGGATGCCCCGGAAGACATCCCCTCTTTCGTCTTCAACATTATCGGTAACCTCACTTGGAGCTATATTTTTATTCGTCACATAATATGAGTTTTGCTTGGAGCGTCATTTTATTTTGTTGAGATTTGCTTGCTGTTATCAATAATCATGTTTTGTATCTTTTAGTTCAATAAAATGCCAATTATAGCCTTTACCATGCTCAGTTTGCAAGTTTATGTGTTGCTGTTTGAAAACAGAAAGTTTTCTGTTATGTTCAGAATATTCCTGAATAGTCAGAACATGAAAAAAAATCTAATATTTTTACAAAGTAAGCATGCATGAGTTCTCTGTCATGTGGTAATTTTTCAGAATTTTTTGAGTTAGGAAAGTATGAATTTTAAATCCCCCTTTACAGAATGTTCTGTTTTGGCAGATTTCAGTTATGGTTGCATTGTTTGCATATGTTTGCTTGTTTAATGATTCTATTTGAGGATAGGAGTATTAAATATGCAGAGGCATTTAGTATGCAATGTTTAATTATAATATTAGTGATTTGCTACAGTAGATAATGTTAAGGTTTTGAGTTGATTTATACTAACTTATCTCACGAGTTCTTGTTGAGTTTTGTGTGGATGAAGTTTTTAAGATTTAGGAGAAGCCATGATATGAGAGGAATTAAGGAGACACAAGAGCTCAAGCTTGGGGATGCCCAAGGCATCCCAAGTTAATATTTCAAGAAGTCTCAAGCTTCTAAGCTTGCGGATGCCCCGGTAGGCATCCCACCTTTCTTCATCAACAATTATCGGTCACTTTTGGTTGAGCCAAAGTTTTTGCTTATTCACATGATATGTGCTATTCTTGGAATGTCATTTTATTTTGGTTTTCCTGTTGTTTGAATAAAATTATCAAGATCTGAAATCTTAAATGAGAGAGAGTCCTCACATAGCTACCTATTTACTTAACTACTCATTTGATCTTCACTCATATCTTTTTGGAGTAGTTTGTCATTTACACTTGTGCTTCACTTATATTATTTTGAGAGTTGACAATAGTAATATCAATATGCTTAAGATATGAATTTGGTCCTAATGTGATAGGTATTCAACAAGGATATAATAAAAACTTTCATGTAGACCACTGAATATGATAAGTTTAATTCCTTGCAATAGTTTTGCGATATGAAGATGATAATATGTGAGTCATGTTAGTGAGTAATTATAGTTTAGTAAGAATATTGGTGTTAAGGTTTGTGATTCCCTATGCATGCATGTAAAGTCAATAGTTATGCAACGAAATTATATCCTACTTATGGTGCATTATTCAGTGTTAGTTATGTTCAATACCTGTTTATGACCATTTTCGCTTTTTGGTTGGTTGCTTCTCAATCTATTTGCTAGCCTTCATTTGTACTAAGTGGGAATACTGCTTGTGCATCCAATTCCTTAAACCCAAAGTTGTGCCAAATGAGTCCACCATACCTACCTATATGCGGTATTTCCATGCCGTTCCAAGTAAATTTGCATGTGCCAACTCTAATTTTTCAAAATAATTTTTCCGTTTTGTGTGCCCGTACCGCTCATGAAGCGGCAAAGGGTGGCCAATATTTTCCATGCTAGGTGTGTTATTCTCACGATGAGTGTTTATTCACTTGTCATTGCACGAGAGAGTGGCAGGTATTAGGGATGCCCAGTCCCGAAATGCAAAGAAAAATTTAATATGACGATAATAATAAATTCCTTGGAAAGTGTTGGTATGGAGGGCACCCGTGGATACGGCTAGCCATGGATTGTGAAAGAGTGGTGGAAAGGAAATAAACTTTATTTTCTGTTTGGCAACCGCCTATAATGTGTCTAGCATGGAAGATATTGGGAATTCTCGGTCGTTTTCATTGACAGGAAAAGCATGCCTCTCAAAATAATTTTATCTCTCTAATTTAAGCCTTGAGCTCGGCACATTTGCTAATCTCTGCTTCCCTCTGCAAAGGGCCTATCTATTTACTTTTATGCAATTTTTATTTTTATTTTGAGTCTCCATCTTCTCTTACAAAGCACCAACTAGAGAGCACTATTGTCATACTTGTTCATTGTGTGTAGCTAATATTGAGTGTGTTTCATGAATGGATCAATGATTGAGCATAATGGGCTAGGGATAACTTTCTTTAGCGTTGATATTTTGAAAGACATGGTTGCGTGTTAGTATGCTTGAGTATTTATGTCTTCATGTCAAATTATAGACTATTGCTTGGAATCATTCAAGTCCAAGTGTCCATGCAACAAAAGAAAAGATTATATGATGATTATGATAGGTAGCATTCCACATCAAAATTTCTGTTTTTAATTGCTACTTTATCATGATGACTTTTATGAGAAAAAGTTGATGTTATGATGCTAGGAAAAGTGATTGAAATTATCATTGATCAAACTTATGCACTATGCTAGCATTCACACTTCATAAATAATTTCTTTTATCATTTACCTACTCGAGGACGAGCAGGAATTAAGCTTGGGGATGCTGATACGTCTCCAACGTATCTATAATTTATGAAATATTCATGCCATATTTATAACAATTCTATATGCTTTTGGTATGATTTGATTAGAACTAACCCGGACTGACGCTGTTTTCAGCAGAACTACCGTGGTGTTGTTTTTTGTGTAGAAATAAAAGTTCTCCAAATGCAGTGAAACTTTTTGACGATTTTTTTGGACCAAAAGAGACCCCCGAAGCTTTGTGGAAGGACCAGAAGCCTCACGAGGTTCTCACAAGCCACCACTCCGCGCCAGGGGGGGTGGCGTGGCGTGGTGCCTCGTGGGCCCATCTTAGCCCATCTTGATGTGATTCCAACGCCAAAAAATCCTATAAATAGAGAAACCCCCAGAAATAACCCTAGATTTTGGACTACGCCGCCGCAAGCCTCTGTACCTTCGAAATACCATCTGGAGCCCTGTTTTGGCACCCTGCCGAAGGGGGGAATCATCACCGGAAGCCATCTTCATCATCCCGGCGGTCTCCATGACGAGGAGGGAGTAGTTCTCCCTCGGGGCTGAGGGTATGTACTAGTAGCTATGTGTTTGATCTCTCTCTCTCTCTCTCTCTCTCTCTCTCTCTCGTGTTCTTGATTTGGCACGATCTTGATGTACCGCGAGCTTTGTTAATATAGTTGGATCATATGGTGTTTTCCCCCTCTCTATCTTGTTGTGATGAATTGAGTTTTTACCTTTGAGCTTTCACTATTATCGGATTGAATACTTTTATGGATTTGAGAACACTTGATGTATGTCTTGCATATGAATACCCGTGGTGACAATGGGGTATTATATTGATTCACTTGATGTATGTTTTGGCACTCAACTCGTGGATTCCCGAGGTGACATTGGGGTAATCTATGCATAGGGGTTGATGCACGTTTTCGTCCTACTTTCTCCTGTAGAAATCTTGGGGCACTCTTTAAAGTTCTTTGTGTGGATTGAATATTATGATCTGAAGTTGTTTGATGCATATCGAATAATCAACTAACAGATACTTGTGGTGACATTGGAGTATCTAGGTGACATTAGAGTTGGTTGATGTGTATCATATGGTGTTATTTTAGTACGAACTCTAGGGCTGTTCGTGACACTTATAGGGATGGCTCAATAGATTGATTGGAAAAGATAACTTTGAGGTGGTTTCGTACCCTACAACAATTTCTATCTTATGTTCTCCGCTAATAGGAACTTTGGAGTGATTCTTTATCGCACGTTGAGGGATTGTTATATGATCCAATTATGTTAGCACCGTTGAGAGATTGCACTAGTGAAAGTATGAACCCTAGGCCTTGTTTCTAAGCATTGCAATACCGTTTGTGCTCCGTTTTATCACTTGCTACCTTGCTATTTTTTTATTTTCAGATTACAAAAACCTATATCTACTATCCATACTACACTTGTATCACCATCTCTTCGCCGAACTAGTGCACCTATACAATTTACCATTGTATTTGGTGTGTTGGGGACACAAGAGATTTCTTGTATTTGATTGCAGGGTTGTTTATGAGAGACCATCTTCATCCTACACCTCCCACGGATTGATACACCTTAGGTCATCCACTTGAGGGAAAATTGCTACTGTCCTACAAAACTCTGCGCTTGGAGGCCCAACACGAGTTTACAAGAATAAGTTGTGTAGTAGACATCAATGACATCCATGGAGTCATCAACAAAGTAAAGGCTAAGATTTCCTTATACACGTGTTCTTTCAAAGCAAGGGATTTACTGCGGGAAATGAAAATTAAGGTCGTTACATGCAAATATGTGAAGAATTGATAGAAAACAGAACAATAGCTCAAAGCAAAGTACAAAAATATATAATTAAACAGATAATTTAACCAAGATTTCATGCAAATATGAGAGCAACTGAAAGAACAATACATCATTTTTTTAAAGGGAACAAATACATCATTAATTTTCCTAATTTATAGAAAAATCCTCTTTGACGTCTATGGTGCATGTCACACCTTTTATCCAAATATAGCAATATATGGTATATGTTCATAAAATTGGGACATGCCAACCGTGGTAGGATGGGATTGAACATACCGTGCGCTCCCTGAAGTTATCTGGTATGGTGAGATAGAACTTCTTGTCCGAGTGGCCGCGACCACACTGGCCAGATTTGTGCTTGCACTGTGGACACTTGAATGAAAACCCTCGAATCAGCTATAAGAAAAATGAATCCACGGCAATTTGCGCCGGGTGATTAACAGGGACAAACGGGCTGTGATAAGAGATGAGCGAATATTTCGGTAAATTAATTACCTTGTTCCCCATGAGATAGAGAGAAAGGGAGAGCGAAACCTAGACCAAGCCCGTGGAAAATCCCGCAGAAAACTCCAATCGACCAGAGTCGAGAAAGTCGATGCCGATAGGCGTCGGCAAGGGGAAGAAACAAAATGCGGTGGCGTTTGTTGGAGGTAGCCGCCTGCGAGGGGCGCCGTCGAGATCAAAGATTTGGGCAGACCTGTCGAGAACGAGCAACAACGACGTCGGCGTAGATAGGCGGCGGCAAGCGGCAAAGGCGAAATCCGGTGCCGTTTAGCACGCGACCGAAGCCCGCCGATGACAGTCGTCGAGCTAAGGGGTGGCCGCAGCGATAGAAGTTGACATGCAGAGTTGCGAAGGAGTGCAGTGCGAGTGAGGAGTGAGGACGAAGGGGGTGAGGGTTTTCTTCTCTTTTTTGACGTGTGTTGTTGAGGGTTTTCTGCGCCAAAATAATGCGTTGCGGAGGCAACGTTTCGTAAACACAACCCATGTGTGATTGATGTTACCAAGATTGCAAGGGAATCCAAATTTCCTTCGTCGTTTGTCCTTGAGTTTTTTTTCTACATTCAACATACACCCTAGAATGCACCTTGCTCAAATCTGGCACTTTTCCGGGCTCATTTACTATATTTGGGCCATTATTTGCATTTTCTAGGCATTTATGCACATAATTCAAATTCGCACAATTGGTGCATGAAAAGGTGCACAATAACGGATTGAAAAATCAGGCTTGTGGCATTTAGTTAATTTCCATGCCTTTTACAAGGGAATGGGGAGAGATTTCAAGAACATGTGTGGCAAAAGTCAACCACGAACGTGTCGTTTATTGGTTTTTCAAATCTTGAAAAATAAAAAGCATGCCTAAAAAACAAGATAATTGGCATGGTGCCATGGTATGACCTCAGCATGCTGTGGTAATTTTTTGAGAAGGTTCGGCTAATGTCATTATACACGCTCTTCATAAATCGAACCATCACAGAGGAAGTTCTGTGGTTTCGAGAGGGAAATCACCAAGTTTGAAGGGGAATCCTAATTTCCTTCGTCGTTTGTCCTTTAGTTTTTTTCTACGATCAATGTACACCCTAAAATGCACCGTGTTCAAATTTGGCTCTTTTCTGGGCTAATTTACTATAGTTGGGCCATTATGTGCATTTTCTAGGCATTAATGCACATAATTCAATTTTGCACAATCGGTCTATGAAAAAGTGCACAAAAATGGTTTGGAAAATCATGCTTGTGGTATTTAGTAAATTTTCATGCCTTTTACGAGAAATGGGGAGATATTTCAAGGATATCTGTGGCAAGAGTCAACCACAAACGTGTCGTTTATTGTTGTTTTTACTCTAGAATACGAAAAACGTGCCTGAAATACATGCACCTGGCATGGTGCCATGATATGACCTCGGTATTCTGTGGTAAAATAATGATAAATTCTGGCACAAGTTGTAAAAATAACTCCTTGAAAATGAGAGCATCTCACAAGAAGAATCACCGTTTCCAAAATGGTAAATGGCAATTTGGACCTGAATTTACAGTGGCTTCATCGTTTAGCCTCCAAACTATTTACGCGGTGCGCAAGCACCATCAGCCGATAGATTTGATTTTTTTTGCGCATTTTAGGACTCATTTGCCATATTTAAGCACTTTTTAGTATTTACCTGACATTTAGCGCATATAAATCAAATCCCAGTTATAGCTACACGGGTGTGACAAGAGGGATGTGGATTGCCGTTTGATAGCGGTGCATCCTACGGTGCACACGCGTGATCTGCGTGGCTAGGGTTCTGGCCAATCAGAACGCAACGCACAATAGGGTCAGCGCACAAAGTTCTCATAGGCAACGAAAATGAACCATGTGCGATAATAAATCACCAGGATTGGAAGGGAATCCAAATTTCATTGGACGTTCGTCCTTGAGTTTTTTTCTACATTCAACATATACCCTAGAATGCACCTTGTTCAAATCTGGCACTTTTCCGGGGTCATTTACTATATTTGGGCCATTATTTGCATTTTATAGGCATTTATGCACATAATTCAAATTCGCACAATCGGTGCATGAAAAGGTGCACAATAACGTTTTGAAGAATCAAGCTTGTGGTATTTAGTTAATTTCCATGCCTTTTACAAGAGAATGGGGGGAGATTTCAATGCCATGTGTGGAAGAGTCAACCATGAACGTGTCGTTTATTGGTTTTTTAAATCTAGAAAAATGAAAAACATGCCTCAAAAACAAGATACCTGGCATGGTGCCATGGTATGACCTCAGCATGTTGTGGTAATTTTTTGAGAAGGTTTGGCTAATGTCATTATACACGCTCTTCATAAATCGAACCATCACGCAGGAAGTTTCGTGGTTTCGAGAGGGGAAATCACCAAGTTTGAAGGGGAATCCAAATTTCCTTCGTCATTTGTCCTTGAGTTTTTTTCTATGATCAACGTACCCCCTATAATGCACCATGTTCAAATTTGTCTCTTTTCTAGGATAATTTACTATATTTGGGCCATTGTGTGCATTTTCTAGGCATTAATGCACGGAATTCAATTTTGCACAATAGGTCCACGAAAAAGTGCACAAAAACGGTTTGGAAAATCATGCTTGTCATATTTAGTAAATTTCCATGCCTTTTACGAGGAATGGGGAGAGATTTTAAGGACATGTGTGGCAAGAGTCAACCACGAACGTGTCCTTTATTGGTTTTTCAAATCATTAAAAATGAAAAACATGATACCTGGCATGGTGCCATGGTATGACCTCAGCATGTTGTGGTAAATTTTTGAGAAGGATAGGCTAATGTCGTTATACACACTCTCCATAAATCAAACTATCACAGAGGAAGTTTCGCGGTTTCAAGAAGGAAATCACCAAGTTTGAAGGGGAATCCAAATTTCCTTCGTCGTTTATCCTTGAGTTTTTTTTTCTACGATCAACATACACCCTAAAATGCATCGTGTTCAACTTTGGCTCTTTTTCGGGCTAATTTACTATATTTGGGCCATTATGTGCATTTTTCTAGGCATTAATGCACATAATTCAATTTCGCACAATCGGTCCATGAAAAAGTGCACAAAAACATTTTGGAAAATCGTGCTTGTGGTATTTAGTTAATTTTCATGCCTTTTACGAGGAATGGGGAGATATTTCAAGGATATCTGTGGCAAGAGTCAACCACAAACGTGTCATTTATTGGTTTTTTACTCTAGAAAACAAAAGACGTGCCTGAAAAACATGACACCTGGCATGGTGCCATGATATGACCTCAGTATTCTGTGGTAAAATAATGATAAATTCTAGCACAAGTTGTAACGATAACTCCTTGAAAACGAGAGCATCTCACAAGAAGAATCACCGTTTCCAAAATGGTAAATGGAAATTTGGACTTGAATTTACAGTGGCTTCATCGTTTCGCCTCTAAACTATTTACGCGGTGCGCAAGCACCATCAGCCGATAGATTTTATTTTATTTGCGCATTTCAGGACTCGTTTGCTATATTTAAGCACTTTTTAGCATTTACCTGACATTTAGCGCATATACATCAAATCCCAGCGACAACTACACGGGTGTGACGAGAGGGATGAGGATTGTTGTTCTATTGCGGTGCATCCTACGGTGCACACGCGCGATCCGCGTGGCTGGGGTTCCGGCCAATTAGAATGCAACGCACAATAGGGTCAGCGCACACGGTTCTCAAAGGTAATCAGATCTCGAGTGCTCTAAAAAACCATCGCAATATACGGTTGTCCGACCACCCCGTCCCAGAGCTCTCTCCAGGTGTCGCCATTCATGCCATCGCGCCGCACACTAACTGGAAAGAAAGCGATGGCATCGCGTCGCGACGAGTTCATCGCCGCCCTTGACCGCGCACGAACTGGTAAGGAAGCAATGGCATCCCGCCGCGCCGAGTTCATCGCCGCCCGTGACCGCACACCTACTTAGGCGGACTTTGAAGCTGCCATGGCCGAATGGGCGGTGGAGCAAGAGGAGGCCAAAGCCGCACAGAAGGAGAGGAAAAGGCAGAAAGCACTCAAGAAATGAGAGTCCCATCGCCGCAAGAAAGAAGCGGTCGTACGCGCTGCTGAGGAGAGCCGGGCGGAGATCCAAGCACGGCGGGCGGCCACCGACAAGGCCGGGAAGTAGAACGACGGCCTCTGGCCAGCAAGGCCCGATGCCTCCACCTGCCAGGATCGCGGTGGTAGCTACCGCGACACTGAGGAGAGCTGGACAGAGGTCCAACAAGCACGGTGGGCTGCCGCCAACATGGACAAGAAAGAGAATGCTGGCGTTTGGGTCTGGCTAGCTTACGAGAAGTTGTTAGTGTGTGTGTCGCCCGTACGTTTGTTTAATTAATTATGAGCATCTACCAGTACTACTAGTTTTTTTAGAGCAAATTAGTGCCCGGTCAAAAAAAGTTGACCCAACCAAGTCATAGCGGTCCCACCCGCAGCCACTCGGAGCTCCTTCCTCTATCATCTCTTCACAACCAGGTCAGAGACGAGCTCATCGGAGCTGATTTTTAGTCCCACCTCACCGCGCGGGACGGACCAAACCGGCTTAAATAGCCGTGCCGGCGGAAGGCATCAAGCTTCTCTCCTGTTGCATAGGTCGATCAATTCTCGCTGTGTGAGCGAGGCAGGTTGACACTTGATTGCATTTCATAAACTTATAATTGTTCATCGAGTGTGAACTTTGCCTCATTCATGTACGTTGATAGCCCTACTACAATGGAAGAGATTGCTAAATTTGTAGGCTGCGGCTCTAGATGCTGATAGATATTATAATTTTCAGAAGACCACAAAACACACGGTCGCTATGGCATACTGCGTGCGTTAATGATCCATAAGTCAGTTAGAAAACATCGCACACATACCATCACGACCGCCCGTGACTAATTTAATCAACTACATGTGTACAATTTTTGAATACGAGATCCGCCAATTTTTCTCTTTTCTCGCACACGAATATATTATACGCTTCATCTGCGTTGTGTGTTTCCCCCGCGTAAGTTTCGAGTTTCGCAGCAAAATTTTTAGTAGGCGCGGGATTTCAGAATTTAATCCCCCCACCCCATCCCCACCCATCACATTTCCACAGTATCTCCCCACCCTTCCTCCCTCCCGACAGCTCAAACCGTCACCGCCGCAACCACAGCTTCAACCACATCTATGTTCTGCCCAAGCCTCGTCGATCCAGTCAGGTAACCCACTGATCTCCATCACCGCCCCGGCCTGATTGCTTAGATGGCGCCTGCGAAACATCCTCATGCCTCCAAATCCCCACCCCCTACTGCAGAGCATCGCCGCGTAAGCATACACATATCACGCGAGAGGTCGAGGAGCTGATGGCGGTCGACGGCGCGGTGGCCGCTATGTGTGTCGACCCGGAGGAACACCTCACCTCAGCCGCCGCCGACATGGTGCGGGCTCTGGCCCAGATGAAGTGCCCCAGCAACTACCCCTCGGGATTTACCAAGTAGGAACTGTCCAGTTCAATTTTACCAATACCAGTTGCAATGGTTATGTTTTGTACGGTCGATATATTAAGCATGTTGTAGTAAACACGCCTAACCCGTCTTAGCTATTTTCCCTACCTTTTTATAGACAACTGGGCCATTCTCTGCTCTAGCAGCACTTGCCTTGCGATGTTTAACTCTGTTAATTTCAATTTCATCGGTACTAGTTTCAATGGCTATATTAGGTTGTCTGTAGTTAACATGTGCCTTGTTTATTTCAGTAATGTACACTGTGATGTTCAAGTACGAACTGTCCAGTTCAATTTCACCAATACCGGCTACAAACTTACAATGCCTGACTTAGGTTGTTGTTAAGCATGTTGTAGTAAACAGTTCTATCTATTTTTTTTAATTTGTCCCTTTGATACCTTTCTACTCTTCGCAATGAAGATATCACTAGAGATGCTGTCATTTTATTACCATTTGTTAGTTTTGGTGGATGTTAACCCTGTTGTAGTTAACATGCCTTTCCATGTACTTACACAGGGCCACAATGGGAAATGTTGTTGCTTACCGTCGAGTTTAGTTGCATCCCGATGTCTTATAGTATTTTACATCATTTGTGCAATTGCAGTTTAGCTTGTAGCATTTACTTGCTTCTTGTAGTTACACATGTCAGCGGCACTGATCCACGCTTCGACCCGGAGGAACACCTCGCCTCCACCGCCGCTGACATGGGGTGGGCTCTGGCCCAAATGAAGTGCCCCAGCAACTGCCCCTCGTGATTTACCAAGTAGGAACTATCAAGTTCAACTTTACCAATACCAGTTGCAATGGCTATGTTTTGTACGGTTGATGTATTAAGCCTGTTGTAGTAAACATGCCTAACCATTCTTAGCTATTTTCCCTACCTTTTTATAGACAACTGGGCCATTCTCTGCTCTAGCAGCACTTGCCTTGCGATGTTTAACTCTGTCAATTTCAATTTCATCAGTACCAGTTTCAACGGCTATATTAGGTTGTCTGTAGTTAACACATGCCTTGTTTATTTCAGTAATGCACACTGTGATGTTCAAGTATGAACTGTCTAGTTCAATTTTACCAGTACTAGCTACAAACTTACAATACATGACTTAGGTTGCTATTAAGCCTCTTGTAGTAAACAGTTCTATCAATTTTTTACTCGGTCCCTATGCCACCGTGCCACTCTTCGCAATGAAGATATCATTGGAGATGCTGTCGTTTTATTACCATTTGCTATTTTTGGTGGATGTAGTTAACATGCCTTTCCATGTACTTATGCAGGGCCACAATGGGCGATGTTGTTGTTTGCCATCGAGGTTCGTTGCATCCCATGTCTCATAGTATTTTACATAATTTGTGCAATTGCAGTTTAGCTTCTAACATTTACTCACTAGTACGGCGAGCTGCTATACAAATGGTTTTTACCCGCTTTCAGCGATGAAGTTTTAAACCATCGCCTTGCCTGTGTGTGCGATAGGGGGGTCCTTTCCACACGACCCAGAAACCGTCCGCGATAGGGCCTCTGGTCACACACGCAGGGCAAAAAGAGCTCGTGTGCGATCGGGTGAGCCATCGCAGACAATTATATTGGCCCAATCGTTTCTGTTCGTATGTACATCCCACACGGTGAATCCAAGATAAACGTTTCCGTTCGTATATAAATCCCACATAGTGAATCCCAGACAAACATTTCCGTTTGTATATACAAAGCACACAATTTTCCGCATCACATCGTCTGTGATAGCGTTGCCATTGCAGACGATAGTACTAATTTTATCGTTTGTGTTATTGAATGCATCACGCACGGTGTCTAGAAGAAACTGTGTGGCATAGGCTGTCCATCACACACACTTTTTATGTGGAAAACGTTTGTGCAAGGTGGCCTAAAGCAAACAGTTGTCCAGAGGAAGTCGTGTATGATTGTTCATTGATCCAACACGTTTACTTCCTATAAACTGTGTGGGTTGTCTGAGATCATGGCCCACGGTGTTGTCTCAATAATTGTTTGCACTAGAAAAACCCAATAAGCAGGCTAATTGGCCTATTATTATTAATCCATTTAGTAATCAAATTTACATTTCATAATAAACACACAATATATTTCATTTTCGTATTACGAAAGCAGGATTTCATAATTGAAATACATCAGAGTACAATATCATATAGCTTCAGCACTCACTCACACCATATAGGCATATAGCTAGCTACCGCATTACACAATAGGACCAAGTTTCACATGCAACATCTAAAACCTATGGAAATTAGCATCATAGACGGTAGATAGACAGATGAATCTCATCTGGAAAACTGCTGAAGCAGAAGGCGAATATTGAGCCTTCAATGATGTTCAATGTCCTTGCAACTTTAGGCCAGAGCATGTGGATGATTGACCGCCCATCCTTCGTCCTCTTGAGGAAGACTTGAATATTGTACCGTGGGTGTTGTATGAACACCTTCCTCGCCTCTTGACCATACAGGTGGTTTGAGAGGTAATCATCTGTGAACTGCTTTGGAAAGGCCTGAAAACAAAGATATGCATAAATATCTTCTCTGAATTTTGAAATGGCGCAAAGGAATAAAAAAACAAGGTAATCCCTCCGGTCCTTTTTACTCCATGCATTAGATTTGTATCAAGTCAAACTTTGTAAAGTTTCACCAAATTTATTTTAAAAAATATCAACATCCACGATACCAAATATGTAAACTATAAAATTGTATTTCATAATGCATGTAAAAATAATGATTTTGCAGTTTGAATGTTGATACTTTTTTCTATAACTTTGGTCAAAGTAGAGATACTTTGACTTCGGACAAAACTTATATGCAGACTAAAAAGGACCGGAGGGAGTCTAAGAGTTAGTACCATCCTGTAGTTCACTGATGTCTTCTTCATTGTGCAGACAAAGATCTTGTTGTTTTTCGTCGCTAGTTTCTTTATCCTCACAATCTTTCTGAGTTTCTTGACTTGACTGATATTCATGGACATCTCATTTCCCCATATGCAAAATGGGTCGAACAGTGGGTCAAAACCTCTGACAGCAGGACCTACATGTGCAAGACCAAATTGTTAAAAATCTAAATACTAGAATGGTTCCTGCAATTGCACAATAATGTGCTATTAGACAAAGGACCATGCATGTGCGAACCTCGATGGTAAACCTCAGTGCCTCCCATTGTTTCCTTGCAACACATATAAAGTAGTTATTGATCAGGTTAAGTTAGGGTTGGCATACTATCAGTAAAATATGTTGATGAAAAATAAACACATTGAAGATTCAGCAGATTAATTCGAGCCACATGGAAAAGCCATTTATCCAAACCAAGCATGCTTAAGAACTAGGAAATATAGCAATTGTATATGTTTCTCATGTATTTAGTACAGTCGAATTCGATTTATTTCTCACATGCATAATAATACAAAATTGTAACCACGACAATTGAACATCGCATTGCAGAATTAAACCAAACAGTTAACTAAGCACCACAACAAATGAACCAAACAGTTAACTGAGCACCACATTGCACAAGAGAACATACTACAAGATCAGACAGTTAACCAAACCTAGTATGCTTAACAACTTGGGAATATAGCAATTGTATTTGTATCTCATGTATTTTGTACAACCAAATTCGATTATTTCTCACATGCAAGAGAATACAAAATTGCACCCACAAGAATTGAGCATCACATTGCAGAATTGAACTAAACAGTTAACTGAACATGACAAAAAAAATAACCAAACAGTTAACTCAGCACCACATTGCACAATATATAGAACATATATACTAGAGGATCAGATTGCATAGTAAGAGTACATAGGACAATTCACTAGAATTTGTAAAGGAAAGGCATGAGCAGCACATGCAACAGGTAAACCGAACATGCTTAACCGGCGTAGCTAGCTAGCTGAACATAGGTCCTTGTAGTGAGCTAAAAAAAGACAAGCTACTCCTCATCGTCGGAGATATCGATGACGATGGGCTCCTTACACTTGGAAGAGGGCGAGGCCTCCACATCGTGGGTGCCCTCCTCGTAGTGGTGAGTCGCCCGAGCCGCTCCAGGCACCAACCTGCTGGCTCTGGAGTTGAGGTAAGCACGGGAACGCTGAGAAAACACCTCGTAGTCTTCGTCGAAGTCACCGATGGTGGCCTCGAGAAAATGCCATGAACTGTCATTTAAAGCAGCCAACCGCGTGGCGGCGTCCGCGTGCGAGGCGTCGACGGTGGCCTCGACGGCGAGGTGCTCCTCCAAGATCTGGCGGTCGGCACGCATGGCAGCCATCGCGACCTCATCCGCGCGTGCGGCCGCGATTTGCTTCTCTGTTCCCAGATGCTCCTTGAGCTCCTGGCTATACTGCATGCACCATGGCTTAGGGCGGCGCTTATTTGGAGGGTGGGTCGGTGATTTGGGTGGAAGGTGTCGCGCCGGCAGTCGGGGCATGTGGGATGTAGAAGGAGGTGGAGGATGGGGGTCGGGTGTGGATTACCTGACTAGATCGACGAGGCCGAGCAGCAGGAAGAAGCGTCGCCGGCGAGGCGGCAGTGCTGCAAGCAAGCAGTGAAGGTTTGAACTTGGAATGGAAGGCGAAAACAGGGGAAATGTGGCTTTTGGTAAGGAGGAGGGGGCATGGGAGGTAGATATTTCCACGGATGCCGAAATTTTTCGCTCCGTGCAGCGAAAAACTGGCGCGCGAAGTGTCATCAGACACAGTCCTTATTCAACACTGTGTATGATATATGAACATCACAAACGATCCATATGGCTTACCCCGTGTCTGATGAGTTTGAACGTGCAAATTTTGGTTCGAATTTCCCTAGTTACAGTGGTCATCCACGTCATTGCATAATTTGGGTACACAAAAGAGCCTACAGCACACCCACACTTCTTAATCGAGCAAGTTCAGCAATTAAACAGAGCTAGCTGACCTAAACACTACTTTAACAAAAAGACCAGCGCTCTAAAAAAGGACTACTACTCTGTCTGGCGCTCGTCGATCTCCGCCGCCTCCTCCATGTCCAGCTCACGCCCGATGATCTCCTGGGGAAGGGGCTCCATGGCATCCATCGCACCATACTCGGCAAGCATTTCGCCATCCGCGTTCGATATCTCTTTGGAAAAGGCCGCCACGAGCTGGGCATGCGCGGCCGCGGTCTGGGCTTGGACGGGCTCCATCGCGGCAATGTATGCCACGAACGAACGGACGGCTACTCGAACGCTCTCGGCGATTGCCAACTCTTCGGTCGTGGGTTGCCGGCCGTTGTCGGAGAAGCTTCGTGTGATTTGTGCGGTGACCGCGAGGAGCTGGGCGTGGGCAGCCTTGACATTGGCACGGGCAGCCTCCATCAGGGCTAAGGCGGCCGCCGCAAAACGAACAGCTGCTGTCCCGCTCTCGCCATTTGCTATCCCCGTCGCAGATGTTGCTGCCGCCATCTCAGCTGCAGTAGCGGCCGTTTCGGCTGCTGCCGCAGCCGCCTGGTCGCAGATTGCGGCCGCGCTCACGCAGGTTGTGAGCACGCTCATGGAGGCTGCGGCCGCGCTCTCGCCGGAGTGGGCCGCCAAAGTTGCCCTCACGACGCGGGTCCACGTCCCCATCTTTGACCGGCGATGATTGAACAGTGAAATGATATTTGGGGGGCTATTTTGCTTGACGCGCCAGCTATGGACTGTAGCCGACGAACCTTCTCGTCTAAGCCATATATGATGGTGCACCAAGATATTTTGTACTGCATCTCACACGGTTGGTGATAATAAACTGTGTGTGATGTACTTGATTTTTCGTCTTGATTTGAAATATGGAATGGGGTCACAACGGCAAAGGATGGTGTTTGAATTGCTAGAACATTTGTCTGCAGTGAACATAAAACTATACGAGTGTCGTGTTAAAATTTGGAATTATTCAGGGTTCGTTTGGACATTTTTATACATTAAATGAGTTTTCTAGGCATTTTATGTGCATAATTCAAATTTGAACTACATGCACATGCTCCGGTGCACCAAAATGGGTTGAAAAATCATATGTGTGTCCTTGGGTGCATGCTTAGGTCCCATGCAAGAAATGGGAATGAATTTCAAACACCTCGGCATCGTGGCTCAGCTGCAAACGCTGAGATACTTGGTTTTGAAATTCTAGTAAATCCAAAACTTGTCTAAAATTCATGAAACTTGGCATGCTATCATGGAATGGCACCAACATGCTGTGGTAATTTTTTGTCCCATTTGGGGCAGGTTTTGGTATAAGCTTCTCACAAACCAGAGTTTCTCACAAGAAGCCTCATGGTTCCGATAGGAAACGTGTCACCTTTGTGGACGAAACGACATTCGTTGCCTCTTCTTGCCTTGATTTTTTCTCTAGAGGTAACATAGACCAATAGGAGTGTTGTGTTAAATTTTGGAATTATTCATGGTTCGTTTGGACATTTTTATACTTTAACTGAGTTTTCTAGGCATTTTATGTGCATAATTCAAATTTGAATTGCATGCACATGCTCCTGTGCACCAAAATGGGTTGAAAATCATATATGTGTCCTTGGTTGCATATTTAGGTCCAATGCAAGAAATGGGAATGAATTTCAAACACCTAGGCTCTTCGTGGCTCGGCCGCAAACTTGAGAACTTGGTTTTGAAATTCTAGTAAATCCAAAACTCGTCTGAAATTCATGAGACTTGGCATGGTGTCATGGAATGGCACCAACATGCTGTGGTAAAAAAATTGTCCAATATGAGAGAAGGCACACACATTAACAGCCAACAAATACCTATCACATTATCATCACAAACGGTTGTACAGTATTATTTCAATCGTGGGCATTCTATTGACCATTTACGTGCCGCCACGCGTCCCACTTTTTGAATGGCAAGGAGGTGCCGTCCGGGCAGCTGTTTGAGTAGACGGGAGGCGTGCGAGCGAAGTCCGCGGCGCAGGCTGACCGGGAGGCGTGCGACCAGTCCTGCGTAGCGCAGGCTGACCGGGAGGCGTGCGACCAGTCCTCCGCTACGCAGGCTCACCGGGAGGCGTGCGAGCAATACGCTGCGCATGCTCACCGGGAAGCAAGCCCTTTGACCTCCATTGCCGCCCGCCTCACTCTCAACTTCTCCATTAATGTCGGCCGAGCCGCTGATTAATAGGTGGCATTACTGATCTCTCTTCGCCTCCTATTCCCCTCTCGCCCGAATCCTATCTTCCAGAGCTCCACCTACTCCATGGCACACAAGGATCATCTGCCACTAGTCTTCCGGTTTGGTGAAGTCGACTCCGAGCTGGAGGAGATAGATAATAAGGGGGAATGGGACCTCAGGGACATGGCCCTGAACGAGCTGGCCGCGGCGGATGCTGCCCCCGTGCCCGTCCCAGCTCCCATCCCCGCGCCCGCGCCAGCGACCATCCCCGTGGCATTGACGGGCTGGTCGCTGAGCACCATCGCAGAGCTGGAAGCCGCAGGCGTTAGTGAGGTCCCCACGGACCCACGCGAGCTCGTGTACGTACTAGCGCCAGCGCCCCCACCTATGCTTGTGCGCGCCCCAGCACCCACCGCGGCGCCGGTCCCCGTGGACTTTCCTGCACCAGCCACGCCCATGCCCGTGTGCGAGCCTGCACCCACCGCGCCCTCCTCAGCGTCATGGGACACCGCCGTCGACCGCTACCTCGTAGCGCCGCGAGTCGCCGTCCCCCCGCGCCCGCCTGTCGATCGCGCGACGAACGGCTCTTGGATTTGGAAGTCCATAACATTCTGGGATGGCTTGAAGACTTGAACAACAGTGTCCCGGACGACGACAACACCGGTGCAGCACGCCGCTGCCGCCGCCGCTGCAATTATTATTTTTGTTTAATATTGTATCCCGATCGTATGAATGTAAAACCACAGTGTCACTGAATGAAATCTATGGTTTTGATCAACTTTAGCGTTTTTTCTCTGAATGTACAGACTTACCAAAGTAAAAAAAAAACATCAATGTTTTTCTCTGAATAAAACACTCATCGCAAACGTTTCAGACAGAACACCCGTATGCAAAGCGAGAGCTGGGTTCCTTCGCGGCTAAGAAAAGGAAAAAATGTGGCGCGCAGGTTTTGTGCATCTCTTCAGCGCAAACGTTTTAGACTGAACACCCGTATGCAAAGCAAGAGCTGGGTTTAACACTGCCATTTGTGATCCTCAGAAAAATAAAACATTGCCATTTGTCAAATTTTGCAGCTAAAAATCACTAGTACTATAATTTTTGCATATGAAATTCAGTAAGCATAGATTTCATTCATAGATTAAGCAGTCGTTCTTTATACAAGCAGTTCAACTCGACAGCTGAATCGAACAAACTTTTACCCAATTGTTGCCAACCATGTACTGAAATAGCTAGTTCAACTATATATACTAGCTAAATTTAAGTGCGTAGTACAGTTCAACCATATCTATAGTCAGATGAACTGAACAAAATAGCCACTAAATACTACTACTACGAAGGGGCTTTGTACTACTTCCAGCAGCCTCTCCTCTGCCGAGCGCGCTCAGTAAGAGGCCGAGGAGGAGGAGCCTACCGACGAGCTAGAGAAGCGGAATCCGGCGCCTGCCGCTGCTGCACCTTTAGCGACGCCCAGCTCAAACGCCCTTTGCCACTCCAGACGATCCCTCTCGAAGCGTCGGGACTCCTCGTATATCTCCGCATTCCACGCCACTGCAGTGGCTTCTGCTGCGGCCACGGCGGCGGTAAGAGTTATGGGATTACTTTCACACTGTATTAGCTCACAGATGATTTACATATATGGGAGAGACCCAACGGGTTCCCTGGAGATTAGGCACGCCCTTGTACGTGGGAGAGATAAGCCTATCTAGATCCTACAGAATAGGAGAAGGTTACAACCAGTCCATGTCATACAAGTTACGTTACAACAGAATTAATATACAACACGCTAACACCCCCCCGCAGCCGGAACTCCTTCTGGAAGGACGTTGAGGCTGAACCGGAAGTCGCGAAACACTGTGGAAGGGAGGCCTTTGGTGAAGACATCGGCAAACTGTGAGCTTGAGGGAACATGAAGAACGCGGGCTTCACCAAGAGCAACTCGATCGCGAACAAAGTGCAAATCAATCTCCACATGTTTGGTCCGTTGGTGCTGGACGGGATTGGTGGACAAATAGGTGGCACTGATGTTGTCACAGTATACCATGGTGGCACGAGCGGGGGGACGATGTAACTCATACAGAAGCTGGCGCAACCAACAGGACTCAGCGACACAATTAGCAACAGCACGATACTCGGCCTCTGCACTGGAGCGAGAAACGGTGGGCTGGCGTTTGGACGACCAAGAGACAAGGTTCGATCCAAGAAAGACACAGAAGCCCGAGGTGGACTTGCGAGTGTCGGGGCAGCCGGCCCAGTCGGCATCGGAGTAGGCCACCAGGTCATGAGATGTGGATTTATGAAACCGAAGCCCATAGTGAGATGTGCCCTTCAGATAACGCAGAATGCGTTTGATAAGATTCATGTGCGAGGTGCGTGGATCATGCATGAACAGGCACACCTGTTGGACGGCATAGGACACATCCGGCCGTGTCAAAGTGACATACTGTAAGGCCCCCGCGAGGCTGCGGTACAGGGTAGGATCCGGAACAGAAGGGCCATCAGAGGCGGATAATTTGGCTTTTGTGTCAATTGGGGTGGCAATGGTGTTGCAATTGAGCATGCGCGCACGATCGAGTATCTCTAGGATGTATTGCTGTTGGGATAGAAAGAGGCCATCGGAGGAGCGAGTGACATTTATCCCGAGGAAGTGGTGGAGGTCGCCGAGATCGGTCATGGAAAATTCGGACTTGAGGGAAGAAATAATGGAATGGAGAGTGGCGGTGGTGTTGGCAGTGAGTATGATGTCATCGACATAGAGAAGGAGATAAGCTATATGGGACCCACGGTGATAAATGAAGAGCGAGGAGTCACATTTGGAAGCAACAAAACCTAAAGAGAGTATGTACGACTTAAACCGAAGAAACCAAGTCCGAGGGGCTTGTTTTAAGCCATATAGGGATTTTTTGAGGAGGCACACGTGTGTAGGGTGAGTGGCATCTAGAAAACCCGCCGGTTGAGCACAATAGACAGTTTCACCAAGTTGGCCATGAAGGAATGCATTTTTGACATCAAGTTGGTGGATGGGCCAAGAGTTAGATGTGGCAATGCTGAGCACAACACGTACCGTGGCCGGTTTGACAACCGGGCTAAATGTTTCTGTGTAGTCAACACCCTCACGTTGAGTGAAGCCGCGTACCACCCAACGTGCTTTGTAACGAGCCAAAGTGCCATCCGGATTGAACTTGTGGCGAAAAATCCACTTCCCGGTCACCACGTTAACACCTGCAGGTCTAGGTACCAAACAGCACGTCTCATTCTTTAACAAGGCATTAAATTCATCAAGCATTGCAGTATACCAATGGGGGTCCTTAAGGGCTGGCCGGTAGGAGGAGGGAATGGGAGAAATGGTGCTGGGCGAGTGGGACACAGAGAATAGACGTTTGGGCTGAGCGAAACCTGTTTTGGCACGCGTTGTCATTTTATGTGAGTTGTGTGGAGGAGGAACAGGGACAGCCCTGGGTGGAAGGCAAGGTGTAACAGGAGAGGATGGCGAGGGAGCAGAGGAAACTGGCGAGGCAGGATTGGCAGGCGCGGCTGACGCGGAAGCAGAGGGAGAATCGGTCGGGTTGGGCGCGACAGATGTGGAAAGCGACGTGGGAGTACGAGGTGAGCGCGCGGCGTGATTGGCGGGCGGGGATCCCGTCGAGGACTGAGGGGAGGAGCCGGACCCGCAGGGCATGTGGGGAGGAGCGGTTGGAGACGCGGCGTCGGGTGCGGGACGCGAGGGCGAGGCGCTGAACCCGCCAGCGTCCGCTGGTGCGGGAGCGTAGATCCCGGGGCAGATCACGCCAGGGGCTGGGTCAGAGGCGGGATCGGGTGTGGAGAGCGCCCGTGTGGCCGTGTTAGGGGCCGCCTCGTATGGAAAAGTGGATTCGTCAAACGTGACATGCCGAGAGACAATAACTTTGCGGGAGGCTAGATCGAAGCAGCGATATCCTTTGTGTTCAAGTGGGTAACCGATGAATACGCACCGAGTGGAGCGGGGGGCAAGTTTGTGAGGGCTTGTGGCATATAGATTTGGAAAACATAAGCAACCAAAAACGCGGAGATGGTCATAGCGTGGAGGGTGGCCTGTGAGGAGAAAATGGGGTGTGAGAGAGCGAATGGCTGTAGAAGGGCACCGGTTGAGTAAGTGTGTGGCGGTGTGTAGAGCTTCGACCCAAAATTGGGGTGGTAGATTGGCTTGGACAAGAAGGGTCCGAACTATGTCGTTGGTGGTGCGTAGGAGGCGTTCGGCCTTGCCGTTTTGAGGAGAAGTGTGTGGGTAGGAAAGACGAAAGGAGATCCCGTGATAAGAGAAAAAAGATCGAAGGGCGGTGTTGATGAATTCGCCCCCATTGTCACATTGCATACATTGAATAAGAACGTGAAATTGTGTGTAGATATATTGAAAGAAACGGAGTAGGGTAGAAGATGTATCGGACTTGGCGCGTAGGGGAAAGGTCCATGAGTAATGCGTGTAATCATCTAAGACAACAAGGTAATATTGAAAACCCGAAAAGCTTGTAACAGGGGAGGTCCAAAGATCACAATGAACTAATTGGAATGGCGCAGATGTTACATTATTTGAAGACGGAAAAGCCAAACGAGGTTGGCGGCCCAGGTGACATGCCTCACAGAAGGAGGGAGTGGTATTATTACAATCTGGTAAAATAGTGCTAAGTGTGCTGGCTAATGAAGATTTGCCGGGATGCCCGAGGCGGCGATGCCACAAGTCGCTGGTCGTGATGGAGAACGCACGGCCGCCGGTGCAGTTATTTCCAAAGAAGGGGTATAGATCGCCGGAGCTACTGGACGTCATGAGAACCTTCTGGGTGCGAAGATCCTTCACATAAAAACCATATGGGGTGAATGTTACAGAAACATTGTTATCAATAGTAAACTGACGGACAGAGATTAGATTGGGAACAATGGTGGGAGAAGCTAAAACATTGTAGAGAGAAAAAGGGGAAGGAGCGAGGGGAACGGAACCGGTGGCCACAATAGGTAAGTGCTGCCCATTGCCTACAATAATGCTGGAGAAATCATGCCTTGGAAGAGAAGGAGACGAGAGGATACCTGGATTACCCGTCACGTGAGAAGAGGCGCTGGAGTCCATGAACCACTCCTGGGATGGAAAGCCGGGTTGAGTGGCAGCGTGGTTGAAGAGGGCTGCATGATCCCAGGATGGGGCCGACGGAGGAAGCTGCAGCTGGCCGGACGGCATGGAGTAGGGCGGAGGAGGCCCGGAGAACAGGACGGGGTAGGCCTGCGAGTGGGCGCCGGGGCGAGCGCTGAGAACGCCCGCTGCGTTGGGGGCAGTCCAGCCGGGGCACGGAGGCGGCAGGGCCATGCCGTAAGGGGCGAAGTAGCCTGTGTAGGGGACGACGGACTGGGGTTGGTTGCCACGGCCGGACGAGTCACCACGCCCGCGTCCACGACCGCGGCCACGACCACGTCCGCGCTCGCTGGTGGAGCCGCCACGGTAACAACCGCCGCGTCCGTGAGAGCCATCAAGGCCGGCGCGATCGCCGGCAGGAGCGCGAGAGCCGCCGCCGCGGTCGCTGGAGGAGCCACCGGATCCACCAGAGCCGCCGGAGCCACCGGGGCCACCAGGGCCGCCCGAGCCCCCGGAGCCGCCGTGGGTGATGGAGAGAGCGGCGGCACCATCAGTGGCCGCGCGCTGGGAGAGATTGTACTCGGCCAGTTCGAGGCGCGAGCGAACGACGCCAAAGGGTGGGAGCGGGGTCGTGTCGCCCAACACGATGCGGATCGTCTCGAAGCGAGAAGAGAGACCATGGAGGAGCTGCATGGTGAGGTCGGCGTCGCTGACGGCGGCGCCCACGTCCGCCAGGCCATCCGCGAGGGCCTTGAGGCGGCGGGCATACTCGACGACGGAGAGGTCGCCTTGCTGCAGGTTGCGGTATCGACGGGTGAGGTGGAGAACCTGGGCGCCCTGGTTGGCCAGAAAGTAGTAGGCGATGCGGCGCCAGGTGGTGTAGGCGTCGAGAACGCCGCCGGAGATGAGCTCGAGAAGAGGATCAGCGAGGGTGAAGAGCATCCAAAGCACCAGGCGTTGGTCGACCGCGAGCCAATCGGCGTCGGCATCGCGAGGAGGCGGGCGATCGACATGGTCCTGAACACGGTACTGGAGGAGCACGATGCGGAAGAAGGTGCGCCACTTGGAGTAATTATTCTCAGCCGGATCCAGCTTGAACTTGACGTAGTTGGTGATGTGGTCATTGTGGATGTTGAGTGGGGAAGGGCCAGAGAGAGGTGCAGCGGGGGAGGACATGGCAGCCATGGTGCCAGAGGAAGCAGGTGGGGCAGTGGGAGAGGTCCCGGAGGAGAGGGCAGCAGAGGAGGGGGAATTGGCCGCCGGCGAGGGAGGAGAGCCGAAGATGTCCTCGAAGGCCATTGCTAGCGACTGATACCAAGTTATGGGATTACTTTCACACTGTATTAGCTCACAGATGATTTACATATATGGGAGAGACCCAACGGGTTCCCTGGAGATTAGGCACGCCCTTGTACGTGGGAGAGATAAGCCTATCTAGATCCTACAGAATAGGAGAAGGTTACAACCAGTCCATGTCATACAAGTTACGTTACAACAGAATTAATATACAACACGCTAACAGTAAGACGCTTTGCATGCTCGACCAGGCGCTCCTCCTCCTCCCACAGGAACTCGAGGTAGTGCGCGGCAAGGTCGCTGATGCTCGTGCAGGCCTCCACATCCTGCCTTCGGGCCACGGTGGCAGAGCGGGTGATGACCCCTGCGGTCGACGGTGGGGAGGCGGCCACGGCGGCCGATGGTGGGGTGGCGGCCACCTCCCGCCTTCGGGCCGCGGTGGAGGAGCGGGTGATGGCCACGGTGGCCAACGGTGGGGTGGCGGCCAAGACGGCCACCACCCGCCTTCGGGCCGCGGTGGCGGAGCGGGCGATGGCCCTGGCGGGCTTTGGTAGTGTGGCGGCCACGGCGGCCGACGGTGGGGTCGCGGCAACGGCTGCCGGCAGCGGCGGCGGAGCGTGTGGCGGGTGTTGTGCGCAGACCCAACAAGGACGCCACGGGCAGTACACGCCATCGGGGACTGCGCCGCCGCCGCGGTGTAGCCTCCCAGCTGGAGCTGTCCTCAGACGACGGCGGAGTGGCTGAGCGACGACGACGGACCGGTGCCATTGGTGATGGTGGGACAAGCAGATGAGATAGGCTACAGGGAGGGAGGGGAAAATGTGATGCCGACTCGCCGGCCGTGACTGTTTATATAGCAGGCCGGTAAGCACTGGGTTTTTTTGGGATTTCGCCGAGTCGGGCGGGAAGCTTGCATTGTACCGCACGGGAACCTGCGCGGTTGCGCGGGAACGGGCTCACCGACGATTCATTAGTGCCTCTTCGAGCTAACGTTTGGCCAAAAGAACGCCTATGCGGTGCTCAAGCTTGCGCTCGAAGCCTTCTGCGGCAGAGCGATGACAAGACGTGCGAGAGGAGGACGAAATGACACGTACACAAACGGTTAATAAAAAAATGTTTGCGATTTATTTATCTAGCACACGGCCGCTCTCTACGCAGCGTCCCAAACGATTTTTCGCCCACTGTGTGATGTGGAACGCAACGTAGTTTCACATCACGCCGCCGGCTCACAACTGCCGGCCGGCTTGTAGACGGCCATTCCCTGCGTGTTCAACTGCTCTATGCGTGTGGTTGCTCGCGGTTGAGGTGGCCGCGCGCGCTCTACTCGCATCCCGCTGCCCGCTCTGCCCGCGTCCCTCCGCGCGCACTGCAAGCGTTTTGGGCTGGCGCACGATCACGTACGTTCGGGGTGCCTTATGCATGCGGTTACGCCGGACGCGGCGCCACGACGCAGTTACGTGCGGCAAAAACTGCCTTGCGGACGTGCCGAGAATCCCGGCCGCCCGGCCCTCATTTATTCCCGCGGCCATTTACCTTCATCTCTCGCGCCCCACGACACAATAAGCGCACCCATGACGACACATATAGAGAGGATATCCAGCAGCTCCAATGGCGCACCCGGCTCCAATGGCGCTCCCAGCGGCTGACGACGACGACGGGCGGCAGTTCACCACGCTTCACGTACTGGACACCCACACGAGGGGGAAGGACCTCTCGGTCGTGTACACCAACAAGCCGGTCTCGGTGGAGAGCTCCATCCACACTATGGAGCAGTTGCTTGCTGAGGACGAGTACCAAGTGGTCGGCTTCGACCTTGAGTTCACCGGCGGTCGTGTCGGGTATGATCAGAAGGTTGTCGTCGCCCAGTTGTGCGTGCGCCATCAAGTCCTCGTCTACCACTACTCCCTGGCCACAAGGCCTTGCGAGCGTTTCGCCAGGTTTATCAACAGCCCCGACTACAGGTTCGCTACGGTGGACACTGTGAATGGTGTAAAGGTGCTCGAGACTACGGGCTTGGCCTGCCAGAATCTTGTCGACATCCAAGGCTAGTATAGGATCTGGGGTAGAAAGAAGGAGAAGGACTCCCTGGTTGACCTAGCCATGGCCATCATCGACCCCTACTACAGAGGCATGAAAGATGAGTGCAAAAAGAACAAGGATGCCTGGCACGAGGCCTGGGTGCGAAGACTGGATGAAGAACACGTCAAGTACGCGACCAAGGACGCGTACACAAGCTACGAGATGTACAGGCGGATAGTTGACATGAGGGAGTGCCTCCTTCCTCTGGACGACGAGGGATCGAGCCACAAGTAGAGTAGTGGCCGCAACGTCACAAGAAGTAGATGATTAGATGATCGTTTCTCGTAGTTTAGAATGCATGTAATTGTTTATTGAGGTGTGTGCGAATGTTTTGTATAGTCACCTATGTAATTGGATGTTTAATTTGGTTATATATGTTGTTCTTCTGTAGACTGAGCAAATTACATCGTAGACGGACTAAAGTAGGGAACCCGTCGGTGATGATTTCATCACTCGCTGACAATTGTATACCAGCAAGCGTTTGCCCACAACACACACGGGTTATTAGCAGGAATCGTCCATGTTGTTATCCGTCTTCCCACACATTTCGGATTACTGACATGTTTGCCATGTATCACACACATCTAGTTAAGTTGAACTGTTTCTGTTGTGTTGGGTAATCGCAAACAGTTCATCCGAGTGAACTACATGCCGTATATCGCACACACCTTGATCTGCCTGACCGTTTCTGTTGTGTTGCGTAATCACAAACAGTTCATCCGAGTGAACTGTATGCCGTGTATCGCACACACCACGAAATGGCTGACCGTGTTTGTTGTTCTGGCGTATCGCAAACAGTTCATATGGATCAACTGTATGCCACGTATCGCACACGCGTCTCTAATCTGAATCGTTTTTTATGTCTCCAGCATCGCAAACAGTTCGTCTTATTGGCGACGGTTTTTTTACGACACCGTTTGCGATTCATGCATCGCACACAGTTTGGTCGCGGGGTCTCTGATTCATGTGTCGCATTAGCGGTCGCCTGCAGTAGTGACTGGTCGCTTGTAGGTACATATATCAGCGGTATTGATCCACACTTCGACCCTTTTTGCGTATGGGGCAATGAGATATTCATGAACAAGCGTCAAGCGAGGAAACTAAGAAAGATTGTTAGGCGAAAGAGACAGGTGATGGGAATTAAACTCTTTATTTACACTTTATCCAAGACAACAGTGAACTTTAGGATTAAGTAATTTGTTGCCTTTTCCCCCTGCCCACAACGAGTTACTCTATTAAACATGAATTTCTGAAAGTTTTCTCTTTTCAGTGGTTCCCGAAGCAATTTACTCATGATTACCTTGCAAACTACATGACCGGAGTGGAGGCAACTAAGGTTAAAGTATATAATTCATACTAACATGATAATGGTCTAGAAGTCTTCCAGAAGGCGGTGAAGGATGGGCAGGCGATCGTCACAAGGGGTTGGACAAAAGTTGTGCGCGCCTTTGGCATGGAGGAGGGCACATTATGCGCATTCCGCTTCTTCAACACCATCGGCAGCCAAAATGATTTACACTTCTATCTTCACCTTTACCGCCTGTAAATATTGTGGTTCATCATAGTTAATCTGCTGCCTAATTCTGTAATTACTAAACATATTGTACAAAGATTTTGATTTATGGATTGGTTGTTGAACCATTGTGATGAGAATATGAAATATTTGAATTCCACACTTCATAATTCAAAATTTTCCAATTCGAATAAAAAATTACAGGAAAAAATAAAATTAAACAGCAAGGAGTAAAACACCATACACACGGTTAGAAAGAATACAGTGTGTGCGATTGTAAAATAAAGAACACACGGTTCTTTCACGGAAAACGTATGCGATACTCATCGGTCGAACTCACGGTTTATTCTTATACACGTGTGGCATTGCTATAGGTATCACACACGTTTCCGTACGATGTGCATGTGCGATTCTTGGTAATACCACAAACGTTTCAAACCTATATGTGTGTGTAATATCGGATAAAAAGAAGACAGTTCACATTTAGAGACCGTGTGTGATAGGTATACCTATCTCACACACTTATGAAAATGGACAGGTTGGCGATAGTAGAGACACCGCACACATTTTACAGTTTTGAACTGTGTGTGATAGTGTATGTATCGCAAACAGACCGGTAGAAATAAATGTTTGTGATATCCACCTTTTGCACACGTGGATATCTGCGTAATAGTTTCGGATGTCTCGTGGATCACAAACGTAGTGCCGGTCTTTAATGTGTGGGATAGTCCGCGACTTCGCATATGATTACTTTACGAAAATCGTGAGCAGCTGGTTGCCCTATCGCAGATGCTTTCAGGGCCATGTGGGATAGACCCAACCCCCCCCCCCCATCACACACATAGGCAAGGCAACGGTTTAAAACTCTGTCGCGGAAAGGGGGTAAAAACCATTTGTATAGCACGTAACGGCACCAGTGTTAGTTCATCTCTTATATTCAATCTTTGCCTCAAAACCTCAGATTGGTACCTGTGCGTTGCTAGTAGTGTTGATTACATCTTGTAGTTAATGCTAGTTGGTTTATTTGGTGGAAGATCATATGTTCAGATCCTTAATCATATATTTATCTCCTCTGATCTTGAACATGAATATGATTTGTGAGTAGTTCCGTTTGTTCTTGAGGACATGGGAGAAGTCTTTTTATAAGTAATCATGTGTAGTTGGTATTCGTTCAATATTTTGATGGAGTGTATGTTGTTCTTCCTTTGGTAGTGTCGTGTGAACGTCGACTGCATAACACTTCACCATATTTGGGCCTAGGGGAAGGCATTATGGAGTAGTAAGTGTTGGAAATATGCCCTAGAGGCAATAATAAAATGGTTATTATTATATTTCCTTGTTCATGATAATCGTTTATTATCCATGCTATAATTGTATTGGTTGGAAACACAAATACATGTGTGGATACATAGACAACAACATGTCCCTAGTGCACTGGACCCGATGACTCTGTTCTGTGACAACATTGGTGCCATTGCTCTAGACAAGGAACCAAGGTTTCACAAGAGGACCAGACACATAAAGCGACGCTTCAATTCCATCCGCGATGCGATCAAGGAGGAGGACATAAACATTTGCAAAGTGCACACGGATCTGAATGTTGCAGATCCGTTGACTAAACCTCTTCCACGGGCAAAACATGATCAACACCAGAACTCTATGGGTGTTAGATTCATAACCATGTAATGCTAGATTATTGACTCTAGTGCAAGTGGGAGACTGTTGGAAATATGCCCTAGAGGCAATAATAAAATGGTTATTATTATATTTCCTTGTTCATGATAATCGTTTATTATCCATGCTATAATTGTATTGGTTGGAAACACAAATACATGTGTGGATACGTAGACAACAACATGTCCCTAGTAAGCCTCTACCGGACTAGCTCGTTGATCAAAGATGGCCATGGTTTCCTGGTCATAGACATGAGTTGTCATTTGATAACGGGATCACATCATTAGGAGAATGATGTGATGGACAAGACCCAAACTATGAACGTAGCATATGATCGTGTCGAGTTTATTGCTATTGTTTTCGCATGTCAAGTATCTGTTCCTATGACCATGAGATCATGCAACTCACTGACACCGGAGGAGTACCTTGTGTGTATCAAACGTCGCAACGTAACTGGGTGACTATAAAGATGCTCTACAGGTATCTCCGAGGGTGTCTGTTGAGTTGGCATGGATCAAGACTGGGAATTTGTCACTCCGTATGACGGAAAGGTATCCCAGGGCCCACTCGGTAATACAGCATCACAATGAGCTTGCAAGCAATGTGACTAAAGAGTTAGCCACGGGATCTTGTATTACGGAACGAGTAAAGAGACTTGCCGGTAACGAGATTGAACTAGGTATGGAGATACCGACGATCGAATCTCGGGCAAGTAACATATCGCCGGACAAAGGGAATTGCATACGGGATTGACTGAATCTTTGACATTGTGGTTCAACCGATAAAGATCTTCGTTGAATATGTAGGAACCAATATGGGCATCCAGGTCCCGCTATTGGTTATTGACCGGAGAGGAGTCTCGGTCATGTCTGCATATTCCCGAACCCGTAGGGTCGCACGCTTAACGTTCGGTAGCGCTAGGGTAGTATTGAGATATTAATAGTGGAAAGTCCAAAGGTTGTTCGGAGTCGCGGATAGGATCCGGGACATCATGAGGAGCTCCGGAATAGTCCGGAGGTAAAGATTCATATATGGAAAGTTGTTATCGGGTTTCAGAAAAAGTTTGAGCTTTTTCGGTATTGTACCAGGAAGGTTCTAGAAGGTTCCAGAGTGGGGCCCACCTGCATGGGGGACCCACATGAACGTGGGTAGTGGGGAAAGTCCCCACAACCCTGGTCTAGGCGCACCAAGATCCTCCCTTAAAAGGAATAGTATCATATCCCAAAAGGATAAGATCAGGATCCCTAAAAAGGGGGGATAGCGATCGGAGGGGAAGGAAAGGAGGGATTTCCTTCCTCCCCCTTTGGCCAACGACCCTAGGGCCTTGGAGGGCAAGCCACCAGCCCCCTCCACGCCTATATAAAGGTGGGGAGGCGTTGGGGGCAGCCACCCCTTGGACCCTTGCCCGTTACCTCTCCCAACTCCTCCCACGTTTCACCGGTACGCGCTTGGCGAAGCCCTGTCGGAATTCCGCTGCCACCACCACCACCATACCGTCGTGTTGGTCCCGATCTCATCTACCCCCTCTCTCTCGCTTGCTGGATCAAGAAGGAGAGGACGCCGCCAAGCCGCACGTGTGCTAAACTCGGAGGTGCCGTCCGTTCGGCACTTGATCGGGAGTTCGCGGGACGGATCGTGATTGGATCGCGAAGACGTTCGACTACATCAACCGCGTTTCTTAACGCTTCCGCTTAGCGATCTACAAGGGTATGTAGATGCAATATCTCCTCTCGTAGATGTTCATCTCCTAGATCGATCTTGGTGAGCATAGGAAATTTTTTGTTTCCCATGCAACATTCCCCAACAGTGGCATCATGAGCTAGGTCTTTGCGTAGATGACATCACGAGTAGAACTCAAAGGAGTTTGTGGGCGTTGATATTCAGATTGCTTCCTTCCTTAGTCTTATTTTGATTCGGCGGTATTGTGGGATGAAGCGGCCCGGACCAACTTTACATGTCCACGTACATGAGACCGGTTCCATCGACTGGCATGCGACTTTGTTGCATAAGATGGCTGGCGGGTGTCTGTCTCTCCCACCTTAGTTGAATCGGATTCGACGAAGGTGGTCCTTGTAGAAGGTTAAATAGCAACTTGCATATCACCGTTGTGGTTTTGCATAGGTAAGAATCGTTCTTGCTAGATACCCATAGCAGCCACGTAAAACATGCAACAACAAATTAGAGGACGTCTAACTTGTTTTTGCAGGGTATGTTGTGATATGATATGGCCAAAGACATGATGAAATATATTTAATGTATGAGATGATCATATTTTGTAATAGTTTATCTCGGCTTGCATGTCGATGAATACGGCAACCGGCAGGAGCCATAGGGTTGTCTTTAATTATTGTATGACCTGCGTGTCAATCATTAAGCGCTATGTAATGCTTTACTTTATCGCTAAATGGTAGCAATAGTAGTAGAAGCATGGTTGGCGTGACAACCCCGATGGCGACGCAATGATGGAGATCATGATGATGGAGATCATGGTGTCATGCCGGTGACGATGGAAATCATGCCGGTCCTTTGGAGATGGAGATCAAAAGCACAAGTTCATGGCCATATCATGTCACTTATGATTTGCATGTGATGTTAATCTTTTTATGCATCTTATTTTGCTTAGGACGACGGTAGCATTATAAGGTGATCCCTCTCTGAAATTTCAAGATAAAATTGTGTTCTCCCCAAGTGTGCACCGTTGCGAAAGTTCGTCGTTTTGAAGCACCACGTGATGATCGGGTGTGATAGACTCTACGTTCACATACAATGGGTGCAAGCCAGTTTTGCACATGCGGAACACTTGGGTTAAACTTGACGAGCCTAGCATGTACATACATGGCCTCGGAACACAAGAGACCGAAAGGTCGAACATGAGTCATATAGTAGATATGATCAACATGGAGATGTTCACCATTGAAACCACCTCATCTCACGTGATGATCGGACTTGGGTTGGTGAATTTGGATCATGTTACACTCGGACGACCGGAGGGATGTCGATTTGAGTGGGAGTTTCTAAGTAAACTAAACTCATTATCTTGAACAATAGTCTAAGTTGTCTTTGCAAATTTATGTTGTAGATCAATGGCTCGCGCAGTAGCTTCCCTGAATTTCAATGCGTTCCTAGAAAAAGCCAAGCTGAAAGATGATGGAAGTAACTTTGTAGACTGGGCCCGTAATCTGAGGATTATCCTCATGGTTGCCCAAAAGGCTTATGTCCTTGATGCATCGCTTGGTGAGCAACCCCCTCCAGCGTCTGTGGACGTTATGAACGCCTGCAGGCGCGTGTTGATGACTACTCAATAGTTCAGTGCGCCATGTTGTATGGCTTAGAACCGGGACTTCAAAGGTGTTTTGAACGTCATGGAGCATATGAGATGTTCCATGAGTTGAAGTTTATTTTTGAGAAAAATGCCCGGATCGAGAGGTATGAGACCTCCGATAAGTTCTATGCTTGCAAGATGGAGGAGAACGGGTCTGTCAGTGAACATATACTCAAAATGTCTGGGTATTACAACCGGCTGGCTGAGTTGGGAGTTGTGCTCCCGTCAGAGGCGATCACTGACAGAGTTCTTCAATCGCTACCACCTAGCTACAAGAGCTTTGTGTTGAACTATAACATGCAAGGGATGAACAAGTCAGTCGCCGAGCTGTTTGCGATGCTAAAAGTCGCTGAGTCAGACATCCAGAAGGAACATCAAGTGTTGATGGTCAATAAAACCACTAGTTTCAAGAAGAATGGCAAGGGCAAGAAGGGAAACTCCAAGAAGAGTGGCAAAGTAGTTGCCCCTCCCGTGAAGAAACCCAAGGCTGGGCCTAAGCCGGAAACTGAGTGCTTCTATTGCAAGGGAACTGGCCACTGGAAGCGGAATTGCCCCAAGTATCTGGCCAACAAGAAGGGGGCCAACGCCAAACAAGGTATATATGATATACATGTTATTGATGTGTACCTTACCAACTCTTGTTGTAGTGCCTGGGTATTTGATACCGGTGCGGTTGCTCACATTTGCAACTCAAAGCAGGAACTGCGGAATAGACGGAGGCTGGCAAAGGACGAAGTGACGATGCACGTGGGAAATGATTCCAAGGTTGATGTGATCGCCGTCGGCACGCTCGCTCTTCGATTACCATCGGGATTAGTGATGAACCTCAATAATTGTTATTTAGTGCCTGCGTTGAGCATGAACATTATATCTGGATCTTGTTTAATGCGAGACGGTTACTCATTTAAATCAAAGAATAATGGTTGTTCTATTTATATGGGTAGTATCTTTTATGGTCATGCACCCATTGTGAGGGGTTTATTCTTATTGAATCTCGATAGTGATGATACACATGTTCATAACATTGATGCCAAAAGATGTAGAGTTGATAATGGTAGTACCACTTTCTTGTGGCACTACCGCTTAGGTCATATTGGTGTAAAACGCATGAAGAAACTCCATGCTGATGGACTTTTGGAGTCACTTGATTTTGAATCACTTGACACATGTGAACCATGCCTCATGGGCAAGATGACTAAGACCCCGTTCTCCGGAACAATGGAACGGGCAAGTGACTTGTTGGAAATCATACATACTGATGTGTGCGGTCCGATGAGCATTGAGGCGCGCGGTGGATATCATTATTTTCTCACCTTCACCGACGATTTGAGTAGATATGGGTATATTTACTTAATGAAACACAAGTCTGAAACGTTTGAAAAGTTCAAGCAATTTCAGAGTGAAGTTGAGAGTCATCGTAACAAGAAAATCAAATTCCTACGATCTGATCAAGGGGGAGAATATCTGAGTTACGAGTTTGGCAGTCACTTAAGACAATGTGGAATTGTTTCACAGTTGACGCCACTTGGAACACCACAGCGTAATGGTGTGTCCGAACGTCGTAATCAAACCTTATTGGATATGGTGCGTTCTATGATGTCTCTTGCCGATCTGCCACTATCATTTTGGGGTTATGCGTTAGAGACAACTGCATTCACTATAAATAGGGCACCATCTAAGTCCGTTGAGACGACACCATATGAACTGTGGTTTGGCAAGAAACCAAAGTTGTCGTTTCTTAAAGTTTGGGGATGCGATGCTTATGTCAAAAGGCTTCAGCCAGAAAAGCTTGAACCCAAAGCGGACAAATGCGTCTTCATAGGATACCCAAAAGAGACGGTTGGGTATACCTTCTATCTCAGATCCGAAGGCAAAGTGGTTGTCGCTAAGAACGGGTCCTTTCTCGAGAAAGAGTTTCTCTCGAAAGAATTGAGTGGGAGGAAGATAGAACTTGATGAGGTTGTTGAACCTTTACTTCAACCAGAGAGTAGCACTGCGTAGAAAGATGTTTCTGTGGAACCTACGTCAGTTGAAGAGGAAGCTGATGATGGTGATCATGAAGCTTCGGATCAAGTTACTATCGAACCTCGTAGGTCGATAAGGATACGTACTGCTCCTGAGTGGTACGGTAACCCTGTCTTGGAGGTCATGTTGTTGGACAACGATGAACCTACGAGCTATGGAGAAGCGATGGTGGGCCCGGATTCCGACAGATGGTTAGAGGCCATGAAATCCGAGATGGGATCCATGTATGAAAACAAAGTATGGACTTTGGAAGTATTACCTGAAGGGCGAAAGGCCATTCAGAATAAATGGATCTTCAAGAAGAAGACGGACGCGGACGGTAATGTCACCGTCTATAAAGCTCGACTTGTGGCAAAGGGTTTTTCACAAGTTCAAGGAGTTGACTACGATGAGACTTTCTCACCCGTAGCGATGCTTAAGTCCGTCAGAATCATGTTCTGTGACAACATTGGTGCCATTGCACTAGCCAAGGAACCAAGGTTTCACAAGAGGACCAGACACATAAAGCGACGCTTCAATTCCATCCGCGATGCGATCAAGGAGGAGGACATAAACATTTGTAAAGTGCACACGGATCTGAATGTTGCAGATCCGTTGACTAAACCTCTTCCACGGGCAAAACATGATCAACACCAGAACTCTATGGGTGTTAGATTCATAACCATGTAATGCTAGATTATTGACTCTAGTACAAGTGGGAGACTGTTGGAAATATGCCCTAGAGGCAATAATAAAATGGTTATTATTATATTTCCTTGTTCATGATAATCATTTATTATCCATGCTATAATTGTATTGGTTGGAAACACAAATACATGTGTGGATACGTAGACAACAACATGTCCCTAGTAAGCCTCTACCGGACTAGCTCGTTGATCAAAGATGGCCATGGTTTCCTGGTCATAGACATGAGTTGTCATTTGATAACGGGATCACATCATTAGGAGAATGATGTGATGGACAAGACCCAAACTATGAACGTAGCATATGATCGTGTCAAGTTTATTGCTATCGTTTTCGCATGTCAAGTATCTGTTCCTATGACCATGAGATCATGCAACTCACTGACACCGGAGGAGTACCTTGTGTGTATCAAACGTTGCAACGTAACTGGGTGACTATAAAGATGCTCTACAGGTATCTCCGAGGGTGTCTGTTGAGTTGGCATGGATCAAGGTTGGGAATTTGTCACTCCGTATGACGGAAAGGTATCTCAGGGCCCACTCGGTAATACAGCATCACAATGAGCTTGCAAGCAATGTGACTAAAGAGTTAGCCACGGGATCTTGTATTACGGAACGAGTAAAGAGACTTGCCGGTAACGAGATTGAACTAGGTATGGAGATACCGACGATCGAATCTCGGGCAAGTAATATATCGCCGGACAAAGGGAATTGCATACGGGATTGACTGAATCCTTGACATTGTGGTTCAACCGATAAAGATCTTCGTTGAATATGTAGGAACCAATATGGGCATCCAGGTCCCGCTATTGGTTATTGACCGGAGAGGAGTCTCGGTCATGTCAGCATATTCCCGAACCCGTAGGGTCGCACGCTTAACGTTCGGTAGCGCTAGGGTAGTATTGAGATATTAATAGTGGAAAGTTCGAACGTTGTTCGGAGCCCCGGATAGGATCCGGGACATCACGAGGAGCTCCGGAATAGTCCGGAGGTAAAGATTCATATATGGAAAGTTGTTATCGGGTTCCGGAAAAAGTTTGAGCTTTTTCGGTATTGTACCGGGAAGGTTCTAGAAGGTTCCGGAGTGGGGCCCACCTGCATGGGGGACCCACATGAACGTGGGTAGTGGGGAAAGTCCCCACAACCCTGGTCTAGGCGCACCAAGATCCTCCCTTAAAAGGAATAGTATCATATCCAAAGGGATAAGATCAAGATCCCTAAAAACGGGGAATAGCGATCGGTGGGGAAGGAAAGGAGGGATTTCCTTCCTCCCCCTTTGGCCAACGACCCTAGGGCCTTGGAGGGCAAGCCAGCAGCCCATTCCACGCCTATATAAAGGTGGGGAGGCGTTGGGGGCAGCCACCCCTTGGACCCTTGCCCGTTACCTCTCCCAACTCCTCCCACGTTTCACCGGTACGCGCTTGGCGAAGCCATGCCGGAATTCCGCTGCCACCACCACCACCATACCGTCGTGTTGGTCCCGATCTCATCTACCCCCTCTCTCTCTCTTGCTGGATCAAGAAGGAGAGGACGCCGCCGAGCCGCACATGTGCTAAACTCGGAGGTGTCGTCCGTTCGGCACTTGATCGGGAGTTCGCGGGACGGATCGTGATTGGATCGCGAAGACGTTCGACTACATCAACCGCGTTTCTTAACGCTTCCGCTTAGCGATCTACAAGGGTATGTAGATGCAATCTCTCCTCTCGTAGATGTTCATCTTCTAGATCGATCTTGGTGAGCATAGGAAATTTTTTGTTTCCCATGCAACGTTCCCCAACAGTAAGTAGATGATGGGTTGCGAGAGTGACAGAAGCTTAAACCCTAGTTTATGCGCTATTCCGTAAGGGACTGAATTGGATCCACATGTTTCAGGCTATGATTAGATTTATCTTAATTATTCTTTCGTAGTTGCAGATGCTTGCGAGAGGGGGGTAATCATAAGTGGGTTGTTTGTTCAAGTAAGAATAGCACCCTAGCACCAGTCCACCCACATATCAATTTATCAAAGTAGTGAACGCGAACCAACTAAACATGACGAACATGACTAGATGAGAATTCCCATGTGTCCTCGAGAACGCTTTGCTTATTATAAGAGAAACTCTCGGCTTGTCCTTTCCAATAAAAGGATTGGGCCACCTTGCTGCACTTTGTTACTTTGGTTACTTGTTACTTGCTACGAATTATATCGTTATCAAACTATTTTTTACTACTACTTTAGAACACTTGGAGAGATTACCTTGCTGAAACCACTTATCAATTCATTCTGCTCCTCGTTGAGTTTGACACTCTTACTTATCGAAAGGACTACGATTGATCCCCTATATTTGTGGGTCATCAGGCTCCCGCACAGATTCCTGAGGTTGAGGTTCCGTCCGCTTAGTCAGATGAGCCTGACTATGAGCCCGCTCTAGAGGAGTCAAGCTGGGGTGCAAAGCTCAAGAGGAAGGCCAGGAAGCTTTTCTGCCTTCAGACTCATGTTCAGCACCGGATGTACCAGGCCCATGTGAGGGAGAAGCTGTCTTCCCACCGTCAGATTGAGATGATGAGGAAGTTGAAAATTGATGTGGCTAGTGGATCTGTGAAGGTCATCACTTCTGAGGAGAAGTGGATATCAAGGCACAACCACTGGACTGACGAGGAGGACTCGGATGTGGCCACCTCTGCACCTCCATCTGCTGCTGATGATGAGATTGCCAAGGATTCCAAGGGACAAGATGACGATGAGGAGACCGACGAGTCCATGGATGGTGAGTAGAGCTACCATCTCGGGACGTTTAGTGTCGCTCTTTGCCTTTTTGTGTCTTGATGCCAAAGGGGGAGAGAGTTTAGGACCGGGTGATTTGCAGGGTTGTCGAGTCACAAGATCGTGTTTTATCTGCCTCGTTTTTATGTTTGTGAACTCCTTTATCTTATTTGCTTTGGTTTGAGACTATGTTCGAGTATGGTGTGAGACATACGCTACCTTGTCTATCTTATTATGTCTTATTATCCTTGTGCGTGGAGCTATGTTTATTGTGTTGCCTTTATCTTTATGCTCTCATACTCTTACTTGCAAACATGCTTAGTGCTTATATTCTGTTTGTTGCAAGTATTGTCTGGTCTATAAAATATAGGGGGGGTGTTGATCCTAGTGTGTGTGCTTTGCATTCCAAACGCATATTTAAATAGTGCACACATCTAGGGGAGCCCGTCTATATTTTGTATATTGTTGGTATGCATTATATTCTTTGATATCTATTGTGCAAATCGGGTGTTGTCATCAATCCACCAAAAAGGGGGAGATTGTTAGGGCATGTCTCTCTCTAATGGTTTTGGTGATAGATAACAATGTATTTTGCGGACTAACCGTGTGCATTGAGCATTTAAGATATCCTTACATATGGCACAATACAGTTTTATTCCCCTCGGTGAATGAAAGGGTGAAGACGGTTTTTTGGCGTTTCTTTCCGGTTGACTTGAGTCGTAGGAAATCAGTACTATTAAGAGGGGGTCCGCTTTGGAAAGGTATGGGTGGAATCAACACATACACAACCCCATTTACACCCACTTACCCTTCCGCGGCGTGGAGGATTCAACTGTGCATATCATCTACGCATAGACCTAGCTCATGATGCCACTGTTGGGAACGTTGCATGGAAAACAAAAAATTTCTACGCACACGCAAGATCTATCCATGGAGATGCATAGCTATGAGAGGGGGAGTATGTCTACGTACCCTCGTAGACCGTAAGCGGAAGCGTTAGAACAACGCGGTTGATGTCGTCGAACAACTTCACGATCCAACCGACCGAGCACCAAACGTACGGCACCTCCGCGTTCAGCACACATTCAGCTCGGTGACGTCCTCGACTTCTTGATCCAGCAAGACGGCAAGGTAGTGGATGAGTTCCGGCAGCACGACGGCGTGGTGACGTTGATGGTGATGCTATCTCCGCAGGGCTTCGCCCAAGCACTGCGAAAATATGACCGAGGGACGGAACTGTGGAGGGGGGCGCTGCACACGGCTAAGACAATGTTGTGTCCTTTGGGGCGCCCCCTCTCCTCTATTTGTATATGTGTAGGGGCTTGGAGTAGAAGGAATAGTGCCACGTGAACAGTAACCGTACACACGTGGACTTGGACTCCAAAGTCCAATCCTATTCCTACTAGGACTCTCCCTTTTTTTTCTTCCCTAGCTGCGTGGGCTTTTGAGGACTTGGTGCGCCTGGCCCAATAAGGCCAGGGCGCCTCCCCTTAGCCCATGCCAGCCCTTGGGACGTGGTGGACCCACTTGTGGACTTCCGGACCCCTCCGGAATCCTCCGGAACCTTCTGGAAGCTTCCCGGTACAATACCGAAAAAAACTGCACCTTTTTCCGGAACCCAAAATATGACTTCCCATATATAAATCTTTACCTCTCGACCATTCCGAGACTCCTCGTGACGTCTAGAATCCCATCCGGGACTCCGAACAACATTCGGTTACCAATTCACATAACTCATATAACACTATATCGTCAACGAACGTTAAGTGTGCGGACCCTACGGGTTCGGGAATGATATAGACATCACCGAGACGCCTTTCCGGTCAATAACCAATAGCGGAACCTGGATGCTCATATTGGTTCCTACATATTCCACGAAGATCTTATCGGTCGAACCGCAATGACAACATACGTAATTTCCTTTGTCCATCGGTATGTTACTTGCCTGAGATTCGATCGTCGGTATCTCCATACCTAGTTCAATCTCGTTACCGGTAAGTCTCTTTACTCGTTCCGTAATACATCATCCCGTAACTAACTCCTTAGTCACTTTGCTTGCAAGCTTCTTATGATGTGCATTACCGAGAGGGCCCAGAGATACCTCTCCGAAACACGGAGTGACAAATCCCAGTCTCGATCCATGCCAACTCAACGAACATCTTTGGAGATACATGTAGAGCATCTTTATGATCACCCAGTTACGTTGTGACGTTTGATAGCACACAAGGTATTCCTCCGGTATCCGGGAGTTGCATGATCTCATGGTCTGAGGAACATGTATTTGACATTCAAGAAAGCAGTAGCAATAAACAGAACGATCATGTGCTAAGCTAACGGATGGGTCTTGTCCATCACATCATTCTCCTAATGATGTGATCGCGTTATCAAATGACAACTCATGTCTATGGTTAGGAAACCTTAACCATCTTTGATTAACGAGCTAGTCTAGTAGAGGCTCACTAGGGACACGGTATTTGTTTATGTATTCACACATGTATTTAAGTTTCCGGTCAATACAATTCTAGCATGAATAATAAACCTTTATCATGAACAAGGAAATATAAAATAATAACAACTTTAGTATTGCCTCTAGGGCATATTTCCATCAGGTAGTACCTCTTAGGCGGTACTTTCGCAGACCAGTGCCGCTCCCACTTCCGTTTCGGAAATAGCTTCTGTTGATCTTTGTTTTACTAGCGGTAGTGAAACGGTAGTAGCACGGTAGTACCGCATGCGTGGTACTTCCGCTTGCTACTGCCGCTGCTACTTCCGCTTATATTTGAGTTGTTTTTGCCCATTCAGCTTTAGCGATACTTGAACGGTAGTTATACGATAGTACCGCTCTACGCGGTACTTTCACTCTGGCACCTCTTCAATACCGTTGTTCCTCTGTACCTGTGTTCCAAAGCGGTTGTACCGCTCTGATGGACGGTAGTACCGCTCCCTTGAGCGGTAGTACCGCTTGAGTGTGGGCTGAGAGCATAACGGTTGGACTTAATGCCCCACTATATAAAGGGGATCTTCTTCCCAAAGAAGATCTCACCTCTTATCCTCTTTGCTCCATTGTTGTCCTAAAGCCCATTTTCGCCCGATCTCTCTCCTAGCCATCAAAACTTGTTGATTCTCTAGGGTTTGGAGGAGAGGGCCGTGACCTACACTTGCACCAACAGAAATTTGATTCCCCCCACTAATCCTTTGTGGATCTTGTTACTCTTTGGTGTTTGGGCACCCTAGACGAAAGAGGCCACCTCGGAGACACATTCCATTGTGGTGAAGCTTCGTGGTGGTGTTAGGAGCCTCCAATTAAGTTGTGGAGAGAGACCCAACCTTGTTTGTAAAGGTTCGATTGCCGCCTTCAAGGGCATGGCTAGTGGATTCACGGCATCTTGCATTGTGCGAGGGCGTGAGGAGAATACGGTGGCTTTAATGTCTTTTGGGGAGCATTGTGCCTCCACACCGCTTCAACGGAGACGTACCTCCCCCAAAAGGAGGGAACTTCGATAACACATCCTCGTCTCCATTGACTCCACTTGCGGTTACTTCCTACATTTACTTTGTGCAAGCTTATATTGTGTTTGTATCTTGTGCTTGCTTGTTTTGTTGTTGTTGAGCTTGTCATATAGATTGTCCACCTAGTTGCATATCTAGACAACTTATTTTGTCGTTAAGCCTAAATTATTAAAAGAAGCTAAAAATTGTTAGTCGCCAATTCACCACCCCCCCCCCCCCCCCTCCAATCAACCATATCGATCCTTTCACCTGTGTATTTTTTTCAAATTTTTTTGAAACTTAAAAAGTATATTGTGAATGTTTGGAAATTCCGGGCTCCATGGAGCCCAAGAGCAAAAAATCCACTCTCACTTAGAAACAATCAATATCATTAGATTTTCCGTAACATATGTTTCAAAATCTTTTTCTAGATTATAATTTATTTATCTACTCAGAAATAATCAATATCATTAGTTATTTCTTAGCAACATAATTATATGCAAAATAAAGTCCAAGTACACATAAAGGAATGTAAATTTGTGTATTTGCAATGAATGAGTAAACCAAAGGAAAAAATATCTTCATAAGATACTTAATATTTTTGACCCACCAAAGATGATGTCCTCACATTTACAAGGCTCGCCATACTATTCATGAAAAAAAGAGCAAACAAAGTAACACGGCTTTTTGATGATCATGCATGATATACAGTACGACTGAATGTTACAACTAACTAGTTTGATTAGGCAGTTAGACTGTCTCTTGTTTTCCCCTCCTAACTCTAGCTGGTTAGGTCAAGCTCTCCCTTCTAGACTTCACCGAGGAGTCCATGGATTCGCCTCCCCTCTGCCTGCTGCTCCGGCGGCCGGTGGCGAGGAGGGGAATCCCGGTGCCTTCGCTCCGGTTAGTAGTTTAGGTTAGGATTTATTTTTTTAGTCCTCATAGGCGCGGCGCTCGGGCGGTGACAGTGCTTCTTCTTCGAGTTTGTCTTTCGAGCTCCGACCCTCCTCGAGTTCATTCGTCTGGACGTAGTCGACGGAGCTCCGATGTGGATTCATGTCTTCTCTTTGGGGCGGTGCGGGTAGGGTTTCTCATCATGTGGCGAGAGTTGGTGCCAGGTGTTTCAGATCTATGCAAGGGTCCAACGGCGACGACTGCGGCTTCAGGCGCTAGTTCTTAGGGGCACGTGCACGAAGACTTCCCGGCTGCCATCGACAAGGTCAAGACGGCTCCGATAGAAGAGCGGTGACAACGGCTCGTTCTGGCGGCAGTACCGGTCGTTCGGTGGTCTCGAAATCTCAATGTAATTTTTTTTATGTTTAAGATGCTTTGTAGTTGCGGTGAATTTTCATGATAGTTAATCTTTTCGTAAAAAAAACTAGTTTGATTAGAAGGAACCGTTTCCTTTAAGCGAGGATGAAGGTGGTAATTTTGTGGCTCGTAATTTGACATCACACAATTAGGTGAAACATCATCCAGCACAATAGTGTCTCGTATTATGACTTAATCAATATGAAAGGCGATGCCTGAGGACCCTAAAGGAAGGAACAAGCTGAACTGACAAGTAGCCTCCCCGTCCCGCTCTCGTGCCGCCTCCCCGGGAGGCGGCCGGGGCGGCCCGTCCTGCCCCTCCCCTCGCGCCCCCTCCTCCTCCCCTTCCCCCCGCCGCCGCTGCCGGGCGCCCCCGGATCTGGCCGGGTGGTGTTGGCGGCGGCGGGATCTCCCTTCCCCCGCGCGCGCATCTCCTGACCCGGGGTCGGGGCTGGCGGCGGGTGCCCTTCGGCTGGCGGCGGCCCGGCGGCGGCACGGCGCGGTGGTGGCGTCTCCCTTTGGCGGCGGGGCGGCCTGGTGGCGCGGGATGGCCGGCGGCGCGACCCCGGCCCAGATCTGGGCCCTAAGGGCCCCATCTGGGTCCTAGCGGGCCGGCCCCGGCGTGGCCTCGTTGCTCTCTGCGTGGTGATGAGAAGGAGCGGCTCGGACGGGGGGCGGCGGCGTCGTTGGCGTGCCTTCTGCAGCGCGACGGCGGGAGCTTTACGGGCATCTGAGGGGCCGGCCGGACCTGTGGGCCCACGGGTCTGGTTTGCTCCTGATATTGCGTCCGGTCGGTTACCGTCGTTGACGGTGGAGGTTGGGCCCTCCCGCGTGCCGACGGTGCTGCTGCCCTAGTCCCGGCTCCTCTTCTTCGTTGTGCAGACCCCTCTTCGTGGTGACGTGGTGAGACAGCGTGGAAGCTTCAAGTCCGTGTTGGCGCAGGGTGGTGGACGGTTTGGTGGCGAGCTCCGGAGCGCCCGAGGGGTAGGTTGGGATCGGGCGAAATCCCTGTCGGCCTGACCGACACCGACGCGGCGGCGCCTGCGGGTGTCGCCGGACCTTCCTGGAGGGCGTCGGGGCGACCCTTCCTTTCTCCTCGCCGCGTACCGAGGGAAACCCTTGGCAGCAGCGTCGTCGTCGTCGCATCCCTTCTTGGAGGTGCTGCTTGGTGCCGGCGTTCTGGAGTCTTGGAGCTTGGTGGGAGTTCTCTGGTGGGCGCAGCGGTCGCGAGGCTTCTCCGTTTGCGTTGATCCGCCGTTGTCGGCATTTGTTTCTTTTATGTCTTCTCTTTTGTTTCTTTTGGGCGTGACTGTGCTGCTTCCGCCCCAGCATCTATCGTTGGCTGTATCGTGTTGGTTGCTTTGTAATACAAAGCGGGGGGAAACCCTTTTTCGGAAGGCGATGCCTGAAGTCCTTTTCGTCGTGTTGACATTTCTTATATGCAATGAGCGTGGAACTTCAGCGGAGTGACATATAAAGATCTGCATTTCAGTACACAGAGATCCTCGGGCGAGAAATACCTCTCAAGACAAAATGTCTATGCTGGTAGTTAAAAAAAGGAACGGGTCACGGTAGCACCCGCTGGCTGCTGCTGTGCCGCTGTAGCCTGCACGGGATGAACTTTTCGGTTCCTGGCCATATTTTCGACATGTGTTCCTCGCAGACTTGGTGAGCCATCATCCACTCATTCAAGACAAGAGGAAGTCGTAGTACAGCGCGACATGTCTGGATCTGAACGGCACCTAGGGCATAGGCTACAAGTTTTTCTCCGGGTGGTCTCTCTCCATGTATCCTTGTCTAGGTGTGAGCACATTTGTGTTTCGAAAACTATGTGCGAGTACATTAAATTGTGAGCAAGCCTTTTTCCTCGGGCGTGCGCAGCCGTGGGCGATACCTTGCAAGTACATGCGCATGCGCACGTTGACAAGCAGCTAGCACATGACTGCGTTGAGAAGCACCATGGCGTAGGAAGTTGCCAAGCAGGAGAGTGGACGCAGGTGCAGGGTTGTTGGGGGGGGGGGAGGGGGGGGGGGGGAAGCACAGCAGAAACCGAGACTCGAGAGGCGAATCGGCAGCCTGCAGAAGCGAGCCTGCAACTGCATGATTAGTTGAGACGGGCACTGAATGGTCCAAAACATACTGATAGCAGCGGATCTCCAGATGGATCAGCGGTGGACGCGCGCACGCACCGCAGCGGGTCGGAATAAACAAATTCGTGGCCTCCATGGCTCCATCGACCGATCCCACGCAGCTCATGATGGCATGTCGATCAGCCCCGGGGTCCGGCCAGTATTGTGTGTCTGCCTGTCACCAATTGGCTCCGTTCACGCGCCCATCCGCGGCCCCTGACCCAACTGAATAATGCCGGCTCGTGACTGCCGGCTGGCTGGCTGAATAATTGGCACAGAGGATAGGATTCCATGTGTCTCGCCATTAGAGGGGAGGTGACTTCCTGCCTGCGCTTCCAGGAAACTTCGCTTTCATTTCCTCCCCTCCCTCTCCGTGCCTCTCTCTTTCTCGCGGCCCTCAGTTACGTACTAGAGGTACACGGGGAGGGAGCACCTTCAAGCGTCGGCCTCCTCGCTTATTTTTTAATATTCAGTTTGCTCCTCCACCCCTCCAAAAGTCAATCGCTAACCTATCGCCATGTACGGACAACGACACTTCCTCAGCTCACCCCGAGATAATTGTCAACAAGCTGCTTGTAGTCAGTGTGGTTTAGTCTTGAGGGATCCCAAGGAGATGGAGGGAGGGAAAATTCGAAGTATCATACCCAACGCAACTCGCAGTTTCTGATTGCAACGAAAAGGAGCCTCGTTTTAGACTTTTAGTGGCTCCAAGGGAAACTCACTTTCCTGGCCCACGAGCCATTCTAAACCAGAGCTCGGCTCGAAAAGAGAAAAAATAAAATACCAGCCCAAATTGTTGCTATGAAAAAAAAAGATTTTCCTTCTTTTAAAGATGATATTTTTTTCGCATGGTAATACTTGTCTCATTTATAGAATAAAGATCAAGTTACAAGGCACGTAAGCACCGACTTTACATACCTGAAAAGATAGGAAAATCCTATGTAAAATACCAGCGTCTGTCCCTTTCTTTCGATACCACCGAAGCGGCCACCAAAGGGGAAGAAGACAGATCACCTCTTCACCCAAGCTCGACGCGCCTCCATCGCTGATCTGCAGCTTTACGGACCTTCAAAGTAGTTTGCCAGAAGCAAAACCATTGCCGTTGAAAGAATCAGACCGGGGCAACATGTCTCCGGACACGCCATCGAACTTCAGAACTGACACCCCCGCGTGACGACGACGTCGGAGGAGAAAACCAGAACTACCAGCCTCCAACCACAAACCCAGCACAAGATGCTCCATCTTCCAGCTGTCACTTGCGTAGACAACCGCCTGCGCGTACTCCTGAACGACAAAACCTCCCTGCTCCACCATGACGTCGGAGACAACGCCACAGCAACGGGGACAGAGCAGAAGGAGAGACACACCTGATGGAGTCGCCGCCGCCGTCTCGCCAACACCATCCATGAACCCTAACACCGCCGATCTAAAGAATCGGCAGACACACGATGCCATCAACTCCGAGACGCCGCCATGAAGGGCACCGCCGGTGTGGGAGTGGAGCTGCGGTAGATTTATTCGTCCGGGCGCCGCTCCCACCACCCCAACGACGCACCACGACCTACAAATCCAAACCCTAACTACAGAGCGGAGGAACGGGGTCCCCCTCCCTCCTGCCACCGGAGCAGCCGGAGGGAGAGAGGGCCAGCGCCCCGACCAGTGGAGATCGGTGGAAGGAGATCGCCTCCCTAGTCGCCTGGCTCGTAGCGGCGGCTAGGGTAGGGAAAGCCCTTTTAAAGATGATATAGACGCGTACGCTTACACATTCGCCTGCCACATGCACTTCTTAGCCGAGAAATAATCATAAGGCCTGAAGTAAATTCAAAAAAAATGTGAACACTAGTGTCAAGTCTAGTACTTAAACCCGAATGGTATGATTCACCACAAAAACAAACATCTAGGCTAGGTTTAATTCAACGATAATACCAAACCAAACCAGATCCGAGCTTCAATCCGAGTGGTATGATTCCACCACGAAAATACCAAATCATCTAAGCTAGGCTTAATTCAAGATAAACCAAACCAAACCAGATCCGGGCTTGAATCCGAGTGGTCTGATTCCACCACAAAAATACCAAACCATCTAAGCTAGTCTGAATTCAAGATAAAACCAAACCGAACCAGATCCGGGCTTGAACCCGAGTGGTCTGATTCCACACAAAAAAACATCTAAGTTAGGCTAAATTCGTCATTGCATCCCCTGCGTCGTCCCTCTCTCCACCCGGCCGCCCAAACCCACCAACCTCTACGCCTCGCCCGTCATCTCGCTAGATCTGTAGCTCGCGCATCCGGCGTTCAGGGCCTCCTTCAGCGGCAAGCGTTGCTCTCCTTCCTGCGATGGCTGTTCCAGCCTGTGACTCGACTTTCTCTTCTTTGAAGTCTAATCCGACGGCTTGGTTTGCTCAGACTAAGTCTAGTGTGAAATCCCTCCTCGGCTTGCCAATGCTGGCAGCGACGACACCTGCAGTTGATGTCCCCTTCCTCGAGGCGCTGCCATGGCCTTCATATGTGCCCTCTTTGAGCATCAAGGGAAACCCTAGGTTCGATTATTCGGACCGGACGGCGACGGCGTCTTGATGTCGTCCCCCTTCGTGAAGGCGATGTCTTGTTCGCCCGCGGCATCCCCGACGATGGAATTGGAGATGTTGCTCATCTTGGTTTGGTTTGGGTTGCTTCTTGGGGCTAGGCGAGTTTTGTTGTGTTGTTTCCTGTATTTGGGTTGAGCATCCCAAGTCTCTCTGCTCCGGACACCATGTCCACGCCTTCTTGTGTTCGTATTATGTGTTGTATCATCCCTTGTACTCACTCTTTCTTCTTCTATCAATGGAAAGATACACAAGCTTTGCGTATTCGCGGAAAAAGGGGCATACAAGAAAAACCTATAAGATTCCATTCCTATGATGATTTTGCTTTCAAAGAGGGCCTTAAGCCGTCGAAGGATACTATGGTTATTTTGGTGTCATAGTTTTAGGGCTGGTTCATATGATAGGAATGTGATACAAATCCACTTGATGCTATATTATGAGTTAATAAAAGCACCCTTTATCAGAAAAAAAGAATATCATAGAAATATGACAACTATAGGAGGTGAGATGGCATGTATCTCAAATCATATGAATAGGAATAGGGAAACACAAGTCACTGATTTTGTAGGATGATTTTTTTTCTATCGAGTCTGAGCTAATGTTTCTTTTCCTTTGAAGCATGGAGGATATGAATCAATCAAGTATAGGAATATGGTTATATTCCTATAAACAATGAGCTCGTGAACCATAGGGCGCTAAAGAAGACTTTCCTATCATGTAGAATTCCTACGGAACAAAACATTTTTTTGCCGTTTGGGATTTCTGGAGAAAAAGGGCCTGACCCTCGTCGCCTAACCCTAGGTGGCACAGGTGGCGATCCAGTCCACCGCCGCCTCCGACCCTCTCCATCTACTCCCCCCCTCCCCCCTCGCCGTCACCAGAGGCAACTATCAGACAAAGCATATGTGGCGGTGGTGGCTCGACGGTGACTTCTCCTGTGCGCTAGCTCATGCGACCTCTGGCGTTTGGGCAGCGGGTCCCCGATCGGCGACTGGTGCAGCGGTGGTGGCTGGCTCCCAGGCGGGCGACGACGGAGGCTCCCTGTCTCACGGAGACATGCTCCTCCTGGAAAGGGGTACCTCCTCCACTGGGAGTCGTGGTCGCACTACTAGAAAAATGCTTATTAGTGGCGCACCTAATTTCCCTATTAGTGGCGCACTATAGGTGCGCCACTATTATCACGCCACTACTAATAAGTAGTAATGGCGCACCCCTGGTGCGCCACTGTTAATGTACATAACAGTGGCGCACCACCTGGTGCGCCACTACTACCCCTCCCAGTGCGCCACTAATAGGCAGTTTGGGTGCGCCACTAATATACAGTTTGGGGGGGGGGGGCTACTGGTGCGCCACTACTAACTCTATAGGTGCGCCACTGGTATAAAATATGGGTGCGCCACTAATATATATATATATGGTGCGCCACTACTATTAATTCCAGTATTTTTTTATTTTTTTGCTTTTCTCTTATTTGCACGGGTTACATAATACAATAAAGCACATAATATACAGTTTGCATTACAGTATAAATTACCATCAGTCAAATATAAACAGCACGTAATACAATTCATCACATTAGTCTCCGAATTCGAAATAGCGAACAAAGTTCAAATATTAGACAAGTTTAGGTCTAGAGACCGAGTAGCGAGTTTGCCGTCGCATTACAAAGTTGATATCATCTAAACTACCATCACATAGAAGAGAGCTGCGGTCACGATGAGCATCATCGCGATGAAACTGGTCTTCATCCGGTTCCTCCTCCGCTCCCTCCTCTCTCCCGCTAGATAGCGCGCGTATCTAGCTTCCGCCTCCGCCCTAGTGGTGTACCCTTTGTAACTGTTACCGCTGAAACGGTGAACCTGTCTCCGACACTCCTCCCAGTCGTCGTACCTGTGTTGATGATGAAGAGGATGAGGTCTTTAACACTCTGGATACTGTCTCTCTAGATGCTCAGAGAGGGAAGTGGGGCCCTGTCCAAGCACAGAGGAAGAGTGGTGAGGAGAGGAGGAAATGAACATCTACTACTCCTACAGTAGTCCTACAAGAAATGAACATCTACTACTCCAACAGTAATTCAGGGAGCAGCAGAAAAAAATCAGAAATCTCCACCTCTGTTTGAAGATTTTTGTTGATGCAAACAAATGATCCGTCAAGGAGTAAATTTCTCTTGATGCAAACAAATGCTCCTTCAAGGAGTAAATTTCTGTTGATGCAAACCAATGGAGACTAAACTTGTCCTTGTATTACTAGATGCAAATGGAGTACAAACAAATGAAGCAAACATGGCTACTGTAGGAGTAGCTGATAATTCTGTTGATGCTACTCCACCGTCAGACTTCTTTTATTACAGCCCCTCTTAGAAAAAATAACACAAAAATTAAAAGCCCTCCCGGATACAGTATGATTCTCGCAAAAATTGGCGATACAAACTGAGTATGAAAACAAGCACAGTATGAAAAGATATCTTGATTGTTTTTTCCTTATCCTCTTGCAACATGGGAAAATGTAGGAAGTTCTAATTTTGCCAAAGTTTTGTGATGATGGCATCAGAAAACTGCTGGTACTTCTATTTTGTTGTACAACAGCGGTTCTGTGTTGGGTTCAGTTCAGTTCAGAGTGTGTCAACGGAAAAAAATCCAACCCTGCATTGGCAGCAATGTGCATGAAAAGTTGCAGAATCTGCACCGCAGCAGTAACAAAGTTGAGGAACCAACGGTACATACAAGGCAGATCCATGAAATTACCCACAAAGGTTAATCTACAACACCAAACATGCCAAGGTATCAGCTAACCCTATCCTGAATTTTGAACTAGCACTGCACATCAGGTACTACTAAACCAAAGCCTTTCGAACTTGAGTGCTACTGCGAATGATGGTGTTTGATTTTTAGCATACTTTCTCGATGTCTGTGGCTGTTGTACTTTGAAGCAATGGACTCCGACTCCGTCTCTACATCGAAGTCTGTGGATGATCAGGAAATCAAAACTACATGGTGCAAATCAATAGAGATCATTAATCTGCTTAATGTAAGGCTGTCCTAATCAATTAACGCACGACAACTGATCAAGAACGGTTAACCCATTATGTACAGAGCCAAGCTCCCTGCTTGCTCAGGCAGCAATTACCAATAAAAAACATGGCCCCATCCACCAGTACGCATATATAGGATCGTAAAAAGATCAATCAAGATCCACCTTTAGCCACTCCTTCCCAGGAGCTTGTATGCAGCATTGGGCATATGAATTTTTACATCAAGTGGCACTTCAGAAGTCAAGAGTATACAGCCAATACTGACAGCACAAGATACTATGAATTTTAGAGTGCATGTCATGTACAGAACATGGCACCACACAAAAATTCAAAGTAAGAAAATTATCAGGGGACATGGTAGCACTTGGGTCAGAAATTCAGAAAACAGCCGAATTAACAGGCAAACACATAATTCAGAAATTCAGAGTAGGGTTGCACACAGAATTAGAGAGAACGTGATAATTCAGATGGGTGTTTCCTCTACTGACTGTACAAAGTAACAGAACACTGCATTCGCTTCAGAGGAGATGAACAAGCAAGCGTACTAGATGAACCGAATCGAGAGAGAGAGGAGGACCTTGTTGACGACACTAGGGTCGGAGCAGCCGAGCCGCAGCGAGCTCTCTCCTCACACGGAAGAGCGGCGTCAGACCGAGAAGGGAAGCAGTGGCCGCCACCTCCTCCCCTCCTGGCGTGACGAGGGCGCGGATCCTCAAGCGCCGTGGCGGATCTGGCCGCCGCCTGACCTGCTGCTCGATCTGGGAGAGAAGGTGAGGGGAGGAGGAGGGGTGGGGTCTGGGGGGCGGCTGCGGTGGGGGAGAGGGCCGAGCCCCCGGAGCGAGGTCGCCGGTGTGTGGGGGCGGCGGCGATGTGGGACTCGGGAGACGAAGAAATCCGGACAACGCTCCAAAGTGCGGGGGAGTGAGGAGAGGGAGGCGCGCGGGGAGGAGAAGCAGGGGAGGGCCGCGGTAACAATGGCGCACCTGTGAGGGGTGCGCCATAAACAGTGTATTTCAATGGCACATCTCCAGCTAGTGCGCCATTACTACTAGTAGTAATAGGTTAAAAGAGTCCGTCTGGTTATGAAAAGAAGTACTTACATGGCCTAGTGGTTGGACCCTTGATATATTAGCCAGCCAGCCAGGGTTCGATTCCTGGCGGCCCCATTTTTTGCATCTTTTAAAAAAAATGTTTTTGATGTATATATGTCTATTGGTTGCACTAGTCCGGTCTTTAAACATTTTTTACCTTTTTCTGTGTTTTTTCTTTACTGTTTTTGTCAGTTCTTTTTTAGTTTTCTTAGGTTTTTATTTTTATTTTTTGTTTGTTCTTTCTTTGATTTTCACCGGATTTCTTTGTTTATTTATGTTTCTCCCTTGTATCCTTTTGCACACTTCTGCATGTAAATATTGTTAAACAACATACATTTTAATGTATTTGAATATTTCCTATTAAATATATGGACATCTTTTAGGACAATATACGTGGGCTTATGTGTTTAGATTTAAGATTTGAATCATTGTGATAATTTAAGATTTGAGATAAAAGAAAAGGAAAATGCAAATGGAGTGATAAAACCATTGTGCAAAGATTTAGAATTAGATGACATGGTTGAAATCAAGTGATACATGTAGCGCGACTAGGTTTGCTCTTTCAAAGTCGGCGAGTCGACCCTTGAAGTCGACATGCATTTCGCGGCGACCCTCGCGGTGACCCCATCCAGCGAGCCTGCCGAGGTGCCTGTTGACGGGCAGACCAACGGGGTTCTCGATGCCTAGATAATTCGTGCAGAAGGAGATGCACTCTTCGGTCAGAAAGCCCTTTGCTATGCTTCCATCTGGACGTGCCCTGTTGCGAACGTATCCTTTGATGACACCATTCATCCTTTCAAACGGCATCATGCTGTGCAGGAACATCGGCCCGAGTTGGATGATATCCTCCACGATATGGACCAGCAGATGCACCATAACGTCGAAGAATGCGGGCGGGAAGTAGATCTCAAGCTCGCATAGTAGGTGGTCCCGCACGATAGCCATCCATGAAACCAGTGGCTTACTAGTGGCGCACCAGTGAAGAGGTGCGCCACTGCTATTTTTTTTTGGACCACCCTGCCCAGGTTACCAGTGGCGCACCCCTTCACTGGTGCGCCACTAGTAGCCAGGCATACTAGTGGCGCACCAGTGAAGAGGTGCGCCACTGCTATTTATTTTTTTGGACCACCCTGCCCAGGATTACCAGTGGCGCACCAGGTCCAGGTGCGCCACTACTATCAAAAATAGTAGTGGCGCACCTGGACCTGGTGCGCCACTGGTAAGCCTGGGCAGGGCTGGTTACTGCCAAAAAAAATAGTAGTGGCGCACCCCACCTCTGATGCGCCACTAGTAATGTCACTATTAGTGGAGCACCTGTTTATGGTGCGCCACTGCTATATAGTAGTGGCGCACCACATCTCTGGTGCGCCACTAATAGTGATATTATCTATAGCCGTTTTTCTAGTAGTGTCGACTGCTAGTTGTTGATGGCAGGTGTAAATCGATGACGCGACCTCCTCCTATGGCAGTGGTTGCATGCTGTGACTGTCGGTGCCGGTGACGTCGGATCTCGACTTCCCTAATCTGGCTTCCGACGGTTGGCAGTGGCTCGGTGCCGGGGGCGTGGTCGGTGGTGGCACCGGAGATGTGACAGCAAGGACGACAACTTGAAGAGGTGTAATGGTGCATTGGCGATGGTGTTGCTACAACATGATGTGCCTTGCCGCCTTTGGCACTGTCAGACTCTACCACACTGTCTTTGGAACACATGCACACGAGAAGTTGTCGACGACATTTGGTTCTCCGCGATGTGCATCAGCTTTTGTTCGTGGGTATGACCTAGCTTGCGTTAAAATGTCCACGTTAGGGTTAAGCACGTGAGCGGCTGTCTCTGGGCATGTATGGCACGAAACAGATTGGATTTCAATTTCCCGTGACCATGACATGTGGGTGTGCCCCTCCAGGCATCATCGTCTTCTTAGGCAAGTGGTGGCGACAATACAAAACAACTACAGTTTGGCGTTCTCTCCTTAGTATCGGGGGTGAATACCTTAGGTCTGACCTTCGATGGTTGCACCTGGCAATAGCGATGTTTCCACGTTGTGTCCTTGTTGACAACATTGCATTGGAGATTCCTTGGCCATTCTCTCTGGGGGTGAAAACCTAAGATCTGACCTCCGGTGGTTGGATCCAATGCTGATGGTGCTTATGCGCCGCTCCCTTCCTGTAGGATTTGCTTTCGGAGAACCTTTCTCGTAGTTCATGCGTTGTCAAGGACAGTTAATGTTGTCGCTGCTTGCATGTTGTGTGTCTTTGTCGCATAGGCTCTCTCTCTCTCTCTCTTAATATTTTTGATTGTGTGTGTCCTTAATGTTTGGACTAGTTTCGATATTGTGTCGTCACATAGATCGGTATAATTAGTACTAATCTTGATATTGTGTCCTTTGTCAAAAATGTGGAATCCCTAGAAAACACATACTCCCTCCATTCCAAAATATAGTGCGCCTGCACTTCCCGAGATTCAACTTTGACCATAAATTTAACCAACGAGACCGACTGCGGCGGGAGCAAAAATTGTACACCGGTATAATTTTTGCCCCCGCCGCAGTCGGTCTCGTTGGTCAAATTTATGGTCAAAGTTGAAGCGCGGAAACCGAGGACGCACTATATTTTGGAACGGAGGGAGTATAAACCAAAAGAGGCCTTTGCTAAACATACATCACCTCGGAGTCAAGCTCCTAGTAGGACCGGCTTCTTCCAAAATTAGTTTTTTTTTTACACGTTCCAAAATTAGTTTCTAGTAGAACCCTAATAGTGGTTGATCTAAAAAGAGAACCAAGAGTGGAGACAGGGCTCCACCTCCACCAGGGGAGTGAAGAGCTAGCCCTTCCAGAATCACAGAGGCCAGCCAGTGGCTTTGTTTCTAGAGCATCAACCTCGACCACAAGCCTGCATGATTGTTTGGCCCGCCCCAGAGCCCAGGCGATATTTTATGCAGGTGTACTTTGTGCAGCGTGGACTTTGTTGCTTCGAAGCTTGCACGGACACGCACGAGGCGATCGGGAATGAGTGTTGCTTACTAGTTGATTAATACTACAGTACTGTCTTTAGTATATTCAGAAACAGATCACAAGTACTTGTATGCCATTCCATCCACAAGAAAGCCATTTTCCAGTTGCATTGACGTGTAACAAACAATACAGAGGAGTCGCTCTCCCGGGGGCCTCCTTTTGGCCCTTGCCGCGATCGATCCATTGATTATTCGACCGTGCTGCCAGCCTGCTTTCAGGCGGGCAACCTATCTTACATCCCAATCAGGGCCTGTCAGTCTGCTGTCTTCTCTCCTCCTATACTATAGGTGTTGCCAAAAAATAAAAATCTGAAAGAAAGAAAAGGATAAAAAATGGTTGGTTTTACAATCAGGCGCCACTTCTTTGTGGCGCCGGATCTCCCTAGCTGAGAATGCCTACGTAGCGCTGCTGTGTGTTTTTTGAAGAGGGGGCTCGATTTTTCTTGGTCTTGTCTCGCCCGGCCGTCATGGTCCTCGCTGAAGAATCTGTACAAAGGACTTTGACGGTCCGTGCTCGGCTTGCTCCGATCGATCGGCCTCCGCCAGCCCGCTCCCGCTCCCGCTCCCGCCGCGGCGCCCACAGCTACAAGTGTCCCCTCCGACGGCGACCGCCACGGACACGGATGGAACCGATCCGTTTCGCATGTGCCACGCCCGTTGCCTCTATCGTGCTGTTGATATTCCGAACGAGGAGGAGGTGATGGATGACTCAGGCTTTGTTGTTGTCCTTGCGGGTGAAGGTCATGGGGAGGCCGTTGATGGGGAGGGCGAAGGGGCCGAACTGGACGCCGCTCTCAGACTTGGAGGTGGACCATTTGTACTTGGTGGCGAGGTGGTGGCAGAGGACGAGCATCTCCAGCTTGGCCAGCTCGTTGCCGGGGCACGAGTGGGTCCCGTTCCCGAACGGCATGAACGTGTTGGGCTTGGGGGCCACCTGCAGCGAGTCACGAACCAAAACGCAATCAGATAATGATCAATCGAATCAAAGAAACAGAAGAAGACTCGTCAAGGAAGATGTGATGATGCTGACCTCGAATCGTGAAGGATCGAACTTTTCGGGGGAGGGGAAGTGGTCGGGGTTGTGGTGGATGTTCCGGAACAGGGGAAGCACTTTCCAGCCCTTGGGAATCAGGTACCCTGCACGGAGGAGAGCGAGTCGAGGTGAGTTGCGAGTTTGAGTTGTTGGTCTATTTCGTTCGGTTAGGAGCACGTCCTTTCCGAGCCAGTTCATGCGCAGGCAGGCAGGCAGCGCACTGCTGTACTCCGAGAGGGACAGCAGAGTACAGCACTGCGCTGCCACAAACGACCAAGAGCGCGCGCGAAGTTGATTGATGTCTCTGCTCTGCTCACCTTGGTACTCCACGTCCTCCACGGCCTCCCTGAAGGTGAAGGAGAGGATGGACGCCACCCGCATCGTCTCCTGGATCACCCGGCCCGTCATCCGCATCCGCCGCGTGTCGGCCCACGACAGCGGCTCGCCTGACAACGCCTTCTCCCTCGCGATCTCAGCATGCTCTTCCTGTTAATTGTTCGATGCACGGGTCAGCCACTGCTTTTCGATCGGGTACCAAGCGGGTCAGCTGGTTCATGAAATGATGGTGACTTACGGTGACGGCTTTGAGGACGGCGGGGTTGTCGCCGAGGAACTTGACCATCCATGTGAGCACGCTGGCGGTGGTGTCCCGCGCGGCGAAGATGACACCGATGGCGTTGTCGGCGATCTGGTCGTCGGTGAGGGCCTCGCGGCCGTCCATGAAGGAGCCCAGGAGGTCGCTCCCGCGCTCACGCTCGCGCCGGGCCGAGATGATGTGGGCCACAATGGCGCCCAGCCGCTTCCGGGCCTTCATGGCCTTGTGGAACAGCGTGCCTGGCAGGTTCACCGGCATCGAGTTGTACCCTTTCTCCAGCGTCAGGTAGCACTGCTTCAGCTCCTCGATGTACTGCATCTCCTCCTCCCCGAAGATGGACAGCAATGCCACATTCAGAGCATACTGCGCCATGCCACAAGAAAACGATCAGCCTCAAACTCCAATCATTTGCCAGTAGAGCAGAGCAGAGCAGAGGAAAGCAGAGGGAGTGGGAATGGAAGAGGAAGAAGAAGAAGCACTCACAGTCTTCATCTCTTGGAAGGTGTTGACTTGTAGGTCTTCCCATGAGCCGAGGGAGCGGAGGGCGATGGCCTCGATGGCGGGGACGGAGCCGCGGATGGCCTCGGGAGAGAAGGCGCGGGAGACGAGGCGGCGGAGATGGGCGTGGTAGTCCCCCTGCTGGAAGAAGATGGCCTGGGGGCCCAGCATCCGCTCCTTGCTGGCCGGGAAGGTAGGCTTGAAGAGGTGCGCCTGAGTGACGAGCACGAATTTGGCGGCCTCGGGGCTGGACACCATGACGCAGGGGCACCCGAGGATATGCGTCTTGAAGATGGGCCCGTACTTGTTCCGCTTCCTGGCGAAGAAGACGTTGGGGTTCTTGGAGGAGTAGAGCTGCGTGGTCTCGCCCACGTACGGCCACCCCATCGACCCCGGCGGCAGCGGCAGGCTGCTGCTGCCCTTCTTGCCGCCGCTCGGCGACGACCGCCCGCCGGCGCCCTTCCTGGCGCGGACGGCGCACACGAGGACGAGCGGCACGAGCAAGCAGAGGAATAGGATGAAAGCAGCCATGTCAAAAGCTCTCTTCGGTTCTGTTAGCTGCGAAGGAGGAGCCCGAAGGAGGAGGAGGAAGACGAGGAGAGGAGATGGGTGGTGGTGGTGCCTGGGTGTGGAGGGAAATGCGAGGGGCGTGGCAGGTATTTATAGATTGGCGGTGATGCTCCGCCCTCTCGTCGTTGCGCCCCCCTAAAAGCCTAACCACGCGCTGCCACTGCTGCTCTCTCGGCTCATGGAATTATTGCACAGTTTAATCGGGCAAGAGCTGGACGGAGCGACTAATCAATTAGCCAATCCGCGGAGCAGGAAGGAGCAGTCCTGTCCAGTCCGGCTTTCCGGCGCGCGAGACGGAGAGAAGGAGATCCAAACACCAACAGCTCACCCCCCGCTCTCCCTTTCGCCCCTCCGTCCTCCCGTCTCTCAGCGCTCAGTAGTAGCCACTAATGTACAGTACACGCTCTCGGGATATTTCCATTGGCCTGCATATCTACTGATTGGGCCACTTCTTTTATGCTTTCTATAATGTGAGCCATTCTCTACGCGATTGTTTGGGTAAATACTGTACTAAATACTGACCGGTTAATAAAGCAGCCATTGCGTTTGCGTAGGAATGCATGCGGAAAATGCTTGATTTGTTCCATGGTCGGAATGACAGGTGTTGAACCGATCTTTTGGTCCATCGTCAAGGAAATGGTCGTGAGCATGCAGCTCCCCGTCTTTAGTTTTGTTTTCTGATTGACGAAATAAAATGATTATTTTCCGATCTTCCTTTTGGAATTGATTTTGAAAGAGCGGAGAACTGCGATTTCATTAAGAGGAAGCGGTAAAGAAAACCGATGCTCGGTTAATTGAGGAAAACCGAGCTAAAACCTTTACAAAGAGCACACCGCACCTAGCAAAGCTAGGGCTCGAGCACAACAGGACATACAGGGACGCCAAAAGGCCGACACAACACGAACTGAAAGACGAAAAGACCACTCCGTCGTCTTGGACAAGGCCGCCACAAGCATCTTTGACGACATCACCGTCATCGGAGAGAGACGACATGTCCGACGAAAGAGGAGCGAACATGTGCCTTTCCGAATACGAGAGGGCGCCCAACATGACTCGCCTGGCGCCGCAAGCATGTCGTGTGTGCTCCAAGTGCCCACCACCGCCGGCCCCCGACGGATGTGCCGCCGAGGGTGCTCTGCTGCTCTCCCGTTGACCAAACGACCAGCGCCAGACGGGTGCACCACCAACGACTCCAAGCTCGCCCAAACGCTGCCCGCTTCAGATCCACCGCACCACCACAAACCGAGTGCTCCCGACACCAGATTTGACTCCAAGACAATGCTTCCAACAAAGTAATGACACCAAAGGCGCCACCATTGCACACGGTTTTCACCGGGAGACAAGAACGAGAAGCAGGGAGAGGTGTCGGATCCCCTCGATGGCGCCTCCAACAAGGAAAAACCACACCCGAAGGCATCATTCGCCACCAGCCCAAACCGAAGCCGAGCTTGACTTTCGTCAGGGATCCGAGCACCAATGTCGGGGACGACGTCTCCAACACACCACCACCAAACCGGAGCAGCAGACGCCACTTGCTACACCGCAGAAGAACTAGCCGAAGCACCGCCGGCGCGCAAGCCCAGAGCATCCCGAAGGCCTGCCCAGACCGCGCCACCGCGGACCACGAACCCGTCAGGGAGCCACCACGCAACCCGGCTGCAGGCAGTCGCCGGCCGAACCACCTCCAGGCCTCCGGCCACCATGGCGCCAGATCCGGCCAGCAAGGGCCCGCCAGCTCCGGTCGCACCAGGCCAGAGGCCGCCCGCCAGGGCGAGCCCGCGCCGCCCAGCAACACCCTCGGACAGCGACGCCCGCGTCCGTGCCGGCCTGGACACCACGCCGCACTGACCGCGCCCAGCACCTCCGCGTCGCAGCGAGGGCGCGCACGCACCAGTTGCAGGACGGGCGCACAGCCAGCACCTCCCACACGCCCCGACCGCCGAGCTCGAGCGTGCATCGGGCGGATCCGGCGCGCACCGACCGCCGAGCACGAGATCTCCTCGGCGTGAGCAGCCCTTCACAACGCGCCCCACCAGCAGGGAAAAGCGCCCCGCCGCCGCCTTCCTTGGGGCCGGACCGGGCTTCGCCGGCGGGCGCCCTCTGGCGGCGACGAGGCTGGAGGGGGAGGAGGAAAAACTGTGGCGGCGCTAGGGTTTCTACCCCCGTGTCGCCAGAGCGAGGCGACGCGGGGGTCGGGGAGGCACGCAACGTGGATGAGCTTCGGCCTCCCAATGGCTTTTTTGGAATTGATGTTCAGCAAGATATTGGTGCGCTACTAGTAGTAGGTTAGCATCCCAATCAGAAATTCAAAGAGCATGTGCGGTCAGATGAGTTGACCTTTGCACGGGACAGCTGTGAGGGCGTAGTTCGATCGACCCGATTTTGTGCCGCGTTGTGAGACCATTTTTCTTCTTCCTTTTTCTTTATTCTTGACTTCACCCCGTGTCAATCTCCTTGATTGTGAATAATACTTATGTGGGAATGCATGCCGGAGAGTAGTATAATATACTAGAAGTCTAATGTGGAAATTGCTACTAGCAAATATCTCTCTCGTTCTTCCTTGCCACGTGGTAGTAGAAGGTACCCCTCTTCTTCCTACGTTCTCTTTTTCCTATTCTCCTCACGACTCATGGGAGCGATTCAATGGACAAGTGTCGGGTGACCATTGTTTGTGTCATTCTTAATCCTAGTACATAGCTTCCTTTCTACGATCAATGGTTACATGGTTTGTATATTATATTGTTAAAAGGAGGAGTATATCAAAACATTGATAGGCGTCTAGGGCAAACTCTCACCATCTAAATCTTCTGTCAGACCAATCTAGTGTTTTCTCCCTACCCTTGTTGGCTAGGGCAAACTCTCCCATCCAGGTTTGGATTCGCCTCCTCTCTGTCTGCCGCTCCGACAGCTGGTGGCGTGGAGGGGAATCTCAGTGCCTCCGCTCCGGCTAGTAGTTTAGGTTAGAGGTTTTTAGTCCTCGTAGGTGCGGTGCTTGGGCGGATGGTGACGTTCCTCTTCCAGTTTGTCTTCTGGTCTCTGATCTTCCTCGAGTTCGTCCATCTGAACATAGTCAACAATGAGGTTAGGGTTTCTCGTAGTGTGGCGAGATTTGGTGTAGGTGCTTCAGATCTATTTAAGAGTTCAACAACGACGATTGCTGCTCCACGACGCTGGTCCTTAGGGTCACATGCACGAAGACTTTCCAGCTATTATCGGCAAGGCCAAGCCGGCTCCGATAGAGGAGCGGCGACAACGACGCACCGGGAACTCGTTCTGACGGCGGTAGTGGTCGCTCGATGGTCTAGGAACCTCGATGTAATTTTTATTATGTTGGAACTGTTTTGTACTTCTGGTGAACTTTAGTAATAGAAATGGAACCCTTTCACACACACAAAAGGAGGAGTATATTAGAAAAAGAATAATAGTGTAAATGCGCATGACTTATGAACAGCCAGCAGTATAAACGTATACTCAACTTATTTTTCTTAAGTCATTGATGAGGCCATGCCCATGCACGGCCTTCTAGATGTTGCCCGCCCCATGCTCCATGGAGATGGCGTACGAGTAAGTTGCTTAGTTCTCCTGTCCAAGGAAATTTTTCTAAGGCAGAAAGAAGCTGTTTAGTTCAATTATGACGGCATTATTATCTGCTCGCCCGCCCAAGCTACCAACGGGCTACTCCCTCTGTCCGGTTATAAGTGTGCATCTAGAAATTGGGTGACATATTAGTTCTCTCTCCTCTTATTAGCCTCCACCAATTAAATTAAAGGAGAAGAATGAGTACTGGGGGATGATACGGGGGAGAAGAATGGGGGTTGGAGGATAGAGTGGGGGGAGTGATTACGAGGAGGCAATTGCATTTATTAACTGCATAAGAAGTGTAGATGTACATTTTTTTTGGGATAAAATTTGTATGATAGATGTACACTTATAACCGGACGGAGGGAGTAGATGCATGTAGTACGCGGGCGCATGCTTCACGTCAGAGAGCAAATGAAACTTGGCCTTTTGGAGCATGCTGCTGCGAAATATGGCATATTAAAATGGGTCGTTTGATTTGATAAGATATTTGCTGCAGAGAAAGGGCGATTACGTGGGTTCTTTACGCATTATGCATGTGTTCTCCCATCACGCGCATGCATACACAATCCATCTTTATAGCTAAAATAGTTTATCTGGCAAGAATATGTGGCGTGGTTAGTGAGGCCCCATGGTTGTAGGAGCCGCCCAAATCTGTTAGAAGCACCAAAATCGGTACAGTACGAGTGCTCGATTCGGATAGATTCTTGGGGGCCCAAAGGGGTCGTGATAGTATCCCAGTTGCATATGCCATGCCAGGCATGTTAGGATATGCACGACGGGAGACGGATCTGGAAGCCTGATGATACTTGTCGCGTAATGGGCAGAACCACAAGAGACCGATCTTTGCATAGGTACGTACGTAGGACGGTAGGAGGGCGGCACACCGCCGGCCGGGGGCACGCGTACGTTGCGGATGGTGGCACGTACGCGTACGTAGACCGACGGGCGCGCGTAGCAGCCACGAGCCACATGCATGCATCGTCTCGGTCGGTGCGCGAGCTAGCTACGCGAATTAAGCGTCAAAGGCTTAGCCAGAGCACAGAGCGGCCGTCGTGTGCATTTTGCGTCGTGCCGCCACTACCGGAATAACACCCTACGCGGACGGCATATTCTATGCCGACGGCCTTTTGTCGGTGCCGTCGGCATAGATGGAGATATGCCGATGGCCTGGTATAGGCCGTAGGCATACGCAGGCCGTCGGCATATCTCCGACTATGCCGACGGCAGCCGTAGGCATAGAAAGGCCGTCGGCATATCTCAGGTATATACCGACGGCGGCCGTCGGCGTAGGAGAGCCCTCGGCACATATGTGGGTCCACCAACCCGGGATCAGACGGCAGGCTTACGCCGTCAAATCTATGCCGACGGCCCTGACGGCGGCCGTCGGCATAGATATTATATGTTTTTCCCCGAGAAAAGTTCCACGTGGAGTCTCTATGCCGACGGCCTTGCCGTCGGCATATATAATTTTTTAAAATCTAAAATTTGATTAATTTGAATCTGACTTATCTATACTTAACATAAACATATTATATATCGATTTGGGTAGAATTTTCCATATAATATGAATATCCAGTATGTTTTTGTTTTTCAGTATATTAGAAATGTGACATCATGTACTTTTGCATATAGGTCCTTATACTTTGTTAAAATCACAACTAATTGATACTTGCATTGATTTTGACAAATTTTATATTGTTTTTTATCAGAATCTTGAAATGATTCAGTTGCTATACTATGTTTCAAATTTGAATAAACTAACAATGATGTTTGCTTCATATTTACATAAAACCCCCTTTTGTTTTGAGGTTTTGTATATTTTTCATTCCTTGGCCATACGAAGTATAAGGACCCGTCGCTGGGTCCTCTTACACCTTTGGAAGTGTGGTGGCGGGTGCAAACACCCGACAGGCGGCTCCGGAGTGTGACTCCCTTCATGGACGGCGCCGTCGCCGGCACTTGGAGGGGGGAAACGGCCATGTCGGGTCTACGCGGAGGTAATCTTGCAGTGGGTTGGGCCCGGACCCTGTTGTGAAGTGTTCCTATGGGCTGACCTATCACAACCAGGTGAAAAGGTCCATTGGTCAAAGCCCGTCCGGCGAAAGTCAAAGGGGTAGATCTGTGGGTCAACTGAGCCAGGGTTAGGCGGGACGGGGGCCTTGGGGGGTAGCTACGCCACCGGAGCATCGCACCGGGCCCTCACGCATGTGTTAAGTTGTGGTGGCATGTCCGAAGAGGCAATGCGCGGCTCCGGGGTGTGCTCCCCCCTCACGGACGGCGATGACACCGAAGTGATCCCTCTGCGGTTTTGGTCCTGCGTGAATATTCCTGAACACCCGGAGGGTGTTAAAATCATGAGTTTTTTACACGGTGCAGACACATGTGATATACGATGTGTAGTCATTTTTCATAATTTTTTGAGATGCGGAAGTAAGTGGAAAAATTCATCTTTCCGGATTGTTCCTCGCATGTCTACGGGTGTGGTCGGGGGCCTTCGTGGGGTAGCTATGCCACAGGATCTTGCGCTGGGCCCTCATACATGTCTGGAAGTGCGGTGGCGGGTGCAAACACCCGGCACGCGGCTCCGGAGTGTGACCCCCTTCACGGACGGTGCTGCCGCCGGCGCTTGGAGGGGGGAAACGGCCGCGTCGGGCCGACACGGAGGGGATCCTGTGGTGGGTTGGGTCCGGACCTTGTTCCGGAGTGTTCCCATGGGCTGACCTATCACAACCAGGTGGAGAAGTCTATTGGTCAAACACCGTCCGGCAAAAGTCAAAGGCGTAGATCTACGGGTCAACTGGTCCAGGGTTAGGCCTGCCGGGAGCCTTACGGGGGTAGCAATGTCATCAGAGCATCGCGATGGGTCCTCACACGTGTCTTAACATGCGGTGGCATGTCTAAAGAGTCAAGACGTGTCTCCGGGGTGTGGCCCCCCTCACGGACGGCGATGACACCGGAGTGACGTCCTGCGGTTTTGGTGCTGCGTGAATATTCCTGAACACCCGGAGGGTGATAAAATCATGATTTTTTTACACGGTGCAGACACATGTGATATAGGATGTGTAGTCATTTTTCAAAAAAAATTGAGATGCATAAGTAAGTGGAAAAATTCCTCTTTCCGGATTGTTCCTCGCATGTCTACGGGTGTGGTCGGGGGCCTTCGTGGGGTAGCTATGCCACAGAATCTTGCGCTGGGCCCTCATACATGTCTGGAAGTGCGGTGGCGGGTGCAAACAGCCGGCACATGGCTCCGGAGTGTGACCCCCTTCACGGACAACGCTGCCGCCGGCGTTTGGAGGGGGGAAACGGCCGCGTCGGGCCGACACGGAGGGGATCCTGTGGTGGGTTGGGCCCGGATCTTGTTCTGGAGTGTTCCCATGGGCTGACCTATCACAACCAGGTGGAGAAGTCTATTGGTCATAGCCCATGCGGCGAAAGTCAAAGGCGTAGATCTATGGGTCAACTGGTCCAGGGTTAGGCTTGCCGGGGGCCTTGGGGGGTAGCAATGCCACCAGAGCATCACGACGGGTCCTCACACGTGTCTTAACATGCGGTGGCATGTCTGAAGAGTCAAGACGCGTCTCCGGGGTGTGGCCCCCCTCACGGACGGCGATGACACCGGAGTGACGTCCTGCGGTTTTGGTACTGCGTGAATATTCCTGAACACCCGGAGGGTGATAAAATCATGAGTTTTTTACACGGTGCAGACACATGTGATATACGATGTGTTGTCATTTTTCATAATTTTTTGAGATGCAGAAGTAAGTGGAAAAATTCCTCTTTCCGGATTGTTCCTCGCATGTCTACGGGTGTGGTCGGGGGCCTTCGTGGGGTAGCTATGCCACAGGATCTTGCGCTGGGCCCTCATACATGTCTGGAAGTGCAGTGGCGGGTGCAAACACCCAGCACGCGGCTCCGGAGTGTGACCCCCTTCACGGACGGCGCTGCCGCCGGCGCTTGGAGGGGGGAAACGGCCGCGTCAGGCCGACACGGAGGGGATCCTGTGGTGGGTTGGGCCCGGACCTTGTTCCGGAGTGTTCCCATGGGCTGACCTATCACAACCAGGTGGAGAAGTCTATTGGTCAAACCCCGTCCGGCGAAAGTCAAAGGTGTAGATCTACGGGTCAACTGGTCCAGGGTTAGGCCTGCCGGGGGCCTTAGGGGGGTAGCAATGCCACCAGAGCATCGCGACGGGTCCTCACACGTGTCTTAACATGCGGTGGCATGTCTGAAGAGTCAAGACGCGTCTCCGGGGTGTGGCCCCCCTCACGGACGGCGATGACACCGGAGTGATGTCCTGCGGTTTTGGTGCTGCGTGAATATTCCTGAACACCCGGAGGGTGATAAAATCATGAGTTTTTTACACGGTGCAGACACATGTGATATACGATGTGTAGTCATTTTTCATAATTTTTTGAGATGCAGAAGTAAGTGGAAAAATTCCTCTTTCCGGATTGTTCCTCGCATGTCTACGGGTGTGGTCGGGGGCCTTCGTGGGGTAGCTATGCCACAGAATCTTGCGCTGGGCCCTCATACATGTCTGGAAGTGTGGTGGCGGGTGCAAACACCCGGCACGCGGCTCCGGAGTGTGACCCCCTTCACGGACGGCGCTGCCGCCGGCGCTTGGAGGGGGGAAACGGTCGCGTCGGGCCGACACGGAGGGGATCCTGTGGTGGGTTGGGCCCGGATCTTGTGCGGGCAAAACCGACCTGGAGGAGGCTTTTACTCCAAGTTTAGACCCCAAGGCTCAACATATAAATAGAGGGGCAGGGCTAGCACACGGGACACATCAAGATTTCCCAAGCCGTGTGTCGGCAACCCTAATCCTCTAGTTGTGCCGTCATAATCTCCGTAGTGTTTGGCGAATCCCTGCAGAGACTGTTCCTCACCACCATCACCACGCCGTCGTGCTGCCGGAACTCATCTACTACTTCACCATCGCTCGCTGGATCGAGGAGGTGAAGGCGTCATCAAGCCGTACGTGTGTTGAACGCGGAGGTGCCGTCCGTTCGGCACTAGTTCGTGATCGGATCGAGGGACGACTTGTGATTTGGATCACGGAGACGTTCGACTACATCAACCGCGTTTCTTAACGCTTCCGCTTAGCGATCTACAAGGGTATGTAGATTCACTCTCCCTCTCGTAGATGCTCATCACCATGGATAGATCTTGTGTGTGCGTAGGAAAATTTTTGTTTCCCATGCAACGTTCCCCTACAGTGGTATCAGAGCTAGGTCTATGCGTAGATGAGATCTCGAGTAGAACACAAACGAGTTGTGGGCGTGGGTGTATACATATTGCTTGCCGTTACTAGTTGATACTTGATTCGGCGGTATTGTGAGATGAAGCGGCCCGGACCAACATTACTCGTACGCTTACGAGAGACCGGTTCCTTCAACTGACATGTAACTTCGTTGCATAAAGATGGCTAGCGGGTGTCTGTCTCTCTCACTTTAGTTGAATCGATTTCAATGAAGAGGGTTCTTTTAGAAGATCAAAAAGCAATCACTACACCACGTTGTGGTTTTGCGTAGGTAAGAACGGTTCTTGCAAACCCGTAGCAGCCACGTAAAACTTGCAACAACAATTAGAGGACGTCTAACTTGTTTTTGCAGGGTATGTTGTGATGTGATATGGCCAAGTACATGATGAGATATATGTGATGTATGAGATGATCATGTGTTGTATAGAATATCACGACTTGCATGTCGATGAGTACGGCAACTGGCAGGAGCCATAGAGTTGTCTTTAATTATTTTCGCCGTTTTTGCTTTACTTTATCGCTATGAGTTAGCAATAGTCGTGGAAGCAACAGTCGGCGCGACAACCTCATGGCGACACGTTGATGGAGATCAAGATGATGGAGATCATGGTGTCATGCCGGTGACGATGGAGATCATGCCGGTGCTTTGGAGATGGAGATCAAAAGCACAAGTTCATGGCCATATCATGTCACTTATGATTTGCATGTGATGTTAATCCTTTTATGCATCTTATTTTGCTTAGGACGACGGTAGCATTATAAGGTGATCCCTCACTTAAATTTCAAGATAAATCGTGTTCTCCCCAAGTGTGCACCATTGCGAAAGTTCGTCGTTTCGAGACACGCCGTGATGATCAGGTGTGATAGACTCTACGTTCACATACAACGGGTGTAAGCCATGTTGCACGTGCGGAACACTCGGGTTAAACTTGACGAGCCTAGCATGTACAGACATGGCCTCGGAACACAAGAGACCGAAAGGTCGAACATGAGTCATATAGTAGATATGATCAACATGAAGATGTTCACCATTGAAACCACCTCAACTCACGTGATGATCGGACTTGAGTTGGTGGATTTGGATCATGTTACACTCGAATGACCGGAGGGATGTCAATTTGAGTGGGAGTTTTTTAAGTAATATGATTAACTAAACTCATTATCTTGAACAATAGTCTAAGTTGTTTTTGCAATATTTATGTTGTAGATCATGGCTCGCGCAGTAGCACCCCTGAATTTTAATGCGTTCCTAGAGAAAGCTAAGTTGAAAGATGATGGAAGTAACTTTGTGGACTGGGCCCGTAATCTAAGGAATATCCTTACGGCTTCCCAGAAGGCTTATGTCCTTGATGCACCGCTTGGTGATCCACCCGCTCCAGTTGAGTCTCTAGACGTTGTGAACGCCTGGCAGGCTCGTTCTGAAGATTACTCAATAGTTCAATGTGCAATATTGTATGGCTTAGAACCGGGACTTCAAAGACGTTTTGAACGTCATGGAGCATATGAGATGTTCCAGGAGTTGAAGTTTATCTTTCAGAAGAATGCCCGGATCGAGAGATATGAGATCTCCGATAAGTTCTATGCTTGCAAGATGGAGGAGAACGGGTCTATCAGTGATCACGTACTCAGAATGTCTGGGTACTCCACCCGTCTGGCTGAATTGGGGATGCCCCTTCCGCCAGAGGCTATCACTGATAGAGTTCTTCAATCATTGCCACCTAGCTACAAGAGCTTCGTGTTGAACTATAACATGCACGGGATGAACATGTCAGTCGCCGAGCTGTTTGCGATGCTGAAAGCCGCTGAGTCTGAAATTCAGAAGGAGCGTCAAGTGTTGATGGTCAATAAAACCACTAGTTTCAAGAAAAATGGCAAGGGTAAGAAGGGTAACTCCAAGAAGAGTGGCAAAGCAGTTGCTCCTCCCATGAAGAAACCCAAGGCTGGACCCAAACCAGAAACTGTGTGCTTTCATTGCAAGGGAACTGGACACTGGAAGCGGAATTGCCCCAAGTATTTGGCTGACAAGAAGGCGGCCAACAACAAACAAGGTATATATGATATACATGTTATTGATGTGTACCTAACCAACTCTCGTTGTAGTGCCTGGGTATTTGATACCGGTGCGGTTGCTCACATTTGCAACTCAAAACAGGAACTGCGGAATAGACGGAGGCTGGCAAAGGACGAAGTGACGATGCGCGTGGGAAATGGTTCCAAGGTTGATGTGATCGCCGTCGGCACGCTCGCTCTTCGATTACCATCGGGATTAATGATGAACCTGAATAATTGTTATTTAGTGCCTGCGTTAAGCATGAACATTATATCTGGATCTTGTTTATTGCGAGACGGTTACTCATTTAAATCAGAGAATAATGGTTGTTCTATTTATATGAGTAATATCTTTTATGGTCATGCACCCGATGTGAGGGGTTTATTCTTATTGAATCTCGATAGTAATGATACACATGTTCATAACATTGATGCCAAAAGATGTAGAATTGATAATGATAATACCACTTTCTTGTGGCACTGCCGTTTAGGTCATATTGGCGTAAAACGCATGAGGAAGCTCTATGCTGATGGACTTTTGGAGTCACTTGATTTTGAATCACTTGACACATGTGAGCCATGCCTCATGGGCAAGATGACTAAAACGCCGTTCTCTAGAACAATGGAACGGGCAAGTGACTTATTGGAAATCATACATACTGATGTGTGCGGTCCGATGAGCATTGAGGCGCGCGGTGGTTATCGTTACTTTCTCACCTTCACTGACGACTTAAGTAGATATGGGTATATTTACTTAATGAAACACAAGTCTGAAACATTTGAAAAGTTCAAACAATTTCAGAGTGAAGTTGAGAATCATCGTAACAAGAAGATTAAATTCCTACGATCTGATCGAGGAGGAGAATATCTGAGTTATGAGTTTGGCAGTCACTTAAGACAATGTGGAATTGTTTCACAACTAACACCGCCTGGAACTCCACAGCGTAATGGTGTGTCCGAACGTCGTAATCGAACCTTATTGGATATGGTGCGATCTATGATGTCTCTTGCCGATTTGCCACTATCGTTTTGGGGTTATGCATTAGAGACAGCTGCATTCACTTTAAATAGGGCACCATCGAAATCCGTTGAGACGACGCCATATGAACTTTGGTTTGGCAAGAAGCCAAAGCTGTCGTTTCTTAAAGTTTGGGGATGTGATGCTTATGTCAAAAAGCTTCAGCCTGAAAAGCTGGAACCCAAAGCGGAGAAATGCATCTTCATAGGATACCCAAAAGAGACAGTTGGGTATACCTTCTACCTCAGATCCGAGGGCAAAGTGTTTGTCGCTAAAAACGGAACGTTTCTTGAGAAAGAGTTTCTCTCGAAAGAATTGAGTGGGAGGAAGATAGAACTTGATGAGGTTGTTGAACCTTTACTTCAACCTGAGAGTAGCGCAGCGCAGAAAGATGTTTCTGTAGAGCCTACATCGGTTGAAGAGGAAGTTAATGATGATGATCATGAAGCTTTGGATCAAGTTGCTATCGAACCTCGTAGGTCGACAAGGACGCGTACTGCTCCTGAGTGGTACGGCAACCCTGTCTTAGAGGTCATGTTGTTGGACAACGATGAACCTACAAGCTATGGAGAAGCGATGATGGGCCCGGATTCCGAGAAGTGGTTAGAGGCCATGAAATCCTAGATGGGATCCATGTATGAAAACAAAGTGTGGACTTTGGAAGTATTACCTGAAGGGCGTAAGGCCATTCAGAACAAATGGATCTTTAAGAGGAAGACGGACGCAGACGGTAATGTCACCGTCTATAAAGCTCGACTTGTGGCAAAGGGTTTTTCACAAGTTCAAGGAGTTGACTACGATGATACCTTCTCACCCGTAGCGATGCTTAAGTCCGTCAGAATCATGTTAGCAATAGCTGCCTTTTTCGATTATGAAATTTGGCAGATGGATGTCAAAACAGCGTTCCTTAACGGTTTCCTTAAGGAAGAGTTGTATATGATGCAACCAGAAGGTTTTGTCGATCCAGAGAATGCTGACAAAGTATGCAAACTCCAGCGATCCATTTATGGACTGGTGCAAGTATCTCGGAGTTGGAATCTTCGCTTTGATGAGGTGATCAAAGCGTTCGAGTTTATACAAGTTTACGGAGAAGCTTGTATTTACAAGAAAGTAAGTGGGAGCTCTATAGCATTTCTAATATTATATGTGGATGACATATTACTGATTGGAAACAATATAGAAATGTTGGAAAGCGTGAAGGAATATTTGAACAAGAGTTTTTCAATGAAGGACCTAGGAGAAGCTGCTTTCATATTAGGCATCAAGATCTATAGAGAAAGATCAAGACGTTTAATAGAACTTTCACAAAGCACATACCTTGATAAGATTTTGAAGAAGTTCAAAATGGATCAGTCCAAGAACGGGTTCTTGCCTGTATGGCAAGGTGTGAAGTTGAGTAAGACTCAATGCCCAGTGACTGCAGAAGATAGAGAAAAGATGAGTGTCATCCCCTATGCTTCAGCCATAGGCTCTATCATGTATGCAATGCTGTGCACAAGACCCGATGTCAGCCTTGCCATAAGTATGGTCGGAAGGTTTCAAAGTGATCCAGGAATGGAACACTGGACAGTGGTCAAGAATATCCTGAAGTACCTGAAAAGGACTAAGGACAGGCTCAACATATAAATAGAGGGGCAGGGCTAGCACACGGGACACATCAAGATTTCCCAAGCCGTGTGTCGGCAACCCTAACCCTCTAGTTCTCCCGTCGAGCCTTGGGGTCTAAACTTGGAGTAAAAGCCTCCTCCAGGTCGGTTTTGCCCGCACAAGGTCGGTTTGGCCCGCAGGGAAAGAGTCCAACTCGGATCCCTGCAGTACCGCGCACAAGCGGTAGTACCCCTGCTACAGTAGCGGTAGTACCGCTTGGGCGGTAGTACCGCTGCTACGGTAGCGGTAGTACCGCTTGGGCGGTAGTACCGCTGCTACAGTAGCGGTAGTACTGCCTTACCAGCTTAAGGCAGTAGCAAAACTTCCTTTTGAATTTCCAAAACCTCGTGGGCTTTACCCCTTTGGCCCATATAAAGTGTTGTTGCACCCGAACACTTCGGTAAACATCCGGAACCCCTTCCGGTGAATTCCGGAACCCTTCCGGAGATCAAAACACTATTATCACATATATCAATCTTTACCTCCGGACTCTTCCGGAGATCCTCGTCATGTCCGGGATATTATCCGGGACTCCGAACAACCTTCGGTCACCAACACAATAACTCAACTATACTAATCATCACCAAATGTTAAGTGTGTAGACCCTGCGGGTTCGAGAACTATGCAGACATGACCGAGACACCTCTACGGCCAATAACCAATAGCGGGACCTGGATGCCCATATTGGTTCCTACATATTCTATGAAGATCTTTATCGGTCGAACCTCTATGTCAAGGATTCAGTTAATCCCGTATACTGTTCCCTTTGTTCTTCGGTATGTTACTTGCCCGAGATTCGATCGTCGGTATCTCTATACCTAGTTCAATCTCGTTACTGGCAAGTCTCTTTACTCGTTCCGTAATACAAGATCTCGTGGCTAACACTTTAGTCACATTGCTTGCAAGGCTCATTGTGATGTTGTATTACCGAGTGGGCCCTGAGATACCTCTCCGTCACACGGAGTAACAAATCCCAGTCTTGATCCATGCCAACCCAACAGACACCCTCGGAGATACCTGTAGAGCACCTTTATAGTCACCCAGTTATGTTGCGACGTTTGATACACACAAGGTACTCCTCCGATGTCAGGGAGTTGCATGATCTCATGGTCATAGGAACAGATACTTGACATGCAGAAAACAATAGCAATAAACTGACACGATCATATGCTACGTTCGTAGTTTGGGTCTTGTCCATCACATCATTCTCCTAATGATGTGATCCCGTTATCAAATGACATCTCATGTCCATGGCTAGGAAACCTTTCACGATCTTTTGATCAACGAGCTAGTTAACTAGAGGCTTACTAGGGACAGAGTGTTGTCTATGTACCCACACATGTATTTGAGTTTCTAATCAATACAATTATAGCATGGATAATAAACGATTATCATGAACAAGGAAATATAATAATAACCAATTTATTATTGCCTCTAGGGCATATTTCCAACAGGAAACGGCCGCGTCGGGCCGACACGGAGGGGATCCTGTGGTGGGTTGGGCCCGGACCTTGTTCCGGAGTGTTCCCATATGCTGACCTATCACAACCAGGTGGAGAAGTCTATTGGTCAAACCCCGTCCGGCGAAAGTCAAAGGTGTAGATCTACGGGTCAACTGGTCCAGGGTTAGGCCTGCCGGGGGCCTTAGGGGGGTAGCAATGCCACCAGAGCATCGCGATGGGTCCTCACACGTGTCTTAACATGCGGTGGCATGTCTGAAGAGTCAAGACGCGTCTCCGGGGTGTGGCCCCCTCACGGACGGCGATGACACCGGAGTGATGTCCTGCGGTTTTGGTGCTGCGTGAATATTCCTGAACACCAGGAGGGTGATAAAATCATGAGTTTTTTACACGGTGCAGACACATGTGATATAGGATGTGTAGTCATTTTTCATAATTTTTTGAGATGCAAAAGTAAGTGGAAAAATTCCTCTTTCCGGATTGTTCCTCGCATGTCTACGGGTGTGGTCGGGGGCCTTCGTGGGGTAGCTATGCCACAGAATCTTGCGCTGGGCCCTCATACATGTCTGGAAGTGTGGTGGCGGGTGCAAACACCCGGCACGCGGCTCCGGAGTGTGACCCCCTTCACGGACGGCGCTGCCGCCGGCGCTTGGAGGGGGGAAACGGCCGAGTCGGGCCGACACGGAGGGGATCCTGTGGTGGGTTGGGCCCGGATCTTGTTTCGGAGTGTTCCCATGGGCTGACCTATCACAACGAGGTGGAGAAGTCTATTGGTCAAAGCCCGTGCGGCGAAAGTCAAAGGCGTAGATCTACGGGTCAACTGGTCCAGGGTTAGGCCTGCCGGGGGCCTTGGGGGGTAGCAATGCCACCAGAGCATCACGACGGGTCCTCACACGTGTCTTAACATGCGGTGGCATGTCTGAAGAGTCAAGACGCGCCTCCGGCGTGTGGCCCCCCTCACGGACGGCGATGACACCGGAGTGACATCCTACGGTTTTGGTGCTGCGTGAATATTCCTGAACACCGGGAGGGTGATAAAATCATGAGTTTTTTACACGGTGCAGACACATGTGATATACGATGTGTAGTCATTTTTCATAATTTTTTGAGATGCAGAAGTAAGTGGAAAAATTCGTCTTTCCGGATTGTTCCTCGTATGTCTACGGGTGTGGTCGGGGGCCTTTGTGGGGTAGCTATGCCACAGAATCTTGCGCTGGGCCCTCATACATGTCTGGAAGTGCGGTGGCGGGTGCAAACACCTGGCACGCGGCTCTGTAGTGTGACCCCCCTCACAGACGTCGCTGCCGCCGTCGCACGGAGGGGGGAAACGGCCACGTCGGGCAGACACAGAGCGGAGGGAATCTTGCGGTGGGTTGTGCCCGGACGTGGCCGTTTCCCCCCTCCGTGCGATAATACACATTTAAATTAATCAAATTTTAATTTAGCAAAAATAATAATAAGAATAATAATAATACATAGCTATGCCGACGGCCCCGGATGCCACGGATTGATGACGTGGCACGGCTCGAGCTATGCCGACGGCTTTGCCGTCGGCATAGCTATGCCCCCGATGCCACGGATCGATGACGTGGCATGCTCGAGCTATGCTGACGGCTAAGCCATCGGCATATCCCCCTTATCCACTCGCGGTGCTCTCCCTACCGCTCATTCCCCTCCCTCCCCATCTTTCTCTCCCGCGACCCCGACCCGCGCCGCCGCCACCCTCTCCGCCCCCTCGTCGCGCCGCCGCCACCACCCTCTCTGCCCCTCGTCGCGCCGCCGCCCCCCCCCCGTCCGCCCTGCCACCCCGTCCGCCCTGCCACCTCGCGCCGCCGCCGCCAGCACCCTCTCCACCACCTCACGCGACCGCCCTGCCACCTCGTTGCGCCTCCTCCGACCCCCATCCCGCCGGCCCCTGAGGTCCTCTGCTCTGACCGCCCTCCCCGCCGTCCGCTGCCGTCCTCCGCCGGCCCCGACGACCCGGTGCCACTCAACGCGTCCCGCCGTCGCCGTTCTCCGCGGCTGCCCCCTCCTCCCCGGATCACTGCGCCGGCCACGGCCGCCTCCTCCTCCCGTCCATGGCCGCGGCACCTGCTGCGTGAGGTTGATCTCAATTTAGCTCTATATTGCTTGATGAAAAGAAAACTAATCCCAATCTTCTTTATGGAATTAAGAACAAATCACTATATTGCTTGACGAAATTTAGATGTTTGTCCATGACAGTACCACTGATTGCTACTGTGTTTGATGAAATTTAGTCTATTTTTTTGATGAAATTTAGAATAAATCACTGTATTCTTAAATGAAGATAATTCTGGCATCATGTTAGTTTCTATTGCATTGCCACTGATTGCCACTTTCTATTGCATTGGAAAAAAGGCAACATTGCCACTTTCTATTGCATTGCAAAAAAATAAAATACAATGAATACCAAGGAGCAAATTCCTGGCTTCGCCACTGATTTCAGGGTTTGATGTGTGCTGCAATTTAGTATTTGGTAATATGAACTCTAGCACGGGGAATGGATCTGGGATGATGATGGATTTACCATCACAGGAGATGGACGAGGATTCTGTGCACTAGTAGTAACCGTGCGCGTGCAAGGCAAGTCACGACCAATATTGAAGCTAAAAGCATATCTGTATGTTAAGAAGAACACACAACAGGGCAGAACTTCAGAATGCATATAGGATCTTTATTTTGCAATTTCATAGTTAAAGAAGCAATTCGAGACACTTAGTTTCTAAAATAGTTAATGAAGCTTTATTTTGCAATTTGAGATGTTGTTAAATAGCTATGTGAGATGTGCTCCAAAATTGGGATATGATGAGTGGTTACTTCATCATGATCATCTTGCTAAAAAAATTTGAAGAACAAAATTTCACACTTGACAGAGAAATTAGGATTTGAAGTATCATGATGATCTAAAATCTTCACTAGATGTCATTAGCACTATGTTTTTTGCATAGTTTGAAGTGTCTATGCTTTATGTGATGCGATGACCTAATTTTTTTTCACTCGGTGGAACTTACAGGATTTGTGGTGTTGCATCTCCGTGGAGTGATCGTCGGCGTTGGAGCTGTTGGTCCACGATCGTCCCTCCGCTGATCGACTACATCCTCTACATCCGAGGGTGAGCTACAATTCCATCTCCTCCTCCGCTTTTTTTTCATGTCACTAGATTTCACTTTCACGTCAAGTCGCGTAACCTAGGCGTCTCCCGTCCGAAAGGGTTGCATCGATAAATATGCATTCAATTGCATATTTATCACCGTAACTCATTCGGATTGTCCAGCGTTTTCCACGGACAGCCCGAGGATGTGTAGATTGGGTACGTTCTCCATGCTCTACCCCATTCCGAGACAAAATTTTGGCAGCGCCTCCCCGTTGTTCTCCGGATGCACATTCTCTCGGGTTTTTGCCGGGACGTGTATCTGGAGAACAGCGGGGAGGTGCTGCCGAAATTTTGTCTCGGAATGGGGTAGAGCAAGGAGAACGTACTCAATCTACACATCCTCGGGTGGGATTAGGACCCATCTTTACCTATTAGAGATGTAGGTGGATTCAATGTCGTTTCTCGTCAATCCGGTAGAAAATAAAACATTGATGTGATTAATTTAAATGAATCCTTAATTTTGGTGTGTGCCTCCCAATAAAGCAGAGATGGTAGATAATCAATGGATGTACAGTGGTTTTTTCCGTCGGAATCAAGTAACAGCAGAGTGGGCCGAGAGAACCGATGTGTTTTTGAAGGAGATATTCCGTCGTCCAATGAGAATGGTGCCAGAATGCCCCTGTGCCAAATGTAAGAGACGTATCCGTAGAGATCAGGAGGAGATGACTTTGCACCTTCGCACGAATGGATTTATGCCAAACTTTAACATGCCGATAAACTTTGCCCAGCGGGACCGTTGTAGAGAGGAGGTGATACGACAACGCATCGCTGGTCATGAGGACGATGGGGTTAGAGACATGCTAGATGATGTCTGTGCTGCACAGACGGCAGCTGCGACACTTTCAGCGAATGAACCGGAGGAGCCGGAGGAAAACGCAAAGGCCTTCCTGGATATCTTGGCCTCGTCAAAGAAACCTCTTTATGAGGGTGCCAAGCTCTCTCAGCTGGATGCCATCTCGCAACTGATGGCAGTCAAGGCGGAGTATGGCTGTACCCGAGGTTGCTTCGAAGCATTTCTGAGAGTATGGGCTAACAACCTCCCTGAGGGCCATGAACTGCCGAAAAGCATGTATGCTACGAAGAAAATCATGAAGGCGCTCTCTATGGATTATGAGAAAATACATGTTTGTCCAAAGAATTGCCTTTTGTTTAGGCACGAGTATGCGAATGACAACTACTGTAGGAAGTGCGGTTCCTCTCGGTATATTGAGGTGCTCGATGAGCAGGGTAAGAAGAAGCAGCTAGCCATCCCTGCAAAGGTTCTTCGGTATCTCCATTTCATAGAAAGACTGCAGCGCCTTTTCATCACCAAGGAGTCTGCCAAAATGATGAAGTGGCACAAGGAAGGGAAAAGGTACCATGCAGATAAAATCGTACATCCATCAGAAGGTGAAGCATGGAATGTTGGGGAACGTAGCATGGGAAACAAAAAAAATTCCTACGCACACGCAAGATCTATCCATGGTGATGAGTATCTATGAGAGGGAGAGTGAATCTACATACCCTTGTAGATCGCTAAGCGGAAGCGTTAAGAAACGCGGTTGATGTAGTCGAACGTCTTCGCGATCCAAATCGCCGAGCGTCCCGCGATCTCATCACGATCCGTCTCGCGATCCAATCACGATCACGGTCCTTCCGATCTAGCGCCGAACGGACAGCACCTCCGCGTTCAACACACGTACAGCTTGATGACGCCTTCACCTCCTCGATCCAGCGAGCGATGGTGAAGTAGTAGATGAGTTCCGGCAGCACGACGGCGTGGTGACGGTGGTGGTGAAGAACAATCTCCGCAAGGCTTCGCCAAGCACTACGGAAACTATGACGGAGGATGAACTAGAGGGACAGGGTTGCCGGCACACGACTTGGGGAAATCTTGATGTATCCCGTGTGCTAACCCTGCCCCTCTATTTATATGTTGAGCCCTGGGGTCTAAACTTGGAGAGAAAGCCTCCACAAGGTCGGTTTTGCCCGCACAAGGTCGGTTTGGCCCGCACGGAAAGAGTCCCACTCGGATTCCAGCAGTACCGCGTACAAGCGGTAGTACCGCTCATGAGCGGTAGTACCGCTTCACACAAGCGGTAGTACCGTTTACGCGGTAGTACTACCTTACCAGCGGTAGTACCGCTTAAGGCAGCAGCAAAACTTCCTTTTGCACTTTCCAATACCTCGTGGGCTTTACCCCTTTGGTCCATATAAAGTGTTGCTGCACCCGAACACTTCGGTAAACATCCGGAACCCCTTCCGGTGAATTCCGGAACCCTTCCGGAGATCAAAACACTATTATCACATATATCAATCTTTACCTCCGGACTATTCCGGAGATCCTCGTCATGTCCGGGATCTCATCCGGGACTCCAAACAACCTTCGGTCACCAACATAACAACTTAATTATACTTATATCGCCACCAAACGTTAAGTGTGTAGACCCTGCGGGTTCGAGAACTATGCAGACATGACCGAGACACCTCTATGGCCAATAACCAATAGCGGGACCTAGATGCCCATATTGGTTCCTACATATTCTACGAAGATCTTCATCGGTTGAACCTCTATGTCAAGGATTCAGTTAATCCCGTATACTGTTCCCTTTGTTCTTCGGTATGTTACTTGCCCGAGATTCGATCGTCGGTATCTCTATACCTAGTTCAATCTCTCTACCGGCAAGTCTCTTTACTCGTTCCGTAATACAAGATCCTGTGGCTAACTCTTTAGTCACTTTGCTTGCAAGGCTCATTGTGATGTTGTATTACCGAGTGGGCCCTGAGATACCTCTTCGTCACACGGAGTAACAAATCCCAGTCTTGATCCATGCCAACCCAACAGACACCCTCGGAGATACCTGTAGAGCACCTTTATAGTCACCCAGTTACGTTGTGACGTTTGATACACACAAGGTATTCCTCCGGTGTCAGTGAGTTGCATGATCTCATGGTCATAGGAACAGATACTTGACATGCAGAAAACAATAGCAATAAACTGACACGATCATATGCTATGTTCGTAGTTTGGGTCCTGTCCATCACATAATTCTCCTAATGATGTGATCCCGTTATCAAATGACATCTCATGTCTATGGCTAGGAAACCTTAACCATCTTTGATCAACGAGCTAGTTAACTAGAGGCATACTAGGGACACAGTGTTGTCTATGTACCCACACATGTATTTGAGTTTCCAATCAATACAATTATAGCATGGATAATAAACGATTATCACGAACAAGGAAATATGATAATAACTAAATTATTATTGCCTCTAGGGTATATTTCCAACAGTCTCCCACTTGCACTAGAGTCAATAATCTAGTTCACATCACCATGTGATTTACATTGTTCTAACACCCAATGAGTTCTGGGGTTCGATCATGCTTTGCATGTGAGAGAGGTCTTTAGTCAACGGGTCTGCGACATTCAGATCCTTGTGTACTTTGCAAATCTCTATGTCATACTATAGACACTGCTACCACACTCCACTTGGAGCTATTCCAAATGGCTGCTCCACTATATGTATCCTAACTGCTACTCAGAGTCGTTCGGATAGGTGTCAAAGCTTGCATCGACGTAACCCTTTATGACGAACTCTTTATCACCTCCATAATCGAGAAATATTTCCTTAGTCCTCTAGTTACTAAGGATAATCTTGACCGCTGTCCAGTAATCCACTCCTGGATCACTCTTGTACCCCTTGACAGAATCATGGCAAGGCACACATCAGGTGCGGTACACAGCATGGCATACTATACAGAGCCTATAGATAAGGCATAGGGGACGACCTTCGTCCTTTCTCTTTCTTCTGCCGTGGTCGAGCTTTGAGTCTCACTCAACTCCACACCTTACAAATCAGGCAAGAACTCTTTCTTTGACTGATCCATTTTGAACTCTTTCAAAATCTTGTCAAGGTATGTACTCATTGAAAGTTTTATCAGACGTCTTGATCTATCTCTATAGATCTTGATGCCCAATATTTAAGTAGCTTCATTCCAGGTCTTCCTTTGAAAAACTCCTTTCAAACGACCCTTTATGCTTTCCAGAAATTCTACATCATTTCCGATCAATCAATATGTCAACCACATATACTTATCAGAAATTCTATAGTGCTCCCACTCACTTTATTGTAAATACAAGTTTCTCATAAACTTTGTATAGACACAAAAACTTTGATCACCTCATCAAAGTGTATATTCCAACTCCGAGATGCTTGCTCCAGTCCATAGAAGGATCGCTGGAGTTTGCATACATTTTAGCATCCTTAGGACTGACAAAACCTTCCGGTTGTATCACATACAACCTTTCCTCACGGATACCATTAAGGAAACGATGTTTTGACATCCATCTGCCAGATTTCATAATCGAAAAATGCAGCAACTGCTAACATAATTCCAACAGACTTTAGCATCGCTACGGGTGAGAAAATCTCATCGTAGTCAACTCCTTGAACTTGTGAAAAACCCTTTGCCACAAGTCGAGCTTTATAGACGGTGACAATACCGTCCGTGTCCGTCTTCCTTTTAAAGATCCATTTGTTCTGAATGGCCATTCGCCCTTCAGGTAATACTTCCAAAGCCCATACTTTGTTTTCTTACATGGATCCCATCTCGGATTTCATGGTCTTAACCATTTCTCGGAATCCGGGCCCATCATCGCTTCTCCATAGCTCGTAGGTTCGGCGTTGTCCAACAACATGACCTCTAAGACAGGGTTGTCGTACCACTCAGGAGCAGTACGCATCCTTGTCGACCTAAGAGGTTCGATAGTAACTTGATCCAAAGCTTCATGATCATGATCATTAACTTCCTCTTCAACTGATGTAGGCTCTACAGAAACATCTTTCTGCGCTGCGCTACTCTCAGGTTGAAGTAAAGGTTCAACAACCTCATCAAGTACTATCTTCCTCCCACTCAATCTTTCGAAAGAAACTCTTTCTCGAGAAAGGACCCGTTTTAGCAACAAACACTTTGTGCTTGGATCTGAGATAGAAGGTTTACCCAACTGTTACGTTAGGGTATTCTATGAAGATGCATTTGTCCGCTTTGGGTTCGAGCTCATTAGGTGAAAACCCTTTTTCACATAAGCGTCGCAGCCCCAAACATTAAGAAATGACAGGTTAGGTTTCCGCCAAACCAAAATTCATACGGTGTCATCTCAACGGTCTTATGGTGCCCCTTTTAAAGTGAATGTGGTTGTCTCTAATGCATAGCCCTAAAACGATAGTGGTAAATCGATAAGAGACATCATAGTTTGCACCATATCCAATAGAGCATGACTACAACGTTCAGACACACCATTACACTATGGTGTTCCAGGTGGCGTGAGTTGTGAAACAACTTCCACATTGTCTTAAGTTGTATACCAAACTCGTAACTCAGATATTCACCTCCACGATCATATCGTAGATATTTTATCTTCTTGTCACGATGATCTCAAACTTCACTCTGAATTTGCTTGAACTTTTCAAACGATTCAGACTTGTGTTTCATTAAGTAAATATACCCTATATCTACTCAAATCATCAGTGAAGGTAAGAAAATAACGATATCCACCGCCCGCTACAACATTCATTAGACCGAACAAATCAACATGTATCATTTCCAATAAGTTAATTGCCCGCTCCAGCATACCGGAAAACGGGATCTTAGTCATCTTGCCCATGAGGCATGGTCCGCATGTCTCAACCGATTCGAAATCGAATGAGTCCAAAGATCCATCAGCATGGAGTTTCTTCATGCGTTTTACACCAATATGACATTTAGCGGCAGTGCCACAAGTAAGTGGTACTATCATTATTAACTTTGTATCTTTTGGCATCAATATTATGAACATGTGTATCACTACGATCAAGATTCAATAAACCACTCTTATTGGGTGCATGACCATTGAAGGTATTATTCATGTAAACTGAATAACCATTATTCTCTAACTTAAATGAATAACCATTTTGCAATAAACATGATCTAATCACGTTCATGCTTAACGCAAACACCAAATAACATTTATTTAGGTTCATCACTAATCCCAAAGGTAGAGAGAGCGCGCGATGGTGATCACATCAACCTTGGAAACACTTCCAACACTCATCGTCACCTCGCCCTTAGCTAGCCTCCGTTTCTTTCGTAGCTTTTATTTCGAGTTACTAACATTTAGCAACCGAACCGGTATCTAATACCCAGGTGCTACTAGGAGTACTAGTAAGGTACACATCAATAACACGTATATCAAATATACTTCTGTCGACGTTGCCAACCTACTTATCTACCAAGTATCTAGGTTTGTTCCACTTCAGCGACCGTTCTCCTCATAATAGAAGCACTTAGTCTCGGGTTTGGGTTCAACCTTGGGTTTCTTCACTAGAGCAGCAACTGACTTGCCATCCATGAAGTTTTCCTCCTTACCCTTGCCCTTCTCGAAACTAGTGGTTTCACTAACCATCAACATTTGATGCTCCTTTTTGATTTCTACCTTCGCAGTGTCAAACATTGCGAACAGCTCAAGGATCATTATTTCCATCTCTGGCCTTTTATAGTTCATCACGAAGCTCTAGTAGCTTAGTGACAGTGACTTGGAGAACTATATCAATCACTATCTTATCTGGAAGATCAACTCCCACTCGATTCAAGCGATTGTAGCACCCAGACAATCTGAGCACATGCTCAACGATTGAGCTATTCTCCATCATCTTGCAGGCAAAGAATCTTGTTGGAGGTCTCATACCTCTCAACACGGGCACGAGTCTGAGATCCCAATTTCAGCTCTTAGAACATCTCATATGTTCCATGACGTTCAAAACGTTTTGGAGCCTCAATTCTAAGCCGTAATGCATGACGCACTGAACTATTAAGTAGTCATCAGAACGTGCCTGTCAGATGTTCACAACATCTACAGACGACGCTAGAGGGGGTGGCACACCGAGTGGTGCATTAAGGACATAAGCCTTCTGTGCAGCATTGAGGACAATCCTCAGATCACGGACCCAGTCCGCATTATTGCTACCATCATATTTCAAATCTATTTCTCCAGGAACATATAAAAATTCAAGGGAGCTACAGCGCGATCTAGTAATCTACAACATAATTTGCAAAGACACTTTGACTATGTTCATGATAATGAGTTTAGTTAATCATATTACTTAAAACTCCCACTCAAATTGACATCCCTCCGGTCATTCGAGTGTCACATGACCCAAATCCACCAACTCAAGTCCGATCATCACGTGAGTTGAGGTGGTTTCAATGGTGAACATCTTCATGTTGATCATATCTACTATATGACTCATGTTCGACCTTTCGGTCTCTTGTGTTCCGAGGCCATGTCTGTACATGCTAGGCTCGTCAAGTTTAACCCGAGTGTTCCGCACGTGCAACACTGGCTTGCACCCGTTGTATGCGAACGTAGAGTCTATCACACCCGATCATCACGTGGTGTCTCGAAACGACGAACTTTCGCAACGGTGCACACTCGGGGAGAACAAAATTTATCTTGAAATTTAAGTGAGGGATCACCTTATAATGCTACCATCGTCCTAAGCAAAATAAGATGCATAAAAGGATTAACATCACATGCAAATCATAAGTGACATGATATGGCCATGAACTCGTGCTTTTGATCTCCATCTCCAAAGCACCGGCATGATCTCCATCGTCACCGGCATGACACCATGATCTCCATCATATTGATCTCCATCAACGTGTCGCCATGAGGTTGTCGCGCCGACTGTTGCTTCCACGACTATAGCTAACTCATGGCGATAAAGTAAAGCAAAAACGGCAAAAATAATTAAAGACAACTCTATGGCTCCTGCCAGTTGCCGTACTCATCGGCATGCAAGTCGTGATATTCTATACAATACATGATCATCTCATACATCACATATATCTCATCATGTAATTGGCCATATCACATCACAACATACCCTGCAAAAACAAGTTAGACGTCCTCTAATTGTTGTTGCAAGTTTTACGTGGCTGCTACGGGTATCTAGCAAGAACGATTCTTACCTACGCAAAAACCACAACGGTGATATAAAAATTGCTTTTCAACCTTCTCAAGGACCGCCTTTGTCAAATCCGATCCGACTAAAGTGGGAGAAACAGACACCCGCTAGCCATCTTTATGCAACGAAGTTACATGTCAGTTGAAGGAACCGGTCTCTCGTAAGCGTACGAGTAATGTTGGTCCGAGCCGCTTCATCCCACAATACCGCCGAAACAAGAAAAGACCAAGGGAGGAAGCAATCTGAATATCAACGCCCACAAAACCCTTTTGTGTTCTACTCGAGATCTCATCTACGCATAAACCTGGCTCTGATGCCACTGTTGGGGAACGTAGCATGGGAAACAAAAAAAATTCCTACGCACACGCAAGATCTATCCATGGTGATGAGTATCTATGAGAGGGAGAGTGAATCTACATACCCTTGTAGATCGCTAAGCGGAAGCATTAAGAAACGCGGTTGATGTAGTCGAACGTCTTCGCGATCCAAATCGCCGAGTGTCCCGCGATCTCATCACGATCCGTCTCGCGATCCAATCACGATCACGGTCCTTCCGATCTAGCGCCGAACGGACGGCACCTCCGCATTCAACACACGTACAGCTTGATGACGCCTTCACCTCCTCGATCCAGCGAGCGATGGTGAAGTAGTAGATGAGTTCCGGCAGCACGACGGCATGGTGACGGTGGTGGTGAAGAACAATCTCCGCAAGGCTTCGCCAAGCACTACGGAAACTATGACGGAGGATGAAGTAGAGGGACAGGGTTGCCGGCACACGGCTTGGGGAAATCTTGATGTATCCCGTGTGCTAACCCTGCCCCTCTATTTATATGTTGAGCCCTGGGGTCTAAACTTGGAGAGAAAGCCTCCACAAGGTCGGTTTTGCCCGCACAAGGTCGGTTTGGCCCGCACGGAAAGAGTCCCACTCGGATTCCAGCAGTACCGCGTACAAGCGGTAGTACCGCTTCACACAAGCGGTAGTACCGCTTACGCGGTAGTACTGCCTTACCAGCGGTAGTACCGCTTAAGGCAGCAGCAAAACTTCCTTTTGCACTTTCCAATACCTCGTGGGCTTTACCCCTTTGGTCCATATAAAGTGTTGCTGCACCCGAACACTTCGGTAAACATCCGGAACCCCTTCCGGTGAATTCCGGAACCCTTCCGAAGATCAAAACACTATTATCACATATATCAATCTTTACCTCCGGACTATTCCGGAGATCCTCGTCATGTCCGGGATCTCATCCGGGACTCCGAAAAACCTTCGGTCACCAACATAACAACTCAACTATACTTATATCGCCACCAAACGTTAAGTGTGTAGACCCTGCGGGTTCGAGAACTATGCAGACATGACCGAGACACCTCTACGGCCAATAACCAATAGCGGGACATGGATGCCCATATTGGTTCCTACATATTCTACGAAGATCTTCATCGATTGAACCTCTATGTCAAGGATTCAGTTAATCCCGTATACTGTTCCCTTTGTTCTTCGGTATGTTACTTGCCCGAGATTCGATCGTCGGTATCTCTATACCTAGTTCAATCTCGTTACCGGCAAGTCTCTTTACTCGTTCCGTAATACAAGATCCTGTGGCTAACTCTTTAGTCACTTTGCTTGCAAGGCTCATTGTGATGTTGTATTACCGAGTGGGCCCTGAGATACCTCTCCGTCACACGGAGTAACAAATCCCAGTCTTGATCCATGCCAACCCAACAGACACCCTCGGAGATACCTGTAGAGCACCTTTATAGTCACCCAGTTACGTTGTGACGTTTGATACACACAAGGTATTCCTCCGGTGTCAGTGAGTTGCATGATCTCATGGTCATAGGAACAGATACTTGACATGCAGAAAACAATAGCAATAAACTGACACGATCATATGCTATGTTCGTAGTTTGGGTCTTGTCCATCACATCATTCTCCTAATGATGTGATCCCATTATCAAATGACATCTCATGTCTATGGCTAGGAAACCTTAACCATCTTTGATCAACGAGCTAGTTAACTAGAGGCATACTAGGGACACAGTGTTGTCTATGTACCCACACATGTATTTGAGTTTCCAATCAATACAATTATAGCATGGATAATAAACGATTATCACGAACAAGGAAATATGATAATAACTAAATTATTATTGCCTCTAGGGCATATTTCCAACATGGAAGTCATTCGACACAGAATACCCTGAGGAAGTAGCCGAGGCTGGGAATGTTAGAATTGCTATATCAGGTGATGGGTTCAATCCATATGGTATGTCGTCTAATCCATACAGCTGTTGGCCCGTGTTTGTTATTCTGCTGAACCTCCCTCCCAGCGCCATAATGCAATGCAATACCATGTTCCTATCGCTGATAATTCCGGGGCCTGAATATCCGGGGAAGAATTTGAGTGTGTTTATGCAGCCGTTGGTGGATGATTTGCACCATTCTTGGTACTTCCCGAGGTTGACATACGATCGACATCTGCAGAAAAATTTCTTGATGAAAGTTTGGCTGCAGTATTGCATGCATGACTTTCCCGACTATGCCCTATTCTGCGGATGGTGTACAAGTGGGAAGATGCCATGCCCAGTGTGCATGCAGGCCTTGCGTTTCATTTGGCTGAAGAAGGGTGGCAAGTATGTTGCCTTTGACCTGCATCGACAGTTCCTCCCTCCAGACCATCCTGACAGGGAAGACAAGAAGAACTTCACGAAAGGCCTAGTTGTCCATGAAGTAAACGACATTCCAACGTTTTCGGGTGCGGATGTGCTTGCTCAGCTGAAAACTCTTGAGCCTGCCGGCGAAGGGAAAGGCAAAGCCAAAGCCAAAGCCAAAGCCAAAGGCACAGGCGAAGGCGAGGGCGAGGGGAAAGGGAAAGGCAAAGGAAAAGCCAAAGGTTTTGAAGGATATGGTGAGACGCACAACTGGACTCACATTACCCCCTTCACGCAGCTTCCCTATTTCAAGGACCTCAAACTTCCATATAACATCGATGTGATGCACACCGAAAAGAATGTCGCAGAGGCCCTTTTTCGCACGATCCTCAACATTCCTGATAAGACAAAGGATAACGTTAATGCTAGAGTCAATCAACAGAATATTTGTGATAGGCCACGTCTGAACATGCGGCCTCCCACAGGCGGTCGAAAATCTTGGTTCAAGCCAGATGCTGACTTCGTCCTTAAAAAGGATGATAAGATGGAGGCATTGAAGTGGCTGAAACACGTCGTGAAGTTCACTGATGGTTATGCATCGAATATAAGTAACGGAGTCAATCTTTTAACAGGCAAAGTCACCGGGCTCAAGAGTCATGACTATCATGTATGGATTGAGCGGATTATGCCGGTGATGGTTCGAGGCTATGTCCCCGAGCGTGTCTGGCGTGTGCTTGCGGAGCTAAGCCATTTCTTCCGCATGCTTTGTGCTAAAGAAGTATGTCCCAAGATGATAAAAGAATTGCATAAGAAGGCGCCGGAGTTGATATGCAAGCTAGAGAAGATCTTTTCGCCAGGCTTCTTTACTCCGATGACACATCTCATTTTGCACCTCGCGAACGAGGTATTGTTGGGGGGCCCTGTGCAGAATCGTTGGCAGTACGGCCCTGAGAGACAGAACAAGCATCTTCGACACAAATGTGGAAACAAAGCTAAGATTGAAGCTTCCATAGCTGAGGCAGTTATCCTAGAGGAGGTGGCAGATCTCAGGACAGCGTACTATCCAGACCACGTTCCCACTCTGCATAATAAGGTGTCTCGATACAATACAGAAGAGCCCAAGTATAAACCCAAGCTCCCTCTATTCAGCGGGCAAGGTGGCAAGGCTGGATGCTCGAAACCTTATATCATGCCACGGCATGAGTGGGAGGACGTCATGTTCTATGTCTTGCACAACATCATGGAAGTTGAGGATGAGTGGATGAGGTAATACCATTGCACCATTCTTTTAGTCAATTCGTTATGTTCACTTTGCCTCGATCTAATACCGCTTTTCTTCTTTTAGTCGATTCGTTGATGAAGAGTGGACGGGAATGATGCCTCCTACTGAAGCGGAGGCACTTACTCTTCTTCGAAAGGGTGCCGATGGAAGGAAAAAATTTGTTGCTTGGTTCATGGAGAAAGTAAATTTTCACACTTCCCTATTACCTAGTGCACCCAACATTTATTAGTTATCGGAACTAATGCACCCTACAATTTCAATTAAACTTGTAGGGAAAAGATCCGAACACATCAATGGATGAAGAATTGAGATGGGTTTCCATGGGTTTTAACAGTCGGGTCATGACATGCGAAAAGTATGACGTGAATGGTTATCGCTTCCATACAGAGGAGCACCAGAACAGTCGGCCTGATCCCAAAACTATAAATACTGGAGTCTTCACCGAAGGAGATAATAAAGTAGAGTACTATGGAAGGGTAGGAAAAATATACGAGCTTACATTCAACCGTGGGCGCGAAACCCTAAGTCTCGTTGTGTTCAAATGCCGATGGTTCGACCCCAATAAGGGTCTGAGACATACGCCTTCCGTTGGTTTAGTCGAAGTTAAACCATCAACCGTCTATGCCGGAGCTGATCTCTTTATTGTGGCTACCCAGGCCACACAAGTTTATTATCTGCCCTACCCATGCCAGAAAGAGTATCTAAAGGGTTGGGAAGTTGTGTTCAAGGTGTCGCCACATGGTAAGCTACCGGACCCGAACGATGATGATTACTACAACATAAACCCCATGACATACGAGGGAGTGTTCTTTCAAGAGCAACATGATGATGTGGTCCGAAACAAGGACGATGATGACTTGGGTTATGTTGATGTGGACCCAAACGATGACGATGCACAGAATGATGGTGAGGCAATTGTGAATCAAAGAGACATAATTATGCTTGAGAAGTTAAATGAAGACGCTGACAACAAGGAAGAGCCTCCACCTCCATCAGACAACGAAGACGATATGCGTGATAGTGATGATGAGACCGGTCGACAAATAGATTACAATAGTGATGATTCATATGGGTTCTAGGAAATGTAAGTTTTTTTGTATGCTTTATTAATATGCTTCCTTCCTTTGCCAAAAGATATATATATATATATATAGCATGCTTATACATTGCATATTTTGTTAATGTTCTTTTCTGTATGCTTAATGTGCTTTTTTGTTATTAATGTGCTTTTTTGTATGCATATTTATTTGTTATCCTTACTAACTGTTTATTCTCTTCTCAATGCAGGTTTGCTAATCATGGGCAAGTCCAGCGGTGCGAGTTTCCTAAGCAAATTAAAAGGAGGTCTTAGTCGGAGTGGACGACCCCGTCAACCTCCCACCCGACTACTTGAGGATGATACCTCACAGGAAGGTCGAGGGGTTGGGGGAAGACCCCCTAGAGGAGGAGGGGGTGGTGGGAGAGCCCCTAGAGGAGGAGGGGGTGGGTCGAGATGCGGTCCGGTCAAGAAACTGCTGTCCGTGTCCGACATAGGGGGGTCGTCTTCGACGACCTCCTATACTGAGGCACCCTCTGAGTCTGAGGAGGTTTGCGAGGAGGAGGAGGACGAGGAGGGCGAGGAGGAGTTCGTTCAGGAGGAGGAGGAGGAGGAGGGCGAGGGGAGGGTTCTGGAGGGGAGGGTGGTGGCGAGGTGTGGGGTAACTTGTCGCCGGGTGATCCGAAGGGGTGGTTGCGTGGTGTTGCAGAATTACCTACACCTCCTGCTACCGAGGAGAAGAAGTGGCTCATTGAACCCGCGGGGACAGAGTAAGTGCCTCTCAATCATAGTTTGAACACATACTAACATTTTCATTATACACATGCTAATTTTTTTGTTTCTTTTGCAGCAATTGGAAAGTTCTTGGAGAGGGCCGTAAACCGAACGACATTATCACTATCCTGTTGAAGGATTTTTGGCCGGGCCTATTCTGCCCGCGGCCAGACAGGGACCCGGAGGTGCGGGTTTTGGCCACGAGCTAGGACCACTACGAGGCTGCCAGCCTCGCGGAGTACGGGACGGCCGCTAAGGCCATGATCAATAAATTTTGGGTAACTTCTCTTCAGAATCACTTGTCTTGAGTTTCGTTCATAGTTTATCATCGAGTCACTTAACTCATGCCTTGTTTCATTCTGGTTTTATGCATGATTGTAGCAATTCTATAAGGTTCTTGAGGAGCACAAGGCCAGAGCCGACGTGGTCTTGGTGGCGGCTGCGAGGAAGAAAACTCGCCAGATTCAGTACGAGGTGCGCTGGGTTGCCATCTCGCACTACTACCACAACTACCTTGGTCAAAAGATGACCAAGAAAGAAGCGCAGAAGCAGCGGCTTACCTTGAGCAGGGAGCAGTACATGATGGTAAGTATTACAGACATTTCATTCCGACGTATAAACAATCAATTTCATTGTTTCGTGATGACATGTCATGCTTCCATTATTTAGGTTATTCCTACTTGGTGCTACGGAAAGGATGACGGATGGGCGAGTTTGGTGGATAGGTAGCTCGGTGACGATGCAGAGTTTGCTGCCAAGAGCACAAAGAATCGGGCTAATCGTGGAACCGACGGAACACACGACCAAGGAAACAGGAACCACTGGGGCTACAAGGCCATCCAGGTTTACCAGGATACATTCTTTTTCTTCTTGTTACCGTCATGTTCTTATGTATGGCTAACTTCTGTTTGACGTTGCAGGAGGGCAAGTTGAAGAAGCCGCTCTCACACATGGAGTCGTGGAAGCTGGCCCGTGCGCGGAGTAAGCGCAAGGACGGCGAGAGCGAGTACTACGGCAATACCGAGAAGAACCTGGAGTCCTACTCGGAGTCGTTTACCAAGTTAAATCCTGGTTCGGATGTTGCTGACCCCATCCTGTGTCAGACCGACGAGACGGTGGTGGTGGCCATCCGGCCGAAGTATCATGGCCGCTACCCGTGCCTCGATGGCGTGACCACTTCTTCTGTCTCCTACACACGGCTCCGAGCTACCAACCCGAGCCCGAGCGGCAGTACAGGTCGTTCGCGTCCTAGCTTAGCCAGCCAGCATGCTGTAAGTATTTCCCCCCTTATCTTCTTTCTTTCTCACTTTCTCACTTTATTTTCAGCATTGCCCACGTACAAACAACCTAAATTTTGTAGGCATATAAGGCCTTTGTCGAGCTTAAGCATGTCGAGGTGCGGGAGTACTTGCAACGAGTAAAGGCAAACAAGGATTACAACCGTCTGATGATGGCGGTTAGTTTTGCCCACTTAGAACCAAGCTAAAATTTGCACTTTCATTTCTTCCGACCTTCGTGTTTGCTTGGTTAACTAACAACCAGGCTATGTGGTCGTCTATGCAAAACCGCACGGATCCACCACCAATGGGACCCGCACCACCACCTTCTGGAGAACCCCCACACGTGCCCACGTTCGATGAATGGGTGGCACTAGGCAGTGGGACTCTGGTTCGTACATTGCCTAACTATTCACCAACTAGTTCTCGTTGATTCAACACTATCATATTTTCCCTTACAATCTCTTTTGAAACATGTAGGGAACCGGTGCAGAGAGCCCAGTCACTCCGGTCTGGCGAGGTGGTGCTGGTCTTGGCGGTGCTAGCGGCGATGATGCTAGTCTTGGGTGAACGATGATGTTTTCCATGTCTTGCAATGCTTTCCATGTTCCATTCTTCTTAGCGTTCTTTAGATGACGATGATGATGTCCGTGTCTTATACTTATGTCTATGAAGTTTCGACGATGATGATGTTGATCTTTAGACGATGTGATGTTGATGATCTTTAGATCATGATGATCTTTAGATGGTGATGTTGATGATCTTTAGATGATGATGTGATGTTGATGATCTTTAGATGGTGATGTTGATCATCTTTAGAAAATGATGTGATGTTGATATATGCTTTCCTATGAATATATGCTTTGCTGTGAATTTGAATGAGAACAGCAAAAATAGAGCAAATTTTTAAAAAACAGAACAGATCTATGCCGACGGCCTGGCCGTCGTCATAGATAAGGCCAGGAGGTACCAGTGGACGCCACGTGGCAGACTTATACCGACGGCTAGGCCGTCGGCATAGACGAAATTATATGCCGACGGCCTAGCCGTCGGCATATCCCGCTGCCAGAAGGCGCCCTGGAGGTGACACCTGGCGCGTATAAGCCGACGACGGCCTGGCCGTCGGCATAGATGAAAATATATGCCGACGGCTAGGCCGTCGGCTTATACGTGCCACGTGCCACCTCCCCATTCGTGACACTTGATGACGGCGCCGTCAGTTGACGGCCGGTGATTTTCTGTGCCGACGGGTATTCTATGCCGACAGCCGTACGGATGTCGTCGGCGTATCTAGCTATGCCGACGGCATTTGTATGCCGGCAGTCTGACAGGACTACGCCGTCGAGATCGACGCCGACGGGTCTATGCCGACGGTTGCCGTCGGCATAGTGATATACCGACGGTATACGGCCTATGCCGACGGCCTTTAGTGGGTTATTCCTATAGTGCGCTGACGGGCGGCCGGAGTTAGCCGCCCTGCAAACCAAATAACCAATCAACGGCGGCACGGGACCGGCTCGACGTTCATTGTCCGCATGCCACACCCGGCCGGGCCGTTGTCTCCGAGACCCGCCGGCCCCATGCATGGAGAGTTGATCATGAGTGGCTCCTCGCCCCGGCCTACGGTCGCGGCCTCGCGGGACACCTGTGTGCCGCGTTTGTCTCTCATGAAACGGGCAAGCTAGCGCGCGTCGGTGTTTGCCTTGGATCGTGCTTGAGGTCCGTACACCTGACCGAGTTTGGATGGACGCGGACCGCAACGGCACACCTGCCGCTCGCTCATTGCCGGTGCGCGCGCATCGTTCGTCGGGGCACGCATGGACGGACGAGCGAAGGGGTCGTCGTTGCGGCGCCGCGGGCCACGTTACAGCGGCCGCAGGACATACGTGTCTCGAATGATTGCACGACGGCCGGGACCGGGAGGCGCAGTTGCTCACGTACCCCTACGTGTACGTGCGTGTCTATCCCATCGATCCCCGACTTGATGACCGGCGGCCGGGCGATCGCGCGCATGTGCATGCTATATATGCTAGCGTGGACAGGACTCGGCTGCAGCAGGTGCATGCACGCCGTCGCGGGGCATTCGGCGGCCGGTACGTACGCCCACGCTCTCCCCGCCTGGGGCTCTTCGTTGCTGGTTCGGGTAGTTCCTCCTCGGTCGATGGGATCTGGGTGTTGAAATGTCCGCGCACCGGACTCGCAGCCCGGCGGCCGTTGCGACGTCGTGCGTGTCCAGCAGGACGGCAATCAATTAAGTATAGTCCGATCAATCAAGGCGGCCGGCACGCGTGGCAGCGCCTGCCACCCAGCCAGGTTACCCTGCGGCTGCCGGCGGAGGGAAGCGCACGGCACTGCATGTGCCGGTACATAACGTCCGACGATGAGCGGATCGACGACTCTGCTCCTGTATGCCCGACGTGGCGGCAGTGCGCCCGCTGTGGCCAACCACGCGCGAGCCCGTGAGTGGAATTAATAGTGGATCCATCAGCAATGAGCGCATGCATATGCATGCAAAAGATCTCGAGATGGCCACGTCCATAGATCGCTCAACCTGCTGCTGTGGCCGGAGACGCAAAAAATATCAATCGCATAAATTAGGAAAAAAAAATTGATAGCCACTACCTACTTTTCACGGTTCGCACTGGTTTGTTTTTATTCTCGGTTTTGCAGCGCCTCTGAGATCCCAGAAATTAGAACATACAGGAACAAAGAAAAGGGACTACATGTGGTGCGGTGTTAATTCTTAGGATATCGCAAAAATACCTTTGGATGGTTCACATCAAAGAAACGCATGAACTGGGTGGTGGTAGAGTGAATAGAGAGTGATTGCATGGTATCACTTCTCAAAAGAAAAAAAATAGGAGGGAGAACCAATTCATCATCTCATGGTCAGGGCAGCTGTTCTTGTGCCATGAGTCCACCAAAAGATCAAACCTTAGTTGTGCGTGAACGCGTGTGCATCTACCGTGTGCTCGATATTGATAGAAAAATAGTAATAATATGAGGTATCCTCATGTTGGTTTTCTTAGAAAATTTGTTGCACATACATGAATTAAACTTCATCGGTCCTATGATGCAAAATATTGTTACGGGGAACATCTTCTGACCGAAACCCTTCAAAATATCATATAAAATCCTACAATTAAAATAAAAATGGCGAAATGTACATGGATACCGGTGTTCGTTTCTCTTCATCGTGTCATATCTTTGTTCTATTGTGACAGTATTGTGTCACATTTATACATGTCGTATACTAGTAGAAGGTACGCGCTTTACACAACTGCGTGATCAAGCGGGCAACCATAAAAAAAAGGGTTCAAATTCACATGTGCTCGATAACTTTATAGTGTAGTTTGATTTTTACATATATTTGATAAAAATGACAACCATACAAATGTCTAACGAATAATTTCAAATGTGGATTTCGACTGGGTAGGAGCAAGGAGCATGTTCAGTAAACAAAATGATCTCTTTTATCCCGGTTTTATTATTCATATGGGTTATCCAAATACATAAGTATAATATACTGCATAGTCAAAAAAACTAGCTAATTGCTCATGCATTGCAACGGGGGCATACGTATTCTAGATTTCAGTATGGTTTGGTTTGATTTAAGAATGGGTAGGGGAAGACAAGGAAATTTTTGATTTCGTTGAGGTTTTGTTAAGACTTGATTTGATTTGGGTATGGGTAGGGGGGGAAGACAAGAAAAGTTTTGATTTAGTTGAGATTTTGGAAAGATTTTATTTAATTTTATTGAGTTAAAGCAGGACATTTTTTTTTAGATTTGCTTAAGTTAATGGAGAATCTGGTTTCCTATTCCAAACCAAGGCGAGGGGGGACAAAACCAAATTTGACGGAATACAAACACCAACTTTATATTTCATGCGAGAACAAAGATACATCATTCGCTAGTACATCAATAAGGAAGTCAGGAGGCTCCGTGTTCCAAACAATAGAACGAGAGACCTCCGATTTACTAGCTAACATATCATCCATCATATTGGCTCCCCTAGGGCAATGATTAAAAATAACATAATTAAAATTCCTACAAAGAAAGTGCATTCTTCATATATATAGCCGCAGCTGGTCTCAGTGAGTTGCCACCGTTTTGCGTAACTTCAATTACCTTCATGCAAGCAGCTTCAGTCTGAAGGTTGGTGCATCCCATATCACTTGCCAGGACCAGCCCGTTACCAAGTCAATTCTTTTAGAACCACATAAAAATTCACACATTTTTTTGTATTCTATTCGATACACAAATTCATATGAGCTTAAATAACATTTCAATTTCCCAAATTTGTATTTACCTATTGACGCTATCAATAGGTCAATTGTTGCATGTTTAGCCTTTTGGTTACACGGCATGAGTTCACAAATTTGCACTGCATCACACATAAGTTTCATGTTCCAGGAGGCAAACAAATAATGTAGTATAACTTCATTGTTTATTACAACTTGATAACTTAGTTTATTTACCACATGCTAAAAGAGATGTTATGTAGGTGGGAAGTTCTAGAACACATAGAGTACAGTGTTGTTTCTTTTTTACTTGAGCAAGTAACACAACATGACATAGCAGAATCAGGTGATTTATAGAGTTGATCAAATGGTTGGCGACGCCCGGTTTTGCTTCCTTTCAACCACTAGATCGAGAGCATCAATGACTATTATTCAAAGTTAATTTTACACATTATTGTGGTATAGATATACCATGTACAGTGAATTTGTACATAAAAAACAATGCATGCAAGCCGATCAAAATACAAGTGTACAATATGTTATATGTCGCAAAAAATATTAGTAGTTTTTTTCTTCACGAACACTAGTGGTATCTTTAAATTGTCTTTAAGTTCCTTAATAGTAAATGTGCGGATCATATGATTCTAATTCGAAATTCAAGGAAACGATATTTGAGTTTTCTAAGCCCTTCTTTGAGGCCTTTGTTTTTTCTATTTTATAGAAAAGCCCATGGTCCAACTTTTATTCAAAGTTAAAAGAGTTTAGTTCAGCAAGTTTGAAATCCAAGGAGTTCCTGGCTGCAAACAAGCACAGATAGAAAAAAAAAAGCATACCCATCCAAGAGGGACAAACTTCCGGAACCACCAACATGGGAGGAACTAATTAAAGGTAACCCCACGAAAGAGTTCCAGCGGGTGAGCAGGGACGCACGAACCACCATCGTGTAGCGCTCATGGGAAGCAAGCAATCGTCCCGCTTTGGAGGAAAGGTACAACAAGTTTTTTTTGGTTTTTTCATGTTTTTTTTCTTTTCATTATTTTTTGTTTTTCAAGTGTGTTGCTTATGTCATGTATGTGTGCCATGTGTGAAGAACAAGTTGCATCACGCTTAACTACAAGTTGGAACGAGGAGTGCATGTTGCACTACGGCACTGCGCACGAAGCACATGTTGCGCCACACGTGAAGTGCATGTTCCGATGGGGGAGTACATGTTGCACTGCGCACTGCGCACATGCTGCGTCACACGTGAAGTACATGTTCCGATGGGGGAGTACATGTTGCACTACGCACGAAGCACAAGTTGCGGAAAGTACAAGTTGCACTATGCGAGGTGCATGTTGCACCCGAGAGTACACATTACTTTGCAACGAGAGTACATGTTATGCTAGAGAGTACATGTTGTTCTATACGGGAATCACAGATTGCACGCATGGGAATACACTAACCGAGGAGAGTACAAATATGTTACAGCGTGAAGTCCAAGCATGTTGCTATGGGGAGCACAATAGTTTGTCATATTTGGCTGTACAAGTTATTACATCCAAAAAAAGTTAGTTAAAACACATCAACATGGGATTTCATTTCGAAGGTCTCGACACGACTAACACAATGGTGAAAACGGGTTCGTAATTTGGACATTCGATTCGATAGATATTTCTTGTTGAAATCGAATCTTATAAAAAAGAAGTATGTAGCAACCAGCCCATCCCCTTATGTTGGAAAGTCCACCAAACACAACGAGAGTGGTTTGGAATAACCTTTTCAAAAGGCACCCTTAATTAGTGATTTCGCAAAACATGGACTCTCCGACATGAAACTAAAACAAACAAAAAAGTTACTCAGTTTGTTTACTGCATCATCAGGTCCTCGATCTTGGCGATGGCTGGTCGTCTTTCTCCTGCACTTTCTTTTTCCATAAACATAACCCGCAATGAACCACTTATCCACATTTAAGATCTAGATGTGCATTTTTACAGTTACATGACCAAGAAGACACACCTTATAAATACTAAGACCCCGTATGTATTTTACCCGGTCCTAGATTCTGGTGATGATCAGATCATCTTCCCCTTTTTCACCGAGCTCTCTAGAGCTCCCCATTCCACCGCATCACGAAAAATTGCACCAAGTCGAGCAAGCAACGGGACAGGGAAGCAAAAATGATCGGCGCTTCTAGTGCATCAAGAAAGAACACTCCGCAGGCCCATTGCGTCTCTGAAGCTGCTCCCGTGGAGGAACTCTATCCTGGGTCACTTGACAGGAGAAGACCTAGTGTTTTAGGCGGAGTCGGCGGTGTAAACTCCAGAGCATTTTCGTATGAGTGTCATGTTTTCTGTATCGAAAGCTCCTTGAACCCGTAGCGACTGCAGCGGTTCAGCGTTGCATGGCGACCGCAATGTCGGCACTAGATTCCGAATGCGGATCACAGGCTCCCGCGCTTTAGCCCGGTCCGCGACCGCATCTTCAAAGTTCGAACTGGTCTTCTGAATGCCATGGAAAGGTACCTGCTGATGGGGAAGAGCAGGCATGCATGCAAGTGGTCATGTGTCAGTTAGTGCCGTTGCATTTGACTGCACGAGACGACGATCGCCTGGATTCGTAGAACCTTCGCCGTCCCGCTGAGCTTTGTTCGGGGAAATGCACACGGACCTCTTGTATCCATGCACGTCCACGTCTCATCCTGCCTGTCCACGCTGGCAGCTTTTCTTTCGGTTTGGATAAGAAAAACACGGAACAGAACGGGACTGCGTATCCACAGCATAATCCGTTCAAAACCGTGTGTTTTGCACCCAATGTTGAAGTGTATATGTGGATTGTCTAGCCTTTTTCATCAGTTCGGACTTTTGGTTACGTTGGCTAGTGCATGAAGCTTAACATGGTATCAGAGCCTAAGGTCTTGAGTTCAAGTCCTAGCTTTCGCAGTTTATTCAAAAAATTGCTGCCGCCCCCTATCTGTCCACGTATAGGCCTCTTGAGCCATACCTCTTAGTCTGTCCACGTGTTGACTTTCCGCGTCACACGTGAGAGGGGGTGTTGAAGTGTATATGTGGATTGCCTAGCCCTTTTCATCAGTTCGGACTTTTGGTTACGTTGGCTAGTGCATGAAGCTTAACACCCAACCTTCAGCTAAGCATGCAGAAACTTCCAAATTGCCAGCCGGGCTATGTGAAATAGCAGCTTCGACAGGCGGCCCGTTAGCTCTCCAACAGAATAACGCGGCGCGCTAAAAAAAAATTCAGCACCGAAATGGCGTTATTGCGCGTCAGAGAGGATGGTTGCTTTTCCGGACGCTGCAAAATTTAGCGCGCCACTGTAGCGCTTCACCAAGCGCGGTAAAATAGAGCACGCGCGACCAGCCAACGCTTGGAAAAAAACTTAAACAACACATAAGAAAAAATTGAAACAACACATAGTTCAAATTCTCATAGCATAATTTCTCACATAGTCCAAATTACAAACCAGTTCATAGATGCTAGATAAAAATAGATAAACGATACTAATAAAACGACGCTGATAAAACTACTCGTCCTCCTCCTCGGTGGTGTCGTCCGACGACGTAAACGCGTTGACCCACCGAGAATCATCGGAGTCCCAGGTCGACGCTTCTCCCAGCTCGATCTGGGCTTCCGCCGCCTCCTTCCGCGCACGCTTGTCCGCCCAACGCGTGGCTCGCTCCGCCCTCCTCTGCGCCCAGAACTCGTTCTCGGCGACGACATCCTGCGGGAAGCGCTCGCGCCACACCGCCATGGCGTGCTCGTCCGCCTCGGCGATGAGGAGGCGGCGATCTTCGTCGGTGATTAGCCGCGGGGGAGGCGCGAGCTCCTGCTCCTGCTCGCGCGTCCGCACGTCGGAGAAATTCATCTGCGACCGAGGCCGCCCGAGGCGCCACGCCGCCGCGTCGTACGCGCGGGCGGCCTCGGTCGCGGTCTCGAACGTTCTGAGCCCGAGGCGGACGTCGCCGGAGCGGATCTCCGCGTAGTACACGCCGGAGGGGCGGAGGCGGACGCCGCGGTAGCCCGAGCTGCTCCGGGGGCGGGGCGGCATGGTGAAGAGGCGGGGGAGAAGGCGCGGCGGCGGCGGGGCGCTGGAAGAGGCGAGGAAGAGGCGCGGGAGGAAGTGCTGGCTGTTGGCGCAGGCGCAGGCGCGGCGCGGCTTTTAACAGCGCGTGGGGCGTCGCGCGCCAAAACTGCCGCGCGCTGCCGCTTTTTCCCGCGTGCGCCGATTTTTTTAACGCGCCAAAGTTTCGCGCGCCTGTTGGAGCGTGCCGCGCGGCCTCTCGCGCGCCAAAACGACGCTTTTTCCCGCGTGCGGCTTATATAGCGTGCCTGATGGAGATGCTCTAAGTGCATGGATTGCCTTAAATATTGCCCGGACAGTTAAGCTAACTGCAGGCACCGTATGCAGCTGAGCTGTCTGTACGTACACGTAGGACCATGTGTTAGTGTTAGTGTTAGCTAGCTGGAGTGGAGTACTTACGCACACGCGACAGGACAAGCATGTCCTGCAAGCTAATCAGGCCCATCGTGTCGTGACCGTGCATCATAGTACCCCGGACTTGGTACGGACTTGCAGTGCACGGGGCACGGCCACTCATCAGTGGACCTCCGACCGCTCTGTCCTGTACAGTACGCGTACCCGCTGGTTCATTAGCTGGTTACACGTCGGAAGGGATGGATCTAGAGCCGGTCGGGCCAACGCTCGTACGCCCGGCCAGCCGCATGCAGGAGTTGGCACGCTAATTGTGAGGCTGCTGGTCCCTCTCGGTGCCCGGCCGTTTCCCCGTGCTCGCTAGCGGGCAGACACCAGCTTGGGATGAGAATCCCGGGTCTGCCACACGTATCTCGCGGCCCATCACACGCATGCACGCATGATTCGGATGTAGTACTGGCAGAATTAAGCATATGGATCCACCGAGATCCGGTGCCATGTGACATGCACCTGGCCAGGGCAATCAGTGAATGATATTATTCCTGGATCGCCTGATCTGACGCCCCTGCACGCAGTGCAGTGCAGTGCAGTGCAGGCTACGGATGGGGCATCTTCATCTTCGGCCACCAATTAGCTGCCGTACGAGCGGCGGCAGCGGCAGAACGAATGGAGCCGTGGATGCCGGCGGATGGTGCTCCTGGACGGACGTACGCGTGAGGCCAAATGCGTAGATACACCGGTGATTCCGTCGTCCTCCGGCCATCAGGCGGCTGGACGCAGAGTTTTCCCTTCTTCTCTTTCACGAGCGCACGCACAGTCCGTGCCGACTACGTGCGGCGAAAGTTGCCTGGTTGTTCTGGTGCATGCATGCACGCCCGAGTCAGCGTGGACGCCAAGACTGCTTCGGTTGACTCGGCTATCAGCGGACAAGGCAGCCGACTACAAGAGCATCGGAGTATTACTACGAATGAATATCGTATTTATTAAGCCACAGCAGAATCAACATAGCTAAGGCCGACTATGAAAGCACTACTCCCTCTGTCCGGTTATAAGTGTGCATCTAGAAATTGGGTGACATATTAGTTCTCTCTCCTCTTATTAGCCTCCACCAATTAAATTAAAGGAGAAGAATGAGTACTGGGGGATGATACGGGGAGAAGAATGGGGGTTGGAGGATAGAGTGGGGGGAGTGATTATGAGGAGGCAATTGCATTTATTAACTGCATAAGAAGTGTAGATGTACATTTTTTTGGATAAAATTTGTATGATAGATGTACACTTATAACCGGACGGAGGGAGTACTCCGGAGTAGGATACTGATTTGCTGCCGCCCCCTTCACCCTCAACTCGAGAGTAGAGAGTGCACATGTACTTTTGCAGTAAAAAGAGGACCACGGCCGCGAAAAGAAGAAAGCATTTCGTACCGCACTCAATCCTCGTCCATCAATTTCCAGTTGCCGCAAAGCTCTTCTCATCTCGTCACCACAAAAACGACGCCACGCACCACGGCAGCTCGGTTAAGAATCTATCAACCCAGCAACACAGGTGTGTGCGGTGCGTTGGTAGTTAGTTTTCCATACCACTGCACATATTTTCCCGATGGTTCACGCATGCCATGCGCTCTCGTTGCCTTCCCGGTCCGCGCACAGGCACAGCTAGCGAGCCGGAGCGCGACGGCTGACTTTTGCACGTCGCGTCGCGCCGGACCACCACCGAGGCGAGCAGACAGAGAGAAAAGAAAGAAGCGAATGAAGGGGACGAGAGGCCAACACTGCTGCTCGACCGCGACCGGCACACAAACGAGCACGAGCAGGGCGAATCATTGATTGACCCATCTGATTTTATGCGATTAGCGCGCGCACGAAACAACGAGTCGGAAACAGCTCTGGTTTGGGGGGGTTTCTCCGGTTTTGCGCTGCCGCGCGCGTTGCCCGCTGGGTTGGGCGGCTGTAATCCGGGTCGGCCGCCCCGGCAATACCGCCGATGACATGATCCAAACGTACGTACGCGCGTACATGCCCGTGGCCGTCGCTTTCGCATCCGCTCCGGTCCCGTTCGCGGGCCGGGCCCACCTTTTCCCCGATTGCCTTTGCGGGCGTTGCTCCCCTGTCACCCGGGTGGACTCTCCTCGCCGTGCACTGAACCTGTTATTACAGTTGTATTCTTTTGTCCGCCTGCTCATCCGTTGGAACGACCAGTTGCTCTCCACCCCCCTGACCCTTTCTTAGCCAAGCCAGCCGCATCATCCATCCATCCATCCATCGCTACTGGAGTACCATGATTCATGTCTGGCTTCCGTCCAGCTTCCAAGTGCTTCCTCCTTTCCCCTGGTACCTTCTTCGGTGCTCCCACACCTGGTATTTTATACTCCATGATGATATCCTAAAGGCGAAAAGGGCCGGTGATTGGCCCGGGATGGCCTTGCGCCGTACCACTCGTTCCTGGCAATATATCTGGTCCGATTGGGATACAGCTGCCGCCGGTCTCGGACGGAATAGTATATGTGCTCCGGCCTGGCCTTTGATGACAGGTCATCCTTGTTCTCATCTCCTTTTTTCCCCTTTCGTGTCCCACGGCCACGCACTCTGCCCAGTTAAGTAATCGGGTCTTTCATTATTTTAGCTGACGCGAAAGTGCTGCGGTCTGTGCTATGCCAGTTGTGAGTGTGGACTTCCGGGACAATGCCCATATGCACGCATGCATGGCGCCAATACACTTTTCGCGCGCTCTTTTTTAATCCAGGATCCTCATCAGCGCGAGATTAATTTTCAGTTTCAGTGAAACCGTCCTTCTAAAATTCAGATAGAGTACCTCCATGGCTCCATCAGAAGCCACTACAGCACGTATAATGGTGGCTTCGTGAGACGTCGTGGTCGTATATGCATGCATGCATATCCATGCACTTGCTCGAGCGAGGTGCTGAGTCCATGAAGCAAAGATCTAAGCTAATGTGTCACTCTGTCACTCCTTTCTACTGTACTTTTTGATCGATCCTGGATAATTTGGTGGCGCTGCACTTTTACTTCCACCCGAAGAAACATGCATGCATGGAGTGCGCCCAGAGCTGCAGCAGCTGGCCTCCCACTCACTATTCCAAGGATATTTACCGGATGAGTGACGAAAAGGCCTCGTGTGATTTGAGAATTGAGATCACCGTCATCGCGAACTACGGCCTCGGCCGATCCACTCGCGGTCGCCAGGTGTGGGCGGCTTGATCCGCTTTACAGCGCGCGCGCTTTTGCCGTGTCTGCCCCACAGTCGCCGATTCGCCATATCAAAACGATACGCCCAAAGGGCGTTACAGCCATCCAGATCATCCGAAAAAGAGGGTGGTAGACTGTGTGTTGGCCTTTGAGCTTTAGTCGAGGACAACGTGTGTTGCAACTCAGCACAAAAGTTCATGGAGAGATCTTTGCATGGGGCTCGTGGGGTATCTCGGTGGATTTGGAAAAAACCGCACTGTCGTGATGGGATGCCACGCGTTTGCTTATCCGACTGGTGGATCATCTGAAGAATCGAGGATAACTATGTCAAAAAATCCATCTCAAAAGAAAAATGTCAAATATACTTCACTCGTGTCTGAAGAATGGAGTATAACTATATCAAAATTATTTTTCTTTTTGGGGGTACTATATCAAAATTAGTACAGGAAGAGTGAAAATGAGACCACAACGGGCCTTCCTCAAAAACAAACAAAAGAAATCATAACGGGCAATGGTGATCTCACTTTGAAAGCCTGTGGGCTCTAGCCCGCTTGTGCTAAACAGTAAAGCATGGCTAGCATTTTGGGGAACTTGGTTATCCCCCCCCTCTTCTACAAAAACCAGGACATTACCCGTTGCGGGGAACCTCCAGAGGTCACTTTTGGTGCCCCGAGAGCATGCCAAATGGTGCGTCTAGCCGCCGTCACGTGTCACGTGTTGGACGCTTCCTCCGAATTTTCTCTTTTTTATTTTTTATACGCGTTTTCAGGTTTTTTTGGCTTTTCAGTTTTTGCCAGGTTTTCCCTAGGTTTTGGAGGGGAAATAATCACGGAAAAAAAGTGTGCTTCCACAAGAAGCACATATTTGCTTCTCGTGGTGAGAAGCATAGTTGTGCTTCTCAAAAAAAGAAAAAGAAATTATGATTCCATGAGAAGCACAAATTTATTTCTCGTAGAGGCACAGATTTGATTCGCGGGGAGCACAATTGTGCTTCTAGGACAAGGAAAAAAAATATATGCTTCCCTGAGAAGTAGTGGCTTTGCCAGAAAATTTGTATTAGGGAGGCCAAGTGCTGTTAAAACTGATTGGGAGGGCCAAACCATTGAAATGTTTTTTTAGCAACAAATAATCACTAATTTACACAGTTCATTAGCAAATATGGGGTCAATCCCTGGTGTTAGGGGGGCCCTAGGGGGGCTAGGGCCCCTGCTGATCCCCCTGTCTCTGCCACCAGATTTGCTTCCGAGGAATGCACAGTTGTGCTTCTCGGAAAGGAAAAAAAATCTATGCTTCCACGAAAAGCACAGATTTGTTTCTTCGTGTAGGCATAGATTTGCTTCCGTGAGAAGCACAATTGTGCTTCTTGAAAAGGAAAAAAAGACTTATGCTAGATAATTGCTTTGCCGAGGCGTCGTTGCTTGTTCGTTACACGTGGTTCCACGAGAAGCACAGATTTACTTCTCGTGGAGGCGCAGATTTGTTTTTGCGAGAAGCACAACTATGTTTTTCAGAAAGAGCAAAAAGTATAAAAAAAAACTGTGCTTCCCGTTCCAGATTTTTTATTCGGGGTTTTTTGTGAAAAAAATCATCGAAACCTGTTAACATGGATCTGGTTTCGAACATCTTGACGCAAGAAATCCAACAGTTAAAACGGTTCGGGATTTGAACGCACGGTTCAATAGATAAAACATTTTGAATAAACGAATCTACGGAAAAAAGAAAACTCTAGGTTGCGACAAGTGGCGTACATGCAGTGCCCCACTTGTCAACGCCTAAGAAGGTGGGAGTGACCTTTACAAGGGGTTTTTTGAGACAAACCTTTGCAAGGGGTAACCCTTAACTAGTGGTTTTGCGATAAGAAGCACAAATGATAGGGCGGGCACGGCTATGTCTCGCTTTATGCGAGACATTAACTTGCCTCACGTAGAGGGTTAGCCAGTAGCCATGTGAATTCATCATGCTGTCATCATGTTTTTTTTTATATTTTGAAAATTACTAAATACATATTATGAAAAGTTAAGATAAGTTTTTATAGTGTTCACCGCACATTTAAAAAATGTTATCGCAGTGTAAAAAATGTTCATTCAACTTTTAGAAAATGGTTGTACCATTAAAATAATGTATGTGACATTCCAAAAAAATCACAGATTTCCAAAAATGTACGTGACTTTTTCTAAATGATATAAAATATTAAATAATATGCGTGTAATTCACAAAAATGTTTCGTACCATTCAACAATATGTATGTCACTTTTTAAAAATGTTCATGCATTTCAAAAATATGTTTGTGACATTTTAGAAATTGTTTATCAATGTGTAAAATGTTGCATATCTTAAACAATGTTTCGACGTGTATTTGAAAAAATGTTTAACGGAAAAATGTTCAAAAACATGTATTTGAAAAAAATGTTAATACGCGTTTCAAATTTTTTGGCGTGTATAAAAATATTTTAAATGTATACGAAAAATGTACAATGCATATGAAAAAAGGTAAACATTAAAAAATATACTTAAAATAATATTAATCATGCATTTGAAAAATGTTAAAGATGTATACAAAATTTATAACTACATTCTCACATTTCTTTTTTGATTCATGACTTTTATGCGACCAGAAAACGAATTAGATCAGAAAGATAGACCACCGCTGAAAAAAAGGATCATGTGCAAAGCATAGATGGTTGAGTGTGAGCCTCAACCAGCCTTGTGAAAAAACTAGATCGAAGCGATTGCTGCGAAAATTGACTTTAAACGAAGCACTTCATCTATTGGTTGAGGTTTGCTTAAAAGCAGCCAACCTTTAAAGAGTGCATAATAGCTTACTAATCGAGCGCGCTTGCGCTAAAATGAGATCTCTAAAAAGTAGATTAATCGGACGATGACAAAGAGAGAGTCCCATTCAACATGTCAATACTGACCACAATGAAATTTCTAGTAAAAGGAAATGCGGGAAACATAATTCTAAAACTAATCCCTTCGACTCATCAAGTTGGAAGACACCGATTGAGGGAATTCCTGGATAAATAGAGGCAGAAAATCTTGAAAAACACATAAAAATTCCATCCCCCCCCCCCCCCCCCCCCCCCAAAAAAAAGGGGAGCATTCAGTCCCTTCACGACCTCTGTCTTTCTTTTTTTATAAGATAGCCTTCAAATCAACAAGAAAAAAAACAGCAAAGTGCTTCCTGCTATATGGATAGATGCTCTTAATATAGGGTGCTAGCTACCCCACGATGAAAACTGAAGAAAGAAACAAAGAAAAATGAAGAAATAAATAAAATAATAGTAATAAAACCATGAGATCAAAAAAGAAATGTGAGAATGTAGCGCCAAGCTAGAGGCGAGACCTACTTACATCTCCCAATGGGCAAGAAATAGCTCCTGCACGAATGATATGTGTCGCTCATTGCGAGCGTTATCATAACGATCACCTACATGGAGTGCGTAGCTGGGCCGACCCACTAACCAGTTTTCTTTCTTCCTCGGTCGAAGTGTCCCTGGTTGAAGCGTTAACTGCTAACCCCCTTTTTTTCCTTTGCACCTCGTCTCCTTTGTACATCTGCTGCAGCTTATCTACTTTCTTCTTCCCCCGTTGGTTAGTTCTTGTCGCGGGATTTGTTTATTCATTTCTCGGTCGTGTTTCGCATTCGTTGATCTTATTCTGATATGTGGTTATTTTCTTCGGGTGCGTGATACGTCTTCAACATATCTATACTTTTTTATTGTTCATGCTATTATATTATCACTTTTGTATGCTTTATATGCCATTTTATATTATTTTTATGGACTAACCTATTAACTTAGTGCCCAGTGCCAGTTCCTGTTTTTTGCATGTTTTTTGTTTCGCAGAAAAACCATACCTACCAAAGTCCAAACACTATGAAACTTTACGCTGATTTTTTCTGGAACATAAGAGGCCCTAGAAGCTTTGGGGAGAGACCAGAAGACACACGAGGGGGCCACAAGCCTAGGTGGCACGCCTTGGGGGTAGGGCGCGCCGGGCAAGCTTGTGGGCTCCCTAATGCTTCGTTTGCCCTAATTTATGTCCTATAAATTTTCATATGTTTCGAACCCTCGGAGCGAGACCCGAAACAATTCTTCCGCCGTCACAAGCCTCTGTTCCGAAGCGATGCCATCTGGAGGCCTTTTCTGGTGCTCTGCCGGAGGGGGAAACCATTGGGGAGGCAATCTTCATCAACCTTGCTGCCTCCATGATGATGTGTGAGTAGTTCCTTCAAGACCTATGGGTCCATAGTAGTAGCTAGATGGCTTTCTTTCTCTCTCTCTCTCTCTCTCTCTCTCTCTCTCTCTCTCTCTTGATTTTCAATACAATGATCTCCTTTGGGATCAATCCGATGTAATCTTTTGCGGTGTGTTTGTTGGGATCCGATGAATTGTGGGCTTATGATCAAAATTATCCATTGAACTATTTGAGTCTCTTGAGATTTATTTGGTGCATAATTTTTTAGTTTTGTATTTCTCTCCGATCTATCCTTCTTCTTTGGCCAATTATATTGATTTATCTTCAGTGGGAGAGGTGCTTTGTAGTAGGTTCAATCTTGCGGTTAGTCTTGCCCTGTGACAGGAAGGGCGGAGGTACGTATTTGTATTGTTGCTACTCAGGATAAAACGATGGGGTTCGGTCATATTGATTGATCTTACTTTGTCTACATTATGTCATCTTGCTTAATGCGTTACTATGTTTGTCATGAACTTAATACTTTGAGATGCAGGCTGGATAGCGGTCTTGGGGTGGAGTAATAGTAGTAGATGCAGTTGGATAACGGTCTACTTGTCACAGACGTAATGCCTATATATTGATTATGCCTTGGATGGTCATCATAACTATGCGCAATTCTGTCAATTGCCCAATAGTAATTTGTTTACCCATTGATGCTATGCTTATGAGAGAGATGCCTCTAGTGAACCTATGCCCCGAGTCCATTCTCAATTATCACTAAGAAGCCTACAATTATCTTGCTGTTTTATTTCACTTTCTTTTATTTTTATTTGTCTGCCTATCACTATGAGATTTAATTCTTGCAACTGGAAAGAACTAGGGGAGTGACGACCCCCTTGCCTTTGTTGGGTGTAAGCATTTTCTTTGTGTGTGTGCAGGTACCGTTCACGTTGTTTGTGGACCGTCTCCTTCTGGTTTGATAACCTTGGTTATTAACAGAGGGAAATACTATCTGCTAGTATACTGCTTCACCCTTCCTCTTCGGGGTAACCCAACAACTCCATCCCTAGTAGCAGTGCGTCTTTTTATTCCAGGGTTTGGTGTTCTCAAGGTACTGGATGAAATCAAGAGCTGCATGATGCAGTCTGAAGGTAGTTCACATCTAATCTCCATTCCTTCGGTTGATGTAGTTCCATGAGGGTTTTTTAGCTTAGTCATCTTGCATGGTCCTTGTATTTTTTGCATGTTTTGGTTGATCAAGAGGTTCGATCTGATTTGTTCAAACACTTCACTTTTATAAATGTTGGGGAACGCGACAGAAAACAAAAAAATTTGGTACAGTGATACGTCCATTTTGCATCATGTTTTACTACTGTTATTTATAATGTTTTTAATCAATATAACACTTTGTGGAGCTATTCTAATGCCTTTTCTCTCTAAATATGCAAGATTCACACAAGGAGGGAGAATACCGACAGCTGGAATTCTGGACCTGAAAAAGCTCTGTCAAGATACCTATTCTGCACAACTCCAAATGAGCTGAAATTTTCTGGAGAATTATTTTGGAATATATAAAAAATATTGGAAGCAAAAAAGTACCAGATGGGGCCACCCAGGTGCCCACGAGGCACCAGGGCGCGCCACCCCCCCCCCCCCCCAGGCGCGCCCTGGTACCTCGTGGGGCCCCTGGCCCACTTCTGGGCCCCATTTTCTGGTATATAAGGGCATTTGACCTAAAAAAAATAGAGAGAAGACTTTCGGGACGGTGCGCCGCCGTCTCGAGGCGGAACTTGGGTAGGAGCATTTTTGCTCTCCGGCGGAGAGATTCTGCCGGGGATACTTCCCTTCGGGAGGGGGAAATCGTCGCCATCGACACCACCAGCGACCCTCTCATCATGGGAGGGCTAATCTTCATCAACATCTTCACCAGCACCATCTCATCTCAAACCCTAGTTCATCTCTTGTATTCAATCTTTGTCTCAAAACCTCAGATTGGTACCTGTGGGTTGCTAGTAGTGTTGATTACATCTTGTAGTTGATGCTTGTTGGTTTACTTGGTGGAAGATTATATGTTCAGATCTATTATGCAATTTAATACACTACTGGTCATGAGCATGTTGATGATGTGTGAGTAGTTACTTTTGTTCTTGAGGACATGGGAGAAGTCTTGTCATAAGTAATCATGTGAATTTGGTATTCGTTCGATATTTTGTGATGTGTATGTTGTGATTCTCTTAGTGGTGTCATGTGAACGTCGACTACATGACACTTCACCATCTTTGGGCCTAAGGGAATGCATTGTGGAGTAGTAATTAGATGATGGGTTGCTAGAGTGACAGAAGCTTAAACCCTAGTTTATGCGCTATTCCGTAAGGGGCTGATTTGGATCCCCACGTTTAATGCTATGGTTAGAGTAATCTTAATTCTTCTTTCGTAGTTGCGGATGCTTGCGAGAGGGGGTAATCATAAGTGGGAGGTTTGTCCAAGTAAGGGCAGCACCCAAGCACCGGTCCACCCACATATCAAATTATCAAAGTAGCGAACGCGAATCAAACAAACATGATGAAAGTGACTAGATGAAATTCCCATGTGTCCTCGAGAACGCTTTACTTATTATAAGAGATCGTTCCGGCCTGTCCTTTGCTACAAAAAGGATTGGGCTATATTGCTGCACTCTTGGTTATTATTGTTACTTGTCACTTGTTACAAATTATCTTGCTATCAAACTACCTGTTACCGATAATTTCATTGCTTGCAGAAAACACTTTGCTGAAAACCGCTTGTCATTTCCTTCTGCTCCTCGTTGGGTTCGACACACTTACTTATCGAAAGGACTACGATTGATCCCCTATACTTGTGGGTCATCAAGACTCTTTTCTGGCGCCGTTGCCAGGGAGTGAAGCGCCTTTGGTGAGTGGAATTTGGTAAGGAAACATTTATATTACGTGCTGAAATTTACTATCACTTGTCACTATGGAAAGTAATCCTTTGAGGGGTTTGTTCGGGGTATCTTCACCTCGACCGGAAACACAAATAGTTCCTCCTCAACCTACTGCACCTATTGAAAAAGATATTGAATATGAAATTCCTCCGGGCATGTTAGAGAAACTGCTAGCTAATCCTTATGCAGGAGATGGAATGGTACATCCTGATATGCACTTGATCTATGTGGATGAAATTTGTGGATTGTTTAAGCTTGCAGGTATAACCGGAGATGGAGTTAAGAAGAAAGTATTCCCTTTATATTTGGAGGGAAAAGCATTAATATGGTATAGGCTATGTGATGATACTGATACATGGGACTGGAACCGCCTAAAACTAGAATTCCATCAGAAATTTTATCCTATGCATTTGGTTCATCGTGATCGGAATTATATATATAATTTTTGGCCTCGTGAAGGAGAAAGCATCGCTCAAGCTTGGGGGAGGCTTAAGTATATGTTGCATACATGCCCCAATCATGACCTCTCAAGAAAAATTATCTTAGAAAAATTTTATGCTCGGCTTTCTCATGATAATCAAACTATGCTCGATTCTTCTTCGACTGGCTCCTTTATGAAGAAAACTATTGAATTCAGATGGGATCTTTTGGAAAGAATTAAACGCAACTCTGAAGATTGGGAACTCGACAAAGGTAATGAGTCAGGTATAATACTTGAGTTCGATTGTGTTAAATCTTTTATGGCCACCGATGCTTTTCATAAGTTCAGCACTAAATATGAACTTGACTCTGAGATAGTAGCCTCCTTTTGTGAATCCTTTGCTACTCATGTTGATCTCCCTAAGGATAAGTGATTTAAATATCATCCCCCTATTAAAGAAAAGATAGAGGAACCAGTTAGCGTTAAAGAAGAAACAATTGTTTACCATGTTGATCCAGTTGTGCCTACCGCTTATATTGAGAAACCACCTTTTCCTGTTAGGATTAAGGAACATGCTAAGGTTTCAACTGTGGTTAACAAAAGTCATAATAGAGCACCTAGACCCGCTGAACAAATTAAAGTTGAATCTAATGTTGCTATGGTTAAAGATCTCTTGGTTGATAATATAGATGGGCATGTTATTTATTTCTGCGATGAAGCAGCTCGAATTGCTAAACCTGATTCTAAAGATAAAAACAGACCCGTTGTGGGCATGCCTGTTGTCTCAGTTAAAATAGGAGATCATTGCTATCATGGCTTATGTGATTTGGGTGCTAGTGTGAGTGCTATTCCTTTTACTTTATATCAAGAAATTATGAATGATATTGCACATGCTGAATTAGAGGACATTGATGTTACTATTAAACTTGCAAACAGAGATACCATTACACCACTTGGGATTGTTAGAGATGTTGAAGTCTTGTGTGGAAAAATAAAATATCCTACTGATTTTCTAGTCCTTGGTTCTCCACAAGATGATTTCTGTCCCATTATATTTGGTAGACCTTTCTTGAACACGGTTAATGCTAAGATTGATTGCACTAAAGAAACAGTCAGTGTTGATTTTGGTGGTATGTCTCATGAGTTTAATTTCTCCAAATTTCGTAGACAACCTCATGACAAAGAATTGCCTAGTAAAGATGAAATTATTGGTCTTGCCTCTATTGCCGTACCTCCTACTGATCCGTTAGAACAATATTTGCTAGACCATGAGAATGATATGCATATGCATGAAAGAAATGAAATTAATAAGATGTTCTTTGATCAACCACCTATCCTTAAACATAATTTGCCTGTTGAAACTCTTGGAGGTCCTCCTCCACCTAAAGGTGATCCTGTGTTTGAATTGAAGCAATTGCCTGATACATTGAAATATGCTTATCTAGATGAAAAGAAGATATATCATGTTATTATTAGTGCTAACCTTTCAGCGCATGAAGAAAAGAGATTGCTGAAAACTCTAAGGAAGCACCGAGCCGCTATTGGATATACTCTTGATGATCTTAAGGGCATTAGTTCCACTCTATGTCAGCACAAAATTAATATGGAGCCTGATGCTAAACCAGTTTTCGACCACCAACGTCGATTAAATCCTAAGATGAAGGAGGTGGTAAGAACTGAAATATTAAAACTTCTGGAAGCAGGTATAATCTATCCCATAGCTGATAGTAGATGGGTAAGTCCTGTTCATTGTGTCCCTAAGAAGGGAGGTATAACCGTTGTTCCTAATGATAAAAATGAACTCATTCCACAAAGAATTGTAATTGGTTATAGGATGGTAATCGATTTTAGAAAATTAAACAAAGTTACTAGAAAAGATCATTACCCCTTACCTTTTATTGATCAAATGTTAGAAAGATTGTCTAAGCATACACATTTTTGTTTCCTAGATGGTTATTCTGGTTTTTCTCAAATACCCGTATCACAACCCGATCAAGAGAAAACCACATTTACTTGTCCTTTCGGAACTTATGCTTATAGACGTATGCCTTTTGGTTTATGCAATGCACCTGCTACCTTTCAAAGATGTATGACTGCTATATTCTCTGACTTTTGTGAAAAGATTGTTGAGGTTTTCATGGATGATTTTTCCGTTTACGGAACTTCTTTTGATGATTGCTTAAGCAACCTTGATCGAGTTTTGCAGAGATGTGAAGAAACTAATCTTGTCTTGAATTGGGAGAAGTGCCACTTTATGGTGAATGAAGGTATTATCTTGGGCCATAAAGTTTCTGAGAGAGGTATTGAAGTTGATAAAGCTAAAGTTGATGCTATTGAGAAAATGCCATGCCCCAAAGATATTAAAGGTATAAGAAGTTTCCTTGGTCATGCTGGTTTCTATAGGAGATTTATTAAAGACTTCTCTAAAATTTCTAGGCCTCTTACTAATATTTTGCAAAAAGATGTTCCATTTGTTTTTGATGATGATTGTCTAGAAGCCTTTGAAACACTTAAGAAAGCCTTAACCACTGCACCCATTGTTCAACCACCTGACTGGAACTTGCCTTTTGAAATTATGTGTGATGCTAGTGATTATGCTGTTGGTGTTGTTCTAGGACAAAGAGTTGATAAGAAATTAAATGTTATCCATTATGCTAGTAAAACTCTAGACAGTGCCCAAAGAAATTATGCTACTACTGAAAAAGAATTTTTAGCAGTTGTGTTTGCATGTGATAAATTCAGATCTTATATAGTTGATTCAAAAGTAACTATTCACACCGATCATGCTGCTATTAAATATCTTATGGAAAAGAAAGATGCTAAACCTAGACTCATTAGGTGGGTTTTATTGCTACAAGAATTTGACTTGCATATTATTGATAGAAAGGGAGCTGAGAATCCCGTAGCAGATAATTTGTCTAGAATAGAAAATGTTCTTGATGACCCACTACCTATTAATGATGATTTTCCTGATGAGCAATTAGCTGTCATAAATGCTTCTCGTAACACTCCTTGGTATGCAGACTATGCTAATTACATTGTTGCTAAATATATACCACCTAGTTTTACATACCAACAAAAGAAAAAAATTCTTCTTTGATTTAAGACATTTCTTTTGGGATGACCCACATCTTTATAAAGAGGGAGTAGATGGTATTACTAGACGTTGTATACCTGAGCATGAACAGGAACAAATCCTATGGAAGTGTCACTCCGAAGCTTACGGAGGACACCATGCGGGAGACAGAACTGCACACAAGGTATTACAATCTGGTTTTTATTGGCCTACTCTTTTCAAGGATGCTCGTAAATTTGTCTTCTCTTGTGATGAATGTCAAAGAATTGGTAATGTTGGTAGACGTCAGGAAATGCCTATGAATTATTCACTTGCTGTTGAACCATTTGATGTTTGGGGATTTGATTATATGGGACCTTTTCCTAAATCCAATGGGTATACTCATATTTTAGTTGCTGTTGATTACGTTACTAAGTGGGTAGAAGCTATTCCAACTAGTAGTGCTGATCATAACACTTCTATTAAAATGCTTAAAGATGTTATTTTCCCAAGGTTTGGAGTTCCTAGATATTTAATAACTGATGGTGGTTCACATTTTATTCATGGTGCTTTCCGTAAATTACTTGCTAAATATGATGTCAACCACAGAATTGCATCCCCCTATCATCCTCAGACTAGTGGTCAAGTTGATTTAAGCAATAGAGAAATAAAATTAATTTTGTAGAAAACCATCAATAGATCTAGAAAGAATTGGTCTAAGAAACTTGATGATGCACTGTGGGCTTATAGAACTGCTTATAAAAATCCTATGGGTATGTCTCCTTATAAAATGGTTTATGGAAAAGCATGTCATTTACCTCTTGAGTTAGAACATAAAGCATATTGGGCAATTAAAGAATTAAATTATGATTTCAAACTTGCCGGTGAGAAGAGGTTATTTGACATTAGCTCATTAGATGAATGGAGAACCCAAGCTTATGAAAATGATAAATTGTTTAAAGAAAAAGTTAAAAGATGGCATGATAGAAGAATTCAGAAATGGGAATTTAAAGTAGGTGAGCAAGTTCTATTGTACAATTCTCATTTAAGATTCTTTGCAGGAAAACTTCTCTCTAAGTGGGAAGGACCGTATATTGTCGAAGAAGTTTATCGCTCCGGAGCCATCAAAATAAATAACTCCGATGGCACTAATCCGAGAGTGGTGAATGGGCAAAGAATTAAGCATTATATTTCAGGTACCCCTATTAATGTTGAAACTAATATTATTGAAACAATTACACCAGAACAATACATAAGGGAGACCTTCCGGAACACTTCAAAACCCTGAAAAGGAAGAGGTATGTGATACGGTAAGTAAACCAACTCCAAAAATTCCATAAAAATACTTTCTGTCAGTTTTGGAATATTTATAAAAATACAAAAATAAGAAACAGCCGGGGGACCCACCTGGTGTCCACGAGGCACCAGGGCGCGCCACCCCCCCCCCCAGGCGCACCCTGGTGACTCATGGGCCCCACGTGTGCCTTCCCGACTTCGCTTTTCTTCTGGATTACTTGTTTTGCAAGATAAAAATCTATATATAGACTTCCAGATGTTTTGACCACCGTATCGCAGAAATCTCCTTTGTTCTTGTTTCGTGCTATTTTTCTGACAGATCTAGATCGCCATGACTTCACCAAGCTCTTCCAAAGACAAGTTCTACGAGAAGGTCATCAATCCTTACCTTCCGGAGGTGATGAAACACCCTCAAGCCATTGAGATGCGTGAGGGGGTGCTTCACATCCGGGATGTCCAAGGACCCAAGAAGACCGGGAGCATGGAATCCAGGCTCGAAGCGGTGGAGCAGGAGATCTTCAAGTGCCAAGGGATGGTGGAACGTGGACTCAGCGCCAACCACTCCATGATCACGGAGTTCACCCGTGATCGCAAGGTGGATGACCGATCAATTGGGGACATCATCTTCAAGATCAATGAACGAATTGATTACCTCCAAGGCCAAATCTACGATCTCCAAAATAGGAATTTTGAATATGAGGCACGATTCAAAGGTATGAGTTTAGCTGCAAATTTCAGGACTCCGGAGACTCGTTCATCTTGTTGGGGAACGTTGCATGGAAAACAAAAAAATTTCTACGCACACACAAGATCTATCCATGGAGATGCATAGCTACGAGAGGGGGAGTGTGTCTACGTACCCTCATAGACCGTAAGCGGAAGCATTAGAACAACGCGGTTGATGTCGTCGAACAACTTCATGATCCAACCGACCGAGCATCGAACGTACGGCACCTCCGCGTTCAGCACACGTTCAGCTCGGTGACGTCCTCGACTTCTTGATCTAGCAAGACGGCGAGGTAGTGTATGAGTTCCGGCAGCACGACGGCGTGGTGACGGTGATGGTGATGCTATCTCCGCAGGGCTTCGCCCAAGCACCGCGAAAATATGACCGAGGGACGGAACTGTGGAGGGGGGCGCCGCACACGGCTAAGACAATGTTGTGTATCTTTGGGGCGCCCCCTCTCCTCTATTTATATATGCGTAGGGGCTTGGAGTAGAAGGAATAGTGCCACGTGAACAGTAACCGTGAATACTACACACGTGGACTTGGACTCCAAAGTCCAAACCTATTCCTACTAGGACTCTCCCTTTTTCCTTCCCTAGCTGCGTGGGCTTTTGAGGACTTGGTGCGCCTGGCCCAATAAGGCCAGGGCGCCTCCCCTTAGCCCATGCCAGCCCTTTGGGACGTGGTGGACCCACTTGTGGACTTCCGGACCCCTCCAGAATCCTCCGGAACCTTCTGGAAGCTTCCCGGTACAATACCGAAAAAAAACTGCACCTTTTTCCGGAACCCAAAATATGACTTCCCATATATAAATATTTACCTCTCGACCATTCCGAGACTCCTCGTGACGTCTGGGATCTCATCCGGGACTCCGAACAATATTCGGTTACCAATTCACATAACTCATATAACACTATATCGTCAACGAACGTTAAGCGTGCGGACCCTACGGGTTCGGGAATGATGTAGACATGACTGAGACGCCTCTCCGGTCAATAACCAATAGCGGAACCTGTATGCTCATATTGGTTCCTACATATTCCACGAAGATCTTATCGGTCGAACCGCAATGACAACATACGTAATTCCCTTTGTCCGTCGGTATGTTACTTGCCCGAGATTCGATCGTCGGTATCTCCATACCTAGTTCAATCTCGTTACCGGCAAGTCTCTTTACTCGTTCCGTAATACATCATCCCGTAACTAACTCCTTAGTTACTTTGCTTGCAAGCTTCTTATGATGTGCATTACCGTGAGGGCCCAGAGATACCTCTCCGAAACACGGAGTGACAAATCCCAGTCTCGATCCATGCCAACTCAACGGACACCTTCGGAGATACCTGTAGAGCATCTTTGTGATCACCCAGTTACGTTGTGACGTTTGATAGCACACAAGGTATTCCTCCGGTATCCGGGAGTTGCATGATCTCATGGTCTGAGGAACATGTATTTGACATTCAAGAAAGCAGTAGCAATAAACAGAACGATCATATGCTAAGCTAACGGATGGGTCTTGTCCATCACATCATTCTTCTAATGATGTGATCCCGTTATCAAATGACAACTCATGTCTTTGGTTAGGAAACTTTAACCATCTTTGATCAACGAGCTAGTCTAGTAGAGGCTTACTAGGGACACGGTATTTGTTTATGTATTCACACATGTATTTAAGTTTCTGGTCAATACAATTCTAGCATGAATAATAAACCTTTATCATGAACAAGGAAATATAAAATAATAACAACTTTATTATTGCCTCTAGGGCATATTTCCATCAGTCTCCCACGTGCACTAGAGTCAATAATCTAGATTACATAGTAATGAATGTAACACCCATGGAGTCTTGGTGCTGATCATGTTTTGCTCGTGGAAGAGGCTTAGTCAACGGGTCTGCCACATTCAGATCCGTGTGTACTTTGCAAATTTCTATGTCTCCATCCTTGACATATTCACGAATGGAGTTGAAGCGTCTCTTGATGTGTTTGGTCTTCTTGTGAAACCTGGGCTCCTTGGCTATGGCAATTGCTCCAGTGTTGTCACAAAAGATTGTCATTGGACCCGATGCACTAGGTATTACACCTAGATCGGATATGAACTCCTTCATCCAGACTCCTTCATGTGCTGCTTCCGAAGCAGCTATGTATTCCGCTTCACACGTAGATCCCGCCACGACGCTCTGCTTGGAACTGCACCAACTGACAGCTCCACCATTTAATATAAATACGTATCCGGTTTGTGACTTAGAGTCATCCGGATCAGTGTCGAAGCTTGCATCGACGTAACCCTTTACGACGAGCTCTTCGTCACCTCCATAAACGAGAAACATGTCCTTGGTCCTTTTCAGGTACTTCAGGATATTCTTGACCGCTGTCCAGTGATCCACTCCTGGATTACTCTGGTACCTCCCTGCCAAACTTATGGCAAGGCACACATCAGGTCTGGTACACAGCATGGCATACATAATAGAACCTATGGCTGAGGCATAGGGAATGACTTTCATTTTCTCTATATCTTCTGCCGTGGTCGGGCATTGAGTCTGACTCAACTTCACACCTTGCAAGACCGGCAAGAACCCTTTCTTTGACTGATCCATTTTGAACTTCTTCAAAACTTTGTCAAGGTATGTGCTTTGTGAAAGTCCTACCAAGCGTCTTGATCTATCCCTATAGATCTTGATGCCCAATATATAAGCAGCTTCACCGAGGTCTTTCATTGAAAAATTCTTATTCAAGTATCCCTTTATGCCATCCAGAAATTCTATATCATTTCCAATCAACAATATGTCATCCGCATATAATATTAGAAATGCTACAGAGCTCCCACTCACTTTCTTGTAAATACAGGCTTCACCGTAAGTCTGTACAAAACCATATGCTTTGATCACCTCATCAAAGCGTATATTCCAACTCCGAGATGCTTGCACCAGTCCATAGATGGATCGCTGGAGCTTGCACACTTTGTTAGCACCCTTAGGATCGACAAAACCTTCTGGTTGCATCATATACAACTCTTCTTTGATAAAACCATTAAGGAATGCAGTTTTGACATCCATTTGCCAGATTTCATAATCATAAAATGCGGCAATTGCTAACATGATTCGGACAGACTTAAGCATCGCTATGGGTGAGAAAGTCTCATCGTAGTCAACCCCTTGAACTTGTCGAAAACCTTTCGCGACAAGTCGAGCTTTGTAGACAGTGATATTACCATCAGCATCCGTCTTCCTCTTAAAAATCCATTTATTCTTAATGGCTTGCCGATCATAGGGCAAGTCCACCAAAGTCCACACTTTGTTCTCATACATGGATCCTATCTCAGATTTCATGGCCTCAAGCCATTTGTCGGAATCCGGGCTTATCATAGCTTCTTCATAGTTCGTAGGTTCGCTGTTGTCTAACAACATAACTTCCAGAACAGGATTACCGTACCACTCTGGTGCGGAACGTACTCTGGTCGACCTACGAAGTTCAGTAGTAACTTGATCTGAAGTTTCATGATCTTTATCATTATCTTCCTCTCCTATTGGTGTAGGCATCACGGGAACGGTTTTCTCTGATGAGCTACTTTCCAATTCGAGAGAAGGTACAATTACCTCATCAAGTTCTACTTTGCTCCCACTCACTTCTTTCGAGAGAAACTCCTTCTCTAGAAAGGACCCATTCTTGGCAACAAAGACTTTGCCTTCGGATCTGTGGTAGAAGGTGTACCCAATTGTTTCTTTAGGGTATCCTATGAAGACGCACTTCTCCGCTTTGGGTTCGAGCTTATCAGGTTGAAGCTTTTTCACATAAACATCGCATCCCCAAACTTTAAGAAACGACAGCTTAGGTTTCTTGCCAAACCATAGTTCATACGGTGTCGTCTCAACGGATTTAGATGGTGCCCTATTTAACGTGAATGCAGCTGTCTCTAATGCATAACCCCAAAACGATAGTGGCAAATCGGTAAGAGACATCATAGAACGCACCATATCCAATAAAGTACGGTTACGACGTTCGGACACACCATTACGCTGTGGTGTTCCAGGTGGCGTGAGTTGTGAAACAATTCCACATTTTCTTAAATGAAGGCCAAACTCGTAACTCAAATATTCGCCTCCGCGATCAGATCGTAGAAACTTTATTTTCTTGTTACGATGATTCTCTACTTCACTCTGAAATTCTTTGAACTTTTCAAATGTTTCAGACTTGTGTTTCATCAAGTAGATATACCCATATCTACTCAAATCATCTGTGAAGGTTAGAAAATAACGATACCCGCCGCGTGCTTCAACATTCATCGGACCGCATACATCGGTATGTATTATTTCCAACAATTCAGTAGCTCGCTCCATTGTTCCGGAGAACGGAGTTTTAGTCATCTTGCCCATGAGGCATGGTTCGCAAGTATCAAATGATTCATAATCAAGAGATTCCAAAAGTCCATCCGCATGGAGTTTCTTCATGCGCTTTACACCAATATGACCTAAACGGCAGTGCCACAAGTATGTTGCACTATCATTATCAACTTTGCATCTTTTGGCATCAATATTATGAATATGTGTATCACTACGATCGAGATTCAACAAGAATAGACCATTCACAAAAGGTGCGTGACCATAAAAGATGTTACTCATATAAATAGAACAACCATTATTCTCTGACTTAAATGAATAACCGTCTCGCAATAAACAAGATCCAGATATAATGTTCATGCTCAACGCTGGCACCAAATAACAATTATTGAGGTCTAAAACTAATCCCGAAGGTAGATGTAGAGGTAGCGTGCCGACGGCGATCACATCAACCTTGGAACCATTCCCGACGTGCATCGTCACCTCGTCCTTAGCCAATCTTCGCTTATTCCGTAGCTCCTGTTTCGAGTTACAAATATGAGCAACCGAACCAGTATCAAATACCCAGGCGCTACTGCGAGCATTAGTGAGGAACACATCAATAACATGTATATCAAATATACCTTTGCTCACTTTGCCATCCTTCTTATCCGCCAAATACTTGGGGCAGTTCCACTTCCAGTGACCAGTCCCTTTGCAGTAGAAGCACTCTGTTTCAGGCCTGGGTCCAGCTTTGGGTTTCTTCGTGGGAGCGGCAACTTGCTTGCCGTTCTTCTTGAAGTTCCCCTTCTTTCCCTTGCCCTTTTTCTTGAAACTAGTGGTTTTGTTAACCATCAACACTTGATGCTCCTTCTTGATTTCTACCTCCGCTGATTTCAGCATCGCGAAGAGCTCGGGAATTGTCTTCTCCATCCCTTGCATATTATAGTTCATCACGAAGCCTTTATAGCTTGGTGGCAGTGACTGAAGAACTCTGTCAATAACACTCTCAACCGGAAGATCAATTCCCAGCTGAGTCAAGTGGTTGTGGTACCCAGACATTCTGAGTATGTGTTCACTGACAGAACTGTTCTCCTCCATCTTACAGCTAAAGAACTTGTTGGAGACTTCATATCTCTCAACCCGGGCATTAGCTTGAAATATCAATTTCAGCTCTTGGAACATCTCATATGCTCCGTGGCGTTCAAAACGCTTTTGCAGTCCCGGTTCTAAGCCGTAGAGCATGGCACACTGAACTATCGAGTAGTCATCAGATCGAGCCTGCCAGACATTCACAACGTCTGCAGCAGCTCCTGCAGCAGGTCCATCACCTAGCGGTGCATCAAGGACATAATTCTTCTGTGCAGCAATGAGGATAATCCTCAAGTTACGGACCCAGTCCATGTAGTTGCTACCATCATCTTTCAACTTAGCTATCTCTAGGAACGCATTAAAATTCAATGGAACAGTAGCACGGGCCATTTATCTACAACATAGATATGCAAAGAAACTATCAAGACTAAGTTCATGATAAATTAAGTTCAATTAATCAAATTACTAATGAACTCCCACTTAAATTAACATCCCTTAAGTTAACTAAGTGATACATGATCCAAATCAACTAGCCCATGTCCGATCATCACGTGAGATGGGATAGTCATCAATGGTGAACATCTCCATGTTGATCATATCTACTATATGACTCATGTTCGACCTTTCGGTCTCCAGTGTTCCGAGACCATGTCTGTACATGCTAGGCTCGTCAAGTTTAACCCAAGTATTCTGCTTGTGTAAAACTGGCTTACACCCGTTGTATGTGAACGTAGAATCTATCGCACCCGATCATCACGAGGTGCTTCGAAACGATGAACTTTAGCAACGGTGCATACTCGGGGAGAACACTTTTATCTTGAAATTTAGTGAAGGGATCATCTTATAATTCTACCGTCGTTCTAAGCAAAATAAGATGCATAAAGGATAAACATCACATGCAATCAAAATATGTGACATGATATGGCCATCATCTTGTGCTTTTGATCTCCATCTCCAAAGCATCGTCATGATCTCCATCGTCACCGGCTCGACACCTTGATCTCCATCGTTGCGTCGTGGTCGTCTCGCCAACTATTGCTTCTACAACTATTGCTAACGCATAGCGATAAAGTAAAGCAATTACATGGCGCTTGCATTTCATACAATAAAGAGACAACCATAAGGCTCCTGCCGGTTGCCGATAAATTACAAAACATGATCATCTCATACAATAACGTATATCACATCATGTCTTGACCATATCACATCACAGCATACCCTGCAAAAACAAGTTAGACGTCCTCTACTTTGTTGTTGCAAGTTTTACGTGGCTGCTACGGGCTTCTAGCAAGAACCGTTCTTACCTACGGCACAAAACCACAACGGTGATTTATCAAGTTTGCTATTTTAACCTTCAACAAGGACCGGCCGCAGTCAAATTCGATTCAACTAAAGTAGGAGAAACAGACACCCGCCAGCTACCTTTATGCAAAACAAGTTGCATGTCTGTCGGTGGAACCGGTCTCATGTACGTGGACATGTAAGGTTGGTTCGGGCCGCTTCATCTTACAATACCGCCGAATCAAAATAAGACAGTGGTGGTAAGCAGTATGACGATCACCGCCCACAACTCTTTGTGTTCTACTCGTGCATATCATCTACGCATAGACCTGGCTCATGATGCCACTGTTGGGAACGTTGCATGGAAAACAAAAAAATTCTACGCACACGCAAGATCTATCCATGGAGATGCATAGCTACGAGAGGGGGAGTATGTCTACGTACCCTCGTAGACCGTAAGCGGAAGCGTTAGAACAACGCGGTTGATGTCCTCGAACAACTTCACGATCCAACCGACCGAGCACCGAACGTACGGCACCTCCGCGTTCAGCACACGTTCAGCTCAGTGACGTCCTCGACTTCTTGATCTAGCAAGACGGCGAGGTAGTGGATGAGTTCCGGCAGCACGACGGCATGGTGACGGTGATGGTGATGCTATCTCCGCAGGGCTTCGCCCAAGCACTGCGAAAATATGACCGAGGGACGGAACTGTGGAGGGGGACGCCGCACACGGCTAAGACAATGTTGTGTATCTTTGGGGCGCCCCCTCTCCTCTATTTATATATGCGTAGGGGCTTGGAGTAGAAGGAATAGTGCCACGTGAACAGTAACCATGAATAGTACACACGTGGACTTGGACTCCAAAGTCCAATCCTATTCCTACTAGGACTCTCCCTTTTTCCTTCCCTAGCTGCGTGGGCTTTTGAGGACTTGGTGCGCCTGGCCCAATAAGGCCAGGGCGCCTCCCCTTAGCCCATGCCAGCCCTTTGGGACGTGGTGGACCCACTTGTGGACTTCCGGAATCCTCCGGAACCTTCCGGAAGCTTCCCAGTACAATACCGAAAAAAAACTGCACCTTTTTCCGGAACCCAAAATATGACTTCCCATATATAAATCTTTACCTCTCGACCATTCCGAGACTCCTCGTGACGTCCGGGATCTCATCCGGGACTCCGAACAATATTCGGTTACCAATTCACATAACTCATATAACACTATATCGTCAACGAACGTTAAGCGTGCGGACCCTACGGGTTCGGGAATGATGTAGACATGACTGAGATGCCTCTCCGGTCAATAACCAATAGCGGAACCTGGATGCTCATATTGGTTCCTACATATTCCACGAAGATCTTATCGGTCGAACCGCAATGACAACATACGTAATTCCCTTTGTCCGTCGGTATGTTACTTGCCCGAGATTCGATCGTCGGTATCTCCATACCTAGTTCAATCTCGTTACCGGCAAGTCTCTTTACTCGTTCCGTAATACATCATCCCGTAACTAACTCCTTAGTTACTTTGCTTGCAAGCTTCTTATGATGTGCATTACCGAGAGGGCCCAGAGATACCTCTCCGAAACACGGAGTGACAAATCCCAGTCTCGATCCATGCCAACTCAACGGACACCTTCGGAGATACCTGTAGAGCATCTTTATGATCACCCAGTTACGTTGTGACGTTTGATAGCACACAAGGTATTCCTCCGGTATCCGGGAGTTGCATGATCTCATGGTCTGAGGAACATGTATTTGACATTCAAGAAAGCAGTAGCAATAAACAGAACGATCATATGCTAAGCTAACGGATGGGTCTTCTCCATCACATCATTCTTCTAATGATGTGATCCCGTTATCAAATGACAACTCATGTCTATGGTTAGGAAACTTTAACCATCTTTGATCAACGAGCTAGTCTAGTAGAGGCTCACTAGGGGCACGGTATTTGTTTATGTATTCACACATGTATTTAAGTTTCTGGTCAATACAATCCTAGCATGAATAATAAACCTTTATCATGAACAAGGAAATATAAAATAATAACAACTTTATTATTGCCTCTAGGGCATATTTCCATCACATCTTTCTATGATGGGGCACCTATGCCATGGAAGCCGGAGGACAAGCCCATCACTACATCACCACCACCATCACCGGAGAAGGACACTTGAGCACATGGGTATGGGCACTCCCCTTGGCTTGTGCCAAGCTTGGGGGAGGTGCCCCGGTATCGTTTCACCATCATTTTTATTATCTTTACTTTCTTTTAGTTCGACCCTCAGTTATTTCGTGATCTAGTTGAATAAAAGTTTTGCATGATCTATTTTCGAGTGTTAGTTTCGTGACCCATCCATCTATGTAATCGAGTTGAGAACTATATAATAAAGAGTAGTTTGAGCCTGTGTTGCTTTACTTTCATGTTTCAATCATAGCAATGAAAATAACGAAAAAGATCATATGCTAACCTTATGGAAAGTAATGACATTACATAAAGAAAAGTATAAGTGGTAAAATTTATTGGAGGATAACAAACATAGTATTAGTCAATGATGCAATTCATGAAAGAATTAATAAGGGAAGAGAAGATTCACATGCAAACATACTATCTTGGACATCTTTTATGATTGTGAGCCCCCATTAAGTATTTTATGTCAAATTGTTGACGTTGGACAAGGAAGACAACGTAATGAGTTATGTTTGTTCATATTCACATAGAAGTTATATTGTTATAGATCCTCCAACATGTGGTGCTTGCCCAATATATTTGCTAGCCAAAAATTCGCACTAAGTAGAGATACTACTTGTGCATCTAAAACCCTTAAACTCAGTTTCATGGCATGAGAGTCCACTATATCTACCTATGGATTGAATAAGATCCTTCAAGTAAGTTGTCATCGGTGCAAAAAGCAATAAAAATTGCCTGTAAACATGTCTGAACTTTTATTGTAAGGGAAATAAGCGTTGTACGAGCTTGTGATGGTAAAGAAATAAAAGCGACGGACTGCATAATAAAGGTTGCTATCACAAGGGGCAATATAACGTGATGTTCCTTTGCATTAAGAGCTCTAGCATTCAAAAACAAAAAGCGCATGACAACCTCTGCTTCCCTCTGCAAAGGGCCTATCCTTTACTTTTATGTATTTTACTTTTTATGCAAGAGTCAATAGTGTTCTCCTCTATTTCCTTTTTATTTTTCTCTTTTGCAAGCATCATGTGGTGGGGAAAGATCTAAGCACATATATCCAGTTGGATATGTGTGATCATGAGTTATTATTGTTGACATCACCCTTGAGGTGAATAAGTTGGGAGGCAGAACTATAAGCCCCTATCTTTCTATGTGTCTGGTTGAAACTTTTGCTCCATATATATGTCGTGAGTGTTAACAATCATGGAAAACTAAATGATGGTTGAGTATGTGGACTTGCTGAATAGCTCCTACATGTGACCCTTCCTGAAAATATGATGGATTGTAATTACATTGTTGACTGAGAACATAGTTTGTTACCTTTCAAGAAAGTTTATGCCTTATACTCCACTGTTGTGGTGAATTGTTACTTGCTCATAAGAAGTTTATGATAATAAATATTGCTGTTATAATAATGATCAAGATGCTTCTATGTCCATATTTTCTTTTTATCGACACCTCCATCTCTAAACATGTGGACATGATTATCGATATCGGCTTTCGCTTGAGGACAAGCGAGGTCTAAGCTTGGGGGAGTTGATACGTCCATTTTGCATCATGTTTTACTAATGTTATTTATAATGTTTTTAATCAATATAACACTTTGTGGAGCTATTCTAATGCCTTTTCTCTCTAAATATGCAAGATTCACACAAGGAGGGAGAATACCGGCAGCTGGAATTCTGGACCTGAAAAAGCTCTGTCAAGATACCTATTCTGCACAACTCCAAATGAGCTGAAATTTTCTGCAGAATTATTTTGGAATATATAAAAATATTGGAAGCAAAAAGTACCAGAGGGGGCCACCCAGGTGCCCACGAGGCACCAGGGCGCGCCACCCCCCCCCCCCCAGGCGCGCCCTGGTACCTCGTGGGGCCCCTGGCCCACTTCTGGTCCCCATTTTCTGGTATATAAGGGCATTTGACCTAAAAAAATAGAGAGAAGACTTTCGGGACGGTGCGCCACCGTCTCGAGGCGGAACTTGGGCAGGAGCACTTTTGCTCTCCGGCGGAGAGATTCTGCCGGGGATACTTCCCTCCGGGAGGGGGAAATCGTCGCCATCGACACCACCAGTGACCCTCGCATCGTGGGAGGGCTAATCTTCATCAACATCTTCACCAGCACCATCTCATCTCAAACCCTAGTTCATCTCTTGTATTCAATCTTTGTCTCAAAACCTCAGATTGGTACCTGTGGGTTGCTAGTAGTGTTGATTACATCTTGTAGTTGATGCTTGTTGGTTTACTTGGTGGAAGATTATATGTTCAGATCTATTATGCAATTCAATACACTACTGGTCATGAACATGTTGATGATGTGTGAGTAGTTACTTTTGTTCTTGAGGACATGGGAGAAGTCTTGTCATAAGTAATCATGTGAATTTGGTATTCGTTCGATATTTTGATGATGTGTATGTTTTGATTCTCTTAGTGGTGTCATGTGAACGTCGACTACATGACACTTCACCATCTTTGGGCCTAAGGGAATGCATTGTGGGGTAGTAATTAGATGATGGGTTGCTAGAGTGACAGAAGCTTAAACCCTAGTTTATGCGCTATTCCGTAAGGGGCTGATTTGGATCCACACATTTAATGCTATGGTTAGAGTAATCTTAATTCTTCTTTCGTAGTTGCGGATGCTTGCGAGAGGGGGTAATCATAAGTGGGAGGTTTGTCCAAGTAAGGGCAGCACCCAAGCACCGGTCCACCCACATATCAAATTATCAAAGTAGCGAACGCGAATCAAACAAACATGATGAAAGTGACTAGATGAAATTCCCATGTGTCCTCGAGAACGCTTTACTTATTATAAGAGATCGTTCCGGCCTATCCTTTGCTACAAAAAGGATTGGGCTATATTGCTGCACTCTTGGTTACTATTGTTACTTGTCACTTGTTACAAATTATCTTGCTATCAAACTACCTGTTACCGATAATTTTAGTGCTTGCAGAAAACACCTTGCTGAAAACCGCTTGTCATTTCCTTCTGCTCCTAGTTGGGTTCGACACTCTTACTTATCGAAAGGACTACGATTGATCCCCTATACTTGTGGGTCATCATACAGCGAGCACGCCCAGGATCACTATGGAGATGGCATACAAGGTTTGATATGATCATTACCGACTCGTAGCGCAGCGGAAGTAGAGTCGATGTAGATCGTCGGTGCAGATCCCCGCAGCTAGGATTTACAACCTCCCAACCGCGAGGATGTACTTCCTCGTCGGACAGCCCTTCGGGAGGACCCTCGAAGCTCGAACGGAAACTCGGACAGCCCTTCGGGAGGACCCTCAAACAGCCCCTCGGGAAAAAGATTGAACCTACGACCGCTCTACGGGGTTGCACACATACGGTGTCAGCTATCCGGCAGGGCTTCGCCGTCCAGAACTAGTTCCCACCGGAACCCAGACAGCCTTTTGGCTCTACAAAACTATTTCGCGGGGAGGGAGAGAGAAGGCCAGATCATGCATGGCATTTGTATGTGAGAAAGAGTGAGTGTGGAGAGCTCCTCTCCACCTCTATTTATAGGAAAACCCAAGGGGTAGAGGGGACATGGAAATACCAAAACGCCCAAGCTATATGTCACACATAAGGGCAAAATGGGGAGGCAAGTGGAGCCCCATGGAGGAGCTCCACCCTTGGTCGGCCACACTAGTGGGGCCCCCCAAAATGGGGTCTCATCCTTCCATGTCATCCCCTCTAGATCTTTTGGGAAAAAGCCCAAAAAGGTGGCTTTCCAAAAAGTAACCAAAAAGTGCTTTTCACTATTCACGGAAACATTTATCCGCTACCGTTAAATCCGAAAATATTTCTATAGGTCTTAGAACATTTCCAGTACCCACTAAAATAATTTTGGACGTGTTCCAAAACAATTCCGGATCAGTGATTTTCATCAGCGAAAAGCAACCAAAACGGTTCCGGCATCTCCGGAACATTTTCGGTTTTTTCTCCGAAAAAATCCCAGAAGTTCCCAGAACAATTCTGGCGCCCTCCAAGAATTTCTAGGCATGTGCCGAAACCATTTTGACTTAATGATATACTCTGAAACAACTTTTCGGTTTTACCGAAACTATTCCGGTGTTCTCTCTCCGGAACTCTTCCGTTGGCTTCGAAACTTTTCCGGTGACTTTCTCTCAGACTCCCTGGCTAGTATTCAGCAGATAGATGACCCTTAAGCGTGTAACCCTATAGGTTCGGTGAAGTATAGACATGGCCGGAACACTTTACGATCAATGATCAACATCGGAGCCGTGGACACCCATATTGACCCCTATACCCACACGAATAAATATTCGAGTGAACCTCCAGTTGCCGTGTGCTATTCCTTTTACTTCGCGATATGTTACAAACACCCGAGGTGAGATTTATCGGTATCCCCGTGGATCAACAACTTGTCCACTATGCCAGTTACCTCGTTACCGGTTTTGTTCTCTTTTCTCGTTCCCGTGTTCCGGCATCCCTGTGATCAAATCACAATGTGTCTGGCCAGACGATGATGGATACCGTAACACCGAGAGGTCCCAAAGAATATCTCTCCCTCGTCGGAGGAGCAAATCCTAATCTTGAGCTATCAAGGCCCTTGACATACTTTTCCATGAACCCGTAAGCCGCCGTAATAGCCACCCATTTACGGATGACGTTTAACAAACCCCAAAGTTCATGAAGCAAGCATGTAGAAACTCGATACTCTCATGGTCTAAGGAATTATGCAAACGTTAACTTTCTCTGTGTTATTAACCATTAACTTGTGACGAATGTATCTCATAGCATAACATCAATTCGGGTCGATTCAACACAAATGTTCTTCTAACATTGTGCCCTCAAAATTGCTTGCATAGTCATGCCCATGATCAGGAAAACAGGATCATCATGCAACACTTGACCTAGTCATAGAGGCATGACTAGGAATACATTTTTCGGTTTATTATTCCACACGTGCACATGAGTTTCCCTTCGAGCCTCGTGGATATTGTAGACTCGAGAATCATTGCAGTTATAGCATGGAACATAAACATTCATTACAAACTTGGAGATACAAAATAACTGTTATTACTGCCTCTAGGGCATATCTCCTACAGACTCCCACTTGCACTAGAGTCATAATCCGGTACATGGCTTCCCTAACACCAATGGCTATCCGATGCTACTCATGGTTTGCTCATGGTAGAGGCTTTGTCATCGGGTCTGACACGTTCAGATCCGTGTGAACTTTGTGTACTTTCACTAAACCCGCTTCGACATGATGTCGAATGAGTTTATATTTGCGTTCAATATGTCTTGTCTTATGGTGCGAAGATGGCTCCCTATCCCGAGCCACGGCGCCACTATTATCACAATAGATCTCCACCGGGTCCAGCGCACTTGGAACCACACCAAGGTCTTCAAGAAACTGGTTGATCCAGACCGCCTCCTTGGAGGCTTCTGAAGCTGTAACATATTCCGCCTCCATCGTAGAATCCGCCACAGTTTTTTGTTTGGAACTTTTCCAATCAACTGCGCCACCGTTCAATATGAAAACATAGCCTGACTGAGATTTGAAGTCATCTGGGTTAGTCATGAAGCCTGCATCAGTGTAACCACTTACAATGAGCTCTTCATCACCTCCGTACACAAGGAGTAAATCCTTGGTCCTCCTGAGGTACTTAAGAATATTTTTGACTGTGGCCCAGTGTTCCAATCCTGGATCACTTTGGTACCGGCTGCTAACACTTAGTGCATAGGAAACATCCAGTCTTGTACATAGCATGGCATACATACTAGAACCAACTGCCGAAGCATATGGAACATCATTCATTTGTACTCGCTCATCGAGAGTCCGAGGACACTGATTCTTGCAAAGCACTGTGCCAGGTGACATGGGGAGTAGGCCTTTCTTGGAGTTCTCCATGTTGAACCTTTTCAACACCTTGTCAATGTATGTGCTTTGGCTAAGCGCTATCAGGCGTTTTGATCTATCTCTATAGATTCTGATGCCCAATACATATGCCGCTTCACCTAAGTCTTTCATTGAAAAACTCTTCTTCAATGAGTCCTTTATTTCGCTAAGAAAATTCACGTCATTTCCAATCAACAATATGTCATCCACATACAACATTAGAAATACTTTTGCGCTCCCACTAAACTTCTTGTAAACACAAGATTCTTCGTCATTCCTGATGAAGCCAAACTCTTTGACTACTTCATCAAAATGAATGTTCCAGCTCCTTGATGCTTGCTTCAGACCATAAATGGCCCTCTGAAGCTTGCATACCTTTCCAGCATCCTTAGGATCGACAAAACCTTCTGGCTGTATCATGTATACATCCTCTTTGAGGTTTCCATTTAGGAAAGCCGTTTTGACATCCATCTACCATATTTCATAATCAAAATAAGCAGCAATTGCTAGTAATATCCGAACAGACTTAAGCATAGCTACGGGCGAGAAAGTCTTGCCGTAGTCCACTCCTGGAACTTGCGTGAACCCTTTCGTGACAAGTCTAGCTTTATGGATAGTAATGTTACCATCCGCGTCTGTCTTTCTTTTGAAAATCCATTTACAACCAATGGGCTTTACGCCTTCTGGAAGTTCTACCAAGTTCCAAACTTGATTTTCATACATGGATTTCATTTTGGATTTCATGGCCTTGTGCCATTCCCTTGAGCTGGGCCCCGCCATCGCTTCCTTGTAGTGCGCAGGTTCATCATCTTCAAGAATGAAGATTTCGTTATGAAACCACTCAGGTGACTGGATAGCCCTACCTGATCTGCGTGGTTCAGTTACAACATTGTCTGAAGTTTTCGCATCACATGGGACAGCTTCCGGCTCGGTTGTAGGGATAATTTGCAGAATTACTTCCGGTTCCTTAGCCATATCAATGGTTGCCGAAGATTCACTAATCTCATCAAGTTGTACTGTCGTCCCACTCACTTCTTTAGCGAGAAACTCTTTCTCAAGAAATTGTCCATTTCTGGCAACAAACGCTTTGTTATCGGACGGGTGGTAGAAGCAATACCCAATTGTTTCCTTGGGATAACCTACAAAGTAACATTTGTCTGATCTGGGATCGAGTTTGGCTGGTTGTAAATGTTTTACGTATACCTCACAGCCCCAAATCCTGAGATGCGACAAACCGGGTTTCTTCCCGTTCCATAACTCATATGGTGTCGTCTCAACAGACTTAGACGGTGCTCTGTTAAGTGTGTGAGCGGCAGTTTGTAGTGCGTGACCCCAAAAGTATAATGGCAGATCTGTAAGAGACATCATCGACCTTACCATGTCTAACAGGGTTCGGTTACATCGTTCCGACACTTCGTTTCGCTGTGGAGTTCCGGGAGGCGTAAGCTGTGAAATGATTCCACGGTCACTCAGATGTTGGCTAAACTCATGACTAAGATATTCGCCCCCACGATCTGATCGCAGAAACTTAATCCTTTTGTTACGATGATTTTCTACCTCATTCTGAAAATCTTTGAACTTTTCAAAGGTTTCCGATTTATGCTTCATCAAGTAGATATAGCCATATCGACTCAAATCATCAGTAAAAGTCACGAAGTAGAAATGCCCACCCCGTGCGGCTGTGCTCATCGGACCACATACATCACTATGTATTATTTTCAATAATTCACTCGCCCGTTCAGGATGACCCGTGAACGGCGTCTTGGTCATTTTCCCCATCAGAAAGCTTCACATGTGTCAAATGATTCAAAATCAAAAGACGGTAAAACTCCATCTTTATGGAGTCTTTGCATGTGTTTCTTTCTGATGTGGCCAAGCCGACAGTGCCACAAGTAAGTGGTGGTGGTATCAGCCTTCTTAAGGCATTTAGCATTCACGTTAAAGACATCATTTCCACATTCAAGATTTAGTATGAAAGGCCCCCAACACTGGGTGCAAATCCATAAAACATATCCTTACAATAAAGTGAACAACCATTATTCTCAGACTTGTAGGAATACCCATCATGTACCAAACATGATCCAGAGATAATGTTTCTACACAATCCCGGAACAAAATAACAGTTATAGTTCTAAGATAAATCCTGAAGGGAGACGTAGAGGCATAATGCCGACGGCTTGAGCGGCGATCCCAGCACCGTTCCCGACGCGCATCACGACTTCATTCTTTGCGAGCTTGCGCACCTTCTGAAGCCACTGTATCGAGTTGCATATGTGAGCAACCGATCCGGTTGTAGGAGATATGCCCTAGAGGCAATAATAAATGCTATTATTTATCTCCATGTTCATAGTTATGTTTATGTTCCATGCTATAACTGCTTTGGTTCTCGAGTCTACAATAACCACGAGGCTTGGAGGGAAACTCATATGCGCATGTGGAATAATAAACGGTAAAATGTATTCCCAGTCTGGCCTCTAAGACTAGCTCAAGTGTTGCATGATGGTTCTGTTTTCCTGATCATGGGCATGACTATGCCGGCAACTTTGAGGGCACAATGTTAGGAGAACACTTGTGTTGAATCGACCCGATTGATGTTATGCTATGAGATACATTCGTCACAAGTTAATGGTTAATAACACAGAGGAAGTTAACATTTGCACAATTCCTTAGACCATGAGAGTATCGAGTTTCTTCATGCTTGCTTCATGAACTTTGGGATTTGTTAAACGTCATTTGTAAATGGGTGGCTAATACGGCGGCTTACGGGTTCATGGAAAAGTATGTCAAGGGACTTGATAGCTCAAAATTGGGATTTGCTCCTCCAACGATGGAGAGATATTCTTTGGGCCCTCTCGGTGTTACGGTATCCATCATCGTCTGGCCAGACACATTGTGATTTGATCACAGGGATACTGGAACACGGGAACGAGAAAAGAGAACAAAACCGGTAACGAGGTAACTGGCATAATGGACAAGTTATTGATCCACGGGGATGCCGATGAATCACATCTCGGGTTTTTGTAACATATCGCGAAGCAACATGAATAGCACACGACAACTGGAGGTTCACTCGAATATTTATTCGTGTGGGTATAGGGGTCAATATGGGTGTCCACGGCTCCGATGTTGATCATTGATCGTCAAGTGTTCCGGTCATGTCTATACTTCACCGAACCTATAGGGTCACACACTTAAGGGTCATCTATCTGCTGAATACTAGACAGGGAGTCTGAGAGAAAGTCACCGGAAAAGTTTCGGAGACAACGGAAAAATTTCGGAGAGAGAACACCGGAATAGTTTCGGTAAAACCGAAAGGTTGTTTCGGAGTATACCATTAAGTCAAAATGGTTTCGGCACACGCCTGGAAATTCTTAGAGGGTGCCAGAATTGTTCTGGGAACTTCTGGGATTTTTCCGGAGAAAAAACCCGGAAATGTTCCGGAGCTGCCGGAACCGCTTTGGTTGCTTTTTGCAGATGAAAATCACTAATCCGGAATTGTTTCGGAATGCGTCCAAAATTATTTTAGTGGGTACTAGAAATGTTCTAAGACCTACAAAAATATTTTCGGATCTAATGGTCGCGGAAAAATGTTTCCGTGAATAGTGAAAAACACTTTTTGGTTGCTTTTTGGAAAGCCACTTTTTGGGGCTTTTACCAAAAGATCTTGGAGAAGGCTTGGGAGGGAAGGAACCCCTTTTTGTGGCGTAAATTTCAGCCCCTTCACCCCTCCTTCTCCTATAAATAGAGGTGGAGAGGAGCTCTCCACACTCACTCCAACTCTCTCACCAAATGGCATGCATGATCTGCCTTTCTTCTCTCCCTCACACGAAACAGTTTCGTAGAGCCGAAAGGCTGTCTGGGTTTCGGTGGGAATTAGTTCTCGACGGCGAAGCCCTGCCGGATAGATGACACCATATGTGTGCAACCACGTAGAGAGGTCGTAGGTTTGATCTTTTTGCCCGAGGGGCTGTTCGAGAGTGCCTCCCTAAAGGCTGTCCGAGTTACTGTCCGAGTTTTGAGGGTCCTCTCGAAGGGCTGTCCGTGACATCGTCCGGGGGACTGTCTGGCCGCCTCCCGGAGGGCTGTTCGAGGGACTGTCTGAGGGGCAGACGAGGGAGTACATCCTCGCAGTTGGGAGGTTGTAAATCCTAGCTGCGGGGATCTGCACCAACGATCTACATCGACTCTACTTCCGCTGCGCTACGAGTCTGTAACGATCAGATCCAAACCTTGTATGCATCTCCATAGTGTTCCTGGGGTGGTGCGTAGGTCGGAAATTTTTTGTTTTCTGCTGCGTTACCCTTCAGTGGCATCATGAGTCGTGCTATGCGTAGATGCAGGTTACGATCTAGAATACATGAGATGTATGGGTGTTGCATAATATAATTTTGGAGTAGATGAGATCTATTGCTGAAAATTATTTGTGCAAGTAGCAGATGAAATATGTTACCTGATGTTCTTGTTGCTTCCCTGAAATTTGCGTATTTCTGATCTTGATAACGGCATGGTGGAGTTTCAAAGTTCTGGCAATCAGCGATCCTGATTGAGCAACGAAGTGCTAACAGTTCGTTGAATTCCACCATAGTTAAAAGAAAGATGAAATTTCGCAGATGAAAGGGCAATGTAGATATGATCTACACGGGGGTCATGCGTATGAGGAAGTTCAGTATGGGGCTCGAGATTTTATTATCTCGTGTTTCATACACCCCGCAAAGTTAATCTAGCGACTTGAATAATCATACTTGATGATAAATGTTGGTAGCTTAAGTTTGTTTCGAAACCTTAGAAGCCACGTAAAATAAAATCTTGTATGAACCGATTAGAGGCGTCTAACTTGGTTTTGCAGGATGTGCATGTGATGTGGTATAGCAGTTCTCATATTAATTTGATTATGTATGAGATGACTATATAATGTAAATTAACATGACCTGCGTGTCATGATTCGGCATGATGGCTGGAGCCATATGATTGTCACTTTAATGACCTGCGTGTCAACCTTATGTAATGCACTAATTTTATTAGCTATAGAGATAGCAATATTATCTGGTGCATCGACAAGGTGGTGGCAATCTTCGCGAAGGTGAACACCGACGCAAATGCCGAAGACGAAGAAGTTAATTACTTCTCCGTCAGAAAGGGCTATACCATATCATGTTGTTATGAATTGCCTGAGATGTTTATCCCTTTGATGCACCCTTCTTGATTGCGCGGTAGTCGCTTTTTGTTAGGGTGATCTCTCACTCAAAATATCAAGTAGTTAGTGTTCTCCCAAGTGTAGCACCGTCACAGCATCTTTCCTTTCGGGGTGCGCCATGATCTACATGGGTACGAACGATTGTACGGGTGTAAGGCGGGTGAGTTGAGACCTCGCGGCGAGATCACTTGGTTGTCTTGATGTTCAGGCATGAAGTCATGAGCTTGGAACACACACATCGAAAGATGAACAAGAGTCACATGGAGATGTGATCGGCAAGTTTGCCTACCAATTGAAGTTCGCACCATCAGTGTTCATCTCGAACAATGGCGTTGAATTGAAATGTGGATCTTGAATCACTCACAATCAATTATGAGAGATATTGATTTGAGTGAGAGCGCACTGTAGAATTAACTTTAATTCTCAGTGCAATTAATTATGAACATTGTCTAAAGTGTGATTTGCATAATAGTTGCAGGATGTTGGCTCGCGTTTCCACCTTCCCTATTATAATTGAATAGCTGTTAAATATCTGGTTAAAACTTTACGGTTGGTAACGTAATGTGAGGATTGTCCTCAAGAGTGCCGAGAAGGACTTTGTCCTATCGCATGCTTTCGGTATTCTCCCGCTAATGCTATGGATAATGTGACTATCGTCCTTCGATCAAAAAACTAGAATTCCGTTACGGTAAAGTGCAATATGTTTGCTTCCATGAGACCCGAACTTCAAAAGTTTGGGATAGCTATGTGATATTCATGGAACTGAAAATTAGTTTCAGATACAAACAAAGGCTAAAAGATATGAAATATCCAAAGCAATGTTTGTTTGCAAAGTATTTGTAAAGTGTTTACTGAGCATTTGACTGATGAGAGAGGGATCCTGAAGAACGCATGTCATATGATGAAGGTGAATAAAACAACAACTTAAAGAGAAAGGAAATGTCCAAAGGGTGTTAGTGTGACTTACACGCCTAGGAAGTCCGGGGCTAATGCCACTCTCAAAGTTGGGTGCTTCTTCTGAGAGTAGGAGAAATATTGGAAGTAAAACTGTTAGAAGTATAAAGGCAAAAAGAGAGAAGACTGGAATATCCAGCTCATGTATGAAAGTCATACAAGCTATTGATGTATAGAAGGCTGGTTAAAGAAATAGTTCTTGGGAATTATGATTAAACATGTTAATCACTGATTCTTGGGTATTGTGAGTTGATCACAGAGATACCCGCTCGATTGCATTCTGTTGCGACTCGATGCAAGAACTACTATGGCCTAAAAGACTTGCCGGAAATGAGGTTTAGATACGCGCTGGGAACATAGTAAATGTTACTATACCTTCCATTGGTGTATTACCTATGTATTTATTTTCATAATTCATTTTTGGAGTTTCAGACACTCTAGCCCATTGCATATGGTATCTTGCAAGGAGGATGTTCATAAGAGAACTTTTAATGTTCGGTGTTATGAATAACATAAGGGCCATACTTTCATTATGAATGAGATGTATGTTATGAATATTGATAATAAAACATTACCTTTGTATTTACTTTCATAATTCATTTTAGAGTTTTATACACTCTAGCCCATTTGCTTAATGTTTGTTGCAAGAGTGTTGTTCATAAAAGAACAATTGTTGTTCAGTATTATGAATAACATAAGGGCCATACTTCCATCATGGATGGGATGTATGTTATGAATATTGATGGTAATATGATACATCCATAACACTAACGCTAAATATCGCAAGACTAAAAGAATACCACACATGTGTGGCACTGCATTTGGTCACATTGGAGAAACCCGCATGGAGAAATTCCATAATGATAGATTTTGAAGTCGTTTGATTATGAATCATCTGACACTTGCAACTTTCCTCCGAAAAGTGAAGTGACTAAAATACCGTTCACAGGCCACAAGGAACGAGCAAAGAACTTATTGGTGATCATACATCGTGATGTGTGTAGTCCGATAAATGTTGTTGCTGGCACTGGATTTGTCTATCTTCTGAAATGACTCAAGTAGATATATGGATATTTACTTGATGAGACGTAAGTCTGGATCTTTTGAAATCATTCAAAAGGTTTTCAAAATGAAGAATAAATTATTGTAGCAAGAAAATTATGTTTCTGCAATTGGATTGCGGAAAGAAATTTTGAGTTACAAGTTTAGCGAATGTCTGATGAGTTGTGAAACGAGTTTCATAACTTACACCTCCCGGAACACCACTGTGAGTGGGATGTCTGTGAAGATGTAATCAAACCATTTATGACATGGTAAGATCAAAGATGACATAAATCAATTTGCCATTATCCCTTTTAAAAGTAATGCTTTAGATAATGTGGCTTTTATACTGAAAAGAGCGCCATCAAATCTGTTGAAATGACGTCATGGTATGGTACTCCCAACCATGTTATATCTTTTCTTAACATTTGGAATATGGGGCTTGTGTAAAATATTTACAAACCTATTCCAAATCAGACAAGTGCTACTTTGTAGGTTATCCCAAGTTATTGGGAATTCCTCCACCACTATACCGAGGCAAAAGGTTTTGCCATAAAGAACGGTATGCTTTTAAAGAGAATGGTTCTTGCAAAAAAGTGAGTGGGAGAACAGTGCAACTCGACGAGATAACAGTATCTTCGTCATCAGATCAAAGGAAAGGAACCTTGGAAGTGATTCCAGAGTTTCCTACTGCGACTGATACGGAAGCCTCTACATGAGATGTATGGACTTCGGTTGAACTTGCAGCTGAACTACGTAGGCAAAACTCGTGCAAACCTCTCAGGTGCGCAAACGAGATATTGTTGTTAGACAACAGTATACCTACGATACACAAGGAAGCGTTGATGGGCCCTGACTCCGGAATTGGCTAAAAGCCAATATAATCCGAGATAGTTTCCATATAAATGATTCAAGATTATATCTTGATAAACCCTTCGGAAGACTTAGAGTCTAACGAACATTAATGGAACTATAAACTGATATTGATAAAATATTTTATCCATAAAGCTCGACTTGTTGCAATAACAAGTTCAAGGAGTTGACTACGATGAGGTTGTCTCACTGTAGCGATGCTTAAAGTCGGTTCGGGTTAAACTAGCAATTAATACATATTTCAAACATGAGATATGAAACATGGATGCCAAAAGGATTTCCATGTGATGGAAATGCAACCTAGGACTTGCATGTGATACAGTCCAAAGTATTTTGTTGATCCAGAGGATGCTAGTGAGTATGAAAACTTCAGAGTTCCAGCGATGGATAGAAGAGAGCAAAATGAAGTTGGAATCTTCATTTTTGATGAAATAGTCAAAAGAGTTTGATTTCATCAATGGATAACGAAGATGCTTGTGATTACAAGAAAGTAAGTGGGACCATAATAATATTTCTAAAAACCTTGTGTGCTTGACACATTGTTGATTGGAAATAATATAAATTTCTTCACAGGAATTAGGACTTCATTGAAAATAGTTTTTTGATGAAGTGCTTGGGCTAAGTAGCCTTGATATTAGGCATATATCTATGAAGATAGTATTGCCTAATAGGCCAAGCCAAAAATACATATTGACAAGATGCTAAAACAGTTTAGCATAAGAACGCCAAGAAGTGATTCTTGCCGAAGTCACATGGAAAGAGTTTTGCAAGACTCGGTGTCCTAATACACTGATGAGCAAAATACATGATGGAGATTCCACACACTCTTGTGTTTGGATTAATCATGTATTCCATGGTATGTAAAACAACCAGATATTCCAATACTCCCTGTAGGAGATATGCCCTAGAGGCAATAATATATGTTATTGTTTATCTCCATGTTCATAATTATGTTTATGTTCCATGCTATAACTGCTATGGTTCTCGAGTCTACAATAACCACGAGGCTCGGAGGAAGACTCATATGCAAATGTGGAATAATAAACGGTAAAATGTATTCCTAGTCTGGCCTCTAAGACTAGCTCAAGTGTTGCATGATGGTTCTGTTTTCCTGATCATGGGCATGATTATGCCGGCAACTTTGAGGGCACAATGTTGGTAGAACACTTGTGTTGAATCGACCCGAATTGATGTTATGCTATGAGATACATTCGTCACAAGTTAATGGTTAATATCGCAGAGATAGTTAATGTTTGCATAATTCCTTAGACCATGAGAGTGTCGAGTTTCTTCATGCTTGCTTCATGAACTTTGGGGTTTGTTAAACGTCATCCGTAAATGGGTGGCTATTACGGCGGCTTACAGGTTCATGGAAAAGAATGTCAAGTAACTTGATAGCTCAAGATTGGGATTTGCTCCTCCGACGATGGAGAGATATATCTGGGCCCTCTCGGTGTTACGGTATCCACCATCGTCTGGCCAGACACATTGTGATTTGATCACAGGGATGCCGGAACACGGAAACGAGAAAAGAGAACAAAACCGGTAATGATGTAACTTGCATGGTGGACAAGTTGTTGATCCATGGGGATGCAATAAATCTCACCTCGGGTATTTGTAACATATCGCAAAGCAACAGGAATAACACACGGCAACAGGAGGTTCACTCGAATATTCATTCGTGTGGGTATAGGAGTCAATATGGGTGTCCACGGCTCCGATGTTGATCATTGAACGGAAAGAGTTCCGGTCATGTCTATACTTCACCGAACCTATAGGGTCACACGCTTAAGGGTCATCTATCTGCTGAATACTAGATGGGGAGTCTGAGAGAAAATCACCGAAAATGTTTCGGACGAAACGGAAACATTCCGGAGAGGATATCAGAATAGTTCCGGTAAAACTGAAAAGTTGTTTCAGGGGATTCCATTAAGTCAAATTGGTTTCGGCACATGTCTGGAAATTCTTGGAGGGTGCCAGAATCGTTCTGGAAACTTCTGAGAATTTTCCGGGATAAAAACCGAAAATGTTCCGGAGCAGCCGGAACCGCTTTAGTTGCTTTTCGCTGAAGATACATTGTTCCGAAATTGTTTCAGAATGCATTCAAAATTATTTTAGTGGGTACTGGAATTGTTCTAGGCACACAGAAATAATTTGGGATTTAACGGACGCAGAAAAATGTCTTCGTGAATAGTGAAAGTGCTTTTTGGATTTTTTTTGGAAAGCACCTTTTTGGATATTTCCAAAAAAGGCTTCTAGAGGACTTGGGAGCCAAAGAAGCCCCCTCATGGGGGGCCCCCTTGAAGTGGCCGGCCACATGTGGTGCTCATCCATGGGGCCCCACTTGCTCCATTAATTCTCCTTTATGCCCTTGTGGAAGTTTTCCTTCATGGGCATTTTGGGTTTTTTGGAGTGCCCATCCTACCCCTTGGCTTTCCTATATAAAGAGGTGGAGGGGCTGCTCTCCACACTCACTCCTTCTCACATACAAGTGCCATGACATTTCTGGCTTCTCTCTCCCTCCCAGTGAAATAGTTTCGTAGAGCCGAAAAGCTGTCTGGGTTCCGGTGGGAACTAGTTCTGGACGGCGAAGCCCTGCCGGATAGATGACACCGTATGTGTGCAACTCTGTAGAGAGATCGTAGTTTCGGTCTTAGTTCGAGAGTGCCTCCCGAAGGGCTGTCCAAGTGACCATCTTAGTTTCAAGGGTCCTCCCGAAGGGTTGTCCAAGTGACTGTCCGAGTTTCGAAGGTCCTCCCGAAGGGCTGTCCGTGACACCGTCCGAGGGACTGTCCGACCGCCTCCCAGAGGGCTGTCCGAGGGGCAGATGAGGGAGTACATCCTCGCGGTTGGGAGGTTGTAAAATCCTAGCTGCGGGGATCTGCACCGCCGATCGTCATCGACTCTACTTCCGCTGCGCTACGAGTCGGTAACGAAAAAGATCAAACCTTGTATCCAGTCTCCATAGTGGTCCTGGGCTGGTGCGTAGGTTGGAAATTTTTTGTTTTCTGCTGCGTTACCCTACAGTGGTATCAGAGCCAGGTTATGCGTAGATGCAGGTTGCGATCTAGAATACATAGAGATGTATGGGTATTGCTCAATATAATTTGTAGTAGATGAGTTCTACTGCTGATAATTATTTGTGCGGGTAGCAGATGAAATCTGTTACCCGTTGTTCTTGTTGCTTCCGTGGAATTTGCATATTTCTGATCTTGATAACAGCGAAGTGCTAACAGTTCTTTGAATTCCACCATAGTTAAAAAGAAAGATGAAATTTAGCAGACGAAAGGGCAATGCAGATATGATCTGCACGGGGGTCATGCGTATGACAAAGTTTAGTATGGGGCTCGAGATTTAATTATCTCATGTTTCATACACCCCACGATGTTAATCTAGCGACTTGAATAATCATACTTGATGATAATACGTAGGTAGCTTCGGTTTGTTTCGAAACCTTAGAAGCCACGTAAAATGAAATTTTGCATAAACCGATTAGAGGCGTCTAACTTGGTTTTGCAGGATGGTTTGCATGTGCATATGATGTGGTATAGCAGTGCTCATATTAATTTGATTATGTATGAGATGACTATATGATGTAACTTAACATGACCTGCGTGTCATGATTCGGCATGATGGCTGGAGCCATATGATTGTCACTTTAATGACCTGCGTGTCAACCTTTTGTAATGCACTTATTTTATTAGCTATAGAGATAGCAATATTATCTGGTGCATCGACAAGGTGGTGGCAAACTTCGCGAAGGTGAACACCGACGCAAATGCCGAAGATGAAGAAATACAAGACTTCTCCGTCAGAAAGGGCTATACCATATCATGCTATTATGAATTGCCTGAGATGTTTATCCCTTATGATGCACCCTTCTTGATTGCGCGGTAGTCGCTTTTATGAGGGTGATCTCTCACAAAAATATCAAGTAGTTAGTGTTCTCCCAAGTGTAGCACCGTCACGGCACCTAACTTCTCGGAGTGCGTCATGTCCACATGAGTATAAACGATTAAGGAAGTGTGAGGCGGGTGAGGTCAGGCCTCGCAGCGAGATCACTTGGTTGTCTTGACGTTCTGGCTTGATCGTCCTGAGCTCGGAACACGCCCATCGAAAGATGAACAAGAATCACATAGAGATGTGATTGGCAAGATGTCCTACCAATTAAAATTCTCGTCATAAGTGATGTCCACATCAATGGCGATGAATTGTAATATGGGTCTTGAATCACTCACAATCAATTATGAGAGATATTGATTTGAGTGGGAGCGCACTGTAGAATTAACTTGTTTAATTCTCTGTGCAATTAATTATGAACTTTGTCTAAGTAAAATTTGCATAATAGTTGTAGAATAATGGCTCGCGTTTCCACCTTCCCTGTTAAAATTGAATAGCTGTTAAAATATCTGGTTAAACTTTACGGTTGGTAACGTAATGTGAGGATTGTCCTCAAAAGTGTCGAGAAGGATTTTGTCCTATCGCATGTTTTTGGTATCCTCCCGCTAAATGCTATGGATGATGTGACTCTCGTCCTTCGATCCAAAAGCTAGAATTCCGTTACGGTCAAGTACAATATATTTGCTTCCATGAGACCCGAACTTCAAAAGATTTGGGATAGCTATGTGATATTCATGGAACTGAAAATCATTTTTCAGACACAAACAAAGGCTAAAAGATATGTGATATCCAAAGAAATGTTTGTTTTGCAAACTATTAGTAAAGGTGTTTACTATCCATTTGACCAATAACAGAGGGATCCAGTAGAACGCATGTCATATGATGAAGGTGAATAAAACAACAACTTACAGGAAATATCCAAAGGGTGTTAGTATGACTTACACACCTAGGAAGTCCGGGGCTAACGCCACTCTTAAGTTGGATGCTTCTTCTGAGAGTAGAAGAAATACTGAAAGTTAAACTGTTAGAAGTATAAAGGCAAAAAGAGAGAAGACTGGAATATCCAGCTCATGTATGAAAGTCATACAAGCTATTGATGTATAGAAGGCTGGTCGAAGAAATAGTTCTTGGGAATTATGATTAAAATGTTAATCACTAATTCTTGGGTATTGTGAGTTTATCACAAAGATACCCGCTCAATTGCTTTCCGTTGCAATTCGATGCAAGAACTACTACGGCCTAAATGACTGGCCGGAGTGAGGTTCAGATACGCGCTGGGAACTTAGTAAAAGTTACTATACATTCCATCGGTGTATTACCCATGTATTTATTCTCATAATTCATTTAGAGTTTTACACACTCTAGCCCATTGCATAAGGTATCTTGCAAGAAGGTTGTTCATAAGAGAACTTTTGATGTTCGATGTTATGAATAACTTAAGGGCCATACTTTCATTATGAATGAGATGTATGTCATGAATGTTGATAATAATACATTACCTCTGTATTTACTTTCATAAATCATTTTAGAGTTTTATACACTCTAGCCCATTTGCATAATGTTTGTTGCAAGAGTGTTGTTCATGAAAGAACAATTGTTGTTCGGAATCATGAATAACATAAGGGCCATGCTTCCATTGTGGATGAGTTGTATGTTATGAATATTGATGGTAATATGATACATCCATAGCACTGATACTAAATGTCGCAAGACTAAGAGAATACCACACATGTGTGGCACTGCATTTGGTCACATTGGAGAAACCCGCATGGAGAAATTCCATTATGATGGATTTTGAAGTCATTTGATTATGAATCATCTGACACTCGCAACTTTCCTCCGAAAAGTGAAGTGACTGAAATACCATTCACAGGCCATAAGGAACGAGCAACGAACTTATTGGTGATTATACATTTTGATGTATGTAGTCCGATAAATGATGTTGCCAGCAGTGGATTTGTCTATCTTCAGAAATGACTCAAGTAGATATATGGATATTTACTTGATGAGACGTCAGTCTGGATCTTTTGAAATCATTCGTAAGGTTTTCAATATGAAGTAGAAATTATTGTAACAAAAAATTATGTTTCTGCAATTTGATTGCGGAAAGGAATATTTGAGTTACAAGTTTAGCGAATGTCTTATGACTTGTGAAAAGAGTTTCATAACTTACACCTCACGGAACACCACTGTGAGTGGGATGTCCGTGAAGATGTATTCAAACCATTTATGACATGGTAAGATCAAAGATGACATAAATCAATTTGCCATTATCCCTTTTAAAAGTAATGCTTTAGAGACTACGACTTTTACACTGAAAAGAGCACCATCAGGTCTGTTGAAATGACGCCATGGTATGGTACGCCCAACCATGTTACATCTTTTCTTAAACATTTGGAATATGGGGCTTGTGTAAAAGGTTACAAACCTATTCCAAATTAGACAAGAGCTACTTTGTAGGTTATCCCAAGATGTTGGGTATTCCCCCACCACTATACCGAGGCAAAAAGTTTGCCACCGAGAACGGTATGCTTTTAAAGAGAATGGTTCTTGCAAAAAGGTGAGTGGGAGAACAGTGCAACTCGACGAGATAACAGTATCTTCGTCATCGGATCAAAGGAAAGGAACCTTGGAAGTGATTCCAGAGTTTCCTACTGCGACTGATACGGAAGCCTCTACATGAGATGTATGGACTTCGGTCGAACTTGCAACTGAACCACGTAGGCAAAGCTCGGGCAAACCTCTCAGGTGCGCAAGCGAGATATTGTTGTTAGACAACAGTATACCTACGATACACAAGGAAGCATTGATGGGCCCTGACTCCGGAATTGGCTAAATGCCAATATAATCCAAGATAGTTTCCAAAAATGATTCAAGATTATATCTTGATAAACCCATCGGAAGACTTAGAGTCTAACGAACATTAATGGAGCTATAAACTGATGTGGATAAAATGTTTTATCCATAAAGCTCGACTTGTTGCAATAACAAGTTCAAGGAGTTGACTAAGATGAGATTGTCTCACCGTAGCGATGCTTAAAGTCAGATCGGGTTAAACTAGCAATTAATACATATTTCAATCATGAGATATATAACATGGATGCCAAAAGGATTTCCATATGATGGAAATGCAACCTAGGACTTGCATGTGGTACAGTCCGAGGTATTTTGTCAATCCAGAGGATGCTAGTAAGTATGCAAACTTCAGAGTTCCAGCAATGGACAGAAGAGAGCAAAATGGAGTTGGAATCTTCGTGTTTTGATGAAATGGTCAAAGGGGTTTGACTTCATAAATGGGTAACGAAGATGCTTGTGATTCAAGAAAGTAAGTGGGAGCATAATAATATTTCTAAAAACCTTGTGTGCTTGACACATTGTTAAATGGAAATAAATTTCTTGACACAAATTAGGACTTCATTAAAAATAGTTTTTCAATGAAGTGCTTGGGCTAAATGTAGGAGATATGCCCTAGAGGCAATAACAAATGTCATTATTTATCTCCATGTTCATGATTATGTTTATGTTCCATGCTATAACTGCTATGGTTCTTGAGTCTACAATAACCACGAGGCTCGGAGGAAGACTCATATGCACGTGTGGAATAATAAACGGTAAAAATGTATTCCTAGTCATGCCTCTAAAACTAGCTCAAGTGTTGCATGATGGTCCTGTTTTCCTGATCATGGGCATGTCTATGCCGGCAACTTTGAGGGCACGATGTTACTAGAACACTTGTGTTGAATCGACCCGATTGATGTTATGCTATGAGATTCATTCGTCATAAGTTAATGATTAAAAACATAGAGATAGTTAATGTTTGCATAATTCCTTAGACCATGAGAGTGTCGAGTTTCTTCATGCTTGCTTCATGAACTTTGGGGTTTGTTAAACGTCATCCATAAATGGGTGGCTATTACGGTGGCTTACGGGTTCATGGAAAAGTATGTCAAGTAACTTGATAGCTCAAGATTGGGATTTGCTCCTCCGACGATGGAGAGATATCTCTGGGACCTCTCGATGTTACGGTATCCATCATCGTCTGGCCAGACACAATGTGATTTAATCACAGGGATGCCGGAACACGGGAACGAGAAAAGAGAACAAAACCGGTAACGAGGTAACTGGCATTGTGGACAAGTGTTGATCCACGGGGATGCCGATGTTTCTCACCTCGGGTATTTGTAACATATCGCGAAGCAATAGGAATAGCACACGGCAACTGGAGGTTCACTCGAATATTCATTCGTGTCGGTATAGGGGTCAATATGGGTGTCCACGGCTCCGATGTTGATCATTGATCGGAAAGAGTTCCGGGTCATGTCTATACTTCACCGAACCTATAGGGTCACACGCTTAAGGGTCATCTATCTGCTGAATATTAGACGGGGAGTCTGAGAGAAAATCACCGAAAAAGTTTCGGACGAAACGGAAACGTTCCGGAGAGAACACCGGAATAGTTCCGGTGAAACTGAAAAGTTGTTTTAGGGTATTCCATTAAGTCAAATTGGTCCTGGCACACGCCTGCAAATTCTTGGAGGATGCCAGAAGTGTTCTGGAAACTTCTGGGAATTTTCCGAGACAAAAACCGGAAATGTTCCGGAGCAGCCGGAACCGCTTTGGTTGCTTTTCGCTGAAGAAACATTGTTCTGAAATTGTTTTGGAATGCGTTCAAAATTGTTTTGGTGGGTGCTAGAATTATTCTAGGCACACAGAAATAATATGGGTTTTAACGGACGCAGAAAAATGTCTTCGTGAATAGTGAAAAGCACTTTTTGGGCTGATTTGCAAATGGGGTTTTTCTTCTAGAAGAAAACCACTTTTGGTGTGTGAAAGGGAGGTGGAGTCCCCCAAAGGGGCTGCACAATTTCGGCCATGGCATGGGGCGGCCCTCCTTGAGGTGTCCTTCCACCTCATGGTGGATATGTTCTACACACCCTTATGTGGCATGTGGTGGAAAGATCCTAGGAAGGTCCTTTTGGTCTTTTTCACCTCTTTCCTCTACCCCTTGCTCCTCCGATAAATAGAGGTGGAGAGGGCTCTCCAAAATCAGATCATGCTTGCTCTCATACACATGCCATTTGACTTGTATGGCTTCTCTCTCCCTCTCAGCAAAATATTTTCGTAGAACCGAAAGGCTGTCTGGGTTCCGGTGGGAACTAGTTCTGGACGGCGAAGCCCTGCCGGATAGATGACACCGTATGTGTGCAACTCCGTAAAGAGATCGTAGTTTCGGTCTTAGTTCGAGAGTGCCTACCGAAGGGCTGTCCAAGTGACCGTCTTAGTTTCGAGGGTCCTCCCGAAGGGCTGTCCAAGTGACTGTCCGAGTTTCGAAGGTCCTCCCGAATGGCTGTCCGCGACACCGTCCGAGGGACTGTCCAACCACCTCCCGGAGGGCTGTCCGAGGGGCTGATGTGGGAGTACATCCTCGTGGTTGGGAGCTTGTAAATCCTAGCTGTGGGGATCTGCACCGCCGTTCGTCATCGACTCTACTTCCGCTGCGCTACGAGTCGGTAACGAAAAAGATCAAACCTTGTATGCAGTCTCCATAGTGGTCCTGGGCTGGTGCGTAGGTCGGAAATTTTTTGTTTTCTGCTGCGTTCCCCTACAGTGGCATCATGAGCCGTGCTATGCGTAGATGCAGGTTGCGATCTAGAATACATAGAGATGTACGGGTGTTGCACAATATAATTTGTAGTAGATGAGTTCTACTGCTGATAATTATTTGTGCGGGTAGCAGATGAAATTTGTTACCCGATGTTCTAGTTGCTTCCCTGGAATTTGTATATTTCTGATCTTGATAACAGCATGGTGGAGTTTCAAAGTTCTGGCAATCCGCGATCCTGATTGATCAACGAAGTGCTAACAGTTCTTTGAATTCCACCATAGTTAAAAGGAAAGATGAAATTTCGCAGACAAAAGGACAATGCAGATATGATCTGCACGGGGGTCATGCGTATGACGAAGTTTAGTATGGGGCTCGAGATTTAATTATCTCGTGTTTCATACACCCCGCGATGTTAATCTAGCCACTTGAATAATCATACTTGATGACAAAACGTAGGTAGCTTCGGTTTGTTTCGAAACCTTAGAAGCCACGTAAAATGAAATTTTGCATAAACCGATTAGAGGCGTCTAACTTGGTTTTGCAGGATGGTTTGCATGTGCATATGATGTGGTATAGCAGTGCTCATATTAATTTGATTATGTATGAGATGACTATATGATGTAAATTAACATGACCTGCGTGTCATGATTTGGCATGATGGCTGGAGCCATATGATTGTCACTTTAATGACCTGCGTGTCAACCTTTTGTAATGCACTTATTTTATTAGCTATAAAGATAGCAATATTATCTGGTGCAACGACAAGGTGGTGGCAATCTTCGCGAAGGTGAACACCGACGCGAATGCTGAAGACGAAGAAATACAAGACTTCTCCGTCAGAAAGGGCTATACCATATCATGCTATTATTAATTTCCTGAGATGTTTATCCCTTATGATGCACCCTTCTTGATTGCGCGGTTGTCGCTTTTTATTAGGGTGATCTCTCACAAAAATATCAAGTAGTTAGTGTTCTCCCAAGTGTAGCACCGTCACGGCACCTAACTTCTCGGAGTGCGTCATGTCCACATGAGTACAAACAATTAGGGAAGTGTGAGGCGGGTGAGGTCAAACCTCGCAGCGAGATCACTTGGTTGTCTTGACGTTCTAGCATGACCGTCATGAGCTCGGAACACACGCATCGAAAGATGAACAAGAATCACATAGAGATGTGATTGGCAAGTTGGCCTACCGATTGAAATTCTCATCATCAGTGATGTCCACATCAATGGCGTTGAATTGAAATGTGGATCTTGAATCACTCACAATCAATTATGAGAGTTATTGATTTGAGTGGGAGCGCACTTTAGAATTAATTCATTTAATTCTTAGTGCAATTAATTATGAACTTTGTCTAAGTGAAAATTTGCATAATAGTTATAGAAGAATGGCTCGCGATTCCACCTTCCCTGTTAAAATTGAATAAGCTATTAAATATCTGGTAAAAACTTTACGGTTGGTAACGTAATGTGAGGATTGTCCTCAAGAGTGCCGAGAAGGATTTTGTCCTATCGCATGCTTTTGGTATTCTCCCACTAATGCTATGGATAATGAGACTCTCGTCCTTTGATCCAAAAGCTAAAATTCCGTTACGGTCAAGTGCAATATGTTTGCTTCCATGAGACCCGAACTTCAAAAGTTTGGGATAGCTATGTGATATTCATGGAACTGAAAATAATTTTCAGACACAAACAAAGGCTAAAAGATATGGGATATCCAAAGCAATGTTTGTTTTGCAAACTATTAGTGAAATTGTTTACTATGCATTTGACTAATAACAGAGGGATCCGGTAGAACGCCTGTCATATGATGAAGGTGAATAAAACAACAACTTAAAGGAAATATCCAAAGGGTGTTAGTCTGACTTACATACCTAGGAAGTCCGGGGCTAACTCCACTCTTAAGTTGGATGCTTCTTCTGAGAGTAGGAGAAATACTAAAAGTTAAACTGTTAGAAGTATAAAGGCAAAAAGAGAGAAGACTGGAATATCCAGCTCATGTATGAAAGTCATACAAGTTATTGATGTATGGAAGGCTGGTCAAAAGAAATAGTTCTTGAGAATTATGATTAATTGTTAGTCCGTAATTCTTGGGTATTGTGAGTTAATCACAGAGATACCCGCTCGATTGCATTCTGTTGCAATTTGATGGAAGAACTACTACGGCCTAAAAGACTTGCCGGAGTGAGGTTTAGATACGCGCTGGGAATATAGTAAATGTTACTATACCTTCCATCGGTGTATTACCGTCTGTATTTATTTTCATAATTCATTTAGAGTTTTACACACTCTAGCCCATTGCATAAGGTATCTTGCAAGAAGGTTGTCCATAAGAGAACTTTTGATGTTCGATGTTATGAATAACATAAGGGCCATACTTTGATTATGAATGAGATGTATGTTATGAATATTGATAATAATACATTACCTCTGTGTTTACTTTCATAAATCATTTTAGATTTTTATACACTCTAGCCCATTTGCATAATGTTTGTTGCAAGAGTGTTGTTCGGAATCATGAATAACATAAGGGCCATGCTTCCATCGTGGATGGGACGTATGTTATGAATATTGATGGTAATATGATACATCCATAACACTGACGCTAAATGTCGCAAGACTAAGAGAATACCACACATGTGTGGCACTGCATTTAGTCACATTGGAGATACCCGCATGGAGAAATTCCATTATGATGGATTTTGAAGTCATTTGATTATGAATCATCTGACACTTGCAACTTTCCTCCGAAAAGTGAAGTGACTGAAATACCGTTCATAGGCCATAAGGAACAAGCAACGAACTTATTGGTGATCATACATTTTGATGTATGTAGTCCGATAAAGGTTATTGCTAGCAGTGGATTTGTCTATCTTCAAAATGACTCAAGTAGATATATGGATATTTACTTGATGAGACGGAAGTTTGGATCTTTTTGAAATCATTGATAAGGTTTTCAAAATGAAGTAGAAATTATTGTAACAAGAAAATTATGTTTCTGCAATTTGATTGCGGAAAGGAATATTTGAGTTACAAGTTTAGGGAATGTCTGATGAGTTGTGAAAAGAGTTTCATAACTTACACCTCCCGGAACTCCACTATGAGTGGTACGTCCGTGAAGATGTAATTAAACCATTTATGACATGGTAAGATCAAAGATGACATAAATCAATTTGTCATTATCCCTTTTAAAAGTAATGCTTTAGAGACTGCGGCTTTTACACTGAAAAGAGCGCCATCAGGTCTGTTGAAATGACGCCATAGTATGGTACGCCCAGCCATGCTTTGTCTTTTCTTAACATTTGGAATACAGGGCTTGTGTAAAATATTTACAAACCTATTCCAAATCACACAAGTACTACTTTGTAGGTTATCCCAAGTAATTGGAATTCCTCCACCACTATACCGAGGCAAAAGGTTTGCCACCGAGAACGGTATGCTTTTAAAGAGAATAGTTCTTGCAAAAAGGTGAGTGGGAGAACATTGCAACTCGACGAGATAAACAGTATCTTCGTCATCAGATCAAAGGAAAGGAACCTTGGAAGTAATTCCAGAGTTTCCTACTGCGACTGATACGGAAGTCTCTACAATAAAATGTATGGACTTCGGTCGAACTTGCAGCTGAACCACATAGGCAAAACTCGTGCAAACCTCTCAGGTGCGCAAGCGAGATATTGTTGTTAGACAACAGTATACCTACGATACACAAGGAAGCGTTGATGGGCCCTGACTCCGGAATTGGCTAAATGCCAATATAATCCGAGATAGTTTCCATATAAATGATTCAAGATTATATCTTGATAAACCCTTCGGAAGACTCAGAGTCTAACGAACATTAATGGAACTATAAACTGATGTGGATAAATGTTTTATCCATAAAGCTCGACTTGTTGCAATAACAAATTCAAGGAGTTGACTATGATGAGATTGTCTCACCATAGCGATGCTTAAAGTCAGTTCGGGTTAAACTAGCAATTAATACATATTTCAATCATGAGATATGAAACATGGATGCCAAAAGGATTTCCATGAAATGGAAATACAAACTAAGACTTGTATGTGATACAGTCCATAGTATTTTGTCGATCCAGAGGATGCTAGTAAGTAAGCAAACTTCAGAGTTCCAGCAATGGACAGAAGAGAGCAAAAGGGAGTTGGAATCTTTGTTTTTGATGAAATATCCAAAGGAGTTTGATTTCATCAATGGATAACGAAGATGCTTGTGGTTTCAAGAAAGTAAGTGGGAGCATAATAATATTTCTAAAAACTTTGTGTGCTTGACACATTGTTGATTAGAAATTTCTTGACACAAATTAGGACTTCATTAAAAATAGTTTTTCGATGAAGTGCTTGGGCTAAATAGCCTTGACATTAGGCATATTTATCTACGAGATAGAATTGCCTAATAGGCTAAAGCCAAAAATACATATTGACAAGATGCTAAAACTTTTTAGCATTAAAACGCCAAGGAGTGATTCTTGCCGAAGTCACATGGAAAGGGTTTTTGCAAGAGTCGGTGTCCCAAAACATTGATGAGCAAAATACATGATGGAGATTCTACACACTTTCATGTTTGGATTAATCATGTATTCCATGGTATGTAAAACAACCAGATATGTCCAATACTCCAAAGCTGTTGCAAGTATAGATACCAAAGTGATAAAAGTACTGATCATGGGACAACAGTGAAAAATGTCACTAAGTACTAAAGTAGCACTGATGACATGTTTTCTCGCAAGCAGAGATTATGAAGTGCTCGTTGTAAGTGATTACAACGATATAGTCTTCATCAATACTCCATGCGATTTTCGATATAAGTTAAGGGTTTTGTGTAATACACGATATGGTGGCATGGTGTTTGGAAATCGGTCCAAACAGGTAACTATGGCGAATTCTATAACTAAGGCTAAGTATACTCCGCTTTCGAAGCGACATAGAAGATGATGAATCATATAGTTCGTTCATGAACTTAGTATGATTCCAAGATGGCTTTGGTCAATGGAACACTATTGAAGATAGTTGCTCCATAGCTCAGTCTGAGGAATCAAGGTTTGACCAGTGATTCACATATGTACGAAGCCAAGTCCACACAAAATATGAATTTTGTGAAAGCGTGAAAACGCGAGGACATGCAAAGATACACACAGAACTGAAGTTGTCAGATCCGTTGGACATCAGGCTATACCACATGCGAAGCATTTTTACACCGGTATGCCACAGGTGTAATGTGCATTATCATTGACTATATTATTGACTCTAGTGCAAGTGGGAGTCTGTAGGAGATATGCCCTTGAGGCAATAACAAATGTCATTACTTATCTCCATGTTGATTATGTTTATGTTCCATGCTATAACTGCTATGGTTCTCGAGTCTACAATAACCACGAGGCTCGGAGGAAGACTAATATGCACGTGTTGAATAATAAACGGTAAAAATGTATTCCTAGTCATGCCTCTAAAACTAGCTCAAGTGTTGCATGATGGTCCTGTTTTCCTGATCATGGGCATGTCAATGCCGGCAACTTTGCGGGCACAATGTTAGTAGAACACTTGTGTTGAATCGACCCGATTAATGTTATGCTATGAGATTCATTCGTCATAAGTTAATGGTTAATAATACAGAGATAGTTAATGTTTGCATAATTCCTTAGACCATGAGAGTGTCGAGTTTCTTCATGCTTGCTTCATGAACTTTGGGGTTTGTTAAACGTCATCCGTAAATGGGTGGCTATTACGGCGGCTTACGGGTTCATGGAAAAGTATGTCATGTAACTTGATAGCTCAAGATTGGGATTTGCTCCTCCGATGATGGAGAGATATATCTGGGCCCTCTCGGTGTTACGATATCCATCATCGTCTGGCCAGACACAATGTGATTTGATCACAGGGATGCCGGAACACGGGAACGAGAAAAGAGAACAAAACCGGTAACAAGGTAACTGGCATTGTGGACAAGTGTTGATCCACGAGGATGTCGATGTTTCTCACCTCAGGTATTTGTAACATATCGCGAAGCAATAGGAATAGCACACGGCAACTGGAGGTTCACTCGAATATTCATTCGTGTGGGTATAGGGGTCAATATGGGTGTCCACGGCTCCGATGTTGATCATTGATCGGAAAGAGTTTTGGGTCATGTCTATACTTCACCGAACCTATAGGGTCACACGCTTAAGGGTCATCTATCTGCTGAATACTAGACGGGGAGTCTGAGAGAAAATCACCGAAAAAGTTTCGGACGAAACGGAAACGTTCCGGAGAGAACACCGAAATAGTTCCGGTGAAACTGAAAAGTTGTTTCAGGGTATTCCATTAAGTTAAATTGGTTCTGGCACACGCCTGGAAATTCTTGGAGGATGCCAGAAGTGTTCTGGAAACTTCTGGGAATTTTCCGGGAAAAAACCGGAAATGTTCCGGAGCTGCCGGAACCGCTTTGGTTGCTTTTCGCTGAAGAAACATTGTTCCGAAATTGTTTCGGAATGCATTCAAAATTGTTTTGGTGGGTGCTAGAATTATTCTAGGCACACAGAAATAATTTGGGTTTTAACGGAGGCAGAAAAATGTCTTCGTGAATAGTGAAAAGCACTTTTTGGGCTGATTTGCAAATGGGGTTTTTCTTCTAGAAGAAAACCACTTTTGGTGTGTGAAAGGGAGGTGGAGCCCCCCAAAGGGGCTGCACAATTTCGGCCATGGCATGGGGGGGCCCTCCTTGAGGTGTCCTTCCACCTCATGGTGGATATGTTCTAGACACCCTTATGTGGCATGTGGTGGAAAGATCCTAGGAATGTCCTTTTGGCCTTTTTCACCTCTTTCCTCTACCCCTTGCTCCTCCTATAAATAGAGGTGGAGAGGGCTCTCCAAAATCAGATCATGCTTGCTCTCATACACATGCCATTTGACTTGTCTGGCTTCTCTCTCCCTCCCAGCGAAATAGTTTCGTAGAGCCGAAAGGCTATCTGGGTTCCGGTGGGAACTAGTTCTGGACGGCGAAGCCCTGCCGGATAGATGACACCGTATGTGTGCAACTCTGTAGAGAGATCGTAGTTTCGGTCTTAGTTCGAGAGTGCCTCCCGAAGGGCTATCCAAGTGACCGTCTTAGTTTCGAGGGTCCTCCCGAAGGGCTGTCCAAGTGACTGTCCGAGTTTCGAAGGTCCTCCCGAAGGGCTGTCTGCGACACCGTCCGAGGGACTGTCCGACCGCCTCCCGGACGGCTGTCCGAGGGGCTGATGTGGGAGTACATCCTCGCGGTTGGGAGGTTGTAAATCCTATCTGCGGGGATCTGCACCGCCGTTCGTCATCGACTCTACTTCCGTTGCGCTACGAGTCGGTAACGAAAAAGATCAAACCTTGTATGCAGTCTCCATAGTGGTCCTGGGCTGGTGCGTAGGTCGGAAATTTTTTGTTTTCTGCTGCGTTCCCCTACACTAACTAGCATTGACATTAGGCATATTTATCTACGAGATATAATTGCCTAATAGGCTAAAGCCAAAAATACATATTGACAAGATGCTAAAACTTTTTAGCATTAAAACGCCAATGAGTGATTCTTGCCGAAGTCACATGGAAAGAGTTTTTGCAAGACTCGGTGTCCCAAAACACTGATGAGTAAAATACATGATGGAGATTCCACACACTCTTGTGTTCGGATTAATCATGTATTCCATGGTATGAAAAAACAACCAGATATGTCCAATACTCCAAAGTTGTTGCGAGTATAGATACCAAAGTGATCAAAGTACTGATCATGGGACAACAGTGAAAAATGTCATTAAGTACTAGAGTAGCACTGATGACATGTTTTCTCGCAAGCAAAGATTATGAAGTGCTCGTTGTAAGTAATTGCATCGATACAGTCTTCATCAATACTCTATGCGATTTTCGATTTAAGTTAAGGGTTTTGTGTAACACACAATATGGTGGCACGGTAGTTGGAAATTGTTCCAAACAAGTTACTGTGGCGAATTCTATAACAAAGGCTATGTATGTTGCCGCTTTCAAAGCGACATAGAAGATGTTGAATCATATAGTTCATTCATGAACTTAGTATGCTTCCAAGATGGCTTTGGTTAATGGGACACTATTACAGATAGTTGCTCCATAGCTCAATCTGAGGAATCAGGTTTCGACCAATGATTCACATATATACAAAGCCAAGTCCACACAAAATATGAATTTTGTGAAAGCGTGAAAACACTAGGATATGCAAAGGCACACACGGAGCTGAAGTTGTCAGATCCGTTGGACATCAGGCTATACCACATGCGAAGCATTTTTTACACCGGTATGCCACAGGTGTAATGTGCACTAGCATTGACTAGATTATTGACTCTAGTGCAAGTGGGAGTCTGTAGGAGATATGCCCTAGAGGCAATAATAAATGTTATTGTTTATCTCCATGTTCATAATTATGTTTATGTTCCATGCTATAACTGCTATGGTTCTCGAGTCTACAATAACCACGAGGCTCGGAGGAAGACTCATATGCACGTGTGGAATAATAAACGGTAAAATGTATTCCTAGTCTGGCCTCTAAGACTAGCTCAAGTGTTGCATGATGGTTATGTTTTCCTGATCATGGGCATGATTATGCCGGCAACTTTGAGGGCACAATGTTGGTAGAACACTTGTGTTGAATCGACCCGAATTGATGTTATGCTATGAGATACATTCGTCACAAGTTAATGGTTAATAACACAGAGATAGTTAATGTTTGCATAATTCCTTAGACCATGAGAGTGTCGAGTTTCTTCATGCTTGCTTCATGAACTTTGGGGTTTGTTAAACGTCATCCGTAAATGGGTGGCTATTACGGCGGCTTACGGGTTCATGGAAAAGAATGTCAAGTAACTTGATAGCTCAAGATTGGGATTTGCTCCTCCGACGATGGAGAGATATCTCTAGGCCCTCTCAGTGTTACGGTATCCACCATCGTCTGGCCAGACACATTGTGATTTGATCACAAGGATGCCGGAACACGGAACGATAAAAGAGAACAAAACTGGTAACGAGGTAACTTGCATAGTGGACAAGTTGTTGATCCACGAGGATGCAATAAATATCACCTTGGGTATTTGTAACATATCGCGAAGCAACAGGAATAGCACACGGCAACTGGAGGTTCACTCGAATATTCATTCGTGTGGGTATAGGGGTCAATATGGGTGTCCACGGCTCCGATGTTGATCATTGATCGGAAAGAGTTCCGGTCATGTCTATACTTCACCGAACCTATAGGGTCACACGCTTAAGGGTCATCTATCTGCTGAATACTATACGGGGAGTCTGAGAGAAATTCACCGAAAAAGTTTCGGACGAAACGGAAACGTTCCGGAGAGGATATCGGAATAATTTCGGTAAAACTGAAAAGTTGTTTCAGGGGATTCCATTAAGTCAAATTGGTTTCGGCACATGTCTGGAAATTCTTGGAGGGTGCCAGAATCGTTCTGGAAACTTCTGAGAATTTTCCGGGATAAAAACAGGAAATGTTCCGGAGCAGCCAAAACCGCTTTGGTTGCTTTTCGCTGAAGAAACATTGTTCCGAAATTGTTTCGGAATGCGTTCAAAATTATATTAGTGGGTACTAGAATTGTTCTAGGCACACAGAAATAATTTGGGATTTAATGGACGCAGAAAAATGTCTTCGTAAATAGTGAAAGTGCTTTTTGGATATTTTTTGGAAAGCACCTTTTTGGATATTTCCAAAAAGGCTTCTAGAGGACTTGGGAGCCAAGGAAGCCCCCTCATGGGGGGCCCCCTTGAAGTGGCCGGCCACATGTGGTGCTCATCCATGAGGCCCCACTTGCTCCATTAATTCTCCTTTATGCCCTTGTGGAAGTTTTCCTTCATGGGCATTTTGGGTTTTTTGGAGTGCCCATCCTACCCCTTGGCTTTCCTATATAAAGAGGTGGAGGGGCTGCTCTCCACACTCACTCCTTCTCACATACAAGTGCCATGACATTTCTGGCTTCTCTCTCCCTCCCAGCGAAATAGTTTCGTAGAGCCGAAAGGCTGTCTGGGTTCCGGTGGGAACAAGTTCTGGACGGCGAAGCCCTGCCGGATAGATGACACCGTATGTGTGCAACTCTGTAGAGAGATCGTAGTTTCGGTCTTAGTTCGAGAGTGCCTCCCGAAGGGCTGTCCAAGTGACCGTCTTAGTTTCAAGGGTCCTCCCGAAGGGCTGTCCGAGTGACTGTCCGAGTTTCGAAGGTCCTCCCGAAGGGCTGTCCGCGACACCGTCCGAGGGACTGTCCGACCGCCTCCCGGAGGGCTGTCCGAGGGGCATATGAGGGAGTACATCCTCGCGGTTAGGAGGTTGTAAAATCCTAGCTGCGGGGATCTGCACCGCCGATCGTCATCGACTCTACTTCCGCTGCGCTACGAGTCAGTAACGAAAAAGATCAAACCTTGTATGCAGTCTCCATATTGGTCCTGGGCTGGTGCGTAGGTCGGAAAATTTTTGTTTTCTGCTGCGTTACCCTACACTCCCAAGCTGTTGCGAGTATAGATACCAAAGTGATCAAAGTGCTGATCATGGGACAACAGTGAAAGATGTCATTGAGTACTAAGATAGCACTAATGACATGTTTCTCACAAGCAGAGATTATGAAGTGCTCGTTGTAAGTAGTTACATCGATACAGTCTTCATCAATTCTCCTAGCGATTTTTGATATAAATTAAGGGTTTTGTGTAATACACAATATGGTGGCACGGTAGTTGGAAATTGTTCCAAACAGGTTACTATGGCGATTTCTATAACAAAGGCTAAGTATGTTGACACTTTGGGAGTGCATAAGAAGATGTTGAATCATATAGTTCATTCATGAACTTAGTATGGTTCCAGAATGGCTTTGGTCAATGGGACACTATTGCAGATAGTTGCTCCATAGCTCAGTCTGAGGAATCAAGGTTTGACCTGTGATTCACATATATACAAAGCCAAGTCCACACAAAATATGAATTTTGTGAAAGCATGAAAATGCGAGGAGATGCAAACATACACACGGAACTGAAGTTGTCAAATCCGTTGGACATCAGGCTATACCACAAGCGAAGGATATTTTACACCAGTATGCCATAGGTGTAAAGTGCATTAGCATTGAATAGATTATTGACTCTAGTGCAAGTGGGAGTCTGTAGGAGATATGCCCTAGAGGCAATAATAAATGCTATTATTTATCTCCATGTTCATAATTATGTTTATGTTCCATGCTATAACTGCTACGGTTCTCGAGTCTACAATAACCACGAGGCTCGGAGGGAAACTCATATGCACGTGTGGAATAATAAACGGTAAAATGTATTCCCAGTCTGGCCTCTAAGACTAGTTCAAGTGTTGCATGATGGTTCTGTTTTCCTGATCATGGGCATGACTATGCCGGCAACTTTGAGGGCACAATGTTAGGAGAACACTTGTGTTGAATCAACCCGATTGATGTTATGCTATGAGATACATTCGTCACAAGTTAATGGTTAATAACACAGAGGAAGTTAACGTTTGCACAATTCCTTAGACCATGAGAGTATCGAGTTTCTTCATGCTTGCTTCATGAACTTTGGGGGTTTGTTAAACGTCATCCGTAAATGGGTGGCAATTACGGCGGCTTACGGGTTCATGGAAAAGTATGTCAAGGGACTTGATAGCTCAAGATTGGGATTTGCTCCTCCGACGATGGAGAGATATTCTTTGGGCCCTCTCGGTGTTACGGTATCCATCATCGTCTGGCCAGACACATTGTGATTTGATCACAGGGATACCGGAACACGGGAACGAGAAAAGAGAACAAAACCGGTAACGAGGTAACTGGCATAGTGGACAAGTTGTTGATCCACGGGGATGCCGATAAATCTCACCTCAGGTTTTTGTGACATATCGCAAAGCAACAGGAATAGCACACGACAACTGGAGGTTCACTCGAATATTTATTCGTGTGGGTATAGGGGTCAATATGGGTGTCCACGGCTCCGATGTTGATCATTGATCGGAAAGTGTTCTGGTCATGTCTATACTTCACCGAACCTATAGGGTCACACGCTTAAGGGTCATCTATCTGCTGAATACTAGACACGGAGTCTGAGAGAAAGTCACCGAAAAAGTTTCGGAGACAACGGAAAAGTTCTGGAGAGAGAACACCGGAATAGTTTCGGTAAAACCGAAAGGTTGTTTCGGAGTATACCATTAAGTTAAAATGGTTTCGGCGCACGCCGGGAAATTCTTAGAGGGTGCCAGAATTGTTCTGGGAACTTCTGGGATTTTTCCGGAGAAAAAACCCAGAAATGTTCCGGAGCTGCCGGAACCGCTTTGGTTGCTTTTCGCAGATGAAAATCACTAATCCGGAATTGTTTCGGAATGTGTCCAAAATTATTTTAGTGGGTACTGGAAATGTTCTAAGACCTACAGAAATATTTTCGGATCTAACGGTCGCGGAAAAATGTTTCCGTGAATAGTGAAAAGCACTTTTTGGTTGCTTTTTGGAAAGCCACTTTTTGGGGCTTTTACCAAAAGATCTTGGAGAAGGCTTGGGAGGGAAGGAACCCCTTTTTGTGGCTGAAATTTCAGGCCCTCCACCCCTCCTTCTCCTATAAATAGAGGTGGGGAGGAGCTCTCCACACTCACTCAAACTCTCTCACCAAATAGCACGCATTATCTGCCTTTCTTCTCTCCCTCACACGAAACCATTTCGTAGAGTCGAAAGGCTGTCTGGGTTCCGGTGGGAACTAGTTCTGGACGGCGAAGCCCTGCCAGATAGATGACACCGTATGTGTGCAACCCCGTAGAGAGGTCGTAGGTTCGATCTTTTTGCCCGAGGGGCTGTTCGAGAGTGCCTCCCAAAGGGCTGTCCGAGTTACTGTCCGAGTTTCGAGGGTCCTCCCGAAGGGCTGTCCGGGACATCGTCCAGGGGACTGTCCGACCGCCTCCCGGAGGGCTGTACGAGGGACTGTCCGAGGGGCAGACGAGGGAGTACATCCTTTGCGGTTGGGAGGTTGTAAATCCTAGCTGCGGGGATCTGCACCAATGATCTACATCGACTCTACTTCCGCTGCGCTACGAGTCGGTAACGATCAGATCCTAACCTTGTATGCATCTCCATAGTGTCCCTGGGCTAGTGGGTAGGTCGGAAAATTTTTGTTTTCTGCTGCGTTACCCTTCACCGGTATCAAATACCCAAGACTTAGAATTTTCGCAAGCAAGCAAAACCTCAGTGACATTAACCCGTATAACAGTTATACCTTTCTTCTTATCTGCCAAGTATATCTTGCAGTTCCTCTTCTAGTGTCCAGTGCCTTTGCGGTGAAAACACACAGTTTCAGTCTTGGCTCCGCCCTTAGGCTTGCCTTTCCTTTTGAAACTGGCGGTTTTATTCACCAGCAACTTTTGCTGATTCTACAGTCCTATCTCATTTGATTTGAGTATCGCTTCAAAAAGCGAGGTAAGGATCAAATCATTACCAGGTGTCCTTGGAAAATTAATTCCCTTTTTAGCAACACCATCATAATAGTTTGCTAGTCTGACACCTTGCTCATTTACTAGAGATTCCTTATGTATATTGCATTCTTCCATAGCTTCAGTCATCTCATGAACTTCAGCTGAATCCTGTTTGTGATACAGAACATCTAGTGCCTCGATAATCTCGAAGGTACTAAGTCATTCATAACGTTTCTGTAGCACAGGATCCATGCAAGATAACATAAGTTCTTTAACAACACTGAAATCATCTTTTCGTGAGTCAAACACGTGGATGATATCCTGAGCCATTTCTGGCGTAGGGAAATCACCTAGAGGTTGATCAAGCACATAGTCTTTCTTAGCATCCCTAAGGACAATCCTTAGGGTATGGAGCCAGTTCGTATAGTTGTTTCCAGTCGCAGCTAACTTCTCTTTCTCTAACATCGGGCCTAAGTTGAACGCGGCGTTGCGAGCCATTTGATCTACAACGGTAAACACAAGTTTCACTTAGACTTTGTTCATAATTAATTTACACTAGTGAATAAACAATTTTATTCTAAAGTGCACTCCCACTCAAATCAATATCTCTCATAATTGATTGTGAGTGATTCAAGATCCACATTTCAATTCGACGCCATTGACGGGTTCATCACTGATGACGTGAATTTCAATCGGTAGGCCAACTTGCCAATCACATCTCTATGTGACTCTTGTCCATCTTTCGATGCGCGTGTTCCGAGCTCAGGACTGTCCTGCCTGAACGTCAAGACAGCCAAGTGATCACGCAGTGAGGTCTGACCTTCACCCGCCTTACACCTCTCTAATCGTTCGTGCTCATGTGTACATGGCGCACCCCGAAAAGATACGTGTTGTAGACGGTGCTACACTTGAGAGAACACTAACTACTTGATATTTTTTAAGTGAGAGATCACCCTAATAAAAGCGACTACCGTGCAATCAAAAAGGGTGCATCATAAGTGTCGTGGATTTGTCACGGCAGATGTCCTAGTGTGAGGACTTAGTCGTGAGGTCCGGCGCACGTAACTGGTAGCTTGAGAGGGGTTGAGCGGGACGAGAGACGCGGAGTTTTTACCCAGGTTCGGCCCCTCCGATGGAGGTAAAAGCCTACGTCCTGCTTTGTGTCTTATATTGATGACGATGATGATCTCGGTTACAAGGGTGCAGAGTCAGCACCTCTAATCTCGAGACCCTCTAATCTGACTATCTTTCTGACCTGTCTATGAGACCTGTCTATGAGACGTCTAACCTGACCCTCTTGGGGTGACCCGCCCCTCCTTATAAAGGCTGAAGGGGCGGTTTACATGTAGAGTCTAAGTCGGATTGATGACTTCCCATCGCGGGCTTCTCTTCATGGGCTTCCGAGTCCTGGGCTTGTAACCCGTCCCGGGCGGCTTACACCGGGCGGGTTACAACCAGGGCTTATCTTCAGAGACTCGTCTCCGTGACTGTCTGATAACACTGTTCATCTCCTGGCACTGTAGCATCCGGGTTATCCTCCTGACACTGTAGCCGGGTTAGCCTCCTGACACTGTAGCCGGGTTACCATCCTGACACTGTAGCCGGGTTACCATCCCTGACACTGTAGCTGCCGGGTTACACCCTGACACTGTAGCTGCCGGGTTACACCCTGACACTGTAGCTGCCGGGTTAGAACTGTAACCAGGTCTGTACTGTTTGCAGGGTCAGCATGTCTGCCGGGTCAGTACTGTTCTCCGGGTCAGTACTGTTTGCCGGGTCAGCATGTCTGCCGGGTTATACCGTGGGGTAATATCCCCGTCATTAGCCCCCAGGTTAGCTTGAATTTATTCATGGTAAGCTCCATCGTCTTGCAGGTATATGCCCTTTGAAATAAAATATTGGGAATACAATACCCATATGCCGTTGAATCAGCCTTCGACGCTCTTGGCGGGTCTCCTCCGCCGGGTTATAATCATTGATGGTGCCGGGTTAAATAACTGAACTCCCGCTGAAATTGACATCTTGAAAACTTCTCCAATTTTTTGATATATTCATATTACCTGTAGCCCCCAAGCTCCAAGTTGATCCATGATGACTTGGCGCTTTGCAACAATATCTTTGATTGTGTAGCCCCCAAGTACCAGGTTGTCTTGCCTGCAGCAGCTTGGGACTTATAACTGTCTTATACTTTATAAAGCTTCAGCTGGTGTAGCCCCCAAGGGCCGGCTCATCAATATGTGATGCGCCGGGTCTTCAATTTGTACCTTATAATCTGTTTTGAACAACCGAATACTGTAGCCCCCAAGTGCCGGGTCGCACGCCTGCGGCGACTTGGGACTTTTAGAAAAATTTGATCTGAGCGGTGTAGCCCCCAAGTGCCAGGTCAGTAAGAAGTACTGGGCTGGGACTTAGAAAAATATTGAAAGGCTTTGCTTATCTCCTTGATATAACAGGGTCTTGCTGACAATATAATGATTTGAAAACCAGCTTGCATTAGCCCCCAAGTGCCGTGATGCATGCTTGCAGCGACATGGGACTTGCATACTTGATATAAACTGTCCTTGAATAATGTAGCCCCCAAGTGCCGGGTCGTCTGCCTGCGGCGACTTGGAACTATTGTGATAATAATATGACTCATCATAATTTGTTGGATGAATCCTTGGCCGTGGTTGTAATATAACCCGGAATGAATATCCTGGAATAATTCCTTTGTCTTTGATATGAAATCCCTGCTCGTAGTTGCGGTGTAACCCGGCGAGTATGTGAGAAATCCATGATGAAGACCCAGCCATGTTGGCTATTAAAGATCTATTTGTTCTGGCGGCTTATCTTATAAGACAAGACCTGCAAAAATAAACAAAACAGAGTATATTCTGCATTGTTGTAAGGGCAGCTTGAAAAAGCACAACCCGGAGATGTTAAAATCTCGTATAGCCTTGCTTCCTCTTTCACAATCTTGCTCTGACCCGGTTTGGCAAACCGGCATGATATGTAAATATGATGCAATGCATGATGTAATGTATGATGCAATGCAATGTATGATGCAATGCATGATGTTTCTTGCTTTGCCTTCCAAAAAATTCATATGATGGTTCTTCTGGGTGGGCTCGATGCTTGAACTCATATCAGTGCAGGGTCTCTAACGAGAGTGACCGTCAACTCCTTTGAACGGCTCAGGGTCTCTAGGCGAGATTAACTGATAAGAGCGCAACGAACCAGAGAGAGACACAGCAGGTGGGAGAGTTTACCTCGCCGCTGTAAGAGGCCCTTGCAGGGGGTAAGTTTTAGAACTCGCTGCACCCCTGACAAAGCGGCATCAACTTACAGGCAGGTATAACTCGGATTTGCGGATGTGAGGGTTTGCCTCGCCGCTGTAAGAGGCCTTTGCAGAGGGTGAGTTTTAGAACTCGCTGCACCCCTGACAAAGCGCATCTACTTACAGGCAGGTATAACCCGGAATTGTAGATGTAAGGGGTTGCCTCGCCGCTGTAAGAGGCCTTTGCAGAGGGTGAGTTTTAGAACTCGCTGCACCCCTAACAAAGCGCATCTACTTACAGGCAGGTATAACCCGGAATTGTAGATCGAAAAGAGGGTAAGTACATAACTTGCTGCACCCCTAATGACCTTTGCTGATAGATTCAACGTGTTGGGTCAATGACCCGCCTTGCAGTGGCTGAAAAGTCTGATCGAAAGGGTTAAAGCTTAACCCGGCGAGTTGAAAGCCCCCAAACGACCTTTGCCGATGATATCAACTTGCATACCAGTCTGTAAGCCGCCGTCATGTGGATCGCCAGCTTGTAAGCCGCCGTACGGTCTACTATTGTGGCTGAAGAGCCGATCAGGAGGGTTGACGCTTAACCCGGCGGGTTGAAAGCCCCCAAACGACCTTGTTGAAGTATCAACATTGTTGCAGCATCTTGTAAGCCGCCATCTTGTATGAAGAAATAGCAGAAGCCCCCAAGTTGAACAGTGCATCATGGCGACTCGTCTTCTTGGGTAACTTTTAGTCCTTCCGCCAATAATGTAGTATCCCCCGAGATCGGGTTAACTTTCTTGCCATGATCTGTGGCTCTCGTTGAAAACGGCCAAGTGTATCAAGCCATGTCTGTAGCCCCCGAGTTCTTAAGTTGACTCGAAGAGGCGACTTGAGAATCTCCACTAAAGGCTGAGGTTGACCGTGGCGGGTTATAGACGATCCCATATGAAGTGTTTCGATAATCCGGTCGATGGTTCGTCCCGGCTGGTTGTTGAAGTTTTAACCACCGTAATAGCGGCGATTTGTGCGCCTGTCCGTCGGGCGGCTCGTGCAAGCAAACAGTGCACCGATATGCTGATGTAGATCTTACTGCGGTCGGCGGCTTGCGCTCGTCAATTGGGCGGCTCGTACAGGCGAGCACCGCACTGATATGCTGATGTAGATCAGCATGTGGGCGGCGTCTTGCGCACGTCCGTTGGGCGGCTCGTATAGTCGAGCACCGCACCGATATGTTGATGTAGATCTGACTGTGGGCGGCGTCTTGCGCACGTCCGTTGGGCGGCTCGTACAGTCGAGCACCGCACCGATATGTTGATGTAGATCTGACTGTGGGCGGCGTCTTGCACTCGTCCATTGGGCGGCTCGTACAGGCGAGCACCGCACCAGTATGTTGATGTAGATGTAGGAGTCAGCCGCGCGTTTGAAAATGGCGCGGTCACGAGAGACGGTCACAGCGTTGTAAGCCGGTGCGGTCGCGAGAGTCGGCCTCGGCGTTGTAAGCTGGTGCAGACGACGAGTCGGCCGTGGCGTTGTTGGTGAAAACCATGCCGCGGCTATGGCGGCTTGCCGCACTCATTGGGCGGCTCAGGCTGGCGGGTGAGCGTGCGCATTACCGGCATGTTGATGTAAACCGGACCACAATAGCGGTGACTTGCGCGCGTCCAATCACCGGGTCATGTGGCACGATCGAACGCTGGTGTGGAATATTGCCAACGCATGCTCCGTACCTGTGGTATAGACCACGTTTGTAGAGAATAACTGTCCTGCATATAAAATATACATACCAAAGTAATTGTTTTTTGACAATAACAATATGTGTAAAAAATAAACTTAGATGGATATCACCTGATGTCTTTAATTGACAGATGATCCGTAGCATCTGTTGGGTATCTCTGGTAACTCCAACAGCGTGTGAACTCTCTCTCGAGGCCGCAGCGAAGGCGACTCAGCACGAGGTTCACAGTAGCGACGGCGACTTGAAGCGCAATCGTAGCGGGGCCGGAGCAGGGTGGCTCTCAATGAGACCCTCCGGGTCGTGTTTGACCCTTTTTTTTTTTTTTTGGAACCTGACCACTTAGATTTTTCTCCAACCGGCCCCCTTATCCCTTCCAGCAGAAATCGGGCGGCTCACAAGCACGTGAGAGACGCCACAGTGGCAGGTCAAGGCAGCGGCGTCGGGCGGCTCGGCAGAAACCGGCCTGGTGTGAGGCTGCGGCAGAGTCCCGGTTGCGGCGGCGAGTTATGGTGGAAACGGATTTGGTGCCGCGACGGCTGCGGCAGCTCAACGGGGCGGCTCGGGGTCGGCCTAGCTTGGAGGCGGCGGCTTGTCCGTGGCCGGGAGAGGGGAGGCGGTGGCGCGAGGCCGGCGGCGGCTCGGGTCAACGGCAGTGGTCGGCTCGTAGCCGGGGGCGAAGCAGGCCGGCTCGAGGCGCGGCGGCGGCCGACGCCATGACGGCTCATGGCGAGGTGGAGACGGGCCCGTGAGGCGAGGCGACTCACTCGGTGGCAGCTCGAAGGCAGGCGGGGTGAGCCGGCGACGACTCGGCCACGGAGGAGACGCCGGCGACGGAGGACACAGCGGCGGGGTGAGCCGGACCTGTGGGCGTGGTGAGTACTAGTACTCCAGTTGTAGAAGGAAAGGGGCAGCCCGTCCGAGCTTGGTCAGATTGGAGGGGCGAGGGCGTTGGTTTCATGCGAGGCGCCCGCCCGGAGGCGGCTCGGCGGTGGTGAGCCGGAGGCGGGAGGGCCGCTCGGCAGGCGCGGCGGCTCTGCCACGGCGGAAGGAGGCGGCTCACTCGGCGGCTGTCGGGGCCGACGCAGCCAAGCGGTAGGGTGAGCCGGTGGCGGATCCAGGCGGTGAGGTGCGCGGTGGGGATCCAGGCGGCTCATGGCGGCGAAGGCGGGTCAAAGCTCACAGCCGCCAGGCGGCTCGGAGACCTGCAGGCTGGACCAGCTCAGGAGGCAACGGCTCGCGGCCGGCGGAGATGCAGAGAACGGTGGAGGTGCAGCCGTGGCTTGAAGAAACGGCGGAGCGAGATGAGACCGCGGAGGAAGAACCACTTGAGGCCGTGGGCGGGGCGGACTGGCGCGGCTGCAGGGGCGACTCGAGGTCTGCTCCGGCGGGGGCGAGTTGGAGGCGGAGACGGAGCGAAACGAGGTCGCAGCCATGACCAAGTCCTCGTCCGGGTCGTGGTCGTAGCTGTTTGACCCCCCCCCCCCCTTTTTTTTCTTTTCCGATTTGTCTTCGACGTAGATTGGATCTTCGCTTGACAGTCCACACAGATTGAGTCAAAATTGCAGAGATCATCCATGGCTGCGTGACAATAATATTCCTTTGATCTCAACTGATGAGGCTAGAGCTGATGCAGATCCTTCCGTAGTGGGTCTTGTTGATCCGGCAATTTCGACTGACGAACTCAGAATTTAATATGAATCCTTCCGTGTCAACTCTTCCTGATCCGGATAGCCACGAGCTTCTCGATCCCTGGGGGAGATCCCTCCAAGAACTCAACACCACTGTGCGTGTGCCCCACGGTGGGCGCCAACTGTCGTGGATTTGTCACGGCAGATGTCCTAGTGTGAGGACTTAGTCGTGAGGTCCGGCGCACGTAACTGGTAGCTTGAGAGGGGTTGAGCGGGACGAGAGACGCGGAGTTTTTACCCAGGTTCGGCCCCTCCGATGGAGGTAAAAGCCTACGTCCTGCTTTGTGTCTTATATTGATGACGATGATGATCTCGGTTACAAGGGTGCAGAGTCAGCACCTCTAATCTCGAGACCCTCTAATCTGACTATCTTTCTGACCTGTCTATGAGACCTGTCTATGAGACGTCTAACCTGACCCTCTTGGGGTGACCCGCCCCTCCTTATAAAGGCTGAAGGGGCGGTTTACATGTAGAGTCTAAGTCGGATTGATGACTTCCCATCGCGGGCTTCTCTTCATGGGCTTCCGAGTCCTGGGCTTGTAACCCGTCCCGGGCGGCTTACACCGGGCGGGTTACAACCAGGGCTTATCTTCAGAGACTCGTCTCCGTGACTGTCTGATAACACTGTTCATCTCCTGGCACTGTAGCATCCGGGTTATCCTCCTGACACTGTAGCCGGGTTAGCCTCCTGACACTGTAGCCGGGTTACCATCCTGACACTGTAGCCGGGTTACCATCCCTGACACTGTAGCTGCCGGGTTACACCCTGACACTGTAGCTGCCGGGTTACACCCTGACACTGTAGCTGCCGGGTTAGAACTGTAACCAGGTCTGTACTGTTTGCAGGGTCAGCATGTCTGCCGGGTCAGTACTGTTCTCCGGGTCAGTACTGTTTGCCGGGTCAGCATGTCTGCCGGGTTATACCGTGGGGTAATATCCCCGTCAATAAGGGATAAACATCTCAGGCAATTCATAATAGCATGATATGGTATAGCCCTTTCTGACGGAGAAGTCTTTAATTTCTTCGTCTTCGGCATTAGTGTCGGTGTTCACCTTTGCGAAGATTGCCACCACCTTGTCAATGCACCAGATAATATCGCTATCTCTATAGCTAATAAAATGAGTGCATTACTTAAGGTTGACACGCAGGTCATTAAAGTGACAATCATATGGCTCCAGCCATCATGCCGAATCATGACACGCAGGTCATGTTAGTAAATTAACATCATATAGTCATCTCATACATAATCGAATTAATATGAGAACTACTATACCACATCACATGCACATCCTGCAAAACCAAGTTAGACGTCTCTAATCGGTTTATGCAAAAATTTATTTTACGTGGCTTCTAAGGTTTTGACTTAAACCGCAGCTACCAACGTTTATCATCAAGTATGATTATTCAAGTCGCTAGATTAACTTTGCGGGGTGTATGAAACACGAGATAATAAAATCTCGAGCCCCATACTGAACTTCGTCATACGCATGACCCCCGTGCAGATCATATCTATATTGCCCTTTCGTCTGCGAAATTTCATCTTTTTTTAAACTATGGTGGAACCCAAAGAACTGATAGCACTTCGTTGATCAATCAGGATCGCGGATTGCCAGAACTTTGTGAAATTCCACCATGTCGTCTCAAGATCAGAAATGCGCAAATTCTAGGGAAGCAACAAGAACATCGGGTAACATATTTCATCTGCCACCCGCATAAATAATTTTCAGCAATAGATCTCATCTACTACAAAATTATATTATGCAATACCCATACATCTCTATGTATTCGAGATCGTAACCTGCATCTACGCATAGTAAGGCTCTTGATGCCACTGTTGGGGAACGCGACAGAAAACAAAAAAAATCGGTACAGCGAGCACGCCCAGGATCACTATGGAGATGGCATACAAGGTTTGATTTGATCATTACCGACTCGTAGCGCAGCAGAAGTAGAGTCGATGTAGATCATCGGTGCAGATCCCCGCAGCTAGGATTTACAACCTCCCAACCGCGAGGATGTACTCCCTCGTCGGACAGCCCTTCGGGAGGACCCTTGAAGCTCAAACGGAAACTTGGACAGCCCTTCGGGAGGACCCTCGAACGGAAACTTGGACAGCCCTTCGGGAGGACCCTCTAACAGCCCCTCGGGGAAAAGATCAAACCTATGACCTCTCTACGGGGTTGCACACATACGGTGTCAGCTATCCGGCAGGGCTTCGCCGTCCAGAACTTGTTCCCACCGGAACCCAGACAACCTTTTGGCTCTACGAAACTATTTCGCGGGGAGGGAGAGAGAAGGCCAGATCATGCATGGCATTTGTATGTGAGAAAGAGTGAGTGTGGAGAGCTCCTCTCCACCTCTATTTATAGGAAAACCAAGGGGTAGAGGGGACGTGGAAATACCAAAATGCCCAAGCTATATGTCACACATAAGGGCAAAATGGGGAGGCAAGTGGAGCTCCATGGAGGAGCTCCACCCTTGGCCGGCCACACTAGTGGGGCCCCCCAAAATGGGGTATCATCCTTCCATGTCATCCCCTCTAGATCTTTTGGGAAAAAGCCCAAAAAGGTGGCTTTCCAAAAAGTAACCAGAAAGTGCTTTTCACTATTCACGGAAACATTTTTCCGCGACCGTTAAATCCGAAAATATTTCTGTAGGTCTTAGAACATTTCCAGTACCCACTAAAATAATTTTGGACGCGTTCCGAAACAATTCCGGATCAGTGATTTTCATCAGCGAAAAGCAACCAAAGCGGTTCCGGCAGCTCCGGAACATTTCCGGATTTTTCTCCAAAAAAATTCCAGAAGTTCCCAGAACAATTCTGGCACCCTCCAAGAATTTCCAGGCGTGTGCCGAAACCATTTTGACTTAATGATATACTCCGAAACAACTTTTCGGTTTTACCGAAACTATTCCGGTGTTCTCTCTCCGGAACTCTTCCGTTGTCTCCGAAACTTTTCCGGTGACTTTCTCTCAGACTCCCTGGCTAGTATTCAGCAGATAGATGACCCTTAAGCGTGTGACCCTATAGGTTCGGTGAAGTATAGACATGGCCAGAACACTTTCCGATCAATGATCAACATCGGAGCCGTGGACACCCATATTGACCCCTATACCCACACGAATAAATATTCGGGTGAACCTCCAGTTGCCGTGTGCTATTCCTTTTACTTCGCGATATGTTACAAACACCTGAGGTGAGATTTATCGGCATCCCCGTGGATCAACAACTTGCCCACTATGCCAGTTACTTCGTTACTGGTTTTGTTCTCTTTTCTCGTTCCCGTGTTCTGGCATCCCTGTGATCAAATCATAATGTGTCTGGCCAGACGATGATGGATACCGTAACACCGAGAGGGCCCAAAGAATATCTCTCCATTGTCGGAGGAGCAAATCCCAATCTTGAGCTATCAAGTCCCTTGACATACTTTTTCATGAACCCGTAAGCCGCCGTAATAGCCACCCATTTACGAATGACGTTTAAAAAACCCCAAAGTTCATGAAACAAGCATGAAGAAACTCGATACTCTCATGGTCTAAGGAATTATGCAAACTTTAACTTTCTCTGTGTTATTAACCATTAGCTTGTGACGAATGTATCTCATAGCATAACATCAATCCGGGTCGATTCAACACAAATGTTCTTCTAACATTGTGCCCTCAAAATTGCTGGCATAGTCATGCCCATGATCAGGAAAACAGGATCATCATGCAACACTTGAGCTAGTCTTAGAGGCATGACTAGGAATACATTTTTCGGTTTATTATTCCACACGTGCACATGAGTTTCCCTCCGAGCCTCGTGGATATTGTAGACTCGAGAATCATTGCAGTTATAGCATGGAACATAAACATTCATTACAAACTTGGAGATACAAAATAACTGTAATTACTGCCTCTAGGGCATATCTCCTACAATAAAGAGTAACATCATGAGCTGGTAGTGTTCCGTGTATTAGTTTTTTTGGCTTATGTAGGGTTGCTTTGTTTTTTTAGCAATTGATGCTTTTTAAGATACTTGTGTTCTTGTCCTTTCTGGTCTTGAAAATATTTTAGATAATTTTATTGTGTACATTTTGCTGCAGTCACATCTATTTGCCCTTGTCCTTGAATTTTACAGTGGTTGTATTGTCTTTGATTTTTGTTACCTTCGCAAGCAGTTCACCCGCCAACGAATATTGTCTCTTCGGCAACCCACTTTCTATTATTGGACTTTTTCGTCATCCATGTTGGTCGCAGGTGCGTGCTACATTCCGCGCCAGCATTCTATTTTTCATTTCCTACGGGATTCAATGAGTATAATTGATTTTATACTGTTCTCGGGGCCATGAAATTTTCCATGTTTGTTTTTAGGGGTTTTCGGTGACTTTATCTAATTAGTCCTTTGGTGGACAATTTAGCTTACATGATTTATGACATTTTGCTCTAGAGAATCACCATGGATATTTTATTTTTGTTGGATTCTTATTGTATTATTTGGACTCTATTACATTGAAAAGATATATAGAATTAGTGAATCATTTTTTTACCTTCCATCTCTCTACATTAGCAAGATAAGGAGTTGTTCGGAAGCAAGACATGAAGTATATAGTGCCTTTTCAGTTTTATGTTTCCCATGTTGTATGTAGCTCGGTTGATGGATTAAATATTAATCTATTGCTAATTAACTTGAGTACGCTATTTTTAGTCCATATATTAAATCTTCATCTACCGCTAATTAATTTGAGTGGGCTATTTCCAGTCCATAGATTAAATTTTATCTATCGCTAATTAATTTAAGTTACTATTTTCAATATGCTACTTCCACAATCATGTCCTACTTGATTGATGAAGGAGCTACAATAATTTTGATTGTCCTCTGTGCTAGTTTTTCTTGCTGACGAGGGCATGTACCAGGGATAGGGTAGCATGCCTGACCTACAGACCCTACCCTAGGACTCCGCACGCCTTATACTGGGCCCCAGGGCCAGATCAGCAACCAAGAGTTCCGCAGACTGACATTCACTCGGAGTCCAATAATCCACTCGGAGTCCAATAATCCACTCGGAGTCCGCAGACTGACATTCACTCAGAGTCCAATAAACCACTCAGAAGCAGGAATCCACTCGACCAGCTATTTCACTCGGAATACTTGACAGTCACTCGACCAGAGAAGACCAGGAGACCCCAGGAGCGCAATGGTCGGGACGCACGTTCGCCTGTATTAATTGTCATCAATATGCCCGTTACCTGGCGCACTTATACCCCTCTTAACTCCCTGTAATGGCTGGCGTTCGTGGGAGGGCTGGCGAGACTATATAAGCCGCCCCCCTGCTCCATTCCAAGGGTTCGCAACCTGTTGTAATCATACACTCAAGCAATACAGCTCCAGAGCACCGAGACGTAGGGCTATTACCTCCACCGCTGAGGGGCCTGAACTCGTAAATCCGAGTGTGACACCTGCGCCGTAGCTAGGCTCTGCCCTCTCATTCCTACCCCCACACACTACTGTCAGACTTGCACCCACGACAGTTGGCGCCCACCGTGGGGCAGGCGTCTAGCGACTTCCGGCGTAGTTGCATTTTTTCCACCATCACCATGGTTTCCGGCGGCGGACTGACTCTGGGCGGCGAGATCCGTTTTGGCGTCCTCAGCTTCATCGCTAACGATTCGGCGTGGCTACAAGAAGCCCCACTGGATGTCGAGGCGTTGCCCATCTGCGGCGCAGCGCACTTCCGCGCGAGTTCCTTCGGCGTTCTCCTTCGTCAGCCGTCGACTCCATATCAGTCGGTGTCCTCACTCTCCACCAGCCATCGTCGCAAGCGCTCCGGGCGCTCACGGCTTCAGCGGTGGATCAAGCACGCGGTGGCCCAGCAGGCTGCAGCCCCGCAGATCGCGGCAATCGAGCCCGATGAACCTTTTTTTGATCTGTTCGCCTTCGCGGATGAGCACTCGGAAAGCATTTCCGAGTGCGAGAGCAGCGATCCCGCTGCAGAGGTGCTGATCGCCGATTCTCCTCCCAGTCCGCCTGGGTACGGCCGCGGTGGCGCGGAGAACGGTGACCCATCGCACGCTGATCTTGGCGGCGGCAGGGATCGACACGACGACGAGTACGTCCCCCGACCTCTCACTCGGCAGCAGAGGGAGGAACAGCAGCGCAGGACCGAGCAGGCCCTCCGGACGCCCATCGTTGGGACGACCCCCGAGGCTCAAGCTTTGGAGGCCGTGCACCAGGCCAACTTGGCTGAGCGCAATCGTCTGGAAGCGCTCCAAAAGTCACTCGACGATCGCGCCCGCAGACAGCACCAGCCCAGTTCCAGTCGGTGGCAGCGGCAGTTGTTCCCGAATGACCAGCAGCAGGATTTCCAGGTATTCCGCACTCCCGTCCAGAATCTGGCGGCGGCCACTCGGATAGCAGATTCCATCGAGCCGTCCCGATCCGAGGCGGGGGAGGGTCTTCGGCATATCCGGGCCTTGCTCAAGGCGGAGGAGGAGCAAAATTCGGCGGTATCTCAGTCGCGTAACAGGATACACAGCAGATCCATTCGGGCTGACACCGTCCAGTCGGCACACAGCCCAGTGTCTCCAAGGAGAAACAGACACTCGCCTCCACGGCGAAACGACCAAGACCGCCACCGAGACCAGTACTCGGAGCAGGGTCGCAGTCGGATTACGCCTCCGCGGCGTCAAGACGATCGTCGTCAGATGCAGTCGCCCCCTCCGCGGGATGGCTCGTATGCGCCCCGGCCGTACGACGCCAGGCGTCCTTACGGCAACGATCGGAGGGCCAGCCCTCCCCGTCATGGTGACGGTTATCGCCAGAGAGAGCCAGTCGACTACCGTGACCCGCAGTTCAACGCGAGATCCGTTCTCGCTCAGAACCTGGTCAATAGAGGCAGAGCTCAGAGAGAAAACTTGGACAGAGATCGTCCGAGTGGGAGTGGAGCATTCGTCTCCGGGCTCGAGTGTTTCAGCAGGGCCATTCGGGCCGCTGACATCCCGCCCAACTTCAGATTGGCAGCTGGAGTAAGCAAGTTCACCGGTGAGTCCAAGCCAGAGACTTGGTTAGAGGATTACCGAGTGGCTGTGCAGATTGGAGGAGGAAATGACTATGTGGCTATGAAGCATTTGCCATTGATGCTGGAAGGGTCCGCCCGCGCCTGGCTCAATCAGCTCACTCCGGCCAGCATATACTGCTGGGAAGATTTGGCCCGAGTGTTCATCAAAACATTCGAGGGCACATGCAAACGCCCAGCTGGATTAACAGAGCTACAACATTGTGTACAGAAGCCGAATGAAACTTTGAGGGAGTACATTCAGTGGTGGACAACCTTGCATCATGTGGTGGAGAATGTCACGGAGCATCAAGCAGTCCATGCCTTCAAAGCAGGAGTCAGATATCGGGAGCTTATCCTGAAATTCGGTTGGTCAGGATCCTTGACCATGAGCCGAATGATGGAGATTGCCACACGGTACGCAAACGAAGAAGAGGAAGACCGTCAGACGAGCCCCGCGCTTGGAATGCAGACTTGCTTCGACGTTTTTATACTTGATGATGAGATGTAATAAAAGTACTCAAGTGTTATTTGATGAATAAAAGCATGACTTCTCCAGTTCCACATCAAGTTCACTCGCACGCATTCTCTGGCTTACAACCCCCAGTGGGTGTGCCTAAGTCAAAAAGCGTACTCCGAGTGAAGAGCATCCCTCTCACTCGGGGGCTTGGCTGTGAATCCGCTTCGCCCAAGTTAAAACGCTACTCCGAGTGAAGAGCATCCCTCTCACTCGGGGGCTTGGCTGTGAATCAGCTTCGCCCAAGTTAAAACTGTACTCCGAGTGACGAGCATCCCTCTCACTCGGGGGCTTGCTGCGAATCCGCTTCGCCCGAGTTAAAACCTACTCCGAGTGACGAGCATCCCTCTCACTCAGGGGCTTGGCTGCGAATCCGCTTCGCCCAAGTTAAAAGGCTACTCCGAGTGAAAAGCATCCCTCTCACTCGGCGGCTTGGCTGCGAATCCGCTTCGCCCGAGTTAAAACGCTACTCCGAGTGAAGAGCATCCCTCTCACTCGGGGGCTTGGCTGCGAATCCGCTTCGCCCGAGTTAAAACGCTACTCCGAGTGAAGAGCATCCCTCTCACTCGGGGGCTTGGCTGCGAATCCGCTTCGCCCGAGTTAAAACGCTACTCCGAGTGAAGAGCATCCCTCTCACTCGGGGGCTTGGCTGCGAATCCGCTTCGCCCGAGTTAAAACCCTACTCCGAGTGACGAGCATCCCTCTCACTCGGGGGCTTGGCTGCGAACCAGCTTTCGCCCAAGTGAAAAACCTACTCTGAGTGATGAGCATCCCTCTCACTCGGGGGCTTGGCTGCGAACCAGCTTTCGCCCAAGTGAAAAACCTACTCCGAGTGAAGAGCATCCCTCTCACTCGGCGGCTTGGCTGCGAATCCGCTTCGCCCGAGTTAAAAACCTACTCCGAGTGACGAGCATCCCTCTCACTCAGGGGCTTGGCTGCGAACCAGCTTTCGCCCAAGTGAAAAACCTACTCCGAGTGAAGAGCATCCCTCTCACTCGGCGGCTTGGCTGTGAATCCGCTTCGCCCGAGTTAAAACGCTACTCCGAGTGAAGAGCATCCCTCTCACTCGGGGGCTTGGCTGCGAATCCGCTTCGCCCAAGTTAAAACGCTACTCCGAGTGAAGAGCATCCCTCTCACTCGGGGGCTTGGCTACGAATCCGCTTCGCCCGAGTTAAAACGCTACTCCGAGTGAAGAGCATCCCTCTCACTCGGGGGCTTGGCTGCGAATCCGCTTCGCCCGAGTTAAAACGCTACTCCGAGTGACGAGCATCCCTCTCACTCGGGGGCTTGGCTGCGAATCCGCTTGGCCCATGTTAAAAATCTACTCCGAGTGACGAGCATCCCTCTCACTCGGGGGCTTGGCTGCGAATACGCTTCGCCCAAGTTAAAATGCTACTCCGAGTGAAGAGCATCCCTCTCACTCGGGGGCTTGGCTGCGAACCAGCTTTCGCCCAAGTGAAAAAACTACTCCGAGTGACGAGCATCCCTCTCACTCGGGGGCTTGGCTGCGAATCCGCTTCGCCCAAGTTAAAACGCTACTCCGAGTGAAGAGCATCCCTCTCACTCGGGGGCTTGGCTGCGAATCCGCTTCGCTCGAGTTAAAACGGTACTCCGAGTGAAGAGCATCCCTCTCACTCGGGGGCTTGGCTGCGAATCCGCTTCGCCCGAGTTAAAACGCTACTCCGAGTGAAGAGCATCCCTCTCACTCGGAGACTTGGCTGCGAACCAGCTTTCGCCCAAGTGAAAAACCTACTCCGAGTGACGAGCATCCCTCTCACTCCGGGGGCTTGGCTGCGAACCAGCTTTCGCCCAAGTGAAAAACCTACTCCGAGTGACAAGCATCCCTCTCACTCGGAGGCTTGGCTGCGAACCAGCTTTCGCCCAAGTGAAAAACCTACTCCGAGTGACGAGCATCCCTCTCACTCGGGGGCTTGGCTGTGAACCAGCTTTCGCCCAAGTTAAAAACCTACTCCGAGTGACGAGCATCCCTCTCACTCGGGAACTTGGCTGCGAACCAGCTTTCGCCTAAGTTAAAACCCGTTTCTGACTCCAAAGACCAGTTCTCCTGGGAGGAACAAGTTTGACCAGTATCAGATTCTAAGTTCTAAGACTCCCGCCGACTGCCCGCGGTCGACGGCAGTCTCGGGGACTACACCCAGTGGGTGCACTCAGCATGCCCCCACTGGAACGGTATCCACTCGGAACGGTCCGCCCGACCCGAGTGATGGCCGAACAAAAAAAAAGAGACAAAAGGTTCTAAGACTCCCGCCGACCACCCGCGGCCGACGTCAGTCTCGGGGACTACACCCAGTGGGTGCACTCAGCGTGCCCCCACTGAAGCGGTATCCACTCGGAACGGTCCGCCCATTCCGAGTGACGACCAAACAAAAAACACCCAGTGGGTGTACCGGATATTTTCCGACTGAAATTCCTACTGAAGAAAAACGACTTGGAGATCGACTGACAAGAGCACTTACTCGAACGTTCTCCTGGAGAGCGGCACTGGCATCGTACGCCAGCTTCCCAGCTGGGCACATCTCCTTGAGCCGTTGGGTCATCAGTTCTGCCTGGATCATCGCCTGCTTGCTAGCTCCAGTTTGGTCCTCCGACACCTTGTACAGACTAAAGATATTGACGGGAGGAGGCGGAACCAAAACCAGAGCAGTCGACGGAGTCGCAGCAGAACCAGCTCCAGCCTGAGAAGAACCCTGCCCCAGAGGCACGGTCACGGCAGGTGCAAGGGGAACTTGAGGCGTTTTGCTCGGCGGCGTCTTCCGTGTGGTAGACTGAGAAGCTGTCGGAGCTGCGGTCCCCTTCTCGGCATCCTTCCGCGACGGCTCTTCATCGTCGCCCCCGACGTGGATGACATCTGCAAGCGCAACGTTCACTCGACATAATCAGTCGCAGTTCACAATTCAATCGGATGAAGACATTCCATAAATGCTCGGAGCTGATCCGTCGCCCGACGCGTGATGACCCATTTCATTCGGATGGAGACCACTCGTTTCACTCGGATAGAGGCTACTCGTTCCACTCGGATAGAGGCCACTCATTTCATTCGGATGGAGACCACTCGTTTCACTCGGATAGAGGCTACTCGTTCCACTCGGATAGAGGCCACTCATTTCATTCGGATGGAGACCACTCGTTTCACTCGGATAGAGGCTACTCGTTCCACTCGGATAGAGGCTACTCATTTCATTCGGATGGAGACCACTCCTTTCACTCGGATGGAGGCTACTCGTTCCACTCGGATGGAGACTACTCATTTCACTCGGACGACACACGGTCCAGAATCCGTCAAGGTGTCGCCCGAAGACAAGGGCGTCTAACGACCAGTAAGAGTTCTTGAGCGCCTCCGTAGCGCTCAACTCGCCTGGGAATCCGCCTTGACTCGACCCGCCTAACCTCGACCGATTCGGGGGCTAATGACGAGGGCATGTACCAGGGATAGGGTAACAGGCCTGACCTATAGACCCTACCCTAGGACTCCGCACACCTTATACTGGGCCCCAGGGCCAGATCAGCAACCAAGAGTTCCGCAGACTGACATTCACTCGGAGTCCAATAATCCACTCGGAGTCCGCAGACTGACATTCACTCAGAGTCCAATAAACCACTCGGAAGCAGGAATCCACTCGACCAGCTATTTCACTCGGAATACCTGACAGTCACTCGACCAGAGAAGACCAGGAGACCCCAGGAGCGCAACGGTCGGGACGCACGTTCGCCTGTATTAATTGTCATCAATATGCCCGTTACCTGGCGCACTTATACCCCTCTTAACTCCCTGTAATGGTTGGCGTTCATGGGAGGGCTGGCGAGACTATCTAAGCCGCCCCCCTGCTCCATTCCAAGGGTTCGCAACCTGTTGTAATCATACACTCAAGCAATACAGCTCCAGAGCACCAAGACGTAGGGCTATTACCTCCACCGCTGAGGGGCCTGAACTCGTAAATCCGAGTGTAACACCTGCGCCGTAGCTAGACTCTGCCCTCTCATTCCTACCCCCACACACTACTGTCAGACTTGCACCCACGACACTTGCCTCAATTTATGCATGTCATTTACCCAACAAAAAAATCATGCATGTCATGATTTTTTGTTTTCTTTGATTATTCTTTAGAACGTAATATGGATAATGTTGTAGTCCCACCAACTCAAACTTTTTTAAGTTTTCTACAATATGTTTGGAGCAAAAGAATGCATGACATGATTTTTCTGTTTCATTTTTGAAAAGTAATATGTTTAATTTGTATTATATTCACTATATATTAAAATTTGTTCCTTGCTTGTGGAAGATGTAGGTTTGACTCGCCCTCAGACGATAGCTAGTAGTAGTTTCCTGAATTTAGGGTTGTTTGTTTTCCTGTTCTACATGGTATGCTGAGGAATTTTTCGGGACATGTGAAAGAACGGTTTCAACAAACAAATAAAATATATGGCCAAATTATTAAACTATGTTTTCTGCTCAACTTGTCAGCATTTTGGTTTATCTTAATGGGGTTGTCCTCTTGATCAAATGTTCTTATGGTTTGTTTCTATAGACGACTATTCCCGCGTCCAATTTTTATTTCCATCACAAGATTTTTCACTCTGCAAAGAACAAGCTGAAAGAAGATGCCCTTCAAAATTGTCCATTGACATGATTCTCATCCTTACCTTCACAAATTTGTGGGGCACATCGAGAAGTTCATCCTTTCCCATGAGGTGGTGTTTGGGCAGTTGTAGGCTAGGAGTGTTGCACCCTTGTTTATATTCAATTGTCACATGAACCAAATGAGTTGTGTGCTTACCTCACCGGACTCTCTTAACTTGAGAATCATGTTCTGTCTCCTCTCTTCTCTGAACAGTGCACATCTGTATGATGAACAATGAACTTGTGTATTAATTGTAGCTAGTCCTCTTTTCATTTGAAACTTGAACCAAATGAACTAGTTGCCTCATTGTAAAGACAATAGTTTCTCTTTTTGTGAATTTCAAAGTTGATGTCCTGTATAAATTGAACCGCTACCCAGTTTGCTGATATTTTCCTTGTTATTCGTTTAAATGATCATTGCACAAGTTTTTTCACAACGAACAAGTTGAAAATAAGATGTCTTCCGAACGATTTCAGCAAAGTTGATCTATGTTCACAATGTACATGAAAAATCGTTACATCAGTGTAGTTCATTCTTGTAGCTATTAAATTTTTACCAAATCTTTTTCACACTGTACATGAAACAATGTCCAAATTCAAATAAATATTCAACTAATTTAATAAATTATTACAAAAATTCTTTATCTAAATATAAACACCGTCAACTTTAAATAATATTCACCTAATTAAAAAAGCATGCCATTCTAATTTTAGAAAATGATCATTTAATTCAAAAAGGTAGTCTTATTGCGCACCTGTTCAGTGCAAGGCCTTGCCACGCGACGGGCTTGTTGCTGTCAGATGGCCTTCGCCGTCGCGATGATGTCATGGCTTAAGCATGGCTAACGTGCCACGCGCAACAGCGGTTGTCGCGTCGTATATCAACCAAGACTGTTGGCCCAATTCAATAAAAAGTATATCAAAATTGAAAAAGTTCACCTAGTACAAAAACTGTTCGTGATTTTTCCAAAACAAGCTTATGGATTAAAAAATGTTATTAATTTTTTCAGTAAAAAAATTCTTCACCTAATTAAAATAAAGCTATTGTTTAATATTCTTCATGGAGTTCAAAACAAATTATCGCTACATTTTTAAAATAATTTTCATCTAATTAAAAAAATGAGGAAAAATCAAAATTATTAATGGAATTCAAACAATGGGCATTACATTTTCCCCAAAATAACCGTTCCTCTAATTAAAAGTCGTTCATTTCATTTTCAATTTTTGTCACCTAATTAAAATAAAGTTCACAAATATAAAATAATGATCATCAAATTCAGAATTTTTTTATTAATTTCTTGAATTATTTTTCTTCTAATTATTATTTTTGTGAAAAATAATTAATATTCATGAAATTGGAAAAATACACATGAATTTGGAAAAATGTTGTGGATATGGAAAATATTCATGAATTTCAAGATATTCTCCAAATATGTTTATTACGTTTTAAATATTTTTTCCATCTCATTAAAATAAATATCAGAAAATAAGATTAAAATTAATGGAATTCCATTTTATTTCAAAAAATTCTAGCTAATTTGGATATTTATAAATTTTTTTGAATTTGATGAACATTTTTAAACATTATGATGAACAATTTTTGAATATGATGAACATTTTTTCAGATAGATGAACAATTTTTTGAAACAAAATGGATGAACAAAATTTTGAATTTGATGAACAAGATTTGAATTTTATAAATTTTTTGGAAATTGATTAACAAATTTTGAATTTGATGAACATTTTTTGAAAAGATGAACAATTTTAGAATTTCATGAACGAATTTGGAATACGATGAACAAATTTTGAATTTTGATGAACATTTTTTAAATCTCAATGAACAAAAGATGAATTCGATGAACATATTTTGAATTATTTGGTATTCGATGAACAAATTTTGAATCCGACGAACATTTTTTGAACTTGATGAACAAAATTTGTATTCTAGAACATTTTTTTGGAAAGAAATAGATGAACAAATTTTGAATTTGATCAATATTTTTTGAATTTGATGAACAACATTTAAATTTGAGGAACAAAAAAATGTTCGCGGATTTGATAAGGAAATTCACAAAAAAGGGTAAATAAGTAAAGAAGAAAAAAGAGAAAGAAAATGGAAAACAGAAAAGAAAAAATGAAAAAACGAAAAAAGAAAAAGAAGAAGAAAACGAAAGGAAAAAAATGGAAAATGGGCGGCCCATACAAAACCTGCGCTGCGAGGGGGTACGCGCTACATCGATCGCGAGCGCCCTACGCGCCGTATAGGATTCCCCATGTAGCAGCACGAGAGCAACTAGTTGACGAGCGCTCCTTCAGGAGCCTCCCAACGATCACTTGGGGTGGGGCTGAGAGCGCGCCATTTGGCGCGCTCTCAGCCGCCGCCACGTGTCGCGCTTTGGACGCTCCCTCCGGATTTTATTTTTTTTTATTTTTTCGCACTTGTTTTTAGCTTTTTAGACTGTTCTTTCCCGGGTTTTTTTCGGTTTGTTGGTTTTCCTCCGGTCTTCCTTAGCTTTTGGGGAAAAAATCGAAAAAAAAAATTGCGCGAAAAAATAATTTTTTTTCTTTCGCGAGAGGCACGGTTTTGCTTCCGCAAGAAGCATGGTTTTGCTTTCGCAAGAAGCACGCTCGTGCCTCTCGGAAACGAAAAAAAAAACATGTTTTCTGTTTTTTTTCTTCCGCGAGGGGCACGGTTTTGACTCTGCAAGAGGCACGGTTTTTTGCTTTCGCGAGAGGCACGATTTTGTTTTCGCGAGAGGCACGACCATGCCTCTCGAAAACAAAAAATACGTGTTTTCTGTTTTTTTTTCTTCCGCGAGAGAATTTGTTTTCGCGAGAGGCACGGCCGTGCCTCTCGGAAACGAAAAAAACACGTTTTTTTTCCTTCCGCGAGAGGGTTTTGCTCCCGTGAGAGACACGGTTTTGCTTTCGCGAGAGGCACGGCCGTGCCTCTTTTCGGAAAGAAAAAAAACGTGCTCCAGGTTCGGGTTTTTTCGTGAAAAAAAAAGTTCGTCAAAACCTATCAACATGGGGAATCCAATGGTGAAAACGGTTCGAGATTTGGACGCAAAATTTAAGAGATAAAACGTTTTGAATAAATGGATCTACGAAAAAAGGAAAAACTTTCAGGTTGCGACAAGTAACGCACTACGCGCTACTTGTCGCAACCTGAGGAGGTGGGAGTGATTTTTGGAAGGAGTACTCCTTAATTATAGATTTTATAGCAGCACTCTGTATCACTCAGCATAACGGGAGCTCCTAATTGACGCGCGTGTCCGGCCCACTTTGCCCTTGAGCCGTTTTTTTATTCTTCATGTTTTGTCGGTTTCTCAGCAAAAAAAATCAGCTACAGTTTTTCCGACAAGTGCTCGTTATGCTTTATATAAAAATTTGTTCGTTTCGCGTTATATAATTTTTTTAATACATGTTAAAAAAAGTTCGTCGTGTATTGAAAAAATGTTTAGTGTGTATTAAAAAATGTCCATCCTATAATTAACAAAAGGTTTATCATATATTAGAAAAATTCAATGTATATAACAAAAATATTCATCGTATATTGCAAAAACAATTTTCCATGTGTATTTTAAATTTTTATCATATGCTAAAAAAGTTCAGTGTGAATTTGAAAAGAATATTCACCATACATTACAACAACAACAACAACAACAAACAAAGCCTTTAGTCCCAAACAAGTTGGGGTAGGCTAGAGGTGAAACCCATAAGATCTCGCGACCAACTCATGGTTCTGGCACATGGATAGCAAGCTTTCACGCACCCCTGTCCATTGCTAGTTCTTTGGTGATGCTCCAATCCTTCAGGTCTCTCTTTACGGACTCTTCCCATGTCAAGTTCGGTCTACCCGGCCTCTTTTGACAATATCAGCACGCTTTAGCCGTCCGCTATGTACTGGGGCTTCTGGAGGCCTGCGTTGAATATGTCCAAACCATCTCAGACGATGTTGGACAAGTTTCTCTTCAATTGACGCTATCCCAACTCTATCTCGTATATTATCATTCCGGATTCAGTCCTTCCTTGTGTGGCCACACATCCATCTCAACATGCGCATCTCCGCCACACCTAATTGTTGCACATGTCGCCTTTTAGTCGGCCAACACTCAGCGTCATATAACATTGCGGGTCGAACCGCCGTCCTATAGAACTTGCCTTTTAGCTTTTGTGGCACCCTCTTGTCACAGAGAATGCTAGAAGCTTGGCGCCACTTCTACATTATAAAAAAATATTCACCGTATATTGCAAAACCTATGTAAAACAAGAAATGTGCAGAAAATGAAAAAAACTGATAAAACAGAAGAAACCCCAACATCTGATAAGGAGAAAGGGAAAGCCGGAATAAAAATTACACACACACACAAAAATGAAAAATGAAACAGCCGAAAAAGACCAGTCTGGACGGAGGCTTCAGCGAAGACACGGCTATATACGGCCCGCGGCTTTTATTTCCAGCTTCACACATCCCCAATCAGGAGAGCTTTTATTTCCTAGCGTAGTGAGCCGGACAGCGCCCACTTAGCTGGCCCGCCCATTGGATTTTCAAAATGTTTAGCCGCCTGAAATCGCAATGAAGCCCATGAGGGGGTACGTTTGGTGGGTTGAGTAAACAATACTTTTTAGTTTTACATCTAAAAAGGTTATAAATTCCGTTTTAAAATGGAAAAAATATGACGAATGAAAAACTGTTCACTCAGTATGGAAATTTTTACCCCGAAACTTAAAAAAGGTTCAATACATATTTGAAGAAATGTTAACCGCAATTTCGGAAAAATGATAGTCATGTATTAAAACATGTTCACACTTATTAAAAATGTTCGAGGTGTATTTGAAATATGTTCGTCATATATGAAAAAATGTCACCATTTATTTTCGAAATATTTATCGCTTATTTGAAATATTATTAGCACATGTTATCAAATGTTCTTGGTGTATTTGAAAAGTATTCGCCACATATATATCCTTTGTCTCATATTGTAAAAAAGACTCATCACATATTACTTAGAATGGTTCCTGAAGAAAAAAAAACAAAGAAAAAAAGTATGTGAACACAAAAAAATAAAAATAAATGAGATAACAGTAGAGACCACAAAGATAAAACTAGTAGGCCGCGGAAAAAATCAGGACCGGAAACACACATAAGCAAATGATCGTGGGAATGGGAAAAAGGAACGACAAAGATAAAATAAAACTGAGCCCTAGTCAAGTGCCAGCCCAAGAACATCCTCAGGAGGATGTGCTCGGGGTCACTATCACCTGGTTTACGTCGTGTAATAGGGCGCGATAACTATATCTCCATTATAGCAAGAGTTACTTCCGCCCCGCTTGAAGATTTTCGTTCGCCCGAACAGTACTGGGGTGGCTCATTTTTTAGCGCTTGTTCGTGCCCGGGAGGATGCGCTCGCGGTCACTATCACCAGGTTTCGAATGCGGTTTCAATGTTTTTTCTTCGTTTCTTTTGTTTCTCTTTTGGCTTCTTTGTTTCTTCTCCGGTTTTTTGTTTTTCATGGGTTTTTGGTTAATTTATAGAATTTTCTTTTCTTTCATTCTTTCTTTTCTTTGAAATCATTTTTTTTTGTTTCTTTCTTGGTTTTCATTGACTTTCTTTGTGTTTCATCGACTTTCTATTCTTTTCATAGTGGTTTGCTTTTTGTTTTCTCTCATTTCTTTTTCGGTTTTCGTTGGTTTTCTTCATTTTTCTTTTGTCTATATGAAAAAAATGCTAATCATGTATTTTAAAATTATTAACATATATAAAGAAATGTTCCTGATGTATAAGAAAAAAGTATAACATACATTAAATATTAAAATCAAGTTAATTATTTATTTTTAAAATATTAAATATATATATATAAACATGTGCCTACTTTATACAAAAAATGTACGTTTGTGTGAAAAAATGTTGATTGTCATTAACAAAAAGTTAAACACATGAAAAAACTTATTATACATGATCAACATTTTTTCATACACATTTAACATTTTTTAAATTGATGGTCAAAAAAGTTCAATACACACTGTATATTTTATGTACACATTTTTTTATACATGAGAAACATTTTTCTACACACATTGTTTTTCAAATACTTGGTTAACATTTTTCAAATGCTTGTATACTGTTTTTTTCTAGTTTTTATTTTTGTTTATATTTCCAAATGTTCCAAATATATATGGAACAAAAAAAAGTTTACATAAAACATTTGAAAAAAAAATTAACTAAGCATTTGAAAAATATTAAATGTGTATAGAGAAAATGTTTCTCATGTATAATAAATATCTATACAAAAAATATTTAATGTGCAAGAAAAAAATTGATCGTGTTTTTTTAAAAATGAAGCATTTCAAACAAATACAATGTGTATGAAAAATATCATGTATATGAAAAATATATACAAAAAAATACAATATGTATGAAAATATGTTGATCATGTAATTAAAAGATGTTCAACGTGTCTAAAAAATTGTTCCGTGTCTATACAAAAAGTGCACAACGCACGTTAAATAAGAGTAGACATCAACAATAAGTATTTTACAAATGTTGATTCTGATTTAAAAAATTTAAACATGTACATAAAAATGTTCTTGATGTATACAAAAAATGTACATTGTGTGTGGAAAACTTTTTATCACCGTGTATTGAAAAATGTTGACCATGTATTGAAAAGTTCTTCATTTGAATTTTTTTGAACATCTATAAAAAATGTATTATATATATACGAAAAATGTACAATGTGTATATAAAAAAAGAAATCATAAAAAAACAATTTTTCAAAAACTGTTAATTATGTATATAAAATGTTAAATAATTATATAAAATATGTTTATGATGTATGCAAAAAAATGTTGAATGTGTACAAAGAAAACATAGAAATCCAATAAAAAATGAAAACCGAAGATAACCTATGCAAAAGAATGGAAACAAAGAAAACCGCATAAGAAACAAAGAAAAATGTAGAAATCCGATGAAAGAAAAAAAACAGTGAAAACCGAAAAAGAAAAAGAGATAATAGAAAAATCATTAACAACTGTGAAAGAAACAAATAATCCGGTGAAAAAACTAAAAAAAGAAAAATAAAGGAAACTTGTGAAGAAATATTAAATAAGAAAAGAAAAAAAATAGGAAAAAACAAAAGAAGCCAACGAATCGATCGGAAAACAGCGAAGAAAGAGACGAAAATGGACCGGCCTAGTATGTACGCATGGAGGAAACCCTTCAGGCAAGTGAGATATAGCCTCCGCGGAGACCTCCTAGTCGGCGCCTTAAGCGTCGGCTGGGAGAACCAGCTCCCAAGCACCCACATTTCTTTGCTGGCCCAATATCATGGCAACGTGGTTGGTCGCCCAGGTCGGGGCTTGGTTCGCTCAGTCACGGTTGACCTGTTGACCGGTTAACTATTGAATTTTGAAAAAGAAAAAGATGTTCATGGATTTTAAAAAATTTGCACATTAAAGAAAAGTTCATGTATTTTAAAAAATATCATGATTTTAAAGGAGAAACAAGAATTTGAAAAAGTTTGTGATGGTTTTGAAAAATAAGTTCACATATTTGAAAAAAGTTTGCGATTTTGAAAAAAAGTTCACGAATTCAAAAAAAACTTGTGGATTTGGAAAAGTTCATCGATTTTGAAAAAAAACTTTTACCTAGTTAAAAAGTTTGATAATTTGGAAAAAAGAACTTAGCAGAGTTGATAAAAAAATCATTCAATTTTGAAAGAAGTTCGCCGATTTTGGAGATTATGTTCATGAATTTGCAAGAAGTTCATAGATTCAAAAAAAAGTTCACAAATTTGGAATAGTTGACATGTTTCAAAAACAAAAAAGGGAAAATAAAATAAGAAAAAAAACTGAATGAATAAGAACAAAAACCATGTGGGCCAACCGAGGAGAAAAAAACCGCTCTGGAAGATTCCCTAAACCGGCCTGGGAATCTTCAGAAAATTGGGGCGCTGAGCGCGAGAAACAAGCGCCCGCGTTGCCGTGACCGGAAAGAATCAAAACGTGATCCCCACGCGCGCCCTTTTGGGCCGGCCCATGTGCTGGGCGGGCGCCCCTTTTTTAGTTTTTCTCTTTCATTTTTTCTATTTTTGTTGTTTGCTTCCTTAAATCTGGTATTTTAAAATATGGTAGCTATTTTTTTTTAAAATAAAAAGTTAAAAAATGTTCCAGGAATTAAAGAATGTTTATGAATTTTAAAAATGTCTATGGATATAGAAAAATGCTCCGGCATGTTAAAAAATACTCACAAAGTTGATTTATATTTCCAAATTTTTAAAAATTATCACTAATTTTGAAAATGTTTGTGAATTCAAAAAAATGTCCACAAATTTTAAATTTGTTTGCATATCTTATCAAAAGTTCACTAATTTGGTACATGTTCTTGTTTTTTTTATATCAAGAATTTCAAAAAAAATGTTCAGAAATTCAAATCATGTTCGTGAATTTCTAAAATTGTCCCGAATTTTAAAAAACTACGAATTTGATATTTTCACAGTTTTCAAAACAGTCATGGATTTATAAAAATGTTACAATTTTTATAAAGTTTTCATTAATTTCCAAAAATGTTTGCTAATTTGAAAAATAGTACACGAATTTCAAAATATGTTGATGGATTTGAAAGTGTTCATGAATTCAAAAACACGAGTTTGAAAAAAAAATTCATGAATTTGAAAAAAGAAAACAAAAGATAAAACAGACGGTGAAGCAAAGGTGCTTGGAGACCCCATACACAAAAGATAAGACAAACAGTGCATATTTGATTTTGAGCTTGTTTTAGTACATTACTTGAACACCGCATTATTATGAGGGGTCACAAGGTATGAGTGGAATTCACGATTCAAATGCACCCATCCCAGGAATCAAATACACCCATGCAAGCCACCCATACACTTGTTAGAATACCAAAAAGGGTTTCACAAAACCATGTTTTTCAGAACCTCTAGGCCTATCTGAAGTTGCTCCAGACTCTGTTGAATATGTTAAATTAAACCTAGAGTAATTCCCCGATAAAATTTGGAGATTAAGGACCGAGCAACCTCAGGGTTTTGTAGAAAACATGCGTAACACAGGTATATTTTTATGACAATATAAATACTCTCCCTTCTTCCCGAAAGCATGGTGTTCGACCATACCCCATTTACTACCATTGTTGACCATCTCCATCCTTCCACTCCACCCTCTCTTCCCAATCAAAAGTACATTTCATAAAGAGGAAACCTATATTTACACTTCCACCAAACCAATATTAAACCCCCTCCCCCCGATTGTTTGTCGTGTGATTTGTCACTCTTGTATTTGTGGGGAACCTTAGGAGCAATGGTGACTCCCGGGAGCTTCCAGGTTGTGGAGTTGGGCCCTGGACTTGCTTGAAGTTTTTTGTTCACCATAAGGGCTACCCCTAGTAAAGTGTCCTTGTAAATGTAGGGGAACGCAGCAGAAAACAAAAAATTTCTGACCCACGCACCAGCCCAGGACCACTATGAAGACTGCATACAAGGTTTGATCTTTTCGTTACCGACTTGTAGCGCAGCGGAAGTAGAGTCGATGACGATCGGCGGTGCAGATCCCCGTAGCTACGATTTTACAACCTCCCAACCGCGAGGATGTTCACCCTCGTCTGCCCCTCGGACAGCCCTCCGGGAGGCAGTCGGACAGTCCCTCGGACGGTGTCACGGACAGCCCTTCGGGAGGACGCTCAAAACTCGGACGGTCACTCGGACAGCCCTTCGGGAGGACACTCGAAACTCGGACGGTCACTCGGACAGCCCTTCGTGAGGCACTCTCAAACAGCCCCTCGGGCAAAAAGATCGAACCTACGACCTCTCTACGGGGTTGCACACATACGGTGTCATCTATCCGGCAGGGCTTCGCCGTCCAGAACTAGTTCCCACCGGAACCCAGACAACCTTTCGGCTCTACGAAACTCTTTTCGTGGGAGGGAGAGAAGAAGCCAAATAATGCATGGCACTTGTATGTGAGAAATGAGTGAGTGTGGAGAGTGCCTCTCCACCTCTATTTATAGGAAAACCCAAGGGGTAGGGTGGCTCCCAAAATACCAAAAAACCCATCATATGGATTCTCCACAAGGGTAAAATGGGAAGGCTAGAGGAGCACCATGGATGGCCTCCTCCTTGGCCGGCCACTCTTAAGGGGCCCCCCCAAAAGGGGGTTCCTTAGTCCCTAAGTCTTTCTAGAAGCCTTTTGGGAAAAGTCCCAAAAGGTGGCTTTCCAAAAAACTAACCATAAAGTGATTTTCACTATTCACGGAGACAATTTTCTGTGACCGTTAAATCCGAAAATATTTCTGTGGGTCTTAGAACAATTCCAGTACCCACTAAAATGATTTTGGACGTGTTCCGAAACAATTCCGGATTAGTGATTTTCATCTGCGAAAAGCAAACCAAGCGGTTCCGGCAGCTCCGGAACATTTCCGGGTTTTTTCTCGAAAAAATTCCAGAAGTTCCCAGAACAATTCTGGCACCCTCCAAGAATTTCCAGGCGTGTGCCGAAACCAATTTGACTTAATGGTATACCCTGAAACAACTTTTCAGTTTTACCGAAACTATTCCGGTGCTCTCTCCGGAACGTTTCCGTTGTCTCCGAAACTTTTCCGGTGACTTTCTCTCAGACTCCCTGTCTAGTATTCAGCAGATAGATGACCCTTAAGCGTGTGACCCTATAGGTTCGGTGAAGTATAGACATGACCGGAACACTTTTCGATCAATGATCAACATCGGAGCCGTGGACACCCATATTGACCCCTATACCCACACGAATAAATATTCGAGTGAACCTCCAGTTGTTGTGTGCTATTCCTGTTGCTTCGCGATATGTTACAAACACCCGAGGTGAGACTTATCGGCATCCCCGTGGATCAACAACTTGTCCACTATGCCAGTTACCTCGTTACCGGTTTTGTTCTCTTTTCTCGTTCCCGTGTTCCGGCATCCCTGTGATCAAATCACATTGTGTCTGGCCAGACGATGATGGATACCGTAACACCGAGAGGGCCCAGAGATATCTCTCCATCGTCGGAGGAGCAAATCCCAATCTTGAGCTATCAAGTCCCTTGACATACTTTCCCATGAACCCGGAAGCCGCCGTAATAGCCACCCAGTTACGGATGACGTTTAACAAACCTCAAAGTTCATGAATCAAGCATGAAGGAACTCGATACTCTCATGGTCAAAGGAATTATGCAAACATTAACTTTCTCTGTGTTATTAACCATTAACTTATGACGAATGTATCTCATAGCATAACATCAATTTGGGTCGATTCAACACAAGTGTTCTCCTAACATTGTGCCCTCAAAGTTGCCGGCATAGTCATGCCCATGATCAGGAAAACAGAACCATCATGCAACACTTGAGCTAGTCTTAGAGGCCAGACTACGAATACATTTTACCGTTTATTATTCCACACGTGCATATGAGTCTTCCTCCGAGCCTCGTGGTTATTGTAGACTCGAGAACCATAGCAGTTATAGCATGGAACATAAACATAATTATGGACATGGAGATAAACAATAACATTTATTAGTGCCTCTAGGGCATATCTCCTACAGACTCCCACTTGCACTAGAGTCAATAATCTAGTCAATGCTAATGCACTTTACACCTATGGCATACCGGTGTAAAATATGCTTCGCTTGTGGTATAGCCTGATGTCCAACGGATCTGACAACTTCAGTTCCGTGTGTATCTTTGCATCTCCTCGCGTTTTCACGCTTTCACAAAATTCATATTTTGTGTGGAATTGGCTTTGTATATATGTGAATCACAGGTCAAACCTTGATTCCTTAGACTGAGGTATGGAGCAACTATCTGCAATAGTGTCCCATTGACCAAAGCCTTCTTAGAACCATACTAAGTTCATGAATGAACTATACGATTCAACATCTTCTTTGTCGCTTCTAAAGCGTCAACATACTTAGCCTTTGTTATAGAAATCGCCACAGTAACTTGTTTGGAACAATTTCCAACTACTGTGCCACCATATCGTGTATTACACAAAACCCTTAACTTAAATCAAAAATCGCATGGAGCATTGAAGACTGTATCGATGTAATTACTTACAACGAGCACTTCATAATCTCTGCTTGCGAGAAAACATGTCATCAATGCTACTTTAGTACTTAATGACATTTTTCACTGTTGTCCCATGATCAGTACCTTGATCACTTTGGTATGTATACTCGCAACAGCTTTGGGAGTATCGGACATATCTGGTTGTTTTACATACCATGGAATACATGATTAATCCAAACACAAGAGTGTGTGGAATCTCCATCATGTATTTTGCTCATCGGTGTTTTGGGACACCGAGTCTTGCAAAAACCCTTTCCATGTGACTTCGGCAAGAATCACTCCTTAGCGTTTTAATGCTAAACTGTTTTAGCATCTTGTCAATATGTATTTTTGGCTTTTAGCTCTATCAGGCAGTTTTATCTCATAGATAATTATGCCTAATACCGAGGCTACCTAGCCTAAGCACTTCATCGAAAACTATTTTCAATGAAGTCCTAATTCGTGTCAAGAAATTTATATTATTTCCAATCAACAATGTGTCAAGCACACAAGGTTTTTAGAAATATTATTATGCTCCCACTTACTTTCTTGAAACCACAAGCATCTTCGTTATCCATTGATGAAAACAAACTCTTTTGACCATTTCATCAAAAAACGAAGATTCCAACTCCATTTTGCTCTCTTCTGTCCATTGCTGGAACTCTGAAGTTTGCATACTTACTAGCATCTTCTGGATCGACAAAACACTTCAGACTATATCACATACAAGTCCTAGTTTGTATTTCCATTTCATGGAAATCCTTTTGGCATCCATGTATCATATCTCAAGATTGAAATATGTATTAATTGCTAGTTTAACCCGATCTGACTTTAAACATCGCTACGGTGAGACAATCTCATCGTAGTCAACTCCTTGAATTTGTTATTGCAACAAGTCGAGCTTTATGGATAAAACATTTTTATCCACATCAGTTTATAGTTCCATTAATGTTCGTTAGACTCTAAGTCTTCCGAAGGGTTTATCAAGATATAATCTTGAATCATTTATATGGAAACTATCTCGGATTATATTGGCATTTAGCCAATTCCGGAGTTAGGGCCCATCAATGCTTCCTTGTGTATCGTAGGTATACTGTTGTCTAACAACAATATCTCGCTTGCGCACCTGAGAGGTTTGCATGAGTTTTGCCTACATGGTTCAGTTGCAAGTTCGACCGAAGTCCATACATCTCATGTAGAGGCTTCCGTATCAGTCGTAGTAGGAAACTCTGGAATTACTTCCAAGGTTTCTTTCCTTTGATCTAATGACGAAGATACTGTTATCTCGTCGAGTCGCACTGTCCTCCCACTCACCTTTTTGCAAGAACCATTTTCTTCAAAAGCATACCGTTCTTTGTAGAAAACCTTTTGCCTCGGTACAGTGGTGGGGAAATACCCAATAACTTGGGATAACCTACAAAGTAGCACTTGTATGATTTGGAATAGGTTTGTAAATATTTTACACAAGCCCCATATTCCAAATGTTAAGAAAAGATATAACATGGTTGGGTGTACCATACCATGGAGTCATTTCAACAGATCTGATGATGCTCTTTTCAGTGTAAAAACCGCAGTCTCTAAATCATTTACTTTTAAAAGGGATAATGGCAAATTGATTTATGTCATCTTTAATCTTACCATGTCATAAATGGTTTGAATACATCTTCACAGACATTCCACTCACAGTGGTGTTCCGGGAGGTGTAAGTTATAAAACTCTTTTCACAACTCATCAGACATTTGCTAAACTTGTAACTCAAATATTCCTTTCCACAATCAAATTGTATAAACATAATTTTCTTGTTACAATAATTTCTACTTCATTTTGAAAACCTTTTGAATGACTTCAAAAGATCCAGACTTGCGTCTCATCAAGTAAATATCCATATATCCACTTAAGTCATTTCTGAAGATAGATAAACCACTGCTAGCAATAACATTTATCGGACTACGTACATCAAAATGTATGATCACCAATAAGTTCGTTGCTTGTTCCTTATGGCATGTGAACGGTATTTTAGTCACTTCACTTTTCGGAGGAAATTTGCAAGTGTCAGATGATTCATAATCAAACGACTTCAAAATCCATCATTATGGAATTTCTCCATGCGGGTTTCTCCAATGTGACCAAATGCAGTGCCACACATGTGTGGTATTCTTTTAGTCTTGCGACATTTAGCGTCAGTGTTATGGATGTATCATATTACCATCAATATTCATAACATACGTCCCATCCATGATGGAAGTATGGCCCTTATGTTATTCATAATACTGAACAACAATTGTTCTTTTATGAGCAACACTCTTGCAACAAACATTATGCAAATGGGCTAGAGTGTATAAAACTCTAAAATGAATTATGAAAGTAAATACAGAGGTAATGTATTATTATCAATATTCATAACATACATCTCATTCATAATGAAACTATGGCCCTTAAGTTATTCATAACATCGAACATCAAAAGTTCTCTTATGAACAACACTCTTGCAAGATACCTTATGCAATGGGCTAGAGTGTGTAAAACTCTAAAATGAATTATGAAAATAAATACAGACGGTAATACACCGATGGAAGGTATAGTAACATTTACTATATTCCCAGCGCGTATCTGAACCTCACTCCGGCAAGTCTTTTAGGCCGTAGTAGTTCTTGCATCGAGTCGCAACAGAATGCAATCGAGCGGGTATCTCTGTGATCAACTCACAATACCCAAGAATTAGTGACTAACAATTTAATCACAATTCCCAAGAACTATTTCTTTGACCAGCCTTCTATACATCAATAGCTTGTATGACTTTCATACATGAGCTGGACATTCCAGTCTTCTCTATTTTTTCCTTTATACTTCTAACAGTTTAACTTTCAGTATTTCTCCTACTCTCAGAAGAAGCACTCAACTTAAGAGTGGCATTAGCCCCGGACTTCCTAGGTGTGTAAGTCACACTAACACCCTTTGGACATTTCCTTTCTCTTTAAGTTGTTGTTTTATTCACCTTCATCATATGATAGGCGTTCTTCTGGATCCCTCTCGTATTAGTCAAATGCATAGTAAACACTTTTACTAATAGTTTGCAAACAAACATTTCTTTGGATATCTCATATCTTTTAGCCTTTGTTTGTATCTGAAACAAATTTTCAGTTCCATGAATATCACATAGCTATCCCAAACTTTTGAAGTTCGGGTCTCATGGAAGCAAACATATTGCACTTGACTGTAACGGAATTCTAGCTTTTGGATCGAAGGACGAGAGTCACATTATCCATAGCATTAGCAGGAGAATACCAAAAGCATGCGATAGGACAAAGTCCTTCTCGGCACTTTTGAGGACAATCCTCACATTACGTTACCAACCGTAAAGTTTTAACCAGATATTTAACAGCTTATTCAATTTTAACAGGGAAGGTGGAAACGCGAGCCATTATTCTACAACTATTATGCAAATCACACTTAGACAGTGTCCATAATTAATTGCACTAAGAATTAAAAGAATTAATTCTAAAGTGTTCTCCCACTCAAATCAATATCTCCCATAATTGATTGTGAGTGATACAAGACCCATATTACAATTCAACGCCAAGGATGTATCCATCTCAAGTGACGAGAATTGCAATTGGTAGGCCAACTTGCCAATCACATCTCTATGTGACTCTTGTTCATCTTTCGATGGGCGTGTTCCGAGCTCAGGACGATCCTCCGGAACGTCAAGACAACCAAGTGATCTCGCTGCGAGGTCTCAACTCACCCGCCTCACACTTCTCTAATCGTTCGTACCCATGTATCCATGTGATACCCCGAAGAGATAGGTGCCGTGACGGTGCTACACTTGGGAGAACACTAACTACTTGATATTTTTTGTGAGAGATCACCCTAATAAAAGCGACTACCGCGCAATCAAAAAGGGTGCATCATAAGGGATAAACATTTCAGGCAATTCATAATAGCATGATATGGTATAGCCCTTTCTGACGGAGAAGTCTTTAATTTCTTCGTCTTCGGCATTCGCGTCGGTGTTCACCTTTGCGAAGATTGCCACCACCATGTCGATGCACCAGATAATATTGCTATCTCTATAGCTAATAAAATAAGTGCATTACTTAAGGTTGACACGCAGGTCATTAAAGTGACAATCATATGGCTCCAGCCATCATGCCGAATCATGACACGCAGGTCATGTTAATTTTACATCATATAGTCATCTCATACATAATCAAATTAATATGAGAACCGCTATACCACATCACATGCACATCTTATGTCATCCTGGAAAACCAAGTTAGACGCCTCTAATCGGTTTATGCAAAATTTGTTTTACGTGGCTTCTAAGGTTTAGAAGTAAACCGAAGCTACCAACGTCCATCATCAAGTATGATTATTCAAGTCGCTAGATTAACTTTGCGGGGTGTATGAAACACGAGATAATAAAATCTCAAGCCCCATACTGAACTTCGTCATACGCATGACCCCCGTGCAGATCATATCTGCATTGCCCTTTAGTCTGCGAAATTTCATCTTTCTCTCTAACTATGGTGGAATTCAACGAACTGTTAGCACTTCGTTGATCAATCAGGATCGCGGATTGCCAGAACTTTAAAACTCCACCATGCAGTTATCAAGATCAGAAATATGCAAATTCCAGGGAAGCAACAAGAACATCGGGTAACAGATTTCATCTGCTACCCGCACAAATAATTTTCAGCAATAGAACTCATCTACTACAAATTATATTGTGCAACACCCATACATCTCTATGTATTCTAGATCGTAACCTGCATCTACGCATAGCACGGCTCATGATGCCACTGTAGGGGAACGTAGCAGAAAACAAAAAAATTCCGACCTACGCACCAGTCCAGGACCACTATGAAGACTGCATACAAGGTTTGATCTTTTCGTTACCGACTCGTAGCGCAGCGGAAGTAGAGTCGATGACGATCGGCGGTGCAGATCCCCGCAGCTAGGATTTTACAACCTCCTAACCGCGAGGATGTTCTCCCTCGTCTGCCCCTCGGACAGCCCTCCGGGAGGCAGTCAGACAGTCCTTCGGACGGTGTCACGGACAGCCCTTCGGGAGGACGCTCGAAACTCGGACGGTCACTCGGACAGCCCTTCGGGAGGACACTCGAAACTCGGACGGTCACTCGGACAGCCCTTCGGGAGGCATTTTCGAACAGCCACTCGGGCAAAAAGATCGAACCTACGACCTCTCTACGGGGTTGCACACATAGGGTGTCATCTATCCGGCAGGGCTTCGCCGTCCAGAACTAGTTCCCACCGGAACCCAGACAGCCTTTCGGTCTACGAAACTCTTTTCGTGGGAGGGAGAGAAGAAGCCAGATAATGCATGGCACTTGTATGTGAGAAAGGAGTGAGTCTGGAGAGTGCCTCTCCACCTCTATTTATAGGAAAACCCAAGGGGTAGGGTGGCTCCCAAAATACCAAAAAACCCATCATATGGATTCTCCACAAGGGTAAAATGGGAAGGCTAGAGGAGCACCATGGATGGCCTCCTCCTTGGCCGGCCACTCTCAAGCCCCCCCCCCCCCCAAAGGGGGTTCCTTAGTCCCTAAGTCTTTCTAGAAGCCTTTTGGGAAAAGTCCCAAAAGGTGGCTTTTCAAAAAATTAACCATAAAGTGATTTTCACTATTCACGGAGACAATTTTCCGCGACCGTTAAATCCGAAAATATTTCTGTGGGTCTTAGAACAATTTCAGTACCCACTAAAATGATTTTGGACGCGTTCCGAAACAATTCCGGATTAGTGATTTTCATCTGCGAAAAGCAAACAAAGCGGTTCCGGCAGCTCCGGAACATTTCCGGGTTTTTTCTCCAAAAATTCCCAGAAGTTTCCAGAACAATTCTGGCACCCTCCAAGAATTTCCAGGCCTGTGCCAAAACCAATTTGACTTAATGGTATACCCTGAAACAACTTTTCAGTTTTACCGAAACTATTCCGGTGCTCTCTCTGGAACGTTTCCGTTGTCTCCGAAACTTTTCCTGTGACTTTCTCTCAGACTCCCTGTCTAGTATTCAGCAGATAGATGACCCTTAAGCGTGTGACCCTATAGGTTCGGTGAAGTATAGACATGACCGGAACACTTTTCGATCAATGATCAACATCGGAGCCGTGGACACCCATATTGACCCCTATACCCACACGAATAAATATTCGAGTGAACCTCCAGTTGATGTGTGCTATTCCTGTTGCTTTGCGATATGTTACAAACACCCGAGGTGAGACTTATCGGCATCCCCGTGGATCAACAACTTGTCCACTATGCCAGTTACCTCGTTACCGGTTTTTTTTTCTCGTTCCCGTGTTCCGGCATCCCTGTGATCAAATCACATTGTGTCTGGCCAGACGATGATGGATACCGTAACACCGAGAGGGCCCAGAGATATCTCTCCATCGTCGGAGGAGCAAATCCCAATCTTGAGCTATCAAGTCCCTTGACATACTTTACTATGAACCCGTAAGCCGCCGTAATAGCCACCCAGTTACGGATGACGTTTAACAAACCCCAAAGTTCATGAATCAAGCATGAAGGAACTCGATACTCTCATGGTCGAAGGAATTATGCAAACATTAACTTTCTCTGTGTTATTAACCATTAACTTGTGACGAATGTATCTCATAGCATAACATCAATTCGGGTCGATTCAACACAAGTGTTCTTCTAACATTGTGCCCTCAAAGTTGCCGGCATAGTCATGCCCATGATCAGGAAAACAGAACCATCATGCAACAGTTGAGCTAGTCTTAGAGGCCAGACTAGGAATACATTTTACCGTTTATTATTCCACACGTGCATATGAGTCTTCCTCCGAGCCTCATGGTTATTGTAGACTCGAGAACCATAGCAGTTATAGCATGGAACATAAACATAATTATGAACATGGAGATAAACAATAACATTTATTATTGCTTCTAGGGCATATCTCCTACAGTCACTGTTCAAAAAATCTTCCGATTCAGCGATTTATCGTCCGATTTATCGCTACTCTTGGGGTGACCGATAAGATTATGCCTTATCTTCACCGTTTATCGTTTGGGCCGATTTATCGCTCTGACAAGCGATTTATCGATAATCTACTGATAAATCGAGCCTATTCCTAGCACAATTTTTTTCAAAAACTATGTTTATTTGTGTTTTGTGGACCTTGTTAAGCAATATGTACTATTGTCCTATTTTGTTTGTCATTATATGAGGATTCACTGGGAATCAAGGTAACACTTCTGTCCAATATTTTTTTGGTGTTGAATATAGCATATTTTAGTGTTGGGAACTTGGGATTTGGAAAAAATGGCCGATTAATAGTCGACCGATAAAATCGATTAATCGGCTGATTTCCGATAAATCTCTAATCCTGGGCTGACCGAGACGCTAACGATAAGCGATATCCTCAACATTGCCTACAGTAAAGTCGTTGGTCAAGGCACTTGGAGACTTAGATGACACATTCGTCGTCGTGAGGGAATTCGTTACCTCTCCCTCTCCAACGAATATTAGCACTCTCCTAAGAGTGTTAACTTGGAATTACGTATTCATCTCCATCACTCGTGGTCATCCTTCTCGCCAATAGTTTACATGTTGTTATTTTCTTTCTTGTGTGCCTCATGTAGCTTGCTTTCTTGTCATAACGTGCCATATAAAGTGTATCACTTAGTTGCATTTCTAGATAACTCTAAAATCAGCTAAGGGAAAAAAAATTGTAGTCGCCTATTCACCTCCCCTCTAGTCAACATTGAGTACACTAGGCATGGTGATTTGTACATAGTAGAGCTGGTAAGTAACAAAAACATTATCTGGACACACTTGGATATAGGATTTTGCAGAAGCAAAAATTCGTTATGAATACAACAACCCCAAGCCCCCCTGATAGTTTTAGAAGAACAAATGTGATAAACATCATGGCATGATCTACCAATTAACTACCAAAATGCAGTGAACAGTAGGGGATTACACATGTTCTTCTGGATTCTAAACATTGTTTTACTGGGGGGACTTCACTTCAACTAACGAATCAAACCAAATAAACACTCGAGAAACCCTAGAATCAACATGGAAACTGAGGACATAGTGGATTGGTCCCAATGCCCGCAACTAACCCTCCTGCAACCCATGAAATCATAACGGCAAAATCACCAAGTAAACGGCCGTGCATGCGAAATAGGGATAACAAGCAGCAAATCCAACACCGATTCAGCGCCATGGGATGCCTTCCTCAGTTGTGGAAACAAATATGGCGCGACCAATCCGATGAAAAACCATTAACAACGACCAGGTTAACACATGTAATGAGCGACAGATTGGGGGCAGATGTGGAGGAGATGAAATGGGTCTCACCGACAGAACTCACCGACGATCGCCGTGAATCAACCGGGAACGGAATCAGCCGAGCGGCACCGATTCAGAGCAGGGGGAGGGGAGCAGAGAGAGAGCTGCGAGTGGAGAGGCGCGGTTACCAGTTCTCGGACACCTTGAATGGGGGGCCGGGGGTGGGGGGGGGGGGGGGTGGTGGTGTGTGTGTGGGGAGGGGAGTGGAGTGGGCGACGCTTCGCACAACCATTTGCCATGGGCCACACGTCATTGACTTCCTGCAAACGCTCGCGTGCGAACCAACCAGTCGACGGGATGGAACTACCCAGCACTGACGACGCGCGTCGGATTCAAAGTGGACCGCATCAAAACAGTTCGGTCATTTTGCAGAAAAACGCTGGTGTGCCACATAAGTATTTGGTTTAAAAACTGGTGGCCTCTTCCAGTGGTCAGTGGGCGCCCACCGGCCAACTGCCCAGATTCACTCGATATGCTTACGAATCACGTACACACACCGAGAACGCACAGTTGCCTTCGTTGGAGCACGGCACGCCGCACACCCGTGGTCTCCGTTTTCATTTCAATTTTTGCCTCCTCTCCCACGCATCCTCACCTGGACTGGACTCCACGATGGCGGCAATCGGCAGCGCAGCCATCGCCGCCGCCGCAGTCGTTGCGCTGCGCGGCTTTGGCAGGCGCCGTCGTCTTGTCCCCTGCCTCGCGGCGCCTGCACGAGGCGCATCAGGAGTCACCGCCTCCGCCTCCGGGAAGATGCTCCCGCGCTCTGCCCTGCATGCAAGCGCCTCCCCCGCCTCCACCACCGGGGCGCCCGACGCCGACGAGGCCGCTGCGGTGAGTATTCGCATTCCATCGAGCAAGTTGCAGGCCGGCCTTTCTTAGTTCCTTGTGCAGGAATCGTTGGTGGAAGCGGAGCTGAGCAAACTCGCCTGCCCAATCTGCTATTACCCGCTCGTAAGCTCGATAGATCACCAGTCGGCGTAAGTGGTCTTTCCATTTGCGTGCTAGCGGCATTCCAGGGTGCCATTGAGCGATTGTTCGTCCGTTCCTTTTCAGGCCATCCAAATCCGATTCTAGACTTGAATGTTCTACTTGCAAGAAATTGTACTCTAAGGGCGATTACTGGGATCTCACTGTTGCAGTTGGCTCTACTGAATACTCCGAGACCATGCCTGCTGCAACTGAACTTTTCAGGTAAAATGTGTTATTCTTTCAAAATTAGTTAAGTTCATGATGGTAGATGGACACAGGACATTATAAAAGGCTGTAACGTTGCTTGGAAAACATTGCTTCAATAAAAAAAGAAGTGGTTGGCAAATATGGCCATCCTTTTGAATTATGCCATGGGCATAATGTAGTTAAGCATTCTGTCTCAGTTCTTTCAGAGTAACAACGAACTAACGATTATAGACCAATTAACCTCAGGAAGTACGTCTTAGAATTTAGTACTCCCTCCGTAAACTAATATAAGAGCGTTTAGATCACTACTTTATAGTAATCTAAACGCTCTTATATTAGTTTACAGAGGGAGTACTGTATAACATGCACTGCAAGAAAACTCGGTGACAATGAAACCTTGAACATGTTGGACCAGCTGGCCGTTGTGTGATGAAAGGTATCTTTCTTGGGCCAATGGGAATGATTTAGTATGGGGTTGCAAGTTGTCGTAATGCTGGGGAGCTGGGACGAAGAATACAGCCGTGTATTTGTTAATTATTGGTTTTATTCTGGCAAGGTCGGTGCGTTAGTATCTGCTCTGAAGATTGATCGGTGAAAGACGACGGCGACGACACATGAGAGTGCGTCGGACCGGTTTGCGCCCCAAACCCGGTATGTGGCTTGGTTGGGGCCTCCGGCTTTAGATGTTAGGCTTTGGTGCGATGTCCGTTTGGTATTAGGTTCGGACTATCGGCATCCCTTCATCAAGTGGATAGGAGTAGCGACAGATGTTGCTAAGATGGTGGCTTCAGACTACCTGATGTACTACTTTGTAAGGTCTTTGTGAATAATTAATAAAATGGCTGCATGCATCGTCCAGATGCAGAGGCCGGAGGTAATCCTCCATTTCCAAAAAAATAAAATATTATTGGTTTTATTCAGACTATTTCTTACGAATGATTATTTGAACAGGACCCAACTGGTATCATTTCTTTATGAGAGAGGGTGGCGCCAAAATTTCATGTGAGGTGGTTTCCCACGCCTAGAGAAAGAGGTCATGTCGCTCGACTATTTTTTTATGCATGTGCATGTTCTATCATCATTTGATGAAATAATTGTTCATTATATACTGTATAAACTATCTAATTGGCTCCTTTTCTTACTCTATGAGAGAGAAAATTGGTGCCTACAGAGCAATCTGTTAATATATACTCTTGTGTCGTTAGAGGTTAGCGCTCCAACCAAATAAATATTGTCAGAAATATGGTCATGGACCTTTACAACAAGTTGCGGACTAGTTTATTAGCAATTAGCTTGTCCCTAAGTCTGAGCTCTAGTCAGATCCAATTTGCTTATGTACATATTTAAGCATTATGTATCATTTGTGCTTACAATTATATTTACTGAACTTTCTGAAAACATTACAATGCAACTACAGTTTGAGATGGCTAAAGATTATTTGAAGCCAAAAGGTGGAGGGATTATAATTGATGCAAGCTGTGGAAGTGGGTTATTTTCAAGACTATTTGTTAAAAGCGAACTATATTGCCTTGTTGTGGCACTAGATTTCTCAGAGAATATGTTGAAGCAATGCAAGGAATTCATCAAGCAGGAAAACATTTCAGATGAGTATGGTTTACAGTTCTCTGATGTTCAAGTTTCTTTCTGTAACTCCTTTGTCGCACATGATTAATGGTCTGAGCTGTCGTTCGTCTCCTTTGTAGCTTTTTTCCTGTGATATTTTTTTTCTAATGTTGAATGCAGCACTCCAATCTTTTTTTTCTTCTGTTGTTTCAGGAGATTAGTATTGGTGAGAGCTGATATATCCAGACTCCCTTTTGTGAGTGGCTCAATTGATGCTCTGCATGCAGGTGCTGCAATTCATTGTTGGCCATCCCCAGCTTGCGCTGTAAGGTTCCTACTGAATATTCAAATTTAATTCTGCGAAATACGATTCTTCCTTAAGTGTCTCTTAATATTCAAAGAGGTCAACGTGCTTTTGTGCTTCAGTTGTTCCTTGATTATGTATTTTTTATAGTGCCATACAATCTTGATTGCTCCACATTCTATTGTGGAATCAAAATACACATGAACATATGCTAGTTTGCATGCTTCAGTTATAAAGATCATTGGAAATGGGCATAGGACTATGATCACGATGGGGATATGCACATGTCCGCTGTCACACACACAGGGAAACAATATAAGTGAGAAGCAAGAAATCTTTTCAGGTGCTTTATGAAAAGTATATTAAGCTTTGCCTCATGAACTTAATGGAGAGCAATGTTTCACTTTCCTAAAAATTTGTAGCTTATGTTATTGCCTTTTTGTGTATATGTAAGTAAGTTTGCATCAACAAGCTTCTTTATCCATAATTTCTGTATCCATAACTTTGCAGCAATTAACTTTATGCTATTCGCTACCGCTCTACATAGGCCAAAAGGATAAAAGTTCTAAAATATTTTGGTATTTTTGTAGGTTGCAGAAATTAGTCGAGTCCTTCGCCCTGGGGGTATTTTTGTTGGTTCTACTTTCATAGCAGATGCTCTTCCACCAGTTATCCCATTACTGAGGATTGGACGCCCGGTAATCCTGAGTTCCCGACTCCCTAGTAACCCACAAATAGCTCTTTATAGGGACATTACAGCTTATTATATTCACAACCATGAACCACGGGTAGTTACAATTGATTCTTTAATGGTTGGACACCTCCAAATTGGCAGAAGGAAGATTAGGCTTCAGAGAATCTGATACTGCTATTTATAGATTCACTTTGGTCAACTATGTTTTGCCATAACCTTATCTCTTTGAACAATCTTGCAGTACATTGATCAAATCACAGGCAATAATACCTTCTTATCAGAGCTGGAGCTCGAAGATCTTTGTACAGCATGTGGGCTGGTTAATTTTAGATTTGTCAGAAATGGATTTTATATAATGTTCTCTGCTACCAAGGCAAGCTAGTTAAATAACTGCAGAGTCTCCTGAAACATTACCGCATAGCTCCTTGATTATTATGCATTGTAAGTCGTGAATACACCATTTGATAATCGACTTAAATGAATTGCACGTCAGTTTATCTTCCCTCTCTTTCATTCTAAATGTTAGAGTTTATTGTTGCAGGTCCTCGTGAGCCGCCCTTTCTGTTAGCACTGGTAATTTTGCTCAAGGTATGTGTGATGTGAATAGTGAAACCGTACCTTTTACTTCAGTGATGTCATAGTGAGATTGATCATATCAATTATTATGTAAAAGCTGAAGAAAAATTCGTCATGTAAAGCGGTGAAGGTCCTCAAGCCTGTAAATTTTGTGCGTTCTTGTATTGATTTGATTCAAGAGCGTTGATCGCCTAGCAGTGATGTCTGACCGCCTTAGTGGAGAGTTTGTGCTGAGGTAGGAACCTTGAGAGATTTCTCGGTTCCTGGCCTCACCTTGAGACCCCTTGGTTTGGACACTCCAAAAATATTTCTAGACTCAAGTTTGTTGAAATCTAGGAGGAGACCAAGGTGCGTGCCTCATCGTCCAAAATGTAAATTATCAATGTGCTTTGCAGGTACTTTGTGAGATGAGAAACCGTAAAAATTCCATGGCAATGCACAAGAGGAGACCCAACCACAGATTTGATCCGGCTACATGGGCCATGTGATTCCGCCAGTTACTTCACTGCTGAATCAGTGGGTGTGCGATGTGCGTTATCAAGTTGGTAGTATTCCCTAAAAAAAAGTTGACGCTGCGTACCAACTTGTGGTTGGATGGTTAGGAGGACAGTGGTATCCCTAGCTCACCAGAGTTCAAGTTGTAAACTTGACACTGCTGCTCGCATTTTTCTGAATTTATTTCAGCCCTTCCGGGGATGTGCGTCTCCTTCCTCCTCGAACCTTCCAACTGCACTTGTGAGACCATTAATCAAGTAAATATGATCTAGGACAGTAATATATGGTATCAAAGCCTCCTGATTAAATGAAGAAACCCACCTTTCAAACTTGCCAATAGCTACAGAACCTCCTGATTACCTGAAGAAATCTACCTTCCAAACTTGCCAACAGCTACGCCCGCGGTAATGGAGCTGTGCCCCAACAACCTAATCGTGGTGATGAAGGCAATCCAAACTTAGACTGTAGTTATTTACAAGGCGGTGGCGACGTCTAGCTATCTCTTATAGGAGATCAAGCATTTTGTCCTTGACCCCGCGTCTTGCGTCCGATGATGGAGGTGTCCATGGCAGAGCTGAAAATTGAGATGGACAATTTCCTCACGCAAATTGGTCAAGTGACGCGAAACACCATCCTCTCTCTCAAGGACTAGCATATGTCGGCATGTCGCAACTCATCTCGCGCTCTCCTGGCCAGAGATTAGCGCCCCTATTGACAATGGTCATGACCCGATCGGCCACCATGAAGTCACATCGATACAGGGGTCTGGAAACGGAGTGGTCGAGGAACAGTCGATGAGAATTCACATGTCAATTGTTGACTTTATTGTAGCTGCCTCGACAACCTAGCTGAGGAGATGAAGGCGATCTAAACTTAGACCACTGTGATTTAGAAGGCGGTGGCGATGTCTAGCTCTCTCTTAGAAGAGATCAAGCATTTCGTCATTGACCTCGTGGCTTGGCGTCCAATGATGGAGGTGTCCATGGCAGAGCTGAAATTTTTTGAGATCGGCAGCTTCCTCACGCAAATCGGTCGTGAAACCCCGTCCTCTCTCTCAAGGCCTAGGATCTGTCGCAACTCATATCGCGCCCTCCTGGCTAGGAGATCAGCGCCCCTATGGACAATGGTCATGAGCCGAGCGGCCACCATGAAGTCACATCGATACAGGGGTCTGGAAACGGAGTGGTCGAGGAACAGTCGATGAGAATTCACATGTCAATTGTTGACTTTATTGTAGCTGCCTCGACAACCTAGCTGAGGAGATGAAGGCGATCTAAACTTAGACCACTGTGATTTAGAAGGCGGTGGCGATGTCTAGCTCTCTCTTAGAAGAGATCAAGCATTTCGTCATTGACCTCGTGGCTTGGCGTCCAATGATGGAGGTGTCCATGGCAGAGCTGAAATTTTTTGAGATCGGCAGCTTCCTCACGCAAATCGGTCGTGAAACCCCGTCCTCTCTCTCAAGGCCTAGGATCTGTCGCAACTCATATCGCACCCTCCTGGCTAGGAGATCAGCGCCCCTATGGACAATGGTCATGAGCCGAGCGGCCACCATGATGTCACATTGATTCAGGGGTTTGGAAACGGAGTAGTCGAGAAACAGTCGACGAGAATTCACATGTCAATTGTCGACTCTATTGTAGCTGCCTCGACAACCTGACCGAGGTGATGAAGACGATCTAAACTTAGACCACTGCGATTTGTAAGGCGGTGGCGACGTCTAGCTCTCTCTTAGAGGAGATCAAGCATTCCATCATTGACCTCGAGGCTTGGCGTCCGATGATGGAGGTGTCCATGGCAGAGCTGAAAATCGAGATCAACAGCCTCTGCGTCAAGTGGTGCGAAATCCCGTCCTCTCTCACAAGGTCTAGATCTGTATTTTCCTCCTATTCCCCCTCTAAAGATATTTAGGGGGTCGGTTAGAGATGCCCTGACAAGCAGAGAACATAATTGAGAGAGATTAGTGCCCAAAATGGAAGCAGAACACAAACCCGTGTAATTTCTGTTCTGTTCTGTATGATCCTTGAGGCCTTGTTCGGTTAATCCTCCTCCCAAGGGGATTGGAGAGGATTGGAGGGGATTTTGACTTGTTAGGGATTTAATCCCCTCAATCCCTGCCAAATCCCCTTTATTTCCCTGTCAACCGAACAAGGCCTGAGGATCTTTTCTTCTTACCAGTGCGGTAGTGTCATTTACAATTTGCACGGCCGCGTCAGTAAATGTGTCAGTAATTCTATGTAGTACCGTGTCCCTCCCAGCTAAATATATCTAATCCACCGGTAGTATATCCATCCTGTCCATCACTCGTCCAATATCGCCTTTCTCTGCTTTGCCAGCCTGCCAAGATGCCCCACTTCGAGACCAGAAAAGAGAAGATGCCCCACTCGTCCTGGCCTTTGCGGGACGAACAGCGAAGCGTGCCATCGACCCTCGTGTCCGATCGATCATTGCTTGGATCGCCCGTCCGGCTGTTCCGCGCCTGTTGCCGCGTCGACACGAATGGTAGTTGTGCAGGCGGCGTCTCCTCTGGCGCACGTCGTCCTGCTCGAGCCGGCAGCAGGGGATTTGGTGGCGAAGGTGAGGCCGAGGATGAGGAGCGCCGTGACGACGACCAGCGCGGCGCCGCCGCCGAACACGCCGCTCCTGGCGACGTAGCAGTCGCCGTCCATCCACCCCCGGCCGTAGCGCTGCCCGCTGTTCATGCTCGCCGCGGTCGCCAGCAGGATCACGGCCAGCGCGAAGCACGCCCTGCAAGCACGCCACCGTCTCTGGTCAGCGATTTGGTTCAGTCACACTGAATTTCGTGTGGTTTATTACGTGGTGTTTTGGCGCGTGTTTATGTGCCACCGTGGTCGTATTGTACCGTATAACTGCACGTACCATGAGAGGGCCAGGAGTGCGACGGGCGCGACGCGGCCTCCGGTGGCGACGGACTTGTTGGGCTTGGAGCTGGAGGCGCACATGGTGGTTGCCGCCGCGGTGGTGCCGACGAGCTGCGCGACGGAGAGGAAGGCGATGGCCGCGACGCCCAATTCGAAGGCGGAGCTCTTGGGCAGGGAGCAGAGGCTGCCGTCCAGCTTCATGTCCTTGTCCTGATCGAGCAACCGACAGGCAGGCGATTCAGATCCGATCCGGGAACCGGAGCCTCTCGCCAATTGCAATTGCAACACGACGAGCGCGACAAAGAGAGCAGGAGCAGAAGCCTGACCTTGACTCTGCGGAACTCGGCGGCGAGGGAGCAGGAGAAGGCGGTGGCGCAGAGCAGGACGACGATGCCGCAGACCGCGGCCCGGCAGGACAGCCCTCTGCCCCCCTTCTCCATCACCACCGGACGAGCTCGAGCCGGAACCCGAACTGCTAGCACCCAATTCACGGCTACCTCGCTTTCCCTTCCGGAAATTCAGACACAATGATTCGCGACGTATATACTGGCGAATTATGCGACCAACGACCAATCAGTCATGGTTGGTGGCGGCGGGAGACGACGGAAGCAGGTAAGAGGCGGAGGAGGGAGACCGGGTGCTAAACAAACCGTTGAAAAACGCATGGATTCGTCCACCCGTATGGACCGCTGCCTAGGTAAAGCTTTGTGGCCGCGAGCTGGCTAGGAAGGAATTGGCAGGCTCGGGTCCCATGTTGATGGGCGGATGAACTGACCCGGCGGCGAACGGTCTGGTCAAAACCGGATAAGGGGGTTGCTTGCTTGGGGGAGGTGGGAGCTAGGAAAGCCGAAAGCCTGCACGGAACGAATCATACGCACACGCACGCACGATAGTGGCTTGTCCTAATCGCCCTACGCCCGCAGCCCACTTGCGGTTGTTTACATGCATGCATGCTAACCAGTCGTGTCGTGATCACGCCACCCAAATGGCCGGGTAACTAAAACACGAGCTACTTATTATAACCGCTGCTTGTGCGTGCGAAAGATCCAAAAGGCGAAAATCTAGAGAAAGACGCCCGGCACGGGAGGACAGGATCCATGGTAATCCTCTCTACCTTCGCTGTCATGCCGCGCTTTGCACTCGACTGCTCTGGCTTCGCGTGTTCGCCGCGACGGGGACGCCGGGTGGCGGCCTGGCGGGCGCTGCGCGGAATGGATCTTTCTCGGCGAGGCAGGTTGGACGGTTAGGCTGGGGTCCCGTGCCGCGTCCGAGGCGACAGCGGGTGTTTCTGGCTCGGTCGCTTCTAGCTCGCTGCACAGAGCAATCTAGCGGAGTCATCCTATCAGCCTAAACTTTTTTTTTTGGGGGTAAACATTGTATTACTCAGGTCATATTGACTACTGTTGAACATGCGTAATCCATGCACATGTATAGTACTAGGTCTGTGTAATTTGTACTGCCGTGCCTCCTCTCTCCCCCGTATATTTGTACTTCTTGAGAGACAAGTAGAGGCTGACCCCTGTACCTATATATGTGCTCATGCACACAATCAATCAATTGTCGATGCATGCAATCCCTTCTTTTCCATCTAACATGGTATCAGTTTAGCAAGAGATCCTTTCCTCGCTTCCGCCCTCCTCCTGCCACCGCCGCACCCTGCCGCCGCCGCAGCCTGCCGGCGCCGCCTCCCTCTCCACATCCGCAGCCGCCCCTCCCTTGACCGCCGCTGCCTTCCCTCCTCTCCCCCACCTAAAACCCTAACCGCCGCCGCCAACTACCCTAGCTACCGCCACCACCTAACCGATCGCCGCCGCCATCCTACTACGCGTGGAAGACCTACTTCAACCTTGTCTTCTGCGAGTACTTCCTCACCGGTAGACCAACTTGCCAATCACATCTCTATGTGACTCTTGTCCATCTTTCGATGCGCGTGTTCCGAGCTCAGGACTGTCCTGCCTGAACGTCAAGACAGCCAAGTGATCACGCAGTGAGGTCTGACCTTCACCCGCCTTACTGTAGGAGATATGCCCTAGAGGCAATAATAAATGTTATTATTTATCCACATGTTCATAATTATGTTTATGTTCCATGCTATAACTGCTATGGTTCTCGAGTCTACAATAACCACGAGGCTCGGAGGAAGACTCATATGCACGTGTGGAATAATAAACGGTAAAATGTATTCCTAGTCTGGCCTCTAAGACTAGCTCAAGTGTTGCATGATGGTTCTGTTTTCCTGATCATGGGCATGCCTATGCTGGCAACTTTGAGGGCACAATGTTAGGAGAACACTTGTGTTGAATCGACCCGATTTGATGTTATGCTATGAGATTCATTCGTCACAAGTTAATGGTTAATAACACAGAGAATTTAACGTTTGCATAATTCCTTAGACCATGAGAGTGTCGAGTTTCTTCATGCTTGCTTCATGAACTTTGGGGTTTGTTAAACGTCATCCGTAAATGGGTGGCTATTACGGCGGCTTACGGGTTCATGGAAAAGCGTGTCAAGGGACTTGATAGCTCAAGATTGGGATTTGCTCCTCCGACGATGGAGAGATATCTCTGGGCCCTCTCGGTGTTATGGTATCCATTATCGTCTGGCCAGACACATTGTGATTTGATCACAGGGATGCCGGAACACGAAATGAGAAAAGAGAACAAAAACCGGTAACGAGGTAACTGGCATTGTGGACAAGTGTTGATCCACGGGGATGCCAATGATTCTCACCTCGGGTATTTGTAACATATCGCGAAGCAACAGGAATAGCACACGGCAACTGGAGGTTCACTCGAATATTCATTCGTGTGGGTATAGGGGTCAATATGGGTGTCCACGGCTCCGATGTTGATCATTGATCGGAAAGTGTTCCGGGTCATGTCTATACTTCACCGAACCTATAGGGTCACACGCTTAAGGGTCATCTATTTGCTGAATACCAGACAAGGAGTCTGAGAGAAAATCACCGAAAAAGTTTCGGACGAAACGGAAACGTTCCGGAGAGAACACCGGAATAGTTTCGGTGAAACTGAAAAGTTGTTTCAGGGTATTCCATTAAGTCATATTGGTTCCGGCACACGCCTGGAAATTCTTGGAGGGTGCCAGAATTGTTCTGGTAACTTCTAGAATTTTTTCGGAGAGAAAAACCGGAAATGTTCCGGAGCAGCCGGAACCGCAATGGGATTTTCGCTGAAGAAAAACATTGTTCCGGAATTGTTTCGGAATGCGTTCAAAATTGTTTTTGTGGGTACTGGAATTATTCTAGGCACACAGAAATAATTTGGGATTTAACGGACGCAGAAAAATGTCTTCGTGAATAGTGAAAGTGTTTTATGGATATTTTTTGGAAAGCACCTTTTGGGATATTTCCCAAAAGGCTTCTAGAAGGGCTTGGGGGCCAAGGAAGCCCCTCATGGGGGGGCCCCAAGGGGTGGCCGGCCAAGGTGGGGATGCTCCATGGAGCTCCACATGCCATCCCTTTTTGCTTTTATTCTTTTATGTAAGACATAAAGTGGGGGTACTTTTGGTATTTTTGAATGCCAACTTTACCCCTTGGCTTTCCTATAAATAGAGGTGGAGGGGTGCTCTCCAAACGTCATGCTTGCTCTCATACACATGCCATAGACTTGTCTGGCTTCTCTCTCCCTCCCAGCGAAATAGTTTCGTAGAGCCGAAAGGTTGTCTGGGTTCCGGTGGGAACTAGTTCTGGACGGCGAAGCCCTGCCGGATAGATGACACTATATGTGTGCAACTCTGTAGAGAGATCGTAGTTTCGGTCTTAGTTCGAGAGTGCCTCCCGAAGGGCTGTCCGAGTGACCGTCCGAGTTTCGAGGGTCCTCCCGAAGGGCTGTCCGAGTGACCGTCCGAGTTTCGAGGGTCCTCCCGAAGGGCTGTCCGAGGATCCGTCCGGTGGGACTATCCGAGGGACTGTCCCGAGGCCTCCCGAAGGGCTGCCCGGAGATCCGTCCGGTGAGCTGTCGAGGGAGTACATCCTCGCGGTTGGGAGGTTGTAAATCCTAGCTGCGGGGATCTGCACCGCCGATCGTCATCGATGTCGTGGGTGCAAGTCTGACAGTAGTGTGTAGGGGTACGGATGAGAGGGCAGAGCCTAGCTACAGCGCAGTTGTTACACTCGGATTTACGAGTTCAGGCCCCTCGCGGTGTAGGTAACGACCCTACGTCTCGGTGCTCTGGAGCTGTATGATTGAGTGTATGTTTACAAAAGATGCGAACCCTTGGAATGGAGCTGGGGGGTGGCTTATATAGCCTACGCCAGTCCCCCCCCATGAAGGCCGCCATTACCAGGGGTTAAGAGGGGGTTTAAGGGCGCCAGGTAACGGGCGCATCGATTACAATTAATACAGGCGAACGTGCGTCCCGACCGTTGCGCTCCCGGAGTCTCCTGGTCTTCTCTGGTCGAGTGACTTTCGGCTGCTCCGAGTGAAACGAGCTGGTCGAGTGAACCCTTGCCTCCCGAGTGGTTCGTCGAACTCCAAGTGAATGTCAGTTTGCAGAACTTTTGGTTGCTGATCTGGCCATGGGGCCCAGTATAAGACGTGTGGTGTCCTAGGGTAGGGTCTATTGGTCAGGCCTATTACCCTATCCCTAGTATATGCCCTCGTCATTAGCCCCCGAATCGGTCGAGGTTTAGCGGGTCGAGTCAAGGCGAATTCCCAGGCGAGTCGAGTGCTACAGGGGCGCTCGAGGACTCCTGCCGGTCACTAGTCGGCCTTGTCTTCATGCGGCACCTTGGCGGATTCTGGAGCATATGACGCCAGGATGGAAGTTCCCACCCGAATGGGACGGTGGCTGCCAACCGAGTGAAGTGAGTTGTCTTCAACCGAGTGAAACGGGTAATCTTCATCCGAGTGGAACGAGTAGTCTTCATCCGAGTGGAACGAGTAGTCTTCATCTGAGTGGCAGAACAGATCCGCGTGTCTATGGAATGTCTTTAAAGGCGAGTCATCGGATCGCTGGAATCCGGATCTTGCGGGATTTGAAATCAGCGACGAGCGCGCGCGAACGGTTGCTGCGCGGTGAGTGGGGAAAGTGGGGCGTGACGCCTCGATTTTCGCCTCCCTTTTCGCCACGTACAGCTGCAACTCCGCCAGCGAGATTCGAGGAGATCTACGGGCCCGGGACACGCGGAAGGGGATTGGGGAACGGAACGGGCGACGCCATAAGAGGCCGCTGCACCGAAGAGGGAGAGAGGACAGATCCCCTTTTCCCTTATTCTCCCAGCCCGCTCAATCTTCTCTCCCACGATCCACTCCGCGCGAATCTCCTTTGGTCATTGGAGAGCTTGTCGGCGATGGTGAAGGACAAGACGGTGAAGCTCGAGAAGGCGAAGAAGGCGACGAAGGGGAGGAAGGCATCGAGCTCCCGAGCTGCGCTCCCGCCCGGGTGGATCCAGGGCGACTGGCTTCCGCCGACCACCACGGTCGACGACGTTAGCGGGCTCGTCGTGGACGGGCTGATCCGCGACGGGACGTGGAGGTTGCCGGAAGAAGGGGAGATCGAGCCCGCGCCGCGCCCCAGGAAGCGAGTGGTCCTCACCACGCACGTGGAGCGAGGTTTCTCCATGCCACCCCACCCCTTTTTCCGTGGATTTTTGAACTTCTTCGGTGCTCAGCTCCATCACCTGCCTCCCAACGCCATAATGTACCTTGCTGCATTCGTCTCTTTGTGTGAAAATTTTCTGGGTTGTCCGCCGCACTGGGGTTTGTTCAAACATATTTTCACGTGTCGATCTCAATCGGTTAAAAAGGTTGACCCCGATGGAGAGAGGACGCACGTGATTCAGATGTGCTGTGGCTTAGGTATTCAGATGAGGGGTAAGAGTGCATTCCCATCTATGTCCTTTCCCGACTCGGTGAGGGGTTGGCAGTCGACCTGGTTCTACTGCAACGACCTGCCGTGCTCCGGCTCGTCGACTGGCCTTCCTCCTTACACGACTGAGAGAGTCCAGACTCCTCCCTCGCTGACGGTTGATAAAAAGGAGAAGACGGATGTAGGAATCTTGGTGACCGCCATGGTTAGTCTGATTCAGGGTGGATTAACTGGTCTGGACCTTCTGGAGGTCTTCCTCAGTCAGAGGATCCAGCCGCTGTAGGAGCGGGCTCACCCCATGTGGCTGTATACTGGAGCCGGTGATCCGACCCGAGCGCATCCGGAAGACGTCGAGGCGAAAACGGTGGAACAGTGGATCAGGTGCATCACTGGCGCACGTGACAATCCGCGAGGGTCAAGACGGATCCCGCCCTACGACGCCAACAACCAACCGATGGAGGTGAGGCACGAATTCCCGAGTGGATTACCGATGCTCAAATTATCCGAGTGAACTGATCGATCCGAATGAACTGACTGAACTGTCTGTCTTCACCCTTCATGTCTTGCAGGAGTTTCAGAAGATGTTATCGCCTGTGCCGAATGGAGATCAACTTGCCGGAGGCGTGGAGAGCGAACGTGGCAGCGCGGGGGATAGCTACGCGGAGGACAGTGAGGAGGAGAGCGATGACTCAGAGGGGAGCGACGAATTCAAATCCTCCCTGTCTCCGGAGCTGCGCTCCGAGCACCGCTCCAAGCTCTCACATGATCCGAGTGCTGGCCCGAGGAAGGAGGTGGTTCCGAGTGCTAAGGCCCCGAAGCGCACTCGGCCGCCGTCGGCCGAGCCGACTGAGAAGACCGCCAAGCAGCCCAAGGTCGCTTCCCCCAAGCCTCGGAAGGCTCTGCCCAGGATCAAGGTCACAGTGCCTGTGGCCTCGACGTAAGTGTCTTTGCCAGCTTTTTCTTTTTCGTCTTTGCCAACTTTCGTGATTCTTCTGACTGAGTGACTCTCATGGACCAGTGCCGCGACCTCGACGACGTCTCCCATGCAGGTCGATGGGGACCGCGCCGAAGCCGAGTCAGCGGACGCGGCCACTTCTCAAAGAGGTAACAATGACTTCATCTTTACTTCAACCTGTCATTCGACTGGAATGTCTTCATCCGATTGAAATGTGTACTGCGACTGATTGTGCTTAGTAAACATAGTGCTTGCAGAGGTCATCCACGTCGGGGATGACGACGAGGAACCACCACGGAAGGACACTGAGAAGGGGACTGCAGCTCCGACTGCTTCTCAGAGCACCACACGGAAGACGCCGCCGAGCAAAGAGCCTCAAGTTCCCCCTGCACCTGCCGTGACCATGCCTCTGGGGCAGGGTTCTCAGGCTGGAGCTGGTTCTGCTGCGACTCTGTCAACTGCTCTGGCTTCGGTTCCGACTCCTCCCGTCAACATCTTCAGTCTGTACAAGGTGCCGGAGGATCGAACTGGAGCCAGCAAGGAGGCGATGATCCAGGCGGAGCTGATGACTCAACGGCTCAAGGAGATGTGCGCGGCTGGGAAGCTAGCATATGATGCCAGTGCTGCTCTCCAGGAGAACGTTCGAGTAAGTACCCTTGTATGTTGACTTCCAAGTCCTTTTTCTTCAGTAGGAATTTCAGTTGGAAAATATCCGGTACACCCACTGGGTGTTTTTTGTGTTTGGCCATCACTCGGATCGGGCGGACCGCTCCGAGTGGATACCGCTCCAGTGGGGGCACGCTGAGTGCACCCACTGGGTGTAGTCCCCGAGACTACCATCGGTCGCGGGCGGTCGGCGGGAGTCTTAGAACCTTTTCTCTCTCTCTTTTTTGTGTTTGGCCATCACTCGGATCGGGCAGACCATTCCGAGTGGATACTGTTCCAGTGGGGCATGCTGAGTGCACCCACTGGGTGTAGTCCCCGAGACTGCCGTCGACAGCGGGGAGTCGGCGGGAGTCTTAGAACTTAGAAATTGCTTTAGAGGGTACTTCAGGATCTGGTACTGGTCAAGCTTGTTCCTCCTTGACCAAGGGTACTTCAGGATCTGGTACTGGTCAAGCTTGTTTCTTCCAAGAGTGCAGATCCTCGAGCACTCGAAATATTCCTTAACATTAACTGATCTGTTCTCACTTGTATTTTAGAAAACTTGCGAGCTTGGGACTCAGTACGTGGCGCTGGAGAAAGAAACGGCCCAGCTTCGAGTGGATTTGGAGGTGGTGAGAAGGAACACTGCGTGCGCTGACCATGGGAGGTAAACTTCAATTACTGAGCATACCGTCTTCGCCTTTTTCCATGCTTTGAACCGAGTGACTTCACTCGAACAGATGTGCGTAGTGAAAACCACCAACTCCAAGTGCGGCTCAGAACTTCTCTCTCTTTAGAAACTATGAAGCAGGTACTCGAGAATAAGGACCAGGAACTAGCGGGGGCTCAGCAGGCGGCGAAGGAAAAGACCAAGGCCGCTGAAGAAAAGCTGGCCTCATTCGGGAAGCTTGAAGCAGAGAACACGTCGCTGAAGAAGGAGGTGCTCGAGCTCAAGAAGCAGCAGACCGAGTGGGAGGGCAAGCTCAAGGCCCAGGCGGAAGTCTACGAGCAAGAGAAGAAGACTCTGAACGAGAAGATCGCCCGGCTGATCGAGAAGAAGAACGCTCTGGAGAGGTACATTGAAGAGTTCACGGAGGAGATGTACACCAAGCTTGCAGGTAACTTATAGCATCCGAGTGCATTTCAACTTACTCCGAGTGAACTTCCTGCATGCTGATGCTCGACACTCTTCTTTCCTTGTTTACAGAGTACTGCCGGGATTTTGAGCTTGAGACTGACAGAATCGAGAGGGATCTGGATCCTTCCAGGTCACTTGTTGGTGACAAGGCTGCTCTAGGTGTCCTGCGGGTGGAATCTCTCATCGAGGACGTCCAATGTTACATCATTCGTCTGCGGGGAGCACTCGGCAGAATCGACAAGGAGCTATGGCCCGAAGACACCTTCGACACCGACCTGGAAGCCATGATGACTCGTCTCAACGACATTCCCAGTCGAGTGCAAGCATGGAAGAAGTCGGCTGCTCGCTGTGGGGCTAATGTGGCGCTCTCTCTCGTCCGAGTGCACTGTAAGGACACCAAGGAGGAGAAACTGAAGTCACTCCAAGTCGCCAACACGAAGAAACTCCAGTTTGAGGACTTCATGGAGACGTTCATCGAAGCGGCCACTCGGATCGCAGACGGCATTGACCTGGATTCCTTCGTCGAGCCGGCCAGCCCCACAGGAGCGTGAGAAAACTTTAAGTCTTGACCATTGTCCTCGCTATGCCGAGTGGAACTGTAATCATTAAACTCTTTCGGGCTTCGGGCCCGCGTACTCGTATTCGCTTTTGAACTTCAGGAGTTATTTGAATACTTTCCTTCGAGTCTTTCTTTGAAACGTGTTTCAACTTAGGCGAAAGCTGGTTCGCAGCTAAGCCTCCGAGTGAGGAGGAAGCTTTTCACTCGGAGCGACATTTTTAACTTGGGCGAAAGCTGGTTCGCAGCCAAGCCCCCGAGTAAGAGGGTCGCTCTGCACTCGGAGTAGGATTTTAACTTGGGCGAAAGCTGGTTCACAGCCAAGCCCTCGAGTGAGAGGGATGCTCTTCACTCGGAGTAGCTTTTTAACTTGGGCGAAAGCTGGTTCGCAGCCAAGCCCCCGAGTGAGAGGGACGCTCTTCACTCGGAGTAGCGTTTTTATCTTGGGCGAAAGCTGGTTCGCAGCCAAGCCCCCGAGTGAGAGGGATGCTCTTCACTCGGAGTAGCGTTTTAACTTGGGCGAAAGCTGGTTCGCAGCCAAGCCCCCGAGTGAGAGGGATGCTCTTCACTCGGAGTAGCGTTTTAACTTGGGCGAAAGCTGGTTCACAGCCAAGCCCCCGAGTGAGAGGGATGCTCTTCACTCGGAGTAGCGTTTTAACTTGGGCGAAAGTTGGTTCGCAGCCAAGCCCCCGAGTGAGAGGGATGCTCTTCACTCGGAGTAGCGTTTTAACTTGGGCGAAAGCTGGTTCGCAGCCAAGCCCCCGAGTGAGAGGGATGCTTTTCACTCAGAGTAGCATTTTAACTTGGGCGAAAGCTGGTTCGCAGCCAAGCTCCCGAGTGAGAGGGTCGCTCTTCACTTGGAGTAGATTTTTGACTTAGGCAAAAACTGGTTTGTAGCTAAGTTGAACGGCGTACACCCACTGGGGGTTGTAAACCAGAGAATGCGTACGTGTGAACTTCAATGTGGAACCGGAAAAGTCATGCTTTTATTCATCAAATATCACTCGAGTACTTTTATTACATCTCATCATCAGGTATAAAATCGTCGCAGCAAATCTGCATTCCAAGCATGGGGCTCGTCTGTTTGCTTCTGGAGGTTGTACAGGTGGTACGCTCCGTTGTGCAGAACCTTTGAAATGACGAAAGGACCTTCCCACGCAGGAGCGAGCTTGTGAGGTCGTTGCTGATCCACTCGGAGCACAAGATCTCCTTCCTGAAAGGTCCGGCTTCTGACGTGTCTGCTGTGAAAACGTCATAGATCTTGTTGATAAATGGTCGAACGAATAAGAGCCATCTCCCTTTCCTCCTCCAAGAGATCAACGGCGTCTTGCCATGCTTGCTCTGCTTCAACTTCAGAGTACAGCTCTACTCGGGGTGAATTATGGAGCAAGTCACTCGGCAGGACGGCTTCAGCTCCGTACACCATGAAGAAGGGAGTGCGATTGGTAGACCGATTGGGGGTCGTCATCAAGCCCCAAAGAACTGACGGCAACTCGGTGACCCAAGCTCCAGCTGGGTGCTCCAAATCGCGCATGAGTCGTGGCTTTAACCCCTGCAGGATCAGTCCGTTTGCTCTCTCAGCTTGTCCATTCGACTGCGGGTGCGCCACAGATGCATAGTCAACTCGGGTGCCTTGGGCGGCACAGAACGCCCTGAACTCTTCCGAGTCGAAGTTTGAGCCGTTGTCAGTGATGATGCTGTGAGGCACGCCGTATCTGAAGACTATCTCCTTCATGAACTTGATCGCTGTACAAGAATCTAGCTTCTTGATGGGTTTGGCCTCAATCCATTTGGTGAATTTATCGACTGCGACCAGCAAGTGGGTGAATCCACTCGTCCCTGTCCAGAGGGGTCCCACCATGTCCAGTCCCCAGACTGCAAACGGCCAGACGAGTGGAATTGTCTTCAGAGCAGACGTAGGCTTGTGGGATAAGTTTGCATAAAACTGGCACCCGGCACAGTGTTGGACTATCTCCAGCGCAGCTTCATTGGCACGGGGCCAGAAGAAACCGGCTCGGTAAGCTTTAGCCACGATTGTCCGAGAGGACGCGTGGTGTCCACAAGTTCCCGAGTGAATCTCCTCCAGGATCAATCGACCTTCCTCCAGAGAAATGCAGCGCTGAGTCACACCGGTGACGCTCTTTCTGTATAACTGATCGCCCATCACTGTAAAGGCCTTGGACCTGCGAACAATCTGGCGGGCTTCAGCTTCATCTTCTGGAAGTTCCTGCCTGAGCAGGTATGCAATGTAAGGCACTATCCACTCGGGTGTGATTGCTAGGACCTCCATGACCAAATCAATGACTGTCGGGACCTCGACTTCAGTCGGATCAGAAGGACTGACCGCTTGCGGGGGCTCTTCTGTGAAGGGATCTTCTTTTACAGTCGGAGAACGTAAATTCTCGAGGCACACATTGCTGGGTATGGATTTCCGAGTGGACCCGATCTTTGCCAGATCGTCTGCCTCCTGATTCTTGGCTCGGGGAACGTGATGCAGCTCCAGACCTTCAAATTTCTTCTCCAACTTTCTCACTGTGTTGCAGTATCCTGTCATAGCGGGGCTTCTGATATCCCACTCCTTCATCACTTGGTTCACAACTAGATCCGAGTCTCCATAGACCATCAGGCGCCGGACGCCAAGTGAGATGGCCATACGTAGACCATAAAGGAGCGCTTCGTACTCGGCTTCGTTGTTGGAGGAATCAAAGTGAATCTGCAGAACATATCTGAGACGATCGCCCTTCGGAGATACTAACACAACTCCAGCTCCTGAACCATTCAGCATCTTGGAACCGTCAAAGAACATGGTCCAGTGTTCCGGGTGACTCTGAGTCGGTTGCTGCTGTTCAGTCCACTCGGCTAGGAAATCGGCTAATGCTTGGGACTAGATCGCCTTCTTCGCCTCGAACTTGATGTCCAGGGGCAGGAGCTCGATAGCCCACTTCGCCATTCGACCAGTCGCGTCCCGATTGTTCATGATCTCAGACAGCGGGGCGTCGCTGACGACTGACACAGTGTGCTCTTGGAAGTAATGGGCTACTTTCTTCGCAGTCAGGTAGATGCCGTAGACGAGCTTCTGATAATGAGGATACCTCTGCTTGGAAGGAGTCAGAACTTCAGAGATGTAATAGACTGGGCGCTGAACTTTGTAAGCCTTGCCCTGTTCTTCTCGCTCGACTGTGAGGACAGTGCTGACAACTTGACCAGTGGCCGCAATGTACAAGAGCAACGGCTCGTTGCTGTTCGGAGCGTCAAGCACCGGCTGGGTGGAAAGCAGGGCTTTGAGCTCAGCAAACGCTGCTTGTGCTTCAGCAGTCCACTCGAACGAATTAGATTTCTTCATCAATCGGTACAGGGGCAGTGCCTTCTCACCGAGACGGGAGATGAATCGGCTCAGAGCTGCGAGGCAACCCATGAGCTTCTGCACATCATGAAGACGTTCAGGACGTTTCATTCGTACAATCGCCCCGATCTTCTCAGGATTAGCATCTATCCCTCGTTCGGAAACGAGGAAACCGAGTAACTTGCCTCCAGGAACCCCGAAAGTGCACTTCGCCGGATTCAGTTTGATATCATACTTCCGCAGATTTGCGAAAGTTTCTGCTAGGTCAGTCAGTAGGTCGGAACCTTTTCTGGACTTAACCACTATGTCATCCATGTATTCCTTGATGTTCCGACTGATCTGTTTATGCAAACACTTCTGCACCATGCGCATGAAAGTTGCACCAGCATTTTTAAGACCGAATGGCATGGTGATTGTAGGAGATATGCCCTAGAGGCAATAATAAATGTTATTGATTATCTCCCTGTTCATAATTATGTTTATGTTCCATGCTATAACTGCAATGATTCTCGAGTCTACAAATAAAACGAGGCTCGGAGGAAGACTCATTTGCACGTGTGGGATAATAAACAGTAAAATGTATTCCTAGTCAAGCCTCTATGACTGGCTCAAGTATTGCATGATGATCCTGTTTTCCTGATCATGGGCATGGCTATGCCGGCAATTTTGAGGGCACAATTGTTGGTAGAACACTTGTGTTGAATCGACCCAATATTGATGTTATGCTATGAGATACATTCGTCATAAGTTAATGGTTAATAACACAGGAAGTTAATGTTTGCATAATTCCTTAGACCATGAGAGTATCGAGTTTCTTCATGCTTGCTTCATGAACTTTGGGGTTTGTTAAACGTCATCCGTAAATGGGTGGCTATTACGGCGGCTTACGGGTTCATGGAAAAGTATGTCAAGTAACTTGATAGCTCAAGATTGGGATTTGCTCCTCCGACGATGGAGAGATATCTCTGGGCCCTCTCGGTGTTACGGTATCCATCATCGTCTGGCCAGACACAGGGTGATTTGATCACAGGGATGCCGGAACACGGGAACGAGAAAAGAGAACAATACCGGCAACGAGGTAACTGGCATAGTGGACAAGGTGTTGATCCAAGGGGATGCCAACATGTCTCACCTCGGGTATTTGTAACATATCGTGAAGCAACAGGAATAGCACACGGCAACTGGAGGTTCACTCGAATATTCATTCGTGTGGGTATAGGGGTCAATATGGGTGTCCACGGCTCCGATGTTGATCATTGATCGGAAGGGGTTCCGGGTCATGTCTATGCTTCACCGAACCTATAGGGTCACACGCTTAAGGGTCATCTATCTGCTGAATACTAGACAAGGAGTCCGAGAGAAAGTCACTGGAAAAGTTTCGGAGACAACGGAAAAGTTCCGGAGAGAACACCGGAAAAGTTTCGGTAAAACAGAAAAGTTGTTTCGGATAAAACCATTGATCCAAAAAGGTTTCGGCAAGCACCGGGAAAGTTTTGGAGGTTGCCAGATTGGTCTGGTAATTTCTGGAATTTTTCCGGAGAAAAAACCGAAAAAGGTTTTCGGAGCTGCCGGAATTGTTTACCGGGTAAACGAAGATGGTTTTAAATTAAACCACCATACCGGAATGTTCTAGAGCGCGTCCAGATAATTTTAGAGGGTGCCGGAAATGTTCTGGGACCTTCCGGAATTTTTCAGAAGAAATAGTTTCGGAAAACATCTTGTCCCAGCGAGAGGGGACAAGATCCCACGGATCGTGGGGGCTGTTTTTGGGCTGTTTTTGGGGGCGCCCCCTTTAGGGGACAGCCCCCTTGTGGCTGGACAAAGTGTTGGCCCCCCCCCCATGGTGGGGGGCAGCCCCCACAAATGGTGGAGAGTGTTGGGAGGAAGGTGGGGCCCCATGGGGGAACACCATGGACAAGGGAACATGTTTTCTCCATGTTTGGTGGGAACATGTTTCCTTGTTTGGTGGGTGCTTGTTTTGTGGGCTGAAATTTCAGCCCCCCCCCCTCACACCTTCCACCACTATATAAGGAGGTGGAGAGGAGCTCTCCATTCTCACTCCAACTCTCACACACATGGCATGCATGATCTGCCTTTCTTCTCTCCCTCCCACGAAATAGTTTCGTAGAGCCGAAAGGCTGTCTGGGTTCCGGCAGGAACTAGTTCTGGACGGCGAAGCCCTGCCGGATAGATGACACCGTATGTGTGCAACTCTGTAGAGAGATCGTAGTTTCGGTCTTAGTTCGAGTGTGCCTCCCGAAGGGCTGTCCGTGTGACCGTCCGAGTTTTGGAGGTCCTCCCGAAGGACAGTCCGAGTTTCGGAGGTCCTCCCGAAGGGCTGTCCGCGACACCGTCCGGGGGACTGTGCGACCGCCTCCCGGAGGGCTGTCCGCGGGGCAGATGAGGGTATACATCCTCGCGGTTGGGAGGTTGTAAAATCCTAGCTGCGGGGATCTGCACCGCCGTTCGTCATCGACTCTACTTCCGTTGCGCTACGAGTCGGTAACGAAATGATCAAACCTTGTATGCAGTCTCCATAGTGGTCCTGGGCTGGTGCGTAGGTCGGAAAATTTTTGTTTTCTGCTGCGTTACCCTACAGTGGCATCAAGAGCCGTGCTATGCGTAGATGCAGGTTGCGATCTAGAATACATAGAGATGTATGGGTGTTGCATAATATAATTTTGGAGTAGATGAGATCTATTACTGAAAATTATTTATGCGGGTAGCAGAAGAAGTCTGTTACCCGATGTTCTTGTTGCTTCCCTGAAATTTGCGTTTGCTCAATCTCGAGACAGCATGGTGGAATTTCACAAAGTTCTGGCAATCCGCGATCCTGATTGATCAAGGAAGTGCTATCAGTTCTTTGGGTTCCGCCATAGTCAAAAGAAAGATGAAATTCGCAGATGAAAGGGCAATGCAGATGTGATCTGCACGGGGGTCACGCGTATGACGAAGTTTAGTATGGGGCTCGAGATTTTATTATCTCGTGTTTCATACACCCCGCAATGTTAATCTAGCGACTTGGATTATCATGCTTGATGATGGACGTTGGTAGCTTCGATTTGTTTCGAAACCTTAGAAGCCACGTAAAATAAAATTTCGCATGAACCGATTAGAGGCGTCTAACTTGGTTTTGCAGGATGGTTTGCATGTGCATGTGATGTGGTATAGCAGTGTTCATAATAATTTGATTATGTATGAGATGGCTATATGATGTAAATTGATTAACATGACCTGCGTGTCATGATTCGGCATGATGGCTGGAGCCATATGATTGCACTTTAATGACCTGCGTGTCAACCTTATGTAATGCACTTATTTTATTAGCTATAGAGATAGCAATATTATCTGGTGCATCGACAAGGTGGTGGCAATCTTCGCGAAGGTGAACACCGACGCGAATGCCAAAGACGAAGAAATGAAAGACTTCTCCGTCACAAAGGGCTATACCATATCTTGCTATTTTGAATTGCCTGAGATGTTTATCCCTTATGATGCACCCTTCTTGATTGCGCAGTAGTCGCTTTTTATTAGGGTGATCTCTCACTGAAATATCAAGTAGTTAGTGTTCTCCCAAGTGTAGCACCGTCACGGCACCTAACTTTTCGGGGCATTGCATGATCTCCATGGGTGCGAACGATTAGGGATGTGTGAGGCGGGTGAGTTGAGACCTCGCAGCGAGATCACTTGGTTGTCTTGACGTTCAGGCATGAAAGTCATGAGCTCGGAACACACGCATCGAAAGATGAACAAGAATCGCATAGAGATGTGATCGGCAAGTTTGCCTACCGATTGAAGTTCACGCCATGGGTGTTCATCTCGAACCGTGACGTTGAATGGATATGCGGGTCTTGAATCACTCACAATCAATTATGAGAGATATTGATTTGAGTGGGAGCGCACTATAGAATTAACTTGTTTAATTCTCAGTGCAATTAATTTTGAACACTGTCTAAGTGTGGTTTGCATAATAATTGTAGAATAATGGCTCGCGTTTCCACCTTCCCTATTAAAATTGAATAGCTGTTAAATATCTGGTTAAAACTTTACGGTTGGTAACGTAATATGAGGATTGTCCTCAAGAGTGCCGAGAAGGACTTTGTCCTATCGCATACTTTCGGTATTCTCCCGCTAATGCTATGGATGATATGACTCTCGTCCTTCGATCCAAAAGCTAGAATTCCTTTTCAGTCAAAGTGCAATATGTTTGCTTCCATGATACCCGAACTTCGAAAGTTTGGATAGTTATGTGATATTCATGGAATCTGAAAATGATTTTCAGAGACAGACAAAGGCTAAAAGATATGAGATATCCAAAGCAATGTTTGTTTGCAAACTATTAGTAAAGGAGTTTACTATGCATTAGACTGATAAGAGAGGGATCCAGGAGAACGCCTGTCATATGATGAAAGGTGAATAAAACAACAACTTAAAGAGAAAGGAAGTGTCCGAAGGGTGTTAGTGAAACTTTCACGCCTAGGAAGTCCGGGGCTATCGCCACTCTTAAGTTGGGTGCTTCTTCTGAGAGTAGGAAAAATACTGAAAGTGAAACTGTTAGAAGTATAATGGCAAAAGGAAAGAAGACTGGAATATCTAGCTCATGTATGAATGTCATACAGGTTTTTGATGTATAGAAGGCTGGTCAAAGATATAGTTCTTGGGAATTATGGTTAAACATGTTAATCACTAATTCTTGGGTATTGTGAGTTAATCACAAAGATACCCGCTCGATTGCATTCTGTTGCAACTCGATGTAAGAACTACTATGGCCTGAAAGACTAGCCAGGAATGAGGTTAGATACACGCAGGGAACATAGTAAATGTTACTATGCCTTCCATAGGTATATTCCCTATGTATTTACTTTCATAATTCATTTTAGAGTTTCACACTCTAGCCCTTTGCATAAGGTATCTTGCAAGAAGGTTGTTCATAAGAGAACTTTTAATGTTCGGTGTTATGAATGACATAAGGGCCATACTTTCATTATGAATGAGACGTATGTTATGAATATTGATATTAATACATTGCCTCTGTATTTACTTTCATAATTCATTTAGAGTTTCATACACTCTAGCCCTTTGCATAAGGTATTTTGCAAGAAGGTTATTCATAAGAGAACTTTTGATGTTCGGTGTTATGAATAACATGAAGGGCCATGCTTCCATACAGGATGGGATGTATGCTATGAATATTGATGGTAATATGATACATCCATAACACTGACGCTAAATGTCGCAAGACTAAAAGAATACCACACAAGTGTGGCACTGCATTTGGTCACATTGGAGAAACCCGCATGGAAAATTCCATTATGATGGATTTTTGAAGTCATTTGATTTTGAATCATCTGACACTTGCAACTTTCCTCTGAAAAGTGAAGTGACTGAAATACCGTTCACAGGCCATAAGGAACGAGCAAAGAACATATTGGTGATCATACATTATGATGTGTGAAAGTCCAACAAATGTTGTTGCAAGTAGTGGATTTATCTATCTTCAGAAATGACTCAAGTAGATATATGGATATTTACTTGTTGAGACGTAAGTCTGGATCTTTTGAATTCATTCATAAGGTTTTCAAAAATGAAGTAGAAGTTGTTGTAACAAGAAAATTATGTTTCTACAATTCGATTGCAGAAAGGAATATTTGAGTTACAAGTTTAGCGAATGTCTGATGAGTTGTGAAAAGAGTTTCATAACTTGCACCTCCCGGAACACCACTGCAAGTGAAAAGTCCGTGAAGATGTAATCAAACCATTTATGACATGGTAAGATCAAAGATGACATAAATAAATTTGCCATTATCCCTTTTTATAGAGTGATGCTTTAGAGACTGCGGCTTTTACACTGAAAAGAGCTTCATCGGGTCTGTTGAAATAACGTCATGGTATGGTACGCCCAACCATGTTATATCTTTTCTTAACATTTGGAATATGGGGCTTGTGTAAAAGGTTACAAACCTATTCCAAATCAGACAAGTGCTACTTTGTTAGGTTATCCCAAGTCATTGGGTATTCCCCCACCACTATACCGAGGCAAAGGATTTTTGCCACAAAACGGTATACTTTTAAAGAGAATAGTTCTTACAAAAGGTGAGTGGCAGGACAGTGCAACTCGACGAGATAACCAGTATCTTCGTCATCAGGTCAAAGGAAAGGAACCTTGGAAGTGATTCCGGAGTTTCCTACTGCGACTGATACGGAAGTCTCTACAATAAAATGTATGGACTTCGATCGAACTTGCAGCTGAACCGCGTAGGAAAAACTCGTGCAAACCTCTCAGGTGCGCATACGAGATATTGTTGTTAGACAACAGTATACCTACGATACACAAGGAAGCGTTGATGGGCCCTGACTCCGGAATTGGCTAAATGCCAATACAATCCGAGATAGTTTCCATATAAGTGGTTCGAGATTAAAATCTTGATACACCTTTCGGAAGACTTAGAGTCTAACGAATATTTATGAAACTATAAACTGATGTGGATAAAATATTTTATCCATAAAGCTCGACTTGTTGAAATAACAAGTTCAAGGAGTTGACTACGATGAGGTTGTTTCACCGTAGCGATGCTTGAAGTCGGTTCGGGTTGAACTAGCAATTAATACATATTTCAATCATGAGATATGAAACATGGATGACAAAAGGATTTCCATCTGATGGAAATAAAACCTAGGACTTGTATGTGATACAGTCCATAGTAATTTGTCGATCCAGAGGATGCTAGTAAGTATGCAAACTTCAGAGTTCTAGCGATGAACAGAAGAGAGCAAAGTGGAGTTGGAATCTTCGTTTTTTGATGGAATGGTCAAAGGGGTTTGACTTCATCAAATGGGCATCGAAGATGCTTGTGATTCAAGAAAGTAAGTGGGAGCATAATAATATTTCTAAAAACCTTGTGTACTTGACACATTGTTAATTGGAAATAAATTTCTTGACACGAATTAGGACTTCATTTAAAATAGTTTTTCGATGAAGTGCTTAGGCTAAAATGGCCTCAATATTAGGCATGATGATCTATGGAGATAGATTTACCTAAATGGGGGCTAAGCAATGAATACATATTGACAAGATGCTAAAACTTTTTAGCATTTAAAACGCCAAGGAGTGATTCTTGCCAAAGTCACATGGAAAGAGTTTTTGCAAGACTCAGTGTCCCAAAACACTGATGAGTGAAATACATGATAGAGGTTCCACACACTCTTGTGTTTGGATTAATCATGTATTCCGTGGTATGTAAAAACAACCAGATATGTCCAATACTCCAAAGTTGTTGCGAGTATAGATACCAAAGTGATCAAAGTACTGATCATGGGACAACAGTGAAAGATGTCATTGAGTACTAGAGCAGTACTGATGACATGCTTTCTCGCAAGCAGAGATTATGAAGTGCTCGTTGTAAGTAATTACATCGATACATTCTTCATCAATGCTCCATGCGATTTTCGATTTAAGTTAAGGGTTTTGTGTAATACACAATATGGTGGCACGGTAGTTGGAAATTGTTCCAAACAAGATACTGTGGCGAATTCTATAACAAAGGCTAAGTATGTTGACGCTTGAGAAGCGACAAAGAAGTTGTTGAATCATATAGTTCATTCATGAACTTAGTATGGTTCCAAGAAGGCTTTGGTCTATGGGACACTATAGCAGATAGTTGCTCCATAGCTCAGTCTGAGGAATCAGGTTTCGACCAATGATTCACACATATGCAAAGCCAAGTACACACAAAATATGAATTTTGTGAAAGCGTGAAAACGCGAGGATATGCAAAGTTACACACGGAGCTGAAGTTGTCAGATCCGTTGGACATCAGGCTATACCACATGCGAAGCATATTTTACACCAGTATGCCATAGGTGTAAAGTGCATTAGCATTGACTAGATTATTGACTCTAGTGCAAGTGGGAGTCTGTAGGAGATATGCCCTAGAGGCAATAATAAATGTTATTGATTATCTCCCTGTTCATAATTATGTTTATGTTCCATGCTATAACTGCAATGATTCTCGAGTCTACAAATAAAACGAGGCTCGGAGGAAGACTCATTTGCACGTGTGGGATAATAAACGGTAAAATGTATTCCTAGTCAAGCCTCTATGACTGGCTCAAGTATTGCATGATGATCCTGTTTTCCTGATCATGGGCATGGCTATGCCGGCAATTTTGAGGGCACAATTGTTGGTAGAACACTTGTGTTGAATCGACCCAATATTGATGTTATGCTATGAGATACATTCGCCATAAGTTAATGGTTAATAACACAGGAAGTTAATGTTTGCATAATTCCTTAGACCATGAGAGTATCGAGTTTCTTCATGCTTGCTTCATGAACTTTGGGGTTTGTTAAACGTCATCCGTAAATGGGTGGCTATTACGGCGGCTTAAGGGTTCATGGAAAAGTATGTCAAGTAACTTGATAGCTCAAGATTGGGATTTGCTCCTCCGACGATGGAGAGATATCTCTGGGCCCTCTTGGTGTTACGGTATCCATCATCGTCTGGCCAGACACAGGGTGATTTGATCACAGGGATGCCGGAACACGGGAACGAGAAAAGAGAACAATACCGGCAACGAGGTAACTGGCATAGTGGACAAGGTGTTGATCCAAGGGGATGCCAACATGTCTCACCTCGGGTATTTGTAACATATCGCGAAGCAACAGGAATAGCACACGGCAACTGGAGGTTCACTCGAATATTCATTCGTGTGGGTATAGGGGTCAATATGGGTGTCCACGGCTCCGATGTTGATCATTGATCGGAAGGGGTTCCGGGTCATGTCTATGCTTCACCGAACCTATAGGGTCACACGCTTAAGGGTCATCTATCTGCTGAATACTAGACAAGGAGTCCGAGAGAAAGTCACTGGAAAAGTTTCGGAGACAACGGAAAAGTTCCGGAGAGAACACCGGAAAAGTTTCGGTAAAACAGAAAAGTTGTTTCGGATAAAACCATTGATCCAAAAAGGTTTCGGCAAGCACCGGGAAAGTTTTGGAGGTTGCCAGATTGGTCTGGTAATTTCTGGAATTTTTCCGGAGAAAAAACCGAAAAAGGTTTTCGGAGCTGCCGGAATTGTTTACCGGGTAAACGAAGATGGTTTTAAATTAAACCACCATACCGGAAATGTTCCGGAGCGCGTCCAGATAATTTTAGAGGGTGCCGGAAATGTTCTGGGACCTTCCGGAATTTTTCAGAAGAAATAGTTTCGGAAAACATCTTGTCCCAGCGAGAGGGGACAAGATCCCACGGATCGTGGGGGCTGTTTTTGGGCTGTTTTTGGGGGCGCCCCCTTTAGGGGACAGCCCCCTTGTGGCTGGACAAAGTGTTGGGGGCCCCCCCATGGTGGGGGGCAGCCCCCACAAATGGTGGAGAGTGTTGGGAGGAAGGTGGGGCCCCATGGGGGAACACCATGGACAAGGGAACATGTTTTCTCCATGTTTGGTGGGAACATGTTTCCTTGTTTGGTGGGTGCTTGTTTTGTGGGCTGAAATTTCAGCCCCCCCTCACCCCTTCCACCACTATATAAGGAGGTGGAGAGGAGCTCTCCATTCTCACTCCAACTCTCACACACATGGCATGCATGATCTGCCTTTCTTCTCTCCCTCCCACGAAATAGTTTCGTAGAGCCGAAAGGCTGTCTGGGTTCCGGCAGGAACTAGTTCTGGACGGCGAAGCCCTGCCGGATAGATGACACCGTATGTGTGCAACTCTGTAGAGAGATCGTAGTTTCGGTCTTAGTTCGAGTGTGCCTCCCGAAGGGCTATCCGTGTGACCGTCCGAGTTTTGGAGGTCCTCCCGAAGGACAGTCCGAGTTTCGGAGGTCCTCCCGAAGGGCTGTCCGCGACACCGTCCGGGGGACTGTGCGACCGCCTCCCGAAGGGCTGTCCGCGGGGCAGATGAGGGTATACATCCTCGCGGTTGGGAGGTTGTAAAATCCTAGCTGCGGGGATCTGCACCGCCGTTCGTCATCGACTCTACTTCCGCTGCGCTATGAGTCGGTAACGAAATGATCAAACCTTGTATGCAGTCTCCATAGTGGTCCTGGGCTGGTGCGTAGGTCGGAAAATTTTTGTTTTATGCTGCGTTACCCTACAGTGATATAGCAGAAACACCCGAATGGGGTGATAAAGGCTGTTTTTATTTCATCTGGCCCATACAGTCGGATCTGGTGGTACCCGGAGTACGCATCCAGAAAAGACAGTCGCTCACAACCCGCGGTGGAATCCACGATTTGATCTATGCGGGGGAGCGGGAAGTGATCCTTGGGGCAGACCCGATTGATGTGCTTGAAATCGATACACATTCGGAGAGACTTGTCCTTCTTAGGGACCATGACGACGTTGGCGAGCCACTCGGAGTGGTACACCTCACGGATGAACTCGGCTGCCAGGAGCCGAGCAACTTCTTCGCCAATGGCCTTCCTCTTCTGTGTAGCAGAGCGACGGAGGTGCTCCTTCATAGGTTTAGCCTTTGGGTCGACTTGCAAACGGTGCTCAGCCAGCTCCCTGGGTACACCCGGCATGTCGGATGGTTTCCATGCGAAGATGTCCCAGTTCTCACGGAGGAACTGGATGAGCGCTTCTTCCTATTTGCTGTCGAGTGTTGTTGATATGTTGGTGGGAGCAGCATTGGGATCTTCCGGGTGGACGTGCACAGGCTTCATGTCACCAGCCGAGTGGAATGCAGATTCCGCAGCTGGCTTCTTGGAGCGCAGCAGATCACTCGGATCGGCGCTCTTCTTGTACTCCTCCAGTTCCACCATGGCCATCTGCTCGTCAGCTATCTTGGACCCTTGCTGCAAACACTCTTCCGCGCGCTGTCGACTGCCAGTGACTGTGATCACACCTTTGGGGCTGGGCATCTTCAGCTTGAGATAGACATAACATGGACGGGCCATGAAACGTGCGTAAGCCAGCCGACCAAGGATGGCATGGTAGGCGCTGCAGAAGTCGACCACTTCGAAGGTCAGCCTTTCCTTCTGGAAGTTCTTGTCGTCTCCAAAGACCACATCCAGGGTGATCTGCCCGAGTGACTTTGCTTTCTTGCCGGGGATCACTCCGTGGAACTGCATGCTGCTCTCACTGAGTTGGGACATCGGAATGCCCATCGCTTGTAGAGTATCAGCATACGGTATGTTCAGTCCGCTTCCACCATCCATGAGGACCTTGCGCAATCAAACGCCTCCAATGACTGGATCGACCACCAGCGCCTGCCGCCCAGGGGTGGCAATGTAGGCTGGGTGATCCGACTGATCAAAGGTAATCGGGGTCTTCGACCAGTTCAGAAACTTTGTCGTTGCCGGCACTGCCATGTTCACTTCTCGGTTGATAACTTTCAACCGACTCCTGCTCTCTACATCTGCAAAGATCATCAGGGTTGCGTTGACACTGGGAAAAGGTTCATCTTTGTCTCCATCATCAGCGTCTTCTGGGCTCTTCTCACTCGACGGGCCCTCTCGGAACTGCTGAATCAACAGTCGGCACTGTCGAGTGGTATGCTTGGGCAATATCAGATTGCCCTCTTCATCCTTTATGGTGTGGATGTGACACGGTAAATCGAGGACATCTTGGCCCGACTGATCTTTCTTTTTCTTCGGGATCCACTTTTCCTTAGGCTTCCCCTTGTTCTTGGCTTGGCCAGCCAGTGCGGCAGCCTCGGCCTAAACCGAACCATCAGCTTTGCGCTTCGGCTTCCGACTGGGATTACTGTTTCCAGGGTTGGGCTCACTGGTTTTCCCTTTGCCGTTACGGAGACGGTCCTCCTCCTCTCCGTTTGCGTACCGAGTGGCGATCTCCATCATTCGGCTCATGGTCAAAGATCCGGACCGACCGAATTTCAGGATGAGCTCTCGATATCTGACTCCTGCCTTGAAGGCACAGACTGCTTGATGCTCCGTGACATTCTCCACCACGTGATGCAGGGTTGTCCACCGCTGGATGTACTCCCTCAATGTTTCATTCGGTTTATGCACACAATGTTGTAGCTCAGACAATCCAGCCGGGCGTTTGCACGTGCCCTCGAATGTTTTGATGAATACTCGGGTCAAATCTTCCCAGCAGTATATGTTGTCCGGAGCGAGCTGATTGAGCCAGGCGCGGGCGGACCCTTCAAGCATCAATGGCAAATGCTTCATAGCCACATAGTCATTTCCTCCTCCAATCTGCACAGCCACTCGGTAATCCTCTAACCATGTTTCTGGCTTGGACTCACCGGTGAACTTGCTTACTCCAGCTGCCAATCTGAAGTTTGGCGGAATCTCGGCGGCCCTGATGGCTCTGCTGAAACACTTGGGCCCGGAGATGAATGCTCCACTTCCACTCGGACGATCCCTGTCAAAGTTCTCTCTCAGAGCTCTGCCTCTGTTGACCAGGTTCTGAGCGAGAACGGATCTCGCGTTGAAGTGCGGCTCACGGTGGTCGACTGGCTCTCTCTGGCGATAGCCGTCACCATGACGGGGAGGGCTGGCCCTCCGATCGTTGTCGTAAGGACGCCTGGCGTCGTACGGCCGGGGCGCGTACGAGCCATCCTGCGGAGGGGGCGACTGCATGCGGTGACGATCGTCCTGACGCCGCGGAGGCGTATTCCGACTGCGACCCTGCCCCGAGTACTGATCTCGGTGGCGGTCTTGGTCGTTTCGCCACAGAGGCGAGTGTCTGTTTCTCCTTGGAGACACTGGGCTGTGGGCCGACTGAACGGTGTCAGCCCTAACGGATCTACTGTGAATCCGGTTGCGCGACTGGGACACTGCCGAATTTTGCTCTTCAGCTGCCTTGAGCAGAGCCCGGATCTGCCGAAGACCTTCCCCCGCCTCGGATCGTGACAGCTCAATGGAATCTGCTATCCGAGTGGCCGCCGCCAGATTCTGGACAGGAGTGCGGAATACATGGAAACTCTGCTGCTGGTCATTCAAGAACAACTGCCGCTGCCGCCGACTGGAACTGGGCGGATGCTGCTTGTGGGCGCAGTCGTCGAGTGATTTCTGAAGCGCCTCCAGACGACTGCGCTCGGTCAAATTGGCCTGGCGTGCGGCCTCCAAATCTTGAGCCTCGGGGGTCGTCCCAACGATGGGCGTCTGGAGGGTCTGCTCGGTTCTGCGCTGCAGATCTTCCCTCTGCTGCCGAGTGAGAGGTCTGGGGATGTACTCGTCGTCATGTCGGTCCCTGCCGCCGCCAAGATCAGCACGCGACGGGTCACCGTTCTCCGCGCCGCGGCCGTACCCAGGCGGACTGGGCGGGGAATCGGCCATCAGCACCTCTGCAGCGGGATCGCTGCTCTCGCACTCGGACAAGCTTTCTGAGTGCTCATGCACGGAGGCGAACAGATCGACGACGGGCTCATCGGGCTAGATTGCCGCGATCTGCGGGGCTGCGACCTGGAGGGCCACCGCGTGCTTGATCCACTGCTGGAGCCGTGAGCGTCCGGAACGCTTGCGACGACGGCTGGTGGAGAGCGAAGACGCCGACTGGTACGGAGTCGACGGTTGTCGAAGGAGAACGCCGAAGGAACTCGCGTGGAAGTGTGCTGCGCCATGGACGGGCAACGCCTCGACATCCAGCGGGGCTTCTTGGAGCCACGCCGAATCGTCGGCGATGAAGCTGAGGACGCCGAAACGGATCTCGCCGCCCAGGGTCAGTCCGCCGCCGGAAACCATGGTGAAGATGGGGAAAAAATGCAACTACGCCGGAAGTCACTAGACGCCTGCCCCACGGTGGGCGCCAACTGTCGTGGGTGCAAGTCTGATAGTAGTGTGTAGGGGTACGGACGAGAGGGCAGAGCCTAGCTACGGCGCAGTTGTTACACTCGGATTTACGAGTTCAGGCCCCTCGCGGTGGAGGTAACGACCCTACGTCTCGGTGCTCTGGAGCTGTATGATTGAGTGTATGTTTACAAAAGATGCGAGCCCTTGGAATGGAGCTGGGGGGTGGCTTATATAGCCTACGCCAGTCCCCCCCATGAAGGCCGCCATTACCAGGGGTTAAGAGGGGGTTTAAGGGTGCCAGGTAACGGGCGCATCGATTACAATTAATACAGGCGAACGTGCGTCTCGACCGTTGCGCTCTCGGAGTCTCCTGGTCTTCTCTGGTCGAGTGACTTTCGGCTGCTCCGAGTGAAACGAGCTGGTCGAGTGAACCCTTGCCTCCCGAGTGGTTCGTCGAACTCCGAGTGAATGTCAGTTTGCAGAACTCTTGGTTGCTGATCTAGCCCTGGGGCCCAGTATAAGACGTGTGGCATCCTAGGGTAGGGTCTATAGGTCAGGCCTATTACCCTATCCATAGTATATGCCCTCGTCAATCGACTCTACTTCCGTTGCGCTATGAGTCGGTAACGAAAAGATCAAACCTTGTATGCAGTCTCCATAGTGGTCCTGGGCTGGTGCGTAGGTCGGAATTTTTTTATTTTCTGCTGCGTTCTCCTATAGTGGTATCAGAGCCGTGCTATGCGTAGATGTAGGTTACGATCTAGAATACATAGAGATGTATGGGTATTGCACAATATAATTTGTAGTAGATGAGTTCTATTACTGAAAATTATTTGTGCGGGTAGCAGATGAAATCTGTTACCCGATGTTCTTGTTGCTTCCCTGAAATTTGCATAATTCTGATCTTGATAACAGCATGGTGGGTTTTCAAAGTTCTGGCAATCCGCGATCCTGATTGATCAACGAAGTGCTAACAGTTCTTTGAATTCCACCATAGTTAAAAAGAAATATGAAATTTCGCAGACGAAAGGGCAATGCAGATATGATCTGCACGGGGGTCATGCGTATGACGAAGTTCAGTATGGGGCTCGAGATTTTATTATCTCGTGTTTCATACACCCCGCGATGTTAATCTAGCGACTTGAATAATCATGCTTGATGATAAAACGTTGGTAGCTTCGGTTTGCTTCGAAACCTTAGAAGCCACGTAAAATAAAATTATGCATAAACCGATTAGAGGCGTCTAACTTGGTTTTGTAGGATGGTTTGCATGTGCATGTGATGTGGTATAGCAGTACTCATATTAATTTGATTATGTATGAGATGACTATATAATGTAAATTAACATGACCTGCGTGTCATGATTCGGCATGATGGCTGGAGCCATATGATTGTCACTTTAATGACCTGCGTGTCAACCTTAAGTAATGCACTTATTTTATTAGCTATAGAGATAGCAATATTATCTGGTGCATCGACAAGGTGGTGGCAAACTTCGCGAAGGTGAACACCGACGCGAATGCCGAAGACGAAGAAATACAAGACTTCTCCGTTAGAAAGGGCTATACCATATCATGCTATTATGAATTGCCTGAGATATTTATCCCTTAGGATTCACCCTTCTTGATTGCGCGGTAGTCGCTTTTTATTAGGGTGATCTCTCACTTAAAATATCAAGTAGTTAGTGTTCTCCCAAGTGTAGCACCGTCACGGCACCTATGTCTTCGGGGCATCACATGATCTCCATGGGTGCGAACGATTAGAGAAGTGTGAGGCGGGTGAGTTGAGACCTCGCAGCAACATCACTTGGTTGTCTTGACGTTCAGGCAGGACAGTCCTGAGCTCGGAACACACGCATCGAAAGATGAACAAGAATCACATAGAGATGTGATCGGCAAGTTTGCCTACCGATTGAAGTTCGCACCATTTGAGTCCATCTCGAACCGTGGCGTTGAATTGAAATGCGGATCTTGTATCACTCACAATCAATTATGAGAGATATTGATTTGAGTGGGAGCGCACTGTAGAATTAACTTGTTTAATTCTCTGTGCAATTAATTATGAACTTTGTCCAAGTGAAATTTGCATAATAGTTATAGAATAATGGCTTGCATTTCCACCTTCCCTGTTAAAATTGAATAAGCTGTTAAATATCTGGTTAAAACTTTACGGTTGGTAACGTAATGTGAGGATTGTCCTCAAGAGTGCCGAGAAGGACTTTATCCTATCGCATGCTTTCGGTATTCTCCCGCTAATGCTATGGATGATGTGACTCTCGTCCTTCGATCCAAAAGCTAGAATTCCGTTACAGTCAAGTGCAATATGTTTGCTTCCATGAGACCCGAACTTCAAAAGTTTGGGATAGCTATGTGATATTCATGGAACTGAAAATCATTTTCAGACACAAACAAAGGCTAAAAGATATGTGATATCCATAGAAATGCTTGTTTTGCAAATTATTAGTAAAATGTTTACTATGCATTTAACTGATAAGAGAGGGATCCAGAAGAACGCCTGTCATATGATGAAAGGTGAATAAAACAACAACTTAAAGAGAAAGGAAATGTCCAAAGGGTGTTAGTGTGACTTACACACCTAGGAAGTCCGGGGCTAACGCCACTCTTAAAGTTGGGTGCTTCTTCTGAGAGTAGGAGAAATACTAAAAGTTAAACTGTTAGAAGTATAAAGGCAAAAAGAGAGAAGACTGGAATGTCCAGCTCATGTATGAAAATCATACAAGCTATTGATGTATAGAAGGCTAGTCCAAGAAATAGTTCTTGGGAATTGTGATTAAGTTGTTAGTCACTAATTCTTGGGTATTGTGAGTTTTTCACAGAGATACCCGCTCGGTTGCTTTCCGTTGCAATTCGATGCAAGAACTATTACGGCCTAAAAGACTGGCCGGAGTGAGGTTCAGATACGCGCTGGGAATATAGTAAATGTTACTATACCTTCCATCGGTGTATTACCGTCTGTATTTATTTTCAAAATTCATTTTAGAGTTTTACACACTCTAGCCCATTGCATAAGGTATCTTGCAAGAAGGTTGTTCATTAGAGAACTTTTGATGTTCGGTGTTATGAATAACATAAGGGCCATACTTTCATTATGAATGATATGTATGTTATGAATATTGATAATAATACATTACCTCTGTATTTACTTTCATAAATCATTTTAGAGTTTTATACACTCTAGCCCATTTGCATAATGTTTGTTGCAAGAGTGTTGTTCATGAAAGAACAATTGTTTTTCGGAATTATGAATAACATAAGGGCCATGCTTCCATCCATGACGTTTGATTATAAATCATCTGACACTTGCAACTTTCCTCCGAAAAGTGAAGTGACTGAAATACCGTTCATAGGCCATAAGGAACGAGCAACAAACTTATTGGTGATCATACATTTTGATGTATGTAGTCCGATAAATGTTGTTGCTTGCAGTGGATTTATCTGTCTTCAGAAATGACTCAAGTAGATATATGGATATTTACTTGATGAGACGTAAGTCTGGATCTTTTGAAATCATTCATAAGGTTTTCAATATGAAGTAGAAATTATTGTAACAAGAAAATTATGTTTCTGCAATTTGATTGCGGAAAGGAATATTTGAGTTACAAGTTTAGCGAATGTCTGATGAGTTGTGAAAGGAGTTTCATAAACTTACACCTCCCGGAACACCACTGTGAGTGGAATGTCCGTGAAGATGTAATCAAACCATTTATGACATGGTAAGATCAAAGATGACATAAATCAATTTGCCATTATCCCTTTTAAAAGTAATGCTTTAGAGACTACGGCTTTTACACTGAAAAGAGCACCATCAGGTCTGTTGAAATGACGCCATGGTATGGTACGCCCAACCATGCTTTGTCTTTTCTTAACATTTGGAATATGGGGCTTGTGTAAAATATTTACAAACCTATTCCAAATCAGACAAGCACTACTTTGTAGGTTATCCCAAGTAATTGGGAATTCCTCCACCACTATACCGAGGCAAAAGGTTTGCCACCAAAAACGGTATGCTTTTGAAGAAAATGGTTCTTGCAAAAAGGTGAGTGGGAGAACAGTGCAACTCGACGAGATAACATTATCTTCGTCATCAGATCAAAGAAAAGAAACCTTGGAAGTAATTCCAGAGTTTCCTAATGCGACTGATACGGAAGCCTCTACATGAGATGTATGGACTTCGGTCAAACTTGCAACTGAACCACGTAGGCAAAACTCGTGCAAACCTCTCAGGTGCGCAAGAGAGATATTGTTGTTAGACAACAGTATACATACGATACACAAGGAAGCGTTGATGGGCCCTGACTCCGGAATTGGCTAAATGCCAATATAATCCGAGATAGTTTCCATAAATGATTCAAGATTATATCTTGATAAACCCTTCGGAAGACTTAGAGTCTAACGAACATTAATGGAACTATAAACTGATGTGGATAAAATGTTTTATCCATAAAGCTCGACTTGTTGCAATAACAAGTTCAAGGAGTTGACTACAATGAGGTTGTCTCACCGTAGCGATGCTTAAAGTCAGATCGGGTTAAACTAGCAATTAATACATATTTCAATCTTGAGATATGATACATGGATGCCAAAAGGATTTTCATGTGATGGAAATACAACCTAGGACTTACATGTGATACAGTCCAAGGTATTTTGTCAATCCAGAGGATGCTAGTAAGTATGCAAACTTCAGAGTTCCAGCAATGGACAGGAGAGAGCAAAATGGAGTTGGAATCTTTGTTTTGATGAAATAGTCAAAAGAGCTTGATTTCATCAATGGATAACAAAGATGCTTGTGGTTACAAGAAAGTAAGTGGGAGCATAATAATATTTGTAAATACTTTGTGTGCTTGACACATTGTGGATTGGAAATAATATAAATTTCTTGACACGAATTAGGACTTCATTGAAAATAGTTTTCGATGAAGTGCTTGGGCTAAATAGCCTTGACTTTAGGCATATTTCTCTGCGAGATAGAATTGCCTAAAAGGCTAAAGCCAAAAATACATATTGACAAGATGCTAAAACTTTTTAGCATTAAAACGCCAAGGTCTGATTCTTGCCGAAGTCACATGGAAAGGGTTTTTGCAAGACTGGGTGTCCCAAAACACCGATGAGCGAAATACATGATGGAGATTCCACACACTCTCGTGTTTGGATTAATCATGTATTCCATGGTATGTAAAACAACCAGATATGTCCAGTACTCCCAAGGAGTTGCGAGTATAGATACCAAAGTGATCAAAGTACTGATCATGGGACAACAGTGGAAAATGTCATTAAGTACTCAAGTAGCACTGATGACATGTTTTCTCGCAAGCAGAGATTATGAAGTGCTCGTTGTAAGTAATTGCATCGATACAGTCTTCATCAATACTCCATGTGATTTTTGATTTAAGTTAAGGGTTTTGTGTAATACACGATATGGTGGCACGGTGTTTGGAAATCGTTCCAAACAGGTTACTGTGGCGAATTCTATAACAAAGGCTAAGTATGTTGCCGCTTTCAAAGCGACATAAAAGATGTTGAATCGTACAGTTCGTTCATGAACTTAGTATGATTCCAAGATGGCTTTGGTCAATGGAACACTATTGAAGATAGTTGCTCCATAGCTCAGTCTGAGGGATCAAGGTTTAACCTGTGATTCACATATGTACAAAGCCAAGTCCACACAAAATATGAATTTTGTGAAAGCGTGAAAACGCGAGGACATGCAAAGATACACACGGAACTGAAGTTGTCAGATCCGTTGGACATCAGGCTATACCACATGCGAAGCATTTTTACACCGGTATGCCATAGGTGTAATGTGCATTAGCATTTACTAGATTATTGACTCTAGTGCAAGTGGGAGTCTGTAGGAGATATGCCCTAGAGGCAATAGTAAATGTTATTATTTATCCCCATGTTCATAATTATGTTTATGTTCCATGCTATAACTGCTATGGTTCTCGAGTCTACAATAACCACGAGGCTCGGAGGAAGACTCATATGCACGTGTGGAATAACAAACGGTAAAATGTACTCCTAGTCTGGCCTCTAAGACTAGCTCAAGTGTTGCATGATGATTCTGTTTTCCTGATCATGGGCATGCCTATGCTGGCAACTTTGAGGGCACAATGTTAGGAGAACACTTGTGTTGAATCGACCCGATTTGATGTTATGCTATAAGATTCATTCGTCACAAGTTAATGGTTAATAACACAGAGAAGTTAACATTTGCATAATTCCTGAGACCATGAGGGTGTTGAGTTTCTTCATGCTTGCTTCATGAACTTTGGGGTTTGTTAAACGTCATCCGTAAATGGGTGGCTATTACGGCGGCTTACGGGTTCATGGAAAAGTGTGTCAAGGGACTTGATAGCTCAAGATTGGGATTTGCTCCTCCGATGATGGAGAGATATCTCTGGGCCCTCTCGGTGTTACGGTATCCATTATCGTCTGGCCAGACACATTGTGATTTGATCACGGGGATGCCGGAACACGAAACGAGAAAAGAGAACAAAAACCGGTAACGAGGTAACTGGCATTGTGGACAAGTGTTGATCCACGGGGATGCCGATGATTCTCACCTCAGTTATTTGAAACATATCGCGAAGCAACAGGAATAGCACACGACAACTGGAGGTTCACTCGAATATTCATTCGTGTGGGTATATGGGTCAATATGGGTGTCCACGGCTCCGATGTTGATCATTGATCGGAAAGTGTTCCGGGTCATGTATATACTTCACCGAACCTATAGGGTCACACGCTTAAGGGTCATCTATCTGCTGAATACTAGACAGGGAGTCTGAGAGAAAATCACCGAAAAAGTTTCGGACGAAACGGAAACGTTCCGAAGAGAACACCGGAATAGTTTCGGTGAAACTGAAAAGTTGTTTCAGGGTATTCCATTAAGTCATATTGGTTATGGCACACGCCTGGAAATTCTTGGAGGGTGCCAGAATTATTCTGGTAACTTCTGGAATTTTTCCGGAGAGAAAAACCGGAAATGTTCCGGAGCAGCCGGAACCGCAATGGTAGCTTTTCGCTGAAGAAAAACATTGTTCCGGAATTATTTCGGAATGCGTTCAAAATTGTTTTTGTGGGTGCTGGAATTATTCTAGGCACACAGAAATAATTTGGGATTTAACGGACGCAGAAAAATGTCTTCATGAATAGTGAAAGTGATTTATGGATATTTTTTGGAAAGCACCTTTTGGGATATTTCCCAAAAGGCTTCTAGAAGGGCTTGGGGGCCAAGGAAGCCCCTCGTGGGGGGCCCCCAAGGGGTGGCCGGCCAAGGTGGGGATGCTCCATGGAGCTCCACATGCCATCCCTTTTTGCTTTTATTCTTTTATGTAAGACATAAAGTGGGGGTACTTTTGGTATTTTTGAATGCCAACTTTACCCCTTGGCTTTCCTATAAATAGAGGTGGAGGGGTGCTCTCCAAACCTCATGCTTGCTCTCATACACATGCCATAGACTTGTCTGGCTTCTCTCTCCCTCCCAGCGAAATAGTTTCGTAGAGCCGAAAGGCTGTCTGGGTTCCGGTGGGAACTAGTTCTGGACGGAGAAGCCCTGCCGGATAGATGACACCGTATGTGTGCAACTCTGTAGAGAGATCGTAGTTTCGGTCTTAGTTTGAGAGTGCCTCCCGAAGGGCTGTCCGAGTGACCGTCCGAGTTTCGAGGGTCCTCCCGAAGGGCTGTCCGAGTGACCGTCCGAGTTTCGAGGGTCCTCCCGAAGGGCTGTCCGAGGATCCGTCCGGTGGGACTATCCGAGGGACTGTCCCGAGGCCTCCCGAAGGGCTGCCCGGAGATCCGTCCGGTGAGCTGTCGAGGGAGTACATCCTCGCGGTTGGGAGGTTGTAAATCCTAGCTGCGGGGATCTGCACCGCCGATCGTCATCGACTCTACTTCCGCTGCGCTATGAGTCGGTAACGAAAAGATCAAACCTTGTATGCAGTCTCCATAGTGGTCCTGGGCTGGTGCGTAGGTCAGAAATTTTTTATTTTCTGCTGCGTTCTCCTACACTTACACCTCTCTAATCGTTCGTGCTCATGTGTACATGGCGCACCCCGAAAAGATACGTGTTGTAGACGGTGCTACACTTGGGAGAACACTAACTACTTGATATTTTTAAGTGAGAGATCACCCTAATAAAAGCGACTACCGTGCAATCAAAAAGGGTGCATCATAAGGGATAAACATCTCAGGCAATTCATAATAGCATGATATGGTATAGCCCTTTCTGACGGAGAAGTCTTTAATTTCTTCGTCTTCGGCATTAGCGTCGGTGTTCACCTTCGCGAAGATTGCCACCACCTTGTCGATGCATCAGATAATATCGCTATCTCTATAGCTAATAAAATGAGTGCATTACTTAAGGTTGACACGCAGGTCATTAAAGTGACAATCATATGGCTCCAGCCATCATGCCGAATCATGACACGCTGGTCATGTTAGTAAATTAACATCATATAGACATCTCATACATAATCGAATTAATATGAGAACTACTATACCACATCACATGCACATCCTGCAAAACCAAGTTAGACGCCTCTAATCGGTTTATGCAAAAATTTATTTTACGTGGCTTCTAAGGTTTTGACTTAAACCGCAGCTACCAACGTTTATCATCAAGTATGATTATTCAAGTCGCTAGATTAACTTTGTGGGGTGTATGAAACACGAGATAATAAAATCTCGAGCCCCATACTGAACTTCGTCATACGCATGACCCCCGTGCAGATCATATCTGTATTGCCCTTTCGTCTGCGAAATTTCATCTTTCTTTTAACTATGGTGGAACCCAAAGAACTGATAGCACTTCGTTGATCAATCAGGATCGCGGATTGCCAGAACTTTGTGAAATTCCACCATGCCGTCTCAAGATCAGAAATGCGCAAATTCTAGGGAAGCAATAAGAACATCGGGTAACAAATTTCATCTGCCACCCGCATAAATAATTTTCAGCAATAGATCTCATCTACTACAAAATTATATTATGCAATACCCATATATCTCTATGTATTCTAGATCGTAACATGCATCTACGCATAGCAAGGCTCTTGATGCCACTGTTGGGGAACGCGACAGAAAACAAAAAAAATCGGTACAGCGAGCACGCCCAGGATCACTATGGAGATGGCATACAAGGTTTGATTTGATCATTACCGACTCATAGCGCAGCAGAAGTAGAGTCGATGTAGATCGTCGGTGCAGATCCCCGCAGTTAGGATTTACAACCTCCCAACCGCGAGGATGTACTCCCTCGTCGGACAGCCCTTCGGGAGGACCCTCGAAACTCGAACGGAAACTCGGATAGCCCTTCGGGAGGACCCTCGAAGCTCGAACGGAAACTCGGACAGCCCTTCGGGAGGACCCTCGAACAGCCCCTCGGGAAAAAGATCGAACCTATGACCTCTCTACGGGGTTGCACACATACGGTGTCAGCTATCCGGCAGAGCTTCGCCGTCCAGAACTAGTTCCCACCGGAACCCAGACTGCCTTTCGGCTCTACGAAACTATTTCGCGGGGAGGGAGAGAGAAGGCCAGATCGTGCATGGCATTTGTATGTGAGAAAGAGTGAGTGTGGAGAGCTCCTCTCCACCTCTATTTATAGGAAAACCAAGGGGTAGAGGGGACATGGAAATACCAAAATGCCCAAGCTATATGTCACACATAAGGGCAAAATGGGGAGGCAAGTGGAGCTCCACCCTTGGCCGGGCACACTAGTGTGGCCCCCCAAAATGGGGTCTCATCCTTCCATGTCATCCCCTCTAGATCTTTTGGGAAAAAGCCCAAAAAGGTGGCTTTTCAAAAAGTAACCAAAAAGTGATTTTCACTATTCACGGAAACATTTTTCCGTGACCGTTAAATCCGAAAATATTTCTGTAGGTCTTAGAACATTTCCAGTACGCACTAAAATAATTTTGGACGCGTTCCGAAACAATTCCAGATCAGTGATTTTCATCAGCGAAAAGCAACCAAAGCGGTTTCGGCAGCTCCGGAACATTTCCGGTTTTTTCTCCGGAAAAATCCCAGAAGTTCCCAGAACAATTCTGGCACCCTCCAAGAATTTCCAGGCGTGTGCCGAAACCATTTTGACTTAATGATATACTCCGAAACCACTTTTCGGTTTTACTGAAACTATTCCGGTGTTCTCTCTCCGGAACTCTTCCGTTGTCTCCGAAACTTTTCCGGTGACTTTCTCTCAGACTCTCTGTCTAGTATTCAGCAGATAGATGACCCTTAAGCGTGTGACCCTATAGGTTCGGTGAAGTATAGACATGGCCGGAACACTTTCCGATCAATGATCAACATCGGAGCCGTGGACACCCATATTGGACCCTATACCCACACGAATAAATATTCGAGTGAACCTCCAGTTGCCGTGTGCTATTCCTTTTACTTCGCGATATGTTACAAACACCCGAGGTGAGATTTATCGGCATCCCCGTGGATCAACAACTTGTCCACTATGCCAGTTACCCCGTTACCGGTTTTGTTCTCTTTTCTCGTTCCCGTGTTCCGGCATCCCTGTGATCAAATCACAATGTGTCTGGCCAGATGATGATGGATACCGTAACACCGAGAGGACCCAAAGAATATCTCTCCATCGTCGGAGGAGCAAATCCCAATCTTGAGCTATCAAGTCCCTTGACATACTTTTCCATGAACCCGTAAGCCACCGTAATAGCCACCCATTTACGGATGACGTTTAACAAACCCCAAAGTTCATGAAACAAGCATGAAGAAACTCGATACTCTCATGGTCTAAGGAATTATGCAAACGTTAACTTTCTCTGTGTTATTAACCATTAACTTGTGACGAATGTATCTCATAGCATAACATCAATTCAGGTCGATTCAACACAAATGTTCTTCTAACATTGTGCCCTCAAAATTGCTGGCATAGTCATGCCCATGATCAGGAAAACAGGATCATCATGCAACACTTGAGCTAGTCTTAGAGGCATGACTAGGAATACATTTTTCGGTTTATTATTCCACACGTGCACATGAGTTTCCCTCCGAGCCTCGTAGATATTGTAGACTCGAGAATCATTGCAGTTATAGCATGGAACATAAACATTCATTACAAACTTGGAGATACAAAATAACTGTTATTACTGCCTCTAGGGCATATCTCCTACAATAAAGAGTAACATCATGAGCTGGTAGTGTTCCGTGTATTAGTTTTTTTGGCTTATGTAGGGTTGCTTTGTTTTTTTAGCAATTGATGCTTTTTAAGATACTTGTGTTCTTGTCCTTTCTGGTCTTGAAAATATTTTAGATAATTTTATTGTGTACATTTTGCTGCAGTCACATCTATTTGCCCTTGTCCTTGAATTTTACAGTGGTTGTGTTGTCTTTGATTTTTGTTACCTTCGCAAGCAGTTCACCCGCCAACGAATTTTGTCTGTTCGGCAACCCACTTTCTATTATTGGACTTTTTCATCATCCATGCTGGTCGCAGGTGCGTGCTACATTCCGCGCCAGCATTCTATTTTTCATTTCCTACGGGATTCAACGAGTATAATTGATTTTATACTGTTCTCGGGGCCATGAAATTTTCCATGTTTGTTTTTAGGGGTTTTCGGTGACTTTATCTAATTAATCCTTTGGTGGACAATTTAGCTTACATGATTTATGACATTTTGCTCTAGAGAATCACCATGGATATTTTATTTTTGTTGGATTCTTATTGTATTATTTGGACTCTATTACATTGAAAATATATATAGAATTAGAGAATCATTTTTTTACCTTCCATCTCTCTACATGAGCAAGATAAGGAGTTGTTCGGAAGCAAGACATGAAGTATATAGTGCCTTTTCAGTTTTATGTTTCCCATGTTGTATGTAGCTCGGTTGATGGATTAAATATTAATCTATTGCTAATTAACTTGAGTACGCTATTTTTAGTCCATATATTAAATCTTCATCTACCGCTAATTAATTTGAGTGGGCTATTTCCAGTCCATAGATTAAATTTTATCTATCGCTAATTAATTTAAGTTACTATTTTCAATATGCTACTTCCACAATCATGTCCTACTTGATTGATGAAGGAGCTACAATAATTTTGATTGTCCTCTGTGCTAGTTTTTCTTGCCTCAATTTATGCATGTCATTTACCCTAAAAAAATCATGCATGTCATGATTTTTTGTTTTCTTTGATTATTCTTTAGAACGTAATATGGATAATGTTGTAGTCCCACCAACTCAAACTTTTTTAAGTTTTCTACAATATGTTTGGAGCAAAAGAATGCATGACATGATTTTTCTGTTTCATTTTTGAAAAGTAATATGTTTAATTTGTATTATATTCACTATATATTAAAATTTGTTCCTTGCTTGTGGAAGATGTAGGTTTGACTCGCCCTCAGATGATAGCTAGTAGTAGTTTCCTGAATTTAGGGTTCTTTGTTTTCCTGTTCTACATGGTATGCTGAGGAATTTTTCGGGACATGTGAAAGAACGGTTTCAACAAACAAATAAAATATATGGCCAAATTATTAAACTATGTTTTCTGCTCAACTTGTCAGCATTTTGGTTTATCTTAATGGGGTTGTCCTCTTGATCAAATGTTCTTATGGTTTGTTTCTATAGACGACTATTCCCGTGTCCAATTTTTATTTCCATCACAAAAAAATTCACTCTGCAAAGAACAAGCTGAAAGAAGATGCCCTCCAAAATTGTCCATCGACATGATTCTCATCCTTACCGTCACAAATTTGTGGGGCACATCGAGAAGTTCATCCTTTCCCATGAGGTGGTGTTTGGGCAGTTGTAGGCTAGGAGTGTTGCACCCTTGTTTATATTCAATTGTCACATGAACCAAATGAGTTGTGTGCTTACCTCACCGGACTCTATTAACTTGAGAATCATGTTCTGTCTCCTCTCTTCTCTGAACAATGCACATCTGTATGATGAACAATGAACTTGTGTATTAATTGTAGCTAGTCCTCTTTTCATTTGAAACTTGAACCAAATGAACTAGTTGCCTCATTGTAAAGACAATAGTTTCTCTTTTTATGAATTTCAAAGTTGATGTCCTGTACAAATTGAACCGCTACCCAGTTTGCTGATATTTTCCTTGTTATTCGTTTAAATGATCATTGCACAAGTTTTTTCACAACGAACAAGTTGAAAATAAGATGCCTTCCGAACGATTTCAGCAAAGTTGATCTATGTTCACAATGTACATGAAAAATCGTTACATCAGTGTAGTTCATTCTTGTAGCTATTAAATTTTTACCAAATCTTTTTCACACTGTACATGAAACAATGTCCAAATTCAAATAAATATTCAACTAATTTAATAAATTATTACAAAAATTCTTTATCTAAATATAAACACCATCAACTTTAAATAATATTCACCTAATTAAAAAAGCATGCCATTCTATTTTTAGAAAATGATCAATTAATTCAAAAAGGTAGTCTTATTGCGCACCTGTTCAGTGCAAGGCCTTGCCACGCGACGGGCTTGTAGCTGTCAGATGCCCTTCGCCGTCACGCGATGTTGTCATGGCTTAAGCATGGCTAACGTGCCACGCGCAACAGCGGTTGTCGCGTCGTATATCAACCAAGACTGTTCGCCCAATTCAATAAAAAGTATATCAAAATTGAAAAAGTTCACCTAGTACAAAAACTGTTCATGATTTTTCCAAAACAAGCTTATGGATTAAAAAATGTTATTAATTTTTTCAGTAAAAAAATTCTTCACCTAAGTAAAATAAAGCTATTGTTTAATATTCTTCATGGAGTTCAAAACAAATTATCGCTATATTTTTAAAATAATTTTCATCTAATTAAAAAAATGAGGAAAAATCAAAATAATATTAATGGAATTCAAACAATGGGCATTACATTTTCCCCAAAATAACCGTTCCTCTAATTAAAAGTCGTTCATTTCATTTTCAATTTTTGTCACCTAATTAAAATAAAGTTCGCAAATATAAAATAATGATCATCAAATTCAGAATTTTTTATTAATTTCTTGAATTATTTTTCTTCTAATTATTATTTTTGTGAAAAATAATTAATATTCATGAAATTGGAAAAATGCACATGAATTTGGAAAAATGTTGTCGATATGGAAAATATTCATGAATTTCAAGATATTCTCATTAAAATAAATATCAGAAAATAAGATTAAAATAAATGGAATTCCTAAAATATTTTCTGAATTAGTGGAAATTTTTTTAATTGACGAACATTTTCTTCAAATTCTTGAATTTTTGAATTCCTGGACATATTTCTAATTTAAGAACATTGTTATAAATTCACAAATAATTTTTTTATTCATGATTAATTTATTTTTCATGAGCATTTTATAAAGAGAGAGGTGCGTGAGCAACATTTCCTTATCACGACTGCTATATATCACTTACAACAATTTTTTGCATAGTGATCTCTCGCTAGTGGTAAGTAAATGGTAGAGGCATTATAATTCGAGGCGAAGCGAGCGAACCGCACTGACCGGTTTTAGGAACCTTCTGGAATGTTCCTGATCGGTTTTGGTAACCTTCAAGAAGGTTGCTGAACCATTTCTTTCTCCATTTATTGTTCTATCCGGTTTCCTTTTGGTTTTTTCTTCTCTTTTCTACCTGTTTATTTTTCTTTTTTGTTATATTTTTCTTTTATAAAAAATTCACACATTTACAAAAATGTTTGAGATTTTCAAAATTCTTCATGTTTTTCCAAAAATGCTTGAAATTTAAAAATCCTTTATGATTTCAAAAATTATTTAATTTTTAAAAAATTTATGGAATGTCAAAATTTTCTGCAACTTCAAGAAATGTTCGCAAAATGTTTAATTCGTGAGCATTTTTAAATCCGCAAAAAAAAATTTGTATTTAAGTACATTTTTTGAATTTGCCACATTTTCTGAATTAACATTGTTTTTGAATTCCTACTATCTTTCGACTTAAAAGTAAACAGACCAAAACAAAAAACAAAATGATAAAAATACTAAAACAAATTTAGGTGAGATAAAAAAAATGTACTAAGTTTTTTTTTGAGACACAAAAATAAATGTACTAACTTGTTTTTTGAGCAACAAATGTACTAAATAGGCGTGTGCTTCTGTCCCTAGCTCTGATTGTGTTCGTTGGGCTAGGCCCATGTCCCGCAGGCGACGCGGGTGACCTGCTTGCTAGGCGGGATACGTAGCAGGAGGCCTCCTATTCAACGCGCGGCGCTCTGGGTGGAATCCCTGCGCGCTCCCTCTAGAGCGTCCATTTGGGCCGGCACATGAGCGGCGGTGGGCCGCCCCCTATTTTTTTTTTTGCGTTTTTTTTCTTATTTAAATAATTCGGGATTTCGACATAGTTTCAAAAATTCAAAAAAATGAGAATTTTGAAAAAGTTCATGGAGCCAAAAAATATCCCTAATTTCGAATAATGTTCATGAATTTGAAAAAATGTTTGTGATTTCAAAAAATGTTTGTTATTTCAAAAAATTCTAGCTAATTTGGATAATTACAATTTTTTTTGAATTTGATGAACATTTTTAAACATTATGATGAACAATTTTTGAATATGATGAACATTTTTTCAGATAGATGAACAATTTTTTGAAACAAAATGGATGAACAAAATTTTGAATTTGATGAACAAGATTTGAATTTTATGAATTTTTTGGAAATCGATTAACAAATTTTGAATTTGATGAATTTTTTTTGAAAAGATGAACAATTTTAGAATTTGATGAACGAATTTGGAATACGATGAACAAATTTTGAATTTTGATGAACATTTTTGAAATCTCAATGAACAAAAAATGAATTCGATGAACATTTTTTTCTGAGCGTTTTTCAATAATGATTAAAATTATTTGGTATTAGATGAACAAATTTTGAATCCGACGAACATTTTTTGAACTTGATGAACAAAATTTGTATTCTAGAACATTTTTTTGGAAAAAAATAGACGAACAAATTTTGAATTTGATGAACAACATTTAAATTTGATGAACAAAAAAAGGTTCGCGTATTTGATAAGAAAATTCACAAAAAAGGGTAAATAAGTAAAGAAGAAAAAAGAGAAAGAAAATGGAAAACAGAAAAGAAAAAATGAAAAAAAAAAAAAAAAAAGAAGAAGAAAATGAAAGGAAAAAAAATGGAAAATGGGCGGCCCATACAAAACCTGTGCTGCGAGGGGGTACGCGCTACCTCAATCGTGAGCGCCCTACGCGCCGTATAGGATTCCCCACGTAGCAGCACGAGAGCAACTAGTTGATGAGAGCTCCTTCGGGAGCCTCCCAACGATCACTTGGGGTAGGGCTGAGAGCGTGCCACTTGGCGCGCTCTCAGCCGCCGCCACGTGTCGCGCTTTGGACGCTCCCTTCGGATTTTTATTTTATTTTTCCGCACTCGTTTTTAGCTTTTTAGACTGTTCTTCCCCGGGTTTTTTTCGGTTTGTTGGTTTTCCACCGGTCTTCCTTAGCTTTTGGGGAAAAAAATTGAAATAAAATTGCGCGAAAAAATAATTTTTTTCTTCTTCCGCGAGAGGCACGGTTTTGCTTCCGCGAGAGGCATGGTTTTGCTTTCGCAAGAGGCACGCCCGTGCCTCTCGGAAACGGAAAAAAAAACGTGTTTTCTGTTTTTTTTTCTTCCACGAGAGGCACGGTTTTGCGTCCGCAAGAGGCACGGTTTTGCTTTCGCGAGAGGCACGGTTTTGTTTTCGCGAGAGGCACGACCGTGCCTCTCGAAAACGAAACGTGTTTTCTGTTTTTTTTTTCTTCCGCGAGAGATTTTGCTTTCGCGAGAGGCACGGTTTTGTTTTCGCGAGAGGCACGACCGTGCCTCTCGAAAACGAAACGTGTTTTCTGTTTTTTTTTCTTCCGCGAGAGATTTTGCTTTCGCGAGAGGCACGGCCGTGCCTCTCGGAAATGAAAAAAAATGCGTTTTTTTCCTTCTGCGACAGGGTTTTGCTCCCGTGAGAGACACGGTTTTGCTTTCGCGAGAGGCACGGCTGTGCCTCTTTTCGGAAAGAAAAAAAAACGTGCTCCCGGTTTGGTTTTTTTCGTGAAAAAAAAAGTTCGTCAAAACCTATCAACATGGGGAATCCAATGGTGAAAACGGTTCGAGATTTGGACGCAAAATTTAAGAGATAAAACGTTTTGAATAAATGGATCTACGAAAAAAGGAAAAACTTTCAGGTTGCCACAAGTAACGCACTACGCGCTACTTGTCGCAACCTGGGGAGGTGGGAGTGAGTTTTGAAAGGAGTACTCCTTAATTAGTGATTTTATAGCAGCACTCTGTATCGCTCAGCATAATGGGAGCTCCTAATTGACGCGCGTGTCCGGCCCACTTTGCCCTTGAGCCGTTTTTTTATTCTTCATGTTTTGTCGGTTTCTCAGCAAAAAAAATCAGCTACAGTTTTCCGACAAGTGCTCGTTATGCTTTATATAAAAATTTGTTCGTTTCGCGTTATATAATTTTTTTAATACATGTTAAAAAAAGTTCGTCGTATATTGAAAAAATGTTTAGTGTGTATTAAAAAATGTCCATCCTATAATTAACAAAAGGTTTATCATATATTAGAAAAAATATTCGTCGTATATTGCAAAAACAATTTTCCATGTGTATTTTAAAAAAAATATCATATGCTAAAAAAGTTCAGTGTGAATTTGAAAAGAATATTCACCGTACATTAGAAAAAAATATTCACCGTATATTGCAAAACCTATGTAAAACAAGAAATGTGCAGAAAATGAAAAAAACTGAAGAAACCCCAACATCTGATAAGGAGAAAGGGAAAGCCGGAATAAAAATTACACACACACAAAAATGAAAAATGAAACAGCCGAAAAAGACCAGTCTGGACGGCGGCTTCAGCGAAGACACGGCTATATACGGCCCGCGGCTTTTATTTCCAGCTTCACACATCCCCAATCAGGAGAGCTTTTATTTCCTAGCGTGAGCCGGACAGCGCCCACTTAGCTGGCCCGCCCATTGGATTTTCAAAATGTTTAGCCGCCTGAAATCGCAATGAAGCCAATGAGGGGGCACGTTTGGTGGGTTGAGTAAACAATACTTTTTAGTTTTACATCTAAAAAGGTTATAAATTCCGTTTTAAAATGGAAAAAATATGACGAATGAAAAACTGTTCACTCAGTATGGAAATTTTTATCCCGAAATTAAAAAAAGGTTCAATAGATATTTGAAGAAATGTTAACCGCAATTTCGGAAAAATGATAGTCATGTATTAAAACATGTTCACACTTATTAAAAAATGTTTGAGGTGTATTTGAAATATGTTCGTCATATATGAAAAAATGTCACCATTTATTTTCGAAATATTTATCGCTTATTTGAAATATTATTAGCACATGTTGTCAAATGTTCTTGGTGTATTTGAAAAGTATTCGCCACATATATATCCTTTGTCTCATATTGTAAAAAAGACTCATCACATATTACTTAGAATGGTTCCTGAAGAAAAAAAACAAAGAAAAAAAGTATGTGAACACAAAAAAATAAAAAAAATGAGATAACAGTAGAGACCACAAAGATAAAACTAGTAGGCCGCGGAAAAAATCAGGACCGGAAACACACATAAGCAAATGATCGTGGGAATGGGAAAAAGGAACGACAAAGATAAAATAAAACTGAGCCCTAGTCAAGTGCCAGCCCAAGAACATGTAGGGGAACGCAGCACAAAACAAAAATTATCCGACCTACGCACCAGCCCAGGACCACTATGGAGACTGCATACAAGGTTTGATCTTTTCGTTACCGACTCGTAGCGCAGCGGAAGTAGAGTCGATGACGATCGGCGGTGCAGATCCCCGCAGCTAGGATTTACAACCTCCCAACCGCGAGGATGTACTCCCTTGTCAGCTCACCGGACGGATCTCCGGGCAGCCCTTCGGGAGGCCTCGGGACAGTCCCTCGGATAGTCCCACCGGACGGATCCTCGGACAGCCCTCCGGGAGGCCTCTGGACAGTCCTTCGGATAGTCCCACCGGACGGATCCTCGGACAGCCCTCCGGGAGGCCTCGCGGACAGCCCTTGAAACTCGGACGGTCACTCGGACAGCCCTTCGGGAGGCACTCTCGAACTAAGACCGAAACTACGATCTCTCTACAGAGTTGCACACATACGGTGTCATCTATCCGGCAAGGCTTCGCCGTCCAGAACTAGTTCCCACCGGTACCCAGACAGCCTTTCGGCTGTACGAAACTATTTCGCTGGGAGGGAGAGAGAAGCCAGACAAGTCTATGGCATGTGTATGAGAGCAAGGATGAGTGTGGAGAGCTCCTCTCCACCTCTATTTATAGGAAAGCCAAGGGGTAGGGTGGTTTTACAATAAAACCCAAAATGCACATGAATGAAGTCCTTCACAAGGGCATAAAGGTGAAGCCATGGGACAAGTGGGGCTCCATGGAGAAGCCCCTCATGTGGCCGGCCACCCCCTAGTGGGTCCCCCCCCCCCAAAGGGGTTCCTATCCATCCATGTCATCACCAAAGATCTTTTGAGCAAAAGCCTAAAAGAGTGGCTTTCCAAAAAGTAATCCAAAATGCACTTTCACTATTCACAAAGACATTTTTCTGCGTCCGTTAAATCCCAAATTATTTCTGTGTGCCTAGAACAATTCCAGTACTCACTAAAACAATTTTGAACGCATTCCGAAACAATTCCGGAACAATGTTTTTCTTCAGCGAAAAGCTACCATAGCGGTTCCGGCTGCTCCGGAACATTTCCGGTTTTTCCTCCGGAAAAATCCCAGAAGTTTCCAGAACGATTCTGGCACCCTCCAAGAATTTCCAGAGTGTCGAAACCAATTTGACTTAATGGTATACCCTGAAACAACTTTTCAGTTTTACCGGAACTATTCCGGTGTCCTCTCCGGAACGTTTCCGTTGCGTCCGAAACTTTTCCGGTGATTTTCTCTCAGACTCCTTGTCTAGTATTCAGCAGATAGATGACCCTTAAGCGTGTGACCCTATAGGTTCGGTGAAGTATAGACATGACCCGGAACACTTTCCAATCAATGATCAACATCGGAGCCGTGGACACCCATATTGACCCCTATACCCACACGAATGAATATTCCAGTGAACCTCCATGTAACACCCCGATAATTAAGCTACAATAATCCCATGTTAATGGTGCCATGTCATCACAATTACTGTTGCTAATCTCACTTTGGTTCAAACACAAATCAAATTCAAATTTAAATTAAAAGTCAAATAATTAAAGTTTTCAAATGTCAAACTAAAATGTTCTAAATATGAAAAATAATGCATAGGTAATTATGGTGGAGAAATCATATTTTTATAAAATGTTTAAATGCTCTAAAATAAATAAACAATAGCTAAAAGAATTAATTAAATGCCTTTCATAATTTATAAAATATTAAACTATATTATTTAGGTGCCAAACTTTTTATGGCAGTGGGCAAATTGATATCACTAATTTAGGTGCTGCTCTTACATTTTTGTAAAATTAAAATAAATTGAAAGTTAAAAGAAAACAGAAAAGGTAATAAGAAAAAAAAAAGCCCCCCCCAACTGGGCCTCGGCCCAGCTGGCCACCAGGCCAACCGGGCCGGTCCCTCCCTGGCCAATAACCCCCCCCCCCCTCCAGGGGGCAGCCACCCCGAAACCCTAACCCCACGATCCCCACTCTCCCCTCCCCCGATCTAGATCGGGCGCCGCCCGACGCCGCCTCGCCGTCGTTGCCTCCCCGTCTCCCCCTCATCGGCCTCCCTCGTGCCTCGCCGCCCCCTCTCCCCGTCAACGCTGGTGAGGCCCCGGGCCTCCCTCGCTCGCCTTCGCCTCGCCTCTGTGCCCGCCCTGCACCGCGCGCTCGCCAGCCCCGCCTCGCCTGACTCCCGCTGTCGCCGTTGCGCCGCGCCGCCCAACCGCGCCGGCCACGCCCCGAGCCGTCCGCCGCCCTCCCCTGGCCACGACCCGCTGCCCCTCTCCGTCGTCCGTGCCGTCCCGTCCGCTCGCGCCGACGCCGTGGCCCGCTCGTGCCGACGCCGCGCTTCGCTCGCCGCTGCCCTCGCTGATGCGCGCTGCTGCTGCTCAGCTGCCGCGCCCGCCCCTGCTGCTCGCGCAACGCCGCCGCCTGCCGCTGCTGCTCCCCACTCTACCCCCCTCGCTCGCCGTCGCCCGCCACTTGCTGTTGCTGCTGCTGTTGCAGCAGCAGCTGCTGCTGACCGGCTCCGCCGCCCCCTGCCCCACCGTGGCCTCGCCACCCTCCGCCGGCGCCGCTCGCCGCCGACCCGCTCCGGCCGAAGCCCAGGCCACCGCCGCCGTGCCCTCTGCCCGCTCCCCCGTGTGCGTTCGTGCACAGGCGGGGTGGCCAGAGGAGCCACTGACCACAGGGGCCAACCCCCTGTATTTTGTTAAAACAAAAAAATAAAAAAAAGAATAGATAAAAATAAATAATAATAAAAGTAATTAATTAATTAATTAATGATTTAATTAATTAAATTAATTAAATTAAACTTAATTAGCCTAATTACCTAGTTAGTTAATTAAACTGTTAGGATTAATTAAAACAGAGAATGACAAGGGGGCATCCCCTGTTGACCAGTCAACTTTGACTGGTCAACTGGGATCCCCTGGACCCACATGTCAGCCCCTCTGGTACACTTCTGTGTACCCAGAGCTGGGTGCACATAGCATTTTGCTATTTAAATTTCCAATTAATTTAAATAATAATAATATTAGAAGTCATTTAAAACTTTGAAAATTAATATAAAATAATCCGTAAGTCGGATGAAAATAATTTGTATATGAAAGTTGCTCAGAAAAATATGACGGTTCCGAATATGCTTTCCGTTCGTCTGTCACGTGCCTCTAGCATAGCGAACATGGATCCGTCCCCTCCGTTTCATCTGACCGAAAAATGCCAAACTCCGGGAAAACATTTCCGGATGTTTTCCCCCTTCGCCGGTATCGTGTAGTACTGCGTTAGGTCACACCTAGCACCGCATTTTGTCATGCCATGCATCGTGATGCATCTGTTTGCATTATATTTATTGTTTCTTCCCCCTCTTCTCTTCGGTAGACCCCGAGACTGCCGGCGACCCCCAGTTCGACTACGGTGTTGACGACCCCTCCTTCTCGGCAGAGCTTCCAGGCAAGCAAAACCCCCTTGATCATCAGATATTGCCCATTCCTTCTCTCTTATGCTTGCATTAGTATTGCTTCTGTTGTTGCTCCGATAGCTCCTATTCTGATGCATAACCTGATTTTGTCGCCTGCTACTGATACATTACCTGCTATCTTATGATGCTTAGTTAGGTATGCTATGTTCCATCGGTGGCCCTTCACCTTGTCTGTTTGCCATGCTAGTTATCGGGCCGTGATCACTCTGGGTGATGATCGCGGAAATATTTACTTATTGCAATACTTTAAACTGTTAAAGTCGGGCTGGCCCCAAGGGTGCCCGCGAGAGAATAACATTAAAGACGGGTCGTGCCGGGGATATACCCCGCGGTATGACCCGGAATGATTATGACCCGGTTACAGTTCTAACCCGGCAAACAATTGTAACCCGGCAGACAGCTAACCCGGCTGCTACAGTGCCAGGATGTTAACCCGGCTGCTACAGTGCCAGGATGTTAACCCGGCAAACAGTGTTTACCCGGTGAACAGTGTTTCCTGACAGACAGTTAAGTCCCGGAGACGAGTCCCCGAAGACGAGTCTCGAAGATAAGCCCGGTTGTAAGCCGCCCGGCGCTAAGCCGCCCCGGTGTAAGTCGCCCGGGAGAGTTAAGAAGCCCGGGACTCGGAAGCCCGTGAAGAGAAGCCCACGATGGGAAGTCATAGTAAGTTAAGTCTCAATCCGACTTAGACTCTACATGTAAACCGCCCCTTCAGCCTTTATAAGGAGGGGCGGGTCACCCCGAGAGGGTTAAGTTTTAGACGTCTCGATACAGGTCAGACAGACAGGTCATCCGAGATAGTCAGATTAGAGGGTCTCGAGATTAGAGGTAGCGACTCCGCACCCTTGTAACCGAGATCGTCATCATCATCAATATAGACACAAAGCAGGACGTAGGCTTTTTACCTCCATCGGAGGGGCCGAACCTGGGTAAAAACACCGCGTCTCTCGTCCCGCTCAACCCCTCTCAAGCTACCAGTTAGATGCGTTGGCCTCACGACTAAGTCCTTACGCTAGGACATCTGCCGTGACAAATCCACGACAGTTGGCGCCCACCGTGGGGCTCGTGCACGGTGGTGTTGAGTTCTTGGAGGGATCGCTCATAAGGATCGAGAAGTTCGCAATTTTCGGATGAAGAAGAGCCTGTTGGAAAGGATCTGCATCAGCTTCGAGTTCATCGGTTCAGATTCATAGTCAGGGAAATTTAAAGTTCAAGAAAATTAAGGTTGTGGTCTGATGACTGCCGCAAAGTCGCCAAGAAAAGAAGTCACAAGTCACCAACACCATCGTCTTCTTCTATGGTCTATTTCGCTCCCGGCGTGTCAAGTTTCCATTGGTAACTCGCCAAAACCAGTACGGTTAGAGTCGCCGTTTCGTTTTGGTTCGCCAATTAACCATCAGCAGCAAAAGTCAAAGCTCGAGCGGCTTCTTAAGGATTTATTAAAGCTGCCGCTACTGTTGATGGGGAGTACTTGTTCTGTTTCTGGGAAAACATGGGTAAAGTACAATAGCATTACGACCCGGAGGAGGATTTGTCTTCAACGATGTAACTCGCCTGGTCCGAGTCGACCCCAAGCAACCTTGTCGCCAGGTCGCCTCTGCCTCAAGCTACCTCACCTTGAGCCGCCGGTCCCGTCGAGCCGCCGTTGCCTTGTCGGCCTCGCGCCAAGCTGCCGCAACCGCGGCCACGCCACGTTAAGCCGCCGTCTTCGTCAACCGCTGCTCCGAACCAGCCCGCTGCCATCACCGCGTTGTTGAGCCGCCGGACTCGTTTCCGCCTCCAAGCTGACTCCGTCCTGAGCTGCCGGTCGCCTCACCTTCTGCTTCAAATCACCGGCCGTTTCCGCAACAGCCGCTCCGGTTCGTCACCGCCCACAAGCCGCCCATGTTCGCGGCCGTGGTCAAATCGCCGTAACCTGCCTCTGAGCCGCTCGGCCGTTTCCTCCTCCGCTGCCAAGATGCCATGTGCGAGTCACCGCTGTTTCGCCTGGGAGCCGCCGTCCACCTCTCCCTCTGCAGCGAGACGCCTCGCCCCGTCAAACCGCCGTGGGGCGCCCTGCTTCGCTGTTACCGCAGAAGCCGCCTCTGCCGCGGGCCTACTTCAGGCGCCGCCCCCGTCGGCCGACTCCAAATCGCTGCCGCAACCCGTCACCTCCACCACAGCTCCAAGCCGCCGTGGTCCCGCGTTGCCGGCCTCGCCGTCGCCCACCATGGCCATTTCTAAATCGGCCTGCCGTGGCTGGAGCCGCGTCTCAAGCGCCTGCCGAACCACCTCGGCCTCGTGCTGCCCTCGCCGGAGCTGGCCGCAAGGCGCCGCCCCATTCCACGCACGCGCAAGCCGCCTGGCTCCCCACCGCGCGCCTCACCCCTCCGCCGAGCCGGCGCGCCGCCATTTTGCGCCGCCTTCGAGCAAGTCGCCGCCTCTGCCGCCGTGCGTTGAGGCAGTGCAGCCGAGCCACCGCCAATGTGGTCAACGGCCGCGCCCCGCGTCGCCGCATCCGCCGTTCGCCTCGCACCCTCGCGCCCAGTCGTCTCACCTTTTTCTCAGCTGCCTGCCGCTGCTACAAGTCGCCTCACCAACTGCGGGCTGCCTCCGCTGTCAAACCGCCTCTGCCTCCGCCGCGCCGGCCTTACCCCGTGAGCCGCCGCCGGCATCATACTGCTCACGAGCTCGCACCCCCTGCGCGCCAGCTTCACCTCGCCCCGCATCCACGCCTGCAAGCCGCCCCGCATCCACGCCTGCAAGCCTCCCCGCATCCGCATCGGCCTCAAGCCGGATTCTCCACCACCACGGGGTCACCCCGGGCCGGCTCTCTGCTCCCGTCGCCGCCCAGCCTCCCGCGCCATTTTTCCACTCGCCGACCTGCTGTGGCCGTGGCCCTGACCCACCTGGCTGCCTCCGTACTCGCCGCGCCCCGGCCTCGCTCGCCTCAAGCAACAACCAGAACCCGGGCTGCCGCCTCTGCCGCGGTCACCTCCGAGCCGCCAAGACACTCGTCGAGCTGCCTCGCCAAGACGGCCACAGACCTCATCAAGTCATCGTTACCGTGGCCCCGAGTCACCTCGCGCGGCGCCTGCCTGTGTGGATCTGAGCCGCCCAACGCTGCCGTGACCTCCGAGCCGCCACAGCGGCCCTCCCCCGCCGGCGTGGCTTTGAGCCGCTGCCTCCGCCGGCCTCACTCCACCTTGAGCCGCTCCGATGCCGCGGTTCGGTTCACCGGACTCCGCTTCTGCTGCGGGTTGCCACGGCCCCGAGTCATCGCCTCTCGCAAGCCGCCTCGAGCTGGCCCTGTCCGCCGGCCACCATGGCCGCACTAGGGCGGCCTTGCCTCAAGTCGCCGCTCCCGCTGGAGCAACCCCGAGTCACCCGCCGGACTCCGCTTCTGCCACAACCCGCCAGACTCCGCCGTCTCTGCGCGTCCCCTTGCCGGCTGCTGCATGTTGGAAAGAATCAAAAGGAATTCAACAACAATACTGCAAGGGAATTTACGGACGCTACGATCATCTGTCGTCTAAACAAATCAGGTGAAGTCCGTCCAGTTAATTTTTATTGATGCATTTTTATCCTGTCGAGAACAATTACTCTCGTTTGCGATGTCTTTATGCAGGACTGCCACAGTGACCGTCGTACTGCGGGTACAAAGCTCACATAAGCACCCGCCCGTACGAGTTGTCCAACGGACGCACGGAAACCACCTGTGGTCCGATCCACCTCAAGTCGCCGGGACCGCGCCTCCTTGCACAAACTATTCGGCGAACGTATGCAAGCCGCCGCTACTATGGTCCGGTCTACATCAACCCGCGGGCGACTCATACGTCCGCGCCGGCTTACAAACACCCGCGGCCGAGTCACCCGTCCGTGCCGGCTTACAACGCCCGCGACCGAGTCACCCGTCCGCGCTGGCTTATAACACCCGCGGCCGACTCTCCCGTCCGCGCCGGCTTACAACGCCGCGGCCGTCTCTCGCGACCGCACCGGCTTAACAACGCCGCGGCTGACTCCTACATCTACATCAACATACTGGTGCTGTGTTTGCCTGTTCAAGCCGCCCAATGGACGCTCATGAGACGCCACCCTGCGGTCCAATCTACATCAGCATATCGGTGCAGTGCTCGCCTGTATGAGCCGCCCAACGGACGAGCGCAAGACGCCGCCCACAGTCAGATCTACATCAGCATGTCGGTGCAGTGTTCGTCTATACGAACCGCCCAAATGGACGGGCGCACAAGTCGCCGCCACTGCAGTTTGGTTGACTTCAACAACCTGCCGGGACGAATCGTGGACCGGATTATTGAAACAGTTCATACGGGATCATCTATGACCCGCCATGGTCAACCTCAACCTTCAGTGGAGACTCTCAAGCCGCCTCTTGGAGTCGACTTAAGACTCGGGGGCTACAAACATGGCTCGACACATTTCGTCGTTTTCAACGAGAACCCCGGGTCATTGCAAGGAAGTTAACCCAATCCTGGGGGCTACTATATTATTGGCGGAAGATTAAAAGTTGCCCAAGAGGACGAACCGCCGTGATGCACCGTTCAAACATGGGTGCCCGGATTTTTTGGATCATCATAAAGTCGCTTGGAGGCTTCTGCCGTTTCTTCATACAAGATGGCGACTTACAAGATGGTGCATAAGTTGATATCACCGACAAGGTCATTTGGGGGCTTCCAACCCACCGGGTTTAGCTCGCTCACCCTCTTGATCGGCTCTTCAGCCACAATAGTAAACAATACGGCGGCTTACAAGTTAAGCTGTCCACATGACGCCGGCTTACAAGATGTTGCAACAATGTTGATACTTCAACAAGGTCGTTTGGGGGCTTTCAACCCGCCGGGTTAAGCTTCAACCCTCTCGATCAGGCTTCTCAGCCACTGTAAGGCGGGTCGTGGACCCAAACGTTGACTCCGTCAACAAAGATCACTAGGGGTGCAGCGAGTTGTGCACTTACCCCCTTTTCCGATCTGTAAGGCCGGGTTATGCCTGCCTGTAAGTAGCTGCTGCTTTGCCAGGGGTGCAGCAAGTTCTAAAACTTACCCCCTGCAAGGGCCTCTTACAGTGGCGAGGCTAACTCTCTCATCTGCAAGGCCGGGTTATACCTGCCTGTAAGTAGCTGCCGCTTTGCCAGGGGTGCAGCGAGTTCTAAAACTTACCCCCTGCAAGGGCCTCTTACAGCGGCGAGGCAAACTCTCCCATCTGCTGCGTACTCTCCGCCAAGTGGCCCGTCGTACCCTGGAGGTTCAAACGACGGATTTACGTCACGTGAGAAGTAGCTTATGGGCTCTAGGGGTACTCACCCCCCGCTGTGTCTCTCTCTGGTTCGTTGCGCTCTTATCAGTTAATCTCGCCTAGAGACCCTGAGCCGTTCAAAGGAGTTGACGGTCACTCTCGTTAGAGACCCTGCACTGGTATGAGTTCAAGCATCGAGTCCACCCAGAAGAACCATCATATGAATTTTTTGGAAGGCAAAGCAAGAAACATCATACATTACATCATGCATTGCATCATATTTACATATCATGCCGGTTTGCCAAACCGGGTCAGAGCAAGATCGTGAAAGAAGAAGCAAGGCTGTACGAGATTTTAACATCTCCGGGTTGTGCTTTTTCAAGCCACCCTTACAACAATGCAGAATATACTCTGTTTTGTTTATTTTTGCAGGTCTTGTCTCCTAAGATAAGCCGCCAGAAAAAATAGATCTTTAATAGCCAACATGGCTGGATCTTCATCATGGATTTCTCCAAACATATATTTGCCGGGTTGCACCGCAACCACGAGCAGGGATTTTTATCTCAAGGATAAAGGCATTATTGCAGCATATTCATTCCGGGTTATATTACAACCACGGTCAAGGATTCATCCAACAAATTATGATGAGTCATATTATTCTCACAACAGTCCCGAGTCGCCGCAGGCAAACGACCCGGCACTTGGGGGCTAATGCAAGCTGGATTTCAAATCATTACATTATCAACAAGACCCTGTTATCTCAAGAAGATGAGCCGAACTTTCTATATTTTTCTAAGTCCCAGCCCAGTACTTCTTACTGACCCATCACTTGGGGGCTACACCGCTCAGATCAAATTTTCTAAAAGTCCCAAGTCGCTGCAGGCATGCGACCCGGCACTTGGGGGCTACAGTACTCAGTTATTCAAACAGATTATAAGGTCCAAATTGAAGACCCGGCACATCAAACACTGATGAGCCGGCCCTTGGGGGCTACATTAGCTGAAGTTTTATAAGGTATAAGACAATTACAAGTCCCAGGTTGCTGCAGGCAAGACAACCCGGTACTTGGGGGCTACATATGTAGAACATTCAATTTATGACTGGTGACTCAGATGAGCAATCCAGGAGCCAGCGTCAGTATATCGATATGACAGAGTTTCAGAATTTTCAGGAGCTGATCAACTGGTATTTTTGAGTGAACTGGTCCCTTTACATATTCTTATTTCAGGAGGTTACCATGAATAAATTCAAGCTAACCTGGGGGCTAATGTCGGGGATATACCCCGCGGTATGACCCGGTTACAGTTCTAACCCGGCAGACAATTGTAACCCGGCAGACAGCTAACCCGGCTGCTACAGTGCCAGGATGTTAACCCGGCTGCTACAGTGCCAGGATGTTTACCCGGTGAACAGTGTTTCCTGACAGACAGTTAAGTCCCGGAGACGAGTCCCCGAAGACGAGTCTCGAAGATAAGCCCGGTTGTAAGCCGCCCGGCGCTAAGCCGCCCCGGTGTAAGTCGCCCGGGAGAGTTAAGAAGCCCGGGACTCGGAAGCCCATGAAGAGAAGCCCACGATGGGAAGTCATAGTAAGTTAAGTCTCAATCCGACTTAGACTCTACATGTAAACCGCCCCTTCAGCCTTTATAAGGAGGGGCGGGTCACCCCGAGAGGGTTAAGTTTTAGACGTCTCGATACAGGTCAGACAGACAGGTCATCCGAGATAGTCAGATTAGAGGGTCTCGAGATTAGAGGTAGCGACTCCGCACCCTTGTAACCGAGATCGTCATCATCATCAATATAGACACAAAGCAGGACGTAGGCTTTTTACCTCCATCGGAGGGGCCGAACCTGGGTAAAAACTCCGCGTCTCTCGTCCCGCTCAACCCCTCTCAAGCTACCAGTTAGATGCGTTGGCCTCACGACTAAGTCCTTACGCTAGGACATCTGCCATGACAAATCCACGACAGGTCGGCTCCAAGAGCACCCGCGCGTCATGCTTTACCCAGTCGGAGCGACAGGAACCCTGTTCGTCTCTGCGAGTTACTAAACATGATTAACGGATTTGGGTATTTGATCTGAGTTGGCTACGTGCCTATACGCACTACCACCACGTGGGATAATGGTTTAATGGGGCCCTCTATGTCGTAGTATCAGCCGAAAGTTCTTCAGACGTCACAGCTCAGACATGCAGGCTGATTGCTGGGGTGGGCTGGTTACATCACTGGAGTATTCAGTGTCGCGCCTGGGCCCCGACCAGTCTCGCAACGTGCAGGAGTGCAAAGGGCGATGGCCCAAGACCCCTTTGCGCTTAGGATTTAGACCGGCGTGTTGACCTCTCTGCTGAGCCCAGGTAGGACTGCATCGTGTCGATCACCCGAGGCCGGGTATTACCCAGCAAATGTGTCCGGTCAGATGTGATCGAGCGTGTTGGGTAACAGTAGTGCACTTCTGCAGGGAAGTTATCTATTCGAATAGCCGTGTCCACGGTAACAGGACGCTCAGAGTTGTATCTTGATCTGCTACAACTACAAATGGATACCAAGTGATTACTAAACTGTTACTATTGCTCTCGGGATCACTTTCTCGCAGGGTAGTCGAGGAAGGATCTCAGGGCATTACTAAATATGTTTGATTATATATAATATCTTGCTCTACTCTCTTCTGATGCTGCAAGATTGCTTCAAGATGCTAGTCTTCGATAGGCTAGGCCTCTCCCCTTCTGTTCCAGCATTCTGCAGTTTAGTCCAAAGATATAGCCCCATTCCTTTGATACCGATGCATATTAGTATAGTTCTGATGTCAGTCTTGCGAGTATTTTGGATGAGTACTCACGGTTGCTTTGCTATCTTTTCCCCCATACCCACTTGCTACAATCAGAAGACGGAGCCCCGGAGCCAGACGCCACCGCAGGAGCTTACTACCTGGAGAGTCCCGGAGGCACGTACTACTGGGTTGAGCCAGCCGACCAGGAGTAGTTCGGAGGCCCTAGGCAGGAGGCCTTCGCCTTTTCTATCAGTGTCGTTGTTTGTGCTAGCCTTCTTAAGGCAAACTTGACTAACTATGTCTGTACCCAGATAGTATGGTTTGTATGACTTATGTATTCGGGTCCTCGTGACCCCTGGTTTGTAATATGAAGATTTATGTTTAAATTTGAGTTTAGAGTTGTGTTGTGATATCTTCCCGTGAGTCTCTGATCTCGAGCGTGCACGTTTGCGTGTATGATTAGTGCACGGTCGAGCAGGGGTGTCACAAGTTGGTATCAGAGCCAACTGCCTGTAGGAAGCCCCCTTCCGATTCCTTGGTCGAAGTTGAGTCTAGTCGTTGAAAAACTATTTTACTAACAATGCTGTGTGGCTTACGGGCCCACATCACAATTGGGTGGTATTAGGATCTTTTATTCCTCGATCTATACTCTGGGACTCTGATCTCTCTTCTATTCGGGTTAAATGATTTTGCTAACGCTAACTCTAGGATCTCATAAATACTTTCTCCCGGAAAGCCCCACATTCCAGATGATCGCTTGGTGCACCAGAAGATTCTGAAGATACCCTCCGATGTTCTCTCGAGACTTCGTGACAATTGTTTGTAATTCCCTACCACCGATCAATCCCTATGGATAGCTACTTACACTTGCCATCCATACCTTCATTCCAAATTGCTCTTGTTATTACTAGATACCCTGGAATACTTTTCAATATCCCAAGAATCCTTTGTGCCTACTGCTAGCTCTTTTCAGCGTGAATACACCTGCGAATAATTCCTCACACTTATCGAGGATTCGTTCATCCCGAGTTGTTCATGTGTTTCACAAAATACTTCGAAATGCTATTCGATCTTCCGAAAATCCTCTACAGCTTAGTGCTTTTGAGATTCTTCTTGCCTGCTTGCATTATGGTTAGTTCCATATGTCTAGTAGTCTTCGTTGACATCCTTTGTCGCTATCATTTTGAGTCCCCTGATTCATTATGCTGCGAATGCTCACAATCATCAGTCGAATCCTAGAATTATCCTTCCGGCTCAGCCGTCATTTGGATATGAGCTGGTTATTGACCAATCAATGCCTTGATCGGTTGTGCTTCTAAGTCTATTGAACTTACTCATCTTTGATCAGAACATCTGCTTCTGATCCCCCGATTTGGAAATCATAATTCTTTTGTATTTAAGCTTTGGAATTATCCAGATATTTCTATAATCCGATGCCTTTGTATTATTTCTTCTTCTGGTTGGACATCGATACTCACATCAGATTCCTTGCGATCCGCCAGACACTTTGGTGGATTACTACCCGATAGTTTCTTCGTAAATCTGAACCCTTTACGAGTCTTCCCCTAATTCATAACGCCTTTGGTAAGTTGTATCCTCTGCTTTTGTCAACCATGCTCTACTATCGAGCTTGTGTTATTTCCTCCTGAAGTTCGTGGTATATGTTCCTAAGATGCCCCTATAGGTTGAATCTATGCCTTCCAAATCCGCGTAAACCCGTGAGTTTTCACGAGTCATACTCTTCTGGAGTTTTGCCAGATAATATTTCAGCACTACAACTTCATCGAAAGCGAGAAGTGAATGGAAGGTTATGCATTGATGAAGTGGGAGTCGACCTTGAACTTTGTGTTCATGCCCATGGAAATGATGTAGATCTTATCATGGAAGCTTCTCTTCAGAAATTAATTATCCCCTTGGTATAAGTTCATCTTATACCTGGGATTTGGTCTTTTGCCAGCGTGGTTCCAATAACCTTTCGCTTCATCATTCCTTTTGCTTGATGTCGTCGTTGGTCGGTTGCATCTTCATGAGACCTCTCGACAAAAGGTGTCGTAATCATCATCAATATTTTGACTTCTTCCAAGATATGAATAGAATTCATAATGAGAAATATCATCCTTGCCCCTCGATGAGTTGTGTTACCATCGACAACATTCTTGCCTTCCCTCCAATACAAATTTGTTCATGTTTTGTGTTATACCTTGAGTTCCTTGCTATCCAGCTTATGTTATGTTCTACCTTGGAGTATTTGTAGGACATATGCCCTAGAGGCAATAATAAATGTTATTGATTATCTCCCTGTTCATAATTATGTTTATGTTCCATGCTATAACTGCAATGATTCTCGAGTCTACAAATAAAACGAGGCTTGGAGGAAAACTCATGTGCACGTGTGGGATAATAAACGGTAAAATGTATTCCTAGTCAAGCCTCTATGACTGGCTCAAGTATTGCATGATGATCCTGTTTTCCTGATCATGGGCATGACTATGTCGGCAATTTTGAGGGCACAATTGTTGGTAGAACACTTGTGTTGAATCGACCCAAATTGATGTTATGCTATGAGATACATTCGTCATAAGTTAATGGTTAATAACACGGGAAGTTAATGTTTGCATAATTCCTTAGACCATGAGAGTATCGAGTTTCTTCATGCTTGCTTCATGAACTTTGGGGTTTGTTAAACGTCATCCGTAAATGGGTGGCTATTACGGCGGCTTACGGGTTCATGGAAAAGTATGTCAAGTAACTTGATAGCTCAAGATTGGGATTTGCTCCTCCGACGATGGAGAGATATCTCTGGGCCCTCTCGGTGTTACGGTATCCATCATCGTCTGGCCAGACACAGGGTGATTTGATCACAGGGATGCCGGAACACGGGAACGAGAAAAGAGAACAATACCGGCAACGAGGTAACTGGCATAGTGGACAAGGTGTTGATCCACGGGGATGCCAACCTGTCTCACCTCGGGTATTTGTAACATATCGCGAAGCAACAGGAATAGCACACGGCAACTCGAGGTTCACTCGAATATTCATTCGTGTGGGTATAGGGATCAATATGGGTGTCCACGGCTCCGATGTTGATCATTGATCGGAAGGGGTTCCGGGTCATATCTATGCTTCACCGAACCTATAGGGTCACACGCTTAAGGGTCATCTATCTGCTGAATACTAGACAGGGAGTCTGAGAGAAAATCACCGAAAAAGTTTCGGACGCCGGAAAAGTTTCGGACAGCGGAAAAGTTCCGCAAAGAGGTCACCGGATGAGTTCCGGTGAAACTGAAAAGTTGTTTCAGAGGATACCATAAAGTCAAATTGGTTTTGGCACATGCCTGATAATTCTTGGAGGGTGCCAGAATCATTCTGGAAACTTTCTGGAATTTTCCGGGATGAAAACCGGAAATGTTCCGGAGCTGCCGAAACCGCTTCAGATGCTTTTCGCAGATGAAATCACTAAACCGGAATTGTTCCGGCTCGCGTTGAAAATTATTTTGGTGGGTACTAGAATTGTTCTAAGCCCACATGAATATTTTCAGTTCGATCAGACGCTGAAAAATGTCGTCGTGAATAGTGAAAGTGATTTTTGGGATATTTTTGGAAAGCCACCTTTTGGGGCTTTGCTCCAAAAGATCTTGGGGATGACATGGATGGATAGGGGACAATTTTGGGGCCCCACATGAGGGTGTGGCCGGCCACATGGTGGACTCCTTCATCGAGTCCCCCTTGTTCCTTGGTTTCACCTTTTAGGTCCTTGGGAAGGACTCCTTTCCATGTGGGTTTTGGGTTTTCTTGTAAAACCACCCTACCCCTTGGGTTTCCTATAAATAGGAGGTGTGTGGGCTGCCATCATACACACTCTTGCTCTCATACACAAAGCCATGCATGATCTGGCATTCTTCTCTCCCTCCCAGCGAAATAGTTTCGTAGAGCCGAAAGGCTGTCTGGGTTCCGGCAGGAACTAGTTCTGGACGGCGAAGCCCTGCTGGATAGATGATACCGTATGTGTGCAACTCTGTAGAGAGATCGTAGTTTCGGTCTTAGTTCGAGAGTGCCTCCCGAAGGGCTGTCCGTGTGACCGTCCGAGTTTTGGAGGTCCTCCCGAAGGGCTGTCCGAGTGACAATCCGAGTTTCGGAGGTCCTGCCGAAGGGCTGTCCGCGACACCGTCCGGGGGACTGTGCGACCGCCTCCCGGAGGGCTGTCCGCGGGGAAGATGAGGGTATACATCCTCGCGGTTGGGAGGTTGTAAAATCCTAGCTACGGGGATCTGCACCGCCGTTCGTCATCGACTCTACTTCCGCTGCGCTACGAGTCGGTAACGAAAATGATCAAACCTTGTATGCAGTCTCCATAGTGGTCCTGGGCTGGTGCGTAGGTCGGAAATTTTTTGTTTTTTGCTGCGTTACCCTACAGTGGCATCAAGAGCCGTGCTATGCGTAGATGCAGGTTGCGATCTAGAATACATAGAGATGTATGGGTGTTGGACAATATAATTAGGTTGTAGATGAGATCTATTGCTGAAAATTATTTGTGCGGGTAGCAGATGAAGTCTGTTACCCGATGTTCTTGTTGCTTCCCTCGAATTTGCATATTTCTGATCTTGATAACAGTATGGTGGAGTTTCAATGTTCTGGCAATCCGCGATCCTGATTGATCAACGAAGTGCTAACAGTTCATTGAATTCCACCGTAGTTAAAAAGAAAGATGAAATTTTGCAGACGAAAGGGCAATGCAGATGTGATCTGCACGGGGGTCACGCGTATGACGAAGTTTAGTATGGGGCTCGAGATTTTATTATATCGTGTTTCATACACCCTGGAATGTTAATCTAGCGACTTGGATTATCATGCTTAATGATGGACGTTGGTAGCTTCGGTTTGTTTCGAAACCTTAGAAGCCACGTAAAATAAAATTTCGCATGAACCGATTAGAGGCGTCTAACTTGGTTTTGCAGGATGGTTTGCATGTGCATGTGATGTGGTATAGCAGTGTTCATAATAATTTGATTATGTATGAGATGACTATATGATGTAAATTGATTAACATGACCTGCGTGTCATGATTCGGCATGATGGCTGGAGCCATATGATTGCACTTTAATGACCTGCGTGTCAACCTTATGTAATGCACTTATTTTATTAGCTATAGAGATAGCAATATTATCTTGTGCATCGACAAGGTGGTGGCAATCTTCGCGAAGGTGAACACCGACGCGAATGCCGGAGACGAAGAAATGAAAGGCTTCTCCGTCAGAAAGGGCTATACCATATCATGCTATTATGAATTGCCTGAGATGTTTATCCCTTATGATGCACCCTTCTTGATTGCGCAGTAGTCGCTTTTTATTAGGGTGATCTCTCACTGAAATATCAAGTAGTTAGTGTTCTCCCAAGTGTAGCACCGTCACGGCACCTAACTTTTCGGGGCATTGCATGATCTCCATGGGTGCGAACGATTAGGGATGTGTGAGGCGGGTGAGTTGAGACCTCGCAGCGAGATCACTTGGTTGTCTTGACGTTCAGGCATGAAAGTCATGAGCTCGGAACACACGCATCGAAAGATGAACAAGAATCGCATAGAGATGTGATCGGCAAGTTTGCCTACCGATTGAAGTTCACGCCATGGGTGTTCATCTCGAACCGTGACGTTGAATGGATATGCGGGTCTTGAATCACTCACAATCAATTATGAGAGATATTGATTTGAGTGGGAGCGCACTATAGAATTAACTTGTTTAATTCTCAGTGCAATTAATTTTGAACACTGTCTAAGTGTGGTTTGCATAATAGTTGTAGAATAATGGCTCGCGTTTCCACCTTCCCTGTTAAAATTGAATAGCTGTTAAATATCTGGTTAAAACTTTACGGTTGGTAACGTAATGTGAGGATTGTCCTCAAGAGTGCCGAGAAGGACTTTGTCCTATCGCATGCTTTTGGTATTCTCCCGCTAATGCTATGGATCATGTGATTCTCGTCCTTCGATCCAAAAGCTAGAATTCCTTTTCAGTCAAATACAATATGTTTACTTCCATGAGACCCGAACTTCGAAAGTTTGGATAGTTATGTGATATTCATGGAATCTGAAAATTATTTTCAGAGATAGACAAAGGCTAAAAGATATGAGATATCCAAAGCAATGTTTGTTTGCAAACTATTAGTAAAGGAGTTTACTATGCATAAGACTGATAAGAGAGGGATCCAGGAGAACGCCTGTCATATGTTGAAAGGTGAATAAAACAACAACTTAAAGAGAAAGGAAGTGTCCGAAGGGTGTTAGTAAGACTTTCACGCCTAGGAAGTCCGGGGCTAACGCCACTCTTAAGTTGGGTGCTTCTTCTGAGAGTAGGAGAAATACTGAAAGTTAAACTGTTAGAAGTATAAAGGCAAAAGGAAAGAAGACTGGAATATCCAGCTCATGTATGAATGTCATACAAGTTTTTGATGTATAAAAGGCTGGTCAAAGATATAGTTCTTGAAAATTATGGTTAAACATGTTAATCACTAATTCTTGGGTATTGTGAGTTAATCACAAAGATACCCGCTCGATTGCATTCTGTTGCAACTCGATGTAAGAACTACTATGGCCTGAAAGACTAGCCAGGAATGAGGTTTAGATACACACAGGGAACATAGTAAATGTTACTATACCTTCCATTAGTGTATTCCCTATGTATTTACTTTCATAATTCATTTTAGAGTTTTACACTCTTGCCCATTGCATAATGTATCTTGCAAGAAGGTTATTCATAAGAGAACTCTTGATGTTCGGTGTTATGAATAACATAAGGGCCATACTTTCATTATGAATGAGATGTATGTTATGAATATTGATGTTAATACATTACCTCTGTATTTACTTTCATAATTCATTTAGAGTTTCATACACTCTAGCCCTTTGCATAAGGTATTTTGCAAGAAGGTTATTCATAAGAGAACTTTTGATGTTCGGTGTTATGAATAACATGAAGGGCCATGCTTCCATACAGGATGGGATGTATGCTATGAATATTGATGGTAATATGATACATCCATAACACTGACGCTAAATGTCACAAGACTAAAAGAATACCACACAAGTGTGGCACTGCATTTGGTCACATTGGAGAAACCCGCATGGAAAATTCCATTATGATGGATTTTGAAGTCGTTTGATTTTGAATCATCTGACACTTGCAACTTTCCTCTGAAAAGTGAAGTGACTGAAATACCGTTCACAGGCCATAAGGAACGAGCAAAGAACATATTGGTGATCATACATTATGATGTGTGTAGTCCAATAAATGTTGTTGCAAGTAGTGGATTTATCTATCTTCAGAAATGACTCAAGTAGATATATGGATATTTACTTGATGAGACGTAAGTCTGGATTTTTTGAAATCATTCGAAAGGTTTTCAATACGAAGAAGAAAATATTGTAACAAGAAAATTATGTTTCTACAATTCGATTGCAGAAAGGAATATTTGAGTTACAAGTTTAGCGAATGTCTGATGAGTTGTGAAAGGGGTTTCATAACTTGCACCTCCCGGAACACCACTACAAGTGGAGAGTCCGTGTAGATGTAATCGAACCATTTATGACATGGTAAGATCAAAGATGACATAAATAAATTTGCCATTATCCCTTTTAAAGTGATGCTTTAGAGACTGCGGCTTTTACACTGAAAAGAGCTCCATCGTGTCTGTTGAAATGATGTCATGGTATGGTACGCCCAACCATGTTATATCTTTTCTTAACATTTGGAATATGGGGCTTGTGTAAAAGGTTACAAACCTATTCCAAATCAGACAAGTGCTACTTTGTAGGTTATCCCAAGTCATTGGGTATTCCCCCACCACTATACCGAGGCAAATAGGTTTGCCACAAAGAACGGTATGCTTTTTGAAGATAATAGTTCTTTCAAAAGGTGAGTGGGAGGACAGTGCAACTCGACGAGATAACCAGTATCTTCGTCATCAGATCAAAGGAAAGAAACCTTGGAAGTGATTCCGGAGTTTCCTACTACGACTGATACGGAAGTCTCTACAATAAAATGTATGGACTTCAGTCGAACTTGCAGCTGAACCCCGTAGGCAAGGCTCGTGCAAACCTCTCAGGTGCGCAAACGAGATATTGTTGTTGGACAACAGTATACCTACGATACACAAAGAAGCGTTGATGGGCCCTGACTCCGGAATTGGCTAAATGCCAATACAATCCGAGATAGTTTCCATATAAATGTTTCAAGATTAAAACCTTGATACACCTTTCGGAAGACTTAGAGTCTAAACGAATATTTATGGAACTAAAAACTGATATGGATAAAAATGTTTTATCCATAAAGCTCGACTTGTTGAAATAAAAAGTTCAAGGAGTTGACTGCGATGAGGTTGTTTCACCGTAGCGATGCTTGAAGTCGGTTCGGGTTGAACTAGCAATTAATACATATTTAAATCATGAGATATGAAACATGGATGACAAAGGGACTTCCATCTGATGGAAATGAAACCTAGGACTTATATGTGATACAGTCCAAAGTAATTTGTCGATCCAGAGGATGCTAGTAAGTATGCAAACTTCAGAGTTCCAGCGATGGACAGAAGAGAGCAAAGTGGAGTTGGAATCTTCGTTTTTGATGAAATGGTCAAAAGAGTTTGACTTCATCAAATGGGTATCGAAGATGCTTGTGATTCAAGAAAGTAAGTGGGAGCATAATAATATTTCTAAAAACCGTGTGTACTTGACACATTGTTAATTGGAAATAAATTTCTTGACACGAATTAGGACTTCATTTGAAAATAATTTTTCGATGAAGTGCTTAGGCTAAAATGGCCTCAATATTAGGCATGATGATCTATGAAGATAGATTTACCTAAATGGGGCTAAGCAATGAATACATATTGACAAGATGCTAAAACTTTTTAGCATTTAAAACACCAAGGAGTGATTCTTGCCGAAGTCACATGGAAAGAGTTTTTGCAAGACTCGGTGTCCCAAAACACTGATGAGTAAAATACATGATGGAGATTCCACACACTCTTGTGTTTGGATTAATCATGTATTCCATGGTATGTAAAACCAACCAGATATGTCCAATACTCCAAAGTTGTTGCGAGTATAGATACCATAGTGATCAAAGTACTGATCATGGGACAACAGTGAAAGATGTCATTGAGTACTAGAGCAGTACTGATGACATGTTTTCTCGCAAACGGAGATCATGAAGAGTTCGTTGTAAAAGGTTACATCGATACAGTCTTCATCAATGCTCCATGCAATTTTCGATTTAAATTGAGGGTTTTGTGTGATACACAATATGGTGGCACGGTAGTTGGAAATTGTTCCAAACAAGATACTGTGGCGAATTCTATAACAAAGGCTAAGTATGTTGACGCTTGAGAAGCGACAAAGAAGTTGTTGAATCATATAGTTCATTCATGAACTTAGTATGGTTCCAAGAAGGCTTTGGTCTATGGGAAACTATAGCAGATAGTTGCTCCATAGCTCAGTCTGAGGAATCAGGTTTCGACCAATGATTCACACATATGCAAAGCCAAGTCCACACAAAATATGAATTTTGTGAAAGCGTGAAAACGCGAGGATATGCAAAGTTACACACGGAGCTGAAGTTGTCAGATCCGTTGGACATCAGGCTATACCACATGCGAAGCATATTTTACACCAGTATGCCATAGGTGTAAAGTGCATTAGCATTGACTAGATTATTGACTCTAGTGCAAGTGGGAGTCTGTAGGAGATATGCCCTAGAGGTAATAATAAATGTTATTGATTATCTCCCTGTTCATAATTATGTTTATGTTCCATGCTATAACTGCAATGATTCTCGAGTCTACAAATAAAACGAGGCTTGGAGGGAAACTCATGTGCACGTGTGGGATAATAAACGGTAAAATGTATTCCTAGTCAAGCCTCTATGACTGGCTCAAGTATTGCATGATGATCCTGTTTTCCTGATCATGGGCATGACTATGCCGGCAATTTTGAGGGCACAATTGTTGGTAGAACACTTGTGTTGAATCGACCCAAATTGATGTTATGCTATGAGATACATTCGTCATAAGTTAATGGTTAATAACACAGGAAGTTAATGTTTGCATAATTCCTTAGACCATGAGAGTATCGAGTTTCTTCATGCTTGCTTCATGAACTTTGGGGTTTGTTAAACGTCATCCGTAAATGGGTGGCTATTACGGCGGCTTACGGGTTGATGGAAAAGTATGTCAAGTAACTTGATAGCTCAAGATTGGGATTTGCTCCTCCGACGATGGAGAGATATCTCTGGGCCCTCTCGGTGTTACGGTATCCATCATCGTCTGGCCAGACACAGGGTGATTTGATCACAGGGATGCCGGAACACGGGAACGAGAAAAGAGAACAATACCGGCAACGAGGTAACTGGCATAGTGGACAAGGTGTTGATCCACGGGGATGCCAACCTGTCTCACCTCGGGTATTTGTAACATATCGCGAAGCAACAGGAATAGCACACGGCAACTCGAGGTTCACTCGAATATTCATTCGTGTGGGTATAGGGATCAATATGGGTGTCCACGGCTCCGATGTTGATCATTGATCGGAAGGGGTTCCGGGTCATATCTATGCTTCACCGAACCTATAGGGTCACACGCTTAAGGGTCATCTATCTGCTGAATACTAGACAGGGAGTCTGAGAGAAAATCACCGAAAAAGTTTCGGACGCCGGAAAAGTTTCGGACAGCGGAAAAGTTCCGCAGAGAGGTCACCGGATGAGTTCCGGTGAAACTGAAAAGTTGTTTCAGAGGATACCATAAAGTCAAATTGGTTTTGGCACATGCCTGATAATTCTTGGAGGGTGCCAGAATCATTCTGGAAACTTTCTGGAATTTTCCGGGATGAAAACCGGAAATGTTCCGGAGCTGCCGAAACCGCTTCAGATGCTTTTCGCAGATGAAATCACTAAACCGGAATTGTTCCGGCTCGCGTTGAAAATTATTTTGGTGGGTACTAGAATTGTTCTAAGCCCACATGAATATTTTCAGTTCGATCAGACGCTGAAAAATGTCGTCGTGAATAGTGAAAGTGCTTTTTGGGATATTTTTGGAAAGCCACCTTTTGGGGCTTTGCTCCAAAAGATCTTGGGGATGACATGGATGGATAGGGGACAATTTTGGGGCCCCACATGAGGGTGTGGCCGGCCACATGGTGGACTCCTTCATGGAGTCCCCCTTGTTCCTTGGTTTTACCTTTTAGGTCCTTGGGAAGGACTCCTTTCCATGTGGGTTTTGGGTTTTCTTGTAAAACCACCCTACCCCTTGGGTTTCCTATAAATAGGAGGTGTGTGGGCTGCCATCATACACACTCTTGCTCTCATACACAAAGCCATGCATGATCTGGCATTCTTCTCTCCCTCCCAGCGAAATAGTTTCGTAGAGCCGAAAGGCTGTCTGGGTTCCGGCAGGAACTAGTTCTGGACGGCGAAGCCCTGCTGGATAGATGATACCGTATGTGTGCAACTCTGTAGAGAGATCGTAGTTTCGGTCTTAGTTCGAGAGTGCCTCCCGAAGGGCTGTCAGTGTGACCGTCCGAGTTTTGGAGGTCCTCCCGAAGGGCTGTCCGAGTGACAATCCGAGTTTCGGAGGTCCTCCCGAAGGGCTGTCCGCGACACCGTCCGGGGGACTGTGCGACCACCTCCCGGAGGGCTGTCCGCGGGGAAGATGAGGGTATACATCCTCGCGGTTGGGAGGTTGTAAAATCCTAGCTGCGGGGATCTGCACCGCCGTTCGTCATCGACTCTACTTCCGCTGCGCTACGAGTCGGTAACGAAAATGATCAAACCTTGTATGCAGTCTCCATAGTGGTCCTGGGCTGGTGCGTAGGTCGGAAATTTTTTGTTTTCTGCTGCGTTACCCTACAGTATTACCATCTTTTATGTCAAGGATGTTGTGAGAATTACTCCACCTCTTAAGAATTCTTGATATAGTAATACTTCTCGCCATCTCCGTTCATCTCTTGATCCCTATGTTGTTTCTAACCGGAATACCGACAATTGAACTATGATGTGTGAATTCAAAACTTCTAGCAACTCTGTTGCTTTGAAGCTAATGAATGATAATTTCATGCCTTGTGTATTGACTATTCAATCAACATTCTAACATTGATCATGCTACCTAGTACAGATTTCCGGGTGCACATTTTGATCAATGTTTAATTGTGGAAGTTTTTCTCGAGCATACGTCAATATATCATTTGATCTGACAAATGCTATCTCCTTATTTCCTTGTTTATGGAAATCTCAATGAAGTGTTGTTGAGCCCATCGGCCACATCCTCATCTTTTCCATGATGAAATTGTATGAGCTATTCTAGCAGTTCCTGCTGGATCCTTTGTGTTCCCAAAGTCTAACCTTTACCTAATGACCATGTCAATGCTATCCCGAAGCATGTCTGTGGTACTTCGATCATCATCAAGAACATTGGAAGCGCAATGCTAAATGTTTCTTGATCGATATCCAAACATTGTTGTATGGGTAACAGCATGAATTCCCTTGCCCCTTTATCTAATTGGTTATCTACTTGTTGTCCTGTCATGGATGGGAAAGATATACTCTTGATACTCGGGTATAGACACATTTTCCTTTCAATTGGTCTGATTGATATACTAATCACATTTTCCTTTCCATTGTTTTGTTTGACCTTTCCTGTAATCTAACTTATCTGAGCAGAGATAATTCCCTGCTTAGGTAAGCACCTCGGTGTACAACCCTGTCAAGTATAACCCTAGTACTATTGTTGAGGACATTTGGTAACCACCAATGGACGAGAACTTTGCCTATTGGTCCGCCTCGTTTCAACGAGCAGGAAAATGGTTCTCTTCGTCCCTCGCCCTTGGTACCAACATTGTTGCCAACATAACTGACAGGCTATCCTCTGACATGCCTTGCTATCATGACCATGCAAGATGTCAGCGCCCTTCCTACTTTTAACCCACATGGTGGGCCCATAACCCACAGTTCCACAGGATCGAAACCTGACTCTCCTGTACACCCCTATTGCCAAAGTTATTCCTCGCGCTTGACTTCGTTTGCAATTCACGGGCCACCTTCCTAGTGATCTATTCTGGTATCAGACGCAATACTTATTCTCGTTGCTCTGGACCCCTTTCGCACTTTGTTTCAGACATCGAACGATTGTCTATCCGTTTGAAACTTCTTATTGTACCTTCTTACTTTGCTCTCGATGTGTTTTATTTGTTCAAATCGAGAGACACTCCTGTGTTCATTCATGGGATAACCCCAGATGATTACCCCTTATAGCCTCCTATCGTTGTCAAGCTGCCCCTTACCTATTCATAAGTGCGATGGAATTCCCGAAGAAAGGATGCCGACTTCATCATAATGGCCTGAAGCAGAGAAACAGAGACATCAAGGTAATGGATCGACCTCTTCGAGAAGGGCAACCAAGACCGAGAAGACTCGTTAGAATTTCGTAACCAATACCTCCCCCCTTTACTCCACCTCTTAAATCTCGGGACAAGATTTCTTGTAGTGGAGGAGATTTGTAACACCCCGATAATTAAGCTACAGTAATCCCATGTTAATGGTGCCATGTCATCACAATTACTGTTGCTAATCTCACTTTGGTTCAAACACAAATCAAATTCAAATTTAAAATAAAAGTCAAATAATTAAAGTTTTCAAATGTCAAACTAAAATGTTCTAAATATGACAAATAATGCATAGGTAATTATGGTGGAGAAATCATATTTTTATAAAATGTTTAAATGCTCTAAAATAAATAAACAGTAGCTAAAACAATTAATTAAATGCCTTTCATAATTTATAAAATATTAAACTATATTATTTAGGTGCCAAACTTTTTATGGCAGTGGGAAAATTGATATCACTAATTTAGGTGCTGCTCTTACATTTTTATAAAATTAAAATAAATTGAAAGTTAAAAGAAAACAGAAAAGGTAATAAGAAAAACAAAACTAAAAAAAAAGCCCCCCCCCAACTGGGCCTCGGCCCAGCTGGCCACCAGGCCAACCAGGGCAGCCCTCCCTGGCCTATAACCCCCCCTCCAGGGGGCAGCCACCCCGAAACCCTAACCTCACGATCCCCACTCTCCCCTCCGCCGATCTGGATCGGGCGCCGCCCGACGCCGCCTCGCCGCCGTTGCCTCCCCGTCTCCCCCTCACCGGCCTCCCTCGCGCCTCGCCGCCCCCTTTCCCTGTCAACGCTGGTGAGGCCCCGGGCCTCCCTCGCTCGCCTCCGCCTCGCCTCTGTGCCCGCCCTGCACCGCGCGCTCGCCAGCACGGCCTCACCTGACTCCCGCTGTCGCCGTTGCGCCGCGCCGGCCACACCCCGAGCCGTCCGCCGCCCTCCCCTGGCCATGACCCGCTGCCCCTCTTCGTCGTCCGCATCGTCCCGTCCGCTCGCGCCGATGCCGCGGCCCGCTCGCGCCGACGCCGCGCTCCGCTCGCCGCTGCCCTCGCTGCTGCTGCTCCGTTGCCGCGCCTGCCCCTGCTGCTCGCGCAACGCCACCGCCTGCCGCTGCTGCTCCCCGCTCTACCCCCCCTCGCTCGCCGTCGCCCGCCGCCTGCTGTTGCAGCAGCAGCTGCTGCTGACCGGCTCCGCCGCCCCCTGCCCCGCCGTGGCCTCGCCACCCTCCGCCGGCGCCGCTCGCCGCCGACCCGCTCCGGCCGAAGCCCAGGCCACCGCCGCTGTGACGCCCCCGACTTAATCGTGCACTAACCATACACGCAAATGCACACGATCAAGCCTAGGGACTCACTTGAAGATATCACAACACAACTCTACACAAAATAAAATAATACAAGCTTTATATTACAAGCCAGGGGCCTCGAGGGCTCGAATACATAAGCTTGCGCATACAAGCGTCAGCGAAAGCATTAGATATCTGAGTACAGATATAAAAGTAAAACAGAGATGCCATAAGAAGGCAGGGCAAAACAACGACAACGATCGAAAAGGCGCATGCCTCCTACCTGGGAGCCTCCTAACTACTCTTGGTCGTCGGCGGTCTCCACGTAGTAGTAGGCTCCTCCAGAAGTGTAGTAGTCGTTGACTGGGGTAGCTGACTCCTGGGATCCGTCATCCGATCGCCGCAATCGGGTATGGGGGAAAAATGGGAGCAAAGCAACCGTGAGTACTCATGCAAAGTACTCGCAAGACTGACATCAGAACTATGCTAGATATGCATTGGTATCAAAGAAAGATTGTATAAGTGGACTGAACTGCAAAAATGCCAGAATAGAGAGAGGGTCTAGCCTATCGAAGACTAGCATCTTCAGCGGTCTTGCAGCATAAGAAGAGTGCATAGTAGTAACATAATTAAAGTAGCAAGCATGTTGTAGCAAAGCCTAGGGATCCTTCCTCGACTCCCTGCGAGAAAGCGATCCCGTAGCTTACAATTAATTAAAGTATCCAGTTCAAGTAGGAGTAGATCGGGATACAACACTGAGCGTCCTGTTACCGTGGACATGGCTATTCGAATAGATAATCTTCCCTGCAGGGGTGCACTACTGTTACCCAACACGCTCGATTAACTCTGGCCGGACACACTTTCCTGGGTCATGCCCGGCCTCGGCTGTTCGACACACCGTAGCCCTACCTAGAGCTCAGCAGAGAGGTCCCTACCGGTCTACATCCTAAGTGCTCGGGGGTCCTGGGCCCATCACCCTCCGCACTCCGGGTCGTTGCGCACATGGTTAGATCCAGGCACCACCTCTGTCCTAGATGGCGCTGATCCTGCCGTGCCGCAATGCTGAACTGGACGTCTGACAGAGCTTTCGGCTGATACATACGGTGCAGAGGGCCCCATTAAACCATTATCCCACGTGGTGGTAGTGCGTATAGGGCCAACGACCCACTCAGATCAGATACCCAAATCCGTTAGCGAATTATTAGGAGCTCGCGGTGACGATCAGTACTCCTGTCGCCCCGTCTCGAGGAAGTGCAACAAGGGCCAGGCCCATCCCTCTCTAGGGCGGTCTCTGCCTGCCCGGCCGCGCCTCGTAATTATCTCGCGGGTGCCCTCCAGGTCAACCCGACTTCCCAGGAGACTGTCGGGAACTTAGGTCCACCTCAACCGGGGTGGTACCACGTGTCCCTTCAGTCCCGCCATAACAGTACAGGGGGCAACAGTTAAATGTAACCGTGTGTCCGTAACATCAAGAGGGTAACCCAAGGAATCACCCTCGATGGATTCCCACTCGATGCTTCCCTCAAGGTGAGCCCGGAGGAATCACCCTCGATGGATTCACACTGGAGGGGTTGGTCGACAGAAGCTTCATCGGAGGTGGTGGAAGAAGAATCATCCTCGTATCCCACAACCGACTAGCTGTACCATAGAGCAATATCAAGAGTGAGATAAGAGGTATCACCCTCGGCACTCGAGGATAACTCTGTGGAGTCGAACAACTTAGGGGGTGTGCAGTGATGTGTTGGTCTCAGCCCATCGACCACATCGACCGGGGCATTGGTAACTAAGCGGGGCAACTAGGACAAGGTGGAGGGGCCACAGATGGCTTTCATCCAACCTATACTAAGCATTTAGGATATCAGGTAAAGTATCAAAAGGCAGTTTACAAAAACAGACTATGCATTAGAATAGGATAAATCAACAGCAGCAGCAAATTCTAATGCAAGCAGGAGGGAGAAAGAATAGGTGATATAGGCATGTTCAAGGAGGGTTTGCTTGACTGGTTGCTCTGCGGCAAAGGAGGGGTTGTTGACGGAGAAACAGTCCTGCGGGGCAGCGTCGGCCTCGGGGTCTAACGGAAGAGAAGAGGGAGAAGAAACAATAAATAAAAGCAATCAAATGCAGCAGAGTGTATGACATAACAAAATGCAGCGTTAGAGGTGACCTAATGCATTACTACACGTATCAGACGAATCGGGAAAATATCTGGGATATTTTCGCGGCGTTTAGCCGGATTACGGAATACTGAACCGGAGGGGAAGGTTCCATGTTCAGGTAGTTAGGAGTGATGGTCAAGCATTTTGACCGCGTATTCGAATTCGTCTCGTTTTTCTGCTCAACTTTCATGTAGAAAGTTTTTCGATCCGAGCTACGGTTTATTTTCTATGATTTTTCAAAGATTTAAACTATTTTCTGAAATTTCTGGAATTATTTTATTTAATTAATTCGAATTATTCAGAATAGTGCCTGATGACATAAGCATGACGCCAGGATAACGTCATCCAGTCAACTGAGCTGCCCCGGGTCAAACCTGACCAGTGGGTCCCACTCGTCAGTGACTCAGGGTTGATTAAAGGTTAATTAAAACTAATCTGGGTTAACTAGGGAGTGGGCCCCGCATGTCAGTGTCTAAAATAACAGTGGGTTAATTAGAGACTAATTTAAACGCTACAGTCGAAGGGCCCACCAGTCAGTGGGTGTTAAGGGTGGATTAGCATCTAATCTAGCTGGCTAATGACCCGGGCCCGGTGAACAGTGACGCAGGCGACGGCGGCTAACGTCGGCGACCACAGGCGCGGCGGAGGCCCGCCGGAATCGCACCAACGGCAACCAAATCCGTCGCGGTTGGCTTCTACGGGACCAGCGCGACGGCGCGCGTCCACTGGGGCCAACAGCCGAAGCTGGGGCCGGCCGGAGCGACGACTACGACGACGCCCGACGGCGGTTAGTGGCGGCGCTAGAAGCAGAAGGTGCCGGAGGGCACGGGGAAGAGGGAGGAAGGGGCAGGGGGACCAGGCGCTCACAGAGGGACCCGAAGACGAGCTCGGGGAAGGCCGGAGTGGTCGGAGACGGTGGATCGAGGCGGCGGTCGACGGTGGATGCCGACGAGGGGAACGGGCGCGGGCGGCGTTGCCGGGGCTCCTCCGCTCGTGTGACTCGACGGAGAGGACGAGGGAGTTGTGGCGCAGCTCCTGGACACCTTCCCGAGCGCCGGGGAGGTCAGTGGCCGCGCCATTGACGAGGCAGCGGCGACGGGTTCGTTCGGGATGAGCCAGATCGAGAGAGGAGAAACGCGGGCGAGGAAATGGGGCTAGGGGTGGACGAGGGGGACGGCTGCGGGGTCTTATCCCCTTAGCTCACCTGCCCCGGCACCATGGCGGCCGGAGGCCGGTGCTTCGCGCGCCGGCGAGTGCCCTGCCGACAGCACGGGCGGGAGCAGGTAGCAGAGGGGCCACGCGGGCTGGGCCAGCACTGTAGCTATGGGCCTTAGTGCACAGTAGGGCTTTTCTCCCTTTTTTTCTATCTGTTTTCTTTATTTCTCCTCTGTTTTCTATTTAAAACCCATACCATTTATTTTCGTAAAATGTGGGACTTGTCCCATTAAATACTCTACAATATTCTGTACTGCCCCAATAAATTTGGGATTTAAAGGAATTCATTTGAATTTGGTTTAAATATAAATGGATTATTAGGTGCTGTTTTGGCACTGTTTTATATTGGTTAAGGCCATTTTCTTAACAGAAATAATGTTGGTTTTATTTTTATAATTACTTTGGGATTATTTTCAATATTATGAACTATTTAGTTTTGCAGTTTGAAGAAATATTTATTTGACTTAATATTTGAATTTGAATTGTGTTTGAACCAAAGTGACAATTTGCAAGGTTAATAAGATGACATGGCAAATTAATTAGCTTAATGACAGGGTTGAGATTTGGGGATGTTACAAATCTCCCCCACTACAAGAAATCTCGTCCCGAGATTTAAGCGGTGGAGGTAAGGGGAATCTTGGGAATCAAGGATGCACAGGAGAGTCAGGTTTCGATCCTGTGGAACTGTGGCGAGTGTGGATTAAGAATAGGAAGGGTGGTGACATCTTGCGCGGTCACGACAATAAGATGAGTCAGAGGAAAGTCTGTCAGCTATATTGGCAACAACGTCGGTACCAAGGGAGGGGAACGAAGAGAACCATTTTCCTGCTCGTTAAGACGAGGCGGACCAATAGGCAAGGTTCTCGTCCATCGGTGGTTACCGGAATGTCGTCAACAATAGTGACAAGGTTTTATTTGGGGGTGTTGACTTAAGCAGGGAATTATCACTGCTCAGATAAGTCAGGTTACAAGAAAGGTCAAACAGACCAATGGAAAGGAAAATGTGATTATACACAACTATTAGGTGCATATCCTTCTCAAGGGAAAGCAAAACATGATATACATGGAAAGGAGCATTTGCAGATAATCCAGCTCTCCGGGTGAATGTGAATACGAGATCCTAATGTTAGAGTCAGCAAAATCATTTAACCCGAAAGGATGAGAAATTCAGAGCCCCAGAGTAAGAAATAGGAATAAAAGATCCTAATACCACCCATTGGCGACGTGGGTCCGTAAGCCACACAACCATGTTAGTAAAACCATTTTGCAAAGACTAGACTCAACTTCGGCCAAGGAGTTGGAAAGGGGCTTCCTACAGGCAGTCGGCTCTGATACCAACTTATGACGCCCTCGACTTAATCGTGCACTAACCATACACGCAAATGCACACGATCAAGCCAAGGGACTCACTTGGAAATATCACAACACAACTCTACACAAAATAAAATAATACAGGCTTTATATTACAAGCCAGGGGCCTCGAGGGCTTGAATACATAAGCTTGCGCATACAAGCGTCAGCGAAAGCATTAGATATCTGAGTACAGATATAAAAGTAAAACAGAGATGCCATAAGAAGGCAGGGCAAAACAACGACAACGATCGAAAAGGCGCAGGCCTCCTGCCTGGGAGCCTCCTAACTACTCCTGGTCGTCGGTGGTCTCCACGTAGTAGTAGGCTCCTCCAGAAGTGTAGTAGTCGTCGACTGGGGCAGCTGACTCCTGGGATCCATCATCTGGTCGCCGCAATTGGGTATGGGGGAAAAAGGGGAGCAAAGCAACCGTGAGTACTCATCCAAAGTACTCGCAAGACTGACAGCAGAACTATGCTAGATATGCATTGGTATCAAAGAAAGGTTGTATAAGTGGACTGAACTGCAGAAATGCCAGAATAGAGAGAGGGTCTAGCCTATCGAAGACTAGCATCTTCAGCGGTCTTGCAGCATAAGAAGAGTGCAGAGTAGTAACATAATTAAAGTAGCAAGCATGTTGTAGCAAAGCCTAGGGATCCTTCCTCGACTCCCTGCGAGAAAGCGATCCCGTAGCTTACAATTAATTAAAGTATCCAGTTCAAGTAGGAGTAGATCGGGATACAACACTGAGCGTCCTGTTACCGTGGACATGGCTATTCGAATAGATAATCTTCCCTGCAGGGGTGCACTACTGTTACCCAACACGCTCGATTAACTCTGGCCGGACACACTTTCCTGGGTCATGCCCGGCCTCGGCTGTTCGACACACCGTAGCCCTACCTAGAGCTCAGCAGAGAGGTCCCTACCGGTCTACATCCTAAGTGCTCGGGGGTCCTGGGCCCATCACCCTCCGCACTCCGGGTCGTTGCGCACATGGTTAGATCCAGGCACCACCTCTGTCCTAGATGGCGCTGATCCTGCCGTGCCGCAATGCTGAACTGTACGTCTGACAGAGCTTTCGGCTGATACATACGGTGCAGAGGGCCCCATTAAACCATTATCCCACGTGGTGGTAGTGCGTATAGGGCCAACGACCCACTCAGATCAGATACCCAAATCCGTTAGCGAATTATTAGGAGCTCGCGGTGACGATCAGTACTCCTGTCGCCCCGTCTCGAGGAAGTGCAACAAGGGCCATGCCCATCCCTCTCTAGGGCGGTCTCTGCCTGCCCGGCCGCGCCTCGTAATTATCTCGCGGGTGCCCTCCAGGTCAACCCGACTTCCCAGGAGACTGTCGGGAACTTAGGTCCACCTCAACCGGGGTGGTACCACGTGTCCCTTCAGTCCCGCCATAACAGTACAGGGGGCAACAGTTAAATGTAACCGTGTGTCCGTAACATCAAGAGGGTAACCCAAGGAATCACCCTCGATGGATTCCCACTCGATGCTTCCCTCAAGGTGAGCCCGGAGGAATCACCCTCGATGGATTCACACTGGAGGGGTTGGTCGACAGAAGCTTCATCGGAGGTGGTGGAAGAAGAATCATCCTCGTATCCCACAACCGACTAGCTGTACCATAGAGCAATATCAAGAGTGAGATAAGAGGTATCACCCTCGGTACTCGAGGATAACTCTGTGGAGTCGAACAACTTAGGGGGTGTGCAGTGATGTGCTGGTCTCAGCCCTTCGACCACATCGACCGGGGCACTGGTAACTAAGCGGGGCAACTAGGACAAGGTGGAGGGGCTACAGATGGCTTTCATCCAACCTATACTAAGCATTTAGGATATCAGGTAAAGTATCAAAAGGCAGTTTACAAAAACAGGCTATGCATTAGAATAGGATAAATCAACAGCAGCAGCAAATTCTAATGCAAGCAGGAGGGAGAAAGAATAGGTGATATAGGCATGTTCAAGGAGGGTTTGCTTGCCTGGTTGCTCTGCGGCAAAGGAGGGGTTGTTGACGGAGAAACAGTCCTACGGGGCAGCGTCGGCCTCGGGGTCTAACGGAAGAGAAGAGGGAGAAGAAACAATAAATAAAAGCAATCAAACGCAGCACAGCATATGGCATGACAAAATGCAGCGTTAGAGGTGACCTAATGCATTACTACACGTATCAGACGAAGCGGGAAAATATCTGGGATATTTTCCCGGCGTTTAGGCGGATTTCGGAATACTGAACCGGAAGGGAAGGTTCCATGTTCAGGTAGTTAGGAGTGATGGTCAAGCATTTTGATCGCGTATTCGGATTCGTCTCGTTTTTCTGATCAACTTTCATGTAGAAAGTTTTTCGATCCGAGCTACGGTTTATTTTCTATGATTTTTCAAAGATTTAAACTATTTTCTGAAATTTCTGGAATTATTTTATTTAATTAATTCGAATTATCCAGAATAGTGCCTGATGACATAATCATGACGCCAGGATGACGTCATCCAGTCAACTGAGCTGCCCCGGGTCAAACCTGACCACTGGTCAGTGGATCAGGGTTGATTAAAGAGTTAATTACACCCGCGGTACAACAACTTGCACCAATTTAACAGATTCATACATAATCTTGAAAACTCCAGAAAAATCATACACTAACTTGTCTGGTTTAACAAATGACTACAAACTTGATCCGCACGAGCCATGTGGCATGCCACGTCCGCACAGGCCACTCGCCTGCATGTGTATTTATGCAGAAAACCCCCTACGGTCTTTGCAAATAGCACGCGAAGGTACACACAGCAAATAAATCGCCCGTGAACTTCCCCACTCCTCTGTTCCAAAATTCCCCACCCAATAATCCCGATCCGCGACGAACCCTAACCCTCGCACGGCGACGCCATGGATAGAGGGAGGAAGGTTGGGCTGCGTGGATCGGCTTCATCGACGGCGTCGAGCGCTCGTCGTTCGCCCCTTGTAGGCGATCCCGGTGGCGGCATCCATGTGGGTGGCAGCGGCGACGCCATGGCCGACGAATGGCAGATGACGTCGGAGGTCCGTTTTGCCTCGAAAAAAGCCAGTAAGGTGCGTAACTTACTCGCCTTTTTCATTAGAAGCAACATCAGAACAATTAGTTTGACAGAATCATGATTTTTAGGAGGATGAGATAAGTATGCCGGCATATAAGCACAATTCTGATTTTTGTGGGGTACAGAAGACTAAGTTTTTCTTGCACTCTGGAATGATGGCTGTTCGCAGAGTTTGCAGCGTGGGATTTGATGTAGGGATACGATTTTTGAGCTGCCCTTATGAGGTGACTGAATATTGGGCAAGCAGTAAAAAATGCAGTTGTATGGTGACTGAATTTTTGACTGGATTTTCTGTGCCTTGTCAAAATGCAGGGGTTATCTACTTGTGGGTATTTGAGGTGGATAGATGAAGAATGGAAGGGTAGGGCAAGGATGGTGATCCACAAGCTTGCAGATGACAACTTAAAGTTGCAGAATTCGTTGGTTTGTAAAGAGAAGGAAATCTGTAGGATGAATCAAGAGAAGAATGACATTAGTAGAAAGCAATAAGAGCAGAACAAAAGAAGGGAAAGAAGAGACATAATACTAGTTTCTGTTGTATGTGTATGTTGTACTGGCATTGCTCACTAGAGGCTTTGTGTGATCTTCTGGTTGATCCACATATGGCAGAGCCTGAACATCTGTCTGACGAATGTATGTATGTTGCTTTGTGAACATGCCATGAATGGAAATAGTCAACTGTGTTGCAAATTTATGAGCTATTCTGAATGCATTTTCTCACTTATAATTTGTTTTTGCAAATTTTTGAGAGTGCAAACTGGAATTTTGGCAACACAGTGGCCTAATTATGTTGCAAAAGCTACAGATTTTCCAGAACACTAACTGTAACATTGGCACTTCTAAACAGTGGAATAAAATAGCAGTAAATTCAGATTGCAGTAAATTGCAGTGCATACATAGCTTCTTAAGTAGCCAGATAGAAAAAAATGACATGCCTACAAGGTTCAGTAGCCAAATAGACAAACATGTGAAAAGGTCATTACATCAAAAGTTCATTACATCATTTCCTCTGCCAGCATTTGAACTTGTGCCTAGCTCTTCTATTTGTTCTTCTGATGCTCTTCCTCCTCCTCTTCCTCTTCCTCTTCCTCTTGCTCTGGCTCTTGCTGCACCTCTAATAGTGTCGGTTGTTGTTGTAGTTGTCCTTCTCTGAGAAATGGAATCCCTGGCATCAACTACAAAGCTTGATTCTTCTGGTAATGGGCCAGGTGGAATGTAGCTACTTACATATGCTCTCTCCTGTGTTAAACAACATTAGTAACTGAAAATATCATGTAACATCATGCATTGGAAAAAAGTAAAGAGTAATAATACCTCCTGACCCATTTTGTACACCATGCTTCCTTTGCAATTGATTGGGTCCAACCTTGGATTCACTCTGTGGGGCATTATGTCCTACAATTTGTTTTAAATTACAAACAATTCCTCTGCAAGTAGAAACAGTACACTGAAGAACATGCATGATGTAAACTAAAACCTGTAGAATAGTTGGGTCTTCAAACTCCTCTTCCTCTAGTTCATTGGGTTGTTGTTCAGCTACATGCTTATCATGCCCTTTACTGTTATGATCTGCTTGGCCGCATACAGAGCAATGCATTGTCACACCTTTTTTGTTCAAGTAGACAGTGCCATCTTTCTTCTTCTTCTCTTCTGGTGTTTTCTTCCTATATCTTCTTACAGTAAGACACTTTGAATCCCACATCTTCTTACAGTTGTGTGTGCCATTGTATTGCCTGACTACTATGCTGCCAGTCCTGTTGTCCTTTGATGCCTTCAGGTGCCATGGACAACCATCACTACACTCTGCATTCAGCCTCTCGGACTCATTTCTGGTTTTCAAGATCTTAACCCTATGTCTAACACTGTATGCATCCAATGCCTTCCTTAGCTCCTTCATATCAGCAAAAACCATGCCAACCTTGAAGGTTGGATTTGCCATGTCAAGCTCTGGATTGAATGTACTGAATGTGTACCTCAGCCTGCTAAGCTCTTCTGCGGATAGATTTATGTCATCATCATCTAAAGCATCCTCTTCTTCCACATATCCTTCCTTTTCATTGTGATCACCCACTGATTTGTCCACATTTTCGAAGAAAAGGTCATCATCACCATCTTCCACATCATAATCACTTTCATAAAACTCTGGGTCTGTCTCATCATCTTCACTTGTTTGCTCTGCCTCCCCTGTTTCCTCATCATTCTCTTCTTCATCTTGTACAAACTTCTCCTTACCAGATGACTGCCATCTTGATGTTCCTTCTCCAGATTTTGCAGAACTATGCATTTTCCTTGGGCATAACACCCTAGGAAGCTCAGGGCAGCCATTAACTATGATATCATCCCACAGACTCTTCGGACGATTTTTTTCATCCACCAGTAAATACAATGTTTTGGTTTCCTTGCTAGCATTGACCATGGCAGCACAGACTTCTGGAGTGTTTACTTGTACTAGCCCATCAAGAATATTTTTGCTAGGCAAGCACCAGTACACTGAGAGTGCATGGTCTTCCACATTGTACCCTAAGTAGTTCAGGCAGTAACCTATCTTGGCAGGTGACCATGAGTCACTCTGACAGAAGTCAAAAACATCATGGGTACTGCCAACATATGACCTGTTCATTCCATCTCCACAGAATAACCCATTATGCTCAAAGTCCACAGAGAACAGCTCACTGTTTTCCCCTGAAGTAACTGCACAATATACAAAACAAAATGTTTTAGACAGATTCAATGACCATAAATTCAGATAAATAATAAATAAGTGCAGAGTTCACTCAAGTTTAGAACAATGTATAGACAGATAGTGAACAAAGTTCAGTGCTAAGAATATCAAAGATCAGTCCCATTAACACAGCTGATGTATACACACATTCATACAGATTCAGGTTCCAGACATATTCAGTACAATCCAGGTTTCAGTCAACATAAATTCAGATAAACATCAAAGTTCAGACCCATTAACACTGCTGCTGCATACATACATTCAGGTCTCACACATAAAGTGCTTTCATATGAAATGCATATGCACAGCAGTACATCCGACTATTCATATAAACTCAGATTTTCAGTATATAAACACAGGCAATACATGCATCACACCTTCTACTACTAATGTCACACAGAAAATCATTACTGTCAATCGTTAGAAATTCAGAAATTTTAATCTTCAGTACATAGACAGGAAATTTCCCCTAAATCTTGGCCACCACCAACCGACCCTCTCAATCCCAATTGGGCATAAGAATTCCTTCGTCAAACCTAATTACCGTAGAAAACCCAAACTGCAATCGTCTAAAAACTAGCAAAAAATCGACGATCATCGCCGCACTGAAAACCTAACAAAAATAGGGGGAAACAAAGTGGCTCGACGTGGGAGACGAAAACGCAGGGGTTTGGGGTGACTTTGGGAGATCGTCTTGCCAATCTGTTATAATATGGGGGTCTGCGTGCTATTTGCAAAGATAGTAGGGGGTTTTCTGCATAAATACACATGCAGGCGAGTGGCCTGTGCGGACGTGGCATGCCACATGGCTCGTGCGGATCAAGTTTGTAGTCATTTGTTAAACCAGACAAGTAGTGTATGATTTTTCTGGAGTTTTCAAGATTATGTATGAATCTGTTAAATTGGTGCAAGTTGTTGTACCGCGGGTGTAATTAACTCTTGATTAAAGGTTAATTAAAACTAATCTGGGTTAACTAGGGAGTGGGCCCCGCATGTCAGTGTCTAAGATAACAGTGGGTTAATTAGAGACTAATTTAAACGTGAAAGTAGACGGGCCCACCAGTCAGTGGGTGTTAAGGGTGGATTAGCACCTAATCTAGCTGGCTAATGACCCGGGCCCAGTGAACAGTGACGCAGGCGACGGCGGCTAACGCCGGCGACCACAGGCGCGGCGGAGGCCCGCCGGAATCGCACCAACGGCAACCAAATCCGTCGCGGTTGGCTTCTACGGAACCAGCGCGACGGCGCGCGTCCACTGGGGCCAACAGCCGAAGTTGGGGCTGACCGGAGCGACGACTACGACGACGCCCGACGGCGGTTAGTGGCGGCGCTAGAAGCAGAAGGTGCCGGAGGGCACGGGGAAGAGGGGGGAAGGGGCAGGGGGACCAGGCGCTCACAGAGGGACCCGAAGACGAGCTCGGGGAAGGCCGGAGTGGTCGGAGACGGTGGATCGAGGCGGCGGTCGACGGTGGATGCCGACGAGGGGAACGGGCGCGGGCGGCGTTGCCGGGGCTCCTCCGCTCGTGTGACTCGACGGAGAGGACGAGGGAGTCGTGGCGCAGCTCCTGGACGCCTTCCCGAGCGCCGAGGAGGTCAGTGGCCGCGCCATTGACGAGGCAGCGGCGACGGGTTCGTTCGGGATGAGCCAGATCGAGAGAGGAGAAACGCGGGCGAGGAAATGGAGCTAGGGGTGGACGAGGGGGACGGCTGCGGGGTCTTATGCCCTTAGCTCACCTGCCCCGGCACCGTGGCGGCCGGAGGCCGGTGCTTCGCGCGCCGGCGAGTGCCCTGCCGACAGCACGGGCGGGAGCAGGTAGAAGAGGGGCCACGCGGCTGGGCCAGCACTGTAGCTATGGGCCTTAGTGCACAGTAGGGCTTTTCCCCCTCTTTTTTTCTACTCTCTGTTTTCTTTATTTCTCCTCTGTTTTCTATTTAAAACCCATACCATTTGATTTTCGTAAAATGTGGGACTTGTCCCATTAAATACTCTACAATATTCTGTACTGCCCCAATAAATTTGGGATTTAAAGGAATTCATTTGAATTTGGTTTAAATATAAATGGATTATTAGGTACTGTTTTCGCACTATTTTATATTTGTTAAGACCATTTTATTAACTCAAATAATGTTGGTTTTATTTTTATAATTACTTTGGCATTATTTGAAATATTATGAACTATTTAGTTTTGTAGTTTGAAGAAATAATTATTTGACTTAATATTTGAATTTGAATTGTGTTTGAACCAAAGTGACAATTTGCAAGGTTAATAAGATGACATGGCAAATTAATTAGCTTAATGACAGGGTTGAGATCTGGGGATGTTACAGCCGCCGTGCCCTCTGCCCGCTCCCCTGTGTGCGTTCGTGCACAGTCGGGGGTGGCCAGAGGAGCCACTGACCACAGGGGCCAACCCCCTGTATTTTGTTAAAACAAAAAAAATAAAAAATAAAGAATAGATAAAAATAAATAATAATAAAAGTACTTAATTAATTAATTAGTGATTTAATTAATTAAATTAATTAAATTAATTAAATTAAACTTAATTAGCCTAATTACCTAGTTAGTTAATTAAACTGTTAGGATTAATTAAAACAGAGAATGACAGGGGGGCCCCACCCCCTGTTGACCAGTCAACTTTGACTGGTCAACTGGGACCCCCTGGACCCACATGTCAGCCCCTCTGGTACACTTCATAGCATTTTGCTATTTAAATTTCGAATTAATTTAAATAATAATAATATTAGAAGTTATTTAAAACTTTGAAAATTAATATAAAATAATCCGTAAGTCGGATGAAAATAATTTGTATAGGAAAGTTGCTCAGAAAAATATGACGGTTCCGAATATGCTTTCCGTTCGTCTGTCACGTGCCTCTAGCATAGCGAACATGGATCCGTCCCCTCCGTTTCATCTGACCGAAAAATGCCAAACTCCGGGAAAACATTTCCGGATGTTTTCCCCCTTCGCCGGTATCGTGTAGTACTGCGTTAGGTCACACCTAGCACCGCATTTTGTCATGCCATGCATCGTGATGCATCTGTTTGCATTATATTTATTGTTTCTTCCCCCTCTTCTCTCCGGTAGACCCCGAGACTGCCGGCGACCCCCAGTTCGACTACGGTGTTGACGACCCCTCCTTCTCGGCAGAGCTTCCAGGCAAGCAAAACCCCCTTGATCGTCAGATATCGCCCATTCCTTCTCTCTTATGCTTGCATTAGTATTGCTTCTGCTGTTGCTCCGATAGCTCCTATTCCGATGCATAGCCTGATTTTGTCGCCTGCTACTGATACATTACCTGCTATCCTATGATGCTTAGTTAGGTATGCTATGTTCCATCGGTGGCCCTTCACCTTGTCCGTTTGCCATGCTAGTTATCGGGCCGTGATCACTCTGGGTGATGATCGCGGAAATATTTACTTATTGCAATACTTTAAACTGTTAAAGTCGGGCTGGCCCCAAGGGTGCCCGCGAGAGAATAACACTAAAGACGGGTCGGCTCCAAGAGCACCCGCGCGTCATGCTTTACCCAGTCAGAGCGACATGAATGTCGTGGGAACGAGTCTGACAGTAGAAGGTAGGGGTACGTAAGGAGAGGGCAGAGTCCTAGCTACAGCGAGGGTGTACACATAGATGTATGAGTTCAGGCCCCTCTCGTGGAGGTAATAGCCCTACGTCTCAGGTGCTCGGGAGCTCTTTGTCGAGTGTAATAGGAGTATCGTTACAGGGGGTGCGAACCAACCCCTATGCCAGAGGGGAGGGGTGGCTTATATAGAGTGCGCTGCCCCTCATAAGTGTCCGGCATCTAAGGGTCAGATCGTGGCTATAAAGACGTGCGTTACTGGTAACGTACGTAATAAACGCTATTAATGGTCTTGATGAACGCCTGCCCGTTAGCCTCCCTGGGGTGACTTCTGGGCTTCTGTGGTCGACTGTCTTCTGGTCCTTCCGAGTGAAAGGTAAGCGTCGAGTGAAAGGTACCTCCGAGTGTATATTGTCGAGTGACTTGTATGTCTTGGCGATTTCAGTCGGAGACTTCCTTGTAGCTCTTAAGCTTTCTGGGGCAGTGTCCTTAGGTAGGGCATGTAGGTCAGGCCTATGACCCTACCCTAGGTACATATCCCCATCATTAGCCCCCGAATGGATCGGGGTTCGAGTGTAAAAAGTGTCAATTCAGGTTCTGACAAGACACAAAAATTCCGAGTGCATTTTGAGGCTTCTTAGAAATCTGCGTCAATTGGAACCTTTATCGTTCGCCCTGATCGATTCTGTCTTGAAGTATATCCGAGTGAAACTGAGCTCGAAATCAGGTCCAAGTGAAACTGAGCTCGAAATCAGGTTCGAGTGGTCTGCAGAGTCTTCTGATGTGACGGTTCGCTCCGTCGGGTCCGGATTTTACGGGATTCAAAAATTGGATAAACGCGCGCCGAACGGAGATGACGCAACCGCAAAGGCAAGTGGGGGCATGACGCCTCGATTACCGCGCTGCCAAAATTGCCCTGTACCGCGCCTCCTCTGGATTCGGGATACCCAGAGATCTGGCGGGCCCGCAGGTCAGTGACCCACACGGGCGGATATAAGAGGCGACGACGCCGGTGCTGGTACAGTATTCTTCCCCCAAATCTGCTCTTCTCCTCCTCCTCTTCTGCTCAGCTCCGCTCCAACGACCGCCGCCACCATGACGAAGGGCAAGACGGAGAAGCTCGAGCGCGCCAAGAAGGGAGGAGCCAAGGCGAAGAAGCCGCCGGGCGCCCGGTCGACGGTGCCGCCGGGGTGGATCCAGGGGGATTTCCTCCAATCGACGGTCACAGCGGAGGATGTGCTAAATCTCGTCAACGACGGGTTGATAGCTGCGGAGTCCTGGAGATTGCCGAAGGGGGAGACCGAACCAGAGCCACGCGACGGCGAGCGAGTTCTACTTCTCACCCACGTCGAACGAGGTTTCTCCATGCCATCCCACCCATTCATCCGTAGTTTCCTGAACTATTTCGGGGCGCAGCTCCATCATTTCCCTCCGAATGCAATTGCCTATCTTTCCTGTTTCATAACCCTGTGCGAATGCTTCTTGGGCCGCTCTCCGCATTGGAGTTTGTTTAAACACATATTCTCTGTTAGATCTCAATCCGTCAAGAAAGCCAATCCCAGTGATAGCAAAACCCACGTAATCCAACTGTGTGGTGGCTTAGGGATCCAAAAGAGAGGTAGGAGTGCATTCCCCTCTATGACCTTTCCTGATTCTGTTTGGGGTTGGCAGTCGACATGGTTCTATTGCAAGGATGTTGCATCACCAAATATGTCGACTGGACTTCCTCCTTTCACCTTGGATCGACCTACCACTCCCAAACCACTGTACGTGACAAAGGTAGAGAAAATCCAGGTAGGGATCCTAGTGAACGCTGTATCTGATCTGATCCGCGGCGGAGTGACTGGCTTGGACCTCCTTGAAACGTTTCTCAGTCGACGGATCCAGCCTCTCCAAGCCCGGGATCACACCATGTGGCATTACTCGGGCCCTGAGGATACCACTCGGACTCATCCTGAAGAAGTTTCCGACGAGACCGTCTCTCAGTGGCTCAGGAGCATCACCGGAGCCTGTGATAATCCCGAGGGAGCCAAGCGAATTCCGCCCTTCTCTGCTTTGAACCCACCGAAGAACTTGGTGAGTTATATCTCTGTCGATTGTTTTAATATTTTGTCGAGTAACTGGATCTTCAGTCGACTGACTTTGAAGCTTATATCTTGCAGGAATTTACAAACATGTACTCGCCGGTGCCAAACGGAGAACAGCCTGACGAAGAAGAAGGGAGCGTAGATGGCAGTGTAGACGGTGATTGCGCCGACGATAGCGAGAGCAGCGATGACGACCTGGAGGATGGCGAGGTGGAAGCTCAGATCCCTCTGCGCACCGGGCGTCGCACCAAGCAGCAGGAAGACCTAGAGGTTGTTCCGAGCAAAACTGTGGCGTCGAGCACAAGGAACCCAAAGCGTGATCGTGCCGCAATATCGGGGTCGACTGAAAAAGCTGCGAAACAACTCAAGCCGGATGAGCCAAAACCTCGGAAGGCCCTGCCTCGCATCAAGATTGCTGTGCATGTTGCCTCAACGTGAGTGTTTATTTTCCCGCAATTGTGATTGTGGCACTTCATGTCTCTGCTGACCGAGTGGAGTTTATCCGCCAGAGCTGCTACCTCTGTGACATCGCCCCAGCGAAATGATGGGGACCATATGGAAGTGGACACTCCTGATGCGGCCACCTCCCAACGAGGTATAACAAACCCACACTCTACTCTGTTTTTTGAAGAATAATCGTCGAGTGACTTGATTAAAATTGCCGATTGATAGCTGACGAAGTCATCGAACTGGAAGATGACGAGGAGCTGCAGCGAGGAACGCAGGATGAAGCTGTGCCTCTGGGGGCTCCACGCGTATGCACTCGGAGAACATCGTCAGGACAGACGCCCCGTGGGTCGACTGCTGCGACACCTCCAGCCCTTGTGGCCCCGCTGTCGAGTGCTCCGCCAGCCACTTCAATTCTGGTGGCTTCAGCACCTATTGGACAATCTGAAGCACCTCCTGCTGCCTCAGTTACAGCACCAACTCATTCGACGCCCGCATACCCTTTGTATCATGTCCCGGAGGACCAAACTGGAGCTGCCAAGGAAGCCATGATTCAGGCTGGGCAGATGATGCTGCGAACAAAGGAGGCGTATGAAGCCAGCAAGTTAGCCTATGATGCCAGCTCAGCGCTTCAAGCCAACGTCCGAGTAAGTGCTATTGTAAGTTCATTTCCAATTGAATTCCTGTCCGTCTTGATTTTACACCCACTGGGTGTTTTCTTCGCAAGTAGATCAAGTAGTCTCTGGTCCAGTGGGGGCACGCTGAGTGCACCCACTGGGTGTAGTCCCCGAGACCGCTGTCGAATGACGAAGGCATCGACAGGGGTCTTAGAGTCGGTTTGAAAGTTGTTTTCCATTCGACAGGACAGACCTTGTCGAGTAAAAGTAGGTCCAGTGGGGGCACGCTGAGTGCACCCACTGGGTGTAGTCCCCGAGACCGCCGTCGAGTGCGTGCATCGGCGGGGGTCTGATAGAAACAATGTTCGCTTGCTTGCTTTCTTCTTTTATACTCTGACAGGCCAGACCTGGTCGAGTGTTTTTGTATCCAGTGGGGGCACGCTGAGTGCACCCACTGGGTGTAGTCCCCGAGACTACTGTCGATCGTTGACGATGGGCAGTAGTCTTAAGAACCATTCTGCAGGTTTCATGGATATCATTTCCATCAACCATGATATGACGCTGTATAGGGTTGTGGGGTGGGGCGGCGGGCCGCCTTTCAGTCGACTGCACTTGTACTTTTCCACTCGGGAGTAGAGAAATATCCATGTCGACTGAACCCCTTCTTTGCTGATTTCAGAAAGCCTGTGGGCTCGGGACCAAGTATGTCGAGCTGGAGAAGGAAAAGAATCGACTTCTGCTGGATCTGGAGCTGACGAACAACAACCTGGACCGTGCACAGACCGAATTGAAGACTTTGGGAGGTAATTTTTGTCGATCAATTGCATTATCACTTTCATCTTCCATCCTTTGAACCGAGTGAATCCACTTCAACAGACGTACGTGATGAGAACCGTCGTCTCCGAGCGCGACTCAACAATGTTATTTCTTTAGATACCATGAAGAAGGCGCTCGAGGACAAGGACAAATCACTTGCTGATGCTCAGAAGGAAGCGAAGGAGAAAACTGAAGCCGCTGAGAAGAAACTTGCTGCAGCCAGTAAACTGGAAGAAGAGAACGCCAAACTCAAGCAGGAACAATCCGATTGGATCAAAAAACTTGAAGTGCAAACCAAGGGAAAGAGTGCTCTGGAGAAACACTTAGGAGACTTCGCGAAGAAAATGTTTAGCATGCTTGAAGGTGACTTTCTTCTGTCGAATGAATTTCTTTGATTTCTTCAGAACGGCATTGTGATCACCTTTTCCCTTGCTCTTCATGCAGAATTCTGTCAAGACTTTGAGAAGGAAACTGAAGAGATCGAGCCCAATCTGGACCCCACGAAGTCACTCGTCGGAGACGCCGTGGCCATGGATAAGTTTCGACTCGAAGCTCGTCTTAAGAGTGTCCAAGGATATGTCACTCGGCTGAAGGCTGCGTTCGAGAAGGTCGACAAGGAGTTGTGGCCTGAAGATTCTCTCCAGACTGACCTCGAGTCTATGATGACTCGCCTCAATGAAATCCCCAGTCGAGTGCAGGCGTGGAAGAAATCCGCTGCTCGTTGTGGTGCTGATGTGGCACTTTCACTCGTCAGGGTTCATTGCAAGGAGGCCAGGGAGGACAAACTGAAGGCTCTCCGAGTGATCAACACAAAGAAACTTCAGTTTGAAGATTTCATGGAGACTTTCATCGAAGCAGCCACTCGGATCGCCGACGGAATTGACCTGGACACCTTTGTCGAGCCCTCAAGCCCTACTGGAGCTTGAACAAGTGCTTTGCTTTCAGTTAAAACTTTATTTGCCTCGGTATGCCGAGTGATGGTGTAACCGGTTAAACTTCGTTCAGGCCACAAGCCTGAGAACTTCCCGTTGCGCGAACAAGTTCTTGCTGCGCTAGAGATTCTAGTCTTACTCGCATTTTGCTTTTCGACATTTTGCTTGGCTGAATTTAGGACTTAGGCAAAGACTGGTTCGCAGCTAAGTTCCGAGTGTTAGGAATACCTTACACTCGGAAGGATTTTTTAACTTAGGTGAAAACTGGTTCACAGCTAAGCCTCTGAGCAAGAGGGTTGCTCTTCCCTCGGAGAAGTTTTCTGAACTTAGGCGAAGACTGGTTCACGGCTAAGTCTCCGAGTGTATTGAATGTTATACACTCGGAAGGGTTTTTAACTTAGGCGAAACGGGTTCGCAGCTAAGCCCCCGAGTTTATTGAATGTTATACACCCGGAAGGGTTTTTAACTTAGGCGAAATGGGTTCGCAGCTAAGCCCCCGAGCAAGAGGGTTGCTCTTCACTCGGGGAAGTTTTCTGAACTTAGGCGAAGACTGGTCCGCGGCTAAGTCTCCGAGTGTATTGAATGTTATACACTCAGAAGGGTTTTTAACTTAGGCGAAACGGATTCGCAGCTAAGCCCCCGAGCAAGAGGGTTGCTCTTCACTCGGAGAAGTTTTCTGAACTTAGGCGAAGACTGGTTCGCGGCTAAGTCTCCAAGTGTATTGAATGTTATACACTCGGAAGGGTTTTTAACTTAGGCGAAACGGGTTCGCAGCTAAGCCCCCGAGCAAGAGGGTTGCTCTTCACTCGGGGAAGTTTTCTGAACTTAGGCGAAGACTGGTTCGCGGCTAAGTCTCCGAGTGTATTGAATGTTATACACTCGGAAGGGTTTTTAACTTAGGCGAAACGGGTTCGCAGCTAAGCCCCCGAGCAAGAGGGTTGCTCTTCACTCGGGGAAGTTTTCTGAACTTAGGCGAAGACTGGTTCGCGGCTAAGTCTCCGAGTGTATTAAATGTTATACACTCGGAAGGGTTTTTAACTTAGGCGAAACGGGTTCGCAGCTAAGCCCCCGAGCAAGAGGGTTGCTCTTCACTCGGAGAAGTTTTCTGAACTTAGGCGAAGACTGGTTCGCGGCTAAGTCTCCGAGTGTATTGAATGTTATACACTCGGAAGGGTTTTCAACTTAGGCGAAACGGGTTCGCAGCTAAGCCCCCGAGCAAGAGGGTTGCTCTTCACTTGGAGAAGTTTTCTGAACTTAGGCGAAGACTGGTTCGCGGCTAAGTCTCCAAGTGTATTGAATGTTATACACTCGGAAGGGTTTTTAACTTAGGCGAAACGGGTTCGCAGCTAAGCCCCCGAGCAAGAGGGTTGCTCTTCACTCGGAGAAGTCTTTGAATGCGAAATTGTGCGATCGGAATCGACAATAGACTGCGGAAGTCATAACTTAACAAACGACATCGTCTGGAGCACTCTTATTACATCAAAACAACTCAGTCGTCAAGTATAAAAGCGTCGAAGCAAATCCGCGTTCCAGGCGCGTGGCTCATCAATATTCTTCTTCAAGTTGAAAAGATGGTACGCTTCGTTGTTCAGCACCTTGGTGACGACGAATGGGCCTTCCCACGCCGGGGCCAACTTGTGGGGTTGCTGCTGATCCACTCGGAGCACCAGATCACCTTCGTGGAATGAACGGCTCTTGACGTGTCTCGCATGGAAGCGGCGAAGGTCTTGTTGATATACAGTCGACCGGATCAGGGCCATCTCTCGTTCTTCCTCTAGGAAATCCACACCATCTTGTCTAGCTTGCTCAGCTTCGTCTTCAGAGTATAGATCCACTCGGGGGGGATTGTGAAGGACGTCACTTGGCAAAACGGCTTCAGCTCCATACACAAGGAAGAAAGGAGTGCGTCCAGTCGACCGGTTAGGAGTCGTCCTCAAGCCCCACAGAACAGATGGCAATTCAGTGACCCAAGCTCCAGCAGCATGATCAAGATCTCGCATGAGCCGAGGCTTCAGTCCTTGGAGGATAAGGCCATTCGCTCGCCCAGCTTGACCGTTAGACTGGGGGTGCGCAACGGATGCGTAGTCCACCCGAGTGCCTTGAGAGGAGCAAAAGTATCTGAACTCTTCCGAATCAAAGTTAGAGCCATTGTCTGTAATGATACTGTGGGGGACTCCATATCTGAAGGTTATTTCTTTCATGAATTTGATAGCAGTGCAGGCGTTCAGCTTCTTAATTGGTTTAGCTTCAATCCATTTAGTGAACTTGTCGACTGCTACCAGCAAGTGAGTAAATCACTCTGGCCCGTTCTAAGGGGTCCAACCATATCCAAGCCCCATACAGCAAACGGCCAGATGAGTGGAATAGTCTTCAAGGCAGATGCAGGTTTGTGTGACAGATTCGAATAAAACTGGCACCCTTCGCAGTGATCGACAATATCTTTAGCCATCTCGTTGGCGCGCGGCCAGAAGAAACCAGCTCGGTATGCTTTGGCAACAATCGTCCGAGAAGACGCATGATGACCACAAGTTCCCGAGTGAATCTCCTCCAAAATTAGTCGACCTTCCTCGGGAGAAATACACCGCCGAGTCACGCCAGTCACACTTTCTCTGAAAAGTTGTCCATCCATAACAGTAAAAGCCTTGGATCTGCGGACTATCTGTCGAGCTTCATCTTCATCATCTGGGAGTTCTCGCCTCAGAATATACGCAATATAAGGAACAGTCCAGTCGGGGATGATCACTAAAATCTCCATGACCAGATCAATAACTGCTGGGACGTCGACTTCAGTCGGATCTGAGGCGCTCTTTGCTTGCGGGGGCTCTTCAGTGAAAGGATCTTCCTGCACTGAAGGAGAATGAAGGTGCTCGAGAAATACATTGCTGGGGACAGGCTTCCGAGTGGATCCAATCTTTGCCAGCTCATCAGCTGCTTGATTCTTCACTCGGGGAACATGATGGAGTTCCAAACCTTCGAATTTCTTCTCGAGTTTCCTTACTGCATTGCAGTATCCAGTCATAGCGGGGTTTCTGACATCCCACTCTTTCATCACTTGATTGACCACCAAATCAGAGTCGCCATATACCATCAGGCGCCGGACGCCGAGTGAAATGGCCATACGCAACCCATACAAGAGTGCTTCATATTCAGCTTCATTGTTGGAGGAATCAAAGTGAATCTGCAAGACGTAACTGAGTTTGTCGCCTTTTGGGGACACCGGTACTACGCCAGCACCAGACCCATTCAGCATCTTCGAGCCATCAAAGAACATGGTCCAGTGTGTCGAGTAAACTTGGACCGGCTGCTGTTGTTTAGTCCACTCGGCCAGGAAATCGGCGAGGGCTTGAGACTTGATTGCTTTCTTTGCTTCAAACTTGATGTCAAAATAGAGGAGCTCAATAGCCCATTTGGCCACTCGACCAGACGCCTCTCGATTGTGGAGAATTTCAGACAATGGAGCATCACTGACGACTGAAATTGAGTGATCTTGAAAATAACGTGCCACCTTCTTAGCTGACAGATATATACCGTACACGAGCTTCTGGTAATGTGGATATCTTTGCTTTGAAGGAGTCAACACTTCAGAGACGTAATAAACAGGACGCTGGACTTTGTAAGCTTTACCTTCCTCTTCCCTCTCGACAGTGAGAACTGTACTGACGACCTGATTAGTAGCCGCTATGTGCAATAGCAATGGCTCCTTACTGTGCGGAGCAGCAAGCATCGGCTGGGTGGAAAGCAGAGCTTTGAGCTCGACAAACGCTGCTTCAGCTTCAGGAGTCCACTCGAATGTATCAGACTTCTTCATCAGTCGGTATAAAGGCAATGCCTTTTCACCGAGACGAGAAATGAATCGACTCAATGCTGCCAGGCAACCTGTGAGCTTCTGGACATCGTGCACATGCTCAGGGCTTTTCATTTGGGTGATGGCACCGATCTTTTCAGGATTAACGTCGATTCCCTTTTCGGAAACGAGAAAACCGAGTAATTTGCCGCCAGGAACACCGAAAGTGCACTTAGTCGGATTTAGCTTGATGTCATATCTCCTCAGATTGGCGAATGTTTCAGCTAAGTCAGACAACAGGTCGGAACCTTTGCGAGACTTGACGACAATGTCATCCATGTACGCTTCAACATTCCGAGGGATCTGATCGAGTAAACATTTTTGAATCATGCGCATGAAAGTAGCCCCAGCGTTCTTCAAACCAAAAGGCATGGTGATATAACAGAAACACCCGAAAGGGGTGATGAAGGCTGTCTTTATTTCATCCGGACCAAACAGACAGATCTGATGGTAACCAGAGTAAGCATCCAGAAAAGATAGACGCTCACACCCCGCAGTTGAGTCGACAATCTGATCAATGCGGGGGAGTGGAAAATGATCTTTCGGGCAGACCCGATTGACATGTTTGAAATCAATACACATGCGGAGTAACTTGTCCTTCTTAGGGACCATAACGACGTTCGATAACCACTCGGAGTGGTAAATCTCACGTATGAACTTAGCCGCCAAGAGACGAGCCACCTCCTCGCCGATTGCTTTTCGCTTCTCCGTTGCCAACCGACGCAAATGCTCCTTCACAGGCTTGGCCTTGGGGTCAACTCTCAATCAGTGCTCAGCCAGTTCCCTGGGTACACCAGGCATGTCAGCAGGCTTCCATGCGAAGATGTCCCAGTTCTCACGGAGGAACTGGATGAGCTCGGCTTCCTATTTGCTGTCGAGTGTCGTCGAGATGTTGGTTGGGGCAGCAGTGGGATCTGTCGGGTGAATGTTCACTTTCTTCACTTCTCCTGCGGACTGAAAAGCTGACTCAGAAGCAGGCTTCTTAGCGCGCAACAGGTCGGAAGGATCAGCGTTTTTCTTGTATTCTTCCAATTCAACCATAGCCATCTGATGATCGGTGATCTTGGAGCCCTGCTGAAGGCACTCCTCAGCCCTCTGTCGATTGCCGGTGACTGTGATCACACCCTTGGGCCCGGGCATCTTTAGCTTGAGATACACGTAACATGGACGGGCCATGAAACGGGAATAAGCCGGACGACCAAGGATGGCGTGGTATGCGCTCTGGAAGTCCACCACTTCAAATGTCAATTTTTCCTTGCGAAAATGTTTAACGTCACCAAACACAACATCCAACGCTATTTGACCGAGTGAACGGGCCTTTTTCCCAGGGATGACGCCATGGAACTGCATGTTGCTTTCACTGAGTCGGGACATCGGAATGCCCATCCCCTTGAGGGTATCTGCATATAGGATGTTCAGACCGCTCCCACCGTCCATCAAAACCTTGCGGAGTCGAGTGCCCCCCACAACTGGGTCCACCACCAGCGCTTGCCGCCCGGGGGTAGCGATATGCGCAGGGTGATCTGACTGATCAAACGTGATAGCAGTCTGAGACCACTTGAGATATGTGGGGGTAGAGGAAACCGCCATGTTAACCTCCCTGTTGATAACTTTCAGTCGACTCTTGCTCTCAACATCAGCAAAAATCAATAGAGTGACATTGACCTCAGGAAACTCTTCTTTATCTTCTTCATCTCCCTTTTCAGGGTCTTTTTCACTCGACTGGCTCTCTTTGAACTGTTCGATCAGCAAACGGCACTGTCGAGTGGTATGCTTTGGCAATATTAAATTGCCCTCTTCATCTTTCCTCGTGTGGATTGCACACGGTAAATCCATAACATCTGAACCCGATTGATTCTTTGACTTCTTGGGGGTGAACTTAGCTTTGGACTTTCCTTTATTTTTGGCTTGTGCCGCCAGAGCGGTCGCTTCTGCCTGAACAGGGGGATCAGCCTTGCGCTTCTGCTTCCGATTGGAATTTCCGCCTGCATCATTGTCGACTGCTTTTCCTTTACCGCTTCGGAGGCGGTCCTCTTCTTCACCATTGGCGTACCGAGTGGCAATCTCCATCATCTTGCTCAGAGAAATATCACCAGTGCGACCAAACTTCAGATAGAGCTCTCTGTATCTAACACCAGCCTTGAAGGCGCAAACAGCCTGATGTTCGGAAACATTCTCCACCGTGTGATGCAGGGTGGACCAGCGCTGAATGTAGTCTCGCAAGGTCTCATTGGGTTTCTGAACACAGTGCTGCAAATCAATCAAACCAGCCGGACGTTTGCAGGTGCCCTCAAAGGTTCTGATGAACACTCGGGCCAAATCCTCCCAGCAATAGATACTAGAGGGAGCCAAACGATTCAACCAAGCTCTGGCCGAACCATCTAACATCAGGTACAAATGCTTCATGGCTATGTTGTCGTTTCCTCCACCAATCTGCACGGCCACTCGGTAATCATCTAACCATGTCTCGGGCTTCGACTCGCCAGAAAACTTGCCAATTCCAGCCGCCAACCTGAAGTTAGGGGGAATATCTGCAGAGCGAATGGCTCTGCTAAAACACTCGGGACCAGACACAACAGCTCCACTTCCACTCGGATAGTCTCCGTTATAACCATCCCTGTGGGCTCTGCCTCTGTCGACCCGTCTTTGAGCAAGGACATCCCTTGCGTCAAATCCAGGATTCCGCTCATCACCGAACGGGCGCCTATCATCATTGTGCCGGGGCACATATGAACCACTCCGCGGAGGAGAAAGCACTCGACGGCGGTCATCGCGGTGATAATGGGGAGCAAACTGATCTCGCCCTTGATCTCTGTACCGAACTTCACGGAAGTCTCCGCCTCTGTGGCGCAGGGGTGACCCAGGACTGTGGGCCGATTGAACTGTTTCCGCCCTGGGTGAATTGCTATGTAACCTGTTCTGCGACTGAGAAACAGCCGCATTCTGCTGCTGCGCTGCCTCGAGCAACGTTCTGATCTGTTGCAAACCTCTACCAGCTTCCGACCGTGAAGGCTGTATAGAATCTGCAATCCTAGCAGCAGCTGCAACATTCAACACTGGAGTACGGAATACCTCGACGTTATTCCGCGATCCACTCGGAAACAACTGTCGCTGATGTCGATTAGGACGTGGCGGACGCTGTCGAGCACGCTCGTCGAGTGCCTTCTGCATCTCTTTGAGTCGAAGGCGAGTCGCCTCCATGGCCTGGGCCTCAGCAGTCGTGCCGACGATGGGAGTATGGAGAACATCCTGATCCCGGTGCTGCTGTTCATTCGACGTTCCACCAATCTCGCGCCTGGCGTGGTTGAAGCCAGGCGGCGGACTCTGATGAGAGCCAGCCATAAGAACTTCAGCCGCAGGATCGCAGCTCTCGCACTCGGAGGGAACGCCTGACCGATCTGACGCCGAGTCGAACACGCCGAGAAGTGACTCGGCGGGCTCGATGGCCGCAATCTGCGGGGACGAAGCCTGGCGGGCCGCCGCATGTCGCGCCCAACGCTGTAGCCGCGAACGACCGGATCGCTTGCGGCGATGAACAACATGGAGGGCCGACACGTACGGAGTCGACGGCTGAAGGAGAAGAACACCGCAGGAGCTTGCGCAGAAGTGCGTCGCCCCGCGACTCGGGAGCGCCTCAACGTCCAGAGGCGCCTCCCGGAGCCATGCCGAATCGTCGGCGATGAAGGTGAGCGCTCCGAGACGGATCTCGTGGCCCAGGAACAAATCACCGCTGGAAGACATGACAAAGGAGAAAAAAAATGCAACCTCGCCGGAAGTCGCTTAGACGCCTGCCCCACGGTGGGCGCCAACTGTCGTGGGAACGAGTCTGATAGTAGAAGGTAGGGGTACGTAAGGAGAGGGCAGAGTCCTAGCTACGGCGAGGGTGTACACACAGATGTATGAGTTCAGGCCCCTCTCGTGGAGGTAATAGCCCTACGTCTCAGGTGCTCGGGAGCTCTTTGTCGAGTGTAATAGGAGTATCGTTAAAGGGGGTGCGAACCAACCCCTATGCCAGAGGGGAGGGGTGGCTTATATAGAGTGCGCTGCCCCTCATAAGTGTCCGGCATCTAAGGGTCAGATCGTGGCTATAAAGACGTACGTTACTGGTAACGTACGTAATAAACGCTATTAATGGTCTTGATGAACGCCTGCCCATTAGCCTCCCTGGGGTGACTTCTGGGCTTCTGTGGTCGACTGTCTTCTGGTCCTTCCGAGTGAAAGGTAAGCGTCGAGTGAAAGGTACCTCCGAGTGTATATTGTCGAGTGACTTGTATGTCTTGGCGATTTCAGTCGGAGACTTCCTTGTAGCTCTTAAGTTTTCTGGGGCAGTGTCCTTAGGTAGGGCATGTAGGTCAGGCCTATGACCCTACCCTAGGTACATATCCCCATCAATGAACCCTGTTCGTCTCTGCGAGTTACTAAACATGATTAACGGATTTGGGTATTTGATCTAAGTTGGCTACGTGCCTATACGCACTACCACCACGTGGGATAATGGTTTAATGGGGCCCTCTACGTCGTAGTATCAGCCGAAAGTTCTTCAGACGTCACAGCTCAGACATGCGGGCTGATTGCTGGGGTGGGCTGGTTACGTCACTGGAGTATTCAGTGTCGCGCCTGGGCCCCGGCCAGTCTCGCAACATGCAGGAGTGCAAAGGGCGATGGCCCAAGACCCCTTTGCGCTTAGGATTTAGACCGGCGTGTTGACCTCTCTGCTGAGCCTAGGTAGGACTGCGTCGTGTCAATCACCCGAGGCCGGGTATTACCCAGCAAGTGTGTCTGGCCAGATGTGATCGAGCATGTTGGGTACCAAGGGAAGTTATCTATTCGAATAGCCGTGTCCACGGTAACAGGACGCTCAGAGTTGTATCTTGATCTGCTACAACTACAAATGGATACCAAGTGATTACTAAACAGTTATTATTGCTCTCGGGATCACTTTCTCGCAGGGTAGTCGAGGAAGGATCTTAGGGCATTACTAAATATGTTTGATTATATATAATATCGTGCTCTACTCTCTTCGGATGCTGCAAGATTGCTTCAAGATGCTAGTCTCCGATAGGCTAGGCCTCTCCCCTTCTGTTCCAGCATTCTGCAGTTTAGTCCAAAGATATAGCCCCATTCCTTTGATACCGATGCATATTAGTATAGTTCTGATGTCAGTCTTGCGAGTACTTTGGATGAGTACTCACGTTTGCTTTGCTATCTTTTTCCCCATACCCACTTGCTGCAATCAGAAGACGGAGCCCCGGAGCCAGACGCCACCGCAGGAGCTTACTACCAGGAGAGTCCCGGAGGCACGTACTACTGGGTTGAGCCAGCCGACCAGGAGTAGTTCGGAGGCCCTAGGCAGGAGGCCTTCGCCTTTTCGATCAGTGTCGTTGTTTGTGCTAGCCTTCTTAAGGGAAACTTGACTAACTATGTCTGTACCCAGATATTATGGTTTGTATGACTTATGTATTCAGGTCCTCGTGACCCCTGGTTTGTAATATGAAGATTTATGTTTAAATTTGAGTTTAGAGTTGTGTTGTGATATCTTCCCGTGAGTCTCTGATCTCGAGCGTGCACGTTTGCGTGTATGATTAGTGCACGGTCGAGCAGGGGCGTCACACTCCAGTTGCCGTGTGCTATTCCTGTTGCTTCGTGATATGTTACAAATACCCGAGGTGAGAATCATCGGCATCCCCGTGGATCAACACTTGTCCACAATGCCAGTTACCTCGTTACCGGTTTTGTTCTCTTTTCTCGTTCCGTGTTCCGGCATCCCCGTGATCAAATCACAATGTGTCTGGCCAGACGATGATGGATACCGTAACACCGAGAGGGCCCAGAGATATTTCTCCATCGTCGGAGGAGCAAATCCCAATCTTGAGCTATCAAGTTACTTGACATACTTTCCCATGAACCCGTAAGCCGCCGTAATAGCCACCCAGTTACGGATGACGTTTAACAAACCCCAAAGTTCATGAATCAAGCATGAAGAAACATGATACTCTCATGGTCTAAGGAATTATGCAAACGTTAACTTCTCTGTGTTATTAACCATTAACTTGTGACGAATGTATCTCATAGCATAACATCAATTCGGGTCGATTCAACACAAGTGTTCTCCTAACATTGTGCCCTCAAAGTTGCCGGCATAGTCATGCCCATGATCAGGAAAACAGAACCATCATGCAACACTTGAGCTAGTCTTAGAGGCCAGACTAGGAATACATTTTACCGTTTATTATTCCACACGTGCATATGAATCTTCCTTCGAGCCTCGTGGTTATTGCAGACTCGAGAACCATAGCAGTTATAGCATGGAACATAAACATAATTATGAACATGGAGATAAATAATAACATTTATTATTGCCTCTAGGGCATATCTCCTACAGACTCCCACTTGCACTAGAGTCAATAATCTAGTCAATGCTAATGCACATTACACCTATAGCATACCGGTGTAAAAAATGCTTCGCTTGTGGTATAGCCTGATGTCCTATGGATCTGACAACTTCAGTTCCGTGTGTATCTCTGCATATCCTCGCGTTTTCACGTTTTCACAAAATTCATATTTTGTGTGGACTTGGCTTCGTATATATGTGAATCACTGGCCAAACCTTGATTCCTCAGACTGAGCTATGGAGCAACTATCTTCAATAGTGTTCCATTGACCAAAGCCATCTTGGAACCATACTAAGTTCATGAACGAACTGTATGATTCAACATCTTCTATGTCGCTTTGAAAGCGGCAACATACTTAGCCTTAGTTATAGAATTCGCCATAGTAACCTGTTTGGAACGATTTCCAAACACCGTGCCACCATATCATGTTTTACACAAAAAAAACCTTAACTTAAATCGAAAATCGCATGGAGCATTAATGAAGACTGTATCGATGTAATTAATTACAACGAGCACTTCATAATCTCTGCTTGCGAGAAAACATGTCATCAGTGCTACTTTAGTACTTGATGACATTTTCCACTGTTGTCCCATGATCAGTACTTTGATATCTATACTCGCAACTCCTTGGGAGTACTGGACATATCTGGTTGTTTTACATACCATGGAATACATGATTAATCCAAACACGAAAGTGTGTGGAATATCCATCATGTATTTCGCTCATCAGTGTTTTGGGACACCGAGTCTTGCAAAAACCCTTTCCATGTGACTTCGGCAAGAATCACTCCTTGGAGTTTTAATGCTAAAATGTTGTAGCATCTTGTCAATATGTATTTTTGGCTTAGCCTATTAGGCAATTCTATCTCGTAGATAAATATGCCTAATATCAAGGCTATTTAGCCCAAGCACTTCATCAAAAAACTATTTTCAATGAAGTCCTAATTCGTGTCAAGAAATTTATATTATTTCCAATCAACAATGTGTCAAGCACACAAAGTTTATAGAAATATTATTATGCTCCCACTTACTTTCTTGAAACCACAAGCATCTTCGTTACCCATTGATGAAATCAAACTCTTTTGACTATTTCATCAAAAACGAAGATTCCAACTCCATTTTGCTCTCTTCTGTCCATTGCTGGAACTCTGAAGTTTGCATACTTACTATCATCCTCTGGATTGACAAAATACCTTGGACTGTACCACATGCAAGTCCTAGGTTGCATTTCCATCACATGGAAATCCTTTTGGTATCCATGTATCATATCTCAAGATTGAAATATGTATTAATTGCTAGTTTAACCCGATCTGACTTTAAGCATCGCTACGGTGAGACAATCTATAGTCAACTCCTTGAATTTGTTATTGCAACAAGTCGAGCTTTATGGATAAAACATTTTATCCACATCAGTTTATAGTTCCATTAATGTTTGTTAGACTCTAAGTATTTCGAAGGGTTTATCAAGATATAATCTTGAATCATTTATGGAAACTATCTCAGATTATATTGGCATTTAGCCAATTCCGGAGTCAGGGCCCATCAACGCTTCCTTGTGTATCGTAGGTATACTGTTGTCTAACAACAATATCTCGCTTGCGCACCTGAGAGGTTTGCACGAGTTTTGCCTACGTGGTTCAGTTGCAAGTTCGACCGAAGTCCATACATCTCATGTAGAGGCTTCCGTATCAGTCGCAGTAGGAAACTCTGGAATTACTTCCAAGGTTTCTTTTCTTTGATCTGATGACGAAGATATTGTTATCTCGTCGAGTTGCACTGTTCTCCCACTCACCTTTTTGCAAGAACCATTCTCTTTAAAAGCATACCGTTCTCGGTGGCAAACTTTTTGCCTCGGTATAGTGGTGGAGGAATTCCCTATTACTTGGGATAACCTACAAAGTAGTACTTGTCTGATTTGGAATAGGTTTGTAAATATTTTACACAAGCCCCATATTCCAAATGTTAAGAAAATACAAAAGCATGGTTGGGCGTACCATACCATGCCGTCATTTCAACAGACCTGATGGTGCTCTTTTCAGTGTAAAAGCCGCAGTCTCTAAAGCATTACTTTTAAAAGGGATAATGGCAAATTGATTTATGTCATCTTTGATCTTACCATGTCACAAATGGTTTGAATACATCTTCACGGACGTACCACTCACAGTGGAGTTCCGGGAGGTGTAAGTTATGAAACTCTTTTCACAACTCATCAGACATTCGCTAAACTTGTAACTTAAAAATTCCTTTCGGCAATCTAGTTTGCAGAAACATATTTTTCTTGTTACAATAATTTCTACTTCATTTTTGAAAATCTTATGAATGATTTCAAAAGATCCAGACTTACGTCTCATCAAGTAAATATCCATATATCTACTTGAGTCATTTCTGAAGATAGATAAATCCACTGCTAGCAACAACATTTATCGGACTACATACATCAAAATGTATGATCACCAATAAGTTCGTTGCTCGTTCCTTATGGCCTGTGAACGGTATTTCAGTCACTTCACTTTTCGGAGGAAAGTTGCAAGTGTCATATGATTCACAATCAACCGACTTCAAAAACCATCGTTATGGAATTTCTCCATGCGGGTTTCCCCAATGTGACCAAATGCAGTGCTACACATGTGCGCTATTCTCTTAGTCTTGTGACATTTAGTGTCAGTGTTATGGATGTATCATATTATCATCAATATTCATAACATACATCCCATCCACGATGGAAGTATGGCCCTTATGTTATTCATAACACTGAACAACAATTGTTCTTTTATGAACAACCCTTTTGCAACAAACATTATGCAATGGGCTAGAGTGTGTAAAACTCTAAAACGAATTATGAAAGTAAATACAGAGGTAATGTATTATTATCAATATTCATAACATACATCCCATCCATGATGGAAGCATGGCCCTTATGTTATTCATAACACCGAACATCAAAAGTTCTCTTATGAACAACCTTCTTGCAAGATACTTTATGCAATGGGCTAGAGTGTGTAAAACTCTAAATGAATTATGAAAATAAATACAGACGGTAATACACCGATGGAAGGTATAGTAATATTTACTATATTCCCAGCGCGTATCTAAACCTCATTCCGGCAAGTCTTTTAGGCCGTAGTAGTTCTTGCATCGAGTCGCAACAGAATGCAATCGAGCGGGTATCTTTGTGATCAACTCACAATACCCAAGAATCAGTGATTAACATGTTTAATCATAATTCCCAAGAACTATTTCTTTTGACCAGCCTTCTATACATCAATAGCTTGTATGACTTTCATACATGAGCTGGACATTCCAGTCTTCTCTCTTTTTGCCTTTATACTTCTAACAGTTTAACTTTCAGTATTTCTCCTACTCTCAGAAGAAGCATCCAATTTAAAGAGTGGCGTTAGCCCCGGACTTCCTAGGTGTGTAAGTCATACTAAAACCCTTTGGACATTTCCTTTCTCTTTAAGTTGTTGTTTTATTCACCTTCATCATATGATAGGCGTTCTTCTGGATCCCTCTCGTATTAGTCAAATGCATAGTAAACACTTTTACTAATAGTTTGCAAAACAAACATTGCTTTGGATATCACATATCTTTTAGCCTTTGTTTGTGTCTGAAAATGATTTTCAGTTCCATGAATATCACATAGGTATCCCAAACTTTTGAAGTTCGGGTCTCATGGAAGCAAACATATTGCACTTGACTGTAACAGAATTCTAGCTTTTGGATCGAAGGACGAGAGTCACATCATCCATAGCATTAGCGGGAGGATACCGAAAGCATGTGATAGGACAAAAATCCTTCTCGGCACTCTTGAGGACAATCCTCACATTACGTTACCAACCGTAAAGTTTTAACCAGATATTTAACAGCTTATTCAATTTTAACAGGGAAGGTGGAAACGCGAGCCATTATTCTATAACTATTATGCAAATTTCACTTTAGACAAAGTCCATAATTAATTGCACTGAGAATTAAACAAGTTAATTCTACAATGCGCCCCCACTCAAATCAATATCTCTCATAATTGATTGTGAGTGATTCAAGACCCATATTACAATTCAACGCCAAGGATGTATCCATCTCAAGTGACGAGAATTGCAATCGGTAAGCCAACTTGCCAATAACATATCTATGTGACTCTTGTTCATCTTTCGATGCGCGTGTTCCGAGCTCATGACTTTCATGCCTGAACGTCAAGACAACCAAGTGACCTCGCTACGAGGTCTCAACTCACCCGCCTCACACTTCTCTAATCGTTCGTACCCATGTATCCATGTGATACCCCGAAGAGATAGGTGCTGTGACGGTGCTACACTTGGGAGAACACTAACTACTTGATATTTTTGTGAGAGATCACCCTAATAAAAGCGACTACCGCGCAATCAAAAAGGCTGCATCATAAGGGATAAACATCTCAGGCAATTCATAATAGCATGATATGGTATAGCCCTTTCTCACGGAGAAGTCTTTTATTTCTTCGTCTTCGGCATTTGCGTTGGTGTTCACCTTCGCGAAGATTGCCACCACCTTGTCGATGCACCAGATAATATTGCTATCTCTATAGCTAATAAAATAAGTGCATTACTTAAGGTTGAGACGCAGGTCATTAAAGTGACAATCATATGGCTCCAGCCATCATGCCGAATCATGACACGCAGGTCATGTTAATTTTACATTATATAGTCATCTCATACATAATCAAATTATTATTGGAACCGCTATACCACATCACATGCACATCTTATGTCATCCTGCAAAACCAAGTTAGACGCCTCTAATCGGTTTATGCAAAATTTCATATTACGTGGCTTCTAAGGTTTCGAAGCAAACCGAAGCTACCAACGTCCATCATCAAGTATGATTATTCAAGTCGCTAGATTAACTTTACGGGGTGTATGAAACACGAGATAATAAAATTTCGAGCCCCATACTGAACTTCGTCATACGCATGACCCCCGTGCAGATCATATCTGCATTGCCCTTTCGTCTGCAAAATTTCATCTTTCTTTTTAACTATGGTGGAATTCAGTGAACTGTTAGCACTTCGTTGATCAATCAGGATCGCGGATTGCCAGAACTCTGAAATTCCACCATGCTGTTATCAAGATCAGAAATATGCAAATTCCAGGGAAGCAACAAGAACATCGGGTAACAGATTTCATCTGCTACCCGCACAAATAATTTTCAGTAATAGAACTCATCTACTACAAATTATATTGTGCAATACCCATACATCTCTATGTATTCTAGATCGTAAACTGCATCTACGCATAGCACGGCTCACGATGCCACTGTAGGGGAACACAGCAGAAAACAAAAAAATTCCGACCTACGCACCAGCCCAGGACCACTATGGAGACTGCATACAAGGTTTGATCTTTTCGTTACCAACTCGTAGCGCAGCAGAAGTAGAGTCGATGACGATCGGCGGTGCAGATCCCCGCAACTAGGATTTACAACCTCCCAACCGCGAGGATGTACTCCCTCGTCAGCTCACCGGACGGATCTCCGGGCAGCCCTTCGGGACGCCTCGGGACAGTCCCTCGGATAGTCCCACCGAACGGATCCTCGGACAGCCCTTCGGGAGGCCTCTGGACAGTCCTTCGGATAGTCCCATCGGACGGATCCTAGGACAGTCCTCCGGGAGGCCTCGCGGACAGCCCTCGAAACTCGGACGGTCACTCGGACAGCCCTTCAGGACGCACTCTCGAACTAAGACCGAAACTACGATCTCTCTACAGAGTTGCACACATACGGTGTCATCTATCCGGCAGGGCTTCGTCGTCCAAAACTAGTTCCCACCGGAACCCAGACAGCCTTTCGGCTGTACGAAACTATTTCGCTGGGAGGGAGAGAGAAGCCAGACAAGTCTATGGCATGTGTATGAGAGCAAGGATGAGTGTGGAGAGCTCCTCTCCACCTCTATTTATAGGAAAGCCAAGGGGTAGGGTGGTTTTACAATAAAACCCAAAATGCACATGAATGAAGTCCTTCACAAGGGCATAAAGGTGAAGCCATGGGACAAGTGGGGCTCCATGGAGGAGCCCCTCATGTGGCCGGCCACCCCCTAGTGGGTCCCCCCCAAAGGGGTTCCTATCCATCCATGTCATCCCCAAAGATCTTTTGAGCAAAAGCCTAAAAGAGTGGCTTTTCAAAAAGTAATCCAAAAAGCACTTTCACTATTCATGAAGACATTTTTCTGCGTCCGTTAAATCCCAAATTATTTATGTGTGCCTAGAACAATTCCAGTACCCACTAAAACAATTTTGAATGCATTTCGAAACAATTCCGAAACAATGTTTTTCTTCAGCGAAAAGCTACCATAGCGGTTTCGGCTGCTCCGGAACATTTCCGGTTTTTCCTCCGAAAAAATCCCAGAAGTTTCCAGAACGATTCTGGCACCCTCCAAGAATTTCCAGACGTGTGTCGAAACCAATTTGACTTAATGGTATACCCTGAAACAACTTTTCAGTTTTACCGAAACTATTCGGTGTCCTCTCCGGAACGTTTCCGTTGCGTCCGAAACTTTTCCGGTGATTTTCTCTCAGACTCCCTGTCTAGTATTCAGCAGATAGATGACCCTTAAGCGTGTGACCCTATAGGTTCGGTGAAGTATAGACATGACCCGGAACACTTTCCGATCAATGATCAACATCGGAGACGTGGACACCCATATTGCCCCCTATACCCACACGAATGAATATTCGAGTGAACCTCCAGTTGCCGTGTGCTATTCCTGTTGCTTCGCGATATGTTACAAATACCCGAGGTGAGAATCATCGGCATCCCCGTGGATCAACACTTGTCCACAATGCCAGTTACCTCGTTACCGGTTTTGTTCTCTTTTCTCGTTCCGTGTTCCGGCATCCCCGTGATCAAATCACAATGTGTCTGGCCAGACGATGATGGATACCGTAACACCGAGAGGGCCCAGAGATATCTCTCCATCGTCGGAGGAGCAAATCCCAATCTTGAGCTATCAAGTTACTTGACATACTTTCCCATGAACCCGTAAGCCGCCGTAATAGCCACCCAGTTACGGATGACGTTTAACAAACCCCAAAGTTCATGAATCAAGCATGAAGAAACTCGATACTCTCATGGTCTAAGGAATTATGCGAACGTTAACTTCTCTATGTTATTAACCATTAACTTGTGACGAATGTATCTCATAGCATAACATCAATTCGGGTCGATTCAACACAAGTGTTCTCCTAACATTGTGCCCTCAAAGTTGCCGGCATAGTCATGCACATGATCAGGAAAACAGAACCATCATGCAACACTTGAGCTAGTCTTAGAGGCCAGACTAGGAATACATTTTACCGTTTATTATTCCACACGTGCATATGAGTCTTCCTTCGAGCCTCGTGGTTATTGCAGACTCAAGAACCATAGCAGTTATAGCATGAAACATAAACATAATTATGAACATGGAAAATAAATAATAACATTTATTATTGCCTCTAGGGCATATCTCCTACAGAACATCCTCAGGAGGATGCGCTCGGGGTGACTATCACCAGGTTTACGTCATGTAATAGGGCGCGATAACTATATCTCCCTTATAGCAAGAGTTACTTCCGCCCCGCTTGAAGGTTTTCGTTCACCCGAACAGTACTGGGGTGGCTCATTTTTTAGCGCTTGTTCGTGCCCGGGAGGATGCGCTCGGGGTCACTATCACCAGGTTTCGAATGCGGTTTTCAATGTTTTTTCTTCGTTTCTTTTGTTTCTCTTTTGGTTTCTTTGTTTCTTCTCCGGTTTTTTGTTTTTCATGGGTTTTTGGTTAATTTATAGAATTTCTTTTCTTTAATTCTTTCTTTTCTTTGAAATCATTTTTTGTCTCTTTCTTGGTTTTCATTGACTTTCTTTGTGTTTCATCGACTTTCTATTCTTTTCATAGTGGTTTGCTTTTTGTTTTCTCTCATTTCTTTTTCGGTTTTCGTTGGTTTTCTTCATTTTTCTTTTGTCTATATGAAAAAAATGATGATCATGTATTTTAAAATTATTAACATATATAAAGAAATGTTCCTGATGTATAAGAAAAAAGTTTAACATACATTAAATATTAAAATCAAGTTAATTATTTATTTTTAAAATATTAAATATATATATAAACATGTGCCTAATTTATACAAAAAATGTACGTTTGCGTGAAAAAAATGTTGATTGTCATTAACAAAAATTAAACACATGAAAAAACTTATTATACATGATCAACATTTTTTCATACACATTTAACATTTTTTAAATAGATGATCAAAAAAATTCAATACACACTGTATATTTTATGTACACATTTTTTTTATACATGAGAAACATTTTTCTACACACATTTTTTTTTCAAATACTTGGTTAACATTTTTCAAATGCTTGTATACTGTTTTTTTCTAGTTTTTATTTTTGTTTATATTTCCAAATGTTCCAAATATATATGGAACAAAAAACAGTTTACATAAAACATTTGAAAAAAAAATTAACTAAGCATTTGAAAAATGTTAAATGTGTATAGAGAAAATGTTTCTCGTGTATAATAAAAATCTATACAAAAAATATTTAATGTGCAAGAAAAAAATTGATCTTTTTTTTAAAAAAATGAAGCTTTTCAAACAAATACAATGTGTATGAAAAATATCATGTATATGAAAAATATATACAAAAAAATACAATATGTATGAAAATATGTTGATCATGTAATTAAAAGATGTTCAACGTGTCTAAAAAATTGTTCCGTGTCTATAGAAAAAGTGCACAACGTACGTTAAATAAGAGTAGATATCAAAAATAAGTATTTTACAAATGTTGATTCTGATTTAAAAAATTTAAACATGTACATAAAAATGTTCTTGATGTATACAAAAAATGTACATTGTGTGTGGAAAACTTTTATCACCGTGTATTGAAAAATGTTGACCATGTATTGAAAAGTTATTTATTTGAAATTTTTTGAACATCTATAAAAAAATGTATTTTATATATACCAAAAATGTACAATGTGTATATAAAAAAGCAATCACAAAAAAATAATTTTTCAAAAAATGTTAATTATGTATATAAAATGTTAAATAATTATATAAAATATGTTTATGATGTATACAAAAAAATGTTGAATGTGTACAAAGAAAACATAGAAATCCAATAAAAAATGAAAACCGAAGATAACCTATGCAAAAGAATGGAAACAAAGAAAACCGCATAAGAAACAAAGAAAAATGTAGAAATCCGATGAAAGAAAAAAAAACAGTGAAAACCGAAAAAGAAAAAGAGATAATAGAAAAACCATTAACAACTGTGAAAGAAACAAATAATCCAGTGAAAAAACTAAAAAAAGAAAAATAAAGGAAACTTGTGACGAAATATTAAATAAGTAAAAGAAAAAGGACCGGCCTAGTATGTACGCATGGAGGAAACCCTTCAGTCAAGTGAGATATAGCCTCCGCGGAGACCTCCTAGTCTGCGCCTTAAGCGTCGGCTGGGAGAACCAGCTCCCAAGCACCCACATTTCTGTGCTGGCCCAACATCATGGCAACGTGGTTGGTCGCCCAGGTCGGGGCTTGGTTCGCTCAGTCACAGTTGACCTGTTGACCGGTTAACTATTGAATTTTGAAAAAGAAAAAGATGTTCATGGATTTTAAAAAATTCACAAATTAAAGAAAAGTTCATGTATTTAAAAAAATATCATGATTTTAAAGGAGAAACAAGAATTTGAAAAAGTTTGTGATGGTTTTGAAAAATAAGTTCACATATTTGAAAAAAGTTTGCGATTTTGAAAAAAAGTTCACGAATTCAAAAAAAACTTGTGGATTTGGAAAAGTTCATCGATTTTGAAAAAAACTTTCACCTAGTTAAAAAGTTTGATAATTTGGAAAAAAGAACTTAGCAGAGTTGATAAAAAAATCATTCAATTTTGAAAGAAGTTCACCGATTTTGGAGATTATGTTCATGAATTTGCAAGAAGTTCATAGATTCAAAAAAAAGTTCACAAATTTGTAATAGTTGACGTGTTTCGATAACAAAAAAGGGAAAAAAAATAAGAAAAAAAATTTAATGAATAAGAACAAAAACCATGTGGGCCAACCGAGGAGAAAAAACCCGCTCTGGAAGATTCCCTAAACCGGCCTGGGAATCTTCAGAAAATTGGGGCGCTGAGCGCGCGAAACAAGCGCCCGCGTTGCCGTGGCCGGAAAGAATCAAAACGTGGTCCCCACGCGCGCCCTTTTGGGCCGGCCCATGTGCCTAGCGGGCGCCCCTTTTTTAGTTTTTCTCTTTCATTTTTTCTGTTTTTCTTGTTTGCTTCCTTAAATCTGGGATTTTTAAAAATGGTAGCTATTTTTTTAAAAAAAATAAAAAGTTAAAAAATGTTCCAGGAATTAAAGAATGTTTATGAATTTTAAAAAATGTCTATGGATTTAGAAAAATGCTCCGGCATGTTAAAAAATACTCACAAAGTTGATTTATATTTCCAAATTTTTAAAAATTATCACTAATTTTGAAAATGTTTGTGAATTCAAAAAAATGTCCACAAATTTTAAATTTGTTTGCATATCTTATCAAAAGTTCACTAATTTGGTACATGTTCTTGTTTTTTTTATATCAAGAATTTCAAAAAAAATGTTCAGAAATTCAAATCATGTTCGTGAATTTCAAAAATTGTCCCGAATATTAAAAAACTACGAATTTGATATTTTTCACAGTTTTCAAAACAGTCATGAATTTATAAAAATGTTACAATTTTTATAAATTTTTCATTAATTTCCAAAAATGTTCGCTAATTTGAAAAATAGTACACGAATTTCAAAATATGTTTATGGATTTGAAAGTGTTCATGAATTCAAAAACACGAGTTTGAAAAAAAATCATGAATTTGAAAAAATAAAACAAAAGATAAAATAGACGGTGAAGCAAAGGTGCTTGGAGACCCCGTACACAAAAGATAAGACAAACAGTGCATATTTGATTTTGAGCTTGTTTTAGTACATTACTTGAACACCGCATTATTATGAGGGGTCACAAGGCATGAGTGGAATTCATGATTCAAATGCACCCATGCCAGGAGTCAAATACACCCATGCAAGCCACCCATACACTTGTTAGAATACCAAAAAGGGTTTCACAAAACCATGTTTTTCAGAACCTCTAGGCTTGATCTGAAGTTGCTCCAGACTCTGCTGAATATGTTAAATTAAACCTAGAGTAATTCCCCGATAAAATTTGGAGATTAAGGACCGAGCAACCTCAGGGTTTTGTAGAAAACATGCGTAACACATGTATATTTTTATGACAATATAAATACTCTTCCTTCTTCCCGAAAGCATGGTGTTCGACCATACCCCATTTACTACCATTGTTGACCATCTCCATCCTTCCACTCCACCCTCTCTTCCCAATCAAAAGTACATTTCATAAAGAGGAAACCTATATTTACATTTCCACCAAACCAATATTAACCCCCTCCCCCCGATTGTTTGTCGTGTGATTTGTCACTCTTGTATTTGTGGGGAACCTTAGGAGCAATGGTGACTCCCGGGAGGTTCCAGGTTGTGGAGTTGGGCCCTGGACTTGTTTGAGGTTTTTTGTTCGCCATAAGGGCTACCCCTAGTAAAGTGTCCTTGTAAATGTAGGGGAACGCAGCAGAAAACAAAAAATTTCCGACCTACGCACCAACCCAGGACCACTATGAAGACTGCATACAAGGTTTGATCTTTTCGTTACCGACTCGTAGCGCAGCGGAAGTAGACTCGATGACGATCGGCGGTGCAGATCCCCGCAGCTAGGATTTTACAACCTCCCAACCGCGAGGATGTTCTCCCTCGTCTGCCCCTCGGACAGCCCTCCGGGAGGCAGTCGGACAGACCCTCGGACGATGTCACGGATAGCCCTTCGGGAGGACGCTCGAAACTCGGACGGTCACTCGGACAGCCCTTCGGGAGGACACTCGAAACTCGGACGGTCACTCGGACAGCCCTTCGGGAGGCACTCTCAAACAGCCCCTCGGGCAAAAAGATCGAACCTACGACCTCTCTACGGGGTTGCACACATACGGTGTCATCTATCCGGCAGGGCTTCGCCGTCCAGAACTAGTTCCCACCAGAACCCAGACAGCCTTTCGGCTCTACGAAACTCTTTTCGTGGGAGGGAGAGAAGAAGCCAGATAATGCATGGCACTTGTATGTGAGAAAGGAGTGAGTGTGGAGAGTGCCTCTCCACCTCTATTTATAGGAAAACCCAAGGGGTAGGGTGGCTCCCAAAATACCAAAAAACCCATCATATGGATTCTCCACAAGGGTAAAATGGGAAGGCTAGAGGAGCACCATGGATGGCCTCCTCCTTGGCCGGCCACTCTCAAGGGGCCCCCCCAAAGGGGGTTCCTTAGTCCCTAAGTCTTTCTAGAAGCCTTTTGGGAAAAGTCCCAAAAGGTGGCTTTCCAAAAAATTAACCATAAAGTGATTTTCACTATTCACGGAGACAATTTTCCGCGACCGTTAAATCCGAAAATATTTCTGTGGGTCTTAGAACAATTCCATTACCCACTAAAATGATTTTGGACGCGTTCCGAAACAATTCCGGATTAGTGATTTTCATCTGCGAAAAGCAAACAAAGCGGTTCCGGCAGCTCCGGAACATTTCCGGGTTTTTTCTCCGAAAAATCCTAGAAGTTCCCAGAACAATTCTGGCACCCTCCAAGAATTTCCAGGCCTGTGCCAAAACCAATTTGAATTAATGGTATACCCTGAAACAACTTTTCAGTTTTACCGAAACTATTCCGGTGCTCTCTCCGGAACGTTTCCGTTGTCTCCGAAACTTTTCCGGTGACTTTCTCTCAGACTCCCTGTCTAGTATTCAGCAGATAGATGACCCTTAAGCGTGTGACCCTATAGGTTCGGTGAAGTATAGACATGACCGGAACACTTTCCGATCAATGATCAACATCGGAGCCGTGGACACCCATATTGACCCCTATACCCACACGAATAAATATTCGAGTGAACATCCAGTTGCTGTGTGCTATTCATGTTGCTTCGCGATATGTTACAAACACCCGAGGTGAGGCTTATCGGTATCCCCGTGGATCAACAACTTGTCCACTATGCCAGTTACCTCGTTACCGGTTTTGTTTTTTTTTCTCGTTCCCGTGTTCCGGCATCCCTGTGATCAAATCACATTGTGTCTGGCCAGACAATGATGGATACCGTAACACCGAGAGGGCCCAGAGATATCTCTCCATTGTCGGAGGAGCAAATCCCAATCTTGAGCTATCAAGTCCCTTGACATACTTTCCCATAAACCCGTAAGCCGCCGTAATAGCCACCCAGTTACGGATGACGTTTAACAAACCCCAAAGTTCATGAATCAAGCATGAAGGAACTCGATACTCTCATAGTCGAAGGAATTATGCAAACATTAACTTTCTCTGTGTTATTAATCATTAACTTGTGACGAATGTATCTCATAGCATAACATCAATTCGGGTCGATTCAACACAAGTGTTTTCCTAACATTGTGCCCTCAAAGTTGCCGGCATAGTCATGCCCATGATCAGAAAAACAGAACCATCATGCAACACTTGAGTTAGTCTTAGAGGCCAGACTAGGAATACATTTTACCGTTTATTATTCCACACGTGCATATGAGTCTTCCTCCGAGCCTCGTGGTTATTGTAGACTCGAGAACCATAGCAGTTATAGCATGGAACATAGACATAATTATGAACATGGAGATAAACAATAACATTTATTATTGCCTCTAGGGCATATCTCCTACAGTAAAGTCGTTGGTCAAGGCACTTGGAGACTTAGATGACACATTCGTCGTCGTGAGGGAATTCGTTACCTCTCCCTCTCCAACGAATATTAGCACTCCCCTAAGAGTGTTAACTTGGAATTACGTATTCATCTCCATCATTCGTGGTCATCCTTCTCGCCAATAGGTTACATGTTGTTATTTTCTTTCTTGTGTGCCTCATGTAGCTTGCTTTCTTGTCATAACGTGCCATATAAAGTGTATCACTTAGTTGCATTTCTAGATAACTCTAAAATCAGCTAAGGAAAAAAAATTGTAGTCACCTATTCACCTCCCCTCTAGTCAACATTGAGTACACTAGGCATGGTGATTTGTACATAGTAGAGCTGGTAAGTAACAAAAACATTATCTGGACACACTTGGATATAGGATTTTGCAGAAGCAAAAATTCGTTATGAATACAACAACCCCAAGCCCCCCTGATAGTTTTAGAAGAACAAATGTGATAAACATCATGGCATGATCTACCAATTAACTACCAAAATGCAGTGAACAGTAGGGGATTACACATGTTCTTCTGGATTCTAAACATTGTTTTACTGGGGGGACTTCACTTCAACTAACGAATCAAACCAAATAAACACTTGAGAAACCCTAGAATCAACATGGAAACTGAGGACATAGTGGATTGGTCCCAATGCCCGCAACTAACCCTCCTGCAACCCATGAAATCATAATGGCAAAATCACCAAGTAAACGGCCGTGCATGCGAAATAGGGATAACAAGCAGCAAATCCAACACCGATTCAGCACCATGGGATGCCTTCCTCAGTTGTGGAAACAAATATGGCGCGACCAATCCGATGAAAAACCATTAACAGCGACCAGGTTAACACATGTAATGAGCGACAGATTGGGGGCAGATGTGGAGGAGATGAAATGGGTCTCACCGACAGAACTCACCGACGATCGCCGTGAATCAACCGGGAACGGAATCAGCCGAGCGGCACCGATTCAGAGCAGGGGGAGGGGAGCAGAGAGAGAGCTGCGAGTGGAGAGGCGCGGTTACCAGTTCTCGGACACCTTGAATGGGGGGCCGGGGGTGGGGGGGGGTGGTGGTGGTGTGTGTGTGGGGAGGGGAGTGGAGTGGGCGACGCTTCGCACAACCATTTGCCATGGGCCACACGTCATTGACTTCCTGCAAACGCTCGCGTGCGAACCAACCAGTCGACGGGATGGAACTACCCAGCACTGACGACGCGCGTCGGATTCAAAGTGGACCGCATCAAAACAGTTCGGTCATTTTGCAGAAAAACGCTGGTGTGCCACATAAGTATTTGGTTTAAAAACTGGTGGCCTCTTCCAGTGGTCAGTGGGCGCCCACCGGCCAACTGCCCAGATTCACTCGATATGCTTACGAATCACGTACACACACCGAGAACGCACAGTTGCCTTCGTTGGAGCACGGCACGCCGCACACCCGTGGTCTCCGTTTTCATTTCAATTTTTGCCTCCTCTCCCACGCATCCTCACCTGGACTGGACTCCACGATGGCGGCAATCGGCAGCGCAGCCATCGCCGCCGCCGCAGTCGTTGCGCTGCGCGGCTTTGGCAGGCGCCGTCGTCTTGTCCCCCGCCTCGCGGCGCCTGCACGAGGCGCATCAGGAGTCACCGCCTCCGCCTCCGGGAAGATGCTCCCGCGCTCTGCCCTGCATGCAAGCGCCTCCCCCGCCTCCACCACCGGGGCGCCCGACGCCGACGAGGCCGCTGCGGTGAGTATTCGCCCCGTTGGCGCATTCCATCGAGCAAGTTGCAGGCCGGCCTTTCTTAGTTCCTTGTGCAGGAATCGTTGGTGGAAGCGGAGCTGAGCAAACTCGCCTGCCCAATCTGCTATTACCCGCTCGTAAGCTCGATAGATCACCAGTCGGCGTAAGTGGTCTTTCCATTTGCGTGCTAGCGGCATTCCAGGGTGCCATTGAGCGATTGTTCGTCCGTTCCTTTTCAGGCCATCCAAATCCGATTCTAGACTTGAATGTTCTACTTGCAAGAAATTGTACTCTAAGGGCGATTACTGGGATCTCACTGTTGCAGTTGGCTCTACTGAATACTCCGAGACCATGCCTGCTGCAACTGAACTTTTCAGGTAAAATGTGTTATTCTTTCAAAATTAGTTAAGTTCATGATGGTAGATGGACACAGGACATTATAAAAGGCTGTAACGTTGCTTGGAAAACATTGCTTCAATAAAAAAAGAAGTGGTTGGCAGATATGGCCATCCTTTTGAATTATGCCATGGGCATAATGTAGTTAAGCATTCTGTCTCAGTTCTTTCAGAGTAACAACGAACTAACGATTATAGACCAATTAACCTCAGGAAGTACGTCTTAGAATTTAGTACTCCCTCCGTAAACTAATATAAGAGCGTTTAGATCACTACTTTATAGTAATCTAAACGCTCTTATATTAGTTTACAGAGGGAGTACTGTATAACATGCACTGCAAGAAAACTCGGTGACAATGAAACCTTGAACATGTTGGACCAGCTGGCCGTTGTGTGATGAAAGGTATCTTTCTTGGGCCAATGGGAATGATTTAGTATGGGGTTGCAAGTTGTCAGTAATGCTGGGGAGCTGGGACGAAGAATACAGCCGTGTATTTGTTAATTATTGGTTTTATTCTGGCAAGGTCGGTGCGTTAGTATCTGCTCTGAAGATTGATCGGTGGAAGACGACGGCGACGACACATGAGAGTGCGTCGGACCGGTTTGCGCCCCAAACCCGGTATGTGGCTTGGTTGGGGCCTCCGGCTTTAGATGTTAGGCTTTGGTGCGATGTCCGTTTGGTATTAGGTTCGGACTATCGGCATCCCTTCATCAAGTGGATAGGAGTAGCGACAGATGTTGCTAAGATGGTGGCTTCAGACTACCTGATGTACTACTTTGTAAGGTCTTTGTGAATAATTAATAAAATGGCTGCATGCATCGTCCAGATGCAGAGGCCGGAGGTAATCCTCCATTTCCAAAAAAATAAAATATTATTGGTTTTATTCAGACTATTTCTTACGAATGATTATTTGAACAGGACCCAACTGGTATCATTTCTTTATGAGAGAGGGTGGCGCCAAAATTTCATGTGGGGTGGTTTCCCACGCCTAGAGAAAGAGGTCATGTCGCTCGACTATTTTTTTATGCATGTGCATGTTCTATCATCATTTGATGAAATAATTGTTCATTATATACTGTATAAACTATCTAATTGGCTCCTTTTCTTACTCTATGAGAGAGAAAATTGGTGCCTACAGAGCAATCTGTTAATATATACTCTTGTGTCGTTAGAGGTTAGCGCTCCAACCAAATAAATATTGTCAGAAATATGGTCATGGACCTTTACAACAAGTTGCGGACTAGTTTATTAGCAATTAGCTTGTCCCTAAGTCTGAGCTCTAGTCAGATCCAATTTGCTTATGTACATATTTAAGCATTATGTATCATTTGTGCTTACAATTATATTTACTGAACTTTCTGAAAACATTACAATGCAACTACAGTTTGAGATGGCTAAAGATTATTTGAAGCCAAAAGGTGGAGGGATTATAATTGATGCAAGCTGTGGAAGTGGGTTATTTTCAAGACTATTTGTTAAAAGCGAACTATATTGCCTTGTTGTGGCATTAGATTTCTCAGAGAATATGTTGAAGCAATGCAAGGAATTCATCAAGCAGGAAAACATTTCAGATGAGTATGGTTTACAGTTCTCTGATGTTCAAGTTTCTTTCTGTAACTCCTTTGTCGCACATGATTAATGGTCTGAGCTGTCGTTCGTCTCCTTTGTAGCTTTTTTCCTGTGATATTTTTTTTCTAATGTTGAATGCAGCACTCCAATGTTTTTTTTCTTCTGTTGTTTCAGGAGATTAGTATTGGTGAGAGCTGATATATCCAGACTCCCTTTTGTGAGTGGCTCAATTGATGCTCTGCATGCAGGTGCTGCAATTCATTGTTGGCCATCCCCAGCTTGCCCTGTAAGGTTCCTACTGAATATTCAAATTTAATTCTGCGAAATACGATTCTTCCTTAAGTGTCTCTTAATATTCAAAGAGGTCAACGTGCTTTTGTGCTTCAGTTGTTCCTTGATTATGTATTTTTTATAGTGCCATACAATCTTGGTTACTCCACATTCTATTGTGGAATCAAAATACATATGAACATATGCTAGTTTGCATGCTTCAGTTATAAAGATCATTGGAAATGGGCATAGGACTATGATCACGATGGGGATATGCACATGTCCGCTGTCACACACACAAGGAAACAATATAAGTGAGAAGCAAGAAATCTTTTCAGGTGCTTTATGAAAAGTATATTAAGCTTTGCCTCATGAACTTAATGGAGAGCAATGTTTCACTTTCCTAAAAATTTGTAGCTTATGTTATTGCCTTTTTGTGTATATGTAAGTAAGTTTGCATCAACAAGCTTCTTTATCCATAATTTCTGTATCCATAACTTTGCAGCAATTAACTTTATGCTATTCGCTACCGCTCTACATAGGCCAAAAGGATAAAAGTTCTAAAATATTTTGGTATTTTTGTAGGTTGCAGAAATTAGTCGAGTCCTTCGCCCTGGGGGTATTTTTGTTGGTTCTACTTTCATAGCAGATGTTCTTCCACCAGTTATCCCATTACTGAGGATTGGACGCCCGGTAATCCTGAGTTCCCGACTCCCTAGTAACCCACAAATAGCTCTTTATAGGGACATTACAGCTTATTATATTCACAACCATGAACCACGGGTAGTTACAATTGATTCTTTAATGGTTGGACACCTCCAAATTGGCAGAAGGAAGATTAGGCTTCAGAGAATCTGATACTGCTATTTATAGATTCACTTTGGTCAACTATGTTTTGCCATAACCTTATCTCTTTGAACAATCTTGCAGTACATTGATCAAATCACAGGCAATAATACCTTCTTATCAGAGCTGGAGCTCGAAGATCTTTGTACAGCATGTGGGCTGGTTAATTTTAGATTTGTCAGAAATGGATTTTATATAATGTTCTCTGCTACTAAGGCAAGCTAGTTAAATAACTGCAGAGTCTCCTGAAACATTACCGCATAGCTCCTTGATTATTATGCATTGTAAGTCGTGAATACACCATTTGATAATCGACTTAAATGAATTGCACGTCAGTTTATCTTCCCTCTCTTTCATTCTAAATGTTAGAGTTTATTGTTGCAGGTCCTCGTGAGCCGCCCTTTCTGTTAGCACTGGTAATTTTGCTCATGGTATGTGTGATGTGAATAGTGAAACCGTACCTTTTAGGCTTTTACTTCAGTGATGTCATAGTGAGATTGATCATATCAATTATTATGTAAAAGCTGAAGAAAAATTCTTCATGTAAAGCGGTGAAGGTCCTCAAGCCTGTAAATTTTGTGCGTTCTTGTATTGATTTAATTCAAGAGCGTTGATCGCCTAGCAGTGATGTCCGACCGCCTTAGTGGAGAGTTTGTGCTGAGGTAGGAACCTTGAGAGATTTCTCGGTTCCTGGCCTCACCTTGAGACCCCTTGGTTTGGACACTCCAAAAATATTTCTAGACTCAAGTTTGTTGAAATCTAGGAGGAGACCAAGGTGCGTGCCTCATCGTCCAAAATGTAAATTATCAATGTGCTTTGCAGGTACTTTGTGAGATGAGAAACCGTAAAAATTCCATGGCAATAGTACAAGCCGTATGTCGCGGCCCTGGTACTTGAAATTTGAAAACAACCCATCGAGGCCCATGCACAAGAGGAGGCCCAACCACAGATTTGATCCGGCTACATGGGCCATGTGATTCCGCCAGTTACTTCACTGCTGAATCAATGGGTGTGCGATGTGCGTTATCGAGTTGGTAGTATTCCCTAAAAAAAAGTTGACGCTACGTACCAACTTGTGGTTGGATGGTTAGGAGGACAGTGGTATCCCTAGCTCACCAGAGTTCAAGTTCTAAACTTGACACTGCTTCTCGCATTTTTCTGAATTTATTTCAGCCCTTCTGGGGATGTGCGTCTCCTTCCTCCTCGAACCTTCCAACTGCACTTGTGAGACCATTAATCAAGTAAATGTGATCTAGGACAGTAATATATGGTATCAAAGCCTCCTGATTAAATGAAGACACCCACCTTTCAAACTTGCCAATAGCTACAGAACCACCTGATTACCCGAAGAAATCTACTTTCCAAACTTGCCAACAGCTACACCCGTGGTAATGGAGCTGTGCCCCAACAACCTAATCGTGGTGATGAAGGCAATCCAAACTTAGACCGTAGTTATTTACAAGGCGGTGGCGACGTCTAGCTATCTCTTATAGGAGATCAAGCATTTTGTCCTTGACCCCGCGTCTTGCGTCCGATGATGGAGGTGTCCATGGTAGTGTCATTTACAATTTGCACGGCCGCGTCAGTAAATGTGTCAGTAATTCTATGTAGTACCGTGTCCCTCCCAGCTAAATATATCTAATCCACCGGTAGTATATCCATCCTGTCCATCACTCGTCCAATATCGCCTTTCTCTGCTTTGCCAGCCTGCCAAGATGCCCCACTTCGAGACCAGAAAAGAGAAGATGCCCCACTCGTCCTGGCCTTTGCGGGACGAACAGCGAAGCGTGCCATCGACCCTCGTGTCCGATCGATCATTGCTTGGATCGCCCGTCCGGCTGTTCCGCGCCTGTTGCCGCGTCGACACGAATGGTAGTTGTGCAGGCGGCATCTCCTCTGGCGCACGTCGTCCTGCTCGAGCCGGCAGCAGGGGATTTGGTGGCGAAGGTGAGGCCGAGGATGAGGAGCGCCGTGACGACGACCAGCGCGGCGCCGCCGCCGAACACGCCGCTCCTGGCGACGTAGCAGTCGCCGTCCATCCACCCCCGGCCGTAGCGCTGCCCGCTGTTCATGCTCGCCGCGGTCGCCAGCAGGATCACGGCCAGCGCGAAGCACGCCCTGCAAGCACGCCACCGTCTCTGGTCAGCGATTTGGTTCAGTCACACTGAATTTCGTGTGGTTTATTACGTGGTGTTTTGGCGCGTGTTTATGTGCCACCGTGGTCGTATTGTACCGTATAACTGCACGTACCATGAGAGGGCCAGGAGTGCGACGGGCGCGACGCGGCCTCCGGTGGCGACGGACTTGTTGGGCTTGGAGCTGGAGGCGCACATGGTGGTTGCCGCCGCGGTGGTGCCGACGAGCTGCGCGACGGAGAGGAAGGCGATGGCCGCGACGCCCAATTCGAAGGCGGAGCTCTTGGGCAGGGAGCAGAGGCTGCCGTCCAGCTTCATGTCCTTGTCCTGATCGAGCAACCGACAGGCAGGCGATTCAGATCCGATCCGGGACCGGAGCCTCTCGCCAATTGCAATTGCAACACGACGAGCGCGACAAAGAGAGCAGGAGCAGAAGCCTGACCTTGACTCTACGGAACTCGGCGGCGAGGGAGCAGGAGAAGGCGGTGGCGCAGAGCAGGACGACGATGTCGCAGACCGCGGCCCGGCAGGACAACCCTCTCCCTCCCTTCTCCATCACCACCGGACGAGCCCGAGCTGAAACCCGAACTGCTACGTACCCAATTCACGGCTACCTCGCTTTCCCTTCCGGGAATTCAGACACGATGATTCGCGACATATATACTGGCGAATTATGCGACCAACGACCAATCAGTTATGGTTGGTGGCGGCGGGAGACGACGGAAGCAGAGGTGGAGGAGGGAGACCGGGTGCTAAACAAACCGTTGAAAAACGCATGGGTTCGTCCACCCGTATGGACCGCTGCCTAGGTAAAGCTTTGTGGCCGCGTGGTGGCTAGGAAGGAATTGGCAGGAGAGGGGTCCCATGTTGATGGGCGGACGAACTGACCCGGCGGCGAACGGTTTGGTCAAAACCGGATAAGGGGGTTGCTTGCTTAGGGGAGGTGCTAGCTAGGAAAGCCGAAAGCCTGCACGGAACGAATCATACGCACACGCACGCACGATGGTGGCTTGTCCTAATCGCCCTATTTGCGGTTGTTGAGAGGTAAAAGCACCAGAGGTCCTAGAACTTGTTCAGGATGTGATGATTTAGTTTTAGAACTTGCAAAAGTGAACTATGTAGTCGTGGAACTTGCACACAATGTGCAAATTTAGTCCACAGCCAATTAGAGACGGACAAGTGGCGCCAACTCGGCCTGTCCGGTCGTCGCTGGAAATTTTGCCGATTCCCCCCTGCCATTTTCTCAATTCAACCCGCAGGACACCTCGCTGAACATTTTGGCAGTGCTCCACGCGGCGCTGAGCGAGACCATGCGGCTGTACCCGTCGGAGCTTGGCCGCCCGGAGCAGCTCGCCGAACCTCTTGATGCTGACGGTCACGTTCAGCCGGTCCATGTACTCCTTCATCTCCCACCAGCCCTGGCTGCTGATGACGGAGGGGTCCTGCACGACGGTGCTGTTGAGCCCGTACTCGGCGGCCAGCGAGCTCTCCTCGGGCGCCACCCTGTACTCCAGGTACTCGAGCCCGAGCTGCTGCGCCGGCTTGCCATAGAAGGACTCGGCGACCCAGTCGAGCCCGACGAGCACGATCTGGAGCAGCACCGTCCCGGGCCGCATGAAGAGGAAGTGGGTGACCGCCGCGCGGTGCACGGCTACCATGGCGTCGGCCATGGCGAGCGCGGCGTGGATGACCGGGAGGGTCGTCTGGCATCGGAGGTTCATGACGTGCGGCGCGAAGCCGGCGCGGCAGCAGGCGGTGACCACGTGGGGCAAGTTCAGGATCACCCGGTTCTGCTTGCGGATGAAGATGAGCATCTTGGGCTTGGCGGCCTTGGCGTGGTCGTCGGGGCGGACGCACGGCCGGGACGGCGTCGCGAGAGGGAGCGGCAGCGGCGCCGCCGACGGCTTCCTGCTGTAGCCCTGGTGGAGGAGCGCCTGGGAGTCCTTGATGCTCTTGGCGGCCTTCGTGCAGATGAAGTTCGTCGCCGGCGCCATACTCCGTCGGTTCGATCTCGGCCCCATCGACGCGGGCCGCACGCCGGCGTTCCTGCCGCTGCTGACTTCCCGTATGGACGGCGGGCTCAAGGTGACGGTAAGGACGAGGAAGGTGGAGACCACAGGCCACGGTATGCACCCACAGCCGAGAACCGATCATCTTTTTTTACCTAGCGGTAATACCCTGGTGTAGAAAAGCAAATAATTTTTCACATACATCCGCTTTGTACATGTCCATACTCCATACATACGATGATCATATGAAATCTGATGCACACACAGAAATGAATTCAGTTCCCCCACAGAATAAAAACATTGAGTGATTCCATGAAACTTGAGTCAGTGGCGGAGGACGAATTTTTTTCAAGGTGGGGCGAACTCAAAAGCATTAATTTTTTTTATGCAGAACCAAAATAGTCCACATAGTATAACAGTGCACATCTGCCTAGCTGTCGCCACTAGATAGGGTTTGTGGCGTGCGTGTATGGATAGAGTTGTTGGGGCTGGCTGGCTCAACCGGTTCGTGGCGTGCATGTCACTAGGGCTTACCGGCTCAATCTAAAAACTCTATTTGTCACTCTCTGCGACAAAATATCACACAGAGAGCGACCATATGGGTCTATCCAATAAAACTCGCAGCCGTTTTTTTAACATGTTTTAAATATGTAATAAATATTGCGACTGCTTTTTCAACATGTTTTTAATATGCAATAATTCATGCGGCCGCTTTTTCAACATGTTTTATGTAACAAATTCTGCGGCTGCTTTGTTTTAAAAGAAAACCGGTTTGAAAACAGGAAAACTAAAAAGAAAATCACCGCAGGCTCGATGCGCTGGTGGTGTGCGTCACCTCGCTGGTGGCTCTATCGCTTGGAGCTGGCTGGCTTAGGTTAGGCCCAGCACAACAAGTGGCTGCGTGGCCCATCTGACAACCGACCGGCCATTCTCTTGTCTAGCGATTTTTTCCAGCGATAATTAGCTAGCCAATCGATCGCAGCGTGTATGCGTAGTTGCGTTGCGTACATGTATACGAAAATTTCTAGGCAATCAAGGTAGGGCGGCCGCCCTACCTTGCCCGAAGGAGAGCTCCGCCAGTGACTTGAGTGGTACTTGATTTTTGGCTAGAGATTTTCGCTGGGGTCCCATCGAATTGAAACAAACTATTGGTTCCTGTGCTTGCAGTAAACTTTTCTTTTTCTTTTGATGAGGGGATGCTTGTAGTGAACCGAAAACCAAAGATTATTGAAAACAGTTTGTTAAACGGAACTTTGAACTTGTCAGAGTTAAACTTCAAGGAAAGTTCAGCCAGATGCTAATCAATAATTGCTTGCAAGAAATTAGAATTAGAATAAAGCAGGCAATGTGATGGTTTATTAAACTGCTATCGACAGTAGTATTAGTTCTGTATAATTGACAGCCAAGGACGGCCCGCTCCTTGGTTAATCCTATCCTATTTCCTATGGGGCCGAGGTCATCTGATAGATCTTCTATGTGTGATGGATAGGATTAGTAGCGGCGTACACCCAGGAAACAAACCCGCAACTAACTACCATGATGGAGGAAGCTAGTAGAGAGGAAGATTCAGATTCTATTTGCGAAGGGAAGAAACAGAACATAATTGTGTAGCAGCAAGCTAGTGCCAGTGCTTCCTCACTAGCGGAAGAAGAATCCACGCCCGTACGGATCTCCAGAGGGGACGGCGACGAGGGGAGCGGAGTTCCTGCTCCGGGGGTAGGCTAGGTCGGCGTGGACTGCAGTCTGGAAGGGATGAGGCGGCAGGCCGTTAGGATTTCGGTCGTCTCTTTTTTTACGCGAGTGAGGGGAAGCAGCAGACACCCGCACCGCGCGGAGCGGAGATATGAGGGGAGGAAGAAGGAAGGACGGCGACCGCATCGCAGGAACCCAAGAGCGTGCAAAAATGTACAACGAGGTGTCCTGCGGGTTGAATTGACAAAACGACAGGTAGGAATTTGCAAAGTGTCCAGTGACGACCGGACCGATCCAGCTGGCGCCACTTGGCTGCGTCTGACTGGCTCTGGACTAAACTTGCACATTGTGTGCAAGTTCTAGAACTACATAGTCCATTTTTGCAAGTTTTAGGACTAAACCATCACATGTCGGACAAGTTTTAGGACATCCGGTGCTTTTCCCTCGGTTGTTTACATGCATGCATGCTAACCAGTCGTGTCGTGATCACGCCACCCAAATGGCCGGGTAACTAAAACACGAGCTACTTATTATGACCGCTGCTTGTGCGTGCGAAAGATCCAAAAGGCGAAAATCTAGAGAAAGACGCCCGGCACGGGAGGACAGGATCCATGGTAATCCTCTCTACCTTCGTTGTCATGCCGCGCGACTTTGCACTCGACTGCTCTGGCTTCGTGTGTTCGCCGCGACGGGGACGCCGGGTGGCGGGCGCTGCGCGGAATGGATCTTTCCCGGCGAGGCAGGTTGGACGGTTAGGGCATCCCAAACCTGACCCGCAAATGGCCCGCATCCGTCCGGACCAAGCTGTCCGGGCGTGAGCCATCCAATGCCAACTTGTATCGATTCGCGGCGTGGTTCACACACGATTTCTCCCGCAAAACGGAGACAAACGCGGGGAGTTTTGCGGGAGTCCGGACCGATTCCAAGCTCGTTTCTGACCGTCCTGGCCCACCGAAACCCCTCCTCCCTTGCCCGCGTGCGTTCCCGCCCGACGCCATCTGCCCGCATTAATGCCTCTGTAGAGCGCGCCGCTCCACATTGAAGGCGGCTCAGGGCGGACGCGACCTCTACTGCCTCCGCCATTGAAGCGGCGCGCCGGCCGAGGGCGCCGCCCGCTGCACGCCCGTCTGAACACGCCTCCTCGCCGCATTCAAACGCCTCCATTAAACCCGCGTGGAAGCCGAGAAACCTACTCCGGCCACACGTCCGTTCATCAGCGGGCCGGGATTAAACGCAACGCCGGCACAGCCCCTCCCCTCCGCCCTCTATTTAAACGAGGCCAGACGCCGGGCAAGAATCGCACCCCTCCCCCATCTCCTCCTCCTCCATTTTCTCCACTCTTCCGGTGGCTTCCGAAGAGCAGTTATCCGGCATACAAGCCAGCTGGGTGGCCCGTTGAGCCCGCCTTATACGAGCGAGGCAGCTCGCTGCGTGATACGTCTCCAACGTATCTATAATTTTTTATTGTTCCATGCTATTATATTATCAATCTTGGATGCTTTTATATGCAATTATATATCATTTTTTGAGACTAACCTATTAACCTAGTGGCCAGTGCCAGTTGCTATTTTCTGTTTGTTTTTGGCTTTTCAGGAAATCAGTACCAAACGAAATCCAAATGCCACGAAACTTTTTGGAGATTTTTTTCTGGACAAAATAGACCCTGGAGACTTGAAGAGGAGGCCAGAAGATTCACGAAGCCTCCACAAGGTAATAGGGCGCGCCCTAGGGGGGACGTGCCCTGATGCCTTGTGGGGCCCTTGCGGCTCCGTTTGACCTAATTCTACTTCTATAAATTCTCAAATATTGAGAAACCAATAGAGAGTCACCCCGAATAACTTTTACACCACCGCAAGCCTCTGTTCTTCCGCGATCCCATCTGGAGGCCTTTTCCGGTACTCTGTCGGAGGGGGAATCGATCACGGAGGGCTTCTACATCAACCTTGCTGCCCTTCCGATGATGTGTGAGTAGTTTATCACGGACCTACGGGTCCATAGCTAGTAGCTAGATGGCTTCTTCTCTCTCTTTGATCTTCAATACCATGTTCTTCTCGATGTTCTTGGAGTTCTATCCGATGTAATCTTCTTTTGCGTTGTGTTTGTTGGGATCCGATGAATTGTGAGTTTATGATCAGATTATTCATGAGAAATATTTGAGTCTTCTCTGATATCTTTTATGCATGATTATTATATCTTTGTATTTCTCTCCGATCTATCGATTTGGTTTGACCAACTAGATTGGTTTATCTTGCAATGGGAGAGGTGCTTTGTGATGGGTTCAATCTTGCGGTGCTCAATCCCAGTGGCAGAAAGGGACATGACATGTATTTGTATTGTTGCCATTAAGGATAAAAAGATGGGGTTTAATCATATTGCTTGAGTTTACTTTGTCTACATCATGTCATCTTACTTAAGGCGTTACTTTGTTTCATGCTTAATACCCTAGATGCATGCTGGATAGCGGTCGATGGGTGGAGTAATAGTAGTAGATGCAGGCAGGAGTCGGTCTACTTGTCTCGGACATGATGACTATATACATGATCATTGCCATGAATCCGTCATAATTATTTGATTTTCTATCAATTACCCAACAGTAATTTGTTTACCCACCGTATGCTATGTGTTCGAGAGAGAAGCCTCTAGTGAAAACTATGGCCCCCGGGTCTACTTTTATCATATATTAAAATCAAAAATACCTTGCTGCAATTTATTTACTTTTATTTTATTTAGTATTTTAGTTTATCTATCTACCACTATCAGAATTAATCCTTGCAAATAACCGCTAAGAGGATTGACAACCCTCTTATTTGCGTTGGGTGCAAGTGTTTGCTTTTGTGTGTGCAAGTGCGCTTAACGGGATTTTGCTCGGTTCTAATACTGGATTGATAACCTTGGTTCTTAACTGAGGGAAATACTTATCTCTACTATACTGCATCATCCTCTCCTCTTCGGAGAAATACCAACGCAGTCTACAAGTAACACTGCGCCACCTCCCTCGCCTAGCCCGACGGAGCCAGTTGTCGGCCCAAACCGGCACGTGGTTCAGCAACAAGCCGCTCCAGGCCGGCACGTGAGGGAGCACGGCGGCACGGGCATCGTCGCTGCTGTGGACGACGGCTCGTCATGTCGCGCCTCCTCTGCCTGCGAGCGCGCCATCCGCCGTCAATGCGCGCGTAGCCGCGCTCTGCCGGCAGAGGAGGAAGACGCCGGCTCCGCGGAGATCGAAGAGTCGGCGGCCAGCGCGTCCACCGCCAACAACGAGGGAAAGTAGAACACCAGAGGCCGCCACAGCTTAGGTCCCAGGAAGGCCAACACCGGCGCGTCGCCGGCTTGTACAGCCGGTGACCTGTTCGGTACTTTATCTTAGACCATCGTCGACCCTAACCTGGGCTCCGGGGAAGCACCCTTCCCCTCCGGCTGAAGCACCCTCTTTGCCACTCCGGTGAGCGGCGCAGCCGGACATAGGGAAGATGTGGGGAAAGAAAATGCCTCTGGGACTCCCGGTAGTCCGGGACTCACGGAGATTTTTTATTGAATATATAAAAAATACTGGAGAGAATAAATACCAGAGGGGACCCACCAGCTGCCCACAAGACAGCAGGGCACGGCCCCCCTGGGCACGCCCTAGTGCCTTGTGGGGCCCACAGCTGGCGTCTGGCCCCCTCCTTCTGCTATAAGAAGCCATTTGCCCTAGAAAAAATAAAGAGAAAGCTTTCAGGACGAAGCGCCGCCGTCTCGAGGTGGAACCTGGGCAGGAGCTATTTTGCTCTCCGGCGGAGCGATTCCGCCGGGGATACTTCCCTCCGGGAGGGGGAAATCGAAGCCATCGACATCACCAACGATCCTCTCATCGTGAGAGGACCAATCGTCATCAACATCTTCACCAGCACCATCTCATCTCAAACCCTAGTTCATCTCTTGTATTCAATCTTTGTCTCAAAACCTCAGATTGGTACCTGTGGGTTGCTAGTAGTGTTAATTACATCTTGTAGTTGATGCTAGTTGATTTATTTAGTGGAAGATTAAATGTTCGGATCCTTAATGCTATTCCATACCCCTCTGATCTTGAACATGAACATGATTTGTGAGTAGTTACTTTTGTTCTTGAGGACATGGGAGAAGTCTTGTCATAAGTAATCATGTCAATTTGGTATTTGTTCGATATTTTGATGATATGTATGTTGTTGCTTCCTTTAGTGGTGTCGTGTGAACGTCGACTACATGACACTTCACCATCTTTGGGCCTAAGGGAAGGCATTGTGGAGTAGTAATTAGATGATGGGTTGCTAGAGTGACAGAAGCTTAAACCCTAGTTTATGCGCTATTCCGTAAGGGGCTGATTTGGATCCATACGTTTCATGCTATGGTTAGAGTTATCTTAATTCTTCTTTCGTACTTGCGGATGCTTGCGAGAGGGGGTAATCATAAGTGGGAGGCTTGTTCAAGTAAGAACAACACCCAAGCACCGGTCCACCCACATATCAAATTATCAAAGTAGCGAACGCGAATCAAACAAACATGATGAAAGTGACTAGATGAAATTCCCATGTGTCCTCGAGAACGCTTTGCTTATTATACGAGTTCGTTCCGGCTTATCCTTTGCTATAAAAAGGATTGGGCCACCTTGCTGCACTTTATTATACTTGTTGTTACTTGTTACGAATTATCTTGTTATCAAAACTATCTGTTACCGCTACTTTCAGTACTTGCAGAGAATACCTTGCTGAAAACCGCTTGTCATTTCCTTCTGCTCCTCGTTGGGTTCGACACTCTTACTTATCGAAAGGACTATGATTGATCCCCTGTACTTGTGGGTCATCAAGACTCTTTTCTGGCGCCGTTGCCGGGGAGTGAAGCGCCTTTGGTGGAAACATTTATATTACGTGCTGAAATTTATTGTCACTTGTCACTATGGAAAGTAATCCTTTGAGGGGCTTGTTTGGGGTATCTTCACCTCGACCGGAAGCAATAAGAGTTGCTCCTCCACCTATTGAACCTACTGAAAATATTTATTATGAAATTCCTTCGGGTATGATAGAGAAATTGCTAGCTAATCCTTATGCAGGAGGTGGAACGGTACATCCTGATATGCACTTGATCTATGTGGATGAAATTTGTGGATTGTTTAAGCTTGCAGGTTTATCCGGAGATGGAGTTAAGAAGAAAGTATTCCCTTTATCTTTGGAGGGAAAGGCATTGACATGGTATAGGCTATGTGATGATACTGATACATGGGACTGGAACCTGTTGAAGCTGGAATTCCACCAGAAATTTTATCCTATGCATTTGGTTCATCGTGATCGGAATTATATATATAATTTTTGGCCTCGTGAAGGAGAAAGTATCGCTCAAGTTTGGGGGAGGCTTAAGTATATGTTGCATACATGTCCCAATCATGAGCTCTCAAGAGAAATAATCCTTCAAAAAATTTATGCTCGACTTTCTCATAGTGATCAATCCATGCTCGATACTTCTTTTGCTGGTTCCTTTATGATGAGAACTATTGAATCCAGATGGGACCTCCTTGAAAGAATTAAACGCAATTATGAAGATTGGGAAATCGACAAAGGTAATGAGTCAGGTATAAATCTTGAGTTTGATTGTGTTAAATCTTTTATGGAAACTGATGCTTTTCGTAAGTTTAGTACTAAATATGGACTTGACTCTGAGATAGTAGCTACCTTTTGTGAATCTTTTGCTGCTCATGTTGATCTCCCTAAGGAGAAATAGTTTAAATATCATTCACCTATTGAATTGAAATAAGAACATGTTAGTGTTAAAGAAGAAACAATTGTTTACCATGTTGATCCAGTTGTGCCTACTGCTTATATTGAGAAACATCCTTTCCCTGTTAGGATTAAGGAACATGCTAAAGCTTCAACTGTAGTCAATAAGAGTAACTAAAGATAAAAATAAACCTGTAGTTGGCATGCCTGTTATTTCTGTTAAAATTGGAGACCATTGCTATCATGGTTTATGTGATATTGGTGCTAGTGTGAGTGCTATTCCGTTTACTCTCTATCAAGAAGTCATGAATGATATTGCACCCGTTGAGATTGAAGATATTGATGTTACTATTAAGCTTGCAAATAGAGACACTATTTCACCGCTTGGGATTGTTAGAGATGTTGAAGTCTTGTGTGGTAAGATCAAATACCCTACTGATTTTCTCGTTCTTGGATCACCACAAGATGATTTTTGTCCCATCATATTTGGTAGACCCTTCTTGAATACGGTTAATGCTAAGATTGATTGCACTAAAGAAATTGTCAGTGTTAATTTTGGTGAGATGTCTCATGAGTTTAATTTCTCTAAGTTTCGTAGACAACCTCATGATAAGGAATTGCCTAGTAAAGATGAAATTATTGGCCTTGCCTCTATTGTTGTGCCTCCTACTGATCCGCTAGAACAATATTTGCTTGAGCATGAGAATGACATGCATATGAGTGAAAGAAATGAAATAGATGAATTATTCTTTAAACAAGCACCTATCCTTAAACATAATCCGCCTGTTGAAACCTTGGGAGATCCACCTCCACCCAAGGGTGATCCTGTGTTTGAATTGAAGCAATTACCTAATACTCCTAAATATGCGTATCTTGATGAAAAGAAGATATATCCTGTAATTATTAGTGCTAACCTTTCAGAGCATGAAGAAAAGAGATTACTTAAAACTCTGAGGAAGCACCGTGCCGCTATTGGATATACTCTTGATGATCTTAAGGGCATTAGTCCAACTTTATGTCAGCATAAAATTCATATGGAGCCAGATGCTAAACCCGTTGTTGATCATCAAAGAAGGCTGAATCCTAGAATGAAGGATGTGGTAAGAACTGAAATATTAAAGCTTCTGGAAGCAGGTATAATTTATCCCATAGCTGATAGTAGATGGATAAGTCATGTTCATTGTGTTCCTAAAAAGGAAGGTATTACCGTTGTTCCTAATAATAAAAATGAACTCATCCCACAAAGAATTGTAACTGGTTATAGGATGGTAATTGATTTCATGAAATTAAATAAAGCCACTAGAAAAGATCATTACCCCTTGCGTTTTATTGATCAAATGTTATAAAGATTGTCTAAGTATACACACTTTTGTTTCCTAGATGGTTATTCTGGTTTCTCTCAAATACCTGTATCACCTGAAGATCAAGAGAAAACCACCTTTACTTGTCCTTTTGGAACTTATGCTTATCGTCGTATGCCTTTTGGTTTATGTAATGCACCTGCTACCTTTCAAAGATGTATGACTGCTATATTCTCTGACTTTTGTGAAAAGATTGTTGAGGTTTTCATGGATGATTTCTCCGTTTACGGAACTTCTTTTGATGATTGCTTAAGCAACCTTGATCGAGTTTTGCAGAGATGTGAAGAAACTAATCTTGTCTTGAATTGGGAGAAGTGCCGCTTTATGGTTAATGAAGGTATAGTCCTTGGGCATAAAATTTCTGAAAGAGGTATTGAAGTTGATAAAGCTAAGGTTGACGCTATTGAGAAAATGCCATGTCCTAAAGATATCAAAGGTATAAGAAGTTTCCTTGGTCATGCTGGTTTCTATAGAAGGTTTATAAAAGACTTCTCTAAAATTTCTAGACCTCTTACCAATCTCTTGCAAAAAGATGTTCCGTTAGTTTTTGATGATGATTGTGTAGAAGCCTTTGAAATACTTAAGAAAGACTTAATTTCTGCACCTATTGTTCAACCACCTGATTGGAACCTACCTTTTGAAATTATGTGTGATGCTAGTGATTATGCTGTTGGTGCTGTTCTAGGACAAAGAGTTGATAAGAAATTAAATGTTATCCAGTATGCTAGTAAAACTCTAGACAACGCTCAAAGAAATTATGCTACTACTGAGAAAGAATTTTTAGCAGTTGTGTTTGCATGTGATAAATTTAGATCTTATATTGTTGATTCCAAGGTTACTGTTCACACTAAGTCTAGACTTATTAGATGGGTTCTTCTGCTATAAGAATCTGATTTGCATATTGTTGATAGGAAGGGAGCTGAGAATCTCGTAGCAGATAATTTGTCTAGAATGGAAAATGTTCTTGATGACCCACTTCCTATTAATGATGATTTTCCTGATGAACAATTATCTGTGATAAATGCTTCTCATAATACTCCTTGGTATGCAGACTATGCTAATTACATTGTTGCTAAATACATGCCACCTAGCTTTACATATCAACAAAACAAAAAAAATTATTTGATTTAAGACATTACTTTTGGGATGACCCACATCTATATAAAGAAGGAGTAGATGGTATTATTAGATGTTGTGTACCTGAGCATGAACAGGAACAAATCCTACATAAGTGTCACTCCGAGGCATATGGAGGACACCATGCGGGAGACCGAACTGCACACAAGGTATTACAATCTAGTTTTTATTGGCCTACTCTTTTCAAGGATGCACGTAAGTTTGTCCTTTCTTATGATGAATGTCAAAGAATTGGTAATGTTGGTAGACGTCAGGAAATGCCTATGAATTATTCACTTGTTATTGAACCATTTGATGTTTGGGGTTTTGATTATATGGGACTTTTTCCTAAATCCAATGGGTATACTCATATTTTAGTTGCTGTTGACAACGTTACTAAGTGAGTAGAAGCTATTTCAACTAGTAGTGCTGATCACAACACTTCTATTAAAATGCTTAAAGAAGTCATTTTCCCGAGGTTTGGAGTCCCTAGATATTTAACGACTGATGGTGGTTCACACTTTATTCATGGTGCTTTCCGTAAGTTGCTTGCTAAATATGATGTTAACCATAGAATTGCATCTCCTTACCATCCTCAGTCTAGTGGCCAAGTTGAATTAACTAATAGGGAAATAAAATTGATTTTGCAAAAGACCGTTAATAGATCCAGAAAGAATTGGTCTAAGAAACTTGATGATGCATTATGGGCTTAAAGAACTGCATATAAAAATCCTATGGGTATGTCTCTGTATAAAATGGTTTATGGAAAAGCATGTCATTTACCTCTTGAATTAGAACATAAAGCTTATTGGATAATTAAAGAACTTAATTATGATTTTAAACTTGCCGGTGAGAAGAGGTTATTTGATATTAGCTCCTTAGATGAATGGAGAACCCAAGCCTATGATAATGCTAAGTTGTTTAAAGAAAAAGTTAAAAGATGTCATGACAAAAGAATTCAAAAACGGGAATTCAAAGTAGGTGATCATGTTCTATTATACAATTCTCATTTGAGATTCTTTGCAGGAAAACTTCTCTCTAAATGGGAAGGATCGTATATCATCGAAGAAGTTTATCGCTCCGGAGCTATCAAAATAAACAACTCCGAAGGCAATAATCCGAGAGTGGTGAATGGGCAAAGAATTAAGCACTATATTTCAGGTACTCCCATTAATGTTGAAACTAATATTATTGAAACAATTACACCAGAAGAGCATATCAAAGAGTCCTTCCGGAACGCTCCAGAACCCTGAAAAGGGGTAGGTATGTGATACGGTAAGTAAACCGACTCCAAAAATTCCATAAAAATTATTTCTGTCAGTTTTGGAATATTAGAAAAATTACAAAAATAAGAAACAGCCAAGGGGACCCATGTGTCGCCCACAAGGCAGAAGGGCTCCCCCCCCGGGGCGCGCCGTGGTGCCTTGTGGGCCCCACGTGTGCCTTCCCGACTCCGTTTTCTTCCCGTATGCTTGTTTTGCAAGATAAAAATTCTTTATATATACTCCCGTATGTTTTGACCGCCGCATCGTGAGTTTCTATTCTATTCTTGTTTCGTGCTGTTTTCTGCCAGACTCTTGGGGTCGAGCGCCATGTCATCTCAGGACTCGGATGGGGAAAGCTATGCCTCTCATATTGTCGCAAACCCTAGAGTCTATGGGGACACTGGTCCCTATGGTTGGACCTCTGATGAAGAGGAAGATGCTGATTTGAGGGAAAGGCAAGGTCATTCTAGCGAAGAGGATGAGGATCCCCCACTGCCTCAACCGGGAGATATGCACATCGAATTCAAGAGGTCCAGCTTACCTGACACAGTGAAGGTTCCTAAAGTTCAATTCACCCCTTGTCGTCATGTGCAGGAAGATTCGGATAAACTACGTCGCAAAATTTAGGATCTCGAAAGAGAGAATGACAAATTAAAAGAAGAAATTCGTGTCCTCAAGTGGAAGACGGAGGACAAGCCCACCTCACCATCACCACCATCACCGAAGAAGGAGACTTGAGTACATGGGTATGGGCACTCCCCTTGGCTTGTGCCAAGCTTGGGGGAGGCGCCCCGGTATCGTATCACCATCACTTTTTCATCATCATTATCTATCTTAGTTTGATCCTCAGTTATTTCATGATTTAGAAGAATAAAGTTTTAGTATGATTTAGTTTCGAGTGCTTGCTTTGTGATCTATCTATCTATGTAATCGCATGTGAAAGTTATATAATAAAGAGTAGTTGAGTTGAGTGTTTTGCTTTTGATGATCCAATCTTAGAAATAAATAAAGAATAAAAAGTAAGATCATATGCTAATCCCATGGGGAGTGATGACTTCACATAAAAGAAGTATAATTGATAAAACTTGTTGGAAGTTGACAAACATAGCATTGGTCATTGTTGCAATTCATGAAAAAGTAATAAAGGAAGAGAGGTCTCACATATAAATACACTATCTTGGACATCTTTTATGATTGTGAGCCCCCATCAAATATTCTATGTCAATTAGTTGACGTTGGACAAGGAAGACAACGTAATGGGTTATGTTTGCTTATATTCACATAGAAGTTATATTGTTTTGGATCCTCTAACATGTGGTGTTTGCCCCTATCTTTGCTAGCCAAAAATCCGCACCAAGTAGAGATACTACTTGTGCATCCAAAACCTTAAACCCAGTTTCATGCCATGAGAGTCCACCATATCTACCTATGGATTGAATAAGATCCTTCAAGTAAGTTGTCATCGGTGCAAAAGCAATAAAAATTGCTCCTAAATATGTATGAACTTTTATTGTAAGGGAAAATAAGCTTTGTACGATCTTGTGATGGTGGAGCAATAAAAGCGACAGACTGCATATTAAAGGTCGCTATCACAAGGGGCAATATAAAGTGACGTTCCTTTAAGATCTTGCACATCCAAAAACAAAAGCGCATGACAACCTCTGCTTCCCTCTGCGAAGGGCCTATCTTTTACTTTATGTATTTACTTTTATGCAAGAGTCAATAGTATTCTTCTCTATTCCGTTTTTATTTTCTCTTTTGGCAAACATCATGTGGTGGGGATTGATCCATGCATATATATCCAGTTGAATGTAGCTGATCATGAGTTATTATTATTGACATTACCCTTGAGGTAAATACGTTGGGAGGCGAAATTATAAGCCCCTATCTTTTTATGTGTTCGATTGAAACTTTTGCTCCATAAGTATGACGTGAGTGTCAGCAATCATACAAGACTAAATGATAGTTGAGTATGTGAACTTGCTAAACAAAGCTTTTACATAGACTCTGTAACACCCCTCTTTAATGAGCAACAGTGATCCATAATGATTATGCTTAGTCAAGTTAATTTGCAATGCTTGATCATGTTGGATTAATATCTCATTTCAAATTCGTCCACTGAATTCAATTCAAATCATAAGTGAAATTTGAAGTTGCACAAAAATTGCTGAAAAATAGTTCATGTTGTAGCAAATATTCCAAAACAAATTTCTGTTCAGGAAAACAACATCACCTATTTGCTAAAATGGGCTAAAGCATTTAAAACAGTGCAGAAACAGCAATTTAAATGCCATTTCATTTATGAAAATTTCAAATAAATTCAAATGGCCTCCAAACTTTTTGTGGCAGAGCAGAAAATTGCATTGTATTTATGTGGCTGATTTCCACATTTTACAAAAGTGATTTGGCAGCTCATTTTAATTGCAAAACTTTCTGTAAAAGAAAAATAGAAAAGAAAAATGGAAAATGCCCTAACAGCTACTGTGAGCTAGGCCTAAGTGCACAGTGCACCGGCCCAGCCCACCTCTCTCTCTCTTCTTCCTCCCGCTATCTCTCCCCGCGTGTCACCGCGGCCGTGGACGCGCGCGCGCGCTCCGGCGGCTGGGCGACACCGCGGCGCTCCAGGGGCCGTCGAGGGGATAAGGTCGTCACCCTCGACCCCCCTGGCATCCTCATCCACTCGCCCCCTCCTCTCTCGCCCTCTCTCGCTCGATCCCCGACGCGCCCGAGCGTGTCCGTCGCCGTCGCCGTCGTTTCCCCGCGGCCACCGTGCTCCCCACTCCTCTCCGCCGTGTCCAGGAGCTCCGCCGTCATCGACTACCTCCTCCCCTGCCACTCGTTCGAGCCGGGGAGCCCCACCGCACAGATCCGCGCCGCCCTCTTCTTCCTCGGGTCGCCGGCGAGCTCCTTCGAATCCGGCGCCGTCTGCTGCTGCTAAGCCTCTCACCGGCCTCCGTGCGCCGCTCGGTGAGCTCCTCTTCCTCTCCCCTCTCTTCCCCGCTCTTAACCGCGCCCGTAGCCACCGCACTCGCCATGGCCGTACTCGCCGCCGCAGCCGAGCTCGTCGTCGTGGCCATGCTCGCAGTCGAGCTCAACTGAGCACGGCAACGTGCTCAGTGCACACCTAGGAGCCCAACGCCACCGCTAGCGCGCCTCCCCGTGCCCCGCATTGCCGAAATCGCCATCACCCGATTCCGGCCGCCGCCTCCGCCGCTCGCCGTCGACGTTTCCGGCCAACTCCGGCCAAGCCACCGCCACCGTTCGACGCGGCATCGAACGCCCGTTTCGAACGGTGCCTCCCGCGCGCCAAATGGTCGCCGGACGGCGAAATCCGACCCCTCCCGTGGCCCTCCGCCACGTTTGGTGGTCGCCGGCAACGAGCCGCCGGCCACCGCCGACGTGCCTCGGTCGGGGCCCACCCTGGGTCACCGACCAGTGGGCCCAGGGGCCCCAGTTGACTGGGTTGACCCAGTCAACGTGCTGACTGGGCAACTACAGCCACCGACATGCGGGCCCGACCCGTTTAAATCACTGTTTAAAACTAATTAAATTAATTTGTTAGTTAATTAGACACTGACAGTGGGGCCCCACGTGCTAATTAACCTAATTAGTTAATTTTAACCTCTGTTTAGTCTCTATGTCACTGACATGTGGGACCCAGCTGTCAGGTTTGACCTATAACAGCTGGGTTGACTGCTGACGTCATGCTGACGTAGTGCTGACGTAGTATAGTATTTTCTGGTATTTTCGAATTAGATTTAATTCCAGGAATTTCAGAAAATGGTTTAAATCTTTGAAAAATCGTAGAAAATAAACCGTAGCTCGGATCAAAAAGTTTTCTACATGAAAGTTGATCAGAAAAACGAGACGAACCTGAATATGCCCTCCATGTAGCTATCACATGCCCCCAACACCGCAAACATGGAACCTTCCCCTCCGGATCAATTGTCCGAAAACTGTCTAAGGCTGGGAGAATATCCCCAGGTATTTTCCCGCTCCGCCTGCAACGTGTAGCATTGCATTAGGCCAACCCGAGCACTGCATATTGCCATGACATGCATCTGTGTTGCATTTGTTTGCTTTTATTTATTGTTTCTTCCGCCTCTTCTCTCTGGTAGACCCCGAGACCAACGCAGCTCCGGAGTACGACTACACCATTGATGACCCTTCTTTCCCCGCAGAGCTTCCAGGAAAGCAAACCCCCTTTGAACATGCCTATATCACCTATTCTTTCTCCCTCATGCTTGCATTAGAACTGCTACAACTGTTGTTCTGAAATACCTATTCTGATGCATAGCCTGTTTTTGTAACTGCTGTTGATACTATTCCTGTTATCCTATATGCTTAGTATAGGTTGGTTAGTAAATCATCTGTGGCCCCTCATCCTTGTCCTAGTTGCCCCGCTTAGCTACTAGTGCCCCGACTAGAGTGATCAACGGGCAGAGACCATCACATCACCGCACACCCCCTAAGTAGTACGACTCTGCAGAGTTACCATCGAGTGTCGAGGGTGATACCTCTTACCCCACTCCTGATGTTGCCTCTGCAGTATAGCTAGTCGGTTGTGGGTTATCGAGGGTGATTCCTCTTTCACCACCTCCGATGCAGCCTCTGTCGTGCAACCCCTCAAGTGTGAATCCAACGAGGGTGATTTCTCCGGGTCCACCTTGAAGGAAACATCGAGTGGAGTCCAACGAGGGTGATTCCTCGGAATCCTCCTTGATGTTTTGGACACACGGCTACCATGTTTTTATTTCAGTCCCTGATTAAAGTCGGGTCGGCCCCGAGGGGTACCCGCGAGAGATGTGATGACGGGTTGACCATGAGGGTACCCGTGTGATAATTACGAGGCGCGGCCGGGCAGGCAGATTGCCTCAGGAGAGGGAGGAGAGGAATTAGGCCTGGCCCTTGCCGCAAGTCCTCGAGACAAGGCGACAGGACCACAGATCGTGGATCGTTGATTGTCACCGCGAGCTCCCAACACACTAATGGGTTAGGATATGTAATCTGAGTAGGCCTCTCGCCTTATCGCACTAACTACCACGCGGGAATAGTATGGGCACTCGGCGTCGTATGTATCAGCCGAAGTTCTTCAGACGTCAGCGATTGAGCGGCGCACGCTCGGGTGGACCGCGAAAACCTACGTGTGTATACAGGGGCTAGGTCTGGTCCCGGCCGCCCACGCAACGCGCAGGAGTGCAAAGGGCGATGGGCCCAAGACCCCTGAGCGCTTAGGGTTTAGACCGGCGTGCTGGCCTCTCTGTTGAACCTAGGTAGGGCTACGACGTGTCGATCAGCCGAGTCCGGGCATGACCCGAGCAAGTGTGTCCGGCCAGAGTTAATCGAGCGTGTTGGGTAAGTTGGTGCACCCCTGCAGGGAAGTATATCTATTCGAATAGCCGTGTCCACAAATACGTCTCCAACGTATCTATAATTTATGAAGTATTCATGCCATGTTTATAACAATTCTATATGGTTTTGGTATGATTTGATTAGAACTAACCCGGACTGACGCTGTTTTCAGCAGAACTACCGTGGTGTTGTTTCTGTGCAGAAATAAAAGTTCTCCAAATGAGCTGAAACTTTTTGACGTTTTTTTGGAACAAAAGAGACACTAGAAGCTTCGTGGAAGGACCAGAAGAGCCACGAGGTGCCCACGAGGCACCGGGGCGCGCCAGGGGGGTGGCGTGCCCATGTGCCTCGTGGGCCCATCTTAGCCCATCTTGACGTGATTCCAACGCTGAAAAATCCTATAAATAGAGAAACCTCCAGAAATAACCCTAGATTTTTTACTACGCCACCGCAAGCTTCTGTACCTTCGAAATACCATCTGGAGACCCGTTCCGGCACCCTGCCGGAGGGGGAAATCATCACCGGAGGCCATCTTCATCATCCCGGCAGCCTCCATGACGAGGAGGGAGTAGTTCACCCTCGGGGCTGATGGTATGTACTAGTAGCTATATGTTTGATCTCTCTCTCTCTCTCGTGTTCTTGATTTGGCACGATCTTGATGTATCGCGAGCTTTGTTAATATAGTTGGATCATATGGTGTTTCTTCCCTCTCTACCTCCTTGTGATGAATTGAATCTTTTCCTTTGAGGTTTCGTTATTGTTGGATTGAATATTTCAGATTTGAGAACACTTGATGTATGTCTTGCATGTGGATACCCGTGGTGACAATGGGGTATTCTATTGGTTTACTTGATGTATGTTTTGGTGATCAACTCACGGATTCCCGTGACCTTGGGGTGATCTAGGCATAGGGGTTGGTTGCACGTTTTCATTATCTTTTCTCCAATAAGAAACTTTGGGGTACTCTTTGAAATTCTTTGTGTGCATTGAATATTATGATTATGAAGTTGTTTGATGCATATCGAATAATCAACTCACGGATACTTGTGGTGACATTGGAGTATCTAGGTGACATTGGAGTTGGTTGATGCGTATCATATGGTGTTATTTTAGTACGAACTCTAGAGCTATTTGTGACACTTATAGGAATGGCTCAATAGATCGATCGGAAAGGATAACTTTGAGGTGGTTTCGTACCCTACAACAATTTCTATCTTATGTTCTCCGCTAATAGGAACTTTGGAGTGATTCTTTATCGCACGTTGAGGGATTGTTATATGATCCAATTATGTTAGCATTGTTGAGAGATTGCACTAGTGAAAGTATGAACCCTAGGCCTTGTTTTTAAGCATTGCAATACCGTTTGTGCTCACTTTTGTTACTTGCTACCTTGCTGTTTTTATATTTTCAGATTACAAAAACCTATATCTACTATCCATACTACACATTTATCACCATCTCTTCGCCGAACTAGTGCACCTATACAATTTATCATTGTATTGGGTGTGTTGGGGACACAAGAGATTTCTTGTATTTGGTTGCAGGGTTGTTTGAGAGATACCATATTCAACCTACGCCTGCCACGGATTGATAAACCTTAGGTCATCCACTTGAGGGAAAATTGCTACTGTCCTACAAAACTCTGCGCTTGGAGGCCCAAAACGAGTCTACAAGAATAAGTTGTGTAGTAGACATCAAGCTCTTTTCTGACGCTGTTGCCGGGGAGGTGAGTGCTTGAAGGTATATCTTTAGATCTTGCAATCGAATCTTTTAGTTTCTTGTTTATCACTAGTTTGGTTTTATAAAAATAAAAATACAAAAAAATGGAATTGAGGTTGCCTCGTATTATTCGTCTTTTATCATGTCTTTCTTGAAAATGATGGATCGGAAAATTATGCTCAATTGATAGAAGAAGAATTCAATAAAATGTTTGGCATAAAATATTTGAATGATGAGCATGATTGCAATGTTGCTAGTATGAATTCTTTGAATATCCATGATGCTAATGATATGCAAAGCTACAAGCTTGGGGATGCTATATTTGATGAAAATGATATTTTTAGTTCCCCAAGTTTTGATAAGAAAATTTATTATGATGATAGCATGCTTCCTATTTATGATGATTATAATGATAAAAGTGGATTTGGAGAGGTCACAACTTTATTTAATGATGATTCCACAATTTTGGAAGAGGTTTCAATTGATTATGAAAACAAAGTTGCTATCTATGATGATTATTGTGATGACATGTATGCTATAAAGAATAATGATAACCATGAAACTTGTCATCATGATTTTAACTTTCAGTTGGATTATGCCAATCAAGTATCACATGATAGTTATTTTGTTGAGTTTGCTCCCACTACTATTGATGAGAATAAATTTGCTTATGTGGAGAGTAATAAAAATTCTATGCTTATGTATCATGACAAGAATGCTTTGTGTGATGGATATATTGATGAATCCAGTCATGATGATACTGAAAATTATTATGAGAGAGGAACATATGATTCATGATGCTCCCGTTATGTTTCAATTCTTCACTTTTTATGTGAGCATCATTAAAATCATCATGCCTAGCTAAAAGGCATTAAAGAAAAGCTCTTGTTGGGAGACAACCCAACATTTACCCCTACTGTATTTATGTGTTCACATGATTAATCTACTGTATTAGTCATTTTTTATATGTTTTCTTTCAATAATGTGCCAAGTAAAGCCTTTGGGATAGTGTGGATGCTTGTTGATTTGATTCTGTGCAAAAACAGAAACTTTTGCGTCCAGTGCTGGAATTTCTATTCTGCACTGGAGCGCGAAAAAATTCTGAAATTTTTACACGGTATTGGGTTACAATTTTTTTATGTTTTCGTAATTTTTCATAATTTTTGGAGATACATAAGTATGATTTTTAAATCGCTTACTACACGCTGTTCTGTTTTTGACAGATTCTGTTTTTGAATCATAGTTTGCTTGTTTTAGTGTTTCCATAGCTTATATTGAGTAATATAAATTGTGGAAATGATAGAATACATTAGTAATTATGTGAGAACAATTATGAATCTTGTCTTGACAGTACCTAAGTGGATGATTTATTTTTATCATACTAACATATCTCACAAGTTCCGTTAAGTTTTGTGTGATTGAAGTTTTCAAGTTTAGGGTGAGATATCGATATGAGGAGAATAAGGAGTGGCAAGACCCTAAGCTTGGGGATGCCCAAGGCACCCCAAGGTAATATTCAAGGAGGACCCAAGCAACTAAGCTTGGGGATGCCCCGGAAGGCATCCCCTCTTTCGTCTTCAACACTATCGGTAACCTCACTCGGAGCTATATTTTTATTCGTCACATAATATGAGTTTTGCTTGGAGCATCATTTTATTTTGTTGAGATTTTCTTGCTGCTATCAATAATCATGTTTTGTGTCTTTTAATTCAATAAAATGCCAATTATAGCCTTTACCATGCTCAGTTTGCAAGTTCATGTGTTGCTGTTTGAAAACAGAAAGTTTTCTATTATCTCCAGAATATTCCTGAATAGTCAGAACATGATAAAAATCTGAAATTTTTACACAGTAAGCATGCATGAGTTCTCTGTCACGTGGTAATTTTTCAGAATTTTTGGAGTTAGGGAAGTATGGATTCTTATTCACCCTTTACAGACTGTTCTGTTTTGGCAGATTGCTGTTATAGTTGCATTGTTTGCATATGTTTGCGTGTTTAATGTTTCTATTTGAGGATACGAGTATTAAATATGAAGAGGCATTTAGTATGCAATGTTTAATTATAATTTTTGTTATTTGCTACAGTAGAGAATGTTAAGGTTTTGAGTTGATTTATACTAACTTATCTCACGAGTTCTTGTTGAGTTTTGTGTGGATGAAGTTTTTAAGATTTAAGGATGCCATGATATGAGAGGAATTAAGGAGACACAAGGTCTCAATCTTGGGGATGCCCAAGGCATCCCAAATTAATATCTCAAGAAGTCTCAAGCATCTAAGCTTGGGGATGCCCCGGTAGGCATCCTACCATTCTTCATTAACAACTATCGGTCAGTTTTGGTTAAACCTAAGTTTTTGCTTCTTCACATGATATGTGCTATCCTTGGAATGTCATTTTATTTTGTTTTCTTTGCTGTTTGAATAAAATACTTAAGATCTGATTTTTTTTAATGAGAGAGAGTCCTCACATAGCTACCTATTTACTTAACTACTCATTTGATCTTCACTTATATCTTTTTGGAGTAGTTTGTCATTTACTCTTGTGCTTCACTTATATCCTATGAGTAAATTGTGAAAGAATTGAATATCATAAAGTTGAAATTTTATATGCTTCATATGCTTGTCCCATGGGGAGTAGTGACTTCACATACAAGAATTATAAGTGGTAAAATTTATTGAAAGTTAACAAACATAGCATTGGTCACTTGAACAATTCATGAAAGAATTTTGAAGGAAGAGAAATTTCACATATAAATATACTATCTTGTACATCTTCTATGATTGTGAGCCCCCATTAATTATTTTCAAGCTTGATCAAGTAGTTGACGTTGGACAAGGAAGACAACGTAATGAGTTATATTTGTTTATATTCACATAGAAGTTATATTGTCATGGATCCTCTAACATGTGGTGCTTGCTTAGGATCTTTTGCTAGCCAAAAATTCGTACTAAGTAGAGATACTACTTGTGCATCCAAAAACCACTAAACCCAGTTTCTTGCCATGAGAGTCCACTATATCTACCTATGGATTGAATAAGATCCTTCAAGTAAGTTGTCATCGGTGCAAAAAGCAATAAAAATTGCTCCTAAAATATGTATGATCTTTTATTGCAAAGAAAAATAAGCGTTGTACGAACTTGTGATGGTAAAGAAATAAAAGCGACGGACTGCATAATAAAGGTTGCTATCACAAGGGGCAATATAACGTGACGTTCCTTTGCATTAAGGGCTTGTGCATCCAACAACAAAAAGCACATGACAACCTCCGCTTCCCTCTGTGAAGGGCCTATCTTTTACTTTTCTGTATTTACTTTTATGCAAGAGTCATTAATGTTCATCCCTATTCCGCTCTATTTATTCTTTAGTTGGCAAGCATTATGTGGTAGGGAAAGATCCAGGCACATATATCCAGTTGAATATAGGTGATCATTAGTTATTATTGTTGACATTATCCATGAGAAAATAAGTTGGGAGGCAAAACATTAGGCCTCTATCTTCCTATGTGTTTGACTGAAACAATTTGTTCTAAAAATATGCTTTGAGTGTCAGCAATCATGGAAGACTAAAAGATGGTTGAGTATGTGGAATTTGCTAGATCAAAGCTCTTACATAGACCCTTCCTGAAAATAAGATGAATTGCAATTGTTTGATGACTGAGAACATAGTTTGTTAGTTTTCAAGAAAGTTTATGGCCTATACTTTAAACATGTGAATAGCTTGCTACTTGATCATGAGAAGTTTTATGAGATGAGCTACTGATTATGATATATATTGATGCTAGAAAAAGTGATTGAAATTATCATTGATCAAACTTATGCACTATGCTATCATTCACACTTCATAAATTATTTCTTTTGTCATTTACCTACTCGAGGACGAGCAGGAATTAAGCTTGGGGATGCTGATACGTCTCCAACGTATCTATAATTTATGAAGTATTCATTCCATGTTTATAACAATTCTATATGGTTTTGGTATGATTTGATTAGAACTAACCTGGACTGACGCTGTTTTCAACAGAACTACCGTGGTGTTGTTTTTGTGCAGAAATAAAAGTTCTCCAAATGAGCTGAAACTTTTTGACGGTTTTTTTGGAACAAAAGAGACATTAGAAGCTTCGTGGAAGGACCAGAAGAGCCACGAGGTGCCCACGAGGCACCGGGGCGCGCCAGGGGAGGTGGCGTGCCCATGTGCCTCGTGGGCCCATCTTAGCCCATCTTGACGTGATTCCAACGTTGAAAAATCCTATAAATAGAGAAACCCCAAGAAATAACCCTAGATTTTGGACTACGTCGCCGCAAGCTTCTGTACCTTCGAAATACCATCTGGAGACTCGTTCCGGCACCCTGCCGGAGGGGGAAATCATCACCGGAGGCCATCTTCATCATCCTGGCGGCCTCCATGACGAGGAGGGAGTAGTTCACCCTCGAGGCTGAGGGTATGTACTAGTAGCTATGTGTTTGATCTCCCTCTCTCGTGTTCTTGATTTGGCACGATCTTGATGTATCGCGAGCTTTGTTAATATAGTTGGATCATATGGTGTTTCTTCCCTCTCTACCTCCTTGTGATGAATTGAATCTTTCCCTTTGAGGTTTCGTTATTGTTGGATTGAATATTTCAGATTTGAGAACACTTGATGTATGTCTTGCATGTGGATACCCGTGGTGACAATGGGGTATTCTATTGGTTTACTTGATGTATGTTTTGGTGATCAACTCACGGATTCCCGTGACCTTGGGGTGATCTAGGCATAGGGGTTGGTTGCACGTTTTCATTATCTTTTCTCCAATAAGAAACTTTGGGGTACTCTTTGAAATTCTTTGTGTGGATTGAATATTATGATTATGAAGTTGTTTGATGCATATCGAATAATCAACTCACGGATACTTGTGGTGACATTGGAGTATCTAGGTGACATTGGAGTTGGTTGATGCGTATCATATGGTGTTATTTTAGTATGAACTCTAGAGCTATTTGTGACACTTATAGGAATGGCTCAATAGATCGATCGGAAAGGATAACTTTGAGGTGGTTTCGTACCCTACAACAATTTCTATATTATGTTCTCCGCTAATAGGAACTTTGGAGTGATTCTTTATCGCACGTTGAGGGATTGTTATATGATCCAATTATGTTAGCATTGTTGAGAGATTGCACTAGTGAAAGTATGAACCCTAGGCCTTGTTTTTAAGCATTGCAATACCGTTTGTGCTCACTTTTGTTACTTGCTACCTTGCTGTTTTTATATTTTCAGATTACAAAAACCTATATCTACTATCCATACTACACTTTTATCACCATCTCTTCGCCGAACTAGTGCACCTATACAATTTACCATTATATTGTGTGTGTTGGGGACACAAGAGATTTCTTGTATTTGGTTGCAGGGTTGTTTGAGAGATACCATCTTCAACCTACGCCTCCCACGGATTGATAAACCTTAGGTCATCCACTTGAGGGAAAATTGCTACTGTCCTACAAAACTCTGCGCTTGGAGGCCCAACACGAGTCTACAAGAATAAGTTGTGTAGTAGACATCATCCACGGTAACAGGACGCTCGAAGAATATCCCGATCTAATACAACTAGAAATGGGTTTTACAGCTCCGGGATTGCTTTCTCGCAGGGAGTCGAGGAAGGATCTCTGGGCTTGGATACTTGTAATTGTTGCTACTACTATACTTATGAACTAATCTACACTCTTCTAATGCTGCAAGACGCTGAAGATGCTAGTCTTCGATAGGCTAGGCCTTTCTCTCTATTCTGGCATTTCTGCAGTCTAGTCCACAGATACAACCCTTCTTTGAAACCGATGCATACTTAGCACAGTTCTGATGTAAGTCTTGCGAGTACTTTGGATGAGTACTCACGGTTGCTTTGCTTCCCCTTTTTCCCCATACCCGATTGCTGCGATCAGATGATGGATCCCAGGAGCCAGCTGCCCCAATTGACGACTACTCCACCGGTGGAGCTTACTACTACGTGGAGACCACCGACGACCAGGAGTAGATAGGAGGCTCCCTGGCAGGAGGCTTGCGCCTTTTCGTTCTAGTGTCGTTGTTTTGCCCAGCCTTCTTAAGGCATATCTGTTTAGTTTTTATGTCTGTACTCAGATACTAATGCTTCCGCTGATGCTTGTATGACTCGAGCTGATGTATTCGAGCCCTCGAGGCCCCTGGCTTGTAATATAAAGCTTGTATGACTTTTATTTGTGTTTAGAGTTGTGTTGTGATATCTTCAAGTGAGTCCTTAGGCTTGATCGTGTGCATTTGCGTGTATGATTAGTGCACGATTAAGTCGGGGGCGTCACAAACTCTTCTGATAATATGATGATTTGCAATTGCTTCAGTGACTGAGATCATAGTTTGTTAGTTTTCAATTTGGTTTATGGTTCATACTTTAATTTGTGGATGAATTGTTACTTTTTCATAAGAAGTTCTATGATGATATATTGCTGTTACAATAAAGATCATGATGCTCCATGTCCATATTTTATTTTTATTGACATCTCTCTGTCCAAACATGTGTTCATGATTATCGATTTCGACTTTTCGCTTGAGGGCAAGCGAGGTCTAAGCTTGGGGGAGTTGATACGTCCAATTTGCATCATGATTTCCTACTGTTATTTATTATGTTTTTGATCATTATTTCACCTTATGATACAATTCTTATGCCTTTTCTCTCTTAATTTGCAAGATTTACATGAAGAGGGAGAATGCCGGAAGCTGGAATTCTGGACCTGAAAATCTGAAATAGCCACATCAGAGATACCTAATCTACAGAGCTCCAATTGACCTGAAATTTCACGGAGATTTTTTATTGAATATATAAAAAATACTGGAGAGAAGAAATACCAGAGGGGACCCACCAGCTGCCCACAAGGCAGCCGCGCCCTAGTGCCTTGTGGGGCCCACAGCTGGCGTCTGGCTCCCTCCTTCTGCTATAAGAAGCCATTTGCCCTAGAAAAAATAAAGAGAAGGCTTTCGGGACGAAGCGCTGCCGTCTTGAGGCGGAACCTGGGCAGGAGCTATTTTGCTCTCCGGCGGAGCGATTCCGCCGGGGATACTTCCCTCCGGGAGGGGGAAATCGAAGCCATCGACATCACCAACGATCCTCTCATCGTGGGAGGACCAATCTTCATCAACATCTTCACCAGCACCATCTCATCTCAAACCCTAGTTCATCTCTTGTATTCAATCTTTGTCTCAAAACCTCAGATTGGTACCTGTGGGTTGCTAGTAGTGTTAATTACATCTTGTAGTTGATGCTAGTTGGTTTATTTGGTGGAAGATTAAATGTTCGGATCCTTAATGCTATTCCATACCCCTCTGATCTTGAACATGAACATGATTTGTGAGTAGTTACTTTTGTTCTTGAGGACATGGGAGAAGTCTTGTCATAAGTAATCATGTGAATTTGGTATTTGTTCGATATTTTGATGATATGTATGTTGTTGCTTCCTTTAGTGGTGTCGTGTGAACGTCGACTACATGACACTTCACCATCTTTGGGCCTAAGGGAAAGCATTGTGGAGTAGTAATTAGATGATGGGTTGCTAGAGTGACAGAAGCTTAAACCCTAGTTTATGCGCTATTCCGTAAGGGGCTGATTTGGATCCATACATTTCATGCTATGGTTAGAGTTATCTTAATTCTTCTTTCGTACTTGCGGATGCTTGCGAGAGGGGGTAATCATAAGTGAGAGGCTTGTTCAAGTAAGAACAGCACCCAAGCACCGGTCCACCCACATATCAAATTATCAAAGTAGCGAACGCGAATCAAACAAACATGATGAAAGTGACTAGATGAAATTCCCATGTGTCCTCGAGAACGCTTTGCTTATTATACGAGTTCGTTCCGGCTTATCCTATGCTATAAAAAGGATTGGGCCACCTTGCTGCACTTTATTATACTTGTTACTTGTTACTTGTTACGAATTATCTTGCTATCAAAACTATCTGTTACCGCTACTTTCAGTACTTGCAGAGAATACCTTGCTGAAAACCGCTTGTCATTTCCTTCTGCTCCTTGTTGGGTTCGACACTCTTACTTATCGAAAGGACTATGATTGATCCCCTATACTTGTGGGTCATCAGTTATCATAGACCCCAAGGTGGCAATAATTGGGATACTCTCCAAGGATGACTGTAATTCGAGGAGTTCATGTATTCACCATGTGTTAATGCTTTGATCCGGTTCTCTATTAAAAGGATGCCTTAATTACCCCTAGATTTCCTTAAGGACCACGCTGCCATGGGAGGGTAAGACAAAAGATGTCATACAAGTTCTTATTATAAGCACGTATGACTATATACAGAATATATGCCTACATTGAATTGATGAATTGGAGCTATTGTGTATCGCTCTAGGTTGTGACTGTTATATGATGAATGTCATCCATATAAATATCCATCGCTGATCCAATGCCTACGCTTTACTCATATTGTCTTTGCTAAATTACTACTGTTGCTGCTGCTGTTACAATCACTACAAAACTGCTACTGCTGCTACTGCTACTATTACGGCTACTATCAAAACTATCAAACTACTGTGCTACTAAACACTTTGTTGCAGTGAAATAACTTTCCAGGTGTGGTTGAATTGACAACTCAACTGCTAAGGCTTATAAATATTCTTTGACTCCCCTTGTGTCGAATCAATAAATTGGGTGAAATACTACCCTCGAAGACTGTCGCGATCCCCTATACTTGTGGGTCATCAAGCGGCGGTGCGCCGCTCCGACCGCCTGAAGCTACTGAAGAAGTGAAGATCTGAAGATGGGAAGCTGAACATCTGCAGAACCTTGTAGTCAGATATGCTGGTAGGTATATATCTCAACATATAAGTTACAAATATTTTGGGCATGTTGTTGGTTAGGTATGCTGGTATATTTCAGCATATAAGCTATCTAGTTTGTGGTATGCTGTCAGTGAAGAACCCTATGCTATAAGCTATCTAGTTTGCTGGTTAGGTATTCTCTTTGTGGTTTCAGTAAGCAGTTTGTGGTATGTTGAATTGAAGTTATGCTTCTATGTTTGATGCTGAGGCCTCTTTGATGTTGCAGTGTTGCTTTGTTGGTTTATGTGTTATCTCTGTAGGTATGCTCCTATGTTGCAAACATTAGGGGGGATGCAATATGTTGTGCCCATGTGCACAACTTCCCAAATATAGAATATGCCAGAAATGTACTTTGTGCCAAATATAGAATGTGCCCATATTAGCTGTAGTACAATCTTCCAAACATTCAGATCCCTGGGCCCTTCCAAACATGTGCAAACTTATGAATGGTTTAAATATTTGAATTTTGGTACAATGCACATTTTCTGTCAATGTGGTTCAGTTATGCTCCATCACAATTTGGTACTGGATTTTGGTTCAATTATCTGAATTTTGGTACAATGCACTGATTGTGCACTGCAAAATGTCTGAAATTTTCCATACAATTTGTAATTTCAGTGTTTAGTTACCCGCATCTCTTCTTCCAAGTTTATTTTCAGTTTCTAGTTATAATCTGTAATTTTGTCAAACATGAACATAACAACAATGGGCAACAACAAAACAAAATTTACAAAATAACAACATGTTGTTTCAAGTTATGCTCCATCATATGAATACCAACTATTCCATCATCTGAATAACAATATGTTTGCCCACTACATCAACATTTCTCAACACATTGAAAACACACTACTTGTTAACTATGACACCAATTATAATTGCAAACAGGCCAAGATACAGAAGGGCTCCAGATCCTAACATCCTATCCCTATAGAACAGTCTTTCCTTCTGCATCCTAATCATTGCCCTCTTTTCTTTCTCATTCCTTTTAATTTCTGCTTCACATTCTTCATGGCTAGATCCTTAATGACTGGCTTTGCTCTGCCATCCCACCCACATCAACCCACTGAACATAATCGCAAGTGCCAGGACCCTGGAAAAAAATCATGAACAATGCAAGTCAAGTTAAAACTGAACTTGACACAAAGTGAAGTTCAAACTGAACTTTGTGCATCCTGACCACAATTAGCAGTATTCCTTTGAAGATCATGGACAAATAAATGGCCAAATTGTTAACTGAACTAACCTCAAACCCACATCCTAACAAACGCCTGCCAAAGTTCTCTGCATTTGTGCACACACGGCGAGCAGGAGTTGCCTGGTGAACACAAAGATGAAGCTTCTCAGGACCACAGTACTCAGGATCGTGCTGATATTTTGGTAGCCCAAAATCAAGTTCCGGTAGCGGAACATCCTATCAAAATGGGATTTTTCAGACCTCAGCAGATTTTTTGGTACTGCAATACTGATCTAAGCAGTTATGATTTTTGGGAGTCAAGAACTTACCTTATTGGCACCAAAGTGAAGAACTAATGTGACCCTAGCTCGGTTCTCTCGGCCCGCCGCCGCCCAGGAACCCGTAGTCGCCTCCGTCGTTGCCTCCTCTGCCACTAAATCCATCGCCCCTACTTCCACCGCCCATGCTTCTGCCGCCCTTCTTGTCGCCGCCGCTCTTCTCGCCGCCGCCACAGCCGCCGTCGGGATTTGGACAGGGAAAGGGGAAACAGAGAGTTAGGGATTTAGCCAGTGCGGCCGAGAGAAAGGGGATCGATAGGCATGTACTCACGCGTGATTTCCAGAAAGGTCAAGGTTTTTTTTGCAAAAGTGCCGGAGCGAGCGGCCATGCCACGACGCGGCCAGCGTGGCGCCATTTGTGATTGGTTGTGGACTAAATCTTCACGCGCAGTGCAAGTTAAGGGATGAGCTGATCACCTTTTGCAAGTTTGTGGACTAAACCATCACACATTACATTACAAGTTTGTGGGTTTGTAGAGCTGTTTGCCTGTACCATTACAATCCAACGGTGACGATAATTCGTGATCGTCTTTCGGCGCTCCGGCCGACCTGCTCGTCCTCGGGGCCCCTGCTGGACCCATGCCGGTGCGGTGCGACCGCGACCGGGGGGTGCGGTCGATGCCAAGCACTCCTCCCAAATTCCGGGCGTGGATCGAGCCCGCGACGCCTGTTATGTTCGTGCCACCTCGTGCTGCCCCATCACTCCTCTCTCATCAATCAATTTGATCGCAACAACAGCCAATCCATCCGCAAACCAACCTGTGGTCGGATGGTTACAGGGACTGTGGTATCCCCAGCCCACCAGGGTTTAAATACTGGTGCTTGCATTTATTCCTGGATTTATTTTAGGATTTCCGGTGATGCGCATTCAGTGGGAGGAGACGTTCCCGTTAACGACGAGGTGCCTACGGTGACTTCGTAAATTTCAAGATGATATGCCGGCTCAGTCTCTCGGAGGTGCTCATAGGGGTAGGGTGTGCGTGTGTGCGTTCATAGGGGTGAGTGTATGCGCGTGTATATGAGCGCTTGCGTCTGTACTGTGTTCAAAAAAAAAAACTGCCAATCCATCCATGGAATAATAAAGAAACTGGGGCACCTCACTGCGTGGCCGGTGGCGACGGACGGCGACCCCTGCCCTTACCGTATCCTGCTACGCTCCGGCGAGTCCGGCCGACCGCCTCCGCCACCTTTCGCCGCACGGCGTGACCGAGTGGACGGGCTCGACGCCGGGCATCGGCCGGCGCGCGAGGACGGGAGGGATCGGCGATGAGCTTCGCGGATCTGGAGTCCGGGGCGCTGCAGGCGCCCAGGAGGGAGAGGGGCGCCGACGCCACGCGCGCGCTCGTCTTCCAGATCACCACCGCGGTGTCCTCCTACCGCCGCCTCCTCAACTCGCTCGGCACGCCCAAGGACACGCCCGCCCTCCGTGATCAGCTGTCTGTCCTCAACCCCCTCTCCTCTCACTCGCGTAATTTCATCATGTGCTAGTTATTTGGAACAATTTTGCCCATTTCAAGTTAGGAGCACATAGTTTGTGCTCTAATTGGTACTAGGATCGAGGGGGCTAATGCCTTCACGGCATGCTGGTGTCACTTTCTGAATTACTTTGCGCCACAACGATTTGCTCGCAGGCAGAAGACTAGTCATAAAGTCCTGCAATTGGCGAAGGATGCGAAGGAGAAGCTGACGAGTGCTGCTGAAGCAGACAAGAGCACTGGAACTAGTGTCAGTAATAATTCACCACCTTTCTACGATTATATCCCCTTCTTGTAGATCAATATTCAGTACTTCTGCCTGGATGAGGCCCTTTAAACGAATAGGCTCCGTGAAGATGTATGCCAGCTGTTCGTCATGGTGCTCATAAATTTGGGTGTCACCTACAGGCAGACAAGCGGGTAGCTGACATGAAGCTTGCCAAAGATTTTGCTGCGACTATGGAGGAATTCAGGAAACTTCAGAATCTTGCAATTCAGAGGGAGATGGCATATAAGCCGGTTGTTCCCCGGAGTGCTCAGCCAAGGTAATAATACTTGTCCACTCTAATATCAATTCATCCAGAAGTTTTATCTCATGTGTTTCATTACACACGAGTAGCTACATTTATATGTTAAATGAGTTGCACAGTTCAAGGCCGTACCTGAGAGGTTGGGCGGCGGGTGAAAAGTTTTATTTTCATATCATACCGCTAATAATTGTTCTAAGAGCTACAACTGCCAAATATAAAATTTTGGAATCATTACCTACAAATTTATATTTTCTTTATCTTTATTACTCTTATAAAGATCTGAGTTGGTGGCAGTGTATTCACGTCTTAAATTAATTGGAATTACCACAGCTGTCATCCATTCTATGGAGGACTATTGGTTGATTCAACTGATGTATGTTTTGAGATAATTTTTACATTTTACACATAATCAGCCACTCTGGGACTATGGTGGCACAAGTGTTTTAACAACTGATAATATATAACGAAAAATAACTTCAATAGCAACACATGAGCATTAAGCGAGTAGCATAAATGTGTCATCATTTTATCATTACAGGGCATACCCAGTGCTGAAAGCTCCCACACAAGGTGGGGTCTGGGGAAGGGAATTTCTAGACAGCCTTACCCTTTAATTCTGGAAGGAGGCTGGTTCGAACCCAGGGCCTCCAGGCCACAAGTGGAGAGACTCTACCACTGTGCCAGGCCCGCCCCTCCATCATTATATCATTCCTCTTCAATTATATTTATCATAAAAACTTTTCTCTTAAACTTCATGTTCAAGTGCTATAATAGCCAATCCACTAAGTATATCTTGTGTCGTTGTAGAACATAAGTATGAACTCAAAATTTGAAGTTAGATATGTTTTGGAGAAATTATGAAGAAATTGTAGCACTTGAAAAGACCCAAAGTGGTCGGACCCTTCCCTGGACCCTGCGCAAGCGGGAGCTACATGCACCGGGCTGCCCTTTTAAATTATGAAGAAATTATTAGTCAAAAGGAATACTACTATGAAGAAAATTGAAGTTGTAGTTAATTTCACATGGATGCTGCTTGCTACACATGTGATTGAAAGAGGAAGAGCATGGTGCGCTGCAATTAGAAGAGAAAGAGAAATGTGCAACTGAGATTGGACGAGATGAAAATGGAGAGGCTTGCATGCGGTGGTCAGATACCCAGTAGTAAAGCTCATGTATTTATTGCATAATCCTTAAATTCATGACTACTCTCATAATTATTTCTAATAAGTATAGTACGTAGAAACAAATTGGGGGCCCTAGATATTTGGGGGCTCTGTGCAGGCGCACATCTCGCACAGGCTCCCTTTACTGATCTGGCACAGTGGACATATTAGTGGGGTGCATCTAATTCTAACCAGTCGCTAGTAGTATTTACGTACTTTGTCCCGTTATTAGAGAGACGGGGAAGACTAAATTTGGAATAATTGGATCGTTTGGATGATGTTTTGTATGTGAATCATTCTGACCATACCATACCGCTCTAGAAAACTATAACAGCTCATTTGGCACCCCTCATTTCATTTCATTTGGTAGAAATGAAATGAAATGAAATCACCATGGGGATTTCATTTGGTTGGAATGGAAATCCAGTTGCAAAAATCATGTTTGGCTGCCACCAGAATTTCTAGATTGAAATGACTACCATATCCTGTTTGGCTCCCATTTTGGCAAGAATTGATAAACCCACACATAGTTTGGCTTCAAAAATGAACTTCACACTACACAAACATCATCTTCCCAGATATTTAGCATTCATGCCAACATGAACCAAGTTGTGGCACACCATCTTTCATATAGTAAGAAACAGCTCCATAAGCACACATCTACATATTCAAATTCAATTACAACTGCCATGTCCATCTCCATAAAGCACAAAATGCAGTCTAACACAAGCAAACAAAGGTTCAAAGCTTCACAGTTTGTACTAAGCAAGGTTTGGAAGACAAAATACTGCAGCTTATCATCACAAGTGCATTAGGACAATAAAAACTGAAATTTTGCATTCAAGTAAGGTCATATAGCTTTACTCTAGGACCCATTTCTTTTCCATTCCATCTGGCAAGGCTTAAAAGACTTGAACATGATATCATAGACTGCCAACATGTCATCCTCTCGCTCAGAAAGAATCACCGCTGCCCGCTTTCCTATCTTTCTCTTGTCACCTACTGAACTAGCAAATTTAACACCGAGGCATCAGTTTGACATCAAAGAAAGCTAATGCATGCTGATCAAAGAAAAAAAAAGAACATATTGCTCATCAAGAAAATTGATGGACAATATTATATCCTTCGTTGTATGTATGAAGCAGGTAATGCATTCCCATCAAAGAAAAATGAAATATATTGCTCAGCAAGAAAGGTAATGCATTTAGGTTGGTACCAATCTCAGTTTTCGCTGCAGAAGAAAGTTTCAAACTGAAGTGTCTAATCAGGCTTATGACATGCGTTCACATGTGGGACAGTAAAGTTTCAAACCAAAGTGTGTCTAATCAAGCTTATGACATGTGTTCACATGTGGGATGCTAAAGTAAGAGTTATACTCTACAAAGCATGGACAAGGCAGAAATTGCCGTATCACCGTGCTGATACGGCCGGACACAGGGACACGCTCGGACACGCAGGGATACACGTATCCTGCCGTATTTCCCGATTTACGAATTAAAACAAAGGAAAAAAGGGAGGACACAGCAGGGAAACCCGCCGTATCTCATGTCCGACATCTATGCTTTAGGGTATCATGTTCAGCGGTGCATGCAGCAGCAGCAGCAAATGAAGCGATGAGTTGCTGTCCTAGTTAAGTTGAGCGACACATGTTCAGCTGCAGCACCACCAACAACAAATACAGCAGCAGCAGCAGCAACAACAAATGTTCAGCAGTGCATGCAGCAGCAACAGCAACAACAGCAAGCTGAAAAAGGACGCTGGTTGATCGCAGAGTCAGATTAAGAATATAATACAACTAGCGGCAACAACGGTAGCAACAACCAATGCTCTCATGACTGTTCGGTCTTGAATCATAATTCGCATGATGCATTTTCTTAGAAATTTATGCAACAGCCATGTATCATACTATATCATGGACTATATAATTGATTTCATGTACCAATGCTGGTGTCTTTCAACTTGCTCATTGCTGATGCATACATACTTGCCACTGAGCTGCCATTTGGTAATGCTGATTTATTGGCTTAGTAAAAATACAAATAATGCTATGAACAAACTATTGGTTGGCAGCAAAATACGTTCCACTGTTCCTGACCATTTGAATTTGAGTTTTGTTATATTGTTGTCATGCTGGTATTATTTACAGCCTTACAGGCAACATGAAAGAAAAAAGAAAGACTAGTGTCCAGCAAGAAAAAATACAGAGAATTGATATGCAGTGGTTGGACTAGGTGAAATACAGACTAGTGTCCAGCAAGAAAAATACAGATAATTGACATACAGTAAGAAACATGAACTTCCAGGCCATGGGAGGTCAGACGTACCTTGCAAGCTGCTGTCCTGTGAGGTCAGAGACGAGGTGCAGAGCCCGAGTTTGAGGTCGGGAAGTCTCTTGAGTACTGATCCGGTGGACTTGTGTGCTGCTCGGGGTGAGGTTATGGTTAGGGTTGAGGTTGAAGAGCATGAAAAAAATGCATCAGAGAAAGGGAGGGAAGGAGGAGGGAGGAGAAGAGAGGGGGAGGGAACTTACCGGGTCATGAGAGCTCAAGGACGGTGCTGTGGTCACCGGAGGCGGCAGGGCATCGAACATGCAGCTCGGGGGAGAGGAGATGACGCGAGTAGACAGGACGGGGGAAGAGGAGTCAAGGAAGGAGCTATTCACCAGCGGCGGATGCGTCACCAGCGGCCGAGAAGGTGGGAGTCATGGCGGCGGCGGTGGTGGATGAGAGATTTGGGGGAAGGGAGAAGAGGGTGTCGGGGCAAGAGGAGCACGGGGAAATCTCGAAGAATGACGGGTGAGGGCACGGGATTTGGGGTTAGGCAAGGTTTCTATGCTCTGGAATTTAAGAATGAAATCCGACGGTCAATTCCGTGGCATCCAAACGAGTAAGCTTCGGAATTCACAAATGAAATCCACCGAATTCGACCCAAATGATGGGTACCAAACAAGCTGTAACTTGATTGTGGCAATTTTCATGGCAAATCATTCCTGATACTAACAACCCCTAGCACGGATGCTGTCCGGCTTATATTGACATTTTTTTCTCTGACTAATGGATTTAGTTTGGCATGCATAATCAAGCATTTATTGTTCATTCTTGACTTCCGGATTTAAGTAGAGCAACTCTTCTCCCTTTTGGTATATGCAGAAAATGCTCGTTTAACTAATAGTATAAGATAGTCTTTTCCTCTTCTCTGTAATTACCCTACTTTTTACTTGCAATTTTGAAGATGGCTTCTGCTAGTGATGCTGTTTTGCTGGAAACATAAGCTCTTTATTGTGCAGATTTGACTTGTTTAATATCCCTTACTGTTGTTGTGATCGTTGTGATACAGCTATACTACAAATGATGGAAGATCTGATTTTGATAAAATGCCTGAACAGCGCGCATTGCTTGCAGAACCAAACAGGTCAGTGTTCTCGTTGTGCTTTTTTGTTCTTCAAGTTCGTGGTAGGGTATTTGCTGTCAGTGGCCTAGCTTTATTTGCTTATCACTATCTGTTCACTTCTCACATGAAAAACATTCAACTATTGTAGTTGCATCCTTTTTATACTTGATCGTGGCTGTGATAGAACAGGCACTATGAACTTCTGAAAGATCGTGTAAAAAACTACTGCTACCCTGCAGTATTTAGTTTGTCTTGTAGACAGTACATTGCTTCATGAGTTCTACCGTCTCTTGATCCGATTATATGTTCTCACAGGTCTCATGCCTAAATTGTAGACCCCCCCCCCCCCCCCCCCCCCCCCCACAGAGGTAGAATATGCTGCTCATGCACTATTTTGACCAGGTCCAAATTGTGTGCAGTGTGGTAACTGTCGTGAGTTTGTACAAGTTGATTGCCATATGAATTGAAGCTTTGCTGCATTGGCAAATGAGTTACCTACTACAAAGGGTCAAAGCAAGCCCTTTTGTTTGTTTATTTATTTACAAAATCGTCCCTAGTAGGATTCAAACCTACACCAGTAAATTAATATCAGCGGATCACTCCACCACTGAACTACCGAGGGACAATGAGGTATTCGAGTCCTAGAGTTCAGCCTCCTCTCTCAACCCATGAACAATATGTGTCCAAAGCTTCTTTCTTAACTCAGAATTTCTCCATTCCTAAATTGTTGGGCTTTGCTCAATTCCTCATTACATAGGGAAGCCCATAGGGGCTCTATGTTACATAACTTTTTAGACTGACAAGTCCTGTTTGTTGAAACACATGGTGTTAAAATATGGCATGCAAGATTCTTAATTAAAATCCTAATACGTGTTTTTTGAGCCAAAATATCAATATTGTATGCAAGAATCAGCAGAATCCATTCCTCACATTTTTTCGTATGTGCCATGTTACTCTGCAGGCTAGAGGTGTTGCAATTGGATAATGAAATTGTTTTCAATGAGGCTATCATCGAGGAAAGGGAGCAGGCGATTCAAGACATTCAACAGCAGATTGGTGAAGTACATGAAGCATTTAAGGATCTTGCTACGCTCGTGCATGCGCAAGGAGGCGTAATAGGCACGTTTTACATTACATTCTGCGCACTCCTGTTCCTTGACTTACTAGCTTTTTTTTTTTTGCGGGGACCTTGACTTACTAGCTAACGCCGACATCTTTGGTAACAGAGGAAGTCGACAACAACATTGAAAAGTCTGCAGCCGCGACCAATGAAGCGAAGAAAGAAATCGGCAAAGCGTCCAAGACTCAGAAGTCAAATTCATCCTTGGTACGTCATACTCATACAAATTGCCCAACTGTCACTGTTCTACCTGTTTCTTTACCTAGCCAATTCATTTCATGTGCAGCTTTGCCTGCTTATGGTGATCTTTGGGGTTGTGTTGCTTATCGTGATAATAGTTTTGGCATCTTGAGACACGAATGCTTAGAGGCCTGTTGACGCACTCGGAGGAGCCATATTACGTGCAAGATTAATCCTCGCTGTGTGCCGAAGACTGTCGCTAACTGAAGTGTACATTTTCTTTTTCTCCCCTCTTTTTTCCTCGTGGTTTGTGAGTACTTATTCTTATGTGGCGTGAGTCCTTTTTTTTCCACGGCTTGCCCTGAGTGAACAGTGATGCTCTTTTTCTCCTACAAAGGTTTGTTTGCCTCTTTGCTTGAGTCAGAAACTTGACATTCTGTAAGTATTTCCACTGAATAAAACGAACAGAGATTATTCATTCTCAACCTTGCTATTTTTGTCTTGAAAGACTTGATTGGAACTTGTTCGTCCTAAGCAACAAACAGGCGACAAGTCCTGGTGTCTAAAAAGGAAAGCCCACAAGTCTTTAGACCAGCTGCCGCATCTACTGTGAGATCTCACACAAATCTCCCCTAGAACGAACTAGACACCTCCTCCTCGTGTCAGCTTTGTCATCGACAGTCCTTCTCTTAGCTAGGTTATCCCTAGTTGATTTTTATTTATATAAAACCCAACCAAAGGAACACATAACTTTTTTGAGGAGTCAAAAATCTTCCAAATCAAATCCTTTGAGGGGGTGAGACCACATCTCCAAAGTTTATGGCATTATAGAAGGACTTGTAACAGAATAACAGCCAGAAGGCTCCAATAGCCAGACTGGGCAATCTCTATAAGAAGAAAGAGTCACAGTTTCTAACAAGCAAAGCAATTTTTGCGAATCTCTGAAAAGCCTCACATCTACATATCTCCTGAAAGTTAACTTCAGGTTAGTCCATCCCAGACCTGGGATACTGAACAATCTTGCTGATTACATATATAAACAAATCCCAAAAGTTAGTAATTGCTATCTCTCATCTACACCAGATGAATAGTGATAAAAGAACAGAAAATTTAAAAGAATCTGATATAATTTTTTGGCATCCAAGATGCTCGGGTGCGGGCAAATTTTCATGGTGTTTGGACATCCAAGGAGCTCTAGCAAAACAAAAAATAGTGTCTAAACAATGCATTTTTTTCGAAGTTTCTTTGAGTGACAAGTTCTGTTTTTTCGTCACAACCTCCTCAAATGTCCAAACACCACGAATATTTGCACGCGCATTGTGCACCCGAATATCTTGGATGTTGAAAAATTTCAGATTTTTTTCCTTTTTGCTATTCTTCATGGGCAAGAGCAGCTGAGATTGAATCGCCCTGTCTGTTTTCAAGGAACAATCCCCTGACCAAATATCATCCCAGAAGCTAATGTTAACACCATTTCCTACTCTCCATCTGCATGTAGAAGCAGTTATGGTGCAAGTTATCCCTTTCCGAAAACGGGAATCAATGCCAGTTTTAGACAAAATCAAATTAGGTCTAGAAGTTACATATTTATAAACTAGACTTTTTTTTGCCAATTTTTGTCCCCACCAGAGAAATACTTCCTACTCCATGAAGTCAACAGAGCCATATTGAGATCCCTCAAAAAAATTGCGAGTTTTAGACGAAAGCAAATTAGGTCCAGAAATTCCATATTTGAAATCAAGAATGTTTTCCCAACTTTTACCACCACAGAGAAATACCTCTTACTCCATGAAGTCCACCGAGCCATATTGAGAGATGCTTACCCATCCGCCGAGAAATGTTCTTAATGTTCTTAATGATCTTATCGATGATAGGTTGGATATCTTCTCTCCTTAACTCATTATAGTGCAAAAGCACCCCTAAGTATACCAATCTCGCGCCAAAACACTTGAGCAAAACAATGGTGCTCTGTTGCTCACATATGTTTCAGGTTTTTCCTAAGTTTGTATTGTTTTCATACTTGATTAATAACTCGGGTCTTTGAGAAAAGGACTAGCCGATTATACCAAACTTAGAAAGGACAGAAACACCCAACCTGGCGCCCAGGGAATGATGACCAAACCCGCCGGGAGCTCACTACCGAAGAACAAGGCAGCCGTTGGTTTCATTTGAACCGTGCCGAGGATTCAAGCAGACCACAGCGGCGTTGCTTCGCCGTCGTCTCATCCCCGTTTGACTTCCCCGGGTCAGTCGTTCCCATCGGCGGAAAACTCGTCCCATTTCTAGATCTCTCGACCAGCATCGGCGTGCTGGAACAAGGTGGTCGGCCGCGAATTCGAGGACCGTACAAGTGATCGCCGGGTCGTTCATCTGCTCCTTCCTTGGTCACAAATCCTAATCGTCCGCTTCTGCCCCCGAAAAATACCACTCGTCAGCCGTGCCCGTAAGCCCGAAACCGTCCTCGTGATTGCGAACCTCAACTCCGTTCCACGGAGCACGTCTAAATCATGTCCATCGTCAGCCGTGCCCGTAAGCCCGAAACCGTCCTCGTGATTGCGAACCTCAACTCCGTTCCACGGAGCACGTCTAAATCATGTCCATCGTCAGCCGTGCCCGTAAGCCCGAAACCGTCCTCGTGATTGCGAACCTCAACTCCGTTCCACGGAGCACGTCTAAATCATGTCCCCGCCCTCATGAAGTTTGAATCGTGGCATCGTACGCCGCGGTGAAGCTTCGGGGCCGGCACGAAGCCGCCATGCGCCATGCCGATGAATGGTCTGAAATGAGATCCACTTCCGATCGGTTGCTATGCTTCGTCTTATGCAACCTGTTAGAAGGGATGGAGAGGGATTGATGGAATCGATGGATATTGCTTGAGCCTCGTGAGCATATATAGAATACAATGATCTACTTGGAGTACAAGACAAGACAGAACATATCCTAGTCTATCTCACATTTCCTAACTGATCACGATACTCAACATCCCCCCGCAGTCACAACGGTGGCGACGCGGACGGTGAGACTGGAGAAGAATACGAAGGTAAGCCGACGGATCCCCCCACAGTCGTAACGGTCGATGCATCGCGGAAGTCGTGGCTGAAGTGGAACCGACGAGGTTGCTCAAGCAAGGCGGTAGCCCTTTGTGCCGTTGTCGAGGTAGCCGTGCTAAGAACGCCGTGGTCGATGTCGAGTTGGGGTGGCCGGTGTCGAGGAAGTCGTCGTTGAGCCGCGGGCGCAAGGAGGCGCCGAGTTAGTCATGGGCGCAGTAGTGTCGAAGTAGTGGTGCGCCGGGAAGAAGACGTTGTTCACGAGGCGTCGCGTCGGGTTTGCCAAGCCCGGGGACTGTTACTTGTAGACTGCGTTGGTATTTCCTCGAAGAGGAGAGGATGATGCAGTATAGTAGAGGTAAGTATTTCACTCAGTTAAGAACCAAGGTTATCAATCCAGTAGGAGAACCAAGCAAAATTCCGTTAAGCGCACATGCACACACAAAATCAAACACTTGCACCCAACGCAAATAAGAGGGTTGTCAATCTTCTTAGCGGTTATTTGCAAAGATTAATTCTGATAGTGATAGATAGATAAACTAAAATAGTAAATAAAATAAAAGTAAATAAATTACAGTAAGGTATTTTTGAGTTTTTTATATATGATAAAGTAGACCCGGGGCCATAGTTTTCACTAGATGCTTCTCTCTCGAACACATAACAAACGGTGGGTAAACAAATTACTGTTGGGCAATTGATAGAAAAACAAATAATTATGACGGATTCATGGCAATGATCATGTATATAGGCATCACGTCCGAGACAAATAGACCGACTCCTGCCTGCATCTACCACTATTACTTCACCCATCGACCGCTATCCAGCATGCATCTAGGGTATTAAGTATGAAACAGAGTAACGCATTAAATAAGATGACATGATGTAGACAAAGTAAACTCAAGCAATATGATTAAACCCCATCTTTTTATACTTAATGACAACAATACAAATATGTGTCATGTCCCCTTCTGTCACTGGGATTGAGCACCGCAAGATTGAACCCATCACAAAGCACCTCTCTCATTGCAAGATAAATCAATCTAGTAGGCCAAACCAAATCCATAGATTGGAGAGAAATACAAAGCTATAATAATCATGCATAAAAGAGTTCAGAGAAGACTCAAATATTTCTCATGAATAATCAGATCATAAACTCACAATTCATCGAATCCCAACAAACACACCGCAAAAGAAGATTACATCGGATAGAACTCCAAAAACATCGAGGAGAACATGGTATTGAAGATCAAAGAGAGAGAACAAGCCATCTAGCTACTAGCTATGGACCCGTAGGTCTGTGATAAATTACTCACACATTATCGGAAGGGCAGCAAGGTTGATGAAGAAGCCCTCCGTGATCGATTCCCCCTCCGGCAGAGTACCGGAAAAGGGCTCCAGATGGGATCGCGGAAGAACAGAGGCTTGCGGCGGCAGAAAGGTTTTCTCTTCTGTCTCCCTGGTATATTGAGAATATTTGGAAATTTATAGCGCTGGAATTAGGTCAGGAGGGGCTACGAGGGGCCCACAAGCCTGGGGGCGCCCTACCCCCCTGGGCGCGCCCTCCAGGCTTGACGCCTCCTCGTGGCTCTTCTATTCTTCTCCCGAAGCTTCATGTGTCTCTTCTGGTTCAGAAAAAATTAATCCAATTTTTTTTCTTATTTGGACACTTTTTGATAATGATTTTCTGAAAAGGCAAAAACAAGCAGAAAACAGCAACTGGTACTAGGCATTGGGTTAATAGGTTAGTCCCCAAAAATGATGTATAATGGCATATAAAACATCCAAGATTGATACTATAATAGCATGGACCAATCAAAAATTATAGATACGTTGGAGACGTATCAAGCATCCCAAGCTTAATTCCTGCTCGTCCTCGAATAGGTCAATGATAAAAATAGAATTTTTGATGTGGAATGCTACCTATCATGTTTCATCATGTAATCTTTCTCTTACGGTATGAATAATAAGATCCGAATGATTCAAAGCAATAGTCTGTAATTTGATATAAAGACATCAATACTCAGGCATACTAATAAACAATTATGTCTTTCAAAATAAAAATGCTAAAGAACGTTATCCCTACAAAATCATATAATCCTGTCATACTCCATCTTCTTAACACAAAATATTTATCATGCACTACCCCGATGACAAGCCCAGTAATTGGTTCATACTTTTTAACGCGCTTCAGCTTTTTCAACTCCCACGCAATACATGAGCGCAAGCCATGGATATAGCACTATGGGTGGAATAGTGTGTGGTGGTAGAGATCAATAAGGAGAAGTCAAAAATAAGAAGATAGTCTCACATCGACGAGGCTAATCAACGGGCTATGAATATGCCCATCAATTGATGTCAATGCGAGGAGTAGGGATTGTCATGCAACGGATGCACTAAGAGCTATAAGTGTATAAAAGCTCAACATGAAAAGTAAGTGGGTGTGCATTCAACTTGCTTGCTCATGAAGACCTCGGGTATTTGAGGAAACCCATCATCGGAATATACAAGCCAAGTTCTATAATGAAAAAATCCCACTAGTATATGAAAGTGACAAAATAGGATACTCTCTATATGAAAATCATGGTGCTACTCTGAAGCAAAAGTGTGGAAAAAGGATAGTAACATTGCCCCTTCTCTCTTTTTCTCTTATTTCATTTTTTTGGCTCTTTTCGGCCTCTTTTTTTTCGTCCAGAGTCTCATCCCGGCTTGTGGGGGAATCATGGTCTCCATCATCCTTTCCTCACTGGGACAATGCTCTAATAATGATGATCATCACACTTCTATTTACTTACAACTCAATATTACAACTTGATACTAGAACAAAAATATGACTCTATATGAATGCCTCTGGTGGTGTACCAGGATGTGCAATGATACTAGCGTAACATGTATAAAAATGATGAACGGTGGCTGAGCCACAAATACTATGTCATCTATATGATCATGCAAAGCAATATGACAATAATGATGTGTGTCATAAAAACGGAACGGTGGAAGTTGCATGGCAATATATCTCGGAATGACTATGGAAATTCCATGATAGATAGGTATGGTGGCTGTTTTGAGGAAGATATAAGGAGGCTTATGTGTGATAGAGCGTATCATATCACGGGGTTTGGATGCACCGGCGAAGTTTGCACCAACTCTCGATGTGAGAAAGGGCAATGCACGGTACCGAAGAGGCTAGCAAATTGCGGAAAGGTGAGAGTGCGTATAATCCATGGACTCACATTAGTCATAAAGAACTCATATACTTATTGCGAAAGTTTATTAGCCCTCGAAGCAAAGTACTAGTACGCATGCCCCTAGGGGGATAGATTGGTAGGACAAGTCCATCACTCGTCCCCGACCGCCACTCATAAGGTAGACAATCAATAATAAATCATGCTCCAACTTCTTAGCATAACGACAGATCATACGTGCTTGCTTCGGGAATCACAAACCTTAACACCAATATTCTTACTAAACCACAATTATCTACTAGCACCTCCCACATATTTCCATCTTAATATCGCAAAACTATTGCAAGGAATTAAACTTATCATATTCAGTGATCTACATGAAAGTTTTTATTATATCCCTCTTGAATACCTATCATATCAGGACCAAATTCATAACCCATGCATATTACCATTGCTATTCATTAGATTCTCAAAAAGATATAAGTGAAGCATGAGAGTGCAACTATTTCTTTAAAATATAACCACCGCCGTGCTCTAAAAGATATAAGTGAAGCACTAGAGCAATTGCCTAGCTCAAAAGATATAAGTGAAGCACATAGAGTATTCTAACAAATCACGAATAATGTGTGTCCCTCTCAAAAAGGTGTATTCAGCAAAGATGATTGTGACAAACTAATAAGCAAACAAAAGCAAACAAACTATATCACAAGACGCTTCAAGTAAAACACATATCATGTGATGAATAAAAATATAGCTCCAAGTGAGTTACCGATAGATTGTAGACGAAAGAGGGGATGCCTTCCGAGGCATCCCCAAGCTTAGACGCTTGAGTCTTCCTTGAATATTATCTTGGGGTGCCTTGGGCATCCCCAAGCTTAGGCTCTTGCCGCTCCTTATTCCTTTATCCATCGTAGTCTCACCCAAAACTTGAAAACTTCAGCACACAAAACTCAACAGAAAACTCGTGAGATCCGTTAGTATAACAAACAAATCTTAAACTTTATGTACTGTTGTAAATTGATTCATATTTAATATTAGCATAATGCTACTGTACTCCAACTTCCCCATGACTCATACCCCCGGATACGATCCATAGATTCATCAAAATAAGCAAACTATGCAACAAAAACAGAATCTGTCTAAAACAGAACAGTCTATAAAGATCTATTTAAAATCCATACTTCTGTAACTCCAAAATTTTTGAAAAATTAGTACAACGTAAACAATTCATATACCAATACTGTGTAAAAATTTCAGATTTTTCTGACACTCCAGTACAGAATTAACATTCCAGCACTGGACGCAAAACTTTTTGTTTTCCAAACAACATCAATTATAGTAACATCAACATCATCCCAAAGGCATTACTTGGCACAAACACTAATTAAAAGATAAAAACACAATCATAACAGAGGCTATAATTGTGTAAACACACAAGAACATAAAGTAAAAACAAAAATTTATTTTATTCATTGGGTTGCCTCCCAACAAGCGCTATTGTTTTATGCCCCTAACTAGGCATAATGCATAGTTTCAAGTGTTGTCATCCTTCAAGTTAATTTCATAGGTGGACATCATAATAGATTCGTAAGGTGTTTTAATTCTCTTTCTAGAGAAGTGTTCCATCCCTTTCTTTAATGGAAATTAAAATCTTATATTATCTTCTTTCATATCAATAATAGCACCTATTGTTCGTAGAAAAGGCCTACCAAGTATTATGGGGCAAGAAGGATTGCATTCAATATCAAGAACAATAAAATCCACGGGCACATAATTTCTATTTGCAAGAATAAGCACATCATTTATTCTACCCAATGGCTTTTTAATAGTGGAATCCGCAAGATCCAAATTAAGGGAACAAGGATCCATATCGGTGAAACCTAGCACATCACACAAAGACTTTGGTATAGTGGAAATGCTAGCACCAAGATCACAAAGAGCATTACATTCATAATATTTAATTTCGACTTTAATAGTAGGTTCCCATTCATCTTGTAATTTTCTAGGAATTGATACTTCCAACTCAAGTTTTTCTTCATGCGCTTTCATCATGGCTTCTACAATATGTTTAGTGAAAGCTTTATTTTGTTCATATGCATTTGGTGAATTAATCATGGATTGCAACAAGGAAATACACTCAATTAAAGAACAACTATCATAATTAAAGTCCTTGTAATCCAAAGTAGTGGGTGCATTACTATTTAAAGTTTTGACCTCTCCAAACCCATTTTTTCATTTTTATTATTAAGATTGTCACCCTCCAAGCAATTGGGACTCCTTCTATCTAAAGTTGAATCTTCTTCAGTCCTTTTTTCATCAAGTTTTATATTACTAAATAATGATTCAATAGGAGTGACACCAATCATTTTAATATCTTCATCATTACTACGATAGAAACCGGGTGGAATCACTTTTTCTAGGAATTCTCGCTTAGCTCTCAACCTAGAGATCCTTTCTTTACTTTCATTAATGGAGACATAGATAGCTTTAATAGACTCATTTATATCATGCTTGGGTGGCAAAATTTTAGTTTTGAGATTTTTCCACATCATGAGCAATTCTATCCATGTTCCTAGCCAATTCATCAACTCTATTCAATTTTTCTTCTATCATAGCATTGAAATTCTTTTGCGAATTAATAAATTCTTTAATATTACTTTCAAGATCAGAGGGCATCCTATTATTGTTATTATATGGATTACCATAGGAATTACCATAATTATTAGAGGAATTTCCAGGAAACGGTTTAGGATTGAAATTACCCCTATAAGCATTGTTGTTGAAATTATTTCTAGAGACAAAATTCACATCAATAGTATCATTATTTTGCTCAATCAAAGTAGACAATGGCACATCATTAGGATCAATATGAGCATTTTTACTAGCAACCAATTTCATAAGAGCATCCATCTTATCACTCAAAGTATTAATTTCTTCAACAGAATTTATCTTCTTACCAGTTGGAGTTCGTTCAGTGTGCCATTGAGAATAATTTGTCATGATATTTTCAAGAAGTTTTGTAGCTTCTCCCAATGTAATTTCCATAAAAGTATCACCTGCGTCAGAGTCTAGCAAATTTCTAGAAACAAAGTTTAGTCCCGCATAAATTTTTTGTATAATCATCCATAGATTTAAGCCATGAGTTGGGCAATTTCTTATCATTAATTTCATTCTCTCCCAAGATTGTGCAACATGTTCATGCTCAAGTTGCTTAAAATTCATAATTTGATTTCTTAAAGAAATAATCTTAGCGGGAAGAAAATACTTGGTAATAAAAGCATCCTTACACTTATCCCAAGAATCAATACTATTTCTAGGCAAGGATGAAAACCAAGTTTTAGCACGATCTCGTAGTGAGAACGGAAATAATTTTAATTTGGCAATATCATTATCCACATCTTTTTTCTTTTGCATATCACAAAGCTTAACGAAAGTATTTAGATGGGATGCAGCATCTTCATTAGGACTACCAAAAAATTGTTCTTTCATAACAAGATTAAGCAAAGCGGCATCAATGTCACACGACTCCGCACTAGTGGCGGGAGGAGCAATAGGAGTACTAATAAAATCATTATTATTAGTATTAGAAAAGTCACACTATTTTGTATTTTCTTGAGACATCGCGATGAAGCAAGCAAACTAGCAAACAAGCAAATAAAAATATTTTTGTGTTTTTGTAATTTTTTTAGAAGTGGGGAAGATGAAAACTAGAGGCAAATGCAAATAAGAAGGCAAATAAAATAAATGCAAGGGGATGATAGTTTGTGCGAAGGTACTTGGTAATTTTGATGATGTCTCCCCTGCAACGGCGCCAGAGATTCTTCCTACTACTTGTAGACTGCGTTGGTATTTCCCCGAAGAGGAGAGGATGATGCAGTATAGTAGAGATAAGTATTTCCCTCAGTTAAGAACCAATGTTATCAATCCAGTAGGAGAACCAAGCAAAATTCCGTTAAGCGCACCTGCACACACAAAAGCAAACACTTGCACCCAATGCAAATAAGAGGGTTGTCAATCCTCTTAGCGGTTATTTGCAAGGATTAATTATGATAGTGATAGATAGATAAACTAAAATAATAAATAAAATAAAAGTAAATAAATTGCAGCAAGGTATTTTTGAGTTTTTTATATATGATAAAGTAGACCCGGGGGCCATAGTTTTCACTAGAGGCTTCTCTCTCGAACACATAGCATACGGTGGGTAAACAAATTACTGTTGGGCAATTGATAGAAAAGCAAATAATTATGATGGATTCATGGCAATGATCATGTATATAGGCATCACGTCCGAGACAAGTAGACCAACTCCTGCCTGCATCTACTACTATTACTCCACCCATCGACCGCTATCCAGCATGCATCTAGGGTATTAAGTATGAAACAGAGTAACGCCTTAAGCAAGATGACATGATGTAGACAAAGTAAACTAAAGCAATATGATTAAACCCCATCTTTTTATCCTTGATGCCAACAATACAAATACGTGTCATGTCCCCTTCTGTCACTGGGATTGAGCACCGCAAGATTGAACCCATCACAAAACACCTCTCCCATTGCAAGATAAATTAATCTAGTAGGCCAAACCAAATCGATAGATCGGAGAGAAATACAAAGCTATAATAATCATGCATAAAAGAGTTCAGAGAAGACTCAAATATTTCTCATGAATAATCAGATCATAAACTCACAATTCATCGGATCCCAACAAACACACCGCAAAAGAAGATTACATCGGATAGAACACAGATCAAAGAGAGAGAAGAAGCCATCTAGCTACTAGATATGGACCCGTAGCTCTGTGGTGAACTACTCACACATCATCGGAAGGGCAGCAAGGTTGATGAAGAAGCCCTCCGTGATCGATTCCCCCTCCGGCAGAGTACCGGAAAAGGGCTCCAGATGGGATCACGGAAGAACAGAGGATTGCGGCGGCGCAAATGTTTTCTCTTCTGTCTCCTTGGTATATTGGGAATATTTGGGAATTTATAGCACTGAAATTAGGTCAGGAGGGCTACGAGGGGCCCACAAGCCTGGGGGACGCGCCCTCCAGGCTTGTCGCCTCCTCGTGGCTCTTCTGGTCTTCTCCCGAAGCTTCGTGGGTCTCTTCTGGTCCAGAAAAAATTAATCCAAAAGTTTTTTTCTTGTTTGGACACTTTTTGATAATGATTTTCTGAAAAGGCAAAAACAAGCAGAAAACAACAACTGGCACTAGGCACTGGGTTAATAGGTTAGTCCCAAAAAATGATGTATAATGGCATATAATTGCATATAAAACATCCAAGATTGATACTATAATAGCATGGAACAATAAAAAATTATAGATACGTTGGAGACGTATCAGGGACACATCATGGACGAAGGCACGCATCGGTGTTACCAGCACCGGGCATGCGTAGACGGACGAAGTCGATGTTGACGATGCGCCGCTCCAGGCTTGCCAGGCCTGGGAACACATCGGGGATGAAGGCACATGTCAGTGGTGCCAGCACCGGGCATGCGTAGACGGGGACCTGCACTAGTTGTATGCCATGTCGGAGAAGTCGGAGGGGCCAGCAGAGAAGGACTCGACGACGGTTGCGGCGCCAATCGGCGTTGGGCCGATGTCGCCAATGGTGGTCGGAGTAGACGAAGTGGTCGGGGAAGATGACGGCAACGCTGGCGATAAGCTGGTGCTGGACAAAGACAAAGGGGGTGGACGGGCGGCGCGGCTCGGGTGAGCGAGCGATAGCGGCGCCGAAGAAGAGCGGCGACAGCGGCCTGAGAAGGCGGCGGCGGCGGCTAGGTTAGGAGCGCGGCGGCGGTGCTCGAAGTTGATACGTCCATTTTGCATAATGTTTTACTACTATTATTTATAGTGTTTTTAATCAATATAACACTTTGTGGAACAATTCTAATGCCTTTTCTCTCTTAATATGCAAGATTTACAGAAGGAGGGAGATTGCCGGCAGCTGGAATTCTGGACCTGAAAAAGCTATGTCAGAGATACCTATTATGCACATCTCCAAATGAGCTGAAATCTCACGGAGATTTATTTTGGAATAAATAAAAAATACTGGAAGCAAGAAGTACCAGAGGGGGCCACCCAGGTGCCCACGAGGCACCAGGGCGCGCCACCCCCCCAGGCGCGCCCTGGTGGCTCGTGGGGCCCCTGGCCAGCCTCCGGTGCCCATTTTCTGGTATATAAGCCCATTTGCCCTAGAAAAAAATAGGAGAAGACTTTTGGGACGGTGCGCCGCTGTCTCGAGGCGGAACTTGGGCAGGAGCACTTTTGCTCTCCGGTGGAGCGATTCTGCCGGTGCTACTTCCCTCCGGGAGGGGGAAATCGGAGCCATCGACATCACCAACGATCCTCTCAGCGTGGGAGGACCAATCTTCATCAACATCTTCAATAGCACCATCTCATCTCAAATCCTAGTTCATCTCTTGTATTCAATCTTTGTCTCAAAACCTCAGATTGGTACCTGTGGGTTGCTAGTAGTGTTGATTACATCTTGTAGTTGATGCTAGTTGGTTTATTTGGTGGAAGATTATATGTTTAGATCCAATATGCTATTCAATACCCCTCTGATCTTGGACATGAAGATGATTTGTGAGTAGTTACTTTTGTTCTTGAGGACATGGGAGAAGTCTTGTCATAAGTAATCATGTGAATTTGGCATTCGTTCGATATTTTGATGATATGTATGTTGTTGATTCTCTTAGTGGTGTCATGTGAACGTCGACTACATGACACTTCACCATCTTTGGGCCTAAGGGAATGCATTGTGGAGTAGTAATTAGATGATGGGTTGCTAGAGTGACAGAAGCTTAAACCCTAGTTTATGCGCTATTCCGTAAGGGGCTGATTTGGATCCATATGTTTAATGCTATGGTTAGAGTTATCTTAATTCTTCTTTCATAGTTGCGGATGCTTGCGAGAGGGGGTAATCATAAGTGGAAGGCTTGTTCAAGTAAGAACAGCACCCAAGCACCGGTCCACCCACATATCAAATTATCAAAGTAGCGAACGCGAATCAAACCAACATGATGAAAGTGACTAGATGAAATTGCCATGTGTCCTCGAGAACGCTTTGCTTATTATAAGAGATCGTTCCGACTTGTCCTTTGCTATAAAAAGGATTGGGCCACCTTGCTGCACTCTTTGTTACTATTGCTACTTGTCACTTGTTACAAAATATCTTGCTATCAAACTGCTCGTTACCGATAATTTCAGTGCTTGCAGAAAATACCTTGCTGAAAACCGCTTGTCATTTCCTTCTGCTCCTCGTTGGGTTCGACACTCTTACTTATCGAAAGGACTACGATTGATCCCCTATACTTGTGGGTCATCAAGACTCTTTTCTGGCGCCGTTGCCGGGGAGTGAAGCGCCTTTGGTGAGTGGAATTTGGTAAGGAAACATTTATATTACGTGCTGAAATTTACTGTCATTTGTCACTATGGAAAGTAATCCTTTGAGGGGTTTGTTCGGGGTATCTTCACCTCGACCGGAAGCACAAATAGTTGCTCCTCAACCTACTACACCTACTGAAAATATTTATTATGAGATTCCTTCAGGTATGATAGAGAAACTGCTAGCTAATCCTTATGCAGGAGATGGAACGGTACATCCTGATATGCACTTGATCTATGTGGATGAAATATGCGGATTGTTTAAGCTTGCAGGTTTATCCAGAGATGGAGTTAAGAAGAAAGTATTCCCTTTATCTTTTGAGGGAAAGGCATTGACATGGTATAGGCTATGTGATGATACTGACACATGGGATTGGAACCGATTGAAACTGGAATTCCACCAGAAATTTTATCCTATGCATTTGGTTCATCGTGATCGGAATTATACATATAATTTTTGGCCTCGTGAAGGAGAAAACATTGCTCAAGCTTGGGGGAGGCTTAAGTACATGATGCACACATGCCCCAACCATGAGCTCTCAAGAGAAATTATCTTACAGAATTTTTATGCTCGGCTTTCTCATGATGATCGAACCATGCTCGATTCTTCTTCGACTGGCTCCTTTATGAAGAAAACTATTAAATTCAGATGGGATCTTCTGGAAAGAATTAAATGCAACTCTAAAGATTGGGAACTCGACAAAGGTAATGAGTTAGGTATAATACTTGAGTTCGATTGTATTAAATCTTTTATGGCTACCGATGCTTTTCATAAGTTTAGCACTAAATATGGACTTGACTCTGAGATAGTAGCTTCCTTTTGTGAATCACTTGCTACTCATGTTGATCTCCCTAAGGAGAAGTGGTTTAAATATCATCCCCCTATTTAAGAAAAGATTGAGGAACCCGTTAGTGTTAAAGAGGAAACAATTGTTTACCATGTTGATCTAGTTGTGCCTACTGCTTATATTGAGAAACCACATTTTCCTGTTAGGATTAAGGAACATGCTAAAGTTTCAACTGTGGTTAACAAAAGTAATATTAGAGCACCTAGACCCTTTGAACAAATTAAAGTTGAACCTAATGTTGCTATGGTTAAAGATCTCTTGGTCGATAATATAGAGGGGCATGTTATTTACCTCTGTGATGAAGCAGCTAGAATTGCTAAACCAGATCCTAAAGATAAAAACAGACCTGTAGTAGGCATGCATGTTGTCTCTGTTAAAATAGGAGATCATTGTTATCATGGCTTATGTGATTTGGGTGCTTGTGTGAGTGCTATTCCGTTTACCTTATACAAAGAAATTATGAATGATATTGCACCTGTTGAAATAGAGGACATTGATGTTACTATTAAGCTTGCAAACAGAGACACCATTACACCGCTTGGGATTGTTAGAGATGTTGAAGTCTTGTGTGGAAAAATAAAATACCCTACTGATTTTCTAGTCCTCGGTTCTCCACAAGATGATTTTTGTCCCATTATATTTGGTAGACCTTTCTTGAACACTGTTAATGCCAAGATTGATTGCGCTAAAGAAACTGTTAGTGTTGATTTTGGTGGTATGTCTCATGAGTTTAATTTCTCCAAGTTTCGTAGACAACCTCATGATAAAGAATTGCCTAGTAAAGATGAAATTATTGGTCTTGCTTCTATTGCCGTACCTCCTACTGATCCGTTAGAACAATATTTAATAGACCATGAAAACGATATGCATATAAATGAAAGAAATGAAATAGATAAGATGTTCTTTGATCAACCACCTATCCTTAAACACAATTTGCCTGTTGAAACTCTTGGAGGCCCTCCTCCACCTAAGGGTGACCCTGTATTTGAATTGAAACAATTGCCTGATACATTGAAATATGCTTATCTTGATGAAAAGAAGATATATCATGTTATTATTAGTGCTAACCTTTCAGCGCATGAAGAAAAGAGATTACTTAAAACTCTGAGGAAGCACCGTGCTGCTATTGGATATACTCTTGATGATCTTAAGGGCATTAGTCCCACTCTATGTCAGCACAAAATTAATATGGAGCCTGACGCTAAACCAGTTGTCGACTACCAACGACGATTAAATCCTAAGATGAAAGAGGTGGTAAGAACCGAAATATTAAAGCTTCTGGAAGCAGGTATAATCTATCCCATAGCTGATAGTAGATGGGTAAGTCCTGTTCATTGTGTCCCTAAGAAAGGAGGTATTACCGTTGTTCCTAATGATAAAAATGAACTCATTCCACAAAGAATTGAAACTGGTTATAGGATGGTAATTGATTTTAGAAAATTAAACAAAGCTACTAGAAAAGATCATTACCCCTTACCTTTTATTGATCAAATGTTAGAAAGATTGTCTAAGCATACACATTTTTGCTTTCTTGATGGATATTCTGGTTTCTCTCAAATACCTGTATCACAATCCGATCAAGAGAAAACTACTTTTACTTGTCCTTTTGGAACTTATGCTTATAGACGTATGCCTTTTGGTTTATGCAATGCACCTGCTACCTTTCAAAGATGTATGACTGCTATATTCTCTGACTTTTGTGAAAAGATTGTTGAGGTTTTCATGGATGATTTTTCCGTTTACGGAACTTCTTTTGATGATTGCTTAAGCAACCTTGATCGAGTTTTGCAGAGATGTGAAGAAACTAATCTTGTCTTGAATTGGGAGAAGTGCCACTTTATGGTGAATGAAGGTATTGTCTTGGGGCATAAAATTTCTGAAAGAGGTATTGAAGTTGATAAAGCTAAGGTTGATGCTATTGAGAAAATGTAATGTCCTAAAGATATTAAAGGTATAAGAAGTTTCCTTGGTCATGCTGGTTTCTATAGGAGATTTATTAAAGACTTCTCTAAAATTTCTAGACCTCTTACCAATCTCTTGCAAAAAGATGTTCCATTTGTTTTTGATGATGATTGTGTAGAAGCCTTTGAAACACTTAAGAAAGCCTTAACCACTGCACCTATTGTTCAACCACCTGATTGGAACTTGACTTTTGAAATTATGTGTGATGCTAGTGATTATGTTGTTGGTGCTGTTCTAGGACAGAGAGTTGATAAGAAATTAAATGTTATCCATTATGCTAGCAAAACTCTAGACAGTGCCCAAAGAAATTATGCTACTATTGAGAAAGAATTTCTAGCAGTTGTGTTTGCATGTGATAAATTCAGATCTTACATAGTTGATTCTAAAGTAACTATTCACACTGATCATGCTGCTATTAAATATCTTATGGAAAAGAAAGATGCTAAACCTAGACTCATTAGGTGGGTTCTATTGCTACAAGAATTTGACCTGCATATTATTGATAGAAAGGGAGCTGAGAATCCCGTAGCAGATAATTTGTCTAGAATGGAAAATGTTCTTGATGACCCACTTCCTATAAATGATGATTTTCCTGATGAACAATTAGCTGTCATAAATGCTTCTCATAATACTCCATGGTATGCAGACTATGCTAATTATATTGTTGCTAAATTTATACCACCTAGTTTCACATACCAACAAAAGAAAAAGTTCTTCTATGATTTAAGACATTACTTTTGGGATGACCCACATATTTATAAAGAAGGAGTAGATGGTATTATTAGACGTTATATACCTGAGCATGAACAGGAACAAATCCTACGGAAGTGTCATTCTGAGGCTTACGGAGGACACCATGCGGGAGACAGAACTGCACATAAGGTATTATAATCTGGTTTTTATTGGCCTACTCTTTTCAAGGATGCTCGTAAGTTTTTTTTATCTTGTGATGAATGTCAAAGAATTGGTAATGTTGGTAGACGTCAGGAAATGCCTATGAATTATTCACTTGCTATTGAACCATTTGATGTTTGGGGATTTGATTTTATGGGACCTTTTCCTAAATCCAATGGGTATACTCATATTTTAGTTGCTGTTGATTACGTTACTAAGTGGGTAGAAGCTATTCCAACTAGTAGTGCTGATCATAACACTTCTATTAAAATGCTTAAAGAAGTTATTTTCCCGAGGTTTGGAGTCCCTAGATATTTAATGACTGATGGTGGTTCACATTTTATTCATGGTGCATTCCGTAAACTGCTTGCTAAATATGATGTCAACCATAGAATTGCATCTCCTTATCACCCTCAATCTAGTGGTCAGGTAGAATTGAGCAATAGAGAAATAAAATTAATTTTGCATAAAACCGTCAATAGATCTAGAAAGAATTGGTCTAAGAAACTTGACGATGCATTATGGGCTTATAGAACTGCTTATAAAAATCCTATGGGTATGTCTCCTTATAAATGGTTTATGGAAAAGCATGTCATTTACCTCTTGAGTTAGAACATAAAGCATATTGGGCAATTAAAGAACTCAATTATGGTTTTAAACTTGCCGATGAAAAGAGGTTATTTGATATTAGCTCATTAGATGAATGGAGAACCCAAGCTTATGAAAATGCCAAATTGTTTAAAGAAAAAGTTAAAAGATGGCATGATAGAAGGATTCAAAAAGGGGAATTCAAAGTGGGTGAGCAAGTTCTATTGTACAATTCTCGTTTGAGATTATTTGCAGGAAAACTTCTCTCTAAATGGGAAGGACCGTATATCATCGAAGAAGTTTATCGCTCCGGAGCCATCAAAATAAACAACTCCGAAGGCACTAATCCGAGAGTGGTGAATGGGCAAAGAATTAAGCATTATATTTCAGGTACTCCCATTAATGTTGAAACTAATATTATTGAAATAATTACACCGGAGGAATACATAAGAGAGACCTTCCAGAACACTCCTGAACCCTGAAAAGGAAGAGGTACATGATACGGTAAGTAAACCGACTCCAAAAATTCCATAAAAATACTTTCTGTCAGTTTTGGAATATTAGAAAAAATACAAAAATAAGAAACAGCCGAGGGGACCCACGAGGTGCACACGAGGCACCAGGGCGCGCCCTGGTGGCTCGTGGGCCCCTCGTGAGCCTTCCCGACTCCGTTTTCTTCTGGATTACTTGTTTTGCAAGATAAAAATTCTTTATATATACTCCTGGACGTTTTGACACCGTATCACAGAAATCTCCTTTGTTCTTGTTTCGTGCTATTTTTCTGACAGATCTAGATCGCCATGGCTCCCCGAAGGCTCCGTACCAAGCACCGTATTATGTAACCATCGCCGGGCAAACGCCCATACAGCGAGGTCTACTACGAGTGGTCGTTGGGGGAGGAAGACAATGGCAAGGAGGAAAAGGCCGAGGAAGTTGCGGGAACCCAGGCTCCGGAAGGAGGGGAAGTCATCCCATGTAGGAGGCTGCAGAGAAGGGAGATATCCTTCAACCCCTCTATGATCATCTTCCCCTATCCGTAATTGAAGCCCTAAGAGTCTTTGAAATAGTTAGTGCTCAGAATACATCTCTCACTTGTGACGTTATTTTGTTGGAAGAGCAAAACATCGCCCTTCGGAGCATCAACCGTAAATTGGAGTATCTGCTAAAGCTGAAGGACAAGCCCACCACTTCATCACCACCACCATCACCGAAGAAGGAAACTTGAGTACATGGGTATGGGCACTCCCCTTGGCTTGTGCCAAGCTTGGGGGAGGTGCCCCGGTATCGTATCACCATCACTTTATTATCTTTACCTATTTTTAGTTCGATCCTTAGTGATTTTGTGGTTTAGTTGAATAAAAGTTTAGTATGATCTATTTTCGAGTGCTAGTTTTGTGATCTGTCTATCTATGTAATTGAGTTGAGAGTTATATAATAAAGAGTAGTTTGAGTTTTTGCTTCTTTACTTTTATGTTTCAATCCTAGCAATGAAAATAATGAAAAAGATCATATGCTAATCTTATGGAAAGTAATGACATTACATAAAGAAAAGTATAAGTGGTAAAATTTATTGAAAGTTAACAAACATAGCATTGGTCAATGATGCAATTCATGAAAAAATTAATAGGGAAGAGAAGATTCACATGCAAATATACTATCTTGAACATCTTTTATGATTGTGAGCCCCCATTAAGTATTTTATGTCAAATTGTTGACGTTGAACAAGGAAGACAACGTAATGAATTATGTTTGCTTATATTCACATAGAAGTTATATTGTCATAGATCCTCCAACATGTGATGCTTGCCCAATATCTTTGCTGGCCAAAAATCCGCACCAAGTAGAGATACTACTTGTGCATCCAGAACCCTTAAACCTAGTTTCATATCATGAGAGTCCACTATATCTACCTATGGATTGAATAAGATCCCTCAAGTAAGTTGTCATCGGTGCAAAAAGCAATAAAAATTGCCTCTAAATGTGTATGAACTTTTATTGTAAGGGAAAATAAGCTTTGTACGAACTTGTGATGGCAAAGAAATAAAAGCGACGGACTGCATAATAAAGGTTGCTATCACAAGGGGCAATATAAAGTGACGTTCCTTTGCATTAAGAGCTTGTGCATCCAACAAAAAAAAGCGCATGACAACCTCTGCTTCCCTCTGCGAAGGGCCTATCTTTTACTTTTATGTATTTACTTTTTATGCAAGAGTCAATAGTGTTCTCCCCTATTCCTTTTTATTGTTCTCTTTTGCAAGCATCATGTGATGGGGGAAAGATCTAGGCATATATATCCAGTTGGATATGAGTGATCATGAGTTATTATTGTTGACATCGCCCTTGAGGTGAATAAGTTGGGAGGCGAAACTATAAGCCCCTACCTTTCTTTGTGTCTGGCTGAAACTTTTTGCTCCATATATATGTTGTGAGTGTTAGCAATCAGAGAAGACTATATGATGGTTGAGTATGTGGACTTGCTAAAAAGCTCCTACATGAGACCCTTCCTGAAAATATGATGAATTGCAATTGCATTGTTGACTGAGAACATAGTTTGTTAGTTTTCAAGAAAGTTTATGCCTTATACTTCATTGTTGTGATGAATTGTTACTTGCACATGAGAAGTTTTATGATAATAAATATTGTTGTTATAATAATGATCATGATGCTACTATGTCCATATTTTGTTTTTATCGACACCTCTCTCTCTAAACATGTGGACATGATTATTGATATCGGCTTTCGCTTGAGGACAAGCGAGGTTTAAGCTTGGGGGAGTTGATACGTCCATTTTGCATCATGTTTTACTACTGTTATTTATAGTGTTTTTAATCAATATAACACTTTGTGGAGCAATTCTAATGCCTTTTCTCTCTTAATATGCAAGATTTACACAAGGAGGGAGATTGCCGGCAGCTGGAATTCTGGACCTGAAAAAGCTATGTCAGAGATACCTATTATGCACATCTCCAAATGAGCTGAAATTTCACGGAGATTTATTTTGGAATAAATAAAAAATACTGGAAGCAAGAAGTACCAGAGGGGGCCACCCAGGTGCCCACGAGGCACCAGGGCGTGCCACCCCCCCTCCAGGCGCGCCCTGGTGGCCCGTGGGGCCCCTGGCCAGCCTCCGGTGCCCATTTTCTGGTATATAAGCCCATTTGCCCTGGAAAAAAATAGGAGAAGACTTTTGGGACGGTGCGCTGCTGTCTCGAGGCGGAACTTGGGCAGGAGCACTTTTGCTCTCCGGCGGAGCGATTCTGCCGGTGCTATGCCCTAGAGGCAGTAATAAAAGTTACTTTGTATCTCCGAGTTTGTAATGAATGTTTATGTTCCATGCTATAACTGCAATGATTCTCGAGTCTGCGATAACCACGAGGCTCGGAGGGAAACTCATGTGCACGTGTGGTATAATAAACGGTAAAATGTATTCCTAGTCTTGCCATTAAGACTGGCTCAAGTATTGCATGATGATCCTGTTTTCCTGATCATGGGCATGTCAATGCCGGCAATTTTGAGGGCACAATGTTAGTAGAACACTTGTGTTGAATCGACCTGATTGATGTTATGCTATGAGATACATCCATCATGAGTTAATGGTTAATAACACAGAGATAGTTAATGTTTGCATAATTCCTTAGACCATGAGAGTGTCAAGTTTCTTCATGCTTGCTTCATGAACTTTGGGGTTTGTTAAACGTCATCCGTAAATGGGTGGCTATTACGGCGGCTTACGGGTTCATGGAAAAGTATGTCAAGTAACTTGATAGCTCAAGATTGGGATTTGCTCCTCCGACGATGGAGAGATATTCTCGGGACCTCTCGGTGTTACGGTATCCATCATCGTCTGGCCAGACACATTGTGATTTGATCACTGGGATGCCAGAACACGGAAACGAGTAAAGAGAGCAAAACCGGTAACGAGGTAACTTGCATAGTGGACAAGTTGTTGATCCACGGGGATGCATAAATCTCACCTCGGGTATTTGTAATATATCGTGAAGCAACAGGAATAGCACACGGCAACTGGAGGTTCACTCGAATATTCATTCGTGTGGGTATAAGGGTCAATATGGGTGTCCACGGCTCCGATGTTGATCATTGATCGGAAAGAGTTCCGGGTCATGTCTATACTTCACCGAACCTATAGGGTCACACGCTTAAGGGTCATCTATCTGCTGAATACTAGACGGGGAGTCTGAGAGAAAATCACCGAAAAAGTTTCGGACGAAACGGAAACGTTCCGGAGAGAACACCGGAATAGTTCCGGTGAAACTGAAAAGTTGTTTCAGGGTTTTCCATTAAGTCAAATTGGTTCTGGCACACGCTTGGAAATTCTTGGAGGATGCCAGAAGTGTTCTGGAAACTTCTGGGAATTTTCCGGGACAAAAACCGGAAATGTTCCGAAGCAGCCGGAACCGCTTTGGTTGCTTTTCGCTGAAGAAACATTGTTCCGAAATTGTTTCGGAATGCGTTCAAAATTGTTTTGGTGGGTGCTAGAATTATTCTAGGCACACAGAAATAATTTGGATTTTAACGGACGCAGAAAAATGTCTTCGTGAATAGTGAAAAACACTTTTTGGGCTGATTTGCAAATGGGGTTTTTCTTCTAGAAGAAAACCACTTTTGGTGTGTGAAAGGGAGGTGGAGCCCCCCAAGGGGGCTGCACAATTTCGGCCATGGCATGGGGGGGCCCTCCTTGAGGTGTCCTTCCACCTCATGGTGGATATGTTCTACACACCCTTATGTGGCATGTGGTGGAAAGATCCTAGGAAGGTCCTTTTGGTCTTTCCTCTACCCCTTGCTCCTCCTATAAATAGAGGTGGAGAGAGCTCTCCAAAATCAGATCATCCATGCTCTCATACACATGCCATTTGACTTGTCTGGCTTCTCTCTCCCTCCCACGAAATAGTTTCGTAGAGCCGAAAGGCTGTCTGGGTTCCGGCAGGAACTAGTTCTGGACGGCGAAGCCCTGCCGGATAGCTGACACCGTATGTGTGCAACCCCGTAGAGAGATTGTAGTTTCGATCTTTTGCCCGAGGGGCTGTTTTCGAGTGTCCTCCCGAAGGGCTGTTCGAGTTACCGTTCGAGTTTCCGGCGTCCTCCCGAAGGGCTGTCCGGGTTACTGTTCGGGTTCCGAGGGTCCTCCCGAAGGGCTGTCCGCGACATCGTCCGGGGGACTGTCCGACCGCCTCCCGAAGGGCTGTCCGGAGTGGGAGTACATCCTTGCGGTTGGGAGGTTGTAAATCCTAGCTGCAGGGATCTGCACCGACGATCTACATCGACTCTTCTTCCGCTGCGCTTCGAGTCGGTACGGATCAGATCAAACCTTGTATGCAGTCTCCATAGTGATCCTGGGCGTGCTCGCTGTACCGAATTTTTTTGTTTTCTGTCGCGTTCCCCTACAGTGGCATCAAGAGCCGTGCTATGCGTAGATGCAAGTTACGATCTACAATACATGGAGATGTATGGGTATTGCATAATATAATTTTGGAGTAGATAAGATCTATTGCTGAAAATTATTTATGCGGGTAGCAGATGAAGTCTGTTACCCGATGTTCTTGTTGCTTCCCTGGAATTTGCGTTTGCTCAATCTCGAGACAGCATGGTGGAATTTCACAAAGTTCTGGCAATCCGCGATCCTGATTGATCAACGAAGTGCTATCAGTTCTTTGGGTTCCGCCATAGTCAAAAGAAAGATGAAATTCGCAGATGAAAGGGCATTGCAGATATGATCTGCACGGGGGTCATGCATATGACGAAGTTTAGTATGGGGCTCGAGATTTAATTATCTCGTGTTTCATACACCCCGAGATGTTAATCTAGCAATTTTGAATTATCATACTTGATGATAAAACGTTGGTAGCTGCGGTTTAAGTCAAAACCTTAGAAGCCACGTAAAATAAAATTTTGCATAAACCGATTAGAGGCATCTAACTTGGTTTTGTAGGATGTGCATGTGATGTGATGTGGTATAGCAAAGCTCATATTAATTCGATTATGTATGAGATGACTATATGATGTAAATTTGTTAACATGACCTGCGTGTCATGATTCGGCATGATGGCTGGAGCCATATGATTGTCACTTTAATGACCTGCATGTCAACCTTATGTAATTCACTTATTTTATTAGCTATAGAGATAGCAATATTATTTGGTGCATCGACAAGGTGGTGGAAATCTTCGCGAAGGTGAACTCCGACGCAAATGCCAAAGACGAAGAAATGCTTGACTTCTCCGTCAGAAAGGGCTATACCATATCATGCTATTATGAATTGCCTGAGATGTTTATCCCTTATGATGCACCCTTTTTGATTGCACGGTAGTCGCTTTTTATTAGGGTGATCTCTCACTTAAAAATATCAAGTAGTTAGTGTTCTCCCAAGTGTAGCACCGTCACGGCATCTATCTCTTCGGGGTATCACATGGATGCATGGGTACGAACGATTAGAGAAGTGTGAGGCGGGTGAGTTGAGACCTCGCAGCGAGATCACTTGGTTGTCTTGACGTTCAGGCATGAAAGTCATGAGCTCGGAACACACGCATCGAAAGATGAACAAGAGTCACATAGAGATGTGATTGGCAAGTTGGCCTACCAAATGAAATTCTCGTCACTTGAGATGGATGCATCCTTGGCGTTGAATTGAAATTTGGATCTTGAATCACTCATAATCAATTTTGAGAGATATTGATTTGAGTGGGTGCGCACTTTAGAATAAAATTGTTTATTCACTAGTGCTAAAATCATTATGAACAAAGTCTAAGTGAAACTTGTGTTTTCCGTTGTAGATCAAATGGCTCGCAACACCGCGTTCAACTTAGGCCCGATGTTAGAGAAAGAGAAGTTAGCTGCGACTGGAAATAACTATGCGGACTGGGTCCGTAACCTGAGGATTATCCTCAGGAGCGCTAGCAAAATGTATGTGCTTGAAACTGCTCTTCCAGCTAAACCGGCGGCAGATGCCCCGGAAGATGAGCAGAATGTCTGGGCCACTAAGGATGATGATCATAACTTAGTGCAGTGCCTCATGCTAGCTTGCATGAGTGCAGGGCTTCAAAAGCGTTTTGAATTCCATAAACCCCGCGATATGATCCGGGATTTGGATGCCCTGTACAAGGAAACCGCAAGGTCTGAATGATTTTATGTCATGAAGGCCTTGATGGATTGCAAGATGGCTGAGGGTAGTTTAGTTGGCGAGCACGTAGTCAAAATGATTGGCTATGCTGAAAGGCTTAAAACCCTGGAGTTTCCACTTCCACCTGACCATATGATGGACATGCTGCTTTCTTCACTCCCCCCGTCTTACGACGGTTTTATCATGAACTACAACATGAGTGGGATGGAGAAAACACCGGAAGAGGTGCTCGCCATGCTAAAAACTACGGAAGGAGGACTGCGGGAAAATCGCAAGCAAGTGTTGCTTGTGAATAAAACCGCCAGTTTCAAAAAGAAAGGCAAGCCAAAGAAAGGCAAGGGCACCGGTAAGACCGGCTCCCAAAGCAATTCTAAGGGCGGAGCCAAGAATGAAACTGAGTGCTTCTACTGCAAGGGCACAGGACACTGGAAGAGAAACTGCAAGAAGTATCTGGAAGATAAGAAGTCCGGGAAAACCGGAAAAGGTATAATTGTTATACAAGTTAATGTCATTGACGTTTTGCTTGCTAGCGAAAATTCTAAGTCTTGGGTATTTGATACCGGATCGGTTACTCACATTTGCAACTCGATACAGGGACTTCAGAAGGTGCGCAAACTAGCAAAGAATGAAGTCGTGATGCGCGTCGGGAACGGCAATGGGATCGCCGCTCAAGCCGTCGGCATTATGCCTCTACGTCTCCCTTCGGGATTTATCTTAGAACTAAATAACTGTTATTTTGTTCCACTGTTGTGTAGAAACATTATCTCCGGATCATGTTTAGTACACGATGGGTATTCGTACAAGTCTAAGAACAATGGTTGTTCACTTTATTGCAAGGATATGTTTTATGGATTTGCACCCATTGTTGGGGGCCTTTTCATTCTAAATCTTGAATGTGGAAATGATGTCTTTAACGTAAATGCTAAACGCCTTAAGAAGGCTGACACCACCACCACTTTCATGTGGCACTGTCGGCTTGGCCACATCGGAAAGAAACTCATGCAAAGACTCCATAAAGATGGAGTTTTACCGTCCCTTGATTTTGAATCATTTGACACATGTGAAGCTTGCTTGATGGGGAAAATGACCAAGACGCCGTTCACGGGTCATCCTGAAAGGGTGGGTGAATTATTGGAAATAATACATAGTGATGTATGTGGTCCAATAAACACAGCCGCACGGGGTGGGTATTTTTACTTCGTGACTTTTACTGATGATTTAAGTCGGTATGGCTATATCTACTTAATGAAGCATAAGTCGGAAACCTTTGAAAAGTTCAAAGAATTTCAGAATGAGGTAGAAAATCACCGTGACAAAAAGATTAAGTTTCTGCGGTCTGATCGCGGAGGCGAATATCTTAGTCATGAGTTTGGCCAACATCTGAGTGATCGTGGAATCGTTTCACAGCTTACGCCTCCCGGAACTCCGCAGCGAAACGGGGTGTCGGAACGACGTAACCGAACCTTGTTAGACATGGTAAGGTCGATGATGTCTCTTACAGATCTGCCGATATCTTTTTGGGGTCACGCACTAGAAACTGCCGCTCACACATTAAACAGAGCACCGTCTAAGTCTGTTAAGACGACACCACATGAGATGTGGAATGGGAAGAAACCCAGTTTGTCGCATCTTAAAATTTGGGGTTGTGAGGCATACGTAAAGCGTTTACAGCCAAGCAAACTCGATCCCAGATTAGGCAAATGTTACTTTGTAGGTTATCCCAAAAACACCGTTGGGTATTCCTTCTACAACCACACCGAGGGCAAAGTGTTTGTCGCAAAGGTTGGACACTTTCTCGAGAAAGAATTTCTCGCTAAAGAACCAAGTGGGAGGACAGTGCAACTTAATGAGATTAGTGAATCTTCGGCGACCGTTGATATGGCTAAGGAACCGGAAGAAATTCCGCTAATTATCCCTACAACCGAGCCGGAAGTTGTCGCATATGATGCGGAAACTTCAGACAATGTTGTAACTGAACCGCGCAGATCAGGTAGGGCTATCCAGCCACCTGAGTGGTTTCATAACGAAATCTTCATTCTTGAAGACGATGAACCTGCGCACTACAAGGAAGCGATGGCGGGGCCCAGCTCAAAGGAATGGCACAAGGCCATGAAATCCGAAATGGAATCTATGTACGAAAACCAAGTTTGGAACTTGGAAGAACTTCCAGAAGGCGTAAAGCCCATTGGTTGTAAATGGATTTTCAAGAAAAAGACGGATGCGGATGGTAACATTACTATCCACAAAGCTAGACTTGTCGCGAAAGGGTTCACGCAAGTTCCAGGAGTGGACTATAACGAGACTTTCTCGCCCGTAGCTATGCTTAGGTCTGTTCGGATATTACTAGCAATTGCTGCTTATTTCGATTATGAAATATGGCAGATGGACGTCAAAACGGCTTTCCTAAATGGAAACCTCAAAGAGGATGTATACATGATACAGCCAGAAGGTTTTGTCGTTCATAAGGATGCTGGAAAGGTATGCAAGCTTCAGAAAGCCATTTATGGTCTGAAGCAAGCGTCAAGGAGCTGGAACATTCGTTTTGATGAAGTAGTCAAACAGTTTGGCTTCATCAGGAATGACGAAGAATCTTGTGTTTACAAGAAGTTTAGTGGGAGCGCAAAAGCATTTCTAATCTTATATGTGGATGACATATTATTGATTGGAAATGACGTGAATTTTCTTAACGAAATAAAAGACTCATTGAAGAAGAGTTTTTCAATGAAAGACTTAGGCGAAGCGGCATATGTATTGGGCATCAGGATCTATAGAGATAGATCAAGACGCCTAATAGCGCTTAGCCAAAGCACGTACATAGACAAGGTGTTGAAAAGGTTCAACATGGAGAACTCCAAGAAAGGGCTTCTCCCCATGTCACCTGGCACAGTGCTTTGCAAGAATCAGTGTCCTCGGACTCTCGATGAGCGAGTACAAATGAATGATGTTCCATATGCCTCGGCAGTTGGTTCTATTATGTATGCCATGCTATGTACAAGACCGGACGTTTCCTATGCGCTAAGTGTTAGCAGCCGGTACCAAAGTGATCCAGGATTGGAACACTGGGCCGCAGTCAAGGGTATTCTTAAGTACCTCAGAAGGACCAAGGATTTACTCCTTGTGTACGGAGGTGATGAAGAGCTCATTGTAAATGGTTACACTGATGCAGGCTTCATGACTGACCCAGATGACTTCAAATCTCAATCAGGCTATGTTTTCATATTGAACGGCGGTGCAGTTGATTGGAAAAGTTCCAAACAAAAGACTGTAGCGGATTCTACGACGGAGGCGGAATATGTTGCTGCTTCAGAAGCCTCCAAGGAGGCAGTATGGATCAAGCAATTTCTTGAAGACCTTGGTGTGGTTCCAAGTGCTCTGGACCCGGTGGAGATCTATTGTGATAATAGTGGCGCCGTGGCTCAAGCAAGGGAGCCAAGTTCGCACCATAAGACAAGACATATTGAACGCAAATATAAACTCATTCGACATCATGTCGAAGCGGGTTTAGTGAAAGTACGCAAAGTTCACACGGATCTGAACGTGTCAGACCCGATGACAAAGCCTCTACCACGAGCAAAGCATGAGCAGCACCGGACAGCCATTGGTGTTAGGGAAGCCATGTAACTAGATTATGACTCTAGTGCAAGTGGGAGTCTGTAGGAGATATGCCCTAGAGGCAGTAATAAAAGTTACTTTGTATCTCCGAGTTTGTAATGAATGTTTATGTTCCATGCTATAACTGCAATGATTCTCGAGTCTGCAATAACCACGAGGCTCGGAAGGAAACTCATGTGCACGTGTGGTATAATAAATGGTAAAATGTATTCCTAGTCTTGCCTCTAAGACTGGCTCAAGTATTGCATGATGATCCTGTTTTCCTGATCATGGGCATGTCAATGCCGGCAATTTTGAGGGCACAATGTTAGTAGAACACTTGTGTTGAATCGACCCGATTGATGTTATGCTATGAGATACATTCATCATGAGTTAATGGTTAATAACACAGAGATAGTTAATGTTTGCATAATTCCTTAGACCATGAGAGTGTCAAGTTTCTTCATGCTTGCTTCATGAACTTTGGGGTTTGTTAAACGTCATCCGTAAATGGGTGGCTATTACGGCGGCTTACGGGTTCATGGAAAAGTATGTCAAGTAACTTGATAGCTCAAGATTGGGATTTGCTCCTCCAACGATGGAGAGATATTCTCGGGCCCCCTCGGTGTTACGGTATCCATCATCGTCTGGCCAGACACATTGTGATTTGATCACTGGGATGCCAGAACACGGAAACGAGTAAAGAGAACAAAACCGGTAACGAGGTAACTTGCATAGTGGACAAGTTGTTGATCCACGGGGATGCATAAATCTCACCTCGGGTATTTTTAATATATCGTGAAGCAACAGGAATAGCACACGGCAACTGGAGGTTCACTCGAATATTCATTCGTGTGGGTATAGGGGTCAATATGGGTGTCCACGGCTCCGATGTTGATCATTGATCGGAAAGAGTTCCGGGTCATGTCTATACTTCACCGAACCTATAGGGTCACACGCTTAAGGGTCATCTATCTGCTGAATACTAGACGGGGAGTCTGAGAGAAAATCACCGAAAAAGTTTCGGACGAAACGGAAACGTTCCGGAGAGAACACCGGAATAGTTCCGGTGAAACTGAAAAGTTGTTTCAGGGTATTCCATTAAGTCAAATTGGTTCTGGCACACGCCTGGAAATTCTTGGAGGATGCCAGAAGTGTTCTGGAAACTTCTGGGAATTTTCCGGGACAAAAACCGGAAATGTTTCAGAGCAGCTGGAACCGCTTTGGTTGCTTTTCGCTGAAGAAACATTGTTCCGAAATTGTTTCGGAATGCGTTCAAAAATTTTTTGGTGGGTGCTAGAATTATTCTAGGCACACAGAAATAATTTGGGTTTTAACGGACGCAGAAAAATGTCTTCATGAATAGTGAAAAGCACTTTTTGGGCTGATTTGCAAATGGGGTTTTTCTTCTAGAAGAAAACCACTTTTGGTGTGTGAAAGGGAGGTGGAGCCCCCCAAGGGGGCTGCACAATTTCGGCCATGGCATGGGGGGGCCCTCCTTGAGGTGTCCTTCCACCTCATGGTGGATATGTTCTACACACCCTTATGTGGCATGTGGTGGAAAGATCCTAGGAAGGTCCTTTTGGTCTTTCCTCTACCCCTTGCTCCTCCTATAAATAGAGGTGGAGAGAGCTCTCCAAAATCAGATCATCCATGCTCTCATACACATGCCATTTGACTTGTCTGGCTTCTCTCTCCCTCCCACGAAATAGTTTCGTAGAGCCGAAAGGCTGTCTGGGTTCCGGCAGGAACTAGTTCTGGACGGCGAAGCCCTGCCGGATAGCTGACACCGTATGTGTGCAACCCCGTAGAGAGATTGTAGTTTCGATCTTTTGCCCGAGGGGCTGTTTTCGAGTGTCCTCCCGAAGGGCTGTTCGAGTTACCGTTCGAGTTTCCGTCGTCCTCCCGAAGGGCTGTCCGGGTTACTGTTCGGGTTCCGAGGGTCCTCCCGAAGGGCTGTCCGCGACATCATCCGGGGGACTGTCCGACCGCCTCCCGAAGGGCTGTCCAGAGTGGGAGTACATCCTTGCGGTTGGGAGGTTGTAAATCCTAGCTGCAGGGATCTGCACCGACGATCTACACCGACTCTTCTTCCGCTGCGCTTCGAGTCGGTACGGATCAGATCAAACCTTGTATGCACTCTCCATAGTGATCCTGGGCGTGCTCGCTGTACCAAATTTTTTTGTTTTCTGTCGCGTTCCCGTACAGGCGCGTGGACCGCGTGCCGCGGCGCTACGGCCTGAAGGGGCGGCGCAGCGGCGGTGCGCTGGTCGGTGCAGCCACGGGAACGGCCTCGGGTGGCGGCGGGAACCGCGTGCCGCGGCGCTACGGCCTGAGGGGGCGACGCAGCGGCGGCGCACACGTTGGTGCAGCCACGGAGAGAACCACGGGGCGGCGGCGCTACGGCCCGATGGGGCGACGCAGCGGCAGCCAGTTGCTCGATCGGTGGGGGGCGCTGTACTCGGGGACAGTCTTCCCGGGACTTGCGGAGGCACGCGCAACCGACGGGCCAAATCGGTCGCACGGCGTAGATGAGGCGGATCGCGAGCGGGCGGATGATCAATCTGATCGCGCGCGAGGTCAGGGATGCCGCTCGGTGGAGCCGGGGTGGCGGCGGAGTCCGTGCTGAAGCCGGCGACAGACGATCGGCGTGGGACGACATGTGGACGAGCGCAGCCAGCCCGACGCAGCCGGCAGCCGGCGACGGGGCCGGCGAGGCAGTCGGTAGGGCGGCCGTAGAGACGCGGCGGAGGCGGGTGATGATGGAGAAGTCCCGGTCGTAGCAGGGCGGCAACGACCGACGCAGGGCGACGGACAGGCAAACACGCGGAAGACGGCCTTGACGGGCCGCATCGTCGCGCGAGGCCGTCGGGTCGGAGTAGATGCCGGGTGGTCACGCCGGTGTCGGAGTAGAGGTGCGCGGGGCAGTGGGCGACGTGCTACTTGTGAGCTGCGTTGGTAATTCCCTGAAGAGGAAGGGAGATGCAGTACAATAGAGATAAGTATTTCCCTCAGTTATGAAACCAAGGTTATCAATCCAGTAGGAGAATCACGCAACACCTCGTTAGCAGCACCTGCACACAAAACAACAAATCCTTGCACCCAACGCAAACAAGGGGTTGTCAATCCCTCGGCGGTAAGTTGCAAGATTAAATTGTATGTGATAGATAGATAGATTGAAACAAAAATATAAAATAAAATAAATAAAGAAAAAGTGCAGCAAGTATTTTTAGGGTTTTAGTAATATATGATTTAGATAGACCCGGGGGCCATAGTTTTCACTAGAGGCTTCTCTCATAAAAATAGCATACTCTGGGTAGACAAATTATTGTTGGGCAATTGATAGAAAAACAAATAATCATGACAATATCGAAGGCAATGATCATGTATATAGGCATCACGTCCGAGACAAGTAGACCGACTCTTGCCTGCATCTACTACTATTACTCCACACATCGACCATTATCCAGCATGCATCTAGTGTATTAAGTCCATAAAGAACGGAGTAACGCCTTAAGCAAGATGACATGATGTAGACAAAGTAAACTCACGCATGAATAAACCCCATCTTTTTACCCTTAATAGCAACGATACATACGTGTCATGTCCCTTTCTGTCACTGGGATTGAGCACCGCAAGATCGAACCCATTACAAAGCACCTCTTCCCATGGCAAGATAAATCAATCTAGTTGGCCAAACCAAATCAATAGATCGGAGAAGAAATACGAAGCTATAATAATTATGCATAAAAGAGATCAGAGAAGACTCAAATAATATTCATGGATAATCTGATCATAAACTCACAATTCATCGGATCCCAACAAACACACCGCAAAAAGTGATTACATCGGATAGAACTCCAAGAACATCGAGGAGAACATTGTATTGAAGATCAAAAAGAGAGAAGAAGCCATCTAGCTACTAACTATGGACCCGAAGGTCTGTGGTAAACTACTCACGCATCATCGGAAGGGCAGCAAGATTGATGTAGAACCCCTCCGTGATCGATTCCCCCTCCGGCGGAGTACCGAAAAAGGCCTCCAGATGGGATCTCTCGAGAACAGAAGCTTGCGGCGGCGGAAAAAGTATTTCGTGGACTCTCCTGTTGGTTTCCCAATTTTTGGGAATTTATAGTGGTGGAATTAGGTCAAACGGAGCTGAGGTGGGCCCACGATGCCCCCCCAGACGCGCCCTGGTGGCTCGTGGCCACCTCCTCTGGCGTCTGGTCTTCTCCCGAAGCTTCTAGTGTTTGTTTTGTCCAGAAAAAAATCTCGAAAAAGTTTCGTGGCATTTGGACTTCGTTTGGTATTGATATTCTGTAAAACTTAAAACAGCCAGAAAACAGCAACTGGCACTGGGCACTAAGTTAAAATAGGTTAGTCCCAAAAAAATGATATATAATTGCTGTAAATGCATATAAAAACATCCAAGATTGATAATATAACAGTATGGAACAATCAAAAATTATAGATACATTGGAGACGTATCAGCATCCCCAAGTTTAATTCCTGCTCGTCCTCGAGTAGGTAAATGATAAAAACAGAATTTTTGATGTGGAATGCTACCTATCATATTCATCATATATTCTTTTCTTTTGTAGCATGGACATTTGGACTTGAATGATTCAAAGCAATAGTCTATAATTTGACATGAAGATATAAATACTCAAGCATGCTAACAAGCAACCATGTCTTTCAAAATATCAATGCTAAAGAAAGTTATCCCTAACCCGTTATGCTCAATCATTGATCCATTCATGAAACACACTCAAATATTAGCTACACACAATGCACAAGTATGACAATAGTGCTCTCTAGTTGGTGCTTTATAAGAGAAGATGGAGACTCAAAGTAAAAATAAAAATTGCATAAAAGTAAATAGATAGGCCCTTCGCAGAGGGAAGCAGAGATTTCCTAATGTGCCAGAGCTCAAAGCTTAAATTAGAGAGATAAAAATATTTTGAGAGACATGCTTTTCCTGTCAACGAAAACGACCGAGAATTCCCAATATCTTCCATGCTAGACACATCATAGGCGGTTCCCAAACAGAAAGTAAAGTTTATTTCCTTTCCACCATTCTTTCACAATCCATGGCTAGCCATATCCACGGGTGCCCTCCATACCAATATCTTTCCAAGGAATTTTGTTGTTATTAATTTTGATTTTATTGTGGGACTGGGCATCCCTATTACCAGCCACTCTCTCGTGCAATGACAAGTGAATAAACACTCATCGTGAGAATAACACACCTAGCATGGAAAATATTGGCCACCCCCTGCCGCTTCATGAGCGGTATGGGCACACAAAATGAAGAATTATTTTTAAAATTAGAGTTGGCACACGCAAATTTACTTGGAATGGCATGGAAATAGCGCATATAGGTAGATATAGTGGACTCATTTGGCACAACCTGGGTTTAAGGAGTTTGGATGCACAAGCAGTATTTCCGTTTAGTACAAATGAAGGCTAGCAAATAGATTGAGAAGCAACCAACCAAAAAGCGAAAACGGTCATAAACATGCATTGAACATAACTAACACCGAATAATGCACCATAAGTAGGATATAATTTCGTTGCATAACTATTGACTTAACGTGCATGCATAGGGAATCACAAACCTTAACACTAATATTCTTACTAAATCACAATTACTCACTAACATGACTCACATATTATCATCTCCATATCGCAAAACTATTGCAAGGAATCACATTTATCATATCCAATGATCTATATGATAGTTTTTATTATATCCCTCTTGAATATTCAGCACTTTGGGACCAAATTCATATCTTGTGCAAATTACCATTACTATTATCAACTCTCAAAAAGATATAAGTGAAGCATGAGAGTGCAAATATTTCTTCAAAATTTCAATCTTATCAACTCTAAAAATAATATAAGTGAAGCATGAGAGTTTATTTCTTCAAAATTTCAATCTTATCAACTCTCAAAAAGATATAAGTGAAGCATGAGAGTGCAAATATTTCTTCAAAAATTTTAGTCTTATCAACTCTCAAAATAATATAAGTTAAGCATGGGAGTGCAAATATTTCTTAAAAATATAGCCACCGCCGTGCTCAAAAAGATTTAAGTGAAGCACTACAGCAACTGCCTAGCTCAAAAAATTTAAGTGAAGCACATAGAGTATTCTAACAAATTATGATGAACATGTGGCTCTCTCAAATTGGTGTGTCTAGCAAAGATGATTGTGACAAACTAAAAAGCAAACAAAGCAAAGACTCATATAATACACGACGCTCCAAGCAAAACACATATCATGTGACGAATAAAATATAGGTCCAAGTAAAATTACCAATGGTTGGTAGAAGAAAGAGGGGATGCCTTCCGGGGCATCCCCAAGCTTAGACGCTTGAGTCTTCCTTGAATATTACCTTGGGGTGCCTCGGGCATCCCCAATCTTAGGCTCTTGCCACTCCTTATTCCTTCATCCATCGTGATCTCACCCAAAACTTGAAAACTTCAATCACACAAAACTCAACAAAACCTTCGTGAGATACGTTAGTATAACAAAACAAATCACTACTTTAAGTACTGTTGCAAACCCATTCATATTTTATTTTTGCATTATACCTACTGTATTATAACTTCTCCATGGCTTATACCCCCCGATACAATCCATAGTTTCATCAAAACAAGCAAGTAGTGCATCAAAAACAGAATATGTCAAAAACAGAACAGTCTGTAGCAATCTATTTAAAAGATATAATTCTGTAACTCCAAAAATTCTAAAAAATTAGGAAAACATGGTAAATTCATATAAAAATACTGTGTAAAAATTTCAGATTTTTCTGACACACCAATACAGAAACAAAATTCCAGCACTGGACGCAAAACTTTCTGTTTTCCAAACAGCATCAATTATACTATCTTACAAATCATCCTAAAGGCTTTACTTGGCACAAACACTAATTAAAAAGATAAAAACTCAATCATAACAGTAGCATAAATGTGAAAACACACCATAACAGAAATAAAAAGAAAAAAAAATTATTTTATTCATTGGGTTGCCTCCCAACAAGCGCTATTGTTTTATGCCCCTAGATAGGCATAATGCATAGTTTCAAGTATTATCATTTTTCATTCCCAAGTCCTTTTTGATTAAATCTTCCAAAGCTTTTCTCATTAATTCTCTACCTTCATGCTCTTCTTTCCTAGTGGGTGAACTTAGGTAATTGAAGGGGCTTTGATTGGTAACCTTAACATTCATAACTTCAAAGTCAGGATCATCACCATAAACATCCTCATATAAAACATGTATTTCATCATCAATAGGATCTATAGCCGTACTCTCGAACCATTCTTCACTAAATCCCTCATCAATTCCTTTAGTAACCCATTCAAATTTAACAAGTATGGTGGTACATAGTTTTAATTATTTCAGTGTAGGGAACTCTCCTTCTAATGTTTTCACCATAAGCAAAGTAATCTTTAGATTCCAACCTACGAATAGTATCTTTATCATGAAGAATCTCCTCTATAGGGGGATGCTCAAAATTTATTTTGTAAAAGGAGAAAATATCCCTAGCTTCCCGGATTATATAATCAAATTCATGCATAAGGATTATAGTGGCAATTTTCTTAGCCCTAGGATCATGGATGTTGGTAAGTTCATAAAATATTTTTTGTAAAGAAGGGTGGATATGCAAAAAAATTCTTTCTAATTTAACCACAAGCATTGCAATAGCATCCACATAACAATTTTTTTATCAAGAATGGATCCATTGACTATTGGTATAACTCCCGCACAATTAAAGAACTCCTGAATAATATTTTTCCCTATGACGTTACCACTTCCCACATGATAGACTTTAGTTTTAAAATTAGTGGGGGAGATAGTCTACGAAGGGTCATGATTAAGATCAAAAGAGTGTGTTTTGTCTCCAAGAGATTCACTACCACTATCCTCACAAGCACTTTCAATCACAACTTTCTCAAATTCAGACATGATAACAGTTTCAAGCAATGCAAACAAGCAAACAAGAAAAAGGCAAACGGAAAATATTTTTGTATTTTTGTAAAAACTTCTTAGAAGTGGGGGAGATGAAAACGAGAGGCAATGCAAATAAAAGGTAAATAAAGTAAATGCAAGGAGATGAAAGTTTTATGCGTAGGTACTTGATAGATGTTGATGATGTTTCCCCGGCAACGGCGCCAGAAATTCTTCCTGCTACTTGTGAGCTGCGTTGGTAATTCCCTGAAGAGGAAGGAAGATGCAGTACAGTAGAGATAAGTATTTCCCTCAGTTATGAAACCAAGGTTATCAATCCAGCAGGAGAATCACGCAACACCTCGTTAGCAGCACCTGCACACAAAACAATAAATCCTTGCACCCAACGCAAACAAGGGGTTGTCAATCCCTCGGCGGTAAGTTGCAAGATTAAATTATATGTGATAGATAGATAGATTAAAAAAAATACAAAATAAAATAAATAAAGAAAAAGTGTAGCAAGTATTTTTAGGGTTTTAGTAATATATGATTTAGATAGACCCGGGGGCCATAGTTTTCACTAGAGGCTTCTCTCATAAAAATAGCATACGGTTGGTAGACAAATTACTGTTGGGCAATTGATAGAAAAGCAAATAATCATGACGATATCCAAGGCAATGATCATGTATATAGGCATCACGTCCGAGACAAGTAGACCGACTCCTGCCTGCATCTAGTACTATTACTCCACACAGCGACCGCTATCCAGCATGCATCTATTATATTAAGTCCATAAAGAACGGAGTAACGCCTTAAGCAAGATGACATGATGTAGACAAAGTAAACTCACGCATGAATAAACCCCATCTTTTTACCCTTAATAGCAACGATACATACGTGTCATGTCCCTTTCTGTCACTGGGATTGAGCACCGCAAGATCGAACCCATTACAAAGCACCTCTTCCCATGGCAAGATAAATCAATCTAGTTGGCCAAACCAAATCAATAGATCGGAGAAGAAATACGAAGCTATAATAATCATGCATAAAAGAGATCAGAGAAGACTCAAATAATATTCATGGATAATCTGATCATAAACTCACAATTCATCGGATCCCAACAAACACACCGCAAAAAGTGATTACATCAGATAGAACTCCAAGAACATCGAGGAGAACATTGTATTGAAGATCAAAAAGAGAGAAGAATCCATCTAGCTACTAACTATGGACCCGAAGGTCTGTGGTAAACTACTCACGCATCATCGGAAGGGCAGCAAGGTTGATGTAGAGCCCCTCCGTGATCGATTCCCCCTCCGGCGGAGTACCGGAAAAGGCTTCCAGATGGGATCTCTCGAGAACAGAAACTTGCGGCGGCGGAAAAAGTATTTCGTGGACTCTCCCATTGGTTTCTCGATTTTTGGGAATTTATAGTGGTGGAATTAGGTCAAACGGAGCTGAGGTGGGCCCACGAGGCACCAGGGCGCGCCTGCCCCCCCCCCCCCCCCAGACGCGCCCTGGTGGCTCGTGGCCACCTCCTCTGGCGTCTGGTCTTCTCCCGAAGCTTCTAGTGTTTGTTTTGTCCAGAAAAAAATCTCCAAAAAGTTTCGTGGCATTTGGACTTCGTTTGGTATTGATATTCTGTAAAACCAAAAACAGGCAGAAAACAGCAACTGACACTGGGCACTAAGTTAATAGATTAGTCCCAAAAAATGATATATAATTGCTGTAAATGCATATAAAAACATCCAAGATTGATAATATAACAGCATGGAATAATAAAAAATTATAGATACGTTGGAGACGTATCACGACGCAAACCGATCTTAGATCGGAAAACCAAAAAGAAAAGCATCGATCAAAGCGACCGGCGAGAGGGAGAAAAACCCGGATCAAGAGATCGGGAAAAAGACTCTCTAGGGCAGCCGGTCAACACGACCGGTGGACGAACCCTAGGTACGGGCGGCACTGCCCCCGGCGATGGTCATGGAGATCGACCGCCCCGAGGACGGCGTGGTGCGGAAGCAACGGGCGGCGGCTAGGGTTTGGATCGGTTAGACTAATACCATGTTAGAAGGGATAGAGTGTGATTGGTGGAATCGATGGATATTGCTTGAGCCTCGTGAGTATATATATATATATATATATATATATATATATATATATATATATATATATATATATATATATATATATATGAATACAATAATCTATTAGGAGTACAATACAAGCCAGAACATATCCTAACCTATCTCATATTTCCTAACTAATTACGATACTCAACACAACCTACGTACGTGAGAGTGGGCGTCCGCCCGTGCCAGAAAAGGAGAGGCAAAAACCTTCGGAGCGCCGAGGCCTAGCCGCACCATGCACCCAAAGATCGACGTACCGAGCGCAGGTGATGCGTGTGTGATGTGTGCGCTGATGCGTCGCTCTCCATTCTGCTGGACAGCAGCAGCAGCTTGGACCGCACAGGGACTCGAGCGTGCGCGCTGCACGGCCTACTACACTCATGCCGTCATGCGGCGTTGCTTGCCTTGCCTTGCCCTCTCGTCTAAGGCAGTTGGCACGTGACCGACCGTGCGTCGATCGATGATATCGAGCATTGCGCGCTAGCTGGTCATCGTCATTCACTTGTTATCGCTGGTGTCCTTCCCCTCTTTCGGTGGCCCGGACGGGGCCGTATGTGAAGTGAACATACTTGATGAATCACTAATTCACTATGGTATGCATACCTTGCGTGCAACGGGAAACGGGGCCGCATTTGAGCCGTGTGTCCGCTTGTGCACGATCATTCATGCGCCCTGTCCTGTCCTGTCCTGTATGGTGTGCTGGCCTTTGGTTGATTTGATTTGAAGCGTACGTTTTGGACGGGTTCAAATGCATGATGCTCGGGTTGACATTGTACTCCTACAAGCAATCTACAACCTTTTACAGACAATGATTTTTAAGACATGTGATTCTTGTTGGAAAGAAACAAGTAGCAACTGATTGCCTATCATTTCGGTTCACCCGGACGTGGTGGGGATCGAGTTCTAAGCTTGTGGTGGGGTATTTATTTGGCCGGTGCACATATTACAGCCCCCGAGTTTTCATCGATGAACCGTACACACGCGACACGCCACATGTTTTCTGTCCATGGTTGATGCCGGTGCACGCCGGTACTGGCTCGCACGAGGCAGCTGTGCTCACTCAGACGACCTTTCCAACGACTCACCACCAGCACTAGTACTCCTACTTGTACAATACACACGGTATACTACTGTGCGTGTGGGTTCGTGTCCGTAACCCTGGGCCCGAGAAGCAACATGCGCCCATTGTCGCGTCGCGCACCTGGGAAAAATGAAAGAATGCGACTATGCGAGTGGGCTGGGGACCAAAAACTTTGCAACCATTCTTGCCTGTTCTGTCCGCCGAATGCTTTGTCTGTAGCCCCCTTCCATTCTTCCGGGTTCACGTTCATCAATGGCGTTTGTTTTCATTTCAGTACGTACGTCCGGGACTCGGTATACCTATCGAGCCAGCCAGGATGTCAAGTACGTGCGGGAACGTGTATAGTGGTATGGCTGGCCAGTGGCCACACGTGACACAAGAGAACAAGTGGTACGTGCAGGAACGTCATACGTATCCATCAAACCTCGGATACCCCTGGTCTACAGACTATGGTCACGAATCTCCGTCGTCCATCCGGCATCCGACGGCTCTGACCATCTGCGCGCGCGTCGTAAAAGTAAAGTTGACTGGGAAGTGTGAAAGTAGAAGCGTGCCTGGCCTGAAGTGATCGGTCAGGGGGGAGGAAGAAAAGGGCAAGCGATTCGAGTAAATGAAGCGAGACAGGTGACAAATGAGGTGTCAGGGATAGGGTAGGGCGGAGACTGGAGAGTGGGGAGGAGGAGGGAGGAAGCAAACGATTCCGCCCGCTGCCGTGGCAGCGGCATTGGACCCCGCGTGCTACCGTCGTCATGGGTAGGTAGGCGGCGTCGCTTCCACACCACACTGACCAGGAAAAAGGTTATTTTTTCTTTGTGATTACCAGAAAGAAGGAAAGGTTTTTTGTTTCAAGAAGATCTCAACTCCTCGAGCCCGTGGTGGAGCGAGCTGCCGGCTGCGAGAGGTTAACGAGCGAGCGAGCCAGACGAGACGAGCAGGATGAGGTGCTGATTAGCGCGGTATCGCGGGTGGGCTCCGTTGGTTAGTATAGTACGGAGCAAATCCCAGGATGAGGCCGTTGATGGTGTGGTTGCGGGAGTAGTATATTTGATCCGGCACCTGCACGCTCACATGCTTGGCTTCCTGGTTTCGCTCCGCCTTCTGTTCTTTTCTCCCTTCCTGCCGCATTTATTATCTATCGCAACATAGTCAGACAGACAGAGTACCACTACCACTACCACTACCACCAGCAGCCCCGCTTCACACAGAGCCACACACACACTTCCTCCCCTTCTTCGCCGCCCTGCCTCCTCCGGCTCTTCACACTCGAGGCCTGCCTCTGCCTCCCTCCATTCGGACTGGTAAGCTCATGCCCAGTCAGGCAGCTAGTATTTCCATTTGTTCATGGTTTCCTTCTTGATTGAGGTTCTCTTCATCACCTCTACTCGCCCCTTGTTTCCTTGGCCGCAGATCCATGCCGGAGCGCTCCGGCCGCTGACTTCTCGGCCCCGAACGACGCCGCAAAGGTACCACTGCTCCCCTCCCCTCTACATTTCGCAAACAACCTGTTCCCCTAGAAATGCCGGTGCGATTCGAGCTCTATCTAATCCTCCCCCTGGAACCGACCCCCTAACCCCATTCCTGCTCTGCTCGTTCCATCCCCATCACGAGAAAAACCGCCATGAAAAAAGCTGTCGCCACGGCAGCAGTGAGGCGAGCCGTCTTTCCACAGCCTCATCTCTAGTTCTTGCGACAGGTCGTCGTCAGCTCGTCATCGCCCCGCTGCGGCACCAACGCCGGGGAGGAAAAGCGCGAGCCAACAAACCTCGGGGGCTTTTCACCCCATCTCTTTTCACCTTGCCCCCACATCTTTTTCCTCAGGTCGTCGCTTTCCGTCACACAGTCGTCGTCCCGCACTAAAAGCTAGAGTAGCAAAGCTCACAACAGAAAGCCTACTGCCCATGTCCTCGCGAATCCTGTTTCTTTCCCCTTCCCACCCACCGTTCCAGTTCAAAATTCAAAGTTCAAAGTCCCAACGCCTCCGCACCGCCTGCACGACGTCTGCACGGCCGCGCTGCCTCGACCGGCGAGCCCCCCCTGCCCTGACGCGTCACCACCAGCCGTATCGCCCTCCGTTTCCGTTGCGCCCATAAATCCCCATCCGGACAGCAAAGATATGTGCAACGGATGCTTATCAGCCGAGGCCTCCAATTAGCAAGCAGTAATACGCAATATCGCGCCGTCAATGCATCCCTTAGCCGAATATCCTCGCTAGATTTGCTCCTCCGCCACTAGTAATTCTTTATTTTTCGCTTTTGCCTTTGCGCTGCTGATGCGTCAATCATTATCCAGCATCTGGAAAGGCGCGATTGTTCGTTCGTTCGTGGCCGCGGGCGAGGGAGGTGGCGCGTGGCGGTAACCAAATTAAAGGGAGGGGGTGAGGGGATTAAAATCTGCGGCCGTACAGACGGGAACCCGTCTCCTTCTCTTGCTGTTCGCCGGTCGCCTCGCCTCCAATCGGCGCCGCGTACGGCTCCCCGCGTTTATTGCAGCAGCGCATTTACTAGTTTTGAGATTGGTTTTCGTCCTAACCCTGCCCGTTGCGATGTCTCTGGGGTTTCAGGTTCGGTTCCCACTGATTGTGCTTGTCGGGGAGGAGGAAGATGAGGATGAAGACGCTGGCCTGCTGCCGCCGGCGGCCGCAGGACTTCAGCATCGACATGGACCAGGAGCCAGAAAGTAAGCATAATAAGACAGACCCCTATCCCCTCCCCCCTCTTCCTTCCTTCCTAGTAGTGACATTTTTGGTCTAGATTTTTGATCTGTTCATGTGGTGTTCATCAAGGCAGTTTATGTTCGTATCTTCGTTACCATTTTATCCTCAAGTGCACGAGTTGGTAGTGATAGCTGTTAGCTGTTAGCTGTTGTACCCCCGTTTCTGCAAACCCCGGGCGTCCTGCCGTGCTGCATCAGGAGGTCGCAAATCTGGCCCGAAATTAGGAGCTTTTATTTACAACCCTTTCACCTGCTGAAATCAAAGCCGCCGGGCCTGGCAGAGATGATTAGCATAACTCCGGGTGGTACTGTCATTCGGAACCGAGAAGTCACGGCCTGCGCCAGCCCACTGTTCACCGCGTCCCCCTGCGCGCGGGTTTTCTCATCAGATCAGAGGCTGCCACACTCTGCTGTGCGACGTGGGAGTAAATGGAGGATCACCGGCCACGAAAGACACGGCAACTGGAGCTAGTACGTGGGAGTACTAGTTTATGGTCTCCTTGTCCGATCGATAGGATCCGGGCATTCACGTCCCGTTCAACTTCCCCTGGCACTCCGATTACAGTATGGTTGCCATTAATCACCGACTTTTGCCTCTGGCTACCCATCAACGGCTTACTTCGAACCCGTGAAGATTTCTTTTCTCCGGCTACTTTTTGGCCCCTTTCTGGTGCCATCCGTTTCGCGTCCATTTGTATATTTCTGTAGCTTCCAGTAGAGGGGAGGGGAGTGGAGTGGAGCGGGGTGTGGGCCCCGGCCGCTCCCAGCAACGCCAAGTGCGGCGTCCATTGACTTTGGGGGCAAAAGGGCTAACGTGGTGGCACGCTGCTGCTTTTGAGACGCAGGGCAGGTAGAGGAGAACAGGGCCTACGACTTGGTTGGTACCACAATGCGTAACGGCAGGATAACTTGTCGATGAGCATGTGGGTTGAGGGGCATATGCAGACTGCAGAATGTGGGTACATCTCGTGACAATCTACCATGGTTTCTGGGGCGTAGATCACTAGATGGATGTGGCTAATGAGTTCCTGGATAAAACTGTGGGCTATTGATACTGGGGTTTTTGGATGATGCTGTCGCTACTTCATTTTATTTTACTTTATTTATTTTCGATACGGAGGCAAAAGATTTGCCTCATTGATTTGTTTTAATTTGAATAAGAATGTTGCTACTTTATCAGGATTTGTACTGTATGTAATTTCTATGGGCAGTGGCCGTCTTTTGGGTGTGGAGATTTGCTGATTGTTTATAGCTTTAAGTGGGTATCTTGTATAACTAAAACGTACTGTAATTCAGATTAAGCTAAGTCTGGGGTGTGCCAAAATAATATTCCAGGCTCACAACTATGTAGTCTATACCGCTGTAGAGGGATGCACAAGATTCTTTTGCAGATGCACCTGCAAAGTTCTCACTGAGATGGATTGGTATGAATCTCAGCAGAAAAGCATGTGGGATAGCCAATTTATAACATCATTCTAAATTTGTCCATGAATGGCCAACACCTGACTGTAGAATTGCGTAGTTGGCTTTACTGCTGTACTCATTCCATGGTTAACCGGGCGCGGGCTTCTCTTTAAACCACCAGGAACATCAATGGCTTACTTGTGTTATCGTTCTAATGAAGCGCTCATATGCACTTCTATAAGCTTAGTGAACCAAAGAGGCCCCAGACGCTGCAATGCTTACTTTACTTATTCTTCCTCCTATCTAATCAACGATTGACTTGTACATTGTACAATTCATAATTGCTCCAGTATTTATTCTTGGTTAACTGGGGCTTCTCCTTAAACCATGACGAGCTGCAAATCTTGCTTAAAATATTGCTAATAAGGTGCATATATGCATGCATAAGTTCAGTGATCCAAAGAATCCAATATCAGTTGTATATCCTATTTTAATTCGTACTTTGCAATATACTAAGCTCAGGTGTTATTGTGCTGTGGTATCTGACCTAACATTTAGCATGTCTTTGTAATATACTTTGTTAGTTGTGTATGTTGGTGCGAATAAATTGAAAAATATCCACTGATGTAGAGGTGACGACATACAATGGCCTCGAGAGCTGCATTTTCAACAGTTCCTCATATGATGAGGATAGTGGAGTTAGTGCAACGACAGGGGCGGATGGCTGTGTCACCGCTGATTCCCTTGAAGACGAAGCTTCAAGTTGCTCCTCCAGCAAAGATGTTGATGGCTCTTCCTTCTCTTCCCAATGCCTTCCATTGAGCAAGCAGGAGGAGCATTCACTTTATGAGTTGGATACACTCGATGCTGTCCATCTACTCCCTGTCAAAGGGAAGAATCCGATCACATATACGTTGAGTGCTTCTGATATCGAAATCATGAAGGAGAAGTTTGCAAAGCTACTGCTTGGTGATGACGTTTCTGGAGGTGCCAGAGGAGTTTGTGCTGCTCTGGCCTTGTCCAATGGCATAACCAATCTCTCAGGTATACTGAACTTTACAAGCTGCCCAATTTAGTTTTCCTTCTATACGATCATCATCACTAAAATGAGCGTTCGCCATGACAGCCACTATTTTTGGAGAGCTGTGGAAGTTGGAACCATTGTGTGAGGAAAAAAAGATCAGGTGGCGGAAGGAAATGGACTGGTTACTTTCTCCTACGACTTACATGGTCGAGCTGGTACCTACAAAGCAAAATGGAGCAGATGGGTGCATGTTTGAGGTAATGAGACACTGAATTAACTACTCTCTATTTGCATGAAGTTTTGCTGAAATGTAAGAACTTAACTCTTCTGTTTGCTTCATGCAGATTATGACCCCTAAGGCCCGTTCAGATGTTCATGTGAACCTTCCTGCTCTACAGAAGCTTGATTCCATGCTAATTGTATGTTGCCACTGTGTTTTCATCTCTATTAAAATATCTTCAATAGAGAGCACTATATGGATATGCAGATCTAACACAGTTTTCATCTCTATTAAAAAAAACATTGATCTATCCATAACAAATTTTGTATATTCCGCAAATTATGTGTGTTTGCCACAGTTTGGATTTACCAATGGCATATGCAACCAAATATGCAGGAAGTTCTGGATTCGATGGTGGACACAGAGTATTGGTACGTGGAGAGTGGTAGCCGATCAGGTGGCCGGGGCAAAAATAATGGTCAAAGGCAGACCAAAAAGTGGTGGCTTCCATCCCCTTGTGTCCCTGAACAAGGGCTATCTCAGTTCCAGAGAAAAAGGATTGTGTTTCAGGCTAAACTTGTTCATCAAATCCTCAAAGCTGCGAAGTCTATCAATGAACAAGTCCTGCTTCAGATCCCTATTCCCATGGCTGTTATGGACGCCCTTCCAAAGGCAAGCATACAAATTTCTATTTACTCGCATTTTACTTCCATTTTACTAAGTTATAATTGATGATCGTAACGAACACTTGATTGGACTTGCAGTCTGGCAGATCTAGCTTGGGTGAAGACCTGTACCATGCTATAACCACGGACTATATTCCCATCGAAGAAATCTTTGTTTCTCTCAGTCTAAAAACCGAGCATAGCGTGCTGGAGACTATGAACCGGTTAGAAGGTGCACTGTTTGCATGGAACCAAAGGATCTCGGAGGAGAAATGCAAGAGGTCCCCGGGGCGGCATTCCTGGAACTTCATGAAGGACAATTCGTCGGAACTAGAGAAGATGTCGGCGTGCATCGAAAGGGTCGAAACCCTCATCCAGCTTCTGAAATCCAGATTCCCCAACCTGCCTCCAACGTTTATAGATGTTGTGAAGGTCCAATATAATGTGGTAAGCTTGACATCACAACATGCCTCCGGTGAAATGGATCCTTGTGCAATTCTGAAAATTTCCTTGGAATGACAACTACTTGGTGTAGGACGTGGGGCACGCCATTGTGGAGGCCTACTCCAGGGTCCTCGTCGGGGTGGCGTTCAGCATCCTGTCCCGGGTGGCGGAGATCATGCTTGAGGACGACCTGGTGAAGAAGCCCAACACGCCCATGGCCACCCTCAAGTTCGACCTCTCCTCCGACGTGTACCTGGCGGGAATCACCGAGACGCCGCCGGGCCACATCCGGCGGTCCCTCATGGACCAGATCAGCATGGTCGACGGGCGCTTCGACGCCGTCGTCAAGAAGAGAGGGGCCAAGCAGCTGATGTGGTGATGCGGGCGGGGTGTGGTGGTGTTGTACAGGGTCATGGCTGCGTACACAAGTTGCATCTACCTTACTCTACTAATGGTGCATTTGTAATTTGTATGTAACAGCAGCATTGGCCGAGTCTTGCTGAATGCTGAATGCTGAATGCTGATGGCAACCCAGATGCTGCTGCTTTTGCAACGGAGCGAAACCTGGCGGTCTTGATTAGGTTCGTGTGCTTGGTTGTGGACTTGTAGTAGTACCTGACGATGCCTGCCTCTGTGATGATGATGGGTGGACGTAGGTAGTCAGCTCGCATGCGTGCGTGTGTACAAGATCGGCCTTGCTTGACGGGTTCACGACGACGGACGCGTCTCCGGTTGTGGGATTAGACGTGTGGGTGTGGCCGGTGTCCGGGCGGAATGGAACGTGTCAAATCTGAAGCCAGGCTTGGAGTTGGAGTTTTCAGACAGACTGATCGATCGCCGTCGCCGCGCCGTGATCTGAAGCTTCAAGCGAGAGATTTGCCGTGCCGTGGTGACCGCGTAATTCTCTGAGCACGTGGTTAATCGAAGCTGACGATGTGCAACCAAATGCAAACCGAAATTAAAGTGCCCGTTGGCCGTTGCCCATCGCGTGCCCGTACTGACTAAAGAGTGGTGTGAGCGTGTGACGGGAGGATGCTCGGAGTTGGAAAATGCGATTATTCCACGACGAAGTGCTCTTCTGGGTGCACCGGCTGCCCATGACGAAGCTGCTCCGGCCCGTGGAGCCGACTGGCTGATGACTTGTTGAGAGCTCGCTGCACGTGCCGTAAAGTGGGGGCGCTGCCGCCGTTGGGACCTCGGTCCACTTGTTGTGACAGACGCCGCAGACGTGGCCCATGACGGCTGCGCGCGCACTCGTCCGTCGGCTCCAGAATATGATCGAAAAAGTATGCCTTACAGATTTCGTCGGGCCCTGTGACTACGCGGCTGGCTAATGATGCGTTCCCACGACTGATGATATTCGTGAATCATGATTGGCTTATGTAATCGCTGCTTGTTTTATCAGGTCTAACTTGCTTAGGTTATCTAATAATATCACATCCAGCTGATCCCCCCGATTCTTTTATTAGTAATTTAGATAGATGCTGGTACTAGTTTGGATGAAAAGGTTCACAGAACTGTTGGCTCTGCTGCAACCTTCTCCTCTTCTCCTATAGTTAAGCATCCTTATTAATCTCTATCACCGCATTCTATTTCACATGTAGTGTTAAGTCCATGACTCGCGCTCATGTATTGAGTGAAGTTAAAAATGCTGAATCGCGTGAAAAAGTATGATACAATTGCCTGGTTTGACACCGGGTGCTCATGATTTATATTTATGCGGTGAAGGCAGAGTCATGCCATGCTTACATAATTCAATGAGTAGGGATATCATTCGTTGAGCATCGTATATTTTGAAGAGTAATGATTATGTTCTTATATTCATTGATATTATTATGTTGATATCAATTACTTCATCGTTTCTCAATATTTATACTGTAAGAGGATTACATGATAAACATGCTAGGTAGCATTCAACATCAAAAATTATTTTTGTTTTATCATTTACCTACTCGAGGACGATCAAGAATTTTTGATGGTTTCATGCTATTATTATATCAATTCTACATACTTTATATGTAATTTTATATCATTTTTGAGAACTAACCTATTAACCCAGTGCCCAGTGTCAGTTTCTGTTTTTGCTTGTCTTTTTGTTTCAGGGAAAAACTATATCAAACGAAGTTGTAACATCCCCAGATCTTAACCTTGTCATTAAACTAATTAATTAGCCATGTCATCATGATCATCCTAATTAAATTGCATTTAGAGAATAATCCAACTTCAAATTCAAATTTAAAATAAAGTCAAAATTAAAATTTATCCAAACTGTATAACAAAAGTGTTCATAATATTACAAAAATTCCCAAAGCTATAATAAAAATAAAATCAACATTATTTGGATTTCAAAATTTAACCTAACATCCAAAAACAGTAACAATAACAGCTCATTTAATCCAATTCAATTTAAATAAAATTCAAATGAAATTATATTGCCTTCAAACTTTTTGTGGCAGTGCTCTATGTTGCAAAGTATTTATGTGGACTAGTTTCACATTTTTACAAAAGCATTTGGCAGCTCTTTTATTTTGCAAAATCTTCTGTAAAAAGAAAAAAAGAAAAAGAAAATAAAAAGGCCTAACCGACTGAGCCTAAGTGCACAGTGCACTTGGCCCAGCCCACCCGGCCTGTCTCCCTCCTCTCTCTCTCTCTCGCCGTGTCGCCCGCGCCGTGGCCAGAGCGCGCTCGCTCCGGCCACTGGCCGCCACCTGCCGCCGCTCGTCCGCGGAAGGGATAAGGCCGAGCCCTATCCCCCCTGGACGCCCTGCGCCATTCCCCCTCTCTCTCACTCGCTCGCTCGCCTCTCCTCCTCCTCACCCGTACGCGCCCGTCGCCGCGCCGCCGAGATCCCGCGGCCACCGGCGTCCACGTGCCCGGCAACCGTGTCTGGGAGGAGCGCCGTCCTCCACTACGTCGTCTACGTCGTCGAACGGGGACCGGGGAGCTCTATCCCGAGCGGATCGAGCTCGTCTTCGTCCTCGGCCACCTCTTCTTCTCCGGCGAACTCCGGCGAGCTCGGCAGCTACTAATCCTTTGCCGGGCCTCCTTGCGCCTGCTAGGTGAGCGCCACACGTTTTCCCCCTTCCTCCTCTTTATTTTGCGGCGTCTAGCGCTGTCGCCGTCGATGGCCAAGCTCAGCTCTGCCGTGTAGCTCGTCGCCGTCGCTCCCGTCGTCGTCATGGCCATCCGAGCACGCCATTGTGCTCGGGGCACTCTCGTAGTGCGGCCTAGCCACTTAAATCGCTCGCGCGCACGCCGTTTAGCCGATCCCGCGTAGCACCCGAGAGCGCCGCCGCCTCCGCCGCTCGCCGGCGTCGATTCCGGCCGTTCAGTTCGCGCCACCACCGCGGTTGGATGCGGCCCAGCCTCCTTGTTCGAACGCGCCCAGCCCCGAGCAAAATGGCCGCCGGAGCGCGGTTTCCGGCGAGATCCCGTGACGCCGCCGCGTTTGCGCGTCGCCGGCGTTTAAACGCCGACGTGGCTGCCACGTGGGGCTCCCTGGGTCGCTGACCAGTGGGCCAGGGGCCCTAGTTGACCGCGCTGACCAGTCAACGCGCTGACGTGGCAGCGCTAAGCTACTGACATGCGGGCCCCACCCGCTTAATTAACGAATTAGGTTTAAAATTAATCGAAATATTAGTTTAGACACTGATATGTGGGGCCCGATCTCTAATTAACCCTGTTTAGTTTAATTTAACCCCTAATTATCCCAGAGTCACTGACCAGTGGGACTCAGCTGTCAGGTTTGACCTGGAACAACTGGGGTTGACCAGTGATGTCATGCTGATGTCATCAGTTACTATTCCGGATAATGCGAATTTAATTAATTAAAAATAATTCCAAAAATTCCAAAAATTGTTTAAAACTTTGAAAATTCATATAAATTCAACCGTAGCTCTGATCAAAAAGTTTTCAACATGAAAGTTGATCAGAAAAACGAGACGAATCCGAATATGTGGTCAAAATGCTTGACCATCACTCCTAACTATCTGAACATGGAACCTTTCCCTCCGGTTCAGTATACCGATAACTGCCTAAAAGCCGGGAAAACATCCCAGATATTTTCCCGCTCCGTCTGCAACGTGTAACACTGCGATAGGTCACCACCCGCACTGCATTTTGCCATGCCATGCACTGTGTTGCATTTGATTGCTTTTATTTATTGTTTCTTCTCCCTCTTCTCTTCCGTTAAACCTCGAGACCGACACTGCCCCGGAGGTCTGCTACTCCGTCGAAGACCTCTCTTTTGCCACAGAGCTTCCAGGCAAGCAAACCCCCTTGAGCATGCCTATATCACCTATTCTTTCTCCCTCCTGTTTGCATTAGAATTTACTACTGCTTTTGATTGATCCTATTCTGATGCATAGTCTGTTTTTGTAAACTGCTATTGATACCTTACCTGCTATCCTAAATGCTTAGTATAGGTTGGTTGTAAACCCATCTGTGGCCCCTCTTCCTTGTCCTAGTTGCCCCGCTTAGTTACCAGTGCCCTGATCGATGTGATCGACGGGCTGAGACCAACACATCACCACACACCCCCTTAAGTTGCTCGACTCTACAGAGCTAATATCGAGTGCCGAGGGTGATACCTCTTATCTCACTCCCGATGTTGCCTCTGTAGTACAGCTAGTCGGTCGTGGATTACCGAGGGTGATTCCTCTTTCACCACCAGCGATGAAACTTCTGTCGTGCAACCCCGCAAGAGTGAATGCCATCGAGGGTGATTCCTCCGGGTTCACCTTGACGGATACGTCGAGTGGGAATCCAACGAGGGTGATTCCTCGGACCCCATCTTGATGTTATGGACACACGGGTACCTTGTCCTTATTACAGATACTTGATAAAGTCGGGTCGACCCCGAGGGGTACCCACGAGAGATGTGGAGTCGGGTTGACCATGAGGGTACCCGCGAGATAATTACGTGACACGGCCGGGCATTCTTAGCCCTTGCCATAAGTCCACGAGACGGGGCGACGGGGTCACATGTTTCGTGGATCTCTGCTCGTTTCCGCGAGCTCCCAATACACTTAACGGATTTGGGTATTTGATCTGAGTTGGCCACTGGCCTATACGCACTACCACCACGCGGGATAATGGTTTAATGGGGCCCTCTGCGCCGTATGTATCAGCCGAAAGCTCTGTCAGGCGTCCAGTTCAGCATTGCGGCACGGCTGGGCCGGCGCCATCCAGGAAAGAGGTGGCGCCTGGATTCGCCCTGCGCGCAACGACCCGGAGTGCAAAGGGCGATGGGCCCAAGATCCCTGAGCACTTAGGATGTAGACCGGCGGGGACCTCTCTGCTGAGCCTAGGTAGGACTATGGTGTGTCAATCAGCCGAGTCCGGGCATGACCCAGAAAAGTGTGTCCGGCCAGAGTTAATCGAGCGTGTTGGGTAACAGTAGTGCACCCCTGCAGGGAAGATATATCTATTCGAATAGCCGTGTCCACGGTAACAGGACGCTCAGTGTAGTATCCCGATCTACTACAACTTGAACTGAAAAGATGTTAATTAATTGTAAGCTCCGGGATTGCTTTCTCGCAGGGAATCGAGGAAGGATCTCTGGGATTGGCTACTAATATACTTGTTACTACTATTATATTTAAATACTAATCTACACTCTTCTAATGCTGCAAGACGCTGAAGATGCTAGTCTTCGATAGGCTAGGCCTTTCTCTCTATTCTGGCATTTCTGCAGTCTAGTTCACTGATACAGCCCTTCTTTGATACCGATGCATAATTAGAATAGTTCTGATGTAAGTCTTGCGAGTCCTTTGGATGAGTACTCACGGTTGCTTTGCTTCCCCTTTTTCCCCATACCCGATTGCTGCGGCCAGATGATGGAGCCCCGGAGCCAGCCGCCCCAGTCGACGACTACTACTACCCCTCTGGAGGAGCCTACTACTACGTGGAGACCGCCGACGACCAGGAGTAGATAGGAGGCTCCCAGGCAGGAGGCATGCGCCTTTTCGATCAGTGTCGTTCTTTTGCCCCGCCTTCTTAAGGCATATCTGTTTAACTTTTATGTCTGTACTCAGATACCTGATGCTTCCGTTGATGCTTGTATGACTCAAGCTTATGTATTTGAGCCCTCGAGGCCCCTGGCTTGTAATATAAAGCTTGTATGACTTTTATTTGTGTAGAGTTGTGTTGTGATATCTTCAAGTGAGTCCCTAGGCTTGATCGTATGCATTTGCGTGTATGATTAGCGCACGATTAAGTCGGGGGCGTCACAGAAGTCCAAATGCAATAAAAAAATTCTGGACCAGAAGACACCCAGGAAGCTTCGGGAGGAGGCCAGAAGACCTACGGTTGAGCCACAAACTCACACGGTGCGCCCCTGGGGGGTGCCACCTGAGCTTGTGGGCCCCCCATAGACCCCCCCTGACCTAATTCCAGCGCTATAAATTCCCTAAAATCCCAAAACCAACAGAGAGCCACCCGAAATAATTTTTCCGCCGCCGCAAGCTTCTATTCTTCCGCGATCCCATCTGGAGGCCTTTTCCGGTACTCTGCCGGAGGGGGAATCGATCACAGAGGGCTTCTACATCAACCTTGTTGCACCTCCGATGATGTGTGAGTAGTTTACCACAGACCTACGGGTCCATAGTGATTAGCTAGATGGCTCCCTCTCTCTCTTTGATATTCAATACCATGTTCTCTTCGGAGATCGATCCGATGTAATCCTTTTGTGCGGTGTGTTTGTTGGGATCCGATGAATTGTGGGTTTATGATCAGATTATTCATTGAAAGTAATTGAGTCCTTGTTGTACTTTATTATTTATGATTGTTATAGCTATGTAATGCTTTCCGATCTATGGGTTTTCTTTGGCCAAGTTGATCTATCGATCTTCAGTGGAAGTGGTGCATAGTAATAGTTTCAATCTTGCGGTGTCCTCACCCAGAGACAGAAGGGGTAGCGAGGCACATATTTGTATTGTTGCTACTAAGGGTAAAATGATGGGGTTTAATCATATTGCTTGGTTTTATTCTATCTACGTAATTTCATCTTGCTTAAAGTGTTGCTCTGTTCGTCATGAACTTAATACCATAGATGCAGGCAGGAGTTGGTCGATTGGTGGAGTAATAGTAGTAGATGCAGAATTGTTTCGGTCTACTTGTCATGGACGTAATGCCTATATACATGATCATGCCATGAATAACGTCATAACTATGCGCTTTTCTATCAATTGCCCAACAGTAATTTGTCTACTAACCGTATGCTATTCTTCTCAGAGAGATGCCTCTAGTGAAAACTATGCCCCCCGGGACTACTTTAATCATAAAAACCCAAAAATACCTTGTTGCAATTTATTTACTTTGCAATTTACCTATCTACCATTACCAGATTTATCCTTGCAATTAACGAGTACAAGGGGATTGACAACCCTCTTGCCCGCGTTGGGTGCAAGTATTTGCTCTTGTGTGTGCATGTATTGTTGACGGGTGTTTGCGTGGTTCTCGTATTGGTTCGATAACCTTGGTTCTCTACCGAGGGAAATACTTATCCGCTACTATATTGCTTCACCCTTCCTCTTCGTGGAAAATCCCAACGCAGCTCACAAGTAGCAGGTCACCGCAAGATTGAACCTACTACCAAGCACGTCTACCACTGAAGATAAATCAATCTACTTGGCCAAAAAAGACAGATAGATCAAAGAGAAATACAAGGCTATAAAATCACACATAATAAATCTCAGAAAAGACTAAATTACTTTCAATGAATAATCTGATCATAAACACACAATTCATCGGATCCCAATAAACACACCACAAAGATTGCATTGAATAGGTCTCTGAAGAGATCATTGTATTGAAGATCAAACGAGAGAGAGAGAGAGAGAGAGAGAGAGAGAGAGAGAGAGAGAGAGAGATCTAGCTACTTCTATGGACCCATAGGTCCTGTGGGAACTACTCACACATCATCATGGAGGCAACAAGGTTGATGAAGTTGGCCTCCGTGATGGATTCCCCCACCGGCAGAGTACCGGAAGAGGCCTCCAGATGGGATCACGGAAGAACATAGGCTTGCGGCGGTAGAAGAATTGTTTCGGGACCTCCTCTGGGGGTTTCTGAATATTTGGGAATTTATAGGCCAGGAATTAGGGAGAATGGAGCCGCAGGGGCCCCACAAGGGGCAGGGCGCCTACCCTCACCCCAGGGCGCGCCCCCTGCCTTGTCGTTGCCTCGTCTGTCGTCTGGACTCCCCCCGAAGCTTCTAGGGTCTCTTTTGGTCCAAAAAAAATTCTCAAAAAGTTTCATCGTGTTTGGACTTTGTTTGGTATGGATTTTCTGTAAAACCAAAAACAAGCAAAAAACAGTAACTGTCACTAGGCACTGGGTTAATAGGTTAGTTCCCAAAAATGATATAAAATGGTGTATAAATCATACAAGATTGATAATATAATAGCATGAAATAATCAAAAATTGTAGATACGTTGGAGACGTATCAGCATCCCCAAGCTTAATTCTTGCTCGTCCTCGAGTAGGTAAACGATAAAAATCAGAATTTTTTATGTTGAATGCTACCTAACATGTCTTATCATGTAATTCTTTTGGGTATGAAATGTTGAGAAACGATGACTTAGTAGATATCGAAATGATAATATAAAAGAATACTAGAAAATAATCATTACTTTTCAAAACAACAATGCTATAGAACGTTATCCCTACTCATTTAATCATGTAAGCATGGCATAACTCGGTCTTCCTTGCGTAAAGTATAAATCATGAACACCCCGGTGCCAAACGAAGCAATTGTATCATACTCTTTCTCGCTTCAGCATTTTCAACTCCACTCAATACCTGAGCGTGAACCATGGACTTAGCACTTTGGATGGCATAGAGAATGATGGTAGGGGTTTATAAGAGAAGACAAAAAATTAAGAAAGTCTCGCATCAACTCGGCGGATCGTTAGGCAATGGAGAGGCCTTTCAATCGATATCGATGCGAGGAGTAGGGATTGCCATGCAACGGATGCACTAGAGCTATAAGTGTATGAAAGCTCTCTACCTAAACTAAGTGGGTGTGGGTCCAACTTACTTTCTCATGAAGACCTCAGGCATTTGAGGAAGCCCGTCATCGAAATATGCAAGTAAAGTTCTATAATGTAAAAATCCCACTAGTATATGAAAGTGACAAATCATGGAGACTCTCTATATGAAGAACGTGGTGCTACTTTGAAGCACAAGTGTGGTAAAGGATAGTAACATTGCCCCCTCTCTTTTTCTCTTTTTCTTTTTCTTTTTTCTCTCTCTCTTTTTTAGAACAATATCATGGACCTCATCCCCACTTTTTAGAGGACTCGTCAGTCTCCGCCATTATTTTCCTCACTGGGACAATGCTCTAATAATGATGATCATCACACTTCTATTTACTTACAACTCGATAAAGCTGAATGAGATGACTACATATTAATGCCTCTGGCAGTGTACCAGGATGTGCAATGATCTAGCGTAACATGTATAACAATGATGAACGGTGGCTGCACCACAAATATCATGTCAGCTCTATGATCATGCAAAGCAAAATGACAATGAATGCTCAAGTCATGTGAATAGTAATGGTGGAAGTTGCATGGCAATATATCTCGGAATGGCTATGAAAATGCCATGATAGGTAGGTATGGTGGCTGTTTTGAGGAAGGATATAATAAGGCTTATGTGTGATAGTGCGTGTCATATCACGGGATTTGGATGCACCGATGAAGTTTGCACCAAGTCTCGAGGTGAGAACGGGCAATGCACGGTACCGAAGAGGCTGGCAAAATATGGATAGGTAGAAGTGCTTATAGTCCACAAACTCATGTTAGTCATAAAGAACTCAAATACTTATTGTGAAGCCTATTAGCCCTCGAAGCAAAGTACTACCTGCATGCTTGATACCTCCTTTTATTGATCCGGTATTGGAACAGAAAAGAGTATCCCGCACCTATTTCCCCAGAGGTGACCCTGGGTTATCGAACCCACGAGAGGAAGATTCCCTTGAAGCGATGGTCTCTAGCAAGCTTTTGTCAAAGTGTCAAATCCATCTTTTGACCGGATCATCAAGCAACTAATGATTCAAACACTTATAATAAAAAGAGGTACGGGTATGAGGTCTTATGCTTACAACCTTGTATTTGCGTTGGGATCAAATAGGATATTAATTTGTGCGCTGGAAGTCACCCATCGAGATGTGCTTGTTACGGATTGAAATGGGGGATGTGTCCAAATAACATCTTGACCGGCATGAGTCCTGCATCAAGAATCAGTTGTCCTACCGCGGGCCCTATCCGTCGCGCGGGGTTGCCTCGATAATTAAGATAATAAACCCAGACAAGAGCTTTGGGTGTTTAATGACTACACCTCATTTATCCCCAAGGATATGATCCATGTTACCCTACTGAACCTTACTATCACCGGTGTTCGGTATAACACTTCACGGTCTCCTTGCTCCTAGCCTCACCGGTGCTCGATCTCCATGATCCTGGGTACCGGCAGGGATGAATATTGATACGTCTCCAACGTATCTATAATTTTTAATTGTTCCATGCTGTTATAATATCAATCTTGGATGTTTTTATAATCATTTACAGCAATTATATATCATTTTTGGAGACTAACCTATTAACTTAGTGCCCAGTGCCAGTTGTTGTTTTTTGCCCTATTTTTGTTTTACAGAAAATCAATACCAAACGAAGTCCAAATGCCACGAAACTTTTTGGAGATTTTTTATTGGCCAAGATAAACACTAGAAGCTTCGTGAGAAGGCCAGAAGACCCTGGTGGGGCCCACGAGCCACCAGGGCGCGCCTGGGGGGGGGGGGGGGCAGGCGCGCCCTGGTGCCTCGTGGGGCTCACAGAGCTCCGTTTGACCTAATTCCTCCACTATAAATTCAGAAAAAACCAGAAACCCTCAGGGGAGTCCACGAAATACTTTTTCCGCCGCCGCAAGTTTCTGTTCCAGAGAGATCCCATCTGGGGTCCTTCTCCGGTGATCTGCCGGAGGGGGAATCGATCACGGAGGGGCTCTATATCAACCTTGCTGCCTCTCCGATGATGCGTGAGTAGTTACCACAGACCTTCGGGTCCATAGGCAGTAGCTAGATGGCTTCTTCTCTCTTTTTGATCTTCAATACAATGTTCTCCTCGATGTTCTTGGAGTTCTATCCGATGTAATCACTTTTTGCGGTGTGTTTGTTGGGATCCGATGAATTGTGAGTTTATGATCAGATTATCCATGAAATTATTTGAGTCTTTGCTGCACTCTTTTATGCATGATTATTATAGCCTCGTATTTATTCTCCGATCTATTGATTTGGTTTGGCCAACTGAGTTGATTTATCTTGCCATGGGAAGAGGTGCTTTGTAGTGGGTTCGATCTTGCGGTGCTCAATCCCAGTGACAGAAAGGGACATAACACGTATGTATCGTTGCTACTAAGGGTAAAAAGATGGGGTTTATTCATACGTGAGTTTATCTTGTCTACATCATGTCATCGTTCTTAAGGCATTACTCCGTTCTTATGGACTTAATACACTAGATGCATGCTGGATAGCAGTCGATGTGTGGAGTAATAGTAGTAGATGCAGGCAGGAGTCGGTCTACTAATCTTGGACATGATGCCTATATACATGATCATTGCCCTGGATATCGTCATGATTATTTGCTTTTCTTTCAATTGCCCAACAGTAATTTGTCTACCCATCGTATGCTATTTTCTCGAGAGAAGCCTCTAGTGAAATCTGTGGCCCCCGGGTCTATCAAAATCATATTACTAAAACCCTAAAAATATTGCTGCCATTTTCTTTTATTTATTTTATTTTGTATTTTTGTTTCAATCAATCTATCTATCACATACAATTTAATCTTGCAATTTACCGCCGAGAGATTGACAACCTCTCGTTTGCGTTGGGTGCAAGGATTTGTTGTTTGTGTGCAGGTGCTGCTAACGAGGTGTTGCATGATTCTCCTATTGGTTCGATAACCTTGGTTTCATAACTGAGGGAAATACTTATCTCTATTCTGCTGCATCATCCCTTCCTCTTCGGGGAAATACCAACCCAAGCTACAAGTAGCAGGAAGAATTTCTGGCGCCGTTGCCGGGGAGACATCATCAACATCTATCAAGTACCTTTGCACAAACTCTCATCTCCTTGCATTTACTTTATTTGCCATTTGCCTCTCGTTTTCATCTCCCCCACTTCTAAAATGTTTTTACAAAAATACAAAAATATTTTTTGTTTGCCTTTTTCTTATTTGCTTGTTTGCTATCTTGTTTGCGTAGTCACGATGTCTCAAGAAAATACAAAATTGTGTGATTTTTCCAATACTAATAATAATGATTTTATTAGTACTCCGATTGCTCCTCCCGCCGCTAGTGTGGAGACTTGTGATATTAATGCCGCTTTGCTAAATCTTGTCATGAAAGATCAATTTTCCGGTAGTCCTAATGAAGATGCTGCATCCCATCTTAACACTTTCGTAGAATTGTGTGATATGCAAAAGAAAAAAGATGTGGATAATGATATTGTGAAATTAAAATTATTCTCGTTCTCATTGCGGGATCGTGCAAAAATTTGGTTTTCATCTTTACCACGAAATAGTATCGATTCTTGGGATAGGTGTAAAGATGCTTTTATTACTAAGTATTTTCCTCCCGCGAAAATTATTTCTCTTAGAAATCAAATTATGAATTTCAAGCAACTTGATCATGAGCATGTTGCCCAATCTTTGGAGAGGATGAAATTAATGATAAGAAATTGCCCTACTCATGGTTTAAATTTATGGATGATCATACAAAAAAATTATGCGGGATTGAATTTTGTCTCTAGAAATCTTTTAGACTCCGCCGCGGGTGGTACTTTTATGGAAATTACTTTGGGTGAAGCTACTAAATTGCTTCATAATATTATGGCATATTATTCACAATGGCATACTAAAAGAACTCCTACTAGTAAAAAAGTGAATTCGATTGAAGAAATTAATACTTTGAGTGATAAAGTTGATGCACTTATGAAATTGGTTGCTAGTAAAAAATGCTATTATTGATCCTAATGATGTGCCTTTTTTCACTTTGATTGAGCAAAATAATGATCCCGTAGATGTGAATTTTGTCTCGCGAAACAATTTTAATAATAATGCTTATAGAGGTAATTTCAACGCTAGACCGTTTCCTGGAAATTCCTCTAATAATTATGGCAATCCTTATGGTAATTCTTACAATAATAATAGGATTCCCTCTGATCTTGAAAGTAATATTAAATAATTTATTAATGCTCAAAAAGTTTTCAACACTACGATAGAAGAGAAATTGAGTAAAATTGATGATATGTCTAGGAGCATTGATAGAATTATTCATGATGTGGAAAATCTTAAGACTAAAATTTTGCCACCAAAAATTGATATTAGTGAATCAATTAAAGCTTTATATGTCTCCATGGATGAGAGTAAGAAAAGAACCGCTATGCTAAAAGCTAAACGAGAATTTTTAGAAAAAGCGATTCCTCCAGGTTTCTATAGTAGTAATAATGAGGATATTAAAATGATTGGTGTTTCATCTATTGATTCTTTGTTTAGCAATATTAAACTTGATGAAAAAGGGACTGAAGAAGAGTCAACTTTAGCTAAAGCGCGTCCCCATAATTCGGAGGGTGAAAATCTTGATAAGAAAATTGCTAAAAGTGGGTTTGGAGAGGTAAAAACTTTAAATAGCGATGTGCCCACTCTCTTGGATTACAAAGATTATAATTATGATAATTGTTCTGTGATTGAATGCATTTCTTTGTTACAATCCATGTTAAATTCACCCAACGCTTATGAGTAAAACAAGGCTTTTACTAAACACATCGTATAAGCAATGATGAAAGCGTTAGAAGAAAAGTTAGAACTAGAAGTTTCAATCCCTAGGAAATTATATGATGAATGGGAACCCACCATTAAAGTTAAAATTAAAAATTATGAGTGCAATGCTTTATGTGATTTGGGTGCTAGCGTTTCCACAATTCCAAAATCTCTATGTGATGTGCTAGGTCTCACCAATATAGATGAATGTTCTCTTAATTTGCATCTTGCGGATTCTACTATTAAAAAGCCAATGGGTAGAATTAATGATGTTGTTATTCTTGCAAATAGAAATTATGTTCCCATTGATTTTATTGTTCTTGATATTGAATGCAATTCTTCTTGCCCCATAATACTTGGTCGACCGTTCTTACGAACTATAGGTGCCGTTATTGATATGAAAGAAGGGAATATAAAATTTCAATTTCCGCTAAAAAAGGGTATGGAACATTTTCCTAGGAAAATAATTAAATCCATATGAATCAATTATGAGGGCCACTTATGGAATCAACTTGAAAGATGACAATACTTGAAACTATGCATTATGCCTATCTAGGGGCATAAAACAATAGCGCTTGTTGGGAGGCAACCCAATGAATAAAATAAAATTTTCTGTTATTGTGTGTTTTCACATTTATTCTTCTGGTATGAATGTGTTTTAGTGTTTTTAATTAGTGTTTGTGCCAAGTAAAGCCTTTGGGGTGATTTGGGAGATAATATAATTGATGCTGTTTGAAAACAGAAAGTTTTGCGTCCAATGCTGGAATTTTGTTTTTTCTCTGGAACGTTATAACCTTCTGAATTTTTTACACAATATTGATATATGAATTTCCCACGTCTTCCTAATGTTTCAGAATTTTTGGAGTTACAGAAGTATGACCATAATTCAGATTTCTACAGACTGTTCTGTTTTTGAAAGATTCTGCTTTTGATGCACGTCTTCCTTGTTTTGATGAATCTATGGATTGTATCGGGGGGTATAAGCCATGGTGAAGTTAGAGTACAATAGGTATAATGCAAAAATAAAATATGAATGGGTTTGCAACAGTACTTATAGTAGTGATTTATTTTGATATACTAACGGATCTCCCGAAGGTTTTGTTGAGTTTTCTGTGATTGAAGTTTTCAAGTTTTGGGTGAGATCACGATGGATGAAGGAATAAGGAATAGTAAAAGCCTAAGCTTGGGGATGCCCGAGGCACCCCAAGGTAATATTCAAGGAAGACTCAAGCGTCTAAGCTTGGGGATGCCCCGGAAGGCATCCCCTCTTTCTTCTACCAACCATCGGTAATTTTACTTGGAGCTATATTTTTATTCGTCACATGATATGAGTTTTGCTTGGAGCGTCTTGTATTATATAAGTCTTTGCTTTGTCTGCTTTTTAGTTTGTCACAATCATCTTTGCTGAACACTCCTATGTTGAGAGAGCCACACGTTTATCATCATAATTTGTTAGAATACTCTATGTGCTTCACTTAATTTTTTTAAGCTAGGCAGTTGCTCTAGTGCTTCACTTAAATCTTTTTGAGCACGGTGGTGGCTAAATTTTGAAGAAATAAACTCTCATGCTTCACTTATATTATTTTGAGAGTTGATTAAAATTTTGAAGAAATAAATTCTCATGCTTCACTTATATTATTTTGAGAATTGGCAAGATTAAAATTTTGAAGAAATGAATTCTCATGCTTCACTTATATTATTTTGAGAATTGATAAGATTGAAATTTTGAAGAAATATTTGCACTCTCATGCTTCACTTATATCTTTTTGAGAGTTCACGATAGTAACGGTAATTTGCACAAGATATGAATTTGGTCCCAAAGTGATGAATATTCAAGAGGGATATAAATAAAAACTTTCATATAGATCATTGGATACGATGAGTGTGATTCCTTGCAATAGTTTTGCGATATGGAAATGATAATATGTGAGTCATGTTAGTGAGTAATTGTGATTTAGTAAAAATATTAGTGTTAAGGTTTGTGATTCCCTATGCATGCACATTAAGTCAATAGTTATGCAATGAAATTATATCCTACTTATGGTGCATTATTCGGTGTTAGTTGTGTTCAATGCATGTTTGTGACCGTTTTCGTTTTTTGGTTGGTTGCTTCTCAATCTATTTGCTAGCCTTCAATTGTACTAAGCGGAAATACTGCTTGTGCATCCAAACTCCTTAAACCCAAGTTGTGCCAAATGAGTCCACTATATCTACCTATATGCGGTATTTCAATGCCGTTCCAAGTAAATTTGCGTGTGCCAACTCTAATTTTCAAAATAATTTTTCCGTTTTGTGTGCCCGTACCGCTCATGAAGCGGCAGGGGGTGGCCATTATTTTCCATGCTAGGTGTGTTATTCTCATGATGAGTATTTATTCACTTGTCATTGCACGAGAGAATGGTTGATAATAGGGATGCCCACTCCCACAATGAAATCAAATTAATAACAACAAAATTCCTTGGAAAGTGTTGGTATGGAGGGCACCCGTGGATACGGCTAGCCATGGATTGTGAAAGAATGGTGGAAAGGAAATGAACTTTACTTTCTGTTTGGGAACCACCTATGATGTGTCTAGCATGGAAAATATTGGGAATTCTCAGTCGTTTTCGTTGACAGGAAAAGCATGCCTCTCAAAATATTTTTATCTCTTTAATTTCAGCTTTGAGCTCTGGCACATTAGCAAATCTCTGCTTCCCTCTGCGAAGGGCCTATCTATTTACTTTTATGCAATTTTTATTTTTTTGAGTCTCCATCTTCTCTTATAAAGCACCAACTAGAGAGCACTATTGTCATACTTGTGCATTGTGTGTAGCTAATATTTGAGTGTGTTTCATGAATGGATCAATGATTGAGCATAATGGGCTAGGGATAACTTTCTTTAGCGTTGATATTTTGAAAGACATGGTTGCTTGTTAGCATGCTTGAGTATTTATATTTTCATGTCAAACTATAGACTATTGCTTTGAATCACACAAGTCCAATGTCCATGCTACAAAAGAAAAGAATATGTGATGAATATGATAGGCAGCATTCCACATCAAAAATTCTGTTTTTATCATTTACCTACTCGAGGACGAGCAGGAATTAAGCTTGGGGATGCTGATACGTCTCCAACGTATCTATAATTTTTTATTGTTCCATGCTGTTATAATATCAATCTTGCATGATTTTATAATCATTTACAGCAATTATATATCATTTTTGGAGACTAACCTATTAACTTAGTGCCCAGTGTCAGTTGCTGTTTTCTGCCCTGTTTTTGTTTTACAGAAAATCAATACCAAACGAAGTCCAAATGCCACGAAACTTTTTGGAGATTTTTTATTGGCCAAGATAAACACTAGAAGCTTCGGGAGGAGGCCAGAAGACCCTGGTGGGGCCCACGAGCCACCAGGGCGCGCCTGGGGGGGCAGGCGCGCCCTGGTGCCTCGTGGGGCCCACAGAGCTCCGTGTGACCTAATTCCTCCACTATAAATTCAGAAAAAAACATAAACCCTTAGGGGAGTCCACGAAATACTTTTTCCGCCGCCGCAAGTTTCTGTTCCAGAGAGATCCCATCCGGGGTCCTTCTCCGGTGATCTGCCGGAGGGGGAATCGATCACGGAGGGGCTCTATATCAACCTTGCTGCCTCTCCGATGATGCGTGAGTAGTTTACCACAGACCTTCGGGTCCATAGGCAGTAGCTAGATGGCTTCTTCTCACTTTTTGATCTTCAATACAATGTTCTCCTCGATGTTCTTGGAGTTCTATCCGATGTAATCACTTTTTGCGGTGTGTTTGTTGGGATCCGATGAATTGTGAGTTTATGATCAGATTATCCATGAAATTATTTGAGTCTTTGCTGCACTCTTTTATGCATGATTATTATAGCCTCGTATTTCTTCTCCGATCTATTGATTTGGTTTGGCCAACTAAGTTGATTTATCTTGCCATGGGAAGAGGTGCTTTGTAGTGGGTTCGATCTTGCGGTGCTCAATCCCAGTGACAGAAAGGGACATGAAACGTATGTATCATTGCTACTAAGGGTAAAAAGATGGGGTTTATTCATACGTGAGTTTATCTTGTCTACATCATGTCATCGTTCTTAAGGCATTACTCCGTTCTTATGGACTTAATACACTAGATGCATGCTGGATAGCGGTCGATGTGTGGAGTAATAGTAGTAGATGCAGGCAGGAGTCGGTCTACAAATCTTGGACGTGATGCCTATATACATGATCATTGCCCTGGATATCGTCATGATTATTTGCTTTTCTATCAATTGCCCAACAGTAATTTGTCTACCCACCGTATGCTATTTTCTCGAGAGAAGCCTCTAGTGAAATCTATGGCCCCCGGGTCTATCAAAACCATATTACTAAAACCCTAAAAATATTGCTGCCATTTTATTTTAATTATTTTACTTTGTATTTTTTTTCAATCAATCTATCTATCACATACAATTTAATCTTGCAATTTACCGCCGAGAGATTGACAACCTCTCGTTTGCGTTGGGTGCAAGGATTTGTTGTTTGTGTGCAGGTGCTGCTAACGAGGTGTTGCGTGATTCTCCTACTGGTTCGATAACCTTGGTTTCATAACTGAGGGAAATACTTATCTGTACTGTGCTGCATCATCCCTTCCTCTTCGGGGAAATACCAACGCAAGCTACAAGTAGCAAATATCGCGGACAAGACAAGAGACATCTTCACGGAACAATTTTATTTCACACATACGGGACATTATGTTAAAGTCTTCCATTGATACTCTCAACAAATACCTTGGGTTGCAAGGCTCATGCCTCAACCCATACCTTACTGAACTACTCACACATGGAGATCAGATTGCGGGAAGAAAACATTGAAGAACACATCTTGAGATTGATTGATTGCAATATGTCTTACAATGGATGCCTTGTGCAATGCATGATTACAAGTATGAATGAGATGGGAGAGCAGTATGGTGGTGGTGGAGATGGCTATGTCGATGGAGATGGCGGCGGCTAGGGTTTGTGGATGAAAATGATGATGAAGAGGTTCTGCCTTCTGTGCTCGTCGTTCTGTTGACATTTCGACGGGGTCCCTTTAATAAAATTTGTTCAGGTGACGATCTGCCTCGAAATCCATGCCATAAGGGCGCGTGCGCCCGTATGGAACGCCGTCTTTTGTGACGTTTTCGCAGAAACGCCTCCTGTTGATTTCTTCTTCCTCCATTCTCCTTCCATTCCATTTCCACATGTGATTTCTTCCCCTTTTAGCCCATTTTCTATGGAAACACATCAAAGAGATGATTTGTGGAATCCCTTGCACTTATTAGCCATTAGTGATAATATCGGAGTGAATATCTCTTTTTAAATGAAATATTTCGGTTTAAACAAAGGTGAAATGAGTGTAAAAATATCACTCATCAACTCCCCCAAGCTTAAACTTGATCGTCCTCGAGCAACATAAAGAGAAATCCGAATCATAAGGAACTCAGTTGTTTAAACCGAAATAACGATAAGGTTTTGGTTCACTTACGATCGGTACGCCTAGATAGTCCTCCGCTTCATGACCTCAAAACTTAGCATAGCCGTAGCGGTGACATGGTTATAGTACAAGTGTTAGTGAAGCAAAGATAATCAACACAAAGTTCTTGATCTACTAGATAAAACAACTTTGCAACACTCTATTCTATTTATTCTAGACAACACCTGCTTGCCGGGAATGCACGGAAGAGTTTTCTTTTGATAGAGCCAATAAAACATAGGTTAGGGAATGAAAGGCATGTAGTAAAATATGATGCTCTAATGCTCTTAAGCACACCCACAATCATTTCCTCCTCAAGGCTCTCAAGCACTTTATTTCAATCACTGTTTGCTGGAACTTTGATTGTCATGTGAAGGGATTATGCCAACTAAGTGATCATGCATAGGTTTTCGTTGCGGCTTAATGTTTGGGAACTATGGACCTTTGATATATGTCTCTTTCGAGCTCTTTTGACCAGTCCCCTTTATTTACCACATACACACCATTTCAAGAGAAAGCCGAATAATATGCGTTTGTAGTGTTGCCGAAATCCGAGCTATTGCTCTTGGTGGATCGTTCATTGGCCAGTGGAGTCCTCAGCATAACATCAAGAAAGGTGACGAAGCCACATTTACACACGTACACGTGCATAGAGTAGCGGGCCATGGCACCAGCAAGGAGCTGAAGCACCATGTAAAGATACAACACATATTTTTGGCATAATCTCGCTCACCCTTCAACTAAGTTCCTCTAGACAATTCAATCCACAAGTGCTATCAAGTCTATTAAAATTAACAACATGGGGTTCAGCAATTCAAACATCACTTCCACTACAATTTTCTCAACTCCCGAGTCTTGAAAGACTTTCTCTTGTGCATAGTTATTCTTGGTTAATATCATTTTATTTAAAAACAGTCCCACGACAAGTCTTGGTTGTCTAAACTAAACAGAACAAAGGCTACAAAATTATTTCAGCTACTAGAACAAAACCTTTGTCTTAACTATCAGGACCTACTCCCATCTGCACATATCACACACACTACTACTACATCTACTCTAAGTATTTCAAGTGCAAAAGACGGGGGTCGTAGGACATACCTTCACGGTTGCGAATTTATACACTTCTCTTCCTTACTCTTGCATTCCTCGTTGTCCGGCGTTGATTAAGTCCTCTGAAAACAAAATGCAAACAAACTCCAAAGGGTAAGATAAAGAACAAGAGCAAAACAAAGCTTATTCTATTTTATTTTTTTGGTTTTTGGGTTTTTGAAAACTAACTTGCAACCGAAAAATCGCAAAGGCAAAAGAAATAAAAAAAAAGCAAAGTGTTGGAACATACCAACACGAGTGTTTTGAAGCTCCTCGAGCTTAAGTACAACCTCATGACAAATTATTCAAATACCGCCACATCTTGATGTAGAAGTGGTGATAACCTCCCCAAGCTTAGACTTTTGCAAGCCCAAACCGGCGAGATCATTGCGGCGGTTGGTCAGGAGCCCATCCTTGGCTCCAGTTGGAGAAGTTCATGTTCATGTAGGCGGACGTGCCTCGAAGAGACTCGGCGAGGTTTCTCATATCTTGGATAGAGCCCTTGAGGTTGTTGAGGTCCGCGTGTAGGGGAACGCAGCAGAAAACAAAAAATTTCCGACCTACGCACCAGCCCAGGACCACTATGGAGACTGCATACAAGGTTTGATCTTTTCGTTACCGACTCGTAGCGCAGCGGAAGTAGAGTCGATGACGATCGGCGGTGCAGATCCCCGCAGCTACGATTTTACAACCTCCCAACTGCGAGGACGTACTCCCTCATCAGCTCACCGGACGGATCTCCGGGCAGCCCTTCGGGAGGCCTCGGGACAGTCCCTCGGATAGTCCCACCGGACGGATCCTCGGACAGCCCTTCGGGAGGCCTCTGGACAGTCCCTCGGATAGTCCCACCGGACGGATCCTCGGACAGCCCTCCGGGAGGCCTCACGGACAGCCCTTCGGGCGGGTCACTCGGACAACCCTTCGGGAGGACCCCCGAAACTCGGACAGTAACTCGGACAGCCCTTCGGGAGGACCCTCGAACAGCCTCTCGGGCAAAAAGATCGAACCTACGACCTCTCTATGGGGTTGCACACATACGGTGTCATCTATCTGGCAGGGCTTCGCCGTCCAGAACGAGTTCCCACCGGAACCCAGACAGCCTTTCGACTCTACGAAACTATTTCGTGGGGAGGGAGAGAAGAAGGCCAGATCATGCATGGCTTGTGTATGTTGAGAAAGAGTGTGTCTTTAGGCAGCCCCCTCCACCCCTATTTATAGGCCAAGCCCAAGGGTAGCTTCTCAAAGAAGCTAAGGGGAAAAGTACCAAAAGGCCCTCAAGGTAGCTTCTCCAAGAAGACACCCAAAAAGCACTTTCACTATTCACGGAACCATTTTTCCGCGACCGTTAAAACCGAAAATATTTCTGTGGGTCTTAGAATAATTCCAGTACCCACACAAATGATTTTGGACGCGTTCCGAAACAATTTCGGATTAGTGATTTTCATCTGCGAAAAGCAAACAAAGCGGTTCTGGCAGATCCGGAACATTTCCGGGTTTTTTCTCCGAAAAATCCCAGAAGTTCCCAGACCAATTCTGGCACCCTCCAAGAATTTCCAGGCATGTGACGAAACCATTTTGACTTAATGGTATACTCCGAAACAACTTTTCGGTTTTACCGAAACTATTCCGGTGCTCTCTCTCCGGAACTTTTCCGCTGTCTCCGAAACTTTTCCGGTGACTTTCTCTCAGACTCCCTGTCTAGTATTCAGCAGATAGATGACCCTTAAGTGTGTGACCCTATAGGTTCGGTGAAGTATAGACATGACCGGAACTCTTTCCGATCAATGATCAACATCGGAGCCGTGGACACCCATATTAACCCCTATACCCACACGAATAAATATTCGAGTGAACCTCCAGTTGCCGTGTGCTATTCCTGTTGCTTCGCGATATGTTACAAATACCCGAGGTGAGAATCATCGGCATCCCCGTGGATCAACACTTATCCACAATGCTAGTTACCTCGTTACCGGTTTTGTTCTCTTTTCTCGTTCCCGTGTTCCGGCATCCCTGTGATCAAATCACAATGTGTCTGGCCAGACGATGGTGGATACCGTAACACCGAGAGGGCCCAGAGATATCTCTCCATCGTCGGAGGAGCAAATCCCAATCTTGAGCTATCAAGTCCCTTGACATACTTTCCCATGAACCCGTAAGCCGCCGTAATAGCCACCCAGTTACGGATGACGTTTAACAAACCCCAAAGTTCATGAAGCAAGCATGAAGAAACTCGACACTCTCATGGTCTAAGGATTATGCAAACATTAACTTCTCTGTGTTATTAACCATTAACTTGTGACGAATGAATCTCATAGCATAACATCAATTCGGGTCGATTCAACACAAGTGTTCTCCTAACATTGTGCCCTCAAAGTTGCCGGCATAGTCATGCCCATGATCAGGAAAACAGAACCATCATGCAACACTTGAGCTAGTCTTAGAGGCCAGACTAGGAATACTTTTTACCGTTTATTATTCCACACGTGCATATGAGTCTTCCTCCGAGCCTCGTGGTTATTGTAGACTCGAGAACCATAGCAGTTATAGCATGGAACATAAACATAATTATGAACATGGAGATAAACAATAACATTTATTATTGCCTCTAGGGCATATCTCCTACAGACTCCCACTTGCACTAGAGTCAATAATCTAGTCAATGCTAATGCACTTTACACCTATGGCATACCGGTGTAAAAATGCTTCGCTTGTGGTATAGCCTGATGTCCAACGGATCTGACAACTTCAGTTCCGTGTGTATCTTTGCATCTCCTCAGGTTTTCACGCTTTCACAAAATTCATATTTTGTGTGGACTTGGCTTTGTATATATGTGAATCACAGGTCAAACCTTGATTCCTCAGACTGAGCTATGGAGCAACTATCTTCAATAGTGTTCCATTGACCAAGGCCATCTTGGAACCATACTAAGTTCATGAACGAACTGTACGATTCAACATCTTCTATGTCGCTTTGAAAGCGGCAACATACTTAGCCTTAGTTATAGAATTCGCCACCGTAACCTGTTTAGAACGATTTCCAAACACCGTGCCACCATATCGTGTATTACACAAAAACCCTTAACTTAAATCGAAAATCGCATGGAGTATTGATGAAGACTGTATCGATGCAATTACTTACAACGAGCACTTCATAATCTCTGCTTGCGAGAAAACATGTCATCAGTGCTACTCCAGTACTCAATGACATTTTTCACTGTTGTCCCATGATCAGTACTTTGATCGCTTTGGTATCTATACTCGCAACTCCTTGGGAGTACTGGACATATCTGGTTGTTTTACATAGCATGGAATACATGATTAATCCAAACACGAAAGTGTGTGGAATCTCCATCATGTATTTTGCTCATCAGTGTTTTGGGACACCGAGTCTTGCAAAAACCCTTTGCATGTGACTTCGGCTAGAATCACTCCTTGGCGTTTTAATGCTAAACTGTTCTAGCATCTTGTCAATATGTATTTTTTGGCTTTAGCCTATTAGGCAATTTTATCTCGCAGATAAATATGCCTAATGTCAAGGCTATCTAGCCCAAGCACTTCATCGAAAACTATTTTCAATGAAGTCCTAATTCGTGTCAAGAAATTTATATTATTTCCAATCAACAATGTGTCAAGCACACAAGGTTTTAAGAAATATTATTATGCTCCCACTTACTTTCTTGTAACCACAAGCATCTTCGTTACCCATTGATGAAATCAAACTCTTTTGACTATTTCATCAAAAACGAAGATTCCAACTCCATTTTGCTCTCTTCTATCCATTGCTGGAACTCTGATGTTTGCATACTTACTAGCATCCTCTAGATTGACAAAATACTTCGGACTGTATCACATACAAGTCCTAGTTTGTATTTCCATTTCATGGAAATCCTTTTGGCATCCATGTTTCATATCTCAAGATTGAAATATGTATTAATTGCTAGTTTAACCCGATCTGACTTTAAGCATCGCTATGGTGAGACAACCTCATCGTAGTCAACTCCTTGAACTTGTTATTGCAACAAGTCAAGCTTTATGGATAAAACATTTTATCCACATCAGTTTATATTTCCATTAATGTTCGTTAGACTCCAAGTCTTCCGAAGGGTTTATCAAGATATAATCTTGAATCATTTATGGAAACTATCTCGGATTATATTGGCATTTAGCCAATTCCGAAGTCAGGGCCCATCAATGCTTCCTTGTGTATCGTAGGTATACTGTTGTCTAACAACAATATCTCGCTTGCGCACCTGAGTGGTTTGCACGAGTTTTGCCTACGTGGTTCAGTTGCAAGTTCGACCGAAGTCCATACATCTCATGTAGAGGCTTCCGTATCAGTCGCAGTAGGAAACTCTGGAATTACTTCCAAGGTTTCTTTCCTTTGATCTGATGACGAAGATACTATTATCTCGTTGAGTTGCACTGTTCTCCCACTCACCTTTCTGCAAGAACCATTCTCTTTAAAAGCATACCGTTCTTGGTGGCAAACCTTTTTGCCTCGATATAGTGGTGGAGGAATTCCCAATTACTTGGGATAATCTACAAAGTAGTACTTATCTGATTTGAAATAGGTTTGTAACTATTTTACACAAGCCCCATGTTCCAAATGTTAAGAAAAGACAAAGCATGGTTGGGCGTACCATACCATGGCGTCATTTCAACAGACCTGATGGCGCTCTTTTCAGTGTAAAAGCCGCAGTCTCTAAAGCATTACCTTTAAAAGGGATAATGGCAAATTGATTTATGTCATCTTTGATCTTACCATGTCACAAATGTGTTTGAATACATCATCACGGACGTACCACTCACAGTGGAGTTCCGGGAGGTGTAAGTTATGAAACCTTTTTCACAACTCATCAGATATTCGCTAAACATGTAACTCAAATATTCCTTTCCGCAATCAAATTGCAGAAACATAATTTTCTTGTTACAATAATTTCTACTTCATATTGAAAACCTTTTGAATGACTTCAAAAGATCCAGACTTGCGTCTCATCAAGTAAATATCCATATATCCACTTAAGTCATTTCTGAAGATAGATAAATCCACTGCTAGCAACAACATTTATCGGACTACATACATTAAAATTGTATGATCACCAATAAGTTCGTTGCTCGTTCCTTATGGCATGTGAACGGTATTTCAGTCACTTCACTTTTCGGAGGAAAGTAGCAAGTGTCAGATGATTCATAATCAAACGACTTCAAAATCCATCATCATGGAATTTCTCCATGCGGGTTTCTCCAATGTGACCAAATGAAGTGCCACACATGCGTGGTATTCTCTTAGTCTTGCGAAATTTAGCGTCAGTGTTATGGATGTATCATATTACCATCAATATTCATAACATACATCCCATCCATGATGGAAGCATGGCCCTTATGTTATTCATGACACTGAACAACAATTGTTCTTTTATGAACAACCCTTTTGCAACAAACATTATGCAATGAGCTAGAGTGTGTAAAACTCTAAAATGAATTATGAAAGTAAATACAGAGGTAATGTATTATTATCAATATTCATAACATACATCCCATCCATGATGGAAGCATGGCCCTTATGTTATTCATAACACCGAACATCAAAAGTTCTCTTATGAACAACCTTCTTGCAAGATACTTTATGCAATGGGCTAGAGTGTATAAAAACTCTCAAATGAATTATGAAAATAAATACATAGGTAATACACCGATGGAATGTATAGTAACATTTACTATGTTCCCAGCCCGTATCTGAACCTCACTCCGGCCAGTCTTTTAGGCCGTAGTAGTTCTTGCATCGAGTCGCAGCAGAATGCAATCGAGCGGGTATCTTTGTGATCAACTCACAATACTCAAGAATAAGTGATTAACATGTTTAATCATAATTCCCAAGAACTATTTCTTTGACCAGCCTTCCATACATCTATAACTTGTATGACATTCATACAAGAGCTGGATATTCCAGTCTTCACTCTTTTTGCCTTTATACTTCTAACAGTTTAACTTTTAGTATTTCTCCTACTCTCAGAAGAAGCACCCAACTTAAGAGTGGCGTTAGCCCCGGATTTCCTAGGCGTGTAAGTCACACTAACACCCTTTGGACATTTCCTTTAAGTTGTTGTTTTATTCACCTTCATCATATGACAGGCGTTCTACTGGATCCCTCTGTTATTAGTCAAATGCATAGTAAACACTTTTACTAATAGTTTGCAAAACAAACATTGCTTTGGATATCCCATATCTTTTAGCCTTTGTTTGTGTCTGAAAATGATTTTCAGTTCCATGAATATCACATAGCTATCCCTAACTTTTGAAGTTCGGGTCTCATGGAAGCAAACATATTGCACTTGACCGTAACGGAATTCTAGCTTTTGGATCGAAGGACGAGAGTCACGTTATCCATAGCATTAGCGGGAGAATACCAAAAGCATGCGATAGGACAAAGTCCTTCTCGGCACTTTTGAGGACAATCCTCACATTACGTTACCAACCATAAAGTTTTAACCAGATATTTAGCAGCTTATTCAATTTTAACAGGGAAGGTGGAAACGCGAGCCATAATTCTACAACTATTATGCAAATTATACTTTAGACAAAGTTCATAATTAATTGCACTGAGAATTAAGCAAGTTAATTCTACAGTGCGCTCCCACTCAAATCAATATCTCTCAAAATTGATTATGAGTGATTCAAGATCCACATTTCAATTCAACGCCATTGATGTGGACATCACTGATGACGAGAATTTCAATCGGTAGGCCAACTTGCCGATCACATCTCTATGCGACTCCTGTTCATCTTTCGATGGGCGTGTTCCGAGCTCAGGACTATCCTGCCTGAACGTCAAAGACAACCAAGTGATCTTGCTGCGAGGTCTGACCTCACCCGCCTCATTCCTCTCGATTCGTTCGTACCCATGTGGACATGGCGCACCCCGGAAAGATACGAATTTCAGACGGTGCTACACTTGGGTGAACACTAACTACTTTGATATTTTAAGTGAGAGATCACCCTAATAAAAGCGACTACCGTGCAATCAAGAAGGGTGCATCATAAGGGATAAACATCTCAGGCAATTCATAATAGCATGATATGGTATAGCCCTTTCTGACGGAGAGGTCTTTTATTTCTTCGTCTTCGGCATTCGCGTCGGTGTTCACCTTCGCGAAGATTGCCACCACCTTGTCGATGCACCAGATAATATTGCTATCTCTATAGCTAATAAAATAAGTGCATTACAAAAGGTTGACACGCAGGTCATTAAAGTGACAATCATATGGCTCCAGCCATCATGCCGAATCATGACACGCAGGTCATGTTAATTTACATCATATAGTCATCTCATACATAATCAAATTAATATGAGCACTGCTATACCACATCATATGCACATGCAAACCATCCTGCAAAACCAAGTTAGACGCCTCTAATCGGTTTATGCAAACTTTCATTTTACGTGGCTTCTAAGGTTTCGAACAAACCGCAGCTACCAACGTCCATCATCAAGTATGATTATTCAAGTCGCTAGATTAACTTTACGGGGTGTATGAAACACGAGATAATAAAATCTCGAGCCCCATACTGAACTTCGTCATACGCATGACCCCCGTGCAGATCATATCTGCATTGCCCTTTCGTCTGCAGAATTTCATCTTTCTTTTTAACTATGGTGGAATTCAAAGAACTGTTAGCACTTCGTTGATCAATCAGGATCGCGGATTGCCAGAACTTTGAAACTCCACCATGCTGTTATCAAGATCAGAAAAATGCAAATTCCAGGGAAGCAACAAGAACATCGGGTAACAGATTTCATCTGCTACCCGCACAAATAATTTTCAGTAATAGAACTCATCTACTACAAATTATATTGTGCAATACCCATACATCTCTATGTATTCTAGATCGTAACCTGCATCTATGCATAGCACGGCTCATGATGCCACTGTAGGGGAACGCAGTAGAAAACAAAAAATTTCCGACCTACGCACCAGCCCAGGACCACTATGGAGACTGCAAACAAGGTTTGATCTTTTCGTTACCGACTCGTAGCGCAACGGAAGTAGAGTCGATGACGATCGGCGGTGCAGATCCCCGCAGCTAGGATTTTACAACCTCCCAACCGCGAGGATGTACTCCCTCATCAGCTCACCGGACGGATCTCCGGGCAGCCCTTTGGGAGGCCTCGGGACAGTCCCTCGGATAGTCCCACCAGACGGATCCTCGGACAGCCCTTCGGGAGGCCTCTGGACAGTCCCTCGGATAGTCCCACCGGACGGATCCTCAGACAGCCCTCCGGGAGGCCTCTGGACAGTCCTTCGGATAGTCCCACCGGACGGATCCTCGGACAGCCCTCCGGGAGGCCTCACGGACAGCCCTTCGGGCGGGTCACTCGGACAGCCCTTCGGGAGGACCCCCGAAACTCGGACAGTAACTCGGACAGCCCTTCGGGAGGACCCTCGAACAGCCCCTCGGGCAAAAAGATCGAACCTACGACCTCTCTACGGGGTTGCACACATACGGTGTCATCTATCCGGCAGGACTTCGCCGTCCAGAACTAGTTCCCACCGGAACCCAGACAGCCTTTCGGCTCTACGAAACTATTTCGCGGGGAGGGAGAGAAGAAGGCCAGATCATGCATGGCTTGTGTATGTTGAGAAAGAGTGTGTCTTTAGGCAGCCCCCTCCACCCCTATTTATAGGCCAAGCCCAAGGGTAGCTTCTCCAAGAAGCTAAGGGGAAAAGTACCAAAAGGCCCTCAAGGTAGCTTCTCCAAGAAGACACCCAAAAAGCACTTTCACTATTCACGGAACCATTTTTCCGCGACCGTTAAAACCGAAAATATTTCTGTGGGTCTTAGAATAATTCCAGTACCCACACAAATGATTTTGGACGCGTTCCGAAACAATTTCAGATTAGTGATTTTCATCTGCGAAAAGCAAACAATGCGGTTCCGGTAGCTCCGGAACATTTCCGGTTTTTTTCTCCGAAAAATCCCAGAAGTTCCCAGACCAATTCTGGCACCCTCCAAGAATTTCTAGGCGTGTGCCGAAACCATTTTGACTTAATGGTATACTCCGAAACAACTTTTTGGTTTTACCAAAACTATTCCGGCGCTCTCTCTCCGGAACTTTTCCGCTGTCTCCGAAACTTTTCCGGTGACTCTCTCAGACTCCCTGTCTATTATTCAGCAGATAGATGACCCTTAAGAGTGTGACCCTATAGGTTAGGTGAAGCATAGACATGGCCAGAACACTTTCTGATCAATGATCAACATCGGAGCCGTGGACACCCATATTGACCCCTATACCCACACGAATAAATATTCGAGTGAACCTTCAGTTGCCATGTGTTATTCCTATTGCTTCGCGATATGTTACAAATACCCGAGGTGAGAATCATCGGCATCCCCGTGGATCAACACTTGTCCACAATGCCAGTTACCTCGTTACCGGTTTTGTTCTCTTTTCTCGTTCCCGTGTTCCGGCATCCCTGTGATCAAATCACAATGTGTCTGGCCAGACGATGGTGGATACCGTAACACCGAGAGGGCCCAGAGATATCTCTCCATCATCGGAGGAGCAAATCCCAATCTTGAGCTATCAAGTCCCTTGACATACTTTCCCATGAACCCGTAAGCCGCCGTAATAGCCACCCAGTTACGGATGACGTTTAACAAACCCCAAAGTTCATGAAGCAAGCATGAAGAAACTCGACACTCTCATGGTCTAATGAATTATGCAAACATTAACTTCTCTGTGTTATTAACCATTAACTTGTGACGAATGAATCTCATAGCATAACATCAATTCGGGTCGATTCAACACAAGTGTTCTCCTAACATTGTGCCCTCAAAGTTGCCGGCATAGTCATGCCCATGATCAGGAAAACAGAACCATCATGCAACACTTGAGCTAGTCTTAGAGGCCAGACTAGGAATACTTTTTACCGTTTATTATTCCACACGTGCATATGAGTCTTCCTCCGAGCCTCGTGGTTATTGTAGACTCGAGAACCATAGCAGTTATAGCATGGAACATAAACATAAATATGAACATGGAGATAAACAATAACATTTATTATTGCCTCTAGGGCATATCTCCTACACCGCGTAGGTGGTGTAGTCTCCTTGTTGTTGCTGCTCTTGGGGCTGCTCCTCTTCTTCATCGGTGGCGAGTTCTTCTTCATCTACTTGTTCTGGTTTATGACAAAGAAAATTGTAATCATTGGTAATACCTAGCTTGGTGAGTGTTGTCGCACAAGCCCACTTGGTTGCTTTGATCTTCCTTGAGCTTAGTTGCCTAAGCTTTCTTCTTGCTTCACGGTCGGTGAAGACGATCCCCTGGGTGAAAACTTGTTGTGGTGGTGCGGTTGATGAACTCGAAGCACCGCGTACGCGAGAAGACCTCCGTGTAAACATCTATAAAACAATTTTTCAGTCCAATACATTTAAACAATATTGATCCTACGGTAGTCATAACATCATACTCCTCTAAAAACATCAATGAATCCAAGCCAAACTCAAATTTGAATCAAAAATATGCATCTCCTAGTCATGGCAATGCTAGGCATGTAGAACATGGATTCGCGAAAAATAACTTGGGGATCGGAGGAGAAACATACTGTAGATCGATCACATGGAAGGATTTGAACTGGAATCGAGTTAGTAGAGAGATCGGGCAAAGTCTTGCTAGGGTTTGGAGAGGTTTGGAGGAAGAAGAAGAAGAAAAGAGAGAGATGGGGGAGATTTACCTTCTTCCTCGGGCTTATTGGGGCCGCCAGGATACGAAACGACCGCTCATACGGGCGCAAGCGCCCGCATGGAACGCCGTCGTTCTTCCTGATGACTTACCTGCATCTGTGCTCATATCAAATGACCGCTGAAACGGGCGGCGTCGTCCATTTGGAACATCACCGTTCGTTCTGTTCTTCTTCTGGTCGAAGGTGTCAAACGACCGCTCGGACGGGTGCGTGCGCCCATTTGGAACACCGTAGAATGCTCTGGAAATTTTCTTCCTTTCAGTGAAGAAGTGAAACGATCGCTCGAACGGGCGCCTGTGCCCGTTTGAAACGCCGTCTTTCTCCCTGTTGTCTCTGGTTGTTTTGCGTTGGAACCTCTAGCAGGCCATGCGACCACCCATACGACCGCTTGTGGTCGTTTTGAAGGCCGTCTTTTGATCTGTTTCTTTCGAAACTTCTCTTTTTCTCTGCTCTCCTGCGGGGTTAGTTTCCAAACAATACATAGACATATTTCCAGGCATCCAAACATCGATACAACACATAATTCAACTTGCACATCGCAAAGCCTTTAGTAGAACAACTCTTCCAAACTTACTTCTTCATATAGTACTTCAATCACTCTTTTATTGAAACAAAAATAAAAACTTATTTGTCTACTTTATTCGCGTGGGTTGCCTCCCACGAAGCGCTTGCTTTCGGTCGGTTAGCTCGACCGTAGTGGTGATCAAGGTGGTGAAACACACCGAGACCATAGCTTCTGGCATTCACGATGATACCTTCTCCTGAGTAGGTCTTCGTTTTCTTTTTCCTGGGAAAATGTCTCACAAAAGGATCTTTAGTTGGTAAATCAAATGTAAAATTTCCCTCAAACACATTTATCACAGCTTTGATAGTCCTTAGAAAATGTCTACCGAGAATTATAGGAGCAATTGGATCTTCATGCATATCTACTATGACAAGATCAATCATGGCAAGGCAATCATTAATTTGAACTATAACACCATGCTTAATGCCTACTGCCTGAGTAAAAGTAGAATTAGCCATATTCAAAATGATCTCGGTATTAACATAAGGACCGAGATTGAGACTATCATAAACAGATTTGGGGATAGTGAAAACACTTGCCCCTAGATCACATAAGGCACTGAATTTATTCAATCCTATCTCAATTTCTATAGTAGGTTCAAAAGCATCTTCTTGCTTAGCTGGTAACTTACTGTAGAGCTTTTTCCTTTCATCATCAAGTTCACGTACCTTGGCTGCAACTTATTCAAAAAAGACATTATATGCTTCGTTATTAGTTACCTCCGGTAGTGGATACTTCATGGATATCATTCTCACAAAATCTGCAACGGTATAATTGTACTCTGGCACATGGCTTGTGTCAAGTACTTTAGCCTTCTCTTTGTTGCTTCTCACCATTTTAACTTCTTCAACCGGGTTAGCCTCCGGTTTATCTGTAAACTTAGCCAAAATTAGTGTTTGGCTCTCTGCTATTTTAGCCACTTGTGCTTCCATATTCTTGGATCTTCCTTCAAGTACCTGCACATCATTCGTTAATCCAACAACCTTTTACTGGTCAATTGACCATGTAAGTTATCATGATTCATTAAGATATTCTTGAAGTTTTCATTCTGCCCAGTCTGACTAGCAATGAAATTTTTAAGAGTTTCTTCCAGAGTATTTCTATTGCTACCATTAGCTCCATTAAAATTGTTGGATGCTCCACCATTACTAGGATAAGGAAGTCTAGGAGCATAGCCATTATTTTTCCAATTAGGATTGTTGTAGCTATTACGAGCAATAAAATTCACATCACTAGTTTCTTCATTAGTGATGGCATTGACGTTTACCTCTTCTTTACCTTTTATTACGGAGATAAGTTCTTCAAGCTTGGTTGTCAACTCCGTGTTACTTTCTTCCATGGCATTCACCCTTTTGGTGGTGGTTCTTTCAACATGCCATTGGGCATGGTTCTCTTGCATATCATCTAGTAATTTCTTGACATCTTCTAGGGGCTTTCCCATGATTGTTCCTCCTGCAGCTGTATCAAGCATAGTTTTTGACATATGATTCAAGCCATTATAAAACATATGAAGGATTAACCACTCCTCCATTCCATGATTGGGAAAGTTTCTTATAGCTTCCTTCATTCTATCCGACGCAAGCGCTAGTGGCTCATGTTCCTCTTGCTTGAAACCTGTATTCTGAGAACGTAATTGCATAATCTTTGCAGGTGGACAAAACTTTGATAAAAATTTACTGCAACAATCTGCCCAAGAAGTAATACTGCCCTTAGGTAGTGCAAGAAGCCCTTCCTTAGCTATTCCTCTCAAAGAGAAAGGAAATAGATGCAATTTCAGAGCGTCAAGATCATAATCCTTTATGCGTGGCATGTTGCACAATTTAGTGAAATTGTGTAAATGCATACCGGCATCCTCAGAAGCGGAGCCTCCAAATTGGTCCTGTTGAACCATGGAAACTAAGTTCGGTTTAATCTCATACTCAGCAGTTGCTACCTCAGGTAGTGCTATAGGTTCACGCATGAAGTTGTTGCTGGGAGTAGCAAAGCTCCCAAGATTACGAGCCATAGTAATCTTTTGGTTTTTCAACTAACAAGACTTGCAACAAAAATAAAACTTAAACTAAAAACTGAAAAGTAAAAACAAAAACTGAAAATTAACTTTAACAAAAACTCTAAATACAAAGACTAGGAATACTAAACTCCTCCCCGGCAACGGCGCCAGAAAAATGGCTTGATACCTCCTTTTATTGATCCGGTATTGGAACAAAAAAGAGTATCCCGCACCTATTTCCCCAGAGGTGACCTTGGGTTATCGAACCCACGAGAGGAAGACTCCCTTGAAGCGATGGTCTCTAGCAAGCTTTTGTCAAAGTGTCAAATCCAGCTTTTGCCGGATCAGAGAGCAAATAGTGATTCAAACACTTATAATAAAAAGAGGTATAGGTATGAGGTCTTATGCTTACAACCTTGTATTTGCGCTGGGATCAAATAGGATATTAATTTGTGCGCTGGAAGTCACCCATCGAGATGTGCTTGTTACGGATCGAAGTGGGGGATGTGTCCAAATAACATCTTGACCGGCACGAGTCCTGCATCAAGAATCAGTTGTCCTACCGCAGGCCCTATCCGTCGCGCGGGGTTGCCTCGATAATTAAGATAATAAACCCACACAAGAGCTTTGGGCATTTAATGACTACACCTCATTTATCCCCAAGGATATGATCCATGTTACCCTACTGAATCTTACTGTCACCGGTGTTCGGTATAGCACTTCACGGTCTCCTTGCTTCTAGCCTCACCGGTGCTCAATCTCCATGATCCTGGGTTCCTGCAGGGATGAAGATCACGGACAAGATAAGAGACATCTTCACGGAACAATTTTATTTCACACATACGGGACATTATGTCAAACTCTTCCATTGATCCCCTCAACAAATACCTTGGGTTGCAAGGCTCATGCCTCAACCCATACCTTACCGAACTACTCACACATGGAGATCAGATCGTAGGAAGAAAACATTGAAGAACACATCTTGAGATTGATTGATTGCAATATGTCTTACAATGGATGCCTTGTGCAATGCACGATTACAAGTATGAATGAGATGGGAGAGCTATGGTGGTGGTTGCTACTTGTGATCTGCGTTGGGATTTCTCCGAAGAGGAGAGGATGATGCAGTACAGTAGAGATAAGTATTTCCCTTAGTTAAGAACCAAGGTTATCAATCCAGTAGGAAAACCAAGCAAAATTCGGTTAAGCGCCGATACGTCTCCAACGTATCTATAATTTATGAAGTATTCATGCCATGTTTATTATAGTTTTGTATGATTTTGGTGCACTTTTATACGGCTTTTATATGATTTTCATGGACTAACATATTGACCTAGTGCCCAGTGCCAGTTGCTGTTTTCTGCTTGTTTTTGGTTTTCCAGAAAATCTATATCAAATGAAGTCCAAAGGCAGCGAAACTTTTTGACAATTTTTTCTGGAACATAAGAGACACTAGAAGCTTCGGGAGGAGGCCAGAAGACCCACAGTGGCCCCACGAGCCACCAGGGCACGCCACCCCCCAGGCGCGCCCTGGTGCCTCGTGGGCCCCCTGTGACACCTCTCCGCATGATTCCAACGCCAAAAAATCATATATATTCAGAAACCCCCGAAAGTTAACCTAGATGAGTTTTTACACCGCCGCAAACCTCTGTACCTCCATGATCTAATCTACAGCCCTTTTCCGGCACCCTGCCGGAGGGAGGCATCATCACCGGAGGCCATCTTCATCATCCCGGCGGTCTCCATGACGAGGAGGGAGTAGTTCACCCTCGGGGCTGAGGGTTTGTACCAGTAGCTATGTGTTTTATCTCTCTCGCGCGTTCTTGATTTGGCACGATCTTGATGTACCGTGAGCTTTGTTAATATAGTTGGATCATATGGTGTTTCTTCCCTCTCTATCCTTGTTGTGATGAATCGAATCTTTTCCCTTTGAGGTTTCGTTATTGTCGGATTGAATATTTCAGATTTGAGAACACTTGATGTATGTCTTGCATATGAATACCCGTGGTGACAATGGGGTATTATATTGATTCACTTGATATATGTTTTGGCACTCAACTCGCGGATTCCCGCGGTGACATTGGGGTAATCTATGCATATGGGTTGATGCACGTTTTCATTATATTTTCTCCGATAGAAACTTTGGGGTGCTCCTTGAAGTTCTTTGTGTTGGATTGAATATTATGAATCTGAAGTTGTTTGATGCATATCGAATAATCAACTCATGGATACTTGTGGCGACATTGGAGTATCTAGGTGACATTAGGGTTGGTTGATGTGTTTCATATGGTGTTATTTTAGTACGAACTCTAGGGCTATTCGTGACACTTATAGGGATGGCTCAATAGATTGATCGGAAATGATAACTTTGAGGTGGTTTCGTACCCTACAACAATTTCTATCTTATGTTCTCCGCGAATAGGAACTTTGGAGTGATTCTTTGTTGCACGTTGAGGGATTGTTATATAATCCAATTATGTTAGCATTGTTGAGAGATTGCACTAGTGAAAGTATGAACCCTAGGCCTTGTTTTTAAGCATTGCAATACCGTTTGTGCTCACTTTTGTTACTTGCTACCTTGCTGTTTTTATATTTTCAGATTACAAAAACATATATCTACTATCCATACTACACTTTTATCACCATCTCTTCGCTGAACTAGTGCACCTATACAATTTACCATTGTATTGGGTGTGTTGGGGACACAAGAGATTTCTTGTATTTGGTTGCAGGGTTGTTTGAGAGATACCATCTTCAACCTACGCCTCCTACGGATTGATAAACCTTAGGTCATCCACTTGAGGGAAAATTGCTACTGTCCTACAAAACTCTGCGCTTGGAGGCCCAACACGAGTCTACAAGAATAAGTTGTGTAGTAGACATCAAGCTCTTTTCTGGCGCCGTTGCCGGGGAGGTGAGTGCTTGAAGGTATATCTTTAGATCTTGCAATCGAATCTTTTAGTTTCTTTTTTTATCACTAGTTTGGTTTATAAAAGAAAACTACAAAAAAATGGAATTGAGGTTGCCTCATATTATTCGTCTTTATCATGTCTTTCTAGAAAATGATGGATCAGAAAATTGTGCTCAATTGATAGAAGAAGAATTCAATAAAATGTTTGACTTAAAATCTTTGAATGATGAGCATGATTGCAATGTTGTTAGTATGCTTTCTATGAATATCCATGATGCTATTGATATGCAAAGCCATAAGCTTGGGGATGCTATGTTTGATGAAGATGATATTTTTAGTCCCCCAAGTTTTGATGAGAAAATTTATTATGATGAAAGTATGCCTCCTATTTACGATGATTATATTGATAAAAGTGGATTTAGAGAGGTCATGACTTTATTTAATGAAGATTCCACTATTTTGGAAGAGGTTTCAATTGATTATGACAACAAAGTTGCTATCTATGATGATTATTGTGATGACATGTATGCTATAAAGAATAAGGATAACTATGAAACTTTTCATCATGATTTTAATTTTCAATTGGATTATGCCAATCAAGTGTCTCATGATAGTTATTTTGTTGAGTTTGCTCCCACTATTATGAATGAGAACAAATTTGCTTATGTGGAGAGTAATAAAATTTCTATGCTTGTAGATCATGAAAAGAATGATTTATGTGATAGTTATATTGTTGAATTCATTCATGACGCTACTGAAAATTATTATGAGAGAGGATCATATGCTTGTAGGTGTTGCAATAATATCAAGTTTCCTCTCTATGTGTTGAAAGTTTTGAAGTTATGCTTGTTTTTCCTTCCTATGCTAGTTGATTCTACCTCCCATAAACTATTTGCTCACAAAATCCCTATGCATAGGAAGTGGGTTAGGCTTAAATGTGCTAGTCATATGCTTCATGATGCTCTCTTTGTGTTTCAATTCTTTACTTTTATGCGAGCATCATTGAAATCATCATGCCTAGCTAAAAGGCATTAAAGAAAAGCGCTTGTTGGGAGACAACCCAATATTTACCCCTAATGTTTTTGTGTGTTCACATGATTAATATACTGTAGTAATCATGTTTTATATGTTTTCTTTCAATAATGTGCCAAGTAAAGCCTTTGGGATAGTGTGGATGCTTGTTGATTTGATTCTGTGCAAAAACAGAAACTTTTGCGTCCAGTGCTGGAATTTCTATTCTGTACTGGAGTGTGATAAAATTCTGAATTTTTTACATAGTATTGGGTTACAAATTATTTACTTTTTCCCAATTTTTCAGAATTTTTGAAGGTACAGAAGTATGGTTTTTAAATCGCTTACTACACGCTATTCTGTTTTTGACAGATTCTGTTTTCGATGCATAGTTTGCTTGTTTTAGTGTTTCCATAGCTTATATTTAGTAATATAAATTGTGGAAATGATAGAATAAAGTAGGAATTATGTGATAACAATTATGAATCTTGTCTTGACAGTACCTAAGTGGATGATTTATTTTTATCATACTAACCTATCTCACGAAGTTCCGTTAAGTTTTGTGTGATTGAAGTTTTCAAGTTTTGGGTGAGATATCGATATGAGGAGAATAAGGAGCAGCAAGACCCTAAGATTGGGGATGACCAAGGCACCCCAAGGTAATATTCAAGGAAGACCCAAGCAACTAAGCTTGGGGATGCCCCGGAAGGCATCCCCTCTTTCGTCTTCAACATTATCGGTAACCTTACTTGGAGCTATATTTTTATTCGTCACATAATATGAGTTTTGCTTGGAGCGTCATTTTATTTTATTGAGATTTGCTTGCTGTTATAAATAATCATGTTTTGTATCTTTTATTTCAATAAAATTCCAATTATAGCCTTTACCATGCTCAGTTTGCAAGTTCATGTGTTGCTGTTTGAAAACAGAAAGTTTTCTATTATGTCCAGAATATTCCTGAATAGTCAGAACTTGATAAAAATCTGAAATTTTTACACAGTAAGAATGCATGAGTTCTCTGTCACGTGGTAATTTTTCAGAATATTTGGAGTTAGGGAAGTATGGATTCTTATTCACCCTTTATAGATTGTTCTGTTTTGGCAGATTGCTGTTATAGTTGCATTGCTTGCATATGTTTGCTTGTTTAATGATTCTATTTGAGGATAGGAGTATTAAATATGCAGAGGAATTTAGTAGGCAATGTTTAATTATAATTTTAGTAATTTTCTACTGTAGAGAATGTTAAGGTTTTGAGTTGATTTATACTAACTTATCTCACGAGTTCTTGTTGAGTTTTGTGTGGATGAAGTTTTTAAGATTTATAGAAACCGTGATATGGGAGGAATTAAGGAGACACAAAATCTCAAGCTTGGGGATGCCCAAGGCATCCCAATATAATATTTCAAGAAGTCTCAAGCATCTAAGCTTGGGGATGCCCCGGTAGGCATCCCACCTATCTTCTTCAACAACTATCGGTCAGTTTTGGTTGAGCCTAAGTTTTTGCTTCTTCACATGATATGTGCTATTCTTAGAATGTCATTTTATTTTGTTTTTCTTGCTTTTTGAATAAAATAATAAGATCTGATTTTTTTTAAATGAGAGAGAGTCCTCACATAGCTACCTATTAACTACTCATTTGATCTTCACTTATATCTTTTTGGAGTAGTTTGTCATTTACTCTTGTTCTTCACTTATATCCTATGCGTAAATTGTTGAAATGAATTTAATATCATCAAGTTGAAATTTATATGCTTCATATGCTTGTCCCATGGGGAGTAGTGACTTCAGATACAAGAAGTATAAGTGGTAAAATTTATTGAAAGTTAACAAACATAGCATTGGTCACTTGAACAATTCATGAAAGAATTTTGAAGGAAGAGAAATTTCACATATAAATATACTATTTTGGACATCTTCTATGATTGTGAGCCCCCATTAATTATTTTCAAGCTTGATCAAGTAATTGACGTTGGACAAGGAAGACAACGTAATGAGTTATGTTTGTTTATATTCACATAGAAGTTATATTGTCATGGATCCTCTAACATGTGGTGCTTGCTTAGGATCTTTTGCTAGATAAAAATTCGTACTAAGTAGAGATACTACTTGTGCATCCAAAAACCATTAAACCCAGTTTCTTGCCATGAGTGTCCACCATATCTACCTATGGATTGAATAAGATCCTTCAAGTAAGTTGTCATCGGTGCAAAAAGCAATAAAAATTGCTCCTAAAATATGTATGATCTTTTATTGCAAGGGAAAATAAGCGTTGTACGAACTTGTGATGGTAAAGAAATAAAAGCGACGGACTGCATAATAAAGGTTGCTATCACAAGGGGCAATATAACGTGACGTTCCTTTGCATTAAGGGCTTGTGCATCCAACAACAAAAAGCGCATGACAACCTTTGCTTCCCTCTGCGAAGGGCCTATCCTTTACTTTTCTGTATTTACTTTTATGCAAGAGTCATTAATGTTCATCCCTATTCCGCTCTATTTATTCTTTAGTTGGCAAGCATTATGTGGTAGGGAAAGATCCAGGCACATATATCCAATTGAATATAGGTGATCATGAGTTATTATTGTTGACATTATCCGTGAGATAAATAAGTTGGGAGGCGAAACATTAAGCCCCTATCTTCCTATGTGTTTGACTGAAACTATTTGTTCTAAAAATATGCTTTGAGTGTTAGCAATCATGGAAGGCTAAAAGATGGTTGAGTATGTGGAATTTGCTAGATCAAAGCTCTTACATAGAACCTTCCTAAAAATAAGATGAATTGCAATTGTTTGATGACTGAGAACATAGTTTGTTAGTTTTCAAGAAAGTTTATGGCCTATACTTTAAACATGTGAATAGCTTGCTACTTGATCATGAGAAGTTTTATGAGATGAGCTACTGATTATGATATATATTGATGCTAGGAAAAGTGATTGAAATTATCATTGATCAAACTTATGCACTATGCTAGCATTCACACTTCATAAATTATTTCTTTTATCATTTACCCACTCGAGGACGAGCAGGAATTAAGCTTGGGGATGCTGATACGTCTCCAAAGTATCTATGATTTATGAAGTATTCATGCCATGTTTATTATAGTTTTGTATGATTTTGGTGCACTTTTATACGGCTTTTATATGATTTTCATGGACTAACATATTGACCTAGTGCCCAGTGCCAGTTGCTGTTTTCTGCTTGTTTTTGGTTTTCCAGAAAATCTATATCAAATGAAGTCCAAATGCAGCGAAACTTTTTGACGATTTTTTCTGGAACAAAAGAGACACTAGAAGCTTCGGGAGGAGGCCAGAAGACCCACAGTGGCCCCACGAGCCACTAGGGCGCGCCACCCCCCCAGGCGTGCCCTAATGCCTCGTGGGCCCCCTGTGGCACCTCTCTGCGTGATTCCAATAGCAAAAAATCATATATATATTCAGAAACCCCCGAAAGTTAACCTAGATGAGTTTTTACGCCGCCGCAAACCTCTATACCTCCACGATCTAATCTACAGCCCTTTTCCGGCACCCTGCCGGAGGGGGGCATCATCACCGGAGGCCATCTTCATCATCCCGGCGGTCTCCATGACGAGGAGGGAGTAGTTCACCCTCGGGGCTGAGGGTTTGTACCAGTAGCTATGTGTTTTATCTCTCTCGCGCGCATTCTTGATTTGGCACGATCTTGATGTACCGCGAGCTTTGTTAATATAGTTGGATCATATGGTGTTTCTTCCCTCTCTATCCTTGTTGTGATGAATCGAATCTTTTCCCTTTCAGGTTTCGTTATTGTCGGATTGAATATTTCAGATTTGAGAACACTTGATGTATGTCTTGCATATGAATACCCGTGGTGACAATGGGGTATTATATTGATTCACTTGATATATGTTTTGGCACTCAACTCGCGAATTCCCGCGGTGACATTGGGGTAATCTATGCATATGGGTTGATGCACGTTTTCATTATCTTTTCTCCGATAGAAACTTTGGGGTGCTCCTTGAAGTTCTTTGTGTTGGATTGAATATTATGAATCTGAAGTTGTTTGATGCATATCGAATAATCAACTCACGGATACTTGTGGCGACATTGGAGTATCTAGGTGACATTAGGGTTGGTTGATGTGTTTCATATGGTGTTATTTTAGTACGAACTCTAGGGCTATTCGTGACACTTATAGGGATGGCTCAATAGATTGATCGGAAAGGATAACTTTGAGGTGGTTTCGTACCCTACAACAATTTCTATCTTATGTTCTCCGCGAATAGGAACTTTGGAGTGATTCTATGTCGCACGTTGAGGGATTGTTATATGATCCAATTATGTTAGCATTGTTGAGAGATTGCACTAGTGAAAGTATGAACCCTAGGCCTTGTTTTTAAGCATTGCAATACCGTTTGTGCTCACTTTTGTTACTTGCTACCTTGCTGTTTTTATATTTTCAGATTACAAAAACCTATACCTACTATCCATACTACACTTTTATCACCATCTCTTCACTGAACTAGTGCACCTATAGAATTTACCATTGTATTGGGTGTGTTGGGGACACAAGAGATTTTTTGTATTTGATTGCAGGGTTGTTTGAGAGATACCATCCTCAACCTACGCCTCCCACGGATTGATAAACCTTAGGTCATCCACTTGAGGGAAAATTTCTATTGTCCTACAAAACTCTACGCTTGGAGGCCCAACACGAGTCTACAAGAATAAGTTGTGTAGTAGACATCAAGCGCACCTGCACACACAGGATGATGCAGTACAGTAGAGATAAGTATTTCCCTCAGTTAAGAAACAAGGTTGTCAATCCAATAGGAGAACCAAGAAAAATTCCGTTAAGCGCACCTGCACACACAAGAGCAAACACTTGCACCCAACGCAAATAAGAGGGTTGTTAATCCTCTTAGCGGTTATTTGCAAGGATTAAATCTTATCGAGGTAAATAGATAACTAAACTACTAATAAAAATAAAAGTAAATAAATTGCAGCAAGGTATTTTTAGGTTTTTTATATAATAAAGAGAGACTCGGGGACCATAGTTTTCACTAGAGGCTTCTCTCTTGAGCACATAAACATACGGTGGGTAAACAAATTACTGTTGGGCAATTGATAGAAAAGAAAATAATTATGACGGATTCATGGCAATGATCATGTATATAGGCATCACGTCCGAGACAAGTAGACCGACTCCTGCCTGCATCTACTACTATTACTCCACCCATCGACCGCTATCCAGCATGCATCTAGGGTATTAAGTATGAAACAGAGTAACGCCTTAAGCAAGATGACATGCTGTAGAGAAGCAAATTCAAGCAACATGAATAAACCCCATCTTTTTATCCTTAGTGGTAACAATACAAATACGCGTCATGTGCCTTTCTGTCACTGGGATTGAGCACCGCAAGATTGAACCCATCACAAAGCACCTCTCCCATTGCAAGATAAATCAATCTAGTAGGCCAAACTAAACCGATAGATCGGAGAGAAATACAAAGCTATAACAATCTTGCATAAAAGAGTTCAGAGAAGACTCAAATATTTCTCATGAATAATCTGATCATAAACTCACAATTCATCGGATCCCAACAAACACACCGCAAAAGAAGATTACATCGGATAGAACTCCAAGAACATCGAGGAGAATATTGTATTGAAGATCAAAGAGAGAGAAGAAGCCATCTAGATACTAGCTATGGACCCGTAGGTCTGTGGTAAACTACTCACGCATCATCGGAAGGGCGGCAAGGTTGATGTAGAGCCCCTCCGTGATCGAATCCCCCTCCGGCAGAGTGCCGGAAAAGGCCTCCAGATGGGATCTCTCGAGAACAGGAATTTGCGGCGGTGGAAAAAAATATTTCGTGGACTCTCTATTGGTTTCCCAATTTTAGAGTATTTATAGAGGTGGAATTAGGTCAAACGGATCAGAGGTGGGCCCACGAGGCACCAGGGCGCGCCACCCCCCCTGGGGCGCGCCCTGGTGGCTCGTGGCCACCTCCTCTGTCTTCTGGCCCTCTCCCAGAGCTTCTAGTGTCTCTTATGTCCAAAAAAAATCTCCAAAAAGTTTCGTGGCATTTGGACTTCGTTTGGTACTGATATTATGAAAAACCAAAAACAGCAACTGGCACTGGGCACTAAGTTAATAGGTTAGTCCCAAAAAATGATATATAATTGCTTGTAAGTGTATATAAAACATCCAAGATTGATACTATAATAGCATGGAACAATAAAAAAAATTAGATATGTTGGAGACGTATCAAGCATCCCCAAGCTTAATTTCTGCTCGTCCTCGAGTAGGTAAATGATAAAAACAGAATTTTTGATGTGGAATGCTACCTATCATATTCATCATATACTCTTTTCCTTGTGGCATGGACATTTGGACTTGAATGATTCAAAGCAATAGTCTATAGTTTGACATGAAGACATAAATACTCAAGCATACTAACAAGCAACCATGTCTTTCAAAATATCAACGCTAAAGAAAGTTATCCCTTGCCCATTATGCTCAATCATTGATCCATTCATGAAACACACTCAATATTATCTACACACAATGCACAAGTATGACAATAGTGCTCTCTAGTTGGTGCTTTGTAAGAGAAGATGGAGACTCAAAATAAAAATAAAAATTGCATAAAAGTAAATAGATAGGCCCTTCGCAGAGGGAAGCAGAGATTTGCAAAGGTGCCAGAGCTCAAGGCTTAAATTAGAGAGATAAAATTATTTTGAGAGGCATGCTTTTCCTGTCAACGAAAACGACCGAGAATTCCCAATATCTTCCATGCTAGACACATTATAGGCGGTTCCCAAACAAAAAATAAAGTTTATTTCCTTTCCACCATTCTTTCACAATCCATGGCTAGCCGTATCCACGGATGCCTTCCATACCAACACTTTCCAAGGAATTTATTATTATCATCATATTATTATTTTTTTCATTTCGGGACTGGGCATCCCTATTACCTGCCACTCTCTCATGCAATGACAAGTGAATAAACACTTATCGTGAGAATAACATACCTAGCATGGAAAATATTGCCCACCCCCTGCCGCTTCATGAGCGGTACGGGCACACAAAACGGAAAATTATTTTGAAAATTTAGAGTTGGCACATGCAAATTTACTTGGAACGGCATGGAAATACCGCATATAGGTAGGTATGGTGGACTCATTTGGCACAACTTTGGGTTTAAGGAGTTGGATGCACAAGCAGTATTCCCGCTTAGTACAAATGAAGGCTAGCACATAGATTGAGAAGCGACCAACCAAAAAGCGAAAACGGTCATAAACATGCATTGAACATAACTAACACCGAATAATGCACCATAAGTAGGATATAATTTTGTTGCATAACTATTGACTTTATGTGCATGCATAGGGAATCACAAACCTTAACACCAATATTCTTACTAAATCACAATTACTCACTAACATGACTCACATATTATCATCTCCATATCGCAAAACTATTGCAAGGAATCAAACTTATCATATCCAATGATCTTTCATGAAAGTTTTTATTTTATCCCTCTTGAATATTCATCACTTTGGGACCAAATTCATATCTTGTGCAAATTACCATTACTATTATCAACTCTCAAAAAGATATAAGTGAAGCATGAGAGTGCAAATATTTCTTCAAAATTTAATCTTATCAACTCTCCAAATAATATAAGTGAAGCATGAGAGTTCAAATATTTCTTCAAAATATAGCCACCGCCGTGCTCAAAAAGATTTAAGTGAAGTACTAGAGCAACTTCCTAGCTCAAAAGATTTAAGTGAAGCACATAGAGTATTCTAACAAATCATGATAAACGTGTGACTCTCTCAAATAGGTGTGTCCAGCAAAGATGATTGTGACAAACTAAAAAGCAAACAAAGCAAAGACTCATATAATACACGACGCTCCAAGTAAAACACATATCATGTGATGAATAAAAATATAGCTCCAAGTAAAATTACCGATAGTTGGTAGAAGAAAGAAGGGATGCCTTCCGGGGCATCCCCAAGCTTAGACGCTTGAGTCTTCCTTGAATATTACCTTGGGATGCCTTGGGCATCCCCAAGCTATGGCTCTTGCCACTCCTTATTCCTTCATCTATCGTGATCCCACCCAAAACTTGAAAACTTCAATCACACAAAACTCAACAAAACCTTCGTGAGATCCGTTAGTATAACAAATAAATCTTTAACTTTAAGTACTGTAGTAAATTGATTCATATTTAATATTGGCATAATGCTGCTGTACTCCAACTTCTCCATGACTCATACCCCCCGATACGATCCATAGATTCATCAAAATAAGCAAACTATGCAACAAAAACAGAATCTGTCTAAAACAGAACAGTCTGTAAAGATCTATTTAAAATCTATACTTATGTAACTCCAAAAATTCTTAAAAATTAGGAAAACGTGGGAAATTAATATACCATTACTGTGTAAAAATTTCAGATTTTTATGACACTCCAGTACATAATTAAAATTCCAGCACTGGACGCAAAACTTTCTGTTTTCCAAACAGCATCAATTATACTATCTTCCAAATCATCCCAAAGGCATTACTTGGCACACACACTAATTAAAACATAAAAACACAATCATAACAGTAGCATAATTGTGTAAACACACAAGAACAGAAATAAAAAGCAAAAATTTATTTTATTCATTGGGTTGCCTCCCAACAAGCGCTATTGTTTTATGCCCCTAGCTAGGCATAATGCATAGTTTCAAGTGTTATCATCCTTCAAGTTGATTCCATAAGTGGCCCTCATAATGGATTCATAGGGTGCTTTAATTATTTTCCTAGGGAATTTTTCCATCCCTTTCTTTAATGGAAATTGAAATCTTATATTACCTTTTTTCATATCAATAATAGCACCAATAGTTCAAAGAAAAGGCCTACCAAGTATTATGGGGCAAGAAGGATTGCATTCAATGTCAAGTACAATAAAGTTCACGGGCACATAATTTCTATTTGTAAGGATAAGCACATCATTAATTCTACCCAATGGCTTTTTAATAGTAGAATCCGCCAAGTGCAAATTAAGAGAACATTCATCTATATTGGTAAAACCTAGCACATCACATAGAGATTTTGGAATTGTGGAAACGCTAGCACCCAAATCACATAAAGCATTGCACTCATAATTTTTAATTTTTAATTTAATGGTGGGTTCCCACTCATCATATAATTTTTTAGGAATTGAAATTTCTAGTTCTAGCTTTTCTTCTAACGCTTTCGTCATCGCTTCTACAATATGTTTAGTGAAAGCCTTATTTTGTTCATAAGCATTGGGTGAATTTAGCATGGATTGTTACAAAGAAATACACTCAATAAAAGAACAACTATCATAATTATAGTCTTTGTAATCCAAGAGATTGGGCGCATCACTAGTTAAAGTTTTTACCACTCCAAACCCACTTTTATCAATTTTTTCATCAAGATTTTCACCCTCCGAATTATGGGGACGCCTTCTAACTAAATTTGACTCTTCTTCAGTCCCCTTTTCATCAAGTTTTATATTGCTAAACAAGGAATCAATAGATGAAACACCAATCATTTTAATATCCTCATCATTATTACGATAGAAACCGGGAGGAATCGCTTTTTCTAAAAATTCTCGTTTAGCTTTTAGCATAGCGGTTCTTTTCTTACTCTCATCCATGGAGACATATAAATATTTAATTGATTAATTAATATCAATTTTGGGTGGAATTTTAGTCTTAAGATTTTCCACATCATGAATGATTCTATCAATGTTCCTAGACATATCATCAAGTTTACTTAAATTTTCTTCTATCGTAGTGTTGAATTTTTTTTGAGCATTAATAAATTCTTTAATATTACTTTCAAGATCAGAGGGCATCCTATTATTATTATTATTATAAGGATTACCATAGGAATTGCCATAATTATTAGAGGAATTTCCAGGAAACGGCCTAGGATTAAAATTACCTCTATAAGCATTACTATTAAAATTGTTTCGCGAGACAAAATTCACATCTACGGGATCATTATTTTGCTCAATCAAGGTGGATAAAGGCACATCATTAGGATCAATAGGACTGTTTTTGCTGGCAACCAATTTCATAAGTGCATCAACTTTATCACTCAAAGTACTAATTTCTTCAACAGAATTCACCTTTTTACTAGTAGGGACTCTTTCAGTATGCCATTGTGAATAATTTGCCATAATATTATCAAGAAATTTAGTAGCTTCTCCCAATGTAATCTCCATAAAAGTACCACCCGCGGCGGAATCTAAAATATTTCTAGAAACAAAATTTAATCCCGCATAAAAATTTTGTATGATCATCCACAAATTTAAACCATGAGCAGGGCAATTTCTTATCATTAATTTCATCCTCTCCGAAGATTGGGCAACATGTTCATGATCAAGTTGCTTGAAATTCATAATTTGATTTCTATGGGAAATAATTTTCGCGGGAGGAAAATACTTGGTAATAAAAGCATCTTTACACCTATCCCAAGAATCGATACTATTTCGTGGAAAAGATGAAAACCAAATTTTTGCACGATCCCGCAATGAGAACGGGAATAATTTTAATTTCACAATATCATTATCCACATCTTTTTTCTTTTACATGTCACACAATTCTATGAAAGTGTTAAGATGGGATGCAACATCTTCATTAGGACTACCAGAAAATTGTTCTTTCATGACAAGATTTAACAAAGCGGCATTAATATCACAAGTCTCCGCACTAGTGGCGGGAGGAGCAATCGGAGTACTAATAAAATCATTATTATTAGTATTGGAAAAATCACACAATTTTGTATTTTCTTGAGACATCGTGGCTACGCAAACAAGCAAGCAAAGAAGCAAACAAGAAAAAGGCAAACGGAAAATATTTTTGTATTTTTGTAAAAACTTTTTAGAAGTGGGGGAGATGAAAACGAGAGGCAAAGGCAAATAAAATAAATGCAAGGAGATGAAAGTTTATGCGTAGGTACTTGATAGATGTTGATGATGTCTCCCCGGCAACGGCGCCAGAAATTCTTCCTGCTACTTGTGAGCTGCGTTGGGATTTCCCCAAAGAGGAGAGGATGATGCAGTACAGTAGAGATAAGTATTTCCCTCAGTTAAGAACCAAGGTTATCAATCCAGTAGGAGAACCAAGAAAAATTCCGTTAAGCGCACCTGCACACACAAGAGCAAACACTTGCACCCAACGCAAATAAGAGGGTAGTCAATCCTCTTAGCGGTTATTTGCAAGGATTAAATCTTATCGAGGTAAATAGATAAACTAAACTACTAATAAAAATAAAAGTAAATAAATTGCAGCAAGGTATTTTTAGGTTTTTTATATAATAAAGAGAGACCCGGGGACCATAGTTTTCACTAGAGGCTTCTCTCTTGAGCACATAAACATACGGTGGGTAAACAAATTACTGTTGGGCAATTGATAGAAAAGCAAATAATTATGACGGATTCATGGCAATGATCATGTATATAGGCATCACGTCCGAGACAAGTAGACCGACTCCTGCCTGCATCTACTACTATTACTCCACCCATCGACCGCTATCCAGCATGCATCTAGGGTATTAAGTATGAAACAGAGTAACGCCTTAAGCAAGATGACATGATGTAGAGAAGCAAAATCAAGAAATATGAATAAACCCCATCTTTTTACCCTTAATAGCAACGATACATACGTGTCATGCCCCTTTCTGTCACTGGGATTGAACACCGCAAGATCGAACCCATTACAAAGCACCTCTCCCATTGCAAGATAAATCAATCTAGTTGGCCAAACCAAATCAATAGATCGGAGAGAAATACGAAGATATAATAATCATGCATAAAAGAGTTCAAAGAAAACTCAAATAATATTCATGGATAATCTGATCATAAATTCACAATTCATCGGATCCCAACAAACACACCGCAAAAAGTGATTACATCGGATAGAACTCCAAGAACATCGAGGAGAACATTGTATTGAAGATCAAAAAGAGAGAAGAAGCCATCTAGATACTAACTATGGACCCAAAGGTCCGTGGTAAACTACTCACGCATCATCGGAAGGGCAGCAAGGATGATGTAGAGCCCCTCCGTGATCGATCCCCCCTCCGGCGGAGTGCCGGAAAAGGCCTCCAGATGGGATCTCTCGAGAACTGGAACTTGCGGCAGCGGAAAAAGTATTCCGTGGACTCCTCTGTTGGTTTTCCGATTTTAGAGAATTTATAGAGGTGGAATTAGGTTAAACGGAGCCTTGTGGGCCCCATGAGGTACCAGGGTGCCCCCCCGGGGCGCCGTGGTGCCTCGTGGGCCACTGCTTCATCTTCTCGTCCCCTCCCGAAGCTTCTAGTGTCTCTTATGTCCAGAAAAAAATCTCCAAAAAGTTTTGTGGCATTTGGACATCGTTTGGTACTGATATTCTGGAAAACCAAAAACAGGCAAAAAACAGCAACTGGCACTAGGCACTAAGTTAATAGGTTAGTCCCAAAAAGTGATATATAATTGCTGTAAATGTATATAAAAACATCCAAGATTGATACTATAATAGCATGGAACAATCAAAAATTATAGATACGTTGGGGACGTATCAGCGGCCCCCTGGTTCTTGCTGACCATGGCGCCTCCACACTTCGCCAGATCGGAGCCGTTGGACTTCGGTTTAACACCGAAGGTCTTCAGCCATAGGCCGAAGTGCGGCTCGATGCGGAGGAAGGCCTCGCACACCGTGATGGAAGAGGCGAGGTGGAGAATGGAGTTCGGGGTCATGTGGTGCAAGTCGAGCCCGAAGTAGAACATCACCCCGCGCACGAATGGGTGCAGCGGGAACCCTAATCCTCTGATGAGGTGAGGGATGAAGACTACCCGCTCCCCTGGGTTGGGAGCGGGCACCTTCTGGTCGGCATCGGGAGCACGGGCGGCTATGTTGGCGGGGATATACCCCGCACTCCGCAGCTCTTGGAGCATGCCCTCCGTCACGATGGAGCCCCCCAGTGCCCTTTGAGGGTATCGGCCATGGCTCAGTGGGAAAGCTCGGATGCGCAGAGGTGGGAAGAGGCGAGATTGGATCTGGGTGCTGGAGCTCGAGGAGGCAGAAGGGAGGGGAAATGGGAGCATGGCTACTGGCTCTGTTAGCTTTTTACTCTTATAGGCTGCTGAAAGGCCAAGAGCCCCCCTTGCCGCGCCGATAAAAACGCCACTCTCCCCCTCCGAAGATGCTGTTATACGCATGGGGGGAAACAAAATCTTGATGATATCCCTGAAAATACGGGCACGATCCCCACCTCGACGGGACGTGCCAATAAAAAGGCAGCCTCAAACCATGATTTCAGATAGGCAGTAACTACCTGACCCATCGTGGGTAGAGCCACTTCGATAAAGTTGTCAGGCTACGGGGAACTGTTCACACCTGGGTGGCTAGCCTTCGAGGTTAAGTAAACTCACGACCCTGGATGGGGAGAGAACTCGGCTAAACCTCGTTCACGAACACCATTCCTTGGGAGGGCGACTAAGAGATCCGGAATTTTGAAGGGGAACTCGTCTGTCAAGCCAAGGACTTCGGATCTGAAGTTACCATCATTGAGGAGATCATCCTCGGCGTAGAAGACCAGTTCGGGGGCTACTGACGGTGTCCTGGATTAGGGGTTACCAACCTAGTCTGCCCATATTCCTCGGGTTGGGCCAGTGGGCCCTCATTCTTATCAAGATGGACTCCGGTGGACGAAAGAACAAGTTTACATCCGCCAAAGACTTGACATACACTCCAAGACTTCCCCCGCTGCCTTCTCACCTGGATACCGACCTTGTAACCCTAGATACCCTATCCGGCGTGTATATAAGCCGAAGGGTTTAGCCCTTAGAGGGGACCTCAACGCAATCTCATTCACCTAGCCTTAGGACTAGATCATATGATCTCGAGGTAGATCAACTCTGTACTTGATACTTCTCCATCAATATAAACAAGAGCAGGATGTAGGGTTTTACCTCCATCAAGAGGGCTCGAACCTGGGTAAACATCGTCTCCCTGTTCCTGTTACCATCTGTCCGAGATCCACAGCTCGGGACCCCCTACCCCGAGGTCTGCCAGTTTTTACACCGACACCCTCTGATCTTGAACATGAATATGATTTGTGAGTAGTTACTTTTGTTCTTGAGGACATGGGAGAAGTCTTGTCATAAGCAATCATGTGAATTTGGTATTCGTTCGATATTTTGATGATATGTATGTTGCTGATTCCTTTAGTGGTGTCGTCTGAACGTCGACTACATGACACTTCACCATCTTTGGACCTAAGGGAAGGCATTGTGGAGTAGTAATTAGATGATGGGTTGCTAGAGTGACAGAAGCTTAAACCCTAGTTTATGCGCTATTCCGTAAGGGGCTGATTTGGATCCATATGTTTCATGCTATGGTTAGATTTATCTTAATTCTTCTTTCATAGTTGCGGATGCTTGCGAGAGGGGGTAATCATAAGTGGGAGGCTTGTTCACGTAAGAACAGCACCCAAGCACTGGTCCACCCACATATCAAATTATCAAAGTAGCGAACGCGAATCAAACAAACATGATGAAAATGACTAGATGAAATTCCCATGTGTCCTCGAGAACGCTTTGCTTATTATAAGAGTTTGTTCCGGCTTGTCCTTTGCTATAAAAAGGATTGGGCCCCCTTGCTGCACTTTATTATACTTGTTACTTGTTACTTGTTATGAATTATCTTGCTATCAAAACTATCTGTTACCGCTACTTTCAGTACTTGCAGAGAATACCTTGCCGAAAACCGCTTGTCATTTCCTTCTGCTCCTCGTTGGGTTTGACACACTTACTTATCGAAAGGACTACGATTGATCCCCTATACTTGTGGGTCATCAAGACTCTTTTCTGGCGCCGTTGCCGGGGAGTGAAGTTCCATTGGTAAGTGGAATTTGGTAAGGAAACATTTATATTACGTGCTGAAATTTATTGTCACTTGTCACTATTCAAAGTAATCCTTTGAGGGGCTTGTTCGGGGTATCTTCACCTTGACCGGAAGCATTAAGAGTTGCTCCTCAACCTACTAAACCTACTAAAAATATTTATTATGAAATTCCTTCGGGTATGATAGAGAAACTGCTAGCTAATCCTTATGCAGGAGATGGAACGGTGCATCCTGATGTGCACTTGATATATGTGGATGAAATTTGTGGATTGTTTAAGCTTGAAGGTTTATCCGGAGATGGAGTTAAGAAGAAAATATTCCCTTTATCTTTGGAGGGAAAGGCATTGACATGGTATAGGCTATGTGATGATATTGGAACATGGGATTGGAACCAGTTGAAGCTGGAATTCCACCAGAAATTTTATCCTATGCATTTGGTTCATCGTGATCGGAATTATATATATAATTTTTGGCCTCGTGAAGGAGAAAGTATCGCTCAAGCTTGGGGGAGGCTTAAGTATATGTTGCACATATGCCCCAATCATGAGCTTGATACGTCTCCAATGTATCTATAATTTTTTATTGTTCCATGCTGTTATATTATCAATCTTGGATGTCTTTATATACATTTACAACAATTATATATCATTTTTGGAGACTAACCTATGAACTTAGGGCCCAATGCCAGTTGCTGTTTTCTGCCCTGTTTTTGTTTTACAGAATATCAATACCAAACGAAGTCCTAATGCCACGAAACTTTTTGGAGATTTTTTCTGGACAATACCAACACTAGAAGCTTCGGGAGGAGACCAGAAGCCCTAGGAGGTGCCCACAAGGCACCAGGGAGCGCCTGGGGGGGCAGGCGCGCCCTGGTACCTCATGGGGCCCACAGAGCTCTGTTTGACCTAATTCCTACACTATAAATTCCCAAAAAATCAGAAACCCTCAAGAGAGTCCACGAAATACTTTTTCCGCCGCCGCAAGCTTCTGTTCTCGAGAGATCCCATCTGGGGTCCTTCTCCGGTACTCCGCCGGAGGGGGAATCGATCACGGAGGGGCTCTACATCAACCTTGCTGCCCTTCCGATGATGCGTGAGTAGTTTACCACAGACCTTCGGGTCCATAGTTAGTAGCTAGATGGCTTCTTCTCTCTTTTTGATCTTCAATACAATGTTCTCCTCGATGTTCTTGGAGTTCTATCCGATGTAATCACTTTTTGCGGTGTGTTTGTTGGGATTCGATGAATTGTGAGTTTATGATCAGATTATCCATGAATATATTTGAGTCTTTGCTGCACTCTTTTATGCATGATTATTATAGCCTCGTATTTCTTCTCCGATTTATTGATTTGGTTTGGCCAACTAGATTGATTTATCTTGCCATGGGAAGAGGTGCTTTGTAATGGGTTCGATCTTGCGGTGTTCAATCCTAGTGACAGAAAGGGACATGACACGTATGTATCATTGCTATTAAGGGTAAAAAGATGGGGTTTATTCATACGTGAGTTTATCTTGTCTACATCATGTCATCGTTCTTAAGGCGTTACTCCGTTCTTTTATGGACTTAATACACTAGATGCTTGCTGGATAGCGGTCGATGTGTGGAGTAATAGTAGTATATGCAGGCAGGAGTCGTTTTACTTGTATTGGACATGATGCCTATATACATGATCATTGCCTTGGATATCCTCATGATTATTTGCTTTTCTATCAATTGCCCAACAGTAATTTGTCTACCCACCGTATGCTATTTTCTTGAGAAGCCTCTAGTGAAAACTATGGCCCCCGGGTCTATCTAAATCATATACTAAAACCCTAAAAATATTTGCTGCACTTTTCTTTTATTTATTTTATTTCGTATTTTTGTTTCAATCTATCTATCTATCATATACAATTTAATCTTGCAACTTACCGCCGAGGGATTGACAACCCCTTGTTTGCGTTGGGTGCAAGGATTTGTTGTTTGTGTGCAGGTGCTGCTAACGAGGTGTTCCATGATTCTCCTACTGGTTCGATAACCTTGGTTTCATAACTGAGGGAAATACTTATCTCTACTGTGCTGCATCATCCCTTCCTCTTCGGGGAAATACCAACGCAAGCTACAAGTAGCAGGAAGAATTTCTGGCGCCGTTGCCGGGGAGACATCATCAACATCTATCAAGTACCTTTGCATAAACTCTCATCTCCTTGCATTTACATTATTTGACATTTGCCTCTCGTTTTCATCTCCCCCACTTCTAAAAAGTTTTTACAAAAATACAAAAATATTTTTCATTTGCCTTTTTCTTGTTTGCTTCTTTACTTGCTTGCTTTTATTGCCTTTATGTCGAACACACAAGAAAAGAAATTAAAAGCAAAAAATATAAGATATTATGGATCCACATAAAGTTTACTACTTGGGTCATCTTTGATCCATTATTGCTCGTGCTGAAACCCCAACTAGTTTAGTTGAGGGAAAATCTTTAAAGGAGCATGCTCATTTTGTGCGTCACCGTTTGTCTGGAAAAGGGAGAATATTATGGCGTCAAATAAATTGTTTGCTATGCTATGCTTGGAATCTATGTGAAATTTATGATTTTACTTGTTGCTCTAAGAACCCTGAAAAACACCTTCCCTACCTATGTTAGTTCAATGATAATGAAATCTTATCTTCTTATGAAAAAGGTGTTTATAGTTACTATGATATCGAACAAATTGAAGAATTTGTTGCTTTTAAGGGTGCTTATGAAGTTGCTTCTTTGATTGAAAAGTATGATATTACTCTCTACAAATCTAATTTTTTTACCATACTTAAGTATTGCTATGAAAATTATGCATCTAATGCCTATGTTAGTGAATTTATTGAGAGAATTTCTAGTGCTTTGGAAGAGAATAATGATACACATGAATCTATAGATAATTATGATTCCGATGATTCGATTGGAATATCCCCTCTTGATGAACATGATGCTTGTTATTCTTATGGCCATGATGCCAATATTAATGATGCTTATGGAGATGAACTTGCTATAGTTCCTTATGTTAAAAATAAAATTATTTATATTGCACCCACACTTGATAGTTCCTTGAATGAAAAGCATGATTGTGATAATGTTATTATAAATTCTATGAATGTCAATTGTGCTAATAATATGCAAAACTACGAGCTTGGGGATGAAAATATTGTTATGTGCACTACTTATTGCAATGATCATGATTGGGGTGATGATGCTTTTTATGATCTCGAAAATTTATTTAAGCCTCATTATGAATATGTTATTAATAATAAAATTTGCAACACTATTAAAAGTGGGTTTGGAAGAGCATCAACTTTAAGTAATAATGATCCCACTACTTTGGAGAATTATCAATCTTATGAATTTTTGGATAAAAGTGGGTTCGGAGAGGTCATGACTTTAGTTGATGTTAATCCCACTATCTTGGAAGATTATAAGAATTTTATGCATGTGGATCATGAAGATAAAATTGTATATGATAGCTATATTGTTGAATTTGATTATGATCCTACATGTAATTATTATGAGAGAGGAAAATATGGTTATAAAAATTCTCATGTCACTAAACTACCTCTCTTTGTGTTGAAATTTTTAATGCTTCATTCTTCCTATTTGCATACGCTAGATATTTCTTGTCTTGATAATTTGATTGCCTATAAAATGCCTCTGAATAGGAAGTATGTTAGACTTAAATGTGTTTGTCACATGTATTATGATGCTCTCTTTGTGCTTCAATTCTTATCTTTCATGTGAGCATCATTGAAATCTCAAAGCCTATCTTAATGGCTATAAAGAAAGAGCTTGTTGGGAGGCAACCCAATGAATAAAATAATTTTTTTATGTTATTGTGTGATTTCACATTTATGATACTGGTATGATTGTGTTTTTGTGTTTTTAATTAGTGTTTGTCCCAAGTAAAACCTTTGGGATGATTTGGAAGATAGTATAATTGATGCTGTTTGGAAAACAAAAAGTTTTGTGTCCAGTGCAGGAATTTTGCTTATGTACTGGAGCATAAAAAAAACTTAAATTTTTACACAGTATTGGTAGATGAATTTCCCACGTTTTCCTATTTTTTCAGAATTTTTGGAGTTACAGATGTATGGCTTTTAAATAGATTGCTACAGACTATTCTGTTTTTGACAGATTCTGTTTTTGATGTGTTGCTTGCTTGTTTTGATGAAACTATGGATTGTATCGGGGGGTATAAGCCATGGAGGAGTTATAATACAGTAGGTATAATTCAAATATAAAATATGAATTGGTTTTCAATAGTACTTAAAGTAGTGATTTATTTTGTTATGCTAACCGATCTCACGAAGGTTTTGTTGAGTTTTGTGTGATTGAAGTTTTCAAGTTTTGGGTGAGATCACGATGGATGAAGGAATAAGGAGTAGCAAAAGCCTAAGCTTGGGGATGCCCGAGGCACCCCAAGGTAATATTCAAGGAAGACTCAAGCGTCTAAGCTTGGGGATGCCCTGGAAGGCATCCCCTCTTTCTTCTACCAACCATCGGTAATTTTACTTGGAGCTATATTTTTATTCGTCACATGATATGTGTTTTGCTTGGAGCGTCATGTATTATATGAGTCATTACTTTGTTTTCTTTTTAATTTGTCACAATCATACCTACTGGTCACACCTATTTTGAGAGAGCCACACGTTTATCATGATTTGTTAGAATACTCTATGTGCTTCACTTAAATTTTTTGAGCTAGGCAGTTGCTCTAGTGCTTCACTTAAATCTTTTTGAGCACGGCGGTGGCTATATTTTGAAGAATTAAACTCTCATGCTTCACTTATATTATTTTGAGAGTTGACAAGATTAAAATTTTGAAGAAATAAACTCTCATGCTTCACTTATATTATTTTGAGAGTTGATAAGATTGAAATTTTGAAGAAATATTTGCACTCTCATGCTTCACTTAAATCTTTTTGAGAGTTGATAATAGTAATGGTAATTTGCACAAGATATGAATTTGTCCCAAAGTGATGAATATTCAAGAGGGATATAATAAAAACTTTCATATAGATCATTGGATATGATAAGTGTGATTCCTTGCAATATATAGTTTTGCGATATGGAGATGATGATATGTGAGTCATGTTAGTGAGTAATTGTGCTTTAGTAAGAATATTCGTGTTAAGGTTTGTGATTCCCTATGCATGCACGTTAAGTCAATAGTTATGCAAAGAAATTATATCCTACTTATGGTGCATTATTCGGTGTTAGTTATGTTCAATGCATGTTTATGACCGTTTTCACTTTTTGGTTGGTTGCTTCTCAATCTTTTGTTAGCCTTCATTTGTACTAAGCGGAAATACTGCTTGTGCATCCAAACTCCTTAAACCCAAGTTGTGCCAAATGAGTCCACTATATCTACCTATATGCGGTATTTCAATGCCGTTCCAAGTAAATTTGCGTGTGCCAACTCTAATTTTCAAAATAATTTTTTCTGTTTTGTGTGCCCGTACCGCTCATGAAGCGGCAGGGGGTGGGCGATATTTTCCATGCTAGGTGTGTTATTCTCACGATGAGTGTTTATTCACTTGTCATTGCATGAGAGAGTGGCTGGTAATAGGGATGCCTAGTCCCACAATGAAATCAAAATTAATAACAACAAAATTCCTTGGAAAGTGATGGTATGGAGGGCACCCGTGGATACGGCTAGCCATGGATTGTGAAAGAATGGTGGAAAAGAAATAAACTTTACTTTCTGTTTGGGAACCGCCTATGATGTGTTTAGCATGGAAGATATTGGGAATTCTCGGTCGTTTTCTTTGACAGGAAAAGCATGCCTCTCAAAATATTTTTTATCTCTCTAATTTAAGCTTTGAGCTCTGGCACATTAGCAAATCTCTGCTTCCCTCTGCGAAGGGCCTATCTATTTACTTTTATGCAATTTTTATTTTTATTTGAGTCTCCATCTTCTCTTATAAAGCACCAACTAGAGAGCAATATTGTCATACTTGTGCATTGTATGTAGCTAATATTCGAGTGTGTTTCATGAATGGATCAATGATTGAGCATAATGGGCTAGGGATAACTTTCTTTAGCGTTGATATTTTGAAAGACATGGTTGCTTGTTAGCATGCTTGAGTATTTATATCTTCATGCCAAATTATAGACTATTGCTTTGAATCATTCAAGTCCAATGTCCATGCTACAAAAGAAAAGAATATGTGATGAATATGATAGGCAGCATTCCACATAAAAAATTCTGTTTTTATCATTTACCTACTCGAGGACGAGCAGGAATTAAGCTTGGGGATGCTGATACGTCTCCAACGTATCTATAATTTTTGATTGTTCCATGTTGTTATATTATCAATCTTGGATGTTTTTATATACATTTACAGCAATTATATATCATGTTTGGAGACTAACCTATTAACTTAGTGCCCAGTGCCAGTTGCTGTTTTCTGCCCTGTTTTTGTTTTACAGAATATCAATACCAAACAAAGTCCAAATGCCATGAAACTTTTTGGAGATTTTTTCTGGACAATACCAACACTAGAAGCTTCGGGAGGAGGCCAGAAGCCCCAGGAGGTGCCCACTAGGCACCAGGGCGTGCCTGGGGGGCAGGCGCTCCCTGGTACCTCGTGGGGCCCACAGAGCTCCGTTTGAACTAATTTATCCACTATAAATTCCCAAAAAATCAGAAACCCTCAAGAGAGTCCATGAAATACTTTTTCCGCTGCCGCAAGCTTCTGTTCTCGAGAGATCCCATCTGGGGTCCTTCTCCGGTACTCCGCCGGAGGGGGAATCGATCACGGAGGGGCTCTACATCAACCTTGCTGCCCTTCCGATGATGCGTGAGTAATTTACCACAGACCTTCGGGTCCATAGTTAGTAGCTAGATGGCTTCTTCTTTCTTTTTGATCTTCAATACAATGTTCTCCTCGATGTTCTTGGAGTTCTATCCGATGTAATCACTTTTTGCGGTGTGTTTGTTGGCATCCGATGAATTGTGAGTTTATGATCAGATTATCCATGAATATATTTGAGTCTTTATTGCACTCTTTTTGCATGATTATTATAGCCTCGTATTTCTTCTCTGATTTATTGATTTGGTTTGGCCAACTAGATTGATTTATCTTGCCATGGGAAGAGGTGCTTTGTAATGGGTTCGATCTTGCGGTGTTCAATCCCAGTGACAGAAAGGGACATGACACATATGTATCGTTGCTATTAAGGGTAAAAAGATGGGGTTTATTCATACATGAATTTATCTTGTCTACATCATGTCATCGTTCTTAAGGCGTTACTTTGTTCTTTTATGGATTTAATACACTAGATGCATGCTGGATAGCGGTCGATGTGTGGAGTAATAGTAGTAGATGCAGGTAGGAGTCGGTCTACTTGTATTGGACGTGATGCCTATATACATGATCATTGCCTTGGATATCGTCATGATTATTTGCTTTTCTATCAATTGCCCAACAGTAATTTGTCTACCCACTGTATGCTATTTTCTTGAGAGAAGCCTCTGGTGAAAACTATGGTCCCGGGGTCTATCTAAATCTTTTACTAAAACCCTAAAAAATATTTGCTGCACTTTTCTTTTATTTATTTTATTTTGTATTTTGTTTCAATCAATCTATCTATCATATACAATTTAATCTTGCAACTTACCGCCGAGGGATTGACAACCCCTTGTTTGCGTTGGGTGCAAGGATTTGTTGTTTGTGTGCAGGTGCTGCTAACGAGGTGTTGCGTGATTCTCCTACTAGTTCGATAACCTTGGTTTCATAACTGAGGGAAATACTTATCTCTACTGTGCTGCATCATCCCTTCCTCTTCGGGGAAATACCAACGCAAGCTACAAGTAGCAGAGCTCTCAAGAGAAATAATTATTCAAAACTTTTATGCTCGGCTTTCTCATAATGGTCAATCCATGCTCGATACATCTTCTGCTGGTTCCTTTATGAATAGAACTATTGAATTTAGATGGGATCTTCTGGAAAGAATTAAACGTAACTCTGAAGATTGGGAAACAGACAAAGGTAAAGAGTCAGGTATAAATCTTGAGTTTGATTGTGTTAAATCTTTTATGAAAACTGATGTTTTTCATAAGTTTAGTACTAAATATGGACTTGACTCTGACATAGTAGCTACCTTTTGTGAATCGTTTGCTGCTCATGTTGATCTCCCTAAGGAGAAATGATTTAAATATCATCCACCCATTGAATTAAATGAAGAACATGTTAGTGTTAAAGAAGAAACAATTGTTTACAATGTTGATCCAGTTGTGCCTACTGCTTATATTGAGAAACCTCCTTTCCCTGTTAGGATTAAGGAACATGCTAAAGTTTCAACTGTGGTTAACAAAAGTAATATAAGAACACCTAGGCCTTCTGAACAAATTAAAGTTGAACCTAATATTGCAATGGTTAAAGATATTTTGGTTGATGATATTGATGGGCATGTTATTTACTTTTGTGATGAGGCTGCTTGAATTGCTAAACCTGTTAGAAATGAACGAGACATGTTAGACAAGAACAAGCCCATAGTTGGCATGCATGTTGTCTCTGTTAAGATTGGAGATCATTGCTATCATGGTTTATGTGATATGGGTGCTAGTGTGAGTGCTATTCCATTTTCTTTGTATCAAGAAGTAATGCATGATATTGCACTTGTTGAGATTGAAGATATTGATGTTACTATTAAGCTTGCAAACAGAGATACTATTACACCACTTGGGATTGTTAGAGATGTTGAAGTCTTGTGTGGTAAAATCAAATACCCTACCGATTTCTTAGTACTTGGTTCACAACAATATAATTTTTGTCCCATTATATTTGGTAGACCCTTCTTGAATACCGTTAATGCTGAAATTGATTGAGTTAAAGAGAAAGTTAGGGTTAAGTTTGGTGATATATCTCATGAATTTAATTTCTCTAAGTTTCGTAGACAACCTCATGATAAACAAGTACCTAATAAAGATGAAATTATAGGTCTTGCTTCTATTGCTGTGCCTCCTACTGATCCTTTGGAACAATATTTGCTAGATCATGAGAATGATATGCATATGAATGAAAGAAATGAAATAGATGAGTTGTTCTTTAAGCAAGCACCTATCCTTAAACATAATTTACCTGTTGAAACTTTGGGAGATCCTCTTCCACCGAAGAGTGATCCTGTGTTTGAATTAAAGCAATTACCTGATACGCTTAAATATGCGTATTTTGATGAAAAGAAGATATATCCTGTTATTATTAGTGCTAACCTTTCAGAGCATGAAGAAAAGAGATTGCTTAAAACTCTGAAGAAACACCGTGCTGCTATTGGATATACTTGCTACTTGTAGCTTGCGTTGGTATTTTCCCCGAAGAGTAAGGGATGATGCAGCACAGTAGAGATAAGTATTTCCCTCAGTTATGAAACCAAGGTTATCGAACCAGTAGGAGAATCACACAACACCTCGTTAGCAGCACCTGCACACAAACAACAAATCCTTGCACCCAACGCAAACGAGGGGTTGTCAATCCCTCGGCGGTCAATTGCAAGATTAAATTGTATATGATAGATAGATAGATTGAAACAAAAATACAAAATAAAATAAATAAAAGAAAATGGCAGCAATATTTTTAGGGTTTTAGTAATATGATATAGATAGACCCGGTGGCCATAGTTTTCACTAGAGGCTTCTCTCAAGAAAATAGTGTAGGAGATATGCCCTAGAGGCAATAATAAATGTTATTATTTATCCCCATGTTCCTAATTAAGTTTATATTCCATGCTATAACTGCTATGGTTCTCGAGTCTGCAATAACCACGAGGCTCGAAGGAAGACTCATATGCACGTGTGGAATAATAAACGGTAAAATGTATTCCTAGTCTGGCCTCTAAGACTAGCTCAAGTGTTGCATGATGGTTCTGTTTTCCTGATCATGGGCATGACTATGCCGGCAACTTTGAGGGCACATTGTTAGAAGAACACTTGTGTTGAATCGACCCAAATTGATGTTATGCTATGAGATACATTCATCACAAGTTAATGGTTAATAACACAGAGAAAGTTAATGTTTGCATTATTCCTTATAGACCATGAGAGTATCGAGTTTCTTCATGCTTGCTTCAGGAACTTTGGGGTTTGTTAAACGTCATCCGTAAATGGGTGGCTATTGCGGCGGCTTACGGGTTCATGGAAAAGTATCTCAAGGGACTTGATAGCTCAAGATTGGGATTTGCTCCTCCGATGATGGAGAAATATCTCTGGGCCCTCTCGGTGTTACGGTATCCACCATCGTCTGGCCAGACACATTGTGATTTGATCACAGGGATGCCGGAACACAGGAACGAGAAAAGAGAACAAAACCGGTAACGAGGTAAATAGCATAGTGGACAAGTGTTGATCCACGGGGATGCCGATAAATCTCACCTCGGGTATTTGTAACATACCGCGAAGCAACAGGAATAGCACACGACAACTGGAGGTTCACTCGAATATTTATTCGTGTGGGTATAGGGGTCAATATGGGTGTCCACGGCTCCGATGTTGATCATTGACCGGAAAGTGTTCCGGCCATGTCTATGCTTCACCGAACATATAGGGTCACACTCTTAAGGGTCATCTATCTGCTGAATACTAGACAGGGAGTCTGAGAGAAAGTCACCGGAAAAGTTTCACAGACAACGGAAAAGTTCCGGAGAGAGAACACCGGAATAGTTTTATTCAAACTGAAAAGTTGTTTCAGGGTATACCATTAAGTCAAATTGGTTTCGGCACACACCTGGAAATTCTTGGAGGGTGCCAGAATTGTTCTGGGAACTTCTGGGATTTTTCGGAGAAAAAACCCGGAAATGTTCCGGAGCTGCCGGAACCGCTTTGTTTGCTTTTCGCAGATGAAAATCACTAATCCGGAATTGTTTCGGAACGCGTCCAAAATTATTTTAGTGGGTACTAGAAATGTTTTAAGACCTACAGAAATATTTTTGGATTTAACGGTCGCGGAAAAATGTTTCCATGAATAGTGAAAGTGCTTTTTGGGTTACTTTATGGAAAGCCACCTTTTAGGGCTTTTCCCAAAAGGCTTCTAGAAGGACTTGTGGACTAAGGAACCCCTTTTGGGGGGGACCCACTAGGGGGTGGCCAGCCATGGTGAGGCTCCTACATGGGGCCCCACTTGCCCTCTTACCTTCCCCTTTATGCCCTTGTGGAGGACTCCATTCATGGGCATTTTGGGGTTTTGGAATGCCACCCCACCACTTGGGATTTTCTATAAATAGAGGTGGAGAGGTGCTCTCCACACTCACTCCTTTCTCACATACAAGTGCCATGCATGATCTGGCTTCTTCTCTCCCTCCCACGAAAAGAGTTTCATAGAGCCGAAAGGCTGTCTGGGTTCCAGTGGGAACTAGTTCTGGACGGCGAAGCCCTGCCGGATAGATGACACCGTATGTGTGCAACTCCGTAGAGAGATCGTAGTTTCGGTCTTAGTTCGAGAGTGCCTCCCGAAGGGCTGTCTGAGTGAACGTCCGAGTTTTGAGGGTCCTCCCGAAGGGCTGTCCGAGTGACCGTCCGAGTTTTGAGGGTCCTCCCGAAGGGCTGTCCGCGACACCGTCCGAGGGACTGTCCGACCGCCTCCCGGAGGGCTGTCCGAGGGGCAGTCAAGGGAGTACATCCTCGCGGTTGGGAGCTTGTAAATCCTAGCTGCGGGGATCTGCACCAATGATCGTCATCGACTCTACTTCCGCTGCGCTACGAGTCGGTAACGAAAAGATCAAACCTTGTATGTAGTCTTCATAGTGGTCCTGGGCTGGTGCGTAGGTCGGAAATTTTTTGTTTTCTGCTGCGTTCCCCTACAGTGGCATCATGAGGCGTGCTATGCGTAGATGCAGGTTACGATCTATAATACATAGAGATGTATGGGTGTTGCATAATATAATTTTGTAGTAGATGAGATCTATTGCTGAAAATTATTTATGTGGGTAGCAGATGAAATCTATTACCCGATGTTCTTGTTGCTTCCCTTGAATTTGCGTATTTCTGATCTTGATAACGGTATGGTGGAGTTTCAAAGTTCGGGCAATCCGCGATCCTGATTGATCAACGAAGTGCTAACAGTTCATTGAATTCCACCATAGTTAAAAGAAAGATGAAATTTCGCAGACGAAAGGGCAATGCAGATATGATCTGCATGGGGGTCATGCGTATGACGAAGTTCAGTATGGGGCTCGAGATTTTATTATGTCATGTTTCATACACCTCGCAAAGTTAATCTAGCGACTTGAATAATCATACTTGATGATGGACATAGGTAGCTTTGGTTTGTTTCGAAACCTTAGAAGCCACGTAAAATAAAATCTTGCATGAACCGATTAGAGGCGTCTAACTTGGTTTTGCAGGATGTGCATGTGATGTGGTATAGCAGTGCTCATATTAATTTGATTATGTAATAGATGACGATATGATGTAAATTAATTAACATGACCTGCGTGTCATGATTCGGCATGATGGCTGGAGCCATATGATTGTCACTTTAATGACCTGCGTGTCAACCTTAAGTAATGCACTTATTTTATTAGCTATAGAGATAGCAATATTATCTGGTGCATCGACAAGGTGGTGGCAATCTTCGCAAAGGTGAACACCGACGCGAATGCCGAAGACGAAGAAATAAAGACTTCTCCGTCAGAAAGGGCTATACCATATCATGCTATTATGAATTGCCTGAGATGTTTATCCCTTATGTTGCACCCTTCTTGATTGCGCGGTAGTCGCTTTTTATTAGGGTGATCTCTCACAAAAATATCAAGTAGTTAGTGTTCTCCCAAGTGTAGCACCGTCACGGCACCTATCTTCTCGGAGTGCGTCATGTTTCCATGAGTACAAACGATTAGAGAAGTGTGAGGCGGGTGAGTTGAGACCTCGCAGTGAGATCACTTGGTTGTCTTGATGTTCTCGCATGAAAGTCATGAGCTCGAAACACGCGCATCAAAAGATGAACAAGAGTCACATAGAGATGTGATCGGCAAGTTGGCCTACCGATTGAAGTTCCCGTCATCAGTGATGTTCCCATCAATGGCGTTGAATTGAAATGCCGATCTTGAATCACTCAAAATCAATTATGAGAGATATTGATTTGAGTGGGAGCGCATTGTAGAATTAACTTGTTTAATTCTCGGTGCAATTAATTATGGACTTTGTCTAAAGTGAAATTTGCATAATAGTTGTAGAATAATGGCTCGCGTTTCCACCTTCCCTGTTAAAATTGAATAAGTTGTTAAATATTTGGTTAAAACTTTACGGTTGGTAACGTAATGTGAGGATTGTCCTCAAAAGTGCCGAGAAGGACTTTGTCCTATCGCATGCTTTTGGTATTCTCCCGCTAATGCTATGGATAATGTGACTCTCGTCCTTCGATCCAAAAGCTAGAATTCCGTTACGGTCAAGTGCAATATGTTTTCTTCCATAAGACCCGAACTTCAAAAGTTTGGGATAGCTATGTGATATTCATGGAACTGAAAATCATTTTCAGACACAAACAAAGGCTAAAAGATATGTGATATCCAAAGAAATGTTTGTTTTGAAAACTATTAGTAAAAGTGTTTACTATGCATTTGACTAATAACAGAGGGATCCAGTAGAACGCCTGTCATATGATGATGGTGAATAAAACAACAACTTAAGAGAAAGGAAATGTCTGAAGGGTGTTAGTATGACTTACACACCTAGGAAGTCCGGGGTTGACGCCAGTCTTCAAGTTGGTGCTTCTTCTGAGAGTACGAGAATTATTGGAAGTAAAACTGTTAGAAGTATAAAGGCAAAAAGACAGAAGACTGGAATATCCAGCTCATGTATGAAAGTCATACAAGCTATTGATGTATAGAAGGCTAGTCAAAGAAATAGTTCTTGGGAATTATGATTAAACATGTTAATCACTGATTCTTGGGTATTGTGAGTTGATCACAGAGATACCCGCTCAATTGCTTTCCGTTGCAATTCGATGCAAGAACTACTACGGCCTAAAAGACTGGCCGGAGTGAGGTTCAGATACATGCTGGGAACATAGTAAATATTACTATACATTCCATCGGTGTATTACCTATGTATTTATTTTCATAATTCATTTTAGAGTTTTACACACTCTAGCCCATTGCATAAGGTATCTTGCAAGAAGGTTGTTCATAAGAGAACTTTTGATGTTCGATGTTATGAATAACTTAAGGGCCATACTTTCATTATGAATGAGATGTATGTTATGAATATTGATAATAATACATTACCTCTGTATTTACTTTCATAATTCATTTTAGAGTTTTACACACTCTAGCCCATTGCATAATGTTTGTTGCAAAAGGGTTGTTCATAAAAGAACAATTGTTGTTCAGTGTCATGAATAACATAAGGGCCATGCTTCCATCGTGGATGGGACGTATGTTATGAATATTGATGGTAATATGATACATCCATAACACTGACGCTAAATATCGCAAGACTAAGAGAATACCACACATGTGTGGCATTGCATTTGGTCGCATTGGAGAAACCCGCATGGAGAAATTCCATAATGATGGATTTTGAAGTCATTTGATTATGAATCATCTGACACTTGCAACTTTCCTCCGAAAAGTGAAGTGACTGAAATACCGTTCACAGGCCATAAAGAACGAGCAACGAACTTATTGGTGATCATACATTTTGATGTATGTAGTCCGATAAAGGTTATTGCTAGCAGTGGATTTGTCTATCTTCAAAAATTGACTCAAGTAGATATATGGATATTTGCTTGACAAGACGTAAGTCTGGATCTTTTGAAATCATTCGAAAGGTTTTCAAAATGAAGAAGAAATTATTGTAACAAGAAAGATTAAGTTTCTGCAAACTAGATTGCAGAAAGGAATAATTGAGTTACAAGTTTAGCGAATGTCTGATGAGTTGTGAAAAAGGTTTCATAACTTACACCTCCCGGAACACCACTGTGAGTGGGATATCTGTGAAGATGTAATCAAACCATTTATGACATGGTAAGATCAAAGATGACATAAATCAATTTGCCATTATCCCTTTTAAAAGTAATGCTTTAGAGACTGCGGCTTTTACACTGAAAAGAGCACCATCAAATCTGTTGAAATGACTCCATGGTATGGTACACCCAACCATGTTATGTCTTTTCTTAACATTTGGAATATGGGGCTTGTGTAAAATATTTACAAACCTATTCCAAATCAGACAAGTGCTACTTTGTAGGTTATCCCAAGTTAGTGGGTATTCCCCCACCACTGTACCGAGGCAAAAGGTTTTGACACAAAGAACGGTATGCTTTTGAAGAAAATGGTTCTTGCAAAAAAGGTGAGTGGGAGGACAGTGCGATTCGACGAGATAACAGTATCTTCGTCATCAGATCAAAGGAAAGAAACCTTGGAAGTAATTCCAGAGTTTCCTTCTGCGACTGATACGGAAGCCTCTACATGAGATGTATGGACTTCGGTCGAACTTGCAACTGAACCACGTAGGCAAAACTCATGCAAACCTCTCAGGTGCGCAAGCGAGATATTGTTGTTAGACAACAGTATACCTACGATACACAAGGAAGCGTTGACGGGCCCTGACTCCGGAATTGGCTAAATGCCAATATAATCTGAGATAGTTTCCATATAAATGATTCAAGATTATATCTTGATAAACCCTTCGGAAGACTTGAGTCTAACGAACATTAATGGAACTATAAACTGATGTGGATAAAATGTTTTATCCATAAAGCTCGACTTGTTGCAATAACAAATTCAAGGAGTTGACTACGATGAGATTGTCTCACCGTAGCGATGCTTAAAGTCAGATCGGGTTAAACTAGCAATTAATACATATTTCAATCTTGAGATATGATACATGGATGCCAAAAGGATTTCCATGTGATGGAAATGCAACCTAGGACTTGCATGTGATACAGTCCGAAGTATTTTGTCAATCCAGAGAATGCTAGTAAGTATGCAAACTTCAGAGTTCCAGCAATGGACAGAAGAGAGCAAAATGGAGTTGGAATCTTCGTTTTGATGAAATAGTCAAAAGAGTTTGATTTTCATCAATGGATAACGAAGATGCTTGTGGTTACAAGAAAGTAAGTGGGAGCATAATAATATTTCTAAAAACTTTGTGTGCTTGACACATTGTTGATTGGAAATAATATAAATTTCTTGACACGAATTAGGACTTCATTGAAAATAGTTTTTCGATGAAGTGCTTGGGCTAAATAGCCTTGATATTAGGCATATTTATCTACGAGATAGAATTGCCTAATAGGATAGGCCAAAAATACATATTGACAAGATGCTAAAACAATTTAGCATAAGAACGCCAAGGAGTGATTCTTGCCGAAGTCACATGGAAAGAGTTTTGCAAGACTCGGTGTCCCAAAACGCTGATGATCAAAATACATGATGGAGATCCCACACACTCTTGTGTTTGGATTAATCATATATTCCATGGTATGTAAAACAACCAGATATGTCCGATACTCCCAAGCTATTGCGAGTATAGATACCAAAGTGATCAAAGTACTGATCATGGGACAACAGTGGAAAATGTCATTAAGTACTAAAGTAGCACTGATGACATGTTTTCTCACAAGCAGAGATTATGAAGTGCTCGTTGTAAGTAATTACATCGATACAGTCTTCATCAATGCTCCATGCAATTTTCGATTTAAGTTAAGGGTTTTTGTGTAATACACGATATGGTGGCACGGTAGTTGGAAATTGTTCCAAACAGGTTACTGTGGCGAATTCTATAACAAAGGCTAAGTATGTTGACGCTTTGGAAGCGACAAAGAAGATGTTGAATCATATAGTTCATTCATGAACTTAGTATGTTTCCAAGATGGCTTTGGTCAATGGGACACTATTGTAGATAGTTGCTCCATAGCTCAGTCTGAGGAATCAAGGTTTGACCTGTGATTCACATATATACAAAGCCAAGTCCACACAAAATATGTATTTTGTGAAAGCGTAAAAACGCGAGGATATGCAAAGATACACATGGAACTGAAGATGGCAGGTCCGTTAGACGTAGACTATACCACATGGCGAATCATATTTTACACCGGTATGCCATAGGTGTAAAGTGCATTAGCATTGACTAGATTATTGACTCTAGTGCAAGTGGGAGTCTGTAGGAGATATGCCCTAGAGGCAATAATAAATGTTATTGTTTATCTCCATGTTCATAATTATGTTTATGTTCCATGCTATAACTGCTATGGTTCTCGAGTCTACAATAACCACGAGGCTCGGAGGAAGACTCATATGCACGTGTGGAATAATAAACGGTAAAATGTATTCCTAGTCTGGCCTCTAAGACTAGCTCAAGTGTTGCATGATGGTTCTGTTTTCCTGATCATGGCCATGACTATGCCGGCAACTTTGAGGGCACATTGTTAGAAGAACACTTGTGTTGAATCGACCCGAATTGATGTTATGCTATGAGATACATTCATCACAAGTTAATGGTTAATAACGCAGAGAAAGTTAACGTTTGCATTATTCCTTAGACCATGAGAGTATCGAGTTTCTTCATGCTAGCTTCATGAACTTTGGGGTTTGTTAAACGTCATCCGTAAATGGGTGGCTATTACGGCGGCTTACGGGTTCATGGAAAAGTATGTCAAGGGACTTGATAGCTCAAGATTGGGATTTGCTCCTCCGACGATGGAGAGATATCTCTGGGCCCTCTCGGTGTTACGGTATCCACCATCGTCTGGCCAGACACATTGTGATTTGATCACAGGGATGCCGGAACACGGGAACGAGAAAAGAGAACAAAACCGGTAATGAGGTAACTAGCATAGTGGACAAGTGTTGATCCACGGGGATGCCAATAAATCTCACCTCGGGTATTTGTAACATATCGCGAAGCAACAGGAATAGCACACGGCAACTGGAGGTTCACTCGAATATTTATTCGTGTGGGTATAGGGGTCAATATGGGTGTCCACGGCTCCGATGTTGATCATTGATCACAAAGTGTTCTGGCCATGTCTATGCTTCACCTAACCTATAGTGTCACAATCTTAAGGGTCATCTATCTGCTGAATACTAGACAGGGAGTCTGAGAGAAAGTCACCGGAAAAGTTTCGGACACAACGGAAAAGTTCCGGAAAGAGAACACCGGAATAGTTTCGGTAAAACTGAAAAGTTGTTTCAGGGTATACCATTAAGTCAAATTGGTTTCGGCACATGCCTGGAAATTCTTGGAGGGTGCCAGAATTGTTCTGGGAACTTCTGGGTTTTTTCGGAGAAAAAACCCGAAAATGTTCCGGAGCTACCGGAACCGCTTTGTTTGCTTTTCGCAGATGAAAATCGCTAATCCGGAATTGTTTCAGAATGCGTCCAATATTATTTTCGCGGGTATTGGAAATGTTCTAAGACCTACAGAAATATTTTTGGATTTAACGGTCGCGGAAAAATGTTTCCGTGAATAGTGAAAGTGTTTTTTGGGTTACTTTATGGAAAGCCACCTTTTAGGGCTTTTCCCAAAAGGCTTCTAGAAGGACTTGGGGACTAAGGAACCCCTTTTGGGGGGGACCCACTAGGGGGTGGCCAGCCATGGTGAGGCTCCTACATGGGGCCCCACTTGCCCTCTTACCTTCCCCTTTATGCCCTTGTGGAGGACTCCATTCATGGGCATTTTGGGGTTTTGGAATGCCACCCCACCACTTGGGATTTTCTATAAATAGAGGTGGAGAGGTGCTCTCCACACTCACTCCTTTCTTACATACAAGTGCCATGCATGATCTGGCTTCTTCTCTCCCTCCCATGAAAAGAGTTTCACAGAGCCGAAAGGCTGTCTGGGTTCCGGTGGGAACTAGTTCTGGACGGCGAAGCCCTGCCGGATAGATGACACCGTATGTGTGCAACTCCATAGAGAGATCGTAGTTTCGGTCTTAGTTCGAGAGTGCCTCCCAAAGGGCTGTCCGAGTGACCGTCCGAGTTTCGAGGGTCCTCCCGAAGGGCTGTCCGAGTGACCGTCCGAGTTTTGAGGGTCCTCCCGACGGGCTGTCCGTGACACCGTCCGAGGGACTGTCCGACCGCCTCCCGGAGGGCTGTCCGAGGGGCAGTCAAGGGAGTACATCCTCGCGGTTAGGAGCTTGTAATTCCTAGCTGCGGGGATCTGCACCAATGATCGTCATCAACTCTACTTCCGCTGCGCTACGAGTCGGTAACGAAAAGATCAAACCTTGTATGCAGTCTTCATAGTGGTCCTGGGCTGGTGCGTAGGTCGGAATTTTTTTGTTTTCTGCTGCGTTCCCCTACAAATAGCATACGGTGGGCAGGCAAATTACTGTTGGGCAATTGATAGAAAAGCAAATAATCATGACGATATCCAAGGCAATGATCATGTATATAGGCATCACGTCCGAGACAAGTAGACCGACTCCTGCCTGCATCTACTACTATTACCCCACACATCGACCGCTATCCAGCATGCATCTAGTGTATTAAGTCCATAAAGAACGGAGTAACGCCTTAAGAACGATGACATGATGTAGACAAGATAAACTCACGTATGAATAAACCCCATCTTTTTACCCTTAATAGCAACGATACATACGTGTCATGTCCCTTTCTGTCACTGGGATTGAACACCGCAAGATTGAACCCATTACAAAGCACCTCTTCCCATGGCAAGATAAATCAACTCAGTTGGCCAAACCAAATCAATAGATCGGAGAAGAAATACGAGGCCATAATAATCATGCATAAAATAGTGCAGCAAAGACTCAAATAATATTCATGGACAATCTGATCATAAACTCACAGTTCATCGGATCCCAACAAACACACCGCAAAAAGTGATTACATCGGATAGAACTCCAAGAACATCGAGGAGAACATTATATTGAAGATCAAAAAGAGAGCAGAAGCCATCTAGCTACTGCATATGGACTCGAAGGTCTATGGTAAACTACTCACGCATTATCGGAAGGGCAGCAAGGTTGATGTAGAGCCCCTCCGTGATCGATTCCCCCTCCGGCGGAGTACCGGAGAAGGCCTCCAGATGGGATCTCTCGATAACAGAAACTTGCGGCGGTGGAAAAAGTATTTCGTGGACTCTCCTTAGGGTTTCTGATTTTTCCTGAATTTATAGTGCTGGAATTAGGTCAAACGGAGCTGGGGTGGGCCCATGAGGCACCAGGGCGCGCCTGCCCCCCCCCCCCCAGGCGCGCCCTGGTGGCTCGTGGCCACCCCCTCTGGCATCTGGTCTTCTCCCGAAGCTTCTAGTGTTGTATATGTCCAGAAAAAATGTCCAAAAAGTTTCGTGGCATTTGGACTTCGTTTGGTATTGATTTTCTGTAAAACAAAAACAGGGCAGAAAACAGCAACTGGCACTGGGCACTAGGTTAATAGGTTAGTCTCCAAAAATGATATATAATTGTTGTAAATGCATATAAAAACATCCAAGATTGATAATATAACAGCATGGAACAATCAAAACTTATAGATACGTTGGAGACGTATCAGCATCCCCAAGCTTAATTCCTGCTCGTCCTCGAGTAGGTAAATGATAAAAACAGAATTTTTGATGTGGAATTCTTCCTATCATATTCATCACATATTCTTTTCTTTTATAGCATGGACATTGTACTTGAATTATTCAAAGCAATAATCTATAATTTGACATGAAGATATAAATACTCAAGCATGCTAACAAGCAACCATGTCTTTCAAAATATCAATGCTAAAGAAAGTTATCCCTAGCCCATTATGCTCAATCATTGATCCATTCATGAAACACAATCAAATATTAGCTACATACAATGCCCAAGTATGACAATAGTGCTCTCTAGTTGGTGCTTTTGTAAGAGAAGATGGAGACTCAAATAAAATAAAAATTGCATAAAAGTAAATAGATAGGCCCTTCGCAGAGGGAAGAAGAGATTTGTCAAATGTGCCAGAACTCAAAGCTGAAATTAAAGAGATAAAAATATTTTGAGAGGAATGCTTTTCCTGTCAACGAAAACGACCGAGAATTCCCAATATTTTCCATGCTAGACACATCATAGGCGGTTCCCAAACAGAAAGTAAAGTTTATTTCCTTTCCACCATTCTTTCACAATCCATGGCTAGCCGTATCCACGGGTGCCCTCCATACCAACACTTTCCAAGGAATTTTGTTGTTATTAATTTTGACTCATTGTGGGACTGGGCATCCCTATTACCAGCCACTCTTTCGTGCAATGACAAGTGAGTAAACACTCATCGTGAGAATAACACACCTAGCATGGAAAATAATGGCCACCCCCTGCCGCTTCATGAGCGGTACGGGCACACAAACCGGAAAAATTATTTTGAAAATTAGAGTTGGCACACGCAAATTTACTTGGAACGGCATTGAAATACCGCATATAGGTAGGTATAGTGGACTCATTTGGCTCAACTTGGGTTTAAGGATTTTAGATGCACAAGCAGTATTTCCGCTTAGTACAAATGAAGGCTAGCAAATAGATTGAGAAGCAACCAACCAAAAAATGAAAACGGTCATAAACATGCATTGAACATAACTAACACCGAATAATGCACCATAAGTAGGATATAATTTCATTGCATAACTATTGACTTAATGTGAATGCATAGGGAATCACAAACCTTAACACTAATATTCTTACTAAATCACAATTACTCACTAACATGACTCACATATTATCATTTCCATATCGCAAAACTATTGCAAGGAATCACACTTATCATATCCAATGATCTATATGAAAGTTTTTATCTATATCCCTCTTGAATATTCATCACTTTGGGACCAAATTCATATCTTGTGCAAATTACCGTTACTATCATCAACTCTCAAAAAGATTTAAGTGAAGCATGAGAGTGCAAATATTTCTTCAAAATTTCAATCTTATCAATTCTCAAAATAATATAAGTGAAGCATGAGAATTCATTTCTTCAAAATTTCAATCAACTCTCAAAATAATATAAGTGAATCATTTGAGTTTATTTCTTCAAAATATAGCCACCACCGTGATAAAAAAGATTTAAGTGAAGCACTAGAGCAACTGCCTAGCTCAAAAAATTTAAGTGAAGCACATAGAGTATTCTAACAAATGATGATAAACGTGTGGCTCTCTCAAGATAGGTGTGTTCAGCAAAGATGATTCTGACAAACTAAAAAGCAAACAAAGCAAAGACTCATATAATACAAGACGCTCCAAGCAAAACACATATCATGTGACGAATAAAAATATAGCTCCAAGTAAAATTACCGATGGTTGGTAGAAGAAAGAGGGGATGCCTTCCGGGGCATCCCCAAGCTTAGACGCTTGAGTCTTCCTAGAATGTTACCTTGGGGTGCCTCGGGCATCCCCAAGCTTAGGATTTTGCTACTCCTTATTCCTTCATCCATCGTGATCTCACCCAAAACTTGAAAACATCAATCACACAAAACTCAACAAAACCTTCGTGAGATCCGTTAGTATAACAAAATAAATCACTACTTCAAGCACTGTTGCAAACCCATTCATATTTTATTTTTGCATTATACCTACTGTAATCTAACTTCACCATGGCTTATACCCCCCGATACAATCCATAGATTCATCAAAACAAGCAAGTAGTGCATCAAAAACAGAATCCGTCAAAAACATAACAGTCTTTAGCAATCTATTTAAAAGCCATACTTATGTAACTCTAAAAATTCTGAAAAAATAGGAAAACGTGGAAAATTCATATACAAAGACTGTGTAAAAATTTCAAATTTTTCTGATGCTCCAGTACAGAAACAAAATTCGGTCACTGGACGCAAAACTTTCTGTTTTCCAAACAGCATCAATTATACTATCTTCCACATCATCCTAAAGGTATTACTTGGCACAAACACTAATTAAAAACACAAAAACACACTCATACCAGTAGCATAATTGTGAAAACACACAATAACAGAAAAAAATTATTTTATTTATTGGGTTGCCTCCCAACAAGCGCTATTGTTTTATGCCCCTAGCTAGGCATAATGCATAGTTTCAAGTATTGTCATCTTTCTTCTTCTTATCCAAAGGTGCACTTTTATCAAGGGGTTTTTCAAAGGTAATATGAAATATATCATCCATATAAATTTTAGCATTAGCAAGTTATCCATCTTTAAATCCCTCTTGATTACCGGCTACAATCCAAGAGTATTGTCTATTGACGCTATTGAAAACTTGTTGGATTATATTCAAAGGAGGAACTTCCTTTTTAATATTCTCATCAAAGATGTGGTCATTGCGGAACAAATATCTCAGCAAGTAATCATTATTATAAAGGATCTCGTCTATTACCGGTTTTTCACGGTTCATACCATAGAAATCAAAGATCTCCCAAGCTTCTCGCACTATATGATCAAATTCATTCATGAGAACAAGGGTAGCTATTTTCTTAGCTCTAGGATCTTTTATAGATGGTAACTCATAAAATAATCTTTGCAAAGTAGGATGTGTGCGAATAAATCTTATTTCAAGTTTCAGAACAAGTGCAAAAATAGCATCAGCATAATTATTAGTTTCTTTAAGTATAGGTGCATCATCAAAAGCCAAGGTCCCAATGCAATTAAAGAATTCTTGGATGACACTTTTTCCTATAATATTACCATGTCCCAACACAAAAGTTTTAGCATCAAGATTGGTAGAACTTCCCATTTTAGGGGTTTTACCATCATCAGTTTCCGCCATGCCAAAATCACTCATGATAACAATCTTCAAGCAAGCGAACAAGCAAACAAGAAAAAGGCAAACGAAAAATATTTTTGTATTTTTGTAAAAACGTTTTAGAAGTGGGGGAGATGAAAACAAGAGGCAAATGGAAAATAAAGTAAATGCAAGGAGATGAGAGTTTATGCAAAGGTACTTGATAGATGTTGATGATGTCTCCCCGGCAACGGCGCCAGAAATTCTTCCTGCTACTTGTAGCTTGCGTTGGTATTTTCCCCAAAGAGGAAGGGATGATGCAGAACAGTAGAGATAAGTATTTCCCTCAGTTATGAAACCAAGGTTATCGAACCAGTAGGAGAATCACACAACACCTCGTTAGCAGCACCTGCACACAAACAACAAATCCTTGCACCCAACGCAAACGAGGGGTTGTCAATCCCTCGGCGGTCAATTGCAAGATTAAATTGTATATGATAGATAGATAGATTGAAACAAAAATACAAAATAAAATAAATAAAAGAAAATGGCATCAATATTTTTAGGGTTTTAGTAATATGATTTAGATAGACCCGGGGGCCATAGTTTTCACTAGAGGCTTCTCTCAAGAAAATAGCATACGGTGGGTAGACAAATTACTGTTGGGCAATTGATAGACAAGCAAATAATCATGACGATATCCAAGGCAATGATCATGTATATAGGCATCACATCCGATACAAGTAGACTGACTCCTGCCTGCATCTACTACTATTACTCCACACATCGACCGCTATCCAGCATGCATCTAGTGTATTAAGTCCATAAAGAACGGAGTAACGCCTTAAGAACGATGACATGATGTAGACAAGATAAACTCACGTATGAATAAACCCCATCTTTTTACCCTTAATAGCAACGATACATACGTGTCATGTCCCTTTCTGTCACTGGGATTGAACACCGCAAGATCGAACCCATTACAAAGCACCTCTTCCCATGGCAAGATAAATCAACTCGGTTGGCCAAACCAAATCAATAGATCGGAGAAGAAATACGAGGCTATAATAATCATGCATAAAAGAGTGCAGCAAAGACTGAAATAATTTCATGGATAATCTGATCATAAACTCACAATTCGTCGGATCCCAACAAACACACCGCAAAAAGTGATTACATCGGATAGAACTCCAAGAACATCGAGGAGAACATTGTATTGAAGATCAAAAAGAGAGAAGAAGCCATCTAGCTACTAACTATGGACCGGAAGGTCTATGGTAAACTACTCACGCATCATCGGAAGGGCAGCAAGGTTGATGTAGAGCCCCTCCGTGATCGATTCCCCCTCCGGCGGAGTACCGGAGAAGGCCTCCAGATGGGATCTCTCGATAACAGAAACTTGCGGCGGCGGAAAAAGTATTTCGTGGAGTCTCCTGAGGGTTTCTGATTTTTCCTGAATTTATAGTGCTGGAATTCGGTCAAACGGACCTGGGGTGGGCCCACGAGGCACCAGGGCGCGCCTGCCCCCCAGGCACGCCCTAGTGGCTCGTGGCCACCCCCTCTAGCGGCTGGTCTTCTCCCGAAGCTTCTAGTGTTGTATATGTCCAGAAAAAAATCTCCAAAAAGTTTCGTGGCATTTGGACTTCGTTTGGTATTGATTTTCTATAAAACAAAAACAGGGCCGAAAACAGCAACTGGCATTGGGCACTAGGTTAATAGGTTAGTCTCCAAAAATGATATATAATTGCTGTAAATGCATATAAAAACATCCAAGATTGATAATATAACAGCATGGAACAATCAAAAATTATAGATACGTTGGAGACGTATCAATAATCTCGATGATCTTAAGGGCATTAGTCCCACTCTATGTCAGCATAAAATTCATATGGAGCCAGATGCTAAACCCGTTGTTGATCATCAAAGATGGATGAATCCTAAAATGAAGGATGTAGTAAGAACTAAAATATTAAAGCTTCTGGAGGCAGGTATAATTTATCCCATAGCAGATAGTAGATGGGTAAGTCCTGTTCATTGTGTTCCTAAGAAAGGAGGTATTACTGGTGTTCCTAATGATAAAAACGAACTTATCCCACAAAGAATTGTAACTGGTTATAGGATGGTAATTGATTTCAGGAAATTAAATAAAGCTACTAGGAAAGATCATTACCCCTTGCCTTTTATTGATCAAATGTTAGAAAGATTATCTAAGCATACACACTTCTGCTTCCTAGACGGTTATTCTGGTTTCTCTCAAATACCTGTATCACCAGAAGATTAAGAGAAAAAGACATTTACTTGTTCTTTTGGAACTTATGCTTATCGTCGTATGCCTTTTGGTTTATGTAATGCACCTGCTACTTTTCAAAGATGTATGGCTGCTATATTTTCTGACTTTTGTGAAAAGATTGTTGAGGTTTTCATGGATGATTTTTCCGTTTACGGAACTTCTTTTGATGATTGCTTAAGCAACCTTGATCGAGTTATGCAGAGATGTGAAGAAACTAATCTTGTCTCGAATTGGGAGAAGTGCCACTTTATGGTGAATGAAGGTATAGTCCTTGGGCATAAAATTTCTGAAAGAGGTATTGAAGTTGATAAAGCTAAAGTTGATGCAATTGAGAAAATGCCATGTCCTAAAGATATCAAAGGTATAAGAAGTTTCCTCGGTCATGCTGGTTTCTATAGAAGGTTTATAAAAGACTTCTCTAAAGTTTCTAGGCCTCTTACTAATCTTTTGCAAAAAAGATGTTCCATTTGTTTTTGATGATGATTGTGTAGAAGCCTTTGAAATACTTAAGAAAGCCTTAATTTCTGCACCTATTGTTCAACCACCTGATTGGAACCTACCCTTTGAAATTATGTGTGATGCTAGTGATTATGCTGTTGGTGCTGTTCCAGGACAAAGAGTTGATAAGAAATTGAATGTTATTCATTATGCTAGTAAAACTCCAGACAGTGCTCAAAGAAACTATGCTACTAATGAGAAAGATTTTTTAGCAGTTGTGTTTGCATGTGATAAATTCAGATCTTACATTGTTGATTCCCAAGTAACTATTCACACTGATCATGCTACTATTAAATATCTTATGGAAAAGAAAGATGCTAAACCTAGACTTATTAGGTGGGTTCTTTTGCTACAAGAATTTGATTTGCATATTGTTGATAGAAAGGGAGCTGAGAATCCCGTAGCAGATAATTTGTCTAGAATGGAAAATGTTCTTCATGACCCACTCCCTATTAATGATGATTTCCCTGATGAACAATTAGCTGCAATAAATTCTTCTCGTAACACTCCGTGGTATGCAAATTATGCTAATTACATTGTTGCTAAATATATACCACCTAGTTTCACATACCAACAAAAGAAAAAGTTCTTCTTTGATTTAAGGCATTACTTTTGGGATGATCCACATTTATATAAAGAAGGAGTAGATGGTATTATTAGACGTTGTGTACCTGAGCATGAACAGGAACAAATCCTACGGAAGTGTCACTCCGAGGCATACGGAGGACACCATGCGGAGACAGAACTGCACATAAGGTATTACAATCTGGTTTTTATTGGCCTACTCTCTTCAAAGATGCACGTAAGTTTGTCCTTTCTTGTGATGAATGTCAAAGAATTGGTAATGTTGGTAGACGTCAGGAAATGCCTATGGATTATTCACTTGTTATCGAACCATTTGATGTTTGGGGTTTTCATTATATGGGACCTTTTCCTTCCTCTAATGGGTATTGCTACTTGTAGACTGCGTTGGTATTTCCCCGAAGAGGAGAGGATGATGCAGTATAGTAGAGATAAGTACTTCCCTCAGTTAAGAACCAAGGTTATCAATCCAGTAGGAGAACCAAGCAAAATTCCATTAAATGCACCTGCACACACAAGAGCAAACACTTGCACCCAACGCAAATAAGAGGGTTGTCAATCCTCTTAGCGGTTATTTGCAAGGATTAAATCTTATATAGATAAATAGATAAACTAAAATACTAATTAAAATAAAAGTAAATAAATTGCAGCAAGGTATTTTTAGGTTTTTTATATATGATAAAGTAGACCCGGGGGCCATAGTTTTCACTAGAGGCTTCTCTCTCGAACACATAGCATACGGTGGGTAAACAAATTACTGTTGGGCAATTGATAGAAAAGCAAATAATTATGACGGATTCATGGCAATGATCATGTATATAGGCATCATGTCCGAGACAAGTAGACCGACTCCTGCCTGCATCTACTACTATTACTCCACCCATCGACCGCTATCCAACATGCATCTAGGGTATTAAGTATGAAAGAGGGTAACCCCTTAAGCAAGATGACATGATGTAGACAAAGTAAACTCAAGCAATATGATTAAACCCCATCTTTTTATCCTTAATGGCAACAATACAAATATGTGTCATGTCCCCTTCTGTCACTGGGATTGAGCACCGCAAGATTGAACCCATCACAAAGCACTTCTCCCATTGCAAGACAAATCAATCTAGTAGGCCAAACCAAATCCATAGATTGGAGAGAAATACAAAGCTATAATAATCATGCATAAAATAGTTCAGAGAAGACTCAAATATTTCTCATGAATAATCTTATCATAAACACACAATTCATCGGATCCCAACAAACACACCGCAAAAGAAGATTACATCGGATAGAACTCCAAGAACAACGAGGAGAACATGGTATTGAAGATCAAAGAGAGAGAAGAAGCCATCTAGCTACTAGCTATGGACCCGTAGGTCTGTGGTAAACTACTCACACATCATCGGAAGGGTAGTAAGGTTGATGAAGAAGCCCTCTGTGATCGATTCCCCCTCCGGCCGAGTACCGGAAAAGGCCTCCAGATAGGATCGCAGAAGAACAGAGGCTTGCGGCGGCGGAAAGGTTTTCTCTTCTGTCTCTCTGGTATATTGGGAATATTTGGGAATTTATAGCGCTGGAATTAGGCCAGGAGGGGCAACGAGGGGCCCACAAGTCTGGGGGACGCGCCCTACCCCCTGGGCGCGCCCTCAAGGCTTGTCGCCTCTTCGTGGCTCTTCTGGTCTTCTCCCGAAGCTTCGTGGGTCTCTTCTGGTCCAGAAAAAATTAATCTAAAGTTTTTTTTCTTGTTTGGACACTTTTTGATAATGATTTTCTGAAAAGGCAAAAACAAGCAGAAAACAACAACTGGCACTGGGCACTGGGTTAATAGGTTAGTCCCAAAAAATGATATATAAAGGCATATAATTGCATATAAAACATCCAAGATTGATACTATAATAGCATGGAGCAATAAAATATTATAGATACGTTGGAGACGTATCAAGCATCCCCAAGCTTAATTCATGCACGTCCTCGAGCAGGTAAATGATAAAAATAGAATTTTTGATGTGGAATGCTACCTATCATGTTTCATCATGTAATCTCTCTCTTACGGTATGAATAATAAGATCCGAATGATTCAAAGCAATAGTCTATAATTTGATATAAAGACATCAATACTCAGGCATACTAATAAACAATCATGTCTTTCAAAATAAAAATGCTAAAGAACGTTATCCCTACAAAATCAAATAATCCTGTCATGCTCCATCTTCTTAACACAAAAATTTATCATGAATAATCCCGGTTTTAGCCAAGCAATTGGTTCATACTTTTTAACGCGCTTCAACTTTTTCAACCCCCACGCAATACATGAGCGTAAGCCATGGATATAGCACTATGGGTGGAATAGAGTATGGTGGTAGAGATTAATAAGGGGAAGTCAAAAATAAGAAGATAGTCTCACATCAACGAGGCTAATCAACGGGCTATGGAGATGCCCATCAATTGATGTCTATGCGAGGAGTAGGGATTGCCATGCAATGGATGCACTAAGAGCTATAAGTGTATCAAAGCTCAATCATGAAAACTAAGTAGGTGTGCATCCAACTTGCTTGCTCATGAAGACCTCGGGCATTTGAGGAAGCCCATCATCGGAATATACAAGTCAAGTTCTATAATGAAAAATTCCCACTAGTATATGAAAGTGACAAAATAGGAGACTCTCTATATGAAAATCATGGTGCTACTCTGAAGCACAAGTTAGGAAAAAGGATAGTAACATTGCCCCTTCTCTCTTTTTCTCTCATTTTTTTTCATGGCTCTTTTTGGCCTCTCTTTATTCGTCCGGAGTCTCATCCCGACTTGTGGGGGAATCATGGTCTCCATCATCCTTTCCTCACTGGTACAATGCTCTAATAATGATGATCATCACACTTTTATTTACTTACAACTCAATATTACAACTCGATACTAGAACAAAAATATGACTCTATATGAATGCCTCTGGCAATGTACCAGGATGTGCAATGATGCTAGCGTAACATGTATGAAAAATGATGAACGATGGCTGAGCCACAAATACTATGTCAGCTATATGATCATGCAAAGCAATATGACAATGATGATGTGTGTCATAAAAACGGAACGGTGGAAGTTGCATGGCAATATATCTCGGAATGGCTATGAAAATGCCATGATAGGTAGGTATGGTGGATGTTTTGAGGAAGATATAAAGAGGCTTATGTGTGATAGAGCGTATCATATCACGGGGTTTGGATGTACCGGCGAAGTTTGCACCAACTCTCGATGTGAGAAAGGGCAATGCACAATACCGAAGAGGCTATTAAATTGCGGAAAGGTGAGAGTGCGTATAATCCATGGACTCACATTAGTCATAAAGAACTCACATACTTATTGCGAAAGTTTATTAGCCCTCGAAGCAAAGTACTATTAAGCATGCCCCTAGGGGGGAGGTTGGTAGGAGTTAACCATCGCGTGCCCCCGACCGACACACAAAGGAACACAATCAATAATAAATCATGCTCCAACTTCTTAGCATAATGACAGATCATACGTGCATGCTTCGGGAATCACAAACCTTAACACCAATATTCTTACTAAACCACAATTATCTACTAGCACCTCCCACATATTACCATCTTAATATCGCAAAACTATTGCAAGGAATCAAACTTTATCATATTCAGTGATCTACATGAATTTTTTTATTATATCCCTCTTGAATACCTATCATATCAGGACCAAATTCATAACTCGTGCATATTACCATTGCTAATCATTAGACTCTCAAAAAGATATAAGTGAAGAATGAGAGTGCAACTATTTCTGTAAAATATAACCACCACCGTGCTCTAAAAGATATAAGTGAAGCACTAGAGCAACTGCCTAGCTCAAAAGATATAAGTGAAGCACATAGAGTATTCTAACAAATCACGAATAATGTGTGTCCCTCTCAAAAAGGTGTGTTCAGCAAAGATGATTGTGACAAACTAAAAAGCAAACAAACTATATCACAAGACGCTCCAAGTAAAACACACATATCGTGTGATGAATAAAAATATTGCTCCAAGTGAGTTACCGATAGATTGTAGACGAAAGAGGGGATGCCTTCCGGGGCATCCCCAAGCTTAGATGCTTGAGTATTCCTTGAATATTACCTTGGGGTGCCTTGGGAATCCCCAAGCTTAGGCTCTTGCCGCTCCTTATTCCTTTGTCCATCGTAGTCTCACCCAAAACTTGAAAACTTCAGCACACAAAACTCAACAGAAACCTCGTGAGATCCGTTAGTACAACAAACAAATCTTAAACTTTAGGTACTATTGTAAATTGATTCATATTTAATATTGACATAATTATACTGTACTCCAACTTCTCCATGACTCATGCCCCCCGATACGATCCATAGATTCATCGAAACAAGCAAACTATGCAACAAAAACAGAATCTGTCTAAAACAGAACAGTCTGTAAAGATCTATTTAAAAGCCATACTTATGTAACTCCAAAAATTCTGAAAACTTAGGAAAACGTAAAAAATTCATATACCAATAATGTGTAAAAATTTCAGATTTTTCTGATGCTCCAGTACAGAATTAAAATTCTAGCACTGGATGCAAAACTTTCTATTTTCCAAACAACATCAATTATACTATCATCAACATCATCCCAAAGGCATTACTTGGCACAAACACTAATTAAAACATAAAAATACAATCATAACAGAGGCTATAACTATGTGAACACTCAAGAACATAAAGTATTGGGTTGTCTCCCAACAAGCTCTTTCTTTATAGCCATTAAGATAGGCTTCGAGATTTCAATGATGCTCACATAAAAGATAAGAATTGAAGCACAAAGAGAGCATCATATAGCATGTAAGAAACATATTTAAGTCTAACATACTTCCTATGCATAGACATTTTATAAGCAAACTAATTATCAAGACAAGAAGTATCTAGCATATGCAAGGAAGAAGAACGAAGCATTAACAATTTGAACTTCAAGAGAGGTAATTGAGTAACATGAAAATTTCTACAACCATATTTTCCTCTCTCATAATAATTACATGTAGGATCAAAATAAAATTCAACAATATATCATATAAAATATTCTCTTCACGATCCACATGCATGCAAAGTTGACACTCTTCCAAAATAGTGGGATTATCATCAACTAAAGTCATGACCTGTCCAAACCCACTTTTATCAAATATTTCATAAGATTCAACACTCTCCAAATATGTGGGATTATTTTTACCTAAAGTTGACACTCTTCCAAACCCACTTTCAATATTATTGCAAATTTTATTATCAATAACATATTCATCATGAGGCTTAAATAAATTTTCAAGATCATAAGAAGCATCATCACCCCAATCATGATCATTGCAATAAGTAGTGCACATAACAAAAATTTCATCCCCAAGCTTGTAGCTTTGCATATCATTAGCACAATTGACATTAATAGAATTTATAATAACATCATTGCAATCATGCTTTTCATTCAAGGAGCTATCAAGTATGGGTGCTATAGCAATAATTTCATTTTTAACATAAGGAACTATAGCAAGTTCATCTCTATAAGCATCATTAATATTGGCATCATGGCCATAAGAATAGCAAGCATCACATTCATCAAGAGGGGATATTTCAATCGAATCAACGGAATCATAATTATCTATGGATTCATGCATATCATTATTTTCTTCCAAAGCAGCAGACATTCTCTCAATAAATTCATTAACATAGGCATTAGGAGCATAGTTTTCATAGCAATACTTAAGTATGTCAAAATTTTCAGATTTGTAGAGAGTAGCATTATACTTTTCAATCAAAGAAGCAACTTCATAAGCACCCTTAAAAGCAACAAATTCTTCAATTTTTTGATATTGTAGTAACTATAAAAACCCTTGGCATAAGAAGATAGGATTTCATTGTCATTAAACTCACATAGGTAGGGAAGGTGTTTTTTAGGGTTCTTAGAGCAACAAGTAAAATCATAAATTTCACATAGATTCCAAGCATAGCATAGCAAACAATTTATTTGATTCCAAAAGAGTCTCCCTTTTTGAGACAAACGGTGATGCACAAAATGAGCATGCTCATCTAATGATTTTACCTCAACTAAACTAGTTGGGGTTTCAGCACGAGCACAAATGGATCGAAGATGATCCAAGTAGAAAACTTTAAGCTGATCCATAGTATCTTAAATTTTTGTTTTATTTTCTGTTCTTGTGTGTTTGACATGAAGGCAATAAAAAGCAAGCAAGCAAGCTAGCAAACAAGCAAATAAAAATATTTTTATGTTTTTGTAAAAAAAATTAGAAGTGGGGGAGATGAAAACGAGAGGCAAATGCAAATAAAAGGCAAATAAAATAAATGCAAGTGGATGATAGTTTGTGCGAAGGTACTTCGTAATTTTGATGATGTCTCCCCGGCAACGGCACCAGAAATTCTTCCTGCTACTTGTAGACTGCATTGGTATTTCCCTGAAGAGGAGAGGATGATGCAGTATAGTAGAGATAAGTATTTCCCTCAGTTAAGAACCAAGGTTTTCAATCCAGTAGGAGAACCAAGCGAAATTCCCTTAAACGCACCTGCACACACAAGAGCAAACACTTGCACCCAACGCAAATAAGAGGGTTGGCAATCCTCTTAGCGGTTATTTGCAAGGATTAAATCTTATAGAGATAAATAGATAAACTAAAATACTAACTAAAATAAAGTAAATAAATTGCAACAAGGTATTTTTAGGTTTTTTATATATGATAAAGTAGACCCGGGGGCCATAGTTTTCACTAGAGGCTTCTCTCTCGAACACATAGCATATGGTGGGTAAACAAATTACTGTTGGGCAATTGATAGAAAATCAAATAATTATGACGGATTCATGGAAATGATCATGTATATAGGCATCACGTCCGAGACAAGTAGACCGACTCCTGCCTGCATCTACTACTATTACTCCACCCATCGACCGCTATCCAGCATGCATCTAGGGTATTAAGTATGAAACAGAGTAACGCCTGAAGCAAGATGACATGATGTATACAAAGTAAACTCAAGCAATATGATTAAACCCCATCTTTTTATCCTTAATGGCAACAATACAAATACGTGTCATGTCCCCTTCTGTCACTGGGATTGAGCACCGCAAGATTGACCCCATCACAAAGCACCTCTCCCATTGCAAGACAAATCAATCTAGTAGGCCAAACCAATCGATAGATCGGAGAGGAATACAAAGCTATAATAATCATGCATAAAAGAGTTCAGAGAAGACTCAAATATTTCTCATGAATAATCTGATCATAAACTCACAATTCATCGGATCCCAACAAACACACCGCAAAAGAAGATTACATCAGATAGAACTCCAAGAACATCGAGGAGAACATGGTATTGAAGATCAAAGAGGGAGAAGAAGCCATCTAGCTACTAGCTATGGACCCGTAGGTCTATGGTCAACTACTCACACATCATCGGAAGGGCGGCAAGGTTGATGAAGAAGCCCTTCGTGATCGATTCCCCCTCCGGCAGAGTACCGGAAAAGGCCTCCAGATGGGATCGCGGAAGAACAGAGGCTTGCGGCGGCGGAAAGGTTTTCTCTTCTATCTCTCTGGTATATTGGGAATATTTGGGAATTTATAGCGCTAGAATTAGGTCAGAAGGGGCAATGAGGGGCCCACAAGCCTGGGGGGCGCGTCCTACCCCCCTGGGCGCGCCCTCCAGGCTTGTTGCCTCCTCGTGGCTCTTCCGGTATTCTCCCAAAGCTTCGTGGGTCTCTTCTGGTCCAGAAAAAATTAATCCAAAGTTTTTTTCTCGTTTGGACACTTTTTGATAATGATTTTCTGAAAAGGCAAAAACAAGCAGAAAACAACAACTGGCACTGGGCACTGGGTTAATAGGTTAGTCCCAAAAAATGATATATAAAGGCATATAATTGCATATAAAACATCCAAGATTGATACTATAATAGCATGGAACAATAAAAAAATATAGATACGTTGGTGACGTATCAGGTATACTCATATTTTAGTTGCTATTGATTACGTTACTAAGTGGGTAGAAGCTATTCCAACTAGTAGTGCTGATCATAACACTTCTATTAAAATGCTTAAAGAAGTTATATTTCCGAGGTTTGGAGTCCCTAGATATTTGATGACTGATGGTGGCTCACATTTTATTCATGGTGCTTTCCGTAAATTGCTTGCTAAATATGATGTTAATCATATAATTGCATCTCCTTATCATCCTCAGTCTAGTGGTCAAGTTGAATTGAGTAATAGAGAAATAAAATTAATTTTGCAAAAGACCGTTAATAGATCCAGGAAAAATTGGTCTAGAAACTTGATGATGCATTATGGGCCTACAGAACTGCTTATAAAAATCCTATGGGTATGTCTCCATATAAAATGGTTTATGGAAAAGCATGTCATTTACCTCTTGAGTTAGAACATAAGGCTTATTGGGCAATAAAAGAACTTAACTATGATTTTAAACTTGCCGGTGAAAAGAGGTTATTTGATATTAGCTCTCTAGATGAATGGAGAACCCAAGCCTATGAAAATGCCAAGTTATTTAAAGAAAAGGTTAAAAGATGGCATGATAAAAGAATCCAAAAACGGGAATTTAAAGTGGGTGAGCAAGTCCTATTGTACAACTCTCGTTTTAGATTTTTTGCAGGAAAACTTCTCTCTAAATGGGAAGGGCCATATATCATCGAAGAAGTTTACCGCTCCGGAGCTATCAAAATCAACAACTCCGAAGGCACCAACCCGAGAGTAGTGAATGGACAAATAATTAAGCATTATATCTCAGGTGCTCCCATTAATGTTGAAACTAATATTATTCAGACAATGACACCGGAGGAACACATCAAAGAGTCCTTCTAGAACGCTCCAAAACCCTGAAAAGAGGTAGATATATGATACGGTAAGTAAATCGACTCCAAAAATGCCATAAAAATTATTTCTGTTCGTTTTGGAATATTAGAAAAAATACAAAAATAAGAAACAACCGAGAGGACCCACGAGGAGGTCACAAGGCAATAGGGTGCGACCCCCCGGGGCGCGCCATGTTGCCTTGTGGGCCCCTCGTGTGCCCTCCCGACTCCGTTTTCCTCTCGTATGCTTGTTTTGCAACATAAAAATTCTTTATATATACTCACGGGTGTTTTGACCACCGCATCGCAAGTTTCCCCTCTGTTCTTGTTTCGGGCTGTTTTTCTGACAGATCTAGATCACCATGGCGTCTCCAAGCTCGTCCAAGGACAAGTTCTACGAGAAGGTCATCAACCTGTACCTACCGAAGGTGATGAAGCACCCTCAAGCCATCGAGATGCGCGAGGGGGTGCTCCACATCCGGGACGTTCAAGGACCTAAGAAGACCGGGAGCGAGAAGGCCAGGCTGGAAGCAGTGGAACAGGAGATCTTCAAGTGCCAAGGGATGGTGGAGCGCGGACTTAGTGCTAACCACTCCATGATCACGGAGTTCATCCGTGAGCACAAGGTGGACGGCAAGAATATTGGGGACTCAATGACCGGATTGATTATCTTCATGCCCAAATCTATGATCTACAAAACCAAAATTCTGAGTATGAGGCCAAGTTTAAAGGTATGAGTTTAGCTGCAAATTTCAGGACTCCGGAAACACGTTCGTCCTTTTATGATGGAGAACCTATGCCTTGGAAGACGGAGGACAAGCCTATCACTTCATCACCACCATCACCGAAGGAGACTTGAGTACATGGGTATGGGCACCACCCTTGGCTTGTGCCAAGCTTGGGGGAGGTGCCCCGGTATCGTATCACCATCACTTTTATCATCATTATCTATCTTAGTTCGATCCTTAGTTATTTCATGATTTAGAAGAATAAAGTTTTAGTATGATTTAGTTTCGAGTGCTTGCTTTGTGATCTATCTATTGATAACCCACAAGTATAGGGGATCAGTTGTAGCCTTTCTCGATAAATAAGAGTGTCGAACCCAACGAGGAGCTAAAGGTAGAATCAATATTCCCTTCAAGTTCTATCGACCACCGATACAACTCTACGCACCCTTAACGTTTGCTTTACCTAGAACAAGTATGAAACTAGAAGTACTTTGTAGGTGTAATGCTAGAACTACTTTGCAAGAATAAAACTTGGAGTACTTTGCGAGAATAAAACTACGAGTAATTTGCAAGATAATAAAAGTTAGTTGTTTAGTAGAAAGCTTTTTGTAACACAAGAGAAGGATTTGTCCCTAGGCAATCGATAACTAGACCGGTAATCATTATTGCAATTTTATATGAGGGAGAGGCATGAGCTAACATACTTTCCGTACTTGGATCATATGCACTTATGATTGGAACTCTAGCAAGCATCCGCAACTACCAAAGATCATTAAGGTAAAACCCAACCATAGCATTAAGTAACAAGTACTCTTTACTCCCATACGCAACAACCCCCTTACTCGGGTGTAAGCTTCTGTCACTCTAGCCGCCCACTATAAGAGAATTATGAACGTATTGCAAACCCTACAGCGGGAATCCCTCACGCTTGCGCAACACGGAGGGCACCATAGGACAGCACCAAAATAAAACATACAACTCAAACCAATCACGATCATCAATCAACCCATAGGACAAAACGAATCTACTCAAACATCATAGGATTGCCACATATCATTGGATAATAATATATAGTGTTAAGCACCATGTTTAAGTAGATATTACAGCGGGGAGAAGAGGTGTTACACCGCTGCATAGAGGGGGAGAGAGTTGGTGTTGACGACGGCGAAGTTGTTAGTGTAGATCGCCGTCACGATGGTTCCCCCGGTGGCGTTCCGGCGCCACCGGGAGAGGGAGGGAGAGAGCCCCCCTCCTTCTTCCTTGGCCTCCCCCTAGATGGGAGGAGAGTTTCCCCTCTGGTCCATGGCCGCCATGGCTCCCGGAGGGTACGAGCCCCTCCGAGATTGGATCTCTCTCTCTCTGTTCTCTTCTGTTTCGCGTTCCTGTTTTCTGGCCGAAAACCGTTTCTTAAATTCCCGGGGATCCGTAACTCCGATTGGGCTGAAATTGTGAGGGGATTTTCTTCCAGATATTATATTTCTTGTGGCAGAAGAAGGGCCCCAACCGCCTTACGGGGTAGCCACAAGCCTGCCGGGCGTGCCTAGGGTAGGGGCGCGCCCTCTGAGCTTGTGTCCCCCTCGGGCATCGTCTCGCGTTGATTCTTTTTCCCAAAAATCACCTATATTCCAAAATAAATCTCCGTAAATTTTTATTGTGTTTGGACTTCGTTTGATATGGATTTTCTGCGAAACAAAAAACATGCAACAAACAGGAACTGGCACTGGGCACTGGATCAATATGTTAGTCCAAGAAAATCATATAAAATGTTGCCAAAAGTATATGAAAGTTGTAGAATATTGGCATGAAACAATAAAAAATTATAGATACGACGGAGACATGTCATCTATCTATGTAATCGTGTGTGAAAGTTATATAATAAAGAGTGGTTTGAGTTGAGTGTTTTGCTTTTGTTGATCCAATCTTAGAAATAAATAAAGAGAATAAAAAGTAAGATCATATGCTAATCCCATGAGGAGTGATGACTTCACATAAAAGAAGTATAATTGATAAAACTTGTTGGAAGTTAACAAACATAGCATTGGTCATTGTTGCAATTCATGAAAAAGTAATAAAGGAAGAGAGGTCTCACATATAAATATACTATCTTGGACATCTTTTATGATTGTGAGCTCCCATTAAATATTCTATGTCAAATAGTCGACGTTGGACAAGGAAGACAACGTAATGAGTTATGTTTGCTTATATTCACATAGAAGTTATATTGTTTTGGATCCTCTAACATGTGGTGCTTGCCCCCTATCTTTTGCTAGCCAAAAATTTCGTACTAAGTAGAGATACTACTTGTGCAACCAAAAACCCTTAAACCCAGTTTCATGCCATGAGAGTCCATTATATCTACCTATGGATTGAATAAGATCCTTCAAGTAAGTTGTCATCGGTGCAAAAGCAATAAAAATTGCTCCTAAATATGTATGATCTTTTATTGTAAGGGAAAATAAGCTTTGTACGAACTTGTGATGGTGAAGAAATAAAAGCGACAGACTGCATAATAAAGGTCGCTATCACAAGGGGCGATATAAAGTGACGTTTCTTTACATTAAGAGCTTGCACATCCCAAAATAAAAAGCGCATGATAACCTCTGCTTCCCTCTGCGAAGGGCCTATCTTTTACTTTATGTATTTACTTTCATGCAAGAGTCAATAGTATTCTCCTCTATTCCGTTTTTATTTTCCCTCTTGGCAAGCATCATGTGGTGAGGATAGATCCAGGCATATATATCTAGTTGGATGTAGGTGATCATGAGTTATTATTGTTGACGTTACCCTTGAGGTAAATAAGTTGGGAGGCGAAATTATAAGCCCCTATCTTTCTATGTGTCTGACTGAAACTTTTGCTCCATAAGTATGCCGTGAGTGTCAGCAATCATAGAAGACTAAATGATAGTTGAGTATGTGAACTTGCTAAACAAAGCTCTTACATAGACTCTTTCTGATAATATGATGAATTGCAATTGTTTCAGTGACTGAGATCATAATTTGTTAGTTTTCAAAATTGGTTTATGGTTCATACTTTAACTTGTGGATGAATTGTCACTTTTTCATGAGAAGTTTTATGATGATATATTGCTGTTATAATAAAGATCATGATGCTCCATGTCCGTATTTTATTTTTATCGACGCATCTCTCTCTAAACATGTGGTCATGATTATCGATTTCGACTTTCGCTTGAGGACAACTGGGGTCTAAGCTTAGGGGAGTTGATACATCCAATTTGCATCTTGATTTCCTACTAATAATTATTATGTTTTTGATCATTATTTTACTTTATGATACAATTCTTATGCCTTTTCTCTCTTATTTTGCAAGATTCACATGAAGAGGGAGAATGCCGGCAGCTGGAATTCTGGACTGGAAAGGCGTGAAACAGAGATAGCTATTCTGCACAACTCCAAATGACCTGAAAATTTACGGAGAATTATTTTGGAATATATAAAAAATACTGGCGAAAGAATCAACAGGAGGAGACCCACCAGGCAGCCACAAGCCTGGGGGGTGCGCCCTACCCCCCTGGGCGCGCCCCCCGAGCTTGTGGGGCCCCTGGCAGGCCTCCGGGCCCCTCCTTCTGCTATATGAAGCCATTTGCCCTAGAAAAAAAATCAGAAGAAGACTTTCGGGATGAAGCGCCGCCGTCTCGAGGCGGAACCTGGGCAAGAGCTATTTTGCTCTCCGGCGGAGCGATTCCGCCGGGGATACTTCCCTCCGGGAGGGGGAAATCGAAGCCATCGACATCACCAACGATCCTCTCATCGTGGGAGGACCAATCTTTATCAACATCTTCACCAGCACCATCTCATCTCAAACCCTAGTGATGGTGGAGTAATAAAAGCGACAGACTGCATAATAAAGGTCGCCATCACAAGGGGCAATATAAAGTGACGTTCCTTTACATTAAGAGCTTGCACATCCAAAAACAAAAAGCGCATGACAACCTCTGCTTCCCTCTGCGAAGGGCCTATCTTTTACTTTATATATTTACTTCCATGCAAGAGTCAATAGTATTCTCCTCTATTCCGTTTTTATTTTCTCTCTTGGCAAGCATCATGTGGTGGGGATTGATCCAGGCATATATATCCAGTTGGATGTAGGTGATCATGAGTTATTATTGTTGACATTACCCTTGAGGTAAATACGTTGGGAGGCGAAATTATAAGCCCCTATCTTTCTATGTGTTCGACTGAAACTTTTGCTCCATAAGTATGTCGTGAGTGTCAGCAATCATAGAAGACTAAATGATAGTTGAGTATGTGAACTTGCTAAACAAAGCTCTTACATAGACTCTTTCTGATAATATGATGAATTGCAATTGCTTCAGTGACTGAGATCATAGTCTATTAGTTTTCAATACGGTTTATGGTTCATACTTTAACTTGTGAATGAATTGTCACTTTTTCATGAGAAGTTTTATGATATATTGCTGTTATAATAAAGATTATGATGCCTTCATGTCCGTATTTTCTTTTTATCGACACCTCTCTCTCTAAACATGTGGTCATGATTATCGATTTCGGCTTTCGCTTGAGGACAAGCGAGGTCTAAGCTTGGGGGAGTTGATACGTCCAATTTGCATCATGATTTCCTACTGTTATTTATAATTTATTTGATCATTATTTCACTTTATGATGCAATTCTTATGCCTTTTCTCTCTTAATTTGCAAGATTTATATGAAGACGGAGAATACCGACAGCTGGAATTTTGGACCTGAAATAGCTACAGCAGAGATACCTATTCTACAGAGCTCCAATTGATTTGAAACTTCACGGAGATTTTTTATTGAATATATAAAAAATACTGGAGGGGACCCACCAGTTGCCCACAAGGCAACAGGGCGCGGCCCCCCTGGGCGCGCCCTGATGCCTTATGGGGCCCCTGGCTGTCCTCTGGCCCCCTCCTTCTGCTATATAAGCTCATTTGCCCTAAAAAATTATAGAGAAGACTTTCGGGATGAAGCGCCGCCATCTCAAGGCGGAACCTGGGTAGGAGCAATTTTGCTCTCCGGCGGAGCGATTCCGCCGGGGATACTTCCCTCCGGGAGGGGGAAATCGAAGCCATCGACATCACCAACAATCCTCTCATCGTGGGAGGACCAATCTTCATCAACATCTTCTCCAGCACCATCTCATCTCAAACCCTAGTTCATCTCTTGTATTCAATCTTTGTCTCAAAACCTCAGATTGGTACCTGTGGGTTGCTAGTAGTGTTGATTACTGTTGGAAATATGCCCTAGAGGCAATAATAAATTGGTTATTATTATATTTCCTTGTTCATGATAATCGTTTATTATCCATGCTATAATTGTATTGATTGGAAACTCAAATACATGTGTGGGTACATAGACAACACTGTGTCCCTAGTAAGCCTCTAGTTGACTAGCTCGTTGATCAAAGATGGTTAAGGTTTCCTAGCCATTGACATGAGATGTCATTTGATAACGGGATCACATCATTAGGAGAATGATGTGATGGACAAGACCCAAACTGTAAACGTAGCATTTGATCGTGTCAGTTTATTGTTATTGTTTTCTGCATGTCAAGTATCTGTTCCTTTGACCATGAGATCATGCAACTCACTGACACCGGAGGAATACCTTGTGTGTATCAAACGTCGCAACGTAACTGGGTGACTATAAAGGTGCTCTACAGGTATCTCCGAGGGTGTCTGTTGGGTTGGCATGGATCAAGACTGGGATTTGTTACTCCGTGTGACGGAGAGGTATCTCAGGGCCCACTCGGTAATACAACATCACATTGAGCCTTGCAAGCAAAGTGACTAAAGAGTTAGCCACAGGATCTTGTATTACGGAACGAGTAAAGAGACTTGCCGGTAACGAGATTGAACTAGGTATAGTGATACCGACGATCGAATCTCGGGCAAGTAACATACCGAAGAACAAAGGGAACAGCATACGGGATTAACTGAATCCTTGACATAGAGGTTCGACCGATAAAGATCTTCGTAGAATATGTAGGAGCCAATATGGGCATCCAGGTCCCGCTATTGGTTATTGGCCGTAGAGGTGTCTCGGTCATGTCTACATAGTTCTCGAACCCGCAGGGTCTACACACTTAACGTTTGGTGACGATTAGTATAATTGAGTTATTATGTTGGTGACCGAAAGTTGTTCGGAGTCCCGGATAAGATCCCGGACATGACGAGGATCTCCGGAATAGTCCGGAGGTAAAGATTGATATATGTGATAATAGTGTTTTGATCTCTGGAAGGGTTCCGGAGTTCACCGGAAGGGGTTCCGGATGTTTACCGAAGTGTTCGGGTGCAGCAACACTTTATATGAGCCAAAGGGATAAAGCCCACAAGGTATTGGAAAGTGCAAAAGTGGTTTTGCTGCCGCGTAAGCGGTACTACCGCTTGGTGAAGCGGTACTACCGCCGGAGCGGTACTACCGCTTGTGTGAAGCGGTACTACCGCCCGAGCGGTACTACCGCTTGTGTGAAGCGGTACTACCGCCCGAGCGGTACTACCGCTTGTGTGAAGCGGTACTACCGCCCAAGCGGTACTACCGCTTGTGTGAAGCGGTACTACCGCTTGTGCGCGGCTGTGCACGGTTCGGCCGGGATCCGAGTTGGACTCTTTCCCTGCGGGCCAAACCGACCTTGTGCGGGCAAAACCGACCCGGAGGAGGCTTTTACTCCAAGTTTAGACCCCAAGGCTCAACATATAAATAGAGGGGCAGGGCTAGCACACGGGACACATCAGGATTTCCCAAGCCGTGTGCCGGCAACCCTAGCCCTCTAGTTCCTCCGTCATAATCTCCGTAGTGCTTGGCGAAGCCCTGCAGAGATTGTTCCTCACCACCATCACCACGCCGTCGTGCTGCTGGAACTCAACCACTACTTCACCATCGCTCGCTGGATCGAGGAGGTGAAGGCGTCATCAAGCCGTACGTGTGTTGAACGCGGAGGTGCCGTCCGTTCGGCACTAGATCGGAAGGATCGTGATTGGATCGCGGGACGCTCGGCGATTTGGATCGCGAAGACGTTCGACTACATCAACCGCGTTTATTAACGCTTCCGCTTAGCGATCTACAAGGGTATGTAGATTCACTCTCCCTCTCGTAGATGCTCATCACCATGGATAGATCTTGCGTGTGCGTAGGAATAATTTTTGTTTCCCATGCAACGTTCCCAACAGTGGCATCTGAGCTAGGTCTATGCGTAGATGAGATCTCGAGTAGAACACAAACGAGTTGTGGGCGTGGATGTATACATATTGCTTGCCGTTACTAGTTGATACTTGATTCCGCGGTATTGTGAGATGAAGCGGCCCGGACCGACATTACGCGTACGCTTACGCGAGACTGGTTTCACCGCTGCGTGCACTTGTTGCATAAAGGTGACTGGCGGGTGTCTGTCTCTCTCACTTTAGTTGAATCGGTTCAATGAAGAGGGTTCTTTTAGAAGATCAAAAAGCAATCACTACACCACGTTGTGGTTTTGCGTAGGTAAGAATCGTTCTTGCTAGATACCCGTAGCAGCCACGTAAAATTTGCAACAACAATTAGAGGACGTCTAACTTGTTTTTGCAGGGTATGTTGTGATGTGATATGGCCAATTACATGATGAGATATATGTGATGTATGAGATGATCATGTATTGTATAGAATATCACGACTTGCATGTCGATGAGTACGGCAACTGGCAGGAGCCATAGAGTTGTCTTTAATTATTGTATGACCTGCGTGTCAATCATTAAGCGCTATGTAATGCTTTACTTTATCGCTAAACGTTAACTATAGTCGTGGAAGCAACAGTCGGCGCGACAACCTTATGGCGACACGTTGATGGAGATCAAGATGATGGAGATCATGGTGTCATGCCGGTGACGATGGAGATCATGCCGGTGCTTTGGAGATGGAGATCAAAAGCACAAGTTCATGGCCATATCATGTCACTTATGATTTGCATGTGATGTTAATCCTTTTATGCATCTTATTTTGCTTAGGACGACGGTAGCATTATAAGGTGATCCCTCACTTAAATTTCAAGATAAATTGTGTTCTCCCCAAGTGTGCACCGTTGCGAAAGTTCGTCGTTTCGAGACACGCCGTGATGATCGGGTGTGATAGACTCTACGTTCGCATACAACGGGTGTAAGCCATGTTACACGTGCGGAACACTCGGGTTAAACTTGACGAGCCTAGCATGTACAGACATGGCCTCGGAACACAAGAGACCGAAAGGTCGAACATGAGTCATATAGTAGATATGATCAACATGAAGATGTTCACCATTGAAACCACCTCAACTCACGTGATGATCGGACTTGAGTTGGTGGATTTGGATCATGTTACACTCGAATGATCGGAGGGATGTCAATTTGAGTGGGAGTTTTTTAAATATGATTAACTAAACTCATTATCTAAGAACAATAGTCTAAGTTGTCTTTGCTATATTTATGTTGTAGATCATAGCTCGCGCAGTAGCACCCCTGAATTTTAATGCGTTCCTAGAGAAAGCTAAGTTGAAAGATGATGGAAGTAACTTTGTAAACTGGGCCCGTAATCTAAGGATTATCCTTACGGCTTCCCAGAAGGCTTATGTCCTTGATGCACCGCTTGGTGATCCACCCGCTCCAGTTGAGTCTCTAGACGTTGTGAACGCCTGGCAGGCTCGTTCTGATGATTACTCAATAGTTCAATGTGCAATGTTGTATGGCTTAGAACCGGGACTTCAAAGACGTTTTGAACGTCATGGAGCATATGAGATGTTCCAGGAGTTGAAGTTTATCTTTCAGAAGAATGTCCGGATCGAGAGATATGAGATCTCCGATAAGTTCTATGCTTGCAAGATGGAGGAGAACGGGTCTATCAGTGACCACGTGCTCAGAATGTCTGGGTACTCCACCCGTCTGGCTGAGTTAGGGATGCCCCTTCCGCCAGAGGCTATCACTGACAGAGTTCTTCAATCATTGCCACCTAGCTACAAGAGCTTCGTGTTGAACTATAACATGCACGGGATGAACAAGTCAGTCGCCGAGCTGTTTGCGATGCTGAAAGCCGCTGAGTCTGAAATTCAGAAGGAGCATCAAGTGTTGATGGTCAATAAAACCACTAGTTTCAAGAAAAATGGCAAGGGTAAGAAGGGTAACTCCAAGAAGAGTGGCAAAGCAGTTGCTCCTCTCGTGAAGAAACCCAAGGCTGGACCCAAACCAGAAACTGTGTGTTTTCATTGCAAGGGAACTGGACACTGGAAGCGGAACTGCCCCAAGTATTTGGCTGACAAGAAGGCGGCCAACAAACAAGGTATATATGATATACATGTTATTGATGTGTACCTTACCAACTCTCGTTGTAGTGCCTGGGTATTTGATACCGGTGCGGTTGCTCATATTTGCAACTCAAAACAGGAACTGCGGAATAGACGGAGGCTGGCAAAGGACGAAGTGACGATGCGCGTGGGAAATGGTTCCAAGGTTGATGTGATCGCCGTCGGCACGCTCGCTCTTCGATTACCGTCGGGATTAGTGATGAACCTAAATAAGTGTTATTTGGTGCCTGCGTTAAGCATGAACATTATATCTGGATCTTGTTTATTGCGAGACGGTTACTCATTTAAATCAGAGAATAATGGTTGTTCTATTTATATGAGTAATATCTTTTATGGTCATGCACCCGATGTGAGGGGTTTATTCTTATTGAATCTCGATAGTAATGATACACATGTTCATAACATTGATGCCAAAAGATGTAGAATTGATAATGATAATACCACTTTCTTGTGGCACTGCCGTTTAGGTCATATTGGCGTAAAACGCATGAAGAAGCTCCATGCTGATGGACTTTTGGAGTCACTTGATTTTGAATCACTTGACACATGTGAGCCATGCCTCATGGGCAAGATGACTAAAACGCCGTTCTCTGGAATAATGGAACGGGCAAGTGACTTATTGGAAATCATACATACTGATGTGTGCGGTCCGATGAGTATTGAGGCGCGCGGTGGTTATCGTTACTTTCTCACCTTCACTGATGACTTAAGTAGATATGGGTATATTTACTTAATGAAACACAAGTCTGAAACATTTGAAAAGTTCAAACAATTTCAGAGTGAAGTTGAGAATCATCGTAACAAGAAGATTAAATTCCTACGATCTGATCGAGGAGGAGAATATCTGAGTTATGAGTTTGGCAGTCACTTAAGACAGTGTGGAATTGTTTCACAATTGACACCGCCTGGAACACCACAGCGTAATGGTGTGTCCGAACGTCGTAATCGAACCTTATTGGATATGGTGCGATCTATGATGTCTCTTGCCGATTTGCCACTATCGTTTTGGGGTTATGCATTAGAGACAGCTGCATTCACTTTAAATAGGGCACCATCGAAATCCGTTGAGACGACGCCATATGAACTTTGGTTTGGCAAGAAGCCAAAGCTGTCGTTTCTTAAAGTTTGGGGATGTGATGCTTATGTCAAAAAGCTTCAGCCTGAAAAGCTGGAACCCAAAGCGGAGAAATGCGTCTTCATAGGATACCCAAAAGAGACAGTTGGATATACCTTCTACCTCAGATCCGAAGGCAAAGTGTTTGTCGCTAAAAACGGAACATTTCTTGAGAAAGAGTTTCTCTCGAAAGAATTGAGTGGGAGGAAGATAGAACTTGATGAGGTTGTTGAACCTTTACTTCAACCTGAGAGTAGCGCAGCGCAGAAAGTTGTTTCTGTGGAGCCTACATTAGCTGAAGAGGAAGTTAATGATGATGATCATGAAGCTTTGGATCAAGTTGCTATCAAACCTCGTAGGTCGACAAGGACGCGTACTGCTCCCGAGTGGTACGGCAACCCTGTCTTAGACATCATGTTGTTAGACAACGATGAACCTACGAGCTATGGAGAAGCGATGATGAGCCCGGATTCCGAGAAGTGGTTAGAGGCCATGAAATCCGAGATGGGATCCATGTATGAAAACAAAGTATGGACTTTGGAAGTATTACCTGAAGGGCGTAAGGCCATTCAGAACAAATGGATCTTTAAGAGGAAGACGGACGCGGACGGTAATGTCACCGTCTATAAAGCTCGACTTGTGGCAAAGGGTTTTTCACAAGTTCAAGGAGTTGACTACGATGAGACCTTCTCACCCGTAGCGATGCTTAAGTCCGTCAGAATCATGTTAGCAATAGCTGCCTTTTTCGATTATGAAATTTGGCAGATGGATGTCAAAACAGCGTTCCTTAACGGTTACCTTAAGGAAGAGTTGTATATGATGCAACCAGAAGGTTTTGTCGATCCAGAGAATGCTGACAAAGTTTGCAAACTCCAGCGATCCATTTATGGACTGGTGCAAGCATCTCGGAGTTGGAATCTTCGTTTTGATGAGGTGATCAAAGCGTTCGAGTTTATACAAGTTTACGGAGAAGCTTGTATTTACAAGAAAGTGAGTGGGAGCTCTATAGCGTTTCTAATATTATATGTGGATGACATATTGCTGATTGGAAACAATATAGAAATGCTGGAAAGTGTAAAGGAATATTTGAACAAGAGTTTTTCAATGAAGGACCTAGGAGAAGCTGCTTTCATATTAGGCATCAAGATCTATAGAGATAGATCAAGACGTTTAATAGGACTTTCACAAAGCACATACCTTGATAAGATTTTGAAGAAGTTCAAAATGGATCAGTCCAAGAAGGGGTTCTTGCCTGTTTTGCAAGGTGTGAAGTTGAGTAAGACTCAATGCCCAGTGACTGCAGAAGATAGAGAAAAGATGAGTGTCATCCCCTATGCTTCAGCCATAGGCTCTATCATGTATGCAATGCTGTGCACAAGACCCGATGTCAGCCTTGCCATAAGTATGGTCGGAAGGTTTCAAAGTGATCCAGGAATGGAACACTGGACAGCGGTCAAGAATATCCTGAAGTACCTGAAAAGAACTAAGGACATGTTTCTCGTTTATGGAGGTGATCAAGAGCTCGTCGTAAAGGGTTACGTCGATGCAAGCTTTGACACTGATCCGGATGACTCTAAGTCGCAAACCGGATACATATTTATTCTTAATGGGGGTGCGGTTAGCTGGTGCAGTTCCAAGCAAAGCGTGGTAGCTGATTCTACATGCGAAGCGGAGTACATCGCAGCCTCGGAGGCGGCGAAGGAAGGTGTCTGGATGAAGGAGTTCATGACAGATCTTGGAGTAGTGCCTAGTGCGCTTAACCCAATGACTCTGTTTTGTGATAATACTGGTGCCATTGCTCTAGCCAAGGAACCAAGATTTCACAAGAGGACCAGACACATAAAACGACGTTTCAATTCCATCCGCGATTACATCAAGGAGGACGACATAAATATTTGCAAAGTACACACGGATCTAAATGTTGCAGATCCGATGACTAAACCTCTTCCAAGGGCTAAACATGAACAACACCAGAACTGCATGGGTGTTCGATTCATTACAATGTAAATCACATAGTGATGTGAACTAGATTATTGACTCTAGTGCAAGTGGGAGACTGTTGGAAATATGCCCTAGAGGCAATAATAAATTGGTTATTATTATATTTCCTTGTTCATGATAATCGTTTATTATCCATGCTATAATTGTATTGATTGGAAACTCAAATACATGTGTGGGTACATAGACAACACTGTGTCCCTAGTAAGCCTCTAGTTGACTAGCTCGTTGATCAAAGATGGTTAAGGTTTCCTAGCCATTGACATGAGATGTCATTTGATAACGGGATCACATCATTAGGAGAATGATGTGATGGACAAGACCCAAACTGTAAACGTAGCATTTGATCGTGTCAGTTTATTGTTATTGTTTTCTGCATGTCAAGTATCTGTTCCTTTGACCATGAGATCATGCAACTCACTGACACCGGAGGAATACCTTGTGTGTATCAAACGTCGCAACGTAACTGGGTGACTATAAAGGTGCTCTACAGGTATCTCCGAGGGTGTCTGTTGGGTTGGCATGGATCAAGACTGGGATTTGTTACTCCGTGTGACGGAGAGGTATCTCAGGGCCCACTCGGTAATACAACATCACATTGAGCCTTGCAAGCAAAGTGACTAAAGAGTTAGCCACAGGATCTTGTATTACGGAACGAGTAAAGAGACTTGCCGGTAACGAGATTGAACTAGGTATAGTGATACCGACGATCGAATCTCGGGCAAGTAACATACCGAAGAACAAAGGGAACAGCATACGGGATTAACTGAATCCTTGACATAGAGGTTCGACCGATAAAGATCTTCGTAGAATATGTAGGAGCCAATATGGGCATCCAGGTCCCGCTATTGGTTATTGGCCGTAGAGGTGTCTCGGTCATGTCTACATAGTTCTCGAACCCGCAGGGTCTACACACTTAACGTTTGGTGACGATTAGTATAATTGAGTTATTATGTTGGTGACCGAAAGTTGTTCGGAGTCCCGGATAAGATCCCGGACATGACGAGGATCTCCGGAATAGTCCGGAGGTAAAGATTGATATATGTGATAATAGTGTTTTGATCTCTGGAAGGGTTCCGGAGTTCACCGGAAGGGGTTCCTGATGTTTACCGAAGTGTTCGGGTGCAGCAACACTTTATATGAGCCAAAGGGATAAAGCCCACAAGGTATTGGAAAGTGCAAAAGTGGTTTTGCTGCCGCGTAAGCGGTACTACCGCTTGGTGAAGCGGTACTACCGCCGGAGCGGTACTACCGCTTGTGTGAAGCGGTACTACCGCCCGAGCGGTACTACCGCTTGTGTGAAGCGGTACTACCGCCCGAGCGGTACTACCGCTTGTGTGAAGCGGTACTACCGCTTGTGCGCGGCTGTGCACGGTTCGGCCGGGATCCGAGTTGGACTCTTTCCCTGCGGGCCAAACCGACCTTGTGCGGGCAAAACCGACCCGGAGGAGGCTTTTACTCCAAGTTTAGACCCCAAGGCTCAACATATAAATAGAGGGGCAGGGCTAGCACACGGGACACATCAGGATTTCCCAAGCCGTGTGCCGGCAACCCTAGCCCTCTAGTTCCTCCGTCATAATCTCCGTAGTGCTTGGCGAAGCCCTGCAGAGATTGTTCCTCACCACCATCACCACGCCGTCGTGCTGCTGGAACTCAACCACTACTTCACCATCGCTCGCTGGATCGAGGAGGTGAAGGCGTCATCAAGCCGTACGTGTGTTGAACGCGGAGGTGCCGTCCGTTCGGCACTAGATCGGAAGGATCGTGATTGGATCGCGGGACGCTCGGCGATTTGGATCGCGAAGACGTTCGACTACATCAACCGCGTTTATTAACGCTTCCGCTTAGCGATCTACAAGGGTATGTAGATTCACTCTCCCTCTCGTAGATGCTCATCACCATGGATAGATCTTGCGTGTGCGTAGGAATAATTTTTGTTTCCCATGCAACGTTCCCTAACAATTACATCTTGTAGTTGATGCTAGTTGGTTTATTTGGTGGAAGATTATATGTTCAGATCCTTAATGATATTCAATACCCCTCTGATCTTGAACATGAATATGATTTGTGAGTAGTTACTTTTGTTCTTGAGGACATGGGAGAAGTCTTGTCATAAGTAATCATGTGAATTTGGTATTCGTTCGATATTTTGATGATATGTATGTTGTTGCTTCCTTTAGTGGTGTCGTGTGAAAATCGACTACATGACACTTCACCATCTTTGGGCCTAAGGGAAGGCATTGTGGAGTAGTAATTAGATGATGGGTTGCTAGAGTGATAGAAGCTTAAACCCTAGTTTATGCGCTATTCCGTAAGGGGTTGATTTGGATCCATATGTTTCATGCTATGGTTAGATTTATCTTAATTCTTCTTTCGTAGTTGCGGATGCTTGCGAGAGGGGGTAATCATAAGTAGGAGGCTTGTTCAAGTAAGAACAGCACCCAAGCACCGGTCCACCCACATATCAAATTATCAAAGTAGCGAACGCGAATCAAACAAACATGATGAAAATGACTAGATGAAATTCCCATGTGTCCTCGAGAACGCTTTGCTTATTATAAGAGTTCGTTCTGGCTTGTCCTTTGCTATAAAAAGGATTGGGCCCCCTTGCTGCACTTTATTATACTTGTTACTTGTTACTTGTTACAAATTATCTTGCTATCAAAACTATCTGTTACCGCTACTTTCAGTACTTGTAGAGAATACCTTGCTGAAAACCGCTTGTCATTTCCTTCTGCTCCTCGTTGGGTTCGACACTCTTACTTATCGAAAGGACTATGATTGATCCCCTATACTTGTGGGTCATCATGCATCTACTACTATTACCCCACCCCTTGACCGCTATCCAGCATGCATCTTAAGGTATTAAGTTCATAACAAACAGAGTAATGCTTGGAGCATGATGACATAATGTAGACAAAGTAAGACCAAATAATATGTTCGAACCCCGTCATTTTACCCTTAGTTGCCACAATACAATATGTACCTTGCTACTCCTCCTGTCACAGAGTAAGGTCACAGCAAGATTGAACCTACTACCAAGCACCTCTCCCACTGAAGATAAATCAATCTACTTGGCCAAAGAAGATGGATAGATCAGAGAGAAATACAAGGCTATAAATCACACATAATAAATCTCAGAAAAGACTCAATTACTTTCAATGAATAATCTGATCATAAACCCACAATTCATCGGATCCCAACAAACACACCGCAAAGATTGCATCGAATAGGTCTCCAAAGAGATCATTGTATTGAAGATCAAACGAGAGAAAGAGAGAGAGAAAGAGCCATCTAGCTACTACTATGGACCTGTAGGTCCTGTGGGAACTACTCACACATCATCATGGAGGCAGCAAGGTTGATGAAGATGGCCTCCGTGATGGATCCCCCCTCCGGTAGAGTACCGGAAAAGGCCTCCAGATGGAATCGTTGAAGAACATAGGCTTGCGGCGGTGGAAGAATTGTTTCAGGACCTCCTCTGGGGGTTTCTAAATATTTGGGAATTTATAGAAAAAGACTAGGAATTAGGGTAAACAGAGCAATAGGGGCCCCACAAGGGGGCAGGGCGCGCCCCCTGCCTTGTCGTCGCCTCGTCTGTCGTTTGGACTCCCCCTGAAGCTTCTAGGGTCTCTTTTGGTCCAGAAAAAATAGTCAAAAAGTTTCATCGTGTTTGGACTTCATTTGGTATGGATTTTCTGTAAAACCAAAACCAAGCAGAAAACAACAACTCGCACTAGGCACTGGGTTAATAGGTTAGTTCCCAAAAATGATATAAAATGGTGTATAAAGCATACAAGATTGATAATATAATGGCATGAAACAATAAAAAATTATAGATACATTGGAGACGTATCAGTGAACAACTTGGAGTTGGGGCGGAGCTGCAAGATGGCTCCCCCGAGGTCGCAGACAGCACCGCCATTCGTCTGGACGCATACACGGAAAAAGTATTAGAACACCTCAAAATGAGGAGTTGTCCTGAGGAAACACTCGCAGAAGTGATAAAATTTGTGATACGGAGGACCCCGTTGGGCAGGATGTGATGCAGCTGGCACACGAAGAAATGGAGCAGCCTGCACATGAAGCTGTGGAGGAGAAATCCGAGCCCCCTCCCGAAGTACTCCAGGCACAGGACGTGCTTGTCGTTGCGTGGCATCGGAGGGACTTCGCCCTTTGGGATGCGGATGGCCAGATCCGCCGACATCAGCTTTTGGTCCTTGAAGATTTGAACCTCCTCCTCCGTAGCCGCGGAAGGGAACCACTTCCTTGTGGTCTTGGGGGTCTCCCGCGCTTGCTTCTCGCCGACTTTTGAAGCGGCCCTCTTCCACTTCTTATCTGCTCCGCCGGCGGGCGGGTCCTGATTGGAAGCCCCGGGTGCGCTTCTCGCTCCTAGTCTTAGCCAAGGCGACATCGAAAGACGATCCGACGAGGATCTAGCGGGGGAGCGGCGGAGGAACTACGGCGGCCGCGTGTGTAGAAAGATTGGACTCAAAGGGGGTAGGAATGGGCGAGAGCGGGAGAAGGAGAAAACCCCTCGTGTTTCCCTCCTTATATCCACCCCGAAACCAAAGCGGAGGTCCTCATGGCGTGACACGTGCTCCACACCCTTTGCAGTTTCCCACTTTACGAGGCGTGGGCGCGAGATTTCTGGCATCATCATCCTCAAGAAGCACGATTAGCGGGATCCGCTCGAACGGCTTCCCAGAAAGCCCCGATTCGATCAGGAACCAAGCGTCACACATCTGACAGACCCTTAGAGACCTAACAGAGTAGTCATGGAGGACTCCTAACCAAGCTCCCAAAGAAGGGTTATAAAGATAAGCAAAGCAGAAGAAGGAGCCCGCCGAAGGTCTCGAAGACCGCTCCTGCGACCTCCGCCACGCTCGGGGGCTACCGACATTGTCATACACCGGGGGTAACTCACCGAGGGGAGCCCGACAGAAGGCCTGCCCAGGGGCCCACGAGGCCCGTCGACAGAAGGAAGCTCTAAAGGAGAAGGTGGATGCCTTAGACCGCCTTTATTCGCAAGCCAAGGACGGCGGCGCCCTAGATCGCATCTGCCCACCTGTAAAACCCTAGCCTCCACCGTGTATATAAGGGGAGGCTAGAGGGCTCTTATTCCCATCTACTCTTAGATAGAAACTCTCGGTAGTAATCTCATACACCATTGTAACCCCTCGCATGAGGTATCCCTCCACCATGAATAACAAGAGCAAGCAGGATGTAGTGCATTAGTCTCCAGAGGCCCAAACCTGGGTAAAACCCTCGTGTGACCTCCGATTTGTGACTTCCAACTGCGCATGGACCCCTACCGAGGGATCTGACGATTTCTGCACCATTAAAGCCCACCACCATTGGCTATCGCTGATGAGAAGATAAAAGGATGGCTCCAACTATTGGACAAGTGGTCATCAATAATACGCGAAGGATATCCAATCACTTGTTACGTTTGTGGAATCAGAGGGCATTTCAATTATCAATGTAAGTACAATTACGACTCAATACTAGCAACTTACAATAATGGTGATAAATACAATGCTAGTATGGAGGTTGTACACCTTGTGCTCTATATGGGTGCCTACGAGGTTTTACAATGAATAGGAGGTCCAGGGACAGAATACATGGGTGCATATGAGGTCTTGAAGCGGGTTTGTCTAACACGAGTTGCATCTACTAGATTGATATCCTATTTGGATGCGTGTTGCTACTTGTAGTCTGCGTTAGTATTTCCCCGAAGAGGAGAGGATGATGCAGTACATTAGAGATAAGTATTTCCCTCAGTTAAGAACCAAGGTTGTCAATCCAGTAGGAGAACCAAGCAAAATTCCGTTAAGCGCACCTGCACACACAAGAGCAAACACTTGCACCCAACGCAAATAAGAGGGCTGTCAATCCTCTTAGCGGTTATTTGCAAGGATTAAATCTTATCGAGGTAAATAGATAAACTAAACTACTAATTAAAATAAAAGTAAATAAATTGCAGCAAGGTATTTTTAGGGTTTTTATATAATAAAGATAGACCCGGGGACCATAGTTTTCACTAGAGGCTTCTCTCTTGAGCACATAAACATACGGTGGGTAAACAAATTACTGTTGGGCAATTGATAGAAAAGCAAATAATTATGACAGATTCATGGCAATGATCATGTATATAGGCATCACGTCCTAGACAAGTAGACCGACTCCTGCCTGCATCTAGTACTATTACTCCACCCATCGACTGTTATCCAGCATGCATCTAGGGTATTAAGTATGAAACAGAGTAACGCCTTAAGCAAGATGACATGATGTAGAGAAGCAAATTTAAGCAATATGAATAAACCCCATCTTTTTATCCTTAATGGCAACAATACAAATACGTGTCATGTCCCTTTCTGTCACTGGGATTGAGCACCGCAAGATTGAACCCATCACAAAGCACCTCTCCCATTGCAAGATAAATCAATCTAGTAGGCCAAACTAAACCGATAGATCAGAGAGAAATATAAAGCTATAAGAATCATGCATAAAAGAGTTCAGAGAAGACTCAAATATTTCTCATGAATAATATGATCATAAACTCACAATTCATCGGATCCCAACAAACACACCGCAAAAGAAGATTACATCAGATAGAACTCCAAGAACATCGAGGAGAACATTGTATTGAAGATCAAAGAGAGAGAAGAAGCCATCTAGCTACTAGCTATGGACCCGTAGGTCTGTGGTAAACTATTCACACATCATCGGAAGGGCAGCAAGGTTGATGTAGAAGCCCTCCGTGATCGATTCCCCCCTCCGGCAGAGTACCGGAAAAGGCCTCCAGATGGGATCGCGGAAGAACAGAGACTTGCGGCGGCGGAAAGGTTTTCTCTTCTGGCTCCCTGGGGGTTTCCCAATATTTGTGAATTTATAGAAATGGAATTAGGTCAGACGGAGTCACGTGGGCCCCACAAGGTAGCACGGCCCCACAAGGTAGCACGGCATCATGTATTCATCGACCAACTGAAGATGATATTCAAGGACAATTAAATATAACCCAGGAATAGGAATACAGTAATCACATGATGGCATCTAGGGCATATTATTGACACCCACCTGGCCTCCATTTCAATATCCACTCGGATCCAATCCGAGTGGGTCTTGACCCAAAAAGTATGTGATCTTGTAGGTTCATGATTACCCATACATGCCCTGCGTGGACGGAATTAACCTACCCAACCTCTGAGTACCTTCTCAGTTCACGGGTACACTACTCGGCCTGTGAGTACTCTTACTCAGACAATAGTGGGTAGTGGCCCATAAAACGTCTTGCTAACTCCCAAGTGCTCACAATTCATTTTGGGACCCTCACAATGTATTGTATGCATCATTCCTTTTGCCTCAAGATATATATTATCGATCTTAAGGAGAGTACTTGTCATCGTTATTGCATGGCTCGATCTAGGGGAGGCCCTAGAAACACACAAAGAATGGGCTAAGCTAGGCCTAGGGGTGTTGGACTGCCCATTGTTCTCAAGTATGGCCCAAATAATGCATGTGTGTGTGTGTGTCTTTGAGCAATTAGATTGGACCAGGGCTAGAGACCTTCTAGGACTGGGACTAGGCCTGTCCTAGTGTGATCTTCGTGATGGAACCATATCTTGTATGTTTCCGATTAAGCCATTGATCCTTCTATCTCTTGCATCTTCATGTCGTTTACCTTTTTTTGTTATGAACAGTGTTGCAAACTTCAACTCTAGGTCAGATGTGATGACATAGATACATATCATGAAGCATAGTCATTGATGTACATAGCGATCATCGATAATAACTCTCGGGTATCCTATATCTTGCAATGCATTAGTATGACCCAACAATCTTCTAATTTACGCCGCCAACTCGTCGTTTACCTATTTATGACACAGGTGGCAAGCGAAACTCAACTCTAGGCGTCACCGTGGATGATGTGAATGTGACTCAAAAGCTTAGTCACTAATGGACGCTAGTCACTTTCTACCTATCCACATATCATAAAGACTCAACTGTTAGACATATTGTAACGCATCCCTTTTCGTCTATCCATCTATCCCGAAGACTTGGCCATTAAACTTCTAGTAACGCTCCCGGAATTACTTCTCGTCTATCCATCTATCTTGAAGATTCGGCCATTACACAACTTGTAATGCACCCAAAAATCCCTTTCATCTATCCACCTATCTTGAAGAATGGGCCATTACACATCTCGTAACGCACGTGGAAATTACTTCTCGTTTATCCACCTATCTTGATGACTCAATCATTACACATCTTGTAACGCATCCGAGAATTACTTCTCATCTATCCATCTATCTTGAAGATTTATCCATTATACCTTTCGTAAGCATCTGAAAATCCCTTTTCATCTATCCATCTATCTTGAAGAACCGGCCATTACACATCTTGTAACGCACCCGAAAATTGCTTCTCGTCTATCCATCTATCTTGATGACTCGGTCATTGCACATCTCCAGAAAATGCGCCGGCCTAACATACGCGTTTCCCGATCTTTCGCCATTTATTGCTCGCCGGTTACTTATTTACGTGACCGGCAGCCCACCAACACCGAGTCATACTAGATATATATAAATATATTTTAGCGCAGCCCTTTCGAAGAAAAATAAATGAAACATATATTATTTCTCGACCATTTAGAGCCACACGATGGACAGATCGGACGGCCACACTCGCATTAGTATAGTGACGTTCCACTGCCTAGCACACGATAACGGCGCTTAGCATGGCGACGTTGATGATTGTGGGTCGTTGTCACTGGGACTGTGTTTATAGTTCCATTGCTTAACTGCAGTAATTAAAATCCATGAATTACTTCTCGTCTATCCATCTATCTTGAAGATTCGGCCATTACACGATCTTGTAAGCATTTGGAAATCCCTTTTCGATCCATCTATCTTGAAGAATCGGCCATTACACATCTCGTAACGCACCCGGAAAATTGCGTCACGTCTATCCATCTATCTTGATGGCTCGATCATTGCACATCTTCAGAAAATGTGCCAGCCCAACGTATGCGTTTCCCGATCTTTCGCCATTCATTGCTCGCCAATTACTTATTTACATGACCAGAAACCCACCAACACCGAGTCATACTAGATATATATAAATATCTTTTAGCGTAGCCCTTTCGGCGGAAAATAAATGAAACATATAGTATTTCTTGACCATTTAGGGCCGCACGGTGGACAGATCGGACGGCCACACTCGCAGTAGTATAGTGACGTTCCACTGCCTACACAATGACAGCGGTGCTTAGCATAGCGACATTGATGATTGTGGGTCGTTGTCACTGGAACTGTGTTTATAATTCCATTGCTTAACTGCAGTAATTAAATCCAGGAATTACTTCTTATCTATCCATCTATCTTGAAGATTCAGCCATTACGCGATCTTGTAAGCATGCAGAAATCTCTTTTCGATCCATCTTATCTTGAAGAATCGACCATTACACATCTTGCACCCGGAAATTGCTTCACGTCTATCCATCTATCTTGATCACTCGATCATTGCACATCTTCAGAAAATGCGTCGGCCCAACATATGCGTTTCTCGATCTTTCGCCATTCATTGCTCTACAGTTACTTGTTTACGTGATCAACAGCCCACCGACACCGAGTCATACCAGATATATATATATATAGAAATATCTTTTAGCGCGGCCTTTCGGCGGAAAATGAATCAAACATATATTATTTCTCGACCATTTAGAGCCGCACGATGAACAGATCGGACGGCCACGCTCGCACCAGCATGGTGACCTTGCGCCACCTAGCACGCGATGACAGCGGTGGCTTAGCGTGGCGACGTTGATAATTGCAGGCCGTTGCCACTGGACCGTGTTGCAACTCCACTGGGCGCGATGACAGCCATTCGAGTATGGAGGCCTCGGCGTCCTGAACCTCAAGCTGTTGGGCTATGCATTTCGGGTGCGCTGGCTATGGATGCAGCGCACATCCGATTGCTGCTGGGCGGGCCTGCAGCCGGCTGTGGAGCCAGAGGTGCAGGCTATTTTCGACTCGTCCATCAAGGTGATGTTGGGGGATGGTAAGAAGGCTCTTTTCTGGACGGATTTTTGGCTTCAGGGGAGCTCCGTTCAGCTCGAGGCTCCGGAGTTATTCCTAGCAGTGGACGTCAGTGCGCGGCGCTCGCGAACGGTCCATGAGGCCTTGGCAGACCGCGCTTGGATCAGGGACATCACAGGGGTGCTGACGGTTAGAGTGCTAACGCAATTCCTGATGCTCACGGACTTGCTTCTCGAGGTGCACCTCCTCCCTGAGACCCCGGATCGCATAATCTGGAAGTGGACGCCGACTGAGGTATATTCTGCGAGCTCGGCTTACCAGGTGTTCTTTGCTGACCTAGAGAGATTCCCGTGTGGCCGAGCCCTCTGGAAGGCCTGGGCTCCGGCCAAGTGCAAGCTTCACTTCTGGCTAGCGATGAGGCGTCGGATTTGGACGGCGGACAGACGCCTTCGGCATGGCCTGCAGTCCCACGTCATGTGCCCGTTATGCGAGCAGGAGGCTGAGACTGCAGACCATCTAGCACTGGGCTGTGTGTTTGCCAGAGAGGTCTGGCACTCCGCCCTCTCGCGTTGCGGCCTCAGTCAGCTTGTACCCACCATGGATGCAACTCTCACAGAGTGGTGGGCAGCCAGTCGTGCGTTGGTCCCGAAGGAGCAGAGGAAGGGCTTTGATTCACTTGCCCTCCTCATTGTCTGGATGCTATGGAAGGAACGTAACGGTCGCGTCTTCCAGCGGTCAGCGGTCGTTGCCCGAGAGCTTTGTCGACGCATCAGTAATGAGGTTCAGCTATGGAAGCTCTCTGGTGCGAGGGGGTTGTCGGGCATCTGGAGATAGGACTTTATAGCAGGTAGGGTGTTGTTGTGTGTCCCCGGTGTTATTGGCTGCCCACCATATGTTGCCGTGGGGATGGTTGTAACCGTGGCAAGCCGCAGGACTCTCTGTACTTCTAGTCTTCTCTTCTAATACATCGACGCGCAAAGCTTTTGAGCGTTCGTTTATTTTTTAACTCCACTGCTTAACCGCAGTAATTAAAAATCCAGACGTGTATATATATTAGCTGGAAAGAAGGCGAGTGGGAAAAAAACCCACAGAGGGGGAGGAGGTGACGGAGACGAGGAAGGAAAGGAAGAAAAGAGACGAAAGAGGGAGGAGGAGGGGATTGGGACTCGCCGCCCCGCTCCAAATTCCCCACTGCTCCACCGCCTCCACCTCCACTTCCCCGCCGCCGCCGCCCCGAGTACGGCGGGTACGAGCAGCCCATCGTCCTCGGCCCAAAACTCTACCCGCCCAATTCGGTCCGGCTCCGAGCTGTTGGCCCCGCCCGGGGGAGTCCCGAGCGGTGAGAGGAGGAGGCGGAGGGCCGGGGAGATCGGATCGGCGGGGGCGCGGGCCGGAGTAGCATTGGGCGATGGCCGCTTCATAGGATGCAGCTTTACTCCGCCGGCGGCCGCTTAGTCTGCTGCTGCTGCTGCCGCCGCCGCTTCTGCTTCGGAGTGCGTTGCCGTGATTCCAACAGGAGCCTGGGCTGGTGCGGATTGGGCTGACGTGTTGTTGTTGCTGTTGTTGTTGGGCACTTGATCTCTGCGGGCGCTTTGCGCCTGCCTGTTGGGAGGTGGTTGCGTGAGGCGAATGGAGGAGACTGGGAGGGAGAGGAGGGCGGCGGGGCCGCCGTGGGCGCCGACCAAGTCCACGGTGTTCCGGTCCTACGCTGCTGCGGTGGTGGGCGACCGGGCGGAGGCGCCGTCCGCCCGGGGCAATGGGGTTGCCGCCCGTTCAAGCAATCTACGCGCCGTCAGGAAGAGGCCTGTACGTTTCCTACACCTTCCCCTCTCACGGGGCTAACAAAAGATGCTTGCTTGCTTTCCCTGGATTGAGCGATTCACAGAGGTCGTCGTAGCTGGAAATTAATTAGAATGAAATGCTCGTAAGAAACCGTTACAGCTTAATAAGAAACCAATACATCTTAAACTTCGGTGACTTGAACTACTCGAATCAGCACCGTTCCTGCTGCTGCTGCTGCCTTTTTCCTGATGCTTGGACGCACGGTTCAGGCAACTAAAGTTTGACCAGCTGGAGCAGTGTGGTCTGCTCAAATTGTCTTTTGATTAATCAGAGGCAAACCTCATTTCTGACTACAATTAGCATTCCCATTCATTAACCACACCTATTTTTTCTGCAACAATCATTCAGTGTTGAATTATATATAATATACATGTTTTGTTTGCTTGACTTGCTATTCCAATCCATCATGAGTGTAAAGAGATTCCAAGTATAAGTGATTGGAAAATATTACGCAAGTGCACAACTAAAAGTGTGTCAGGATCCTAGTTGTAGTTGATATCTCTTTTAGAAAATATGGATCATTGGACAATGCAAACCTGCCTAAACCATCCAACGAATAGTGCAATGCTATAAAAACATCCTTTAACACTGTTGCTGATCTCAATTAGTGTGTTATGGGACAGAAGATGGAGTGCATTTATAATTCAGTTTGTTACCATTGTTCATATGCACCACATGCCCATATACCTCTGATATACCAAGTCTGAATCAACTGTTTATTCCTGCAGATTGTTGCAAGATTGACCAGAGACATCGTCCAAACTTTTGAAAAATGCAATCCTGAGTTTAATTACGTAGATTCACTAAATCCCAAGCACTTCCTCACCAGTCCTGCAGTTCCTGTTCACAATGATGGCCTTGATAATGCAAATTCTGACCTAATCTTGTATGTCAACTTGGAATTGGTTAATAAGAAGTCAGACCGGAGGTTAGTTTAGTTATTTTCCAGTGTACCAGCTTTAACATTTTTGTTTCTCGTTGGTTACTTCATACACTTTTAGCACACAAATTCACTTTTGCAAGAAGTTGTTTTTTATAAGTTAGAAATATCTATGAATACTTGGAGGGCCCCATTATTTATGAGAATTAAGAAGTCAAGGTATGTGAAAGAAGAAATATATCCGAAGGTCTGTCGCAATATTTGGTTTCTTCTTTCAATTTGTAGAACTTGTGTGGTAGATCTAGCCGGTTCAACTTTTTTTTCACAACTGCTCATCCCAGGGTTCAGATTGTTTAAGTTATGCTTCATCATTTCATTTGGCAAATTTTTTTGGTGATAAGGTACATTGTCGAAGAAATGCTTGGCCAAGGTACCTTTGGGCAGGTTGCTAAATGCTGGGATGCAGAAACCAACAGTTATGTTGCAGTGAAGGTTATAAAAAACCAGCCTGCCTTTTATCAGCAGGCTATCATGGAAGTCTCATTGTTGAGCATGGTATGGTAATCTACTTAGGATTTACTTATTTTGTTGAAAATATTGGCATCACAACACTGGTTTCATGTATTTGCAGCTGAATGACAAATTTGATCCTGATGATCAGCACCACATCGTCCGGATGCTGGATTTTTTTCCATGGAAAAATCATTTGTGCATCACATTTGAAATGCTTGGTCATAACCTGTAAGTAACTTGGTCATAACCTTTACTATTATATTTTATAAATATGCCCCGTGTTAGTTTCGATTCACGTGGTAACATAAACTCCAACTTTGCAGGTACGAGCTGTTGAAAAAGAACAACTTAAGAGGTTTGCAACTGCAATTTGTCCGTACTTTCTCAAGACAGGTAGGTGTCCTTTTCTTATCCTGCATGTATTTCATATGTGTTTGTTGCCATTGTTGCCATATTACCTATTATGTATTACTTTTAGATATTGGATGCATTGATTGTCATGAAAGGTGCTGGAATTATTCATTGTGATCTAAAACCGGAAAATATCCTCATAACACCGAAGTGAGTTGCTTCCCATCAAAATAAGCACTTTGTCTGTACGCCTTCTGTGTACTACCACTTCCAACAATGCTAAGTTTGATGACTGAGGTGACCTTTGCAGAGTAAACTCAGCAGCTGGGGTTAAAGTAATTGATTTTGGATCAGCGTGCATGGAGGGTAAAACGATTTACTCATATATCCAGGTTTTATTTGAACTCACTCATCAGTCTAAAGTTCATTTTACTAATATGAATTGGTATGAATTATGAAGTCAAGCTTGTATTTTTTCCTTTTCCAGAGCCGTTATTACAGGTCGCCTGAAGTGCTTCTTGGCTATCCGTATCCTATTGAACATCTCTAATAGCAAATACATTTAACAGTAGCCACACAAACATCTTACAATGCATAGTTTGTGATTTTAGCTTGTGGGCTTGTACACTTAACGAGTGCTAGATACACTACCGCCATTGATATGTGGTCATTTGGCTGCATAGTTGCTGAACTTTATATAGGTCTACCGTTATTTCCCGGAGCATCAGAATACGATGTCCTTAGCCGTATGATTGAGATTGTCGGGTAAGTTCTTTTTTATTGAATATCTTAATCTCTTGTTTTCTTATTTTCCTACCAGCTGTTTGCAGATAAATTCTTTATACGATATTAGGTGTTTACGTGTTAGCTGGTTGAGCTGTTTCACTTCAGTTAGTAGGTGTTTAGTAATGGTAGAATACTTTATTTACCAATATTCAACATGTACAGTGGGCAACCACCAGATGATCTTCTTAGGGAGGCTAAAAACACCAGGAAGTTTTTTAAACATGTTGGAAGCATTTATCCTGGTAATGAAGCACATGATGGTCTTCGCAGTTCATACAGAATACTAACAGAAGACGAGGTTGAAGCAGTAAGTTCTGTGGTTTTTCCTTGGAAGTTATTCTGAAGACTACTTCTATGTCATGCTTTATACATTTACTGTGTTATTCATGCCCTGTCTAAATCCTGCAACACAGAGGGATTCCAAAAAGCCAAAAATAGGGAAATGGTATTTCCCTCGTGGGAGGCTTGACAGACTCATATTCGCGTACCCTTGGAAGAATTTAAATGAGGGTAATCTGCCAGGTTTGTTCAGTGATGCTTTTATTTATTATTAATAGGGGTGGCTTTACCCCTGTTTATAAATTTTAGGGTTGATCTACCACAATAATGTTCGATACAATATAGCACTTACTGTTTCTATTTCTATATTACGGTCTCTGTGTGGTGGTCTTTGAACATCAAGTGGCTTCTTAGCATGAAAAAATTCTTGGTTTTCTTACTCTGTTTCTAGGGATAACCTGGAATTAGGCCAATATAGAAAATGGTTAGCTTACTCTTGCAGTATCAGTGAAACACACACCTATGCAGATTAGATGAAGAGCTTGTAACACACACACACACAAACTAACATTCGATATATCCTTTCAACCATTTAATCCGATGTTTGTAATTTGAGTCCAGTACCTTTCGGGGAAAAATAACATGGTTCCTTTAACAGTCTTTCATATTTCACGTTGTAATTCATATGTCATCATATGGGCATATTTGGTTAATAGACAACTAATCCTGGCTTATACATGTAGCATACAAATGTACAGTTCTTTAGTGACGAGGCATGGGTATTTATTTCATATGGAGCGGTAGTTTTTACATGATAATACAGTGGTCCTTACAATAAAGTTGCTAATGCGATCATATATATGTTAATTTTTACGCAGAGACTGAAAAGGAAGATTGCTTAGCATTGGTTGATTTTTTGAGAGGACTTGTTGAGTTTGATCCTAATAAGCGATGGTCACCATTGCAGGTATTGGCTAATGATAAAGTTAGATATTATTTGTCTGGTTTGTGTACTTGAAGTTACATTCATTTTGCCTCTGGAATTTGTTGGATATCCTTACGAAGTTTAGAGTTGTTTGATTTTCTGTGAGCGCTAACTTATGTTCTTGAAGAATCATCAATGGAAGTGCTTCAAAATTTTGAAAATCTATTTCAGGCTTCATATCATCCATTCATAACTGGTGAAGCCTTCACTGGTCCTTATGAGCCTTTCCGGGAGACCCCAGTAATTGTAAGTATGGTCCTATTCCAGACACCTTGCTGCATATTCTTCTCATGAACAACCTGTGACGTGAAATCACCATTAGCTGTAGCAAACAACTTTTGGTTTGCTTCAGTCAACAGGATAGATGCATCTCGATTTAGATATCCCGTCTTCACCTGGTCACACGTACATGCAACAGTGTTTCTTCCCATCAATCTTGAAAAGTTTATTGTATTTACACCCTTTAGACGTCATGTCTTTTATGGTTATAGTTTCTTTATGGTTTTAGTGGCATTATACCAGAATGGTTGGGCGGATAACTCGTGAAAATTTGGACCTCAAGAGCTACCTTTTCCATACAGTTCTAGTTTATAAGTCAAGCTTTATGCCTTTTTTGTTGTAGCCCGTTGGTCGTGCTGCAACAGTTGATCACAATCCTGGAGGAGGTCACTGGCTAGCTGCTGGCCTTTCCCCTCAGGTTGTAAGTATGTTCTCTCATGCTTCTATTCAGTAGAAACCTTGCAAGAATACATCCATAATATATTATTTATATTTTTTCTAGGTTGGAAGCATTAACAGATCCCTACCATTCAATAACATTTTTCTGCCAAAGATGCCCTTTTCATATGGAAGCAGCTGCGGCAGCTTCGGTAGCCGTGGTAGCTTTAATGATAACGTAGGTCCTGCAAGCAGCTATGGAAGCTATGATGTCAATAACGTTAACATGTATCATTCACCACTAGGCCCTTCTGGGTTCAATTTACAGTCACAAGCCGGAGGAACATTTCTAGGATTTAGTCCAGATATTAGAAGAAGGCCTCATCTCTCTCATGGTGTTGGCATTCGACTAAGTCCTGGCGGTCCAGGTCCTATGTCTCTTGGGGCCAGTCCATCACAATTTACTCCTCCAAATTCCCAAACGCAAATGCCAACTAGCGCTACTGCTAAGTATGTTGCCACTTCTCCTGCAAGGGGCAGTCATGGCTCCTCATTAGGAAAAGCCGCTGTGGTAGGCCAATACAATAGGAGAAGGAATCTTGGTCACCCTCCTATGTCAATGCCACCACATGAGTACACATCTCAGCTAATCCAGCGACCTCATGGAGATGGTGTCAGTTCAGCATTTGCTCGAGGACATTCTGGCTATTCATATGGTGCACTTCCTAATTCTGGTCATTATAATTGGAGGCCGCAGATAGGTGTTAGCACTGGTTTATCCACAAACTCTTCTTCCAATCATGGTTATGTTCAACCATCTGGTTACAATGATTTCCGTCCTTTGCACTCATCCAATGTGCCAGCTGATACATCAACCTCCACTTCATCAGTACCAGATCCAGCTGATTGGGATCCCAACTATAGGTAATCATGCATATTGAAGTTACTTATTTTAAAATAGTGTAGCCTATGGATTAGCTTTTCATTCGATTTTTATGTGCAGCGATGAGTCACTCCTGCAAGAAGATAATTCACTATCAGCTGAGTTAAGCAGTCTTCACCTGAGAGATGCAAGTGGTCGAACAATCCAGTCTGGCAGATTGCCCAATATCCAAAGCCATGATATTGCAGGCTCTAATCAAAGGTATTGTAGCATGATGAGATCTTGATATTTCGTTGCTGCAATGGGTCTTCCTTAAACGTTGTTGGGTTTGAATACCAGAAACACGCTATGCTTGCTAGATCATAGGGTAGATGAGACTAGGCTCGAAAGAGAAACTAAACTATGTGAAGGACAAGTACTTGTTTGATTGATTGCTTCACCCATAATGGATGCAGCTCATTTCTTTATATAGAGATGGTTAGCCCCAGGTGATAGGATCTAATGACTCCCCAAAAAAAGGGACTGCCTTCTACAGCAGGTGACTGAGAAATAACAAATGCAACAGAAAAATCTAATCTAAACCAAGTGATACTACCTTCCTAACAGTAAGATGGTACTCCCTCTGTAAACAAATATAAGACCTTTTAGAGTATTATTTACTAATAAGATACTCTTTTAATTAATGGGATATTACCCCTTATTTGATAAGATAGTCTGTCTGCCCCCTCGTCCCAATATCTGTAATGCACGTTCATTGTTTTTTCACTCTGTTCCACGCTGCTCATGACTGTTTCATGTGATCTTGCACACCATAACACTAAGTTTCAACAAGCTCCACTTGTAAGTTATTAATTGAAGATATCGCAATTAACTAGCAACCATTGAAACAAATGGAATTGATGCTTCACGTAGGGAGGTAACAATATGATTTCTCCAGTCCTTTCAATTTGTATACACGCCCCAGTAGTTGGAGGCAAACAGATGCGCCTTTTACCGCACATATCCTATTCCTATGGAAATAGATGGAATGATGCTTCATACAGAGTTTAGGAAATGGTTTCTAAGGTCTTCTCATTTTAGCTAGCCCCCAGGGTTTGACACTATACAGATGCATATTTTACCGGGCATATCCCATTATGATTGAGAGTTTGAGATGGTTTTGTCGGTTAGAAACATCCATACTATGGAACATAATTGTGCACTAGTTCATGGGACATGTTGGTTTTAATGCATTTCATGCACCCCAACAGTTTTATGCTTCAATATTTTGTTTTCTGATTTGTCAGCCAATTAAAGATAATTAATACCGCTGTGATTTTATTTTTTTCCAATTCTGGATGCTGCTGCTCCTGCATTAAGTATATTCACTGATTCTTTGTTCATGTTTCTGCTGTAGAAATGACTGCCTATTTCATGCACCGTCTCTCAGAGAGAGTGGCCATTCAACAGGCCACATCAACTATGATAGTTACAACCATGCCAATTATTCCCAGCGAAATTTCCCTGGTCGTCACGGACAACCATTTCAGCGGTACAACCATATGAATTCCACCTCGATACGCCCGACGGGGAATCTCCAGAATGTTCAATCTGCCTGGTCCAAATATGGCATGCCAGATTCTACTTCGCCCCCTCGGATGGTTGAAGGGATGCCTTGGGGTAATGAATGATTTCACTGTTGTGCACTTGGTGGTTTTTTATTGATTTTGTTGTTGACATTGCCATGGCTATTATATTCCTGCCACTTGCAAAGCAGGAGTTCTGTAATAATGCTATGTATGAACTTGTTCTATTCCAATCTTAGATGATATCATCGTTGCAAACTTGTAACATCTTGAAGTCTTGCTATTAATCTTCAGGACAGTGATAATGTTTAGGACTACAGATAACAAAAAGACACTTGATAATATACTCCACAAGCATATGATTTCACATGGATGGAAAAACTGTAGCTGTTAAGCATCAAACCTTGTATGGTAATGTATGAGCTATTGACTGAGGGTATGTTGATCAACCTATAATTGGGTCCTCTTATCCTACAACCGAAGCTTTGAAGTTATTAGTACAATTTTATTTTCTTCCATGATGTGTTTGGGAACTGGAGAAAGAGGTTTGTGTGCATCTATGTCTTTCAAGCATAATACTGATCAAAACGAACTATCTATGTGCAGGAGGAAGCGCTGGTCACTCTCTTGCAACAAGCGGGCTGCCGCCGTCCTTTGGAAGAAAGGATTTCGGGAGGATCTTTTAGCCCTTGTCTTGGATCTGGAGGAATGCCATCCAATTGATGGCGTAAAATTGTTTGTGTTTGCAATTCTTTGTTGCGCTGGTTACATGTTGATTTTGCGATTCATAGCGTTCCTCCGATTTGTTGTCCTGTTGTGGTACTCGGATTCATGAAGCTATAGGCTATAATTACAGCAGTTGTTTGGTGGTGGTTGCTTCAGTTTCTTTAACGGTTCTTTGTCATTGTGGGATGCCAGTTTTTTTCCATGTGAGAAGTTGTGCTACCATGAACATGGTTACAGTGTTGCGCTGCACTGGTGCTACCATGTTATTTTCAGACATGCTGGGTGGCGATGGAGGCACGGAGCCGGTCATGGCTAACTGGGTGTTGTGCTTGGTGTCTACGGTCACACATGCACGACATCGCAATGGAACATCGGAACCACTGATGAATAATAGCCTAGACTTGTAAACTAATGTCCGAAGCCGGCACTTGCACTTTTTATTCCTGTAATAATGTAATGTATAAATAGAACCAAAACCAATGGTTGGTTGCGAGCACGGGCCAGGCAGCACCAGTGGTGGTGGTGGTGGTGGTGCATCAATTAGTGTAGCAGGTGGAGTCACAAGGGTAGGGGCAGTCCGTCTTCTGAAACCCACTGCGGCCGTAGAACCAGTCCCCAACCGCGCCCGCTATTCTCTGCGACAGAGACATGGAAGGAAGCTCTCGTCAGATAAAGAAACACCAGGACAGGACGAAACTCAAGGCCGCAAGAGGAAGAGGGTGGTTACTCTGTCTCCGAGCGCCGGGGAAGCGGGCGCGAACCAGATGTCCTGCACCTCAGACTGGCAGTGCGCGAAGCACGAGTTAACGAACAGTCCTCTGGATCCGGTGGACGAGCTCGCCCCCAGCGCCGCCAGGAAATCGTCCCTGAACCCTGCGTCGGCCAACCACCGCGCGTTCCCCGGTGAGTGATAACATAGCTGACCGCGACCGGCCAATGTAACATGCGGCTACGTACCCTGCAGGGTCTGGAGCTGCTTCGCGGAGCACTGGGTTATGTCGTCCCTGCAGCTTCGCCATTCAGGGTCGGAGCCTTCCGGCACCAGAATGTGCCGTACCTGCAACAGAAGCAAAATATGAATGCCTTGCTTGATGGATGCGAGTGCCAAGCGAAATTTCTACCAGATGATAACCTGCCATGAGTCGTATGCTGCATTTAGGATGAACAGAGGCGTCTGGATCTGTTGCACCTCGTTCTGAGGAAAAAAACACTGCATCCAAGGAGGAAGCAACTTGTTTTCGTAAGGGGGCGTGGCGCCGTGGCCTGATGTTTAGATGTGCGATTGTGGTAGCCATTGCAAGTATTTTCTTACCACGCCTGCAGGCAACTTGGAAGTGCACGAAGATGGCAAATTCCTTGCCGAGCCCTACGGTATTTACACACAATGCAATCAGTTAGTATATATACAAGAGAAAACAGAATAGATCTAGGCGCAAAGCAATTTTTTTTCCTTTTTTACACAAAGTGAGGTGATTTTTATGATTTTTAATGATGCCTCTTTACTTTACACCACTACGTTCGAATTCGAGTCGAGCCCGAAACTTCCATATACCATGCCATAGTTTTTTTTTTTACGGGGAATGCCATAGTAGATAGAAGTGTCAAACGTGCATACATGTGTTGTGACCACATCACTGAAAAATGCCTCAGCGTGGTTGGCTCCAGTAATGTCCTTCCTGTAAGAGCAGAGATGACAAGTGTTAAACGAGGAACTAATCATTCAGAAAGGTAACGCACTTTCTTCTCTCTCTCTCTCTATATATTGCAATGCCTAGTAATATCTACGAAGTGGCAAAAACAGATACAGTAGCATGCTTTTGTTCTTCTGCCTTACACGTTGATGAAGAAACCAGCATCTGAAAGGCATTTAACATTGGCATCCACTGGCAGGAGCTGATGAAATCTGTCGCAGTGCAGTATCGAAGTTAGCCCACCGGCAGAACATCCCGAAATCAGAGCCTGCCACGTCCTTGGAAAAGGAGGAAATTAGAGCCTGCTTTAATTTTGTTAGTGGCATGCCGGGCATATTGTGCTGATAAGAATGCATACATTTTCAGCTTTGTTCATTCCTTTGGCGAGCAGATCTTCTATGACTGCTTGCCACACCCTCGCACCTCTGTAGTGTAGCTCTGTGCTCTGTCCATATTTACAAAACAAAATCGATAATATAAAGATATCTGTAACTCTCTCTATCTTTTTTTTTTGCGGGGTGTAACTCTCTCTATCTATCAATGAAATGATATGCAATTTTTTCTCGTATTCGAGAAAAACTATATGTAAAGATGATATCAAGCACACCTAACCTCTGCAGTAACAAGAACTAGTTGAGACACTGAGGATGCACACAACCAAAATAATTATGAGATTGCAAAAATAAAACAAACACACCCAAATGATTATCAGATTGCAAAAATAAAACAAAGAATTTATGCAGACTGGTACGTACTAATGCCGGTAGCAGATTTTTTCTTTAAGAAAAGCATGAAGTATGGGCCTCACCGGATCAACTTCTTCCTTGTCGCCGGTGAAAGACGAGCCGTCGCAGTACCGAACCTTGACCTTGTTCCAGTTGTAGAAGTCTGTTTTTGACAAAATGGCACACTCATTATTAAGCACATAAGTTCCAACTAAAAAAAGCACATAAAATTTGCTTGGACCTAGGCAATCGCTAGAAACCTGATAAAAAAGCACAGCACAAAACATGATTGGATGTCCAGGTGGTGAAACTGAAGTACCAGGGTTGTAATCCGACGCGTTGCTCAAGATCCCGGAGAAAGCAACCCGCCTGGCCATCTCCTTGGACGACCCCAACGGGGTGCGCGACCGCTGCAGGCAGGTCGTCGCATTGTTGCACCACGCCCCTCCCTGCCGCCACCACAGAATCGAGCTCAACATTTTTCTTGGCATGCACTGAATTCAGTAGTAAGTGCCACGGCGACGAGTGAATTTGACTGACCTCGAAATGAACCAACCAGCTGTTCACCCCGGAGCCGGAGCCCGGGGCGAGATGGTACGCAGGGGGGACTCCCGTCCAGACATACTAGCAGCACGATTCACAAGATCACACACGTCAGACTAGGATAAGTGAGATGCCGAGAAGTAGAAGCAAGGACGATGTGGCTGACTGACCTGCTCCCTTGGCCACGGCGCTCTCGACGTAGGTAATGTCCACGAGATGGTCGTCCCCGTGCGCCCCGAGGAACGCCAGCGCGCAGGCGAACGCCGAGCACCAGAGACGGAGCTTGCTTCCGTTCCCCATTGCGTCCGCGACAGGGAGCGAGCGTGAGAAGAAAGACATGGTGGAGACGCGAGGGTCAGGGAAGAAGAGAACACACGCATACATATATGCCCGACCAACAAGGGGCCGGCCAGCCATGGACCATGGTGGTGGTAAGAGGGAGGCCGGAAATTACGTGGTGGAACGCATGGTAGCCGGAGGGAGACCGGAACGTGGACCTGCTGGAACGGACGGAAGACGCCGTCTCGTGCCAATCTCGCAGCCACAGGATGGTCTCCCCCTCTTGTGCAGTAGGGACAAAATGGCAAGACCGAGGACCGGGCAGAACAGGCGTCGCTGATGCTTCGAGGTTCGAGCTTCCCAATGCGAGCTGCTCGGGGGTTCCCTTGGTCCTGCTTCTTGTCTTGCCGTGCGTGCCGGCCTACGTTTGTTGGCCGGGATGGCAAATGGGTACCATTCCTCACATACCGGGTAAAAATTCAGCAAATCCAACTCCAACGCGCAGACCTAAATGGACATCCGTTTTATTCGTTTTTTGTCCGTTTGGGTCGGCTTGTCCACTCCTTCTGCGTTTAGGTCGACTTGTCCACCCCTTCTGCGTTTGGGTCGGCCGTGCGGCCAACGCGCGGACCTATTTTTCTGTCCTCGCGGCCGGTTTGAGGTCATTTATTTTTATTTTTTCGCGATATATCAATAGAATTTGTTCCAAGTTAACATAATTCAAACAAAATACAAATATCTCATAGTTTGACAACCAAATAAATATCTCATAGTTTACAAGCCAAATAAAAATTAAATTTCTCAAATACATTTGAAAGGAAAGATAGCCGATACATCTATTGGTTGTCAACATGAGCCCATATATGCTCAACCAAATCATCTTCCGGTTGAATGTGAGTTTCTCAATCACGCATTTGATGATGAAATGCGGTGAACTGTGCAAACGTTGCCGCTCCTCCATGCTCAGGCACAACATTGTCACCCTGAAACTGAAATCCTTGATCATAGATTTCATTCGGACGCTCATCCTCTACGATCATGTTGTGCATGATCACACAAGCAGTCATCACCTCCCACAATTTCTTGGTGCTCCAAGTTCTAGCAGGATACCGAACGATGCCCCAACGAGATTGAAGAACACAAAAGGCACGCTCCACATCCTTCCTAGCAATCTCTTGTGCTTGGGAAAATCTCTTCATCTTCTCTCCTACAGGGTTGGGGATTGTCTTCACAAGAGTAGTCCACTGAGGATAAATACCGTCAGCTAGGTAGTATTCTTTGTTGTATTGGTGGCCATTAATCTCAATATTGACCTCCGGACAGTTGCCTTCTTCAAGCCTTGCAAACACTGGAGAGCGCTGAACACGTTGATGTCGTTGTGAGATCTGGCCATGCCGAAGAAAGAGTGCCAAATCCAGAGATCTTGTGAAGCCACGGTGACGGTGTCCTGAACTAGGGGGTACTCACCACGTCGTCTCCCGACGGTCGGGCCGAGGACCCCCATGGCGGTTCACTAATGGGCCACTTCGGGCAGCCCATGATGCATACAAGGAAGATTCCACAAAGACTTGGTGCCTAAGACGAGGACTCCTCTAAACCCTAGGCCTCTGGTGCATTATATAAACCGAGGCCAGGCTAGTCAATAGATGATCTCATATTCATTAGAACAATCTCATGGTAGATACATATACTATGTACTATCCCCCATATGAATACGATCAAAAACAGGACGTAGGGTATTATCTCTTCGAGAGAGCCTGAACCTGGGTAAAATCCTGTGTCCATGTTACCATCGCTTCACGACGCCTAGTTTAGGACCCCTACTACGAGATATGCCGGATTTAGAACCGACATTGGTGCTTTCATTGAGAGCCTGCTGGGTAGTCGCCGCGGTGCGATGGGAATTCAGATCGGCTCGACCGCGATCTACGCGTCGGAACCGAGCTACATCGTCAGCATCGGCATCTTCGTCGCCGGCCCGACTGGTCACCTTGGCTGGACCGATGACTAGGCTTCTCTTCGGATCGTCAAGATCGGACGGATGTCCTCATCATCATCAACTCCAATCTCATCCGGGATCATGGAAAAATCGTCCATGGTGCTCGGGGGCTCAACGTCAACATTGCCCTCGCGCGATCATGCAGTTTTTTCTGGACAGCGGATTCGTGTTCGCCGTCCCCGTCTCCTCGAGCGTCGCTTTGACGATTGCTTCGGTGGAATTGTGCGGAATTTAGTCTAGAACAACCCTGTAAAATTTCATCGCATTCCGATGGAGGAATCTCCGGCAATCTCCGATATACCGGAGCCCTGTCGAGTCTGGACAGGAATCTGGATGAGTTTGGGGCGAGGAGTCCAAGAGTTAGCTCGGACATCCTTTGCAAGATCCCACCGTTCATCGGCTGCGTAATTCCTATATCAATCACCCCTCAAAATTTCAGCTCAATCCGACGGTTCAAACTCCGGGAAACGTCCGATGAGTGCATCAATTTTTGGATCTATTTTCTACGCGAAAACGAATCCGACCCAAGTTCATCTTTTTTCATGAACGGGTTATCGAAGGTCCTTTTCGAAGGAAATATTTTACAAGTATTGTGTCCTCAAACACGTGCCCACAAATTTTAAGCCTTTTCCGAGGCAATCTTCGTCGTCGCGCCGGTGTCAAACCAGCCCGGCCACGTTGCTCCATGGCTGCCGACCCGCGCCAGCATCGACTGCGCCGTCGCTTCATCGAGCCGACGACAACCACCTCGAATCATCACCTCGGCGAGCCGACCAAGAGTTCGGCACCGCTCTCCCTAATGATCGTCAAGATAGCATCGTCGCCTTACGGATTGCACGGGTCGGGCGCGCCAGCATCGCCGCGCGGTCACTTCTCAAGCCGGCATTGACCGCGTCACAAGTTTCGACCTGCGTCGGCATCGCCGCGCCGTTGCTTCTTCGAGCCGATGTCCACCTCGCCGACCTGCTTCGACACCTCGGCTGGCATGAGGGTTGCAACGTCACCTTACCGACCTGCTCCGACACCTCGGCTAGACCGGGGGCTTCGCCATCTCTTCATCAAACCTACTCCGGGGACTTCGGCGTCACCGGTCGACCAGCTTCGTCACCTCGGCTGGACCGGGGGCTTCGCCTCGACATATCGGCAAAATTGTGCTGTCACTTCATCAAGCCGATCTCTTCGCTCGGGCACCTCGGGACCGGCTTGGGGGCTGGGACCTCGGCCCGCCGCAAGCTCGGCCCGCGTCATCAACACCGATCACATTAACCAGCTAAGTCGCTTTCATGCTCAAGTTTTTAATGTTTTTTTTGTTCGGTTCGACCAAGCATTATATCTATGTTAAAATCTGTTTGTTAAAAACGAGATTCGTTAAAAACCACTTCCTTTACCCATGTTAACTGGGGGCTCTTAAATTTATATGAGCCGTTATAATAAATGTTTTCTTCTTAGTCGTTACAAAGTCTTTTTCTACTACTCCTTTTTCCGACGCGAGTGTGTGGTCAATAGCCGGGTTGCCTGGTTTCTCTCTAAAGCCGCTCGAGTTTAGTTCGCTAAACTGGCTTGAGAAACACTTCGCCTTCGGGATAGGAGGTTGAAGCCGAAGGCTGACCCGCTTGAAGTCTGGAGATCGGATGTATCATATTAAAGCACGACGGAAGCACATATTAATTTAAGACCAATTTCGGATTGGCACCAAAAAACTTGATCTAATTTAGACATAAAGGTTTTATGTAAGTTTTTTGGTTTTCCGAGCCTATGAAGCTTTTAACCTATTTATATGTTTTTTTTCCAGGAGGCGGGACATCCTCTTGACCGAGGTGCCGTGCATAATAATTCGGCTCAGGAAATCTTTTCCGACCCGTAGTTCGGCAACTTCCCTGCCGAGCTGCACCTCGGCACGCCCGAACACTCCAAACACCGGGGGCTAGTTACTTGCCCCCACAGTCAAGCTCCTATGACTAAGTGAAAGTTATAAAGGCTACACATCTGATTGCCTCGTTTCCGCTGACACAACCGCCTTCGGGCACCGAGACGTCGGCTAAGGGTTGTCTTGTTATTGCAAAAACACCCTGCGTAGCATCTATAAAGGGGTGGAAGCCGACGATGGGCCACTTTCAAATTATAAACGGTCGCACAGGAGTCAAAATAAACACATCGGACCTATCAAAGTGTCTAATAAACCGTACTGGGGGATCCTTGAGGCACCTCGGCACATTTACCTTGGGACTTCTGGAGAGCCCAACATATCCTCAGCATTTGTATTTAATATACGAACGCTGCCTTCCCATAAATCGTTATAAAGCCATAAATATGCATCAATTTGACTTAAGATTTTGGCCAAGCTGGGTTGCCTGGCTCCCGTGCTTACCCCTACGTTCCCGATTGTTCGGCTAGGGGGTAAAGGGAGCACCTCTGCGATTGTTACTACCGGGTCATCCGGGTTAGTACCTCAGACTGGGTGAAGCCAAAAGCTAGTTGTCTTAAGAATATAATTGGTCGGCAATGACGGAAGTGAAAAATTCGGTTCATTAAGACCACAGAGTTCGGGAACTTTTCCCAAATTCAATCCTCAATATTTTCCTCCCATATTGATCGGAGTTGAGGTTTCATAATCATGGTCAACATGACAGCCTGGGAAAAGGAACTATTTTTCCCAGAAGATGTTTCTTACGTTAAATAGTAATATAACATATCTCTCCGTGTACCTTTGTTTATAAAACCATATGGCTGGATTGCCTTGTTTGCCGTAAATCTTTTCCCTTATAAAGGCTTTATAAAGTAGGACAAACACTCCTCGGCTACTGGCCGAGGAGGTTGAAGCCGATGGTCGGTCAACAAAGTTTTGTACAATACGGATCCGAGCATTAATGATGTAAAGTACTTGGATACATAGAATCATTACACATAAATTATGACTAAATTAAGGCTCGGGGGCTTCTGGGCTTCGCGCTTCTCATTAAAAGCCATTAACGGGTTACATCGATCCCCTGATCTGGTGTTGCCGCCCGACCAGTGTCTCGGGGCTACTGCATTGCCTATTCAATGCATATAATTTAAAAAAGTGCAAAACAGTTTCCGAGTAGATTACGATCCTCAGGTTGGTCGGCCGCACCCAACCTGAGTCTCGGAGGCTACTGCACACTGCGTTTTAATTCCTAAAGTATGCTGCCGAGCAAGGAATCGATCCTCAGGCCGATTTCGCGAATCGACCTGAGTCTCAGGGGCTACTGGGATCAGCGGTTTTATTTCATCCTTCAGGTGCATCTCGGATTTTAGGCCGACACACACCTTGAGGGCTACCGGCTATACATCTCGGCAGAGAATAAATTGCACCAATCAAAAATATATCCGCAAAAAATCAGCCCATGACTGAGGTGGTGCACCACCTCGGAAGCAGTTCGGCGTAAAGCTCGGATGCAAGTGGCTGGCTCCATAGAGGGCATTTTCGGCATTAAGCTCGGCTGAACTCCTTCAACTTTTTCAAGACCGAGGTAATCTATGACACCTCGGATGCCGATCGGCATTGGAGCTCGGCTGCAAAAAGACACCTCGAATGCAGTCCGGCGTTGGAGCTCGGATGCAAAGAGGACACCGCCGCACAGGAAACACTTCGAACCCGAGGTGTGACGTAAAAATAACAAGGCATTGATAAAGGCCGAGAACTTAAAGGACTCCTCGGATACCCGGCGTATGAACTCTTCGGATACACCTCGGCGATCCTCAAGATCGGAGATGGGAAGATTTGTTGAACCGGTTTTCAAGACCGACGACCGAAGACGAAGAACAGTTCGGAAGAACTGAGGAGCGTCCTCAACTTGAAGACTGGTTCAGGGGGCTACTGACGGTGTCCTGGACTAGGGGGTACTCACCACGTCATCTCCCGACTAGTGGGTCGGGCCGAGGACCCCATGGCGGTTCACTAATGGGCCACTTCGGGTAGCCCATGATGCATACAAGGAAGATTCCACAAAGACTTGGTGCCCAAGACGAGGACTCCTCTAAACCCTAGGCCTCTGGTGCATTATATAAACCGAGGCCAGGCTAGTCAATAGATGATCTCATATTCATTAGAACAATCTCGTGGTAGATACATGTACTCTGTACTATCCCCCATATGAATACGATCAAAAGCAGGACGTAGGGTATTATCTCTTCGAGAGAGCCTGAACCTGGGTAAAATCCTGTGTCCATGTTACCATCGCTCCAAGACGCCTAGTTTAGGACCCCTACTACGAGATATGCCGGATTTAGAACCGACACACGGCCTCAAGTATGACAGTGCAAGCTTTGACATGGCTCCTATACTGCCCCTGCCAAGCAGAAGGGCAGTTCTTTCACTCCCAGTGCATACAATCTATGCAACCAAGCATCCCCGAAAAGCCTCTACTGGCATTGATCGCCAACATGCGGGCTGTATCTGCAGCAGTTGGCTCTCTCAAGTACTCCGGGCCAAACACTGCTACCATAGCCTTGCAGAACCTGTACATGGACTCTAGGCATGTGGACTCGCTCATTCGGACATACTCATCAATGAGATCGCCGGGTACTCCGTATGCAAGCATCCGAATAGCTGTAGTGCATTTCTGATAAGAGGAGAAGCCAATCTCTCCCAGGGCATTCGTCTTTCACTCGAAATAGTTATCGTACGCCACCACCCCCTCTCGGATACGGTTGAAGACATGTCTAGCCATCCAGAAACGGCGCCGGAATAGGTGGTGTTTGAAGAGCGGTTTAGGGGTCTCAAAGTAGTCCTGCCAGAGTAGGCAATGGCCGCTCTCTCGGTTGCGATTCAACGCCGGAGTATGCCCCGTGATCGCGCCTCTGAACATCGGCCGCTGCCTACTAAGGTGGTCATGGACGACCAAAGCAACAACCATAATCTCCTCATCATCAGATGAAGAATCATCCAAATCGCAAATGAAATTGTGGAAAAAGTACTCGTCGCTGGAGTCCATGCGTACCTTGCGGGCAAACCGTCAAACACCTTGCGGGTGTCGTGGAAGAAGCCGGCCGGTGAAGAGCCTCGCGCCTCTGCGAGCCCGGGTAGCAGGCGTGGAGGCAAACATGGCGGCGTCCGGCGAGCGAGGTAGTCGCACTTTGCGTGCTGCTGATACGTCTCCAACGTATCTATAATTTTGGATTGTTCCATGCTATTATAGTATCAATCTTGGATGTTTTATATGCAATTATATATCATTTTTTGGGACTAACCTATTAACCTAGTGCCCAGTGCCAGTTGCTGTTTTTTGCCTGTTTTTGCCTTTTCAGAAAATCATTATCAAACGGAGTCCAAATGAAGAAAAAACTTTGGATTAATTTTTTCTGGACCAGAAGGGACCCTAGAAGCTTCGGGAGAAGACCAGAAGAGTCACGAGGGAGTGACAAGCCCGGAGGACGCGCCCAGGGGGTAGGCACGCCCCCAGGCTTGTGGGCCCCTCGTGGCACCTCTTGACCTAATTCCAGCGCTATAAATTCCAAAATATTCCCCGTATACCAGAAAGACAGAAGAGAAAACCTTTCCGCCGCCGCAAGCCTCTGTTCTTCCGCGATCCCATCTAGAGGCCTTTTTCGGTACTCTGCCGGAGGGGGAATTCATCACGGATGGCTTCTTCATCAACCTTGTTGCCCTTCCGATGATGTGTGAATAGTTTACCACAGACCTACAGGTCCATAGCTAGTAGCTAGATGGCTTCTTCTCTCTCTTTGATCTTCAATACTATGTTCTCCTCGATGTTCTTGGAGTTCTATCCGATGTAATCTTCTTTTGCGGTGTGTTTGTTGGGATCCGATGAATTGTGGGTTTATGATCAGATTATTCATGAGAAATATTTGAGTCTTTTCTGAACTTATTTATGCATGATTGTTATAGCTTTGTATTTCTCTCCGATCTATCCGTTTGGTTTGGCCAACTAGATTGATTTATCTTGCAATGGGAGAGGTGCTTTGTGATGGGTTCAATCTTGCGGTGCTCAATCCCAGTGACAAAAAGGGACATGACACGTATTTGTATTGTTGCCATTAAGGATAAAAATATGGGGTTTAATCATATTGCTTGAGTTTACTTTGTCTACATCATCTCATATTGCTTAAGGTGTTATTCTGTTTTATACTTAATACCCTAGATGCATGCTGGATAGCGGTCGATGGGTGGAGTAATAGTAGTAGATGCAGGCACGAGTCGGCCTATATACATGATCATTGCCTTGAATATCGTCATAACTATGCACTTTTCTATCAATTGCCCAACAGTAATTTGTTTACCCACCGTATGCTATGTGTTCGAGAGAGAAAGCTCTAGTGAAAACTATGGCCCCCGGGTCTACTTTTATCATATATTAAAATCCAAAAATACCTTGCTGCAATTTATATATTTTTATTTTATTTTGCAATTTACTTTTTATCCATCACTATCAGAATTAATCCTTGCAAATAACCGCTAAGCGGATTGACAACCCTCTTATCTCTACTCCTAATGTCTCACTTGGTAGGCTAGCCTCCACGGTCTTTTTTCGTCCCCCCACTTTCGTCTGGTTTTTTTTCGTGTGGTTTTTTTTCGTCTCCCCTCCCACCACCCCCTCTCACTGGTTTATTTTCGCCTCACCTCCTGCACAACAAAAAAAATCTAAACGGATCAGAACTTTCCGTGCGGGTGAAAGTTATTTAGTAACGTCTTTGTAGGATCGAAAGTATGTCTAGAGGGGGGGTGATTAGACTACTTGACCAAATAAAACCTAAGATTTTCCCAATTTTAGTTGTAGGCAGATTTTAGCAATCATACAAGTCAAGCATCACCCTACACATGCAATTCTAAGAGTATAGCAGCGGAAAGTAAGCAATTGCATATGTAAGTAAAGGAGGGGATCGGAGATTTCAAACGCAATGAAGACACGGTGGTTTTTGGCGTGGTTCTGATAGGTGGTGCTATCGTACGTCCATGTTGATGGAGACTTCAACCCACGAAGGGTAACGGCTGCGCGAGTCCACGGAGGGCTCCACCCACGAAGGGTCCACGAAGAAGCAACCTTGTCTATTCCATCATGGCTTACGTCCATGAAGGACTAGCCTCACTCGGGGTAGATCTTCACGAAGTAGGCGATCTCCTTGCCCTTACAAACTCCTTGGTTCAACTCCACATCATGTCGGAGGTTCCCAAGTGATACCTAACCTATCTAGGAGACACCACTCTCCAAAAGGTAATAGACGGTGTGTTGTTGATGAACTCCTTGCTCTTGTGCTTCAAATGATAGTCTTCCCAACACTCAAACAACTCCTCACAGATTTGGCTATGGTGGGAGAAGGATTTGAGTGGAAAGCAACTTGGGAAAGGCTAGAGATCAAGGTTCAAATGGTAGGAATGGAATATCTTGATCTCAACACATGAGTAGGTGGTTCTCTCTCAGAAAATGTGTAGTGGAAGTGTAGGCACGTTCTGATAGCTCTCTCTCTTGAGAAGGAAGTGGTGGAGGGGTATATATAGCCTACACACAAAATCCAACCGTTACACACTTTTGACCCAACTCGGTGGCACCGAAACCATAATCTCGGTAGCACCGAACTGTGTAAAAGATATGAACGTTAGGAATCTCGGTGGGACCAATAGGAACAACTCGGATGGACCGAAGTGCAATGGTTAGGGCAAACCTCATCTCGGTGGCACCGATTGCATCAACTCGGTAGGACCGAAGTGAAGCAATAAGGCAACAGAGACTTGGCAAGACATCTCGGTGAGACCGATTTGCAAAACTCGGTGATACCAAAGTAAGTGCAAACGATTACAGAGAGTTGCAAGGCCATCTCGGTGGGACCGAGATCCATTTCGGTGGATCCGATTTGTTAGGGTTTTGGCAGTGGCTAAGTCCAGATGAACTCGATGGCTCCGGATAGGAAGTTTCGGTGGGGCCGAGTTGGAATGTAGGTTTTGGACATATTTGGGGTAGAGAGAGTGGTTGAGGGTTTAGGAGTACTGTCACTAAGCACTTGAGCAAAAAGATCATTAAGCAACACCTCATCCCCTTTTAATAGTATTGGCTTTCCTATGGACTCAATGTGATCTTGGATCACTAAACCAAAAATGTAGAGTCTTGATCTTTGCCAATCCTTGTCCTTAGCATTTTGAGGGGTCCACATCTCTAGTCCATGCCATGCCAATCATTGAACATCCTGAAATCTTTAACTTGAATGGACATTAGTTCAATGAGATATATGTTGTTATGAATTACCAAAACCACCAAGGGAGCAAATGTGCTTTCAATCTCCCCCTTTTTGGTAATTGATGACAACATATAGATCAAAGCTTCGACAAATGAATAAATGAATGAAATACATCGTCGCTTTGAGAAGTATGTGATAAGCAAGAGCTCCCCCTAAATTTGTGCATTATTAAAAAAATGCGTTTGAATGCAAATGCACAATCGATTAGGCTCATGGGTCACTCTTGCATGTCACATACAACTTGGTGGAGCGCGCAAAATGATATGAGTGGAATAGTAAGCACGCATCACCAACACAAGTAAGTGATCATACAAGATAATGATAAAGATAAGTATTGATCAATACAAGAGGCATAGTATGATCAATCACAAGCATAACAATCAAAGTACTCACAGACATAGTAGCAAGCACACACATCGAACAAAGTACCAACAAACAAATAGTAGCAAAAGAAACCGAGCAAAGCAAGAAAAACTCTCTCTCGAAGCCTATGATCCATACAAATTCTCTCCCTTTGTCAACAAGTACCAAAAAAGATCGAATAGGTATAGGACTAATCGACACTCTAAGCACGATCCTCCGAAGCTCCTGAAGGCGATCTCCTGCTGGCAGCTCCGGTGTGCGTAGATGGTGTCGAAAGAAGAGCATCCGCGAAGGCTTCTGCAGATGTTCGCTGGGCTGGTGGAGTGGAGACCGGCGGTGGCACTGTAGCAGCAACAGCAGGTGCAGAGACTGTGGTCCTCGGATCCACAACTGGCACTGCAGCAGACCTGGCTGCTCTGGGCACTGTCTGAAATCTCTCGGTGGTTGGTCTGTCATCTCCACTATCATCAGATGGGGCTGTCCTGACAGCGTCAACATCGCTCTGCAGCTTCTCCACTGTAGTCTAGATCTCTGTGACCTTGACATCTAGATCATGAAATTTTGTTTCGATTATCCGCTCTAAGCTAACCTGGTTCTGGGTGAGGTTGGCCAGACTTCGCTCAATCCTCAGGGTGGCTTCTAGCAGATATGTCATTTGGTCAGACTTAGACTTGAGATTTGCAATTGGAGCATTGGGAGCTGATGCCTCCTTGGCTGCTTTTGCTTCTTTGGCTATGCGGATCTTCTCTTGAGCTTGAGCAGAGGTAGGATGCGAAGGATCCATCACAATGACATTATCCTCAAACTCTGGACGCAGTGGTAAATGCTCGCGATCAAGAAGGTATGTGCTTGTTCCAACCTTGGAATTGATCAATATCTGGATGTGTGGAGCATATCCGCATGATCTCTTCTGATCAGCTGCAGTCCTCTTGATAGTTTCCACAATCATGCTCATCACCTTAAATTTCTGAGGTGTGTCGAAGAGGTGCAGTAGGTTGATGGAGTGGGAACGAATCATTTTGTCATCTCCTGACTTGGGTAACAAAGTGTACCGCAAGATAGTGTTAGTGGTGGCCAGTCCTGGCAGCAGATGCTTCACTGATCCAAGCTTATGAGTCTCAATGTCCTTCTGGGGAATTGCAGTGTACATGTTGGCCATGGAGTTGTGATCCATCTTGAGCTTAGCATAGATATCAATGTCATCATCCTCTTCCTTGGGAGCACCAAGAAGACTTGCCCACTCAGAGATGGTTGACTGGTACCTGATACCTTCAGTCATCCACACAATTCGGCCATCTGGATAGAAATGAGCAGTAGAGTAGAATTGCATGACCATTTCATCATTCCACTTGGTCAACTTCTTTCCAACAAAGTCATCAACACCTGCAATCCTGAAGCTCTCATGAACATGGGGGAAGTAATCCTCATTCTCATCAATGTATTCCCAATCCACCCATTTCATGTCACTAACAATGGGCTTCTTATCCAACAGAACGGTTTCATAGAAATCTTGTTGTTCTCGAGTGTGAAAGCGATAGTCACATGCTGTTTTCCTCCTTGCAACAGTTCTCTCTTTGGCAGAAGTGGGCTTGGAGTTGTACTCCTTAGCAAGCACGACTCTCTTTTTCTTTGTAGCTGCTTCACTAGCAACAAAATCCTCATCCTCACTGTCTGAGGTTCTCTTCTTCCTTGTTCTAGTGGCAGCCTTAGGAAGATCTGGAGAGCTCCTCTCTCCCTCATAAAAACTCTCTGCAGGGCTTGACCCTTCACTAAGTTCTGCATGCTGCTCTGACTTGTTCTAGCTGTCGCTCTCATCTGACATCTTGCTGAGCTAACCCTGTGAATAGATGGGTATGGGCAGAGTAGATGAGTCATCACAAAAAGCAGAAGTTTTTCATAAAAAATGAGTTCAATTCTTAGTTTCAAGTTTTCACAGAAGGCATTTCGGATGGACCGAGTTGATCATCTCGGTGATACCGAAGCACTCTACAGAAACCTTGCACTCCATTTCGGTCAGACCGAGATGGGTTTCGGTGTCTCCGAGATGCTAGGGTTTCACTGAGACTTTACTTTCGGTCTCACTGATTCGTACAACTCGGTGGCACCGAGACGTACTAGTGCTATGGCCTGAGGCCAAATCGGTGGTACCGAAAATTTCTAATCGGTCGGTCCGAGATGCGTTTGGCGGAAACTTAAACCTAATTTTTTTACTCGAATCTAATCTACGGATTTATTCTAGTGGAATAAGCATTGCAATCCGTGGCAAGAATAATGGCAATCCTATCATGCATTGAATCGGAAAATGGAGCACGAGAGGGATCGAATCTCACCCTAACTCGGTGGAGATCCTCTACGGCGGCAACGGCGGGGCAGATTGCCGTTGACCGCGACGGAATCCGGCGACGAGGGCGCGCTGGAGACGAGGGCGATGATCCGGAGACCTGGCGACGGCAGCAACGGGTGCGGGAGCGAAAGAGTCGAGAAATTTCAACCGTTCGGCCCGCGAGATATATATACCCGTACGCTGTCGGTGGCGCCGAGTTGAACAACTCGGTGGCACCGATATGTGTAACTGCACGCAGTTTAGCACATCGGTGGCGCCGAAGTGGTTAAACTCGGTAGCACCGAGATGGAAAAACTAGATCAATCTAAGTGATTTCGGTTGGACCGAGTTTGAGTGAATTGGTTTGGCCGAAATCAGATAGAAGGTTTTGGAGGTTCAGCCCTTTCAAATCGGTGGCTCCGAGTGCTCCTCACCCGGAGGGTCCGAAAATGACTTGTTCAATTTTTGTGATGCAGCAAGAATAGAATTTGAGACAAGAAAGCATAGATAGCTAGAGAAGGTACTTAGGCATTCTTGTACATCCACTTGGCTAGAAAAACCAAGACAATCAAAACAACAAATGGATGTCCTCGAATGATGGAAACATGCAAATCAACATGCTCACACAATAAGATAGCAAATGTAATATGTGTCAAACATGCACAACCAATTCTAGCATCTATCAAGCAATGTCGATGACTAGGTCATCTATATATGAGTATATTGACTTAGGAGCCAAATGAGAACATTTAATCATAGATCATACTCATCGTTTAAGCACAAGTGGGGTTGCCACTTTTACATAAAGCATTGATGTGTTCACACCATTAGAGTTGCTTTAGATCAACTGTTTAGAGCAAAGCTCCCCCTAGATGTGATATCCCCCCTTAGAGGGATGAACTAACCTTGGGTTTTGTCGATGATGACTTCATGTAGATGTTGAAGATGTGGATGCTCAATGTTGATGTAGACCATCAAAAGTTGGGAGCAATCCTTTGGAGTTTTGTGCTTTCAATAGCTACATGGGTTAGTCCCACACAAGGAACATACAAGGATATCCATAGACATATAGTGAAATACACATATAATGATGTCCATGAATGCAATAACTACCTTGTCCCTTGCCTTACCAACAAGAGGGTTTGTGAATCCATGAACTAGTGTAAAATGTGGAAGTTGGTTGCACAAGTCCTTGCCATAAAGGATATGAGTGAAGTTTGTTGGCGGAGTCACCCTCAAGAACTCTCTAGTTCTTCTTCTTTTGGACCCACATCAACTTGATGGGAATCCTTGGAGTTGTAGTAGCACTTGATGAAGTAGAACTTGATGAAGTCTTGGGAACCCACTTGACCAAGGCTTGAGGAGCTTCTTCAAATGAATCAATCTCTTCTTGAAGCTTGTCCTTGCCTTTTAGCTTGTGGTCTTGTGGTGGAAGATCTTCTTGAACTTGTGTTCCCTTGAGGGAAGTAGGATCATACTTCTCTTGTTGAGGAACAAACTTTGTCTTGGGGTATTGATCTTCTTCCCACTCAACTCCATTGGCATTGAACTTTCGTTCAAAACCAACACCTTGGTTCATCCGGTGCCTTCCTTGCTTGCGTACAATTTCCTCAAATTGCTTACTTCCGGCAAGACTCTTGTAGACACCTTTTTCTATAATTCCTTTCAATAGCATATTTTCTTGCTCAAGTGTAACTTGGCTAAGAGAATCATTAGTGGAATCAATAGAACTACTAGAAGCAACAACATTGGATTTAGCATTGTTATTGTTACTACTAGAGGTAGAACCCTTTTTACCCTTGTTGCTAGTTTGCTTAGGTTTAACTTGTGGCATAAAGGTAGACAAGAGTAAACGCTTGGCAAGATATGAAGAACTCTTCTTTCGAAGATCATCATTGATAGCTTTAAGAAACTCATGCTCTTGCTCTAAATTTAGCTTCTCGAAGCGTAGCTTCTCATGAGTTCTTAGAAGTTCTCTATGATCCTCTTGAGTTGTTTCATGAGCTAACTTAAGAGCATTTAGTTCTTTAGTTAGATGCTCAATATCCTTCATAGCATTGTCACTCGTTTCCTCTTGACTATCATAATTACTAGCATTTTCATTATAGTTCACATCACTAGCATTATCAACAAGTTAATCATCATCACCAAGAAAATCATCTTCATCACTATTGAAATCAAGATACTCGGGGTGTGATACCTTGGGGCCTTTTGCCATGAAGCATCTTCCTATTCCTTCATTCGGTGAGTCAAATAGATCATAGGAGTTGGATGACACAAGAGCAAGTCCAGCAACACCTTCATCTTGACTATAGTCGGAGTTGGAGTGATAACTTCTCTCGGAGTGGTTGTCGGAGTCGGAGCCGGAAACCCATTCACCAACATGAGCTTGATGTCTTCTTCTTGTGTAGCTCTTGGATGACTTGTCCTTCCTCTGCGAATCCTTGCTTCTTCGAGAGTGTCTTCATTCATAACGATCATCTCTACTCCTTCTCTCGTTATGAGGTGATTCATCTCTTCTATGTCTTCCTCTTGATGATTCGTCTCTTTTCTTGTAGGGAGCCGTACACTCATTGGAATAGTGTCCGGGCTTTCCACAATTGTAGCAATTACGGTCACGACTTGATGATCTTCTCTCATAGTGTCTTGAGCTAGAGCTTCTTTCTTTCCCTTTGTTCTTGTAGAACTTGTTGAACCTTTTCACCATTAGGCTTATCTCTTCATTGGATACTAGCTTGTCACTTGGAGTTGTTGGAGCATCGGTTGAGGCTTTGTAAGCACCACTTGATTTGTTGTGTAGCTCCTCTTTGTCCTTGAGTGACATTTCATGAGCAACAATCCTTCCAATGACTTCCGTGGGCTTGAGATCTTTGTAATTTGGCATCATTTGGATCAATGTGCAAACGGTATCATATTTTCCATCCAAAGCTCTAAGTATCTTCTTGATGATGAATTTGTCGGTCATATCTTCACTTCCTAACCCGGCAATCACATTTGTGATGAGAGCAAGCCTAGAGTACATCTCAGCGACTCCTTCACCATCCTTCATCTTGAACTTGTCAAGTTGACTTTGAAGCACACCCAACTTAGATTCCTTGACGGACTCAGTACCCTCATGCATATCAACCAAAGTATCCCAAATTTCCTTTGCATTCTCGAGGCGACTGATTTTGTTGAATTCCTCGGGACATAAACCGTTGAAGAGAATGTCACAAGCTTGAGCATTGTATTGCAACATCTTCAATTCTTCCGGGGTTGCTTCACGATCCGGTTCCTTGCCATCCTCAAAGAAATCACCTTGCAAGCCAACACGTACAACGGCCCAAACGGCGGGGTTATGACCAAGAATATGCATTTTCATCTTATGTTTCCAGCTAGCAAAGTTTGTACCATCAAAATATGGACCTCTACGGTGATAGTTACCCTCACTAGACGTCATACTCTCCTAGGTTGTGAAACCAAGGTTATGATCACCAAAGCAATGGAAATCAAGGCTTACGGAGACCAAAGCTTTGATACCAGTTGTAGGATCGAAAGTATGTCTAGAGGGGGGGGGGATTAGACTACTTGACCAAATAAAACCTAACCTTTTCCCAATTTTAGTTGTAGGAAGATTTTAGCAATCATACAAGTCAAGCATCACCCTACACATGCAAGTCTAAGAGTATAGCAGCGGAAAGTAAGCAATTGCATATGTAAGTAAAGGAGGGGATCGGAGATTTCAAACGCAATGAATACACGGTGGTTTTTGGCGTGGTTCCGATCGGTGGTGCTATCGTATGTCCACGTTGATGGAGACTTCAACCCACGAAGGGTAACGGCTGCGCGAGTCCACGGAGGGCTCCACCCACGAAGGGTCCACGAAGAAGCAACCTTGTCTATTCCACCATGGCTTACGTCCACGAAGGACTAGCCTCAATCGGGGTAGATCTTCACGAAGTAGGCGATCTCCTTGCCCTTACAAACTCCTTGGTTCAACTCCACATCATGTCGGAGGCTCCCAAGTGACACCTAACCAATCTAGGAGACACCACTCTCCAAAAGGTAATAGACGGTGTGTTGTTGATGAACTCCTTGCTCTTGTGCTTCAAATGATAGTCTTCTCAACACCCAAACAACTCTTCACAGATTTGGCTATGGTGGAAGAAGGATTTGAGTGGAAAGCAACTTGGGAAAGACTAGAGATCAAGGTTCAAATGGTAGGAATGGAATATCTTGATCTCAACACATGAGTAGGTGGTTCTCTCTCAGAAAATGTGTAGTGGAAGTGTAGGCACGTTCTGATAGCTCTCTCTCTTGAGAAGGAAGTGGTGGAGGGGTATATATAGCCTCCACACAAAATCCAACCGTTACACACTTTTGACCCAACTCGGTGGCACCGAAACCATAATCTCGGTAGCACCGAACTGTGTAAAAGATATGAACGTTAGGAATCTCGGTGGGACCGATAGGAACAACTCGGATGGACCGAAGTGCAATGGTTAGGGAAAACCTCATCTCGGTGCCGATTGCATCAACTCGGTAGGACCGAAGTGAAGCAATAAGGCAACAGAGACTTGGGAAGCCATCTCGGTGAGACCGATTTGCAAAACTCGGTGAGACCGAAGTGAGTGCAAACGATTACAGAGAGTTGGCAAGGCCATCTCGGTGGGACCTAGATCCATTTCGGTGGATCCGATTTGTTAGGGTTTTGGCAGTGGCTAAGTCCAGATGAACTCGGTGGCTCCGGATAGGAAGTTTCGGTGGGGCCGAGTTGGAATGTAGGTTTTGGACATCTTTGGGGTAGAGAGAGTGGTTGAGGGTTTAGGAGTACTGTCACTAAGCACTTGAGCAAAAAGACCATTAAGCAACACCTCATCCCCTTTTAATAGTATTGGCTTTCCTATGGACTCAATGTGATCTTGGATCACTAAACCAAAAATGTAGAGTCTTGATCTTTTGCCAATCCTTGTCCTTAGCATTTTGATTGGTCCACATCTCTAGTCCATGCCATGCCAATCATTGAACATCCTGAAATCTTTAACTTGAATGGACATTAGTTCAATGAGATATATGTTGTTATGAATTACCAAAACCACCAAGGGTGCAAATGTGCTTTCAGTCTTTATGTGAAAGAATCAATCACTGTCAATCTCTAAATATCAAATCTAAATTAATTAACCTTTCCATAAATCGCTCAATCAAACTTTCCATGTCACACCTTTCCATGTCACGCCTCCCGTGCCCAAGAAAAACTTCCATACCATGGGATCCTTTCCATCTCACACCTCCCGTGCCCAAAAAAAACCTTCCATAAACAACAGCAATCAAATCGCGTCGCAATCAGATATACAACAACAATCAGTCTTTTCGCTCTTTCCATCTTGAGCCCTGACCCGGCTAGGGTTCCTCCGACCTAGCCTGCAAGCCAGGCGTTCCTCTACTCTGCAACCGCCAACCATATAGTTCCTCCCCACCGATGGGGTGTGGCCATGTGGGATCTGACCCAACGATAACCACGGCGACGAATGACGCCCTCCTCCGTCGTCGTCGCCGCCGCCCGAGATCCTGACCATGGTGAGCTCGCTCCTCCTCCCTCTCCCTCTACCACACCACTCCGCGCATGGCCGTTCTTCTTCCCGGGGTCACGCCCGGTCCCCTATCCCTCTGGCCAAGGGTGTTCAATCTGATCTGTTGTGACCGTCCGGGTGAACGATGGTGATGCAGAAGGGCAGCCTCGACGATGCATCGAGTCACTCCTGGAAACAAGAAGTAGTGCCACCTCGTCGGTAGTGTGGCCGGTATGAGGAAGGCTATGGTCACATTATCGAGCTCTGCTTCTAGGACATAGCACTGATGTATGTTAACTTGATTTCATTTATCCACTTCCATGGTATTTTACATCGCCACCAAACAATGAAGTTTCTTTTGGCCTTGCAACACTACATATGGGAAGCTTCAGTATGAAGCTACTTCACTTTCGTACATGTTTTTCTTTGCGGTGTGTACCCCTTTGTTTTTTTAATGGACTAGCAATAGTGTGGTTGTGTAAAAGTGCTACTGCAGTATCGTGCTGGAAAAATATATAATATGATAGTGCTTTATAATTCGATATAGTGTGTTCGATATAGTATGTTTCAGCCTCGGCAACTTCCTTTGCTTCACCATCCTAGCCGGCATCAAGGACCAGAAGGACCCTCGCGACAAGCTCCACCATGGCGGCTGGATGGCCCAGATTTTTTACTGGATCACCATCATCTTCCTTTTGTTCAGTGTGCCCAACATTGTGTCAGCTTCTTCTGCGGTAAAAACCTTTCCTCCCATGTTTTTTTCTGACAATGTTCATCTTATTTATTACCCCCGAGCAAACTCACCTTATCACCTGGGTACAGCATGGTTGTCAATTTGATAATAAATGTAACAATGAGGAGGTAATGGCTATATAGAGACATGCTTTTTTAGGTGTCTTGATAATGATTTGCAATTGTTATCTATAGTTGTTCTATAAGGATATTTTCTCCTCAATTATTGTAGATATTCTGCACTATGTATAAACATCCAAGAGTGTATATAATATGATTTTTACTGCAGGGTAGCTTCTATGATGTTACAAGACATGCAAATTGACGCTTGTATATTGAATTGAGTTCTTCGTTGTTTAGGGAATCTTGTAGCTAGAGATGTATACATGGTTTGACTCAATCCTAATTGTTGGAAACAATATCACAGGATAGCTAATCATCCTTTTGTCTCGATTTATTTAACAACACCTTGATTCTTTCATCATTAGTTACTGTTAGGGCACTTTTCGCCTTAGAATTTTGGTGATGATGACAATGCACCTTGGACTAATCGTGCGCCCAAGTTTACTCAGGTACACCTTGTTTGGTGCAAGATGGTTAGGTATTCCCTCCGGACGGAAAAGATCGAAGATGGAGTTTCCGATGCATTTATTTCTTTGGTCGTAGGAAATCCGTACTATTAAGAGGGAATCCGCATCAGAAGGTACTGGGTGAATCAATGCACGTACACATTCTGTTGCACCCACTATATATCCTTCTGTTCGAGGAGAGAGGTCCTCAAAGTCTTTCTGTGGCAGTGTTTTTAGTGCCGAGCGGTTGTACCGCTTGTAAAAGCGGTTGTACCGCTTGACCGGTTGTTCCGGCCCTGCACCGCTCAACTACCGGAATCCCTTCTGTAGTGGAGCTGTGGTTGGGCGGTGGTGGCCCGGTAGTTCCCGGACGGCTTCGGCGAACCGGTACTACCGCTGTCTGGAGCGGTTGTACCGCTCCGGACTTAGCCACCACATGAACGCTGGTCTGGCGGTTGTACCAGCACAACCACCACCCCAACCACCGCTATGGGGTGACTCCCTTCTGTTTATGAGGCGGTTGTTGGGCGGTGGTGGAGCGGTAGTTCCTGGTTGGCTCCGGCCGACCGGTACTACCGGTGGCTCCACCGGTTGTACCGCCTGGGGCACTTCCGCAGTGTGAACCCGTGAATACCGGTTGTACCGATGGTTCTAGCGGTTGTACCGCTGTAGTGTAAAAACGACTATAACGGTTGGATTTGGGGGACACTATATAAGTAGGTGGTTCTTCCACCTACCTTTTTACCTCTTGCCTGATGCGGAGCATCCTTCGATCATCCCCATGGATACTTCCCCACCTCACCAAGCACCAAGTGGACCTATGACAAGAGCTCGCGCACGTGCCATCGAGAATGAGGTGAACTCACTCCTTTACAACTTTCATATGGATATGGATGGAACTTGGATGCTACCTCACAAAGGAACTCTATGTATCATTAGGAGTGATGGAATCGACCGTCAAGAGGCTAAGGACCGTTGCCAAGGCCACGAGGACGACGGGGGAGCAAATTCCAAAGAAGACAGCACCCTACAGACTACCCCGTGCGCACGGGCGCAGGAGACCCCGTGTCCACGGGAAATGGCCAACCTACTGGCATGCCTGCGCAAGACCCCGTGTCCACGGGCTCATCAGACCCCGTGCGCACGGGCCTCCCCGCTGTAGCACCCCTTGCGCACGGGCGTGTACCGTGCCCACGGGACCCCCGTGCGCACGGGCCTCACTTACCCCGTGCGCACGGGCCACCCAGCGAGGTGGCTGACTTTGCCTGTTTTTGCCCCTCACTTCGTCCCTTACCTCCCACCTACTATATATTCCGTACCTAGGTCATTTGTTAGGGTTAGCAAAGTATATTGAGATATTCATAGAGGGATTTGCTCATCTACCACTCCTCTTGGAGATCAAGACCTCCTAGAGAGAAGATCCCCTTGTGGATTCAAGACCCCTTCTAGGGAAGGATCCCCATCATAGGATCATCAAGACCTCACCTCCTTTGGAGTGGGAAGAACCTTACCTTTGTGCTACTTTCCTTTGATTGTCTATGTATGCTTGTGGATCTATGTATGCTACTCTAGTGGATGTGTGATTTGGGTTTGTTTGAGTGATTTCTCTCTTGTGTTCTTGTGAGTTCACCCCTCTTGCACTCCAAGTGTGAAAAGATCTTCACCTAGGGTCTCCACCCTACAACATCTTGGTATCATGAGCCATGTTGATTCACATCTTGGAGTCCCTACCCCCACTTTCTAGCCTGATTTTGCTTTGTTTTGTCCCAATTTCGAAAATCTCCACAAAAATAGCCATACCAATTTTTTTGCTTTTGTTAGATCTTGTGAGATTTTGTTGATTTGGTCAACAAATTTCGTGTTTGGCAACTGGATCTACCCCTTTCCCACCTTCCCCCATCTTCCCCACCACAAATTTCCCCGGAATTTTGAATTTTTGCCACGGATTTGGGGTTGTTCATCCGCAGCCGCCGACCCCGTGCGCACGGGTCCCCGATACCCCATGCACACGGAGCCCCGTGCACACGGCCCCCTGATACCCCGTGCGCACGGCCCCACTAGAGAGCTGTTCCACTTCCTGTTTTCGTCCAGTTTTTACCACACTTTTGCACCACTTTCGTCTTCCGCACTAACACAAGTGTTTCTTTGAGATTTTGAGTTGCGGTTGCCGTGTCCTAAGGTGTTTCGGCTACTTAGGGACGGCTCATCATCATCATCACCGCCATTCATCATCGCCCCGACCTCGACTTCGACATCGACCACTTCATTTCATACAAAATGAGGACGGTAACCGCGATGACACCTTGTACTTACCGTTTGCCTTTGCATTGATAGCCGTGAGCCATTTTGCGTCACTTACCCATCGAGACTAGCAAGTTGAGAATTGCCGGGCCACGTATTTGTGCACCATAGTGATATGCCTACTCCGCATAGCTACATTTAGCATGCATTTATCTTGCTATCATCATCGTGCCATAAGTCTCTCCCGTGCATATCTTACTTACTTGTCTTAGATATCGGCTCTAGCATCAAGCATTTTGGCATAGTAAAAAAAAAACAAAAAAAAAGCTTTTAAGCAAAAGAGAAGAAACAAAGAGCTTGTAAGCAATAGCATTGAGCCGTTTGCATAGTACACATAGGACCATACATACATATCATACTTGGGATTGAAGATAAGCGCGTTACTCTCTTAGGTTGGTGCACAAGCATATCTAGCCCATTTGAGCAATCGAGCTAGTGTCTCTCTAGCATCCGTGCAACAAGAGCATTTTCCATGGTTCCACATTTTGAGCTCATTCCTTGGTTGTGCGGATCCCATTCATCTCCGTGTGTGTGTTTCCAAGTGTTCTACTAGGGTGTTGATCTATTTGTCTTACTTGCAATTTGTGAATCTTCTCAACATTTTCGATATCTTGACTAACACTTGCTTGAATTTTGTGCCACTCATCCTAACCAAGCTACTCCATAAGCCTTACTTTGTAGGTGTGAGAAACAAACCCGGTACCAATTCTACTATTGTTGCATTACATTGAGTGATACTTGATACATCCTCAATCATCGGAAAAGGTAACTTTGGTATTGTTCTCTCATTTCCTACTCACCACCACTTGACTATGATGGATAGGCCAAGTACATCGGAGAACCCGCTCTTTGAAGAGCAAGAGGAGACGCGCGACTACGTCACCAAGGGTCATCTCTTCGCCGTCCAACGAGCGCTACACCAAGAAAGTGAAGCTTTGGGCGATCGCATCGAGCAACTCGCCACCGACTTGCGCCACTCCGAAACACGAACAAGGGACTACTTCGACGTCAAGCTTTCATCTTAAACGGAGGAATTGCGCGACATCATGGCCAACCGCGCCACTTCCACGACTTCCTCTTCAAGACGGCGACACTAAAGTCGACACTCTTCGGATTCTTCTTCACGCTCAAGTCCATCTCGAGCACGTTCTCATCGGCGCAACAATCATGACGATCATCAAGCTCCACAAAATCCATTCCATGGCAATGGGTTACAAGACCGACTTCGAGCACGAGAACGTCAAGCGCGCCAAGGCCAAGCACCATCACGTCCAAGACAAAATGACCAAGACGGCGACGCCCTCCGACAAGAACTACTACGCCGAGAAGAACAAGCACTTGAAGCGCAACGTGCTCTCCGAGAAGCAACTCATGCCGTGAACGAGCGCAACCGTCGTGTGCGTGAACAAGAAGAAGTGCTACGACACAAACAACAAGACGAAGATGCTCACCTTGAGGAGTGCCAAGAAAGAAGAAATCGAGCTCGGATTCCACCTCCAAGACCACCGCGCCAAGCAAATCGAGCGGAGCATGAGGATGACGATCCACCACCACGGCAAGAGCGACATCACCAACGAAGACATGATGAGGAACAACATTTCGGCAAGCTCAAGTTCACCATGCCCAAGTTCCACGGCGGCAACGATCCCGAAGAATATCTCTCATGGGCATTGAAGGTCGACAAGATATTTCGCCTTCACAACTACGACGAAGAAAAGAAGATCGCCTTGGCATCTCTCGAGTTCCAAGACTATGTTCTCATTTGGTGGGAGCAAGTGATCGCAAGACGTCAAGAGAAGGGCGAGCCACCCATCGCGACTTGGAATCAAATGAAGGATGTCATGAGAGCTCGTTTTGTGCCTACACATTACAACCGCGACCTCTTCAAGAAACTCCAACTCCTCAAGCAAGGAACCAAGTCAGTTGAAGAATACTATCAAGAAATGGAAGTTTCCATGATACGAGCCAATGTCAAGGAAGATGATGAACAAACTATGGCGCGTTTCTTGAATGGCCTCAACCATCCCATCAAGAAAATAGCGGACTTCCAACCGTACTCCAACCTCCTCGAGCTAGTGCACCAAGCAACCAAGGCGGAGCGACAAGTGCAAGACGACTACAAGTACTCCAAGTACTCTTCCAAGACCTACGGTTCATACACTCAAGCTTCAATGACTACGACAACTCCTTCCACGACTCAAGCTACCTCAAGTACCGGCGACAAGTCAAGCTCCAAGCAACCTTCGACATCTTCGAGTCGTCTTCCTACTACTACAAGCAACTCCAAGCAAAAGCCTTCGTCATCGACACCTCCTACGGATGCCAACAAGACAAGTGACATCAAGTGCTTCACTTGCAAGGGCCGAGGCCACAAGTCTTTCGAGTGTCCAACTCGACACACAATGATCCTCAACGATGACGGCACCTACGACTCCATGAGCGAAGATGAAATGGAGGCCCTCGCGCATGTGGCTATGCACCGACAAGTGAATGATGATGAAGACGCACAAATCTATTGCGAAAATGATGCGAGCCCCGCTCTTGTTGTCTCCAAGGTCTTGACACTTCAACAACATCAAGACGAGGACCAACGTTGTCACATATTCCATACCAAAGCGGGCATCCAAGGACGTTCCGTCAAGGTCATCATCGACGGCGGAAGTTGCCACAATTTGGCAAGTGAAGAATTATGCTCCAAGCTACAATTGGTCAAGAAGAAGCACCCTCGCCCCTACAAGGTCCAATGGCTAAGCGACTCCGGCACAATTCAAGTGGAGCATACCGTCCAAGTATCCTTCAAGATCGGCGCCTACGAAGATACCTTGGAGTGTGATGTGGTTCCCATGTCCGTATGCCACCTCCTACTTGGGCGACCTTGGCAATTCGATTGCGGCGTCATCCACAATAGACGGACCAACCACTATAGTTTCAAGACGAAGGGCAAGGAATTTGTTCTTCGACCAATGTCTCCAAGTCAAGTCATCGCCGACAACAAAGCATCGGGCCATCGTGGAGAGACTAGTGAGAGAGAGAACCACCACAAAGAGAGTGAGCGCCACAAGCCAAAATTGAGTGACTCCACGATGAGCGACAAGAAAAACTTAGTTCTACTAGCCACCAAAAAAGATTTGAGGGATGTGAGTGAGAGCCCATCTAGTGTTGTTCACTTTGTGCTTTTATGCAAAGGTGAAGCTGAGCGGACTAATACTTCACAACATCTTCCTCTAGTGTTGTCTCATTTCTTGCAGGAATACAAGGACGTGTTTCCCGATGAGCTACCTCCCGGACTACCTCCTTTACGCGGAATCGAACACCGCATTGACCTCATGCCTGGCGCACCTCTACCGAACAAGGCACCATACCGCGTCAATCCCGACGAGACCAAAGAAATCCAACGGCAAGTCCAACATCTCATGGAGAATGGGTATGTACGTGAGAGCTTGAGTCCATGTGCCGTTCCGGTAATTCTTGTGCCTAAGAAAGACGGTACCTATCGCATGTGTTCCGATTGCCGTCCCATAAATGCTATCACCATTAGATATCGCCATCCCATTCCACGCCTTGATGACATGCTTGATGAACTTAGCGGAGCCACCATTTTCTCAAAAATTGATCTTAAAAGTGGTTACTATCAAATACGCATGCAAGAAGGTGATGAATGGAAAACGGCTTTCAAAACCAAATTTGGCTTGTATGAATGGTTAGTCATGCCTACGGGTTTATCGCAAGCTCCTAGCACTTTCATGCATGTGATGCATTATGTTCTTCGCAAATACATTGGCATTTGTGTTGTGGTCTATTTTGATGACATTCTTGTGTTTAGTGAAACTCTTGAAGATCATGTCAAACATCTTCGAGACGTATTGCAAGTTCTTAGAGACGAGCGACTTTATGCTAACATGGAAAAATGCACTTTTGGTGTTGATAAGCTTGTTTTCTTGGGCTTTGTTGTCTCTTCTAAGGGTGTTGAAGTTGATGAGTCTAAAATTGATGCTATTAAAACTTGGCCACAACCAACCAACTTGCAACAAGTGCGTAGCTTCCTTGGTCTAGCCGGATTTTACCGTCGCTTCGTTAAGGACTTTAGCACTATTGCTTCACCATTACATGCTTTGAGTAAGAACAACGCTCCTTTTGTTTGGGGACCTTCGCAAGATACCGCATTTCATGAGCTTAAGAATTTGCTTACACATGCTCCAATTCTTGCCTTGCCAAACTTTGAGAAAACATTTGAAGTGCATTGTGACGCTAGTGGTAATGGCATAGGTGGTGTTTTAATGCAAGAAAAGCGACCCATTGCATATTTTAGTGAAAAGCTTTCCGATGCACAACTTAATTATCCCATCTATGACAAAGAGTTGTATGCTTTGGTGAGAGTCTTGCATGTTTGGGAGCATTATCTCTGACCTTGTGAATTTTTCATCCATACCGATCATGAAACGCTCAAGTACCTTAGAGGTCAAACTAAATTGAACAAACGGCATGCTAAATGGAGTGAATTTATTGAGTCCTTACCTTACATCATCAAGTATATCAAGGGAAAGGAGAATGTTGTAGCGGACGCTCTTTCACGCAAGTGCATGATAGTTACTCAACTTGAATTGAACGTTATTGGCTTTGAGCACATTAAAGAGTTATATGAGCATGATGATTCATTTGCAACTCCTTATGCCAAATGTCTTGCTAACACTTATTGGGAGCGATATTATATCAAGGATGGATACCTTATGCGCGCTAACAAACTTTGTGTTCCCAAGTCTTCTCTTCATTTGTTGCTTTTGCAAGAGGCTCACGACGGTGGACTTATGGGACATTTCGGTCGTGACAAGACTTTTGCCACGCTCTCCAACAAGTACTATTGGCCCAAGATATTTCGCGATGTCGCGCGCTACACCAACCGATGCTCCACATGTCGCAAAGCTAAGTCACAAGCTCAATCTCATGGGTTACATATGCCACTTCCTATACCATATCATCCATGGGAAGACATTAGTATGGATTTTGTGCTTGGCTTGCCTAGAACAAAAAATGGACAAGACTCGATATTTGTAGTTGTTGATCGTTTCTCTAAAATGGCACATTTTATTCCATGTCACAAGAACGACGATGCTTCACATGTTGCAAATCTTTTTTGTAGGGAAATCTTGCGACTTCATGCAATGCCCAAGACGATTGTTTCAGACCGTGACATCAAGTTCCTTAGCTACTTTTGGAACACACTATGCGGCAAGCTCGGGATCAAGCTCCTATTCACGTCGGCCTATCACCCACAAACCGACGGGCAAACGGAAGTCACCAACCGCACGCTCTCTACACTACTTCGCGTGTTGATCAAGAAGAACATCACGGAATGGGAAGAATGCCTACCAATCGCCAAGTACGCCTACAATCGAGCAAGACACTCTACCACCGGCAAGTCTCCCTTCGAAGTGGTCTATGGCTTCAACCCTTTGTCGCCATTGGACATCTTACCGCGACCACTACAAGAGCGAGCAAACTTGGACGCAAGCGCAAGAGCAACATATATCAAGAAGGTGCATGAAGACACAAGGCTCACGATAGAACGCCAAGTACAACGACTCGCCAAAAATCTCAACGCAACCAAGCATCCCATGATATTCAACCCCGGTGATCTCGTGTGGCTACACCTTCGCAAGGATCGCTTCCCCAACGAACGCAAGTCCAAGCTTCTACCTCGTGCCGATGGGCCATTCAAGGTGCTAGCACACATCAACGACAATGCATACAAGATTGACCTCCCACGAGACAAGTACAATGTGAGTGACACCTTCAACGTCAAGGATCTATCCCCCTACCATGGTGATGAAGATATTGATCCGAGGGCGGATCTTTCCCAAGGGGGGGGGGGAGATGATGTGGAGCATCCTTCGATCATCCCCATGGATACTTCCCCACCTCACCAAGCACCAAGTGGACCTATGACAAGAGCTCACGCACGTGCCATCGAGAACGAGGTGAACTCACTCCTTTACAACTTTCATATGGATATGGATGGAACTTGGATGCTACCTCACAAAGGAACTCTATGTATCATTAGGAGTGATGGAATTGACCGTCAAGAGGCTAAGGACCGTCGCCAAGGCCACGAGGACGACGCGGGAGAAAATTCCAAAGAAGACAGCACCCTACAGACTACCCCGTGCGCACGGGCCCAGGAGACCCCGTGTCCACGGGAAATGGCCAACCTACTGGCATGCCTGCGCAAGACCCCGTGTCCACGGGCTCATCAGACCCCGTGCGCACGGGCCTCCCCGCTGTAGCACCCCATGTGCACGGGCGTGTACCGTGCCCACGGGATCCCCGTGCGCACGGGCCTCACTTACCCCGTGCACACGGACCACCCAGCGAGGTGGCTGACTTTGCCTGTTTTTGCCCCTCACTTCGTCCCTTACCTCCCACCTACTATATATTCCGTACCTAGGTCATTTGTTAGGGTTAGCAAAGTGTATTGAGATATTCATAGAGGGCTTTGCTCATCTACCACTCCTCTTGGAGATCAAAACCTCCTAGAGGGAAGATCCCCTTGTGGATTCAAGACCCCTTCTAGGGAAGGATCCCCATCATAGGATCATCAAGACCTCACCTACTTTGGAGTGGGAAGAACCTTACCTTTGTGCTACTTTCCTTTGATTGTCTATGTATGCTTGTGGATCTATGTATGCTACTCTAGTGGATGTGTGATTTGGGTTTGTTTGAGTGATTTCTCTCTTGTGTTCTTGTGAGTTCATCCCTCTTGCACTCCAAGTGTGAAAAGATCTTCACCTAGGGTCTCCACCCTACAACATTGCCTCTCTCTCTCCTCCATTGTTGCCCTTCAAGCTTTCTTGCCCGATCTCTCTCTCTTGCCACTCGAACTTGTTGATTTGCTAGGGATTGAAGGAGGAGACCTAGATCTACACTTCCACCAAAGGAAATTTGATTCCCCCATACTTTCTTGTGTAGATTTTGTTACTCTTGGGTGTTTGGGCACCCTAGACGGAAGAGGACACCTCGGAGCCACATTCCATTGTGGTGAAGCTCCGTGGTGGTGTTGGGAGCCTCCAATTCAGTTTTGGAGAGAGCCTCAACCTTGTTTGTAAAGGTTCAGTTGCCGCCTTCAAGGGCACCACTAGTGGAATCACGGCATCTTGCTTTGTGCGAGGGCGTGAGGAGAATACGGTGGCCCTAGTGGCTTCTTGGGGAGCATTGTGCCTCCACACCGCTCCAACGGAGACGTACTTCCTCCTAAAGGGAAGGAACTTTGGTAACACATCCTCGTCTTCACCGGCTCCACTTGTGGTTACTTCTTACCTTTACTTTGGGCAAGCTATTGTTGTGTTCTATCCTTTGCTTGCTTGTGTTGTCGTTGTTGTTAGCATCATATAGTTTACTCACCTAGTTGCACATCTAGACAACCTATTTTGTTACTAACCCTAATTTGTTAAGAAAAGCTAAAAATTGGTAGTTGCCTATTCACCCCACCTCTAGTCAACCATATCGATCCTTTCAATTGGTATCAGAGCCTTGTCTCTTTATTAAGGGTTTCACCACCCGAAGAGTATGTGAAAGCACATTTGCTCCCTTGGTGGTTTTGGTAATTTATAACAACATATATCTCATTGAACTAATGTCCATTCAAGTTAAAGATTTCAGGATGTTCAATGATTGGCATGGCATGGACTAGAGATGTGGACCCCTCAAAATGCTAAGGACAAGGATTGGCAAAAGATCAAGACTCTACATTTTTGGTTTAGTGATCCAAGATCACATCGAGTCCATAGGAAAGCCAATACTATTAAAAGGGGATGAGGTTGCTTAATGGTCTTTTTGCTCAAGTGCTTAGTGACAGTACTCCTAAACCCTCAACCACTCTCTCTACCCCAAAGATGTCCAAAACCTACATTCCAACTCGGCCCCACCAAAACTTCCTATCCGGAGCCACCGAGTTCATCTGGACTTAGCCACTGCCAAAACCCTAACAAATCTAATCCACCGATATGGATCTCGGTCTCACCGAGATGGCCTTGCCAACTCTCTGTAATTGTTTGCACTTACTTCGGTCCCACCGAGTTTTGCAAATCGGTCTCACCGAGATGGCTTGCCAACTCTCTGTTGCCTTATTGCTTCACTTCGGTTCAACCGAGTTGATGCAATCGGTGCCACCAAGACGAGGTTTGCCCTAGCCATTACACTTCAGTCCATCCGAGTTGTTCCTATCGGTCCCACCGAGATTCCTAACGTTCATATCTTTTACACAGTTCGGTGCCACCGAGTCTTCTGAATCGGTGCCACCGAGTTGGGTCAAAAGTGTGTAACGGTTGGATTTTGTGTGGAGGCTATATATACCCCTCCACCACTTCCTTCTCAGGAGAGAGAGCCATCAGAACGTGCCTACACTTCTACCATACATTTTCTGAGAGAGAACCACCTACTCATGTGTTGATATCAAGATATTCCATTCCTACCATTTGAACCATGATCTTTAGCATTTCCCAGGTTGCTTTCCACTCAAATCCTTCTTCCACCATAGCCAAATCTATGAGGAGTTGTTTGAGTGTTGGGAAGACTATCATTTGAAGCACAAGAGCAAGGAGTTCATCAACAAGACATCGTCTATTACCTTTTGGAGAGTGGTGTCTCCAAGATTGGTTAGGTGTCACTTGGGAGCCTCCGACATGATGTGGAGTTGAACCAAGGAGTTTGTAAGGGCAAGGAGATTGCCTACTTCGTGAAGATCTACCCCGAGTGAGGCTAGTCCTTCGTGGACGTAAGCCATGGTGGAATAGACAAGGTTGCTTGTTCGTGGACCCTTCGCGGGTGGAGCCCTCCGTGGACTCGCGCAGCCGTTACCCTTCGTGGGTTGAAGTCTCCATCAACATGGACGTACGATAGCACCACCTATCGGAACCACGCCAAAAACCACCGTGTCTTCATTGCGTTTGAAATCTCCGATCCCCTCCTTTACTTACATATGAAATTGTTTACTTTCCGCTGCTATACTCTTAGAATTGCATGTGTAGGGTGATGCTTGACTTGTATGATTGCTAAAATCTGCCTACAACTAAAATTGGGAAAAGGTTAGGTTTTATTTGGTCAAGTAGTCTAATCACCCCCCCTCTAGACATACTTTCGATCCTACAAGTGGTATCAGAGCTTTGGTCTCCGTAAGCCTTGATTTTCATTGCTTTGGTGATGATAGCCTTTGTTTCACAACCTAGGACAGTATGGCGTCTAGTGAGGGTAACTATCACCGTAGAGGTCCATATTTTGATGGTACAAACTTTGCTAGTTGGAAACATAAGATGAAAATGCATATTCTTGGTCATAACCCCACCATTTGGGCTGTTGTTCGTGTTGGCTTGCAAGGTGATTTCTTTGAGGATGGCAAGGAACCGGATCGTGAAGCAACCCCGGAAGAATTGAAGATGTTGCAATACAATGCTCAAGCTTGTGACATTCTATTCAACGGTTTGTGTCCGGTGGAATTCAACAAAATCAGCCGCCTCGGGAATGCAAAGGAAATTTGGGATACTTTGGTTGATATGCATGAGGGTACTGAGTCCGTCAAGGAATCTAAGTTGGGTGTGCTTCAAAGTCAACTTGACAAGTTCAAGATGAAGGATGGTGAAGGAGTCGCTGAGATGTACTCTAGGCTTGCTCTCATCACAAATGTGATTGCCGGGTTAGGAAGTGAAGATATGACCGACAAATTCATCATCAAGAAGATACTTAGAGCTTTGGATGGAAAATATGATACCGTTTGCACATTGATCCAAATGATGCCAAATTACAAAGATCTCAAGCCCACGGAAGTCATTGGAAGGATTGTTGCTCATGAAATGTCACTCAAGGACAAAGAGGAGCTACACAACAAATCAAGTGGTGCTTACAAAGCCTCAACCGATGCTCCAACAACTCCAAGTGACAAGCTAGTATCCAATGAAGAGATAAGCCTAATGGTGAAAAGGTTCAACAAGTTCTACAAGAACAAAGGGAAAGAAAGAAGCTCTAGCTCAAGACACTATGAGAGAAGATCATCAAGTCGTGACCGTAATTGCTACAATTGTGGAAAGCCCGGACACTATTCCAATGAGTGTACGGCTCCCTACAAGAAAAGAGACGAATCATCAAGAGGAAGACATAGAAGAGATGAATCACCCCATAAGGAGAGAAGGAGTAGAGATGATCGTTATGAACGAAGACACTCTCAAAGAAGCAAGGATTCGGAAAAGGAAGGACAAGTCATCCAAGAGCTACACAAGAAGAAGACATCAAGCTCATGTTGGTGAATGGGTTTCCGGCTCCGACTCCGACAACCACTCCGAGAGAAGTTATCACTCCAACTCCGACTATAGTCAAGATGAAGGTGTTGCCGGACTTGCTCTTGTGTCATCCAACTCCTATGATCTATTTGATTCACCGAATGAAGGAATTGGAAGATGCTTCATGGCAAAAGGCCCCAAGGTATCACACCCCGAGTATCTTGATTTCAATAGTGATGAAGATGATTTGGTTGGTGATGATGATTTACTTGTTGATAAGGATAGTGATGTGAACTATAATGAAAATGCTAGTAATTTTGATAGTCAAGAGGAAACGAGTGACAATGCTATGAAGGAGATTGAGCGTCTAACTAAAGAACTAAATGCTCTTAAGTTAGCTCATGCAACAACTCAAGAGGATCATAGAGAACTTCTAAGAACTCATGAGAAGCTACGCTTCGAGAAGCTAAATTTAGAGCAAGAGCATGAGTTTCTTAAAGCTATCAATGACGATCTTTGAAAGAAGAGTTCTTCATATCTTGCCAAGCGTTTACTCTTGTCTACCTTTATGCCACAAGTTAAACCTAAGCAAACTAGCAACACGGGTAAAAAGGGTTCTACCTCTAGTAGTAACAATAACAATGCTAAATCTAATGTTGTTGCTTCTAGTAGTTCTATTGATTCCACTAATGATTCTCTTAGCCAAGTTACACTTGAGAAAGAAAATATGCTATTGAAAGGAATTATAGAAAAAGGTGTCTACAAGAGTCTTGCTGGGAGTAAACAATTTGAGGAAATTGTGCGCAAGCAAGGAAGGCACCGGATGAACCAAGGTGTTGGTTTTGAACGAAAGTTCAATGCCAATGGAGTTGAGTGGGAAGAAGATCAATACCCCAAGACGAAGTTTATTCCTCAACAAGAGAAGTATGAACCTATTTCCTTCAAGGAAACACAAGCTCAAGAAGATCTTCCACCACAAGACCACAAGCTAAAAGGCAAGGACAAGCTTCAAGAAGAGATTGATTCATTTGAAGAAGCTCCTCAAGCCATGGTCAAGTGGGTTCCCAAGACTTCATCAAGTTATACGTCATCATGTGCTACTAAAACTCCAAGGATTCCATCAAGTTGATGTGGGTCCAAAAGAAGAAGAACGAGAGAGTTCTTGAGGGTGACTCCGCCAACAAACTTCACTCATATTCCTTATGGCAAGAACTTGTGCAACCAACTTCCACATTTTGCACTAGTTCATGGAGTCACAAACCCTCTTGTTGGTAAGGCAAGGGACAAGGTATTCAATGCATTCATGGACATCATATATGTGTATTTCACTCTATGTCTATGGATATCTTTGTATGTTCCTTGTGTGGGACTAACTCATGTAGGTATTGAAAGCACAAAACTCCAAAGGATTTCTCCCAACTCTTGATGGTCTACATCAACATTGAGCATCCACATCTTCAAGGTTAGTTCATCCCTCTAAGGGGGGATATCACATCTAGGGGGAGCTTTGCTCTAAACAATTGAGCTAAAGCAACTCTAATGGTGTGAACACATCAATGCTTTATGTAAAAGTGGCAACCCCACTTGTGCTTAAATGATGAGTATGACCTATGATCAAATGTTCTCACTTGACTCCTAAGTCAATATACTCATATATAGATGACCTAGTCATCGCCATTGCTTGATAGATGCTAGAATTGGTTGTGCATGTTTGACACATATTTCATTTGCTATCTTATTGTGTGAGCATGTTGATTTGCATGTTTTCATCATTCGAGGACATCCATTTGTTGTTTTGATTGTCTTGGTTTTTCTGGCCAAGTGGATGTACAAGAATGCCTAAGTACCTTCTCTAGCTATATATGCTTTCTTGTCTCAAATTCTATTCTTGCTGCATCACAAAAATTGAACAAGTCATTTTCGGACCCTCCGGGTGAGGAGCACTCGGAGCCACCGATTTGAAAGGGCTGAACCTCCAAAACCTTCTTTCTGATTTCGGCCGAGCCAATTCACTCAAACTCGGTCCAACCGAAATCACTTAGATTGATCTAGGTTTTCCATCTTGGTGCCACCGAGTTGAACTACTTTGGAGCCACCGATGTGCTAATCTGCGTGCAGTTACACATATCGGTGCCACCAAGTTGTCCAACTCGGAGCCACCGACAGCGTACGGGTATATATATCCCGCAGGCTCGAACAGTTGAAATTTCTCGATTCTTTCGCTCCCGCACCCCGTTGCTGCCGTCGCCCTCGTCTCCTGACTTCATCGTCGTCTCCAGCGCGCCCTCGCCGCCGGATTCCGTCGCCGTCAGTGGCAATCTGCCCCGCCGTTGCCGCCGTAGAGAATCTCCATTGAGTTAGGGTGAGATTCGATCCCTCTCGTGCTCCATTTTCCTATTCAATGCACAATAGGATTGCCATTATTTTTGCCACAGATTGCAATGCTTATTCCACCAGAAGAATTCCGTAGATTAGATTCGAGTAAAAATTTTAGGTTTAAGTTTCCGCCGAACGCATCTCGGACCGACCGATTAGAAATTTTCGATACCACCGATTTGGCCTCAGGCCATAGCACTAGTACGTCTCGATGCCACCGAGTTGTACGAATCAGTGAGACCGAAAGTAAAGTCTCAGTGAAACCCTAGCATCTCGGAGACATCGAAACCCATCTCGGTCTGACCGAAATGGAGTGCAAGGTTTCTGTAGAGTGCTTCGGTATCACCGAGATGATCAACTCGGTCCATCCGAAATGCCTTCTGTGAAAACTTGAAACTAAGAGTTGAACTCATTTTTATGAAATTTTTTTGCTTTTTGTGATGACTCATCTACTCTGCCCGTACCCATCTATTCACAGGGTCAGCTCAGCAAGATGTTAGATGACAGCGACATCCAGAACAGGTCAGAGCAGCATGCAGAACTCAGTGAAGGATCAAGTCCTGCAGAGAGTTTTTATGAGGGAGAGAGGAGCTCTCCAGATCTTCCTAAGGCTGCCACTAGAACAAGGAAGAAGAGAAGCTCAGACAGTGAGGATGAAGATTTTGTTGCTAGTGAAGCAGCAACAAAGAAAAAGAGAGTCGTGCTTGCTAAGGAGTACAGCTCCAAGCCCACTTCTGCCAAAGAGAGAACTGTTGTGAGGAAAGTTCTAAAGTAGACTATGCAATTCACACTTGAAGAGCCTAGTGACACAGAACCAGCTGCAGGAGCAAAGAAGAAGAGAGCTAGGAAAACTACAACTCAAGTGCTTGGAAGGCCCTCCATGAGGACTGATGATGAGGAGGAGGAACCTACTGCTGATGCACCTCCTTCCAAGACACAAAAGCTTATGTCAGATGCTATCAGGACTGCTGTCCCCAAGTCCAAGCCAGAGGTGTCAGCACCCAAGAGGTCTACAAGGAATATTTCTGCTGCTGAAAAGAACAAGGCCCCAGTGCCTGAGGCAAATGTTGATGAAGAGCCACTAGTGCTCAGGAAATTGAAGCCAAAGATTCCAAATCATGATGATGCGCACCCAGTTGCAGAAAATATGATGCTAAGGAAAGACAAAGGACTGCGTCAGTGGAGACTGTCAGATCCTTATGCTGCAAGGAGGAAAACAACATGTGACTATCGCTTTCACACTCGAGAACAACAAGACTTTTATGAAACCGTCCTATTGGATAAGAAGCCCATTGTTTGTGACATGAAATGGGTGGATTGGGAATACATTGATGAAAATGAGGATTACTTCCCCCATGTTCATGAGAGCTTCAGGATTGCAGATGTTGATGACTTTGTTGGAAAGAAGTTGACCAAGTGGAATGATGAAATGGTCATGCAATTCTACTCTACTGCTCATTTCTATCCAGATGGCCGAATTGTGTGGATGACTGAGGGTATCAGGTACCAGTCAACCATCTCTGAGTGGGCAAGTCTTCTTGGTGCTCCCAAGGAAGAGGATGATGACATTGATATCTATGCTAAGCTCAAGATGGATCACAACTCCATGGTCAATATGTATACTGCTATCCCCCAGAAGGATATCGAGACTCATAAGCTTAGATCAGTGAAGCATCTGCTGCCAGGACTGGCCACCACTAACACTATCTTGTGGTACACTTTGTTACCCAAGTCAGGAGATGACAAAATGATTCGTGGCCACTCCATCAACTTGCTGCATTTGTTTGATACACCTCAGAAATTTAAGATGATGAGCATGATTGTGGAAACTATCAAGAGGACTGCAGTTGATCAGAAGAGATCGTGCGGATATGCTCCACACATCCCACCTCTGCTCAAGCTCAAGAGAAGATCCGCATAGCCAAAGAAGCAAAAGCAGCCAAGGAGGCATCAGCTCCCAATGCTCCAATTGCAAATCTAAAGTCTAAGTCTGACAAAATGACATATCTGCTAGAAGCCACCCTGAGGATTGAGCGAAGTCTGGCCAACCTCACCCAGAACCAGGCTAGCTTCGAGCGGATAATCGAGACAAAATTTCATGATCTAGATGTCAAGGTCACAGAGATCCAGACTACAGTGGAGAAGCTGCAGAGCGATGTTGATGCTGTCAGGACAACCCCATCTGATGATAGTGGAGATGATAGACCTACCACCGAGAGATTTCAGACAGTGCCCAGAGCAGCCAGGTCTGCTGCAATGCCAGTTGTGGATCCGAGGACCATGGTCTCTGCACCTGCTGCTGCTGCTACAGTGCCACCTCCGGTCTCCACTCCACCAGCCCAGCAGACATCTGCAGAAGCCTTCGCGGACGCTCTTCTTTAGACGCCATCTACGCACACCGGAGCTGCCAGCAGGAGATCGCCTTCAGGAGCTTCGGAGGATCGTGCTTAGAGTGACGATTAGTCCTATACCTATTCGATCTTTTTGGTACTTGTTGCCAAAGGGGGAGAATTTGTATAGATCTTAGCTTCGAGAGAGAGAGAGTTTCGCTTTGGTTTTGGATTTCTCTCGAGTTCTTTTGCTACAATTTGCTTTATGGTACTTTGTTCGATGCATGTGCTTGATACTATTATGTCTGTGATTGTGAGCTACTTCATGTGATTGATCATACTATGCCACTTGTGATGATCAATGCTTATCTTTATCATTATCTTGTATGATCACTTACTTGTGTTGGTGATGCGTGCTTACTATTTCACTCATATCATTTTGCGCGCTCCACCAAGTTGTATGTGACATGGAAGAGTGACCCATGAGCCTAATCGATTGTGCATTTGCATTCAAACGCAAATTTTTAATAATGCACAAATTTAGGGGGAGCTCTTGCTTATCACATACTTCTCAAAGCGACGATGTATTTCATTCAATTAATCATTTGTCGAAGCTTTGATCTATATGTTGTCATCAATTACCAAAAAGGGGGAGATTGAAAACACATTTGCTCCCTTGGTGGTTTTGGTAATTCATAACAACATATATCTCATTGAACTAATGTCCATTCAAGTTAAAGATTTCAGGATGTTCAATGATTGGCATGGCATGGACTAGAGATCTGGACCCATCAAAATGCTAAGGACAAGGATTGGCAAAAGATCAAGACTCTACATTTTTGGTTTAGTGATCCAAGATCACATTGAGTCCATAGGAAAGCCAATACTATTAAAAGGGGATGAGGTGTTGCTTAATGGTCTTTTTGCTCAAGTGCTTAGTGACAGTACTCCTAAACCCTCAACCACTCTCTCTACCCCAAAGATGTCCAAAACCTACGTTCCAACTCGGCCCCACCGAAACTTCCTATCTGGAGCCACCGAGTTCACCTAGACTTAGCCACTGCCAAATCCCTAACAAATCGGATCCACCGTTATGGATCTCGGTCTCACCGAGATGGCCTTGCCAACTCTCTGTAATCATTTGCACTTACTTCGGTCCCATTGAGTTTTGCAAATCGGTCTCACCGAGATGGCTTGCCAACTCTCTGTTGCCTTATTGCTTCACTTCGGTTCAACCGAGTTGATGCAATCGGTGCCACCAAGACGAGGTTTACCCTAGCCATTGCACTTCGGTCCATCCGAGTTGTTCCTATCGGTCCCACCGAGATTCCTAACGTTCATATCTTTTACACAGTTCGGTGCCACCGAGTCTTCTGAATCGGTGCCACCGAGTTGGGTCAAAAGTGTGTAACGGTTGGATTTTGTGTGGAGGCTATATATACCCCTCCACCACTTACTTCTCAGGAGAGAGAGCCATCAGAACGTGCCTACACTTCTACAATACATTTTCTGAGAGAGAACCACCTACTCATCTGTTGAGATCAAGATATTCCATTCCTACCATTTGAACCTTGATTTCTAGCCTTTCCCAAGTTGCTTTGCACTCAAATCCTTCTTCCACCATAGCCGAATCTGTGAGGAGTTGTTTGAGTGTTGGGAAGACTATCATTTGAAGCACAAGAGCAAGGAGTTCATCAACAGCACACCGTCTATTACCTTTTGGAGAGTGATGTCTCCTAGATTGGTTAGGTGTCACTTGGGAGCCTTCGACATGATGTGGTGTTGAACCAAGGAGTTTTTAAGGGCAAGGAGATCGCCTACTTCGTGAAGATCTACCCCGAGTGAGGCTAGTCCTTCGTGGACGTAAGCCATGGTGGAATAGACAAGGTTGCTTCTTCGTGGACCCTTCGTTGGTGTAGCCCTCCGTGGACTCGCGCAGCCGTTACCCTTCGTGGGTTGAAGTCTCCATCAACGTGGACATACGATAGCACCACCTATCGGAACCACGCCAAAAACCACCGTGTCTTCATTGCGTTTGAAATCTCCGATCCCCCCCTTTACTTACATATGCAATTGTTTACTTTCCGCTGCTATACTCTTAGAATTGCATGTGTAGGGTGATGCTTGACTTGTATGATTGCTAAAATCTGCCTACAAATAAAATTGGGAAAAGGTTAGGTTTTATTTGGTCAAGTAGTCTAATCACCCCCCTCTAGACATACTTTCGATCCTACAGTATGGTTGACGACAGGGATCGGGATGAGGAAGTGCCCGAGGCCGTGGAGTTGAACTTGGTCACCCGAATGCCGGAATGCTTTGGCCACCAGGGATCTCGAGGCGGCGTGGTGCCCGCACTCGCCCTGGTGGATGTCGAGGAGGATCTCGATCCCTTTGCTCTGCTCGATGCAGCGCTGGAACACGCCCGTCGTGCTGCGCTTGACGAGCTCGTGGTTGATGATGCCGTAGGCGGACGCGCGCCGCTGCACTTGCCGGGCTTCAGTTTCGTCGATGGGAAGTTCGCCATCTTCCAAGAAGGCAAGGATTGGCTGAGCCCAGGAGGGCGCCGTGACCACCGTGAGGACGGTCGCCGGGATGGGACCCGGGACGACAGCCCCCGAGCCGGAGCCGGCAGCCCCCGAGCCGGAGACGGCAGCCCCCGAGCTGGAGACGGCAGTCCCCGGGCTGGTGCTAGCAGTCCTCGAGCTTGGGCTGGGAATCCCAGGGCCGGGTGGGGGTGCGCTGGGGTCATCTGGGACGAAGATGGACTCCGACTCGGGAGACGGCTTGATGGACGGCTTCCGCAGGTGCTCGAGGGAGACGCCGGACGGGATGGCCTGCCGGGTGGAGCTTACTTTGGCCAAGGCGTCGGCTGCTTCGTTGTCGGCGCGTAGGACGTGGAGGAACTCGCAACCATCGAACCCGCCGGAGAGTTGCTGGACCAGGAAACGGTAGCTGGCCATGTTGGCGTCTTTGGCGTCCCAATCGCCGGAAACTTGCTGCACCACCAGGTCCGAGTCGCCGTAGCAGAGGATGCGCCGGATGCCGATCTCCTTGGCCAGCCGGAGGCCGTGCATGAGAGCTTCGTACTCGGCGATGTTGTTGGAGGCGGCGAAATGGATCTGGAGCACGTACCGCAGCCGGTCGTTCTTGGGGGAGGACAGCACGATGCCGGCTCCCAAGCCGTTGTGCATCTTGGAGCCGTCAAAGTGCATGCGCCAGTGAGTCGACTCCGGCGCCGGCGGCAGGTATTGCGTCTCGGTCCAGTCGACGAGGAAGTCGGCCAGCGCTTGGGACTTGATGGTGGTGCGCGGCTCGTAGAGGATTGTGTGGTCGGCTAGCTCGAGGGCCCACTTGGCCACCCGGCCAGAGGCATGCCGGCAGCCCACGATCTCGCCGATGGGGGCCGTGCTCACCACGGTAATGGCGTGCTCTTGGAAGTACTGCCTCAGCTTCTTGGCGGCAAGGTACACGCCGTAGCACATCTTTTGGTAGTGGGGGTAATTCTGCTTGGAGGCGGAGAGCACCTCGCTGAGGTAGTACACCGGACGCTGGACCGGCTGCACCTTGCCCTCCTCCGGGCGCTCGACGACCAGCACCGTGCTGACCGCGCGAGAGGTGGCGGCGATGTATAGCAGGAGTGGCTCTTTCTCAGCCGGCGTGGCCAGGACGGGCGCGGTTGAGAGGTCGCGGAAGGCTTCGTCCGCCTGGTCGCTCCACTCGAACGCCGCCGTCTTCTTCATCAGCTGATACAGGGGCAGGGCCCTCTCTCCCAACCGGCTGACGAACAGGCTGAGAGAGGCCAAGCAGCCGGTGAACTTCTGGACGTCGCACAGCCGGGTCGGCTTGCGCATGCGCTCGATTGCCTTGATCTTCTCTGGGTTGGCCTCAATGCCGCGCGCCAAGATGAGGAAGCCGAGGAGCTGGCCAGCCGGCACGCCGAAGACGCATTTCTCCGGGTTGAGCTTGATCCGGAACCAGCGCAGATTGGCGAAGGTTTCCTTGAGGTCGGCCAGGAGCGTGAGGTGCTGCTTGGTCTTCACCACGATGTCGTCGACGTAGACGTGCACATTTCTGCCGAGCTAGGGCAGCAGGCATTTCTGCATGCAGCGCTGGAAGGTGGCGCCGGCGTTCTTCAGCCCGAACGACATGGTGATGTAGCAGTACGCCCCGAAGGGCGTGATGAAGGATGTCTTGAGGGCGTCGGCCGGGTCTAGCTTGATCTGGTGGTAGCCGGAGTAGGCGTCCAGGAAGGACAGGAGCTCGCAGCCGGCTGTGGAGTCGATGACTTGGTCAATCCACGACAGAGCGAATGGGTCCTTTGGGCATGCCTTGTTCAGGCTGGTGTAGTCGATACACATGCGCCAAGTACCGTTTTTCTTCAGGACGAGGACCGGGTTGGCCAGCCATTCGGGGTGGAATACTTCCATGATGAACCCAGCTTTGTGCAGCCGGGCGATCTCTTCGCCGATGGTTCTTCGCTTCTCCTCGGAGAAATGGCGCAGCGGCTGCCGGACGGGCTTGGCGTCCTTGCGGACGTGAAGTTTGTGCTCGGCGAATTCCCTCGGGACACCCGACATGTCTTTGGGAGACCATGCGAAGATGTCCAGATTCTCACGGAGGAAATCGACGAGCTCGCCTTCCTATTTGCTGTCGAGGCCGGCACCCACGACGACGTACTTGCTGGAGCTGGGGTCGGCCAGGTCAAGCGGGACCCGCTTCGTGTCCTTGGCCGGCTTGAAGGAGGCTTCGTCGGCCGGCTTGGGCGGAGCCGGCACAGCCGACTGCGCGTTAACCAGTGCCACGATCCTGTCGAGCTGGAGCCTCTCCTCGGCGATGACCAGCGACTCGGCCAGCTGGGAGCCGGCTTTGGCGCACTCGAGGGACTTCTTGTAGTCGCCGATGATGGTGATGAGGCCCTTGGGACCCGGCATCTTCAACTTCAGGTAGGCGTAGTGGGGGACCGCCATGAACTTGGCCATCGCGGGCCGGCCCAGCAGCGCGTGGTAGGGGCTGGCCAGGTCGACCACCTCGAACCAGATCGGCTCGCGGCGGAAATGGCTACTGGAGCCGAAAAGGACGTCGAGCCGAAGCCGGCCGATCGGGGAGCAGGAGTGTCCCGGCACGATGCCGTGGAACACTGTCCGGGTCGGCTCCAGCTGTCGCGCCTCGATGCCGAGCTTGGTCATCGTGTCGCGGTAGAGGATGTTGATGCTGCTGCCGCCGTCGATCAGCACCCACGAAAAGCGGCAGGTGCGCTTCTCGGAGACGAAGGTGGGGTCGAGCACGAGGGCGTAGCCGCCCGGCGTGGGCATGACGGCCGGGTGATCCTCCCGGGTCCAGCTCACCGGTCGGTTGGACCAGTACATGTACTGGGGAACCGGAGGGACGACGGCGTTCACCTCGGCCGCGTGCTTGCGCTTGGCGTGCTTGTCATCCCCCTCGCTGGTGAAGACGACGTAGGATGCGTCCGAGCGCGGGAATGGGTTGTCGGCGAGGGCGCCGGGTGGCGGCGGCGGCGGCGGCAGCGGCGGCTGCTGCGAGCCGGCTCCAGGCGGCGAGGGTGGAAGGTTGCCCTTCAAGAAGCGCTACGTGAAGCTGCACTGCCGGAGCGTGTGCGTCGATGGCTTCGCGCCGCTGTGGATTTTGCAGGGGGCGTCGAGCATCTGCTCGAAGGTCAGCTTGGGCTGCCAGACGGCCTTGCCGGTGCGCGGGCGCTGGTTGGGGCCTTGCTCGGCTGGCTGCTCGCTCTCCACGGCAGCGACTTCCCGATGGTCGTAGCGAGGCGCCGGCTGGTCGCTCCGGCGCTTGCCGTTGTTGTTGTCGTCTTGCCGGCGCTGGCTGTTGTCGCCAGCCGGCTTGGGGGGAGCCGGCTGGGCCGGGAGAAGCTTGCCGTCCGCGCCGATCGTGATCTTCACATCCATCGCGGAGTCGGCCGTAGCGTACTTGTCCGCCACGGCCATGAGCTCCGCCAGGGTCTCCGGCTCGTCGCACACCGGCCGGTGTTTGACCAGAGTGCCGTCTAGGCATCCGTCGATGAAGTATTGGACGGCCTGGACCTCGTGGACCCCTTCGCAGGAGTGGCGAAGCTCCGTACACCGCGTGAGGAAGTCGCGCAGGGGCTCGCCCGGCTTCTGGACGCACATGGAGAGCTGGCGAGGCTTGCCGGGTCGCTTGTAGGTGCTGGTGAAGTTGCGGACGAACGCGTCTTCGAAATCCAGCCAGGAGTTCACGCTGCCGGCACGGAGGCTGTTGAGCCACGTCCGGGCCGAACCGAGCAGCATGAGGGGGACGTAACGGATAGCCACACGCCGGTTGCCGCCAGCTATGCCGACAGCTGTGGTGTAGTCGGTTAGCCAGTCCTCCGGCTTGGTGGCGCCGGTGTATTTTGGCGAGTCGCGGGGCAGCGAGAAGCCTTTGGGGAAGGGTTCTTCGCGAATGCAGGGGCCGAAGCATGCCGGGCCAACAGAGCTTTCCTCCTCCAGGGCCGTGGAGCGCGCCAGCTGGTCGATGCGGTGACGGGCGTCGCTTTCGTCGTAGGGCTCGCGGGGGCTGAGCCGGTCAGCCACGGGAACGCGGAGGCCGATTCGGTCGGTCATGGGACCGCGGGGGGCAGGAGCTTCCGGGGCCGGCTCGGGCCGCCGAGCCGGCCGCACGGGAGGCTCCGGCTGCTGAACCCGGTCGTCGCCGACCGTTTCGCCAGCGTTGCCGTCTCCAGCGGTGGTGGCGCGGTTGTGCCGACTCCGGCCGGACCGGTGCCGGCCAGAGCGGCTTGCGCTAGTGGCGTGCGAAGACGTCTGCCGCGCATCCCGGAGAGCCCTCTCCGGGTCCCCGGTTCTTCTTGAGGCGGAGCCGGATGGCTGGGCCGGGTCGAAGCGCTGCTGCTGCTCGTTCGCCGCGGTGATGAGGTCGCGGATGCGCTGCTGCTGCTGCAGCAGCTCCTCGCCCTCCAGGAACTCGAGATCAGCAATCGCGGCTTGCGCCGCGCGCATGTTCTTGACGGGGGTGTCGTAGACGGGTCGGCCTGCGCCTAGCGCACGGCCGAGTGCGCCCCCGCGGATCCGCACCTCCGCGACCCGGCTGGGCTCGACGGCAGGTGGAGTGAGGCCATGCGCGCTGTCGAATTCTCGCTGGGCGGACTCCAGCCGGCGCCGGGTTGCCGCAAGCTCCGTGGCCTCGAGCAGCAGATGCTGGCGGCCCTCATTGAGCTGGGCCGTTGCAGCTGCCGCGTCGGCGTCAGGCGTGACGGGGGCTTGCAGACTCCGGATCGTGTCGTGGAGCGGGTCAGTCCGGCGAGGCGGAGCCGCAGCCAAGGCGGCGGCCGCGGCAGCCTTCTCCTTGGCGCGCGGGGAGCCGGAACTGGTGTCGATGGTGAGCACCTCCGCGTGAACGCAGAGAGCAGCGACGTCGTCGGGGACGGCGCGGCTAACGGGGGCAGGTGAGTCGGCGCAGTTGCACACTTCGCTGGGAAACACGTCGGGGACGAGCGCGATGAAGACGCGCAACGCGCCGAAGGGGACGATGAAGCAGCCTGCGGGGCCGGCGACGTCCGCGCCCAGCGCAGCGCTGCAGCCGGCCGGTTTGGCCGTGCGGGGCGCACGGACCAAACCGTGCATGATGCGCTCGCCGGAGCTGGTGAAGGGCCTCGTCCGGAACTTGACTCCGGCCGACGCCGCGAGCAGCCCCACGGTGGGCGCCAACTGTCGTGGTATTCTCGCTGGGGGTGCGTGATTCACGGCAGATGCCATGAGATGGCTTATGAGGTGGGGCTACGATAGGACGCCGGTGGGTTCCGGAGACAAGGTTGGCACGAGCGAGTGCGGGACACAAGACGTACCCAGGTTCGGGGCCCTCTGGAGAGGTAACACCCCTACTCCTGCCGTGTGAGCTGATAAGCACAGAGGCTACAGAGTCGCTCCTGGAGCTACTTGGACGGAGGAGGGAGAAGGGGCTAAGCCACCGTTCTGCCTCTCCCGTGCGAGTGTTCGTGATCTGGAGAGAGCTAGCTAGGGTGAGAACTGACCTTACCGCACTAACTCGAACTCTCAGCCACTAAAACCCGATCCCTCTGCACGGAGGCCTCCCTGGGGGTCTTATAGGCCGACCCCCAGGGTTACAACGGTAACGTACCAGAGGCGCGGGCCCCTAGTGTCATTGACCTGGATCCGGTGGCCGGGTCGCCGGGTCGCCAGATGCCGGGATGCCGGGTCGCCAGGTGCGCCGCACCTGCCTGGCGCGGGCATCGTGATGGGTCTTGTCTCGTCAGTCTGGGTTCGAGGCACTGTGGCGCATCTTGTCCATCGTCAGAGGGAGGTCGGCGCCGCCGTTTCTACAGGACCGCGCCTCACTGACACCGCCCGCCTCGGGCGGGAGCGCAAGGAAAGCTGCAGCCTCACCTGCTCTGTCAGGGTAAAGGGAGGAGCGCTGTAGCACCGCTTGCTTCGTCGCTAAGGCTTCGCCGCCTCGCGGCCAGCTGGCATGGGCCAGCCGGCCAGGCCGGGTTGCCACGCCGAGCCGGCTCGCGCTGGGGAGCCGGCGTGCTTGGCAAGCCGGCCAGAGGGATTTGTCTTGCTCTGATGATTTTCCGAAAGGGATTCGGGCTCCGTTGCCTACCCGGAGATCATCCCCCCGACAGTACTTGTTGCCAAAGGGGGAGAATTTGTATTGATCATAGGCTTCGAGAGAGCGAGTTCTTGTTTTTGATTTGCTTTGAGAGTTTCTTGTGCTACTTATTTGTTTGATGCTACTTTGTGTTTTGTGTGTGCTTGCTATAGTGTCTGTGTGATATTCTAATATTTATACTATGTTGATTGATCATACTATGCTTATTGTGATGATTCATGCTTATCTTTATCATTTATCGTGTATGATCAATTACTTATGTTTGGTGATGCATGCTTACTTTTCAATCATATCATTTTGCGTGCTCCACCAAGATGTATGTGACATGGAAGAGTAACCCATGATCCTAATCGATTGTGCATTTGCATTCAAACGCAAATTTTTAATAATGCACAAATTTAGGGGGAGCTATTGCTTATCACATACTTCTCAAAGCAACGATGTATTTCAATCATTTAATCATTTGTCGAAGCTTTGATCTATATGTTGCCATCAATTACCAAAAAGGGGGAGATTGAAAGCACATTTGCTCCCTTGGTGGTTTTGGTAATTCATAACAACATATATCTCATTGAACTAATGTCCATTGAAGATTATGATTTCAGGATGTTCAATGATTGGCATGGCATGGACTAGAGACGTGGACCCCTCAAAATGCTAAGGACAAGGATTGGCAAAAGATCAAGACTCTACATTTTTGGTTTAGTGATCCAAGATCACATTGAGTCCATAGGAAAGCCAATACTATTAAAAGGGGATGAGGTGTTGCTTAATGGTCTTTTTGCTCAAGTTCTTAGTGACAGTACTCCTAATCCCTCAACCACTCTCTCTATCCAAATATGTCCTAAACCTACATTCCAACTCGGCCTCACCGATATTTCCAATTCGGCCCCACCGAGTTCATCCAAGACTTAGCCACTGCCAAAACCCTAACAAATCGGATCCGCCAAAATGGATCTCGGTCCCACCGAGATGGCCTTGCCAACTCTCTGTAATCAGTTGCATTCACTTCGGTCTCACCGAGTTATGCAAATCGGTCTCACCGAGATGGCTTGCCAAGTCTCTGTTGCCTTATTGCTTCACTTCGGTCCAACCGAGTTGATGCAATCGGTGCCACCGAGATGAGGATTGCCCTAAGCCATTGCACTTCGGTCCATCCAAGTTGTTCATATCGGTCCCACCGAGATTCCTAAAGTTCATATCTTTTACACGGTTCGGTGCTACCGAGATTATAGTTTCGGTGCCACCGAGTTGGGTCAAAAGTGTGTAACGGTTGGATTTTGTGTGGAGGCTATATATACCCCTCCACCACATCCTTCTCAGTAAGGAGAGCCATTAGAACGTGCCTACACTTCCAACATACATTTTCTAAGAGAGAACCACCTACTCATGTGTTGAGATCAAGATATTCCATTCCTACCATTTGAATCTTGATCTCTAGCCTTTCCCAAGTTGCTTTCCACTCAAATCCCTCTTCCACCATAGCCAAATCTGTGAGGAGTTGTTTGAGTGCAGGGAAGACTATCATTTGAAGCACAAGAGCAAGGAGTTCATCAACAACACACCGTCTATTACCTTTTGGAGAGTGGTGTCTCCTAGATTGGTTACGTGTCACTTGGGAGCCTCCAACCTGATGTGGAATTGAACCAAGAGTTTGTAAGGGCAAGGAGATCGCCTACTTCGTGAAGATCTACCCCGACTGAGGCTAGTCCTTTGTGGACGTAAGCCATGGTGGAATAGACAAGGTTGCTTTTTCGTGGACCCTTCATGGGTGGAGCCCTCCGTGGACTCGCGCAGCTGTTACCCTTCGTGGGTTGAAGTCTCCATCAACGTGGACGTACGATAGCACCACCTATCGGAACCACGCCAAAAACCACCGTGTCTTCATTGCGTTTGATATCTCCTATCCCTCCTTTACTTACATATGCAATTGCTTATATTCCGCTGCTATACTCTTAGAATTGCATGTGTAGGGTGATGCTTGACATGTACTATTGCTAAAATCTGCCCACAATTAAAATTGGGAAAATGTTAGGTTTTATTTGGTCAAGTAGTCTAATCACCCCCCTCTAGACATACTTTCGATCCTACACAAGTCCTTCCCCAACAAGAACAATTTCAACAAGAAGGTGCCTCCAAAGGGCTTGGTGGCGTAACAAGAGTACAACTCCGATGATGATGATGATGATACAAGTGGTGAAGTGTTAGCAATGGCCACCGTGGCCATTGCCACCTCTTCTCCAACCTCGGTGTCCCTCTTCGATGCCCCCAATGAGAACATCATCCCCAAGTGCCTCATGGCAAGAGGCGTCACCAAGGTAACCTCCAACATCAAAACTTCCATCTCTCCTAATCCTTCTTTGTTGGATTGTGTGGATGATCAAGAGGAGGTGAAGGTGGATGAGAATGAGTTTGACAAGTTCTTGGGTAAGCTCAAAGGTGAGACCAAGAAGCACTTTGTTGCTCTCTTGGAACAATTTGGTGAGGCCAATGATATCATTGAGTCTCATGAGGAGAACATCACTAACTTGGAAGGCCATAGTCGTGACTATGCCGATGAGATTGCGGATCTTTCCATCGCTCTTGAGGAAGAGTGAGGTCTTCATTTGGCTCTTGAGGAGTCGCAAAACGTTGACCTTGCTCAACTAAAGAAAGATCATGATCATGCTCAAGTACTTGCTCGTGTGCTTAAATCCGAGAATGCTGAGCTTGGGGTTGGCCATGCTAGACTCAAAGAGGAGTTTGAGCTACTTGACAAGGCTCACAAGGCCTTGAAAGGTGCACATGCTACTCTCAAGGAGTCTCATGATCAACTCCAAGCAAAGCTCACTAAGGAAATAGCCACTTGTCCTCCTTTTGTTTTAATTGATAATGCCAATGCTACTAACTCTTGTTGTGAGCATGAGCATCTTGTGGAGGAGAATTTCAAGTTGAAAGAGCAACTTGAGAAAGGCCTTGTGACTTGCATACAAGGTGAGAAGAACCTAAATGATCTTTTGAGCAATCAAAAGGAGGTTGTGGCAAAGGAAGGGCTCGGGTTTGCACCCAAGTCAAAGAAGAAGAAGAACAACAAGATCAAGAAACCTGTCCCTCTCAAAGAGGTATTTGTCAAGAAGGGAGAGGGTGCTCATATGGAGAAGAAGGATAAGGTAGTGGGTGGAAATGTCAAGAAGGGCAATCCCACTCCATCGAACAAAGCCGGCGACTTTAACCCTTCTTATGTTTTTTGCCATGCTAGTGATGGGCATATTTATGCCAAATTTGTTGGTTCTTATTATGAGTACATTGAATGGTCTATTTGGGTTCCTAAGACCCTTGTTACTAACATCAAAGGACCCATTCAAGAATGGGTACCTAAAACCAAGCATTGATGTCTTGTAGGAGTTTGCTTCCAGTGGAGGATCATGATTGCTTGATAGTGGAGCAACAAATCATATGACCGGGAGCAAGCATTTGGTGGTGGACGTGCAACCAAGCCCATCTATGCCCACCCATGTTCAATTCGGTGATGCCTCAACATCTAAGGTATTGGGTCTTGGCAAGGTTGTGATTTCTCATGATTTATCAATTGAGAAAGTCATGCTTGTTGAGACCCTTGCATACAATTTACTTTCCGTTCATCAACTTGCACTTATGGGCTTTGCCACATTCTTTGACCTTGATACCATGGCCCTTTTGTGGAGTAAGACTCTTAAAGTAATTTTTGTTGGGCATGTCGAGAACGGTCTCTATGTGGTTAACTTCTCGGAACGACCCACTAAGACCGCGACTTGCCTAATGGCTAAAGTTGATGTGGGGTGGCTTTGGCATCGCCGACTAGCCCATGTCAATATGAGATCTTTGCAAAGTCTCCTCAAAGGGGATCACGTTCGTGGACTAACAAATGTGAGCTTTGCCAAAGATCGTGCTTGCAGTGCTTGTATCGAAGGAAAACTACATGAGACGGCTCACCGACCCATGACTATCATCTACTCGAAGAGGCCCTTGGAGCTCCTTCACATGGATCTCTTTGAACCTCCATCCTTTGATAGTCTTGGGGGAAGAAAGTATTGCTTGGTGATTGTGGATGACTATTCAAGATACACTTGGGTATATTTCTTCAAGAGGAAGAGCGAGACCCAACAAACCGTCATCGACTTTGCCAATGAAGCTCAACGTCAACATGAGGCAAAGATATTGATGATTAGAAGTGACAATGGCACCGAGTTCAAGAACTACACCTTGGATGAGTTCCTTAGTGATGAGGGGATCAAGCATCAATACTCCGCACCATATACTCCTCAACAAAATGGTGTAGCAGAGAGGAAGAACCAGACATTGATGGACACGGCAAGGACCATGATGGCGGAATTCAAGTCTCCGTACAACTTTTGGGCCGAAGCCATCAACACCGCATGTCATGCATCCAATCGGCTCTACCTCCGCAAAGGCTTGAACAAGACTCCATATGAGATACTTACCGGTAACAAGCCCAACCTCAAGTACTTTCGAGTGTTCAGGTGTAAGTGTTTCATTCTCAAGAAAGGTACACGTTTGTCTAAATTCGAATCTAGAGCTCAAGAGGGCATATTTGTTGGTTATGCTTGAGGGTGTCCCGGACTAGGGGGTACTCGGGCTGCCGGCCTATCTCTCGTAGGCCGGACTGATGGGCCACTCTCTATTCGTCGATGGAAGGCCGGATTGTGGGTGACCCCGTGTATCAGAAGGAAACCTCCGAAGACTTGGCGTCTCCTCCAAGGAATAATTGGCGTGACCGGCATGTTTATCCCCTGATGGTAACCGACCATATGTAACTCTAGGACCTTCTGGTGTCTATATAAACCAGAAAGGCTTAGTCCGTAGAGGATCATCATATCCATTGCCTAGGGTTTAGACCATCTGATCTCGAGGTAGATCAACTCTGTAACCTTCATACAATCACATCAATACAATCTAGCAGGACGTAGGGTATTACCTCTTCGAGAGGGCCTGAACCTGGGTAAATCATTGTCTCTACGTTCTCTGTTACCCATTGATTCCTAGACCCACAGTTCAGATCCCCTACCCGAGATCTGCCGGTTTTGGTACCGACATTGGTGCTTTCATTGAGAGTTCCGCCATGGGTCACCAAGGATCAATGGCTCGCCTTCTCATCAGCGATGGAATCTGCAGTGGGGACATCTTCGTCCCCGGACAGCTCTTCGCGTTTGGCAGCATTGTGCTGCACGCCGATCCGACCGGTCACCTTGACTAGGTCGGTAGCTTCGCCCCTGAGCAGGAAATCAGGTTCGGCGGCCTTGAGTACGTCGCCGATGCTCGAGGCGATCTGGTCTTTACTGGGTTCTCAGCTTTACCCGAGGAGCCTACCAATCCCGAGGCCTTGACCTCGGATTCCCTCCCCGTCCCTGTCCCCGGGCCGGGCCTCAGTTCGAATCTGGCCTTGAGTTCAGATCCAACCCCAGCACCAGAAAACCAAGGGTCACCATTGGCCGAACACATTCACAGTATTGGCGCGCCGGAGCTCAACTCCGACGGATGCCCGAACATGAATCCGGTTGACCTCTCATTTTTAAGCGAGATGTTAGATCGGATCCAGAGGATGAATATCACGGATGGCCCGTCCTCGGACCAGGAGCAGGTCAGACAGGAGGCCAGCCGCGGGGAATTTTGCGTCCCACCCACCACCCACTTGGTAGCCGCTGTCGAAGATTTAACCGACATGCTGGACTACGCCTCCGAGGAGGCTGACGACATGGACGAGGATATCGACGTCCCGCCCTACACGGCTCCCTCCCTTGCCACTTCCAACACCGGAAAGTGGACCGCCACCTCCACCTATGACGTTTACATGGTTGACACCCCCATGAAGGACGGCGACACGACCAAAAAGGACGGCGACGATCCCGCCAAAGAACCACCCAAACGCCGACGACGGCGAGCCAGAGGGCGAGGAAAGGGCAAGGAAAATCACACAGACACAAATGGCACTGGAGATAACGAGACTCCGGACAACTTGGGGGAGCTCGACGACAACACACCCGAGCAGCACCCCGACGCCGCTGAAGGGCACGAGGACCAGGGTGACCCCGAGGTCCTCAAGGATTCTGAGGACAGCAATTACCTCCCTCCGTCCGAAGAGGAAGATAGCCTCGGACCCGAAGACTTTATCGTCCCAGAGGATCCCCTGGAGCAAGAGAAATTCAAGTGGCAGCTCATCGCCACTGCCCGAAGCTTGAAGAGGAAACAACAACAGCTAAAAGCTGAACAGGATACGCTCAACGACAGATGGACGATGGTCTTAGCTGCCGAAGAAGGCCTTGACGATCAACGTCAGGGCCAATACAAGAGTTAGCCACGGCGGCGCCTACTCCCAGAATTTGAGGATGAGGCCCTTGAGCCCATGCCTCGCAGACGAACTTACGCAAACCAACCCGACCGCCCCCTCGAGGACGGGATAGGCTGGCTATGGAAACCGAACTCCCACCCGCGCCCCCTCGAGGATGGGATAGGGTGGCCGGGGAAGCCGAATACCCACCCGCGCCTCCTCGCCGAGCAGGCAAAGACCCGGTTCAACCGGACAACCAATACGATCTGCGCCATGACCTGAACGCCAGAGGGATCTAGTCCAGATCCATCTATGGATCCACAGGATACGCACCCGCCGGACGGGACGGATACCAAGCCTGGCGCGATAGGAACGACAGAGCTTGGGAGTAGCACCGTGCCCGGATGATAACCGATCTCCGGCGCGATGTGGCCCGGGCCAGGGGCGCCGCACACCCAATGTGTTTCACTGATGAGGTGATGCAGCATCAGTTCCCCGAGGGGTTCAAACCCGTCAATATAGAATCCTACGATGGGACAATTGACCTAGCCGTGTGGATTGAGGATTTTCTTCTCCACATTCATATGGCCCGAGGAGATGATCTCCACGCTATTAAGTACTTACCGTTGAAACTCAAGGGACCAGCAAGGCATTGGCTGAACAGCCTACCCGAAAACTCCATCGGGAGCTGGGAAGAGCTCGAAGATGCATTCCAAGCTAACTTTCAAGGCACCTATGTTTGGCCACCGGACGCCGATGACCTGAGCCATGTCATTCAGCAGCCCGGGGAGTCAGCCCGGCAATTCTGGAACCGGTTCTTGACCAAGAAGAACCAGATCATTGACTGTCCGGATGCCGAAGCGATTGCGGCATTCAAACACAATATTCGGGATGAGTGGCTCGCCCGCCAGCTCGGCCAGGACAAGTTGAGAAAAATGTCGGCCCTTACCTCCCTAATGACCCGCTTTTGCGCGGGTGAGGATAGCTGGTTAGCTCGTCGAAGCAACCACCCCGAAGACCCCGGCACTTCAGAGGCCCGGGACGGGAACGGGAAACCCCATCGCAATAGGAATAATAAGCGCCGACACTCAAACAACGACGGTGAAGCCGATGACACAGCAGTAAACGCCGGATTCAGCGGCTCGAAATCGGGACCGCGGAAAAAACCCTCTAAAGGGAACCGGGACGGTCCGTCTGCACTGGATAGAATATTGGATAGGCCCTGCCAGATTCACGACACCCCCGACAAGCCCGCTAACCACACCAATCGTAACTGTTGGGTAATCAAACAGGCCGGCAAGGTCACCGCCGAAGAACATGGCAAGGGCCCCCGTAGCGAGGATGACGACGAACCTCGCGGGCCGAACAACGGAGGCCAAAAGCAGTTCCCTCCAGAAGTCAAAACTGTGAACATGATCTACGTCACGCATATACCGAAGAAGGAGCGGAAACGCGCACTTCGGGATGTCTACGCCTTAGAGCCGGTAGCCCCGAAATTCAACCCGTGGTCGGCTTGCCCAATCACTTTTGACCGTCGAGACCATCCGACCAGTATACGCCATGGAGGAACGGCGGCTCTGGTGCCCGACCCCATCTTGGACGGATTTCACCTCACCAGAGTCCTTATGGACGGAGGTAGCAGCCTCAACCTGATTTACTCAGATACAGTGAGGAAAATGGGGATCGACCCGTCAAGGATCAAACCCAGCAACACCACCTTTAAAGGTGTAATCCCAGGCATCGAGGCACGCTGCTCGGGATCCGTGACATTGGAAGTTGTCTTCGGCTCGCCCGATAACTTTCGCAGCGAGGACTTGATCTACGATATTGTCCCCTTCCGCAGCGGTTACCACGCACTCCTCGGCTGGACTGCGTTCGCCCGCTTCAATGCCGTCCCGCACTATGCATACCTGAAGCTCAAGATGACAGGACCAAAGGGCGTAATTACCATTAACGGTAATACCGAGCGCTCGCTCCGAACAGAGGAACACACGGCAGCTCTAGCCGCCGAAGTCCAAGCCGCCGAAGAGGCGTCGCAAGCCCAGTCTACTGCCAAGACACTAGATGCACGCAAGCGCTCCCGAGCTGCAGCCTCGGTCCCGGAGCACTCCCATGCTCACTCCAAATAGGGGTACGTGCCCCACAGCACGACCCACCTAGTCGCGAAATACGTACCTCGAGTGCACAATTTTGCGCTCAAGATTCCATGGGCAGTTGTGGGGACACATGAAACAAAGGGCGAGAGCTCGGTTCGACCGAGCAATGGCCAACAGATGTCTTCGAATCAACATCGACAATGGGCACCATCTAGGACCTGATCAGCGTCAAACTGATATACCACGGCGACTTCTCAAAACCCTTCCCCAAGGGCTCGTCTGCCGAACATTACTACTTCCGCCGAACATACGGTCGACAGCTCCGCTCACACGAAAGCTTCTTAAAGAGCAAAGGCGCAGACGTGCAGCAGAGCGTAGTAGGGATGTCAAACCACTCATGAAGGCCCTGTGTCAACCTTTACTCTAATGTATTTATTTCTTCAAAAGTATCTATCAAAGTTACTTCGACAATCCGGATTGTACGGTTGGACGTCACATATTCAAAGGAAATAAAGACCAATTTTTCTTTGGTAATTGTGCAGTCATTCGCATTGCATATTCCTTTCCGCTTTTTTATGCCGAAGTAAACTATTACGATACGTCCCTTTTTTAGTAACCGGCTAATAGACCGGGGGCTCGAACATAGATCTTGCCTCAAACTTTATCCCGGCAACTATTTTTATTTTATGTGCTCGACGTCACGGATATTGCACTATATGAATCAGTTCCGAATTGCATCTTTGGTCAATAGTTGGGTTGCCCGGCTCCTGTGTTTACCCTCTTACGTTCCGCACTGTTCGGCTAAGAGGGTAAAGGGAGAACCACTGCGATTGTACTTCTAGCTAGCCTGGTTAAGTACCTCAGTGGAGAAAGCCGAAAACTGACTGTCCCAATAAGCGAGAACTGGTCGGCGATCCGATGACTCGTGTCAAACCAAAAATCGTTGGAGGTTAGTCCGTGTTAAACGAAGGGTTCTCTGTTACAGAAACCATGCGATGATGGTATCAACCGCGGCTCGTCCGAATATCACAAACACCGGGGGCTAGTCACCAGCCCCCGCAGTCAAGCTCCTATGGCTAAGTGAAAGCACTAAAACCGCATAGTCTGATGGCCTGGTTTTCCGTACATACAACCGCCTCCGAGCACCGAGACGTCGACTAAGGGTTCGAGTATTACGAGAAAACACCCCATGCAGTATCTGCAAGGGGGCTGAAGCGGACGATTGGTAACTTTCAGTTTAAAAACGGCCGCACAGGAGTCAAAATTAACAGGCACTATATTCACAGCCAACAACTTGCATTACAATAAAACAAAAGTTTCAACTCCTTGGCTACAAGGAAAATAAATCTACTCATAAATTACATCTTTCGAGCACTGGGCCTCTATTGCCCGAGCACCATCCATCACGATGGGAAAATATTGCTCGGGGCGCCTATGCTCCTTCCCAGGGGGTGGAGGTCCTATGGCCATCTCGGCTGGCTTGATCTTCGGCCAGTGCACCATGGTCTTGCCGAAGGCCATCCGAGCTCCTTCAATGCACACGGAGCGCTTCCATGCATCAATTCGGGGCACGGCGTCGCACAACCTCAGCACCAACCCAAAATAGCTTCTCGGCAGTGGCTCTGAAGGCCACAGCTTGACGCAGAGGTCCTTCATCACGGGCTCCGCCATCCGATGCAGCTCCATCAGCTGCTTCATTTGGTTGTTAAGGAGGGGAGGGTGTTCGGGCGCTTGAAATTGCGCCCAAAACAGCCTTTGTTCGGCCCGACCCTCCTAGGCGGCGAAGAACCTCGCCGCATCAGCCGCACTCCTCAGGAGGTCCGCAAAGGCGCCTGCGGAACGCCACACCTACGTGAGCAAAGCGAACCTGTTACCTCCAAAGACACTTTGCAGCAAATATGGCTTACCATCCGCAATAAGCTTCACTTGGCGGAGTTCCTCCTGGTAGCCGCGCGCCTCTGTCCGCGCTTCCTTGGCCACCGACCCCAGTGAGGTTAGCTCGGCGGCCTGCTCTTTATTCTTTTGCTCGAGAGCCTCACACTTTGTGACGGCATCCGCGAGCTCTTGTTGCACTTCCGCCACTCTGGCTTCGTGCTTCTGACTAGCGGTTTTCACCGTAGTCAGTTCGGCAACTGCTTGTTCGGCTGCCGACCTCTGCTCCACCACTTCTAGCTGAGCCATCCTCAGTGCGGTCTTGAGGTTCTCAACCTCCGCGGTGGAAGCTGTAGTCATATCCACTGATTCCGTTTAGGCTACTTTAAACCTTACTTACCAAAATTGCAATGGCTGTCGTAAATACTGCAGTTCAGACTTACCTTGCGCCTCGTCGAACCTCTTGTTCACCAGGCTGAGGTCATCGTCAGAGCTTTTGAGCTTCCGATTCAGCTCGGCCTACTCCTCGGCATTGACGGCTGCTGCCGACGAGGACTCCTGCGCATCACTCTATGCATATTAGTATCCGGAATATTCATCTTGATCCTCTGACCGACTTTGATGAAGCCAGCCAGAGTCTCGGGGGCTACTGTGTATGAGGCTATACATTTATACAAAAGAAATTCTTTAAGGGAAAACATTACTTGGCTCACCTTGAAGCCTGTGAGAAGGCCATTAAAGGCCTCCTTCAGTCCGTTATCCACGGACCGAAGACTTTGCAACACCGCGCCCATAAGGGCACGGTGCTCCTCAGCGATAGAGGAGCTGGTTAAAGCATCCTCCATTTCGCCCGGCCACCCAGTCGACGCCCGCTCTGGGGCGGGCGGGGGTGACGGACGCACTTCGGCTTCCTCCCTCTCGAAGACCGGAGTGTCCGACTCCGGACGCCTGGACGACTCCGGAGCCACCCTCGGAGAGAGCTCGGGTCGTCCGGGCTCCTCCTCTTCGTCTGCCGGAGGGGTCCTCCCCTCCTGGTCTTCGGCGGCCGAGGTATTTACCTCGGCCATGATGGTGTCGCCCCCTCCCCTTGTGTGCGGCGCGGGAGGGGTCCTTCTCGATAGGACCTCCTCGGCCTCCTCGATGATTGGGGGAGGTGAGGCGCGCGGGAGGGGTCCTTCTCGATAGGACCTCCTCGGCTCTCCGCCAGCGCAGCCGGTGGAGAACCCCCCTCTGAAACTCGGTCGATGGGAAGGTCGCGCATCGGGCTGCGAAGTTAGAAATGAGAATGTGATCAATGTCAAACCCAGTTCGACCAAAGACGCTTAAGTGGATATTAGAACGCGTACCTTTGAGCCTGTGGCTTGGCCCTGGGGACCCTCCGAGGGACCTCTTCGGAGGCCTCGGAGTCCTCGGCCGAAGCCGAACTATTGTGTGACAAGGCCACCTTGGCCCTACATGTTCTTTTGGGGGAGGGACGAAGCGGCTCCTCCTCGGCATCCTCGGACACCGCCCTCTTCTTTGATCGGGGGAGTCACCTTCCTCCCCCTCCCCCTTCTCCTTCTCTCGCGCGGAGGGAGCATGGGTGTCCCCGGATCTAGTGTCCGGGGGTCCTCGGGAACGGAGGCCCTCTCTGGCCTCCCTCTTCTGGTCCTTCTTCTTCTCCTTCCTCTCCGACGCCTCGTACGGCTCCACGGACAACATGGCCGTCAGTAGGGGTGTCCTGGGCCCCTCTGGTAGCGGCGCCGGACTGTCGATCTGCTTGGCCTTCTTCAGCCAGTTCTGCGGATGGGAAGTAAAAAGCTAAGTACCTTATCAAAAGGGAATAGTTCGGGTATAAGAACAAAATTAGTCATACCTCCCGTGGGGGATTTGTGGCGTCGAGTCCGATGTCTTCCTCCTCGGCCGGCCAGTCCTTCTGCGGCTTGAACAGCGCCCTCCACAGCTGAGCATGGGAGGTGTGGAAGAAGTTGCGCATGGTGGCCGGGTCTTCGGGCTTGTAGGCCCACATGGGGGAGGCCCTGTCCTGGCATGGGAGGATTCGGCGGCCGAGCATGATCTGGATCACGTTGGGCAGCTCGACGCCCTGCTCTATCATCTTGGCGATCCGGCTCTACAGCTGCGCCACCTCCTTGTTCACCCCCCAGTCGAGGCCTTTCTTGGTCCATGAGACCAGCCTCGTAGGGGGTCCGGATTGGAAGGCCGGAATCGCCCCCCAATCCACGCTCCTTGGCTCGGTGATGTAGAACCATTCCTTCTGCCAGACCTTGACGGTCTCGATGAAGGTGCCCTCTGGCCACTCCACTCGGGGGAGCTTGCTGACCATCGCACCCCCACAGTCCGCCTGCTGGCCATCGACGATCTTCGGCTTGATATTGAAGATCTTCAGCCACAGGCCGAAGTGTGGCCGGATCCGGAGAAAGGCCTCGCAGATGATGATGAAGGCCGAGATGTGGAGGAAGGAGTTCGGCGCGAGATCGTGGAAATCAAGCCCGTAGAAGAACATAAGGCCCCTGACGAAGGTATGGAGGGGAAAGCCCAGACCTCGAATGAAGTGGGGCAGGAATACCACCCTCTCTCCCTGCCACGACATGGGGACGACCTGGCCGGCCTCTGGGGCATGGTGGGCGACGTTGGCGGGGAGATAGCCCACGTCCTTCAACTCCAAGATGGTTCTCTCAGTGACGACGGACGCCTCCCACTTGCCTTTGGACCCGGAGCCCACCATTGCTGGATTGAAACCGGCGGCCGGAGAGGTTCTTGGATAGGAAAGTGGATCTGGGCGCTGGAGCTCGAAGATGGAGAAGGCAGCGGCGAGGGCAGGAGTGAGAGCGTGTAAAGGAGATGGAGATCGCTCCCCTTTTATGGGCTGTAAAACCCACGGTCCTTTTCGTCGCCATTTCCCCATGTAACCGTGCCATTATGCGTGCGTGGGATGAGGTGGATTATTGATCATATCCCTTGAAAACAGGACACGATCTCCATGTCGATGGGACGTGCCAGCGAAAAAACCACCTCAAACCGCGAATTGAGTTTTTCATAAACCAACTTGCGGTCATGGCGCATGGTGACCCTTCGGTAAAAAGTTGTCAGATGGGGGTACTATTCATACCGAGGTGACTGGCCTTTGGGGCTAAGTTATCGATACCCCTCGGCGACCGAAGTTTATTTCGGGGCGTGCGCGGCCAGGCAACGCTTAAAGACTCGACTCAGAGGAGATACAAGCTGGTCATCGATATCACAGAAGGAAGGGAACTGGTCCACAAAGCCGATGGTGTTCGACGTCTACCTCGGCTTCGAAGACTAGTTCGGGGGCTACTGAGGGTGTCCCAGACTAGGGGGTACTCGGGCTGCCGGCCTATCTCTCGTAGGCCGGACTGATGGGCCGCTCTCTACTCGTCGATGGAAGGCCGGATTGTGGGCGACCCTGTGTATCAGAAGGAAACCTCCGAAGACTTGGCGTCTACTCCAAGGAATAATTGGCGTGACCGGGATGTTTATCCCCTGATGGTAACCGACCATATGTAACCCTAGGACCTTCTGGTGTCTATATAAACCAGAAAGGCTTAGTCCGTAGAGGATCATCATATCCATTGCCTAGGGTTTAGACCATCTGATCTCGAGGTAGATCAACTCTGTAACCTTCATACAATCACATCAATACAATCTAGCAGGACGTAGGGTATTACCTCTTCGAGAGGGCCCGAACCTGGGTAAATCATCGTCTCTACATTCTCTGTTACCCATTGATTCCTAGACCCACAGTTCGGATCCCCTACCCGAGATCTGCCGGTTTTGGTACCGACAATGCTACAAACTCTCATGCTTACCGTGTCCTCAACAAGTCCAACAGACTCATTGAGGAGACGTGTAACGTAGAGTTTGATGAAAATAATGGCTCCCAAGTGGAGCAAAGTGGTCTTTGTGATGTAGGTGATGAAATTCCTCCCCAAGCCATAAGAAGAATGGGGATTGGTCAAATACTCCCCATTGAGGAACCCCTTGTGGCCGAAGGAGAAGGACAATGCTCTACGCAAGTGGAGCCATCACCAACCATTGACCCACATGCTTCCGAAGAACAAACCGAAGGCCCTCAACCAAGTGATCAAGATCAAGGGCAAGATCAACCTCAAGATGATGGTGATTCACCAAATAATGCCCAAGATCAAGATCACGACACCGAGCAAGCTCAAGATCAAGTGCAAGCTCATGATCAAGAGCAAGCTCAAGATGACGCTCAAGATGTTCAAGATGATCCCCCTCAAGAGATTACGGAGGTGCTTTTGGAGTGTCGTGCCGCCAAAATTGCTTCCAAACTCAAGCATCAACAACATGTCATGGAGAATGTTTATGGAAGCTTAAAGAGGGGGGTAACCACTCGTAGACAATTAACAAACTTTTGTGAGCATCACGCGTTTGTTTCTTCTGTTGAACCCCAAAAGGTACATGAAGCTCTCAAGGACACGGATTGGCTTGAAGCCATGCATGATGAACTCAACAACTTCGAGCGCAACAAAGTGTGGTCATTGGTGCCAAGGCCAACGGAGAATCATAATGTCATTGGAACTAAATGGATATTCAAGAACAAGCAAGATACGAACGGTGTTGTCATTCGAAACAAGGCAAGATTGGTGGCACAAGGCTACTCCCAAGTCGAGGGTATCGACTATGGTGAAACCTTTGCTCCCGTTGCTCGTCTTGAGTCTATTCGTATGTCGCTTGCATATGCATCTCATCATGATTTTAAGTTGCAACAGATGGATGTGAAGAGTGCATTTCTTAATGGTCCTCTTAATGAGTTGGTATATGTCAAACAACCCCCGGGGTTCGAGGATCCCAAGTTCCCCAATCATGTATACAAGCTCGATAAGGCACTCTATGGCCTTAAACAAGCCCCACGTGCGTGGTATGAGCACCTTACCGAGTTGTTGCAAGACCGTAGGTTTGAAATTGGGATAATCGATCCCACTCTTTTTACTAAGAGGGTTAAAGGGGATTTGTTCATATGCCAACTATATGTTGATGATATTATTTTTGGTTCTCCTAACAAAGCTTTCAATGATGAGTTTGCCGCACCCATGACCGAGAAGTTTGAGATGTCTATGATGGGAGAGTTGAAGTTCTTTCTTCGGTTCGAAGTCAAACAAAGAAGAGAAGGAACCTTCATCGACCAAGCCAAATATACCCAAGACATGCTCAAGAGATTCAAGTTAGAAGATGTCAAACCGGCCAAGACTCCAATGCCTACCAAGTGCCAACTTGACATTGATCCCATTGGTAAAGCGGTGGATCAAAAGGTATATCATTCTATGATTGGATCCTTGCTTTACCTTTGTGCATCTAGGCCAGATATCATGTAGAGTGTGGGAATGTGTGCACGGTTTCAAGCCGCGCCTAAGGAAACTCACTTTGTGGCGGTCAAGCGAATCTTTCGATATTTGGCTCATACCCCAAACTTTGGCTTATGGTACCCCAAAGGAGCAAGCTTTGATCTCATGGGATATTCAGACTCGGATTGGGCGGGAGACCGTGTGGATAGGAAGTCAACCTCCGGAGGGTGCCAATTCCTTGGTCGCTCTTTGGTGAGTTGGTCTTCGAAGAAGTAAAATTGTGTGTCTCTCTCCACCACCGAGGTTGAGTATGTAGCCGCCGCAAGTTGTTGTGCACAATTGCTATGGATGAGGCAAACTTTAAAGGATTACGTTGTCACTTGTGACAAAGTGCCTCTTTTCTGTGACAACGAAGCACATTGAGATTCGTCATCATTTCATCCGGGATCACGTCAAGCATGGAGAGATTGATATTATTCATGTTGGAACTCAAGAGCAAGTAGTGGATATTTTCACGAAGCCATTGGATGAAGCAAGATTTCGTGAGTTAAGGCATGAGCTAAATATCATTGATTCGAGCAACGTGTCTTGAATCTCGTCACACCCCACCGCATTCATCATGATTATCTTGTTCTGGATGTAGGCATGGATTTAGGGGGAGTGTTGTTCTCTCAATGAACTCTCCCTCCCCCTATTATGCATAAATAAACCCAATCTTTCACTTTAGCCATTTTGGATGGTACTAGTGCTTCAAAGATGAGTTTTGGTCATGGGCCCAAGGTTAAAATCTTCGCGGTGCCATACCAATTGACTCAAACATAGGTGGCTTCGGCCACCGCCCCTCCTATCTTTGTGGAGGTTTGGTTCTCCTTTTGGATCTTATTTGCCTTGCTAGTTTTCTCTTTAGGTCCTAGGTGTTTGTATCCTCCAGGTGTTGGCCTTTATCGTTTGCTTCTTGCACTCTTGGAGTTTACTTCACCATAATACAGTGCCAAGTTTCCATCCCAAGCCTCCTCTACCCTTAAAACAATCTGCTCCAAATGTACACAAGTTGTTATCTTGGCATGGGTGGCTGTGACCGGGCGGTACAACCGGTGGTCTGGACGGTTCTACCGCCCTGCCATTTGGCTGTAGCGTCCCGGCGGTTCTACCGGTCAAACCTTAGCGGTTCTACCGCTTAGGTTCTGGCCTGTGCTTCCGGCCGGTACTACTGGGCGGTTACGAGCAGTACTACCGCTGCCTATCAGGCAACGTTAGTACCGCCCCTAACCACTGGGTAGTACCAGGGGGCGGTACAACCGCTCTTAGGAGCGGTACAACCGCTCCGTGGTCTGGGTGGGTATTTAAGGGCGCGGGCTGAAGGGGTTTCTCTTTTTCCCCTTCGTGCCCATCCTCTTCCCCTGTCCCTGCCGTCGGTTGCTGCCCCCATTGCCCCAGAGTGCCCTCTGGTGCTCCGGATCCGTCGGTTCTTCATCGGATCCGCTCCGTGGAGGCCGTCTCCTCCCCGATCTCTTCCCATGGATACCGGTAATGCCCCATTCTCTCTTGCTTTTGGTTTCAGTCTTTGAATCCATCTATCTAGGGCATTACGTGTACTCCCGTGTTTTTGGCTAAACTATTGGGTGGAAGAGATCCTATTGCATGCCTCTATTACTTGGAGATAGTTAGAACTTCAAATATTGCATCTAGATTCAGTGGGTGATTTGTGCCTGTTCTCCTGTGTGTGGAACCGCGGTCGGCGGTACAACCGCTCCAGTGGGCGGTACAACCGCCTGAGCGGTACTACCGCTAGGATGACCGGTACAACCGGCTTTACTGAAGCTTTGTGTACTGTTTCTTCTTCTCTCTACTCACATGTAATACATTCCTCTGATCTTGTGTACATTCCTCTCATCTGTGCTGGGTATCTTGTGTGCTTCCCGTGTGTGTGTGCAGGTGGCTCTGGTTCTCACTCTGCTCCTCGCCAGAAGTCCAGAAAGAGAGTCCGTAGGAGCAAGCGTCCTGATGACACTGTGGAAGAGCAGGAGGTGGTGATTCCCACCAAGCCCACCCGCCGTGAGAAGTCTGCCGCTGCCAAGCAACGTGTGGCCGTACCAATGCACAGGTGGAAACAACAGGATTGGGAGAGGTTCCGATTGCAGAATCCCTATGAGGTTCCAGTTCATCCTCGTTGGTCCACACCTCAGTTCAGGAACGAGATGCAAGTGAGGATTGTGCATGAGCTTTTTGATCATAACAAGAACAGGTTCACTAAGCAGTGGACAATTGACCTTGATCACTAGAGGAACAACATGGAGTACTTTGGAGAGGCCTTAGCTCTGTGTGAGGAGTTTGACTTGGTCAAGCTCATGTCTATCAACTGTGACTTTGATGTGCAGCTTATCCATCAGTTCTATGCCACTGTTCATTTCGGCACCGATGATGCTCGTACTCTGTCTTTCATGTGCCGTGATGAGCTCTTTCAAGTGCCTTGGAGAGCCTTCTGCAATGCTCTAGGCTATGATGATACCGGTCTCACCGGGAATGGTGGCATCCGTCCTCACGACCGTGCCACATCCATGAGCAAGGAGAAGCTTGCACCCCTGTACATCCGAGGACGTGGAGTCATTGGTGAGTCCACGGATCTTGAGAAGGTTTATGACATTATGCATCGTGTGTTCCGCAATGTGCTTCTGCCCAAGGTTGGGAATCAGGATGAGATTTATGGCTATCTGGTGGATCTATTAGTGGCTATGAAGACCAACGTGGGGTCTGGTGCCACTTTTGATGTTTCCAAGTGGCTGTGGGAGGACATGTACATCATGGTCATGCACCGAAAGGTACCCATATATGCTCCGTTTGTCATGTGTTTCCTGAACTCTGTATGGGCAGTCCGCAGGCCAGGAGAGCCTCTTACATCTCCAGACAACCTCACTGTGCATGAGGTCAAGCAGTTGAGAAAGAAGAAACATGCTGAGCCTCGCTATCCTGCTGATGAGCCCGAGGATGTTTATGCCACCTCTAGTGATGAGGACTTTGAGCTGGAGGCTGGGGCCAAGCCCTCCTGGGTTGCTAAGCTCACAACCAAGGTGAAGAAGACCTTTTGCTTGCAGACTCACATCCAGAAGAAGCTCTATGAGGCTCATGTGAATGAGAAGAAGGCCAGACGCAGACAGATTGAGATGATGAGGCACCTCAACATGCAAGTGGATAGTGGATCTGAGAAGAGCATCACTCCAGAGGACAAGTGGATCTTCGAGAACAGCACGTGGACTGACGATGAGGCCTCTGGCCATCCTGCTACCTCTACCTCTGCTACCGCCGCCGCGGATGATATCATGGATGAGGACGAGCAGTCTGTTGACGAAAATCCAGAGGCATCTGATGGTGATGATCTAGAGGAGACCGAGGAGTCAGAGGAGGACTATTGAGCTCTGGGGCGTTAGCATCGCTCTTTTCCTTTTTGGTGTCTTGATGCCAAAGGGGGAGAGAGTTCTAGTAGGTCTCGGGATTTGCATGGGTTTTATTTGCATTTGCTTTGGGTGTCAGTTGAACCTCTTTGCTTCGAGTTGGTTTGGTTTGTGAACTTGTCGTGCGTGGAGACGTTGTGCATGGTGTGAGACATGCGATCCCGATCTATCTATCTTAAGCCTTTTTATATCGTGTCTCGTATGTTTGTAGAGCGTGCTCATTATTGTTTCCCTTATCTATTGCTCTACTTCATGTTCCTGCAAATGCATGCCTTTTGTCTATTCATTTCATTTGCAGTCATTGGTTGGTCTATAAAATCTAGGGGGAGCGTTGATCCTAATGTGAGCACTTTGCATTCCAAAAGCAAAATCAAAATAGTGTTCACATCTAGGGGGAGCCTGTCTATATTTTCTAGATCTCCGATGCAATTCGTGTGGTTGTCATCATCCACCAAAAAGGGGGAGATTGGTAGGGCATTTCCCGCCTTAGGATTTTGGTGATGATGACAATGCACCTTGGACTAATCGTGCGCCCAAGTTTACTCAGGTACACCTTGTTTGGTGCAAGACAGTTAGGTATTCCCTCCGGACGGAAAAGATCGAAGACGGAGTTTCCTACGTGTTTATTTCTTTGGTCGTAGGAAATCCGTACTATTAAAAGGGAATCCGCATTGGAAGGTACTGGGTGAATCAATGCACGTACGCATTCTGTTGCACCCACTATATATCCTTCCGTTCGAGGAGAGAGGTCCTCAAAGTCTTTCTGTGGCAGTGTTTTTAGTGCTGAGCGGTTGTACCGCTTGTAAAAGCAGTTGTACCGCTTGACCGGTTGTTCCGGCCTTGCACCGCTCAACTACCGGAATCCCTTCTGTAGTGGAGTTGTGGTTGGGCGGTGGTGGCCCGGTAGTTCCCGGACGGCTTCGGCGAACCGGTACTACCGGTGTCTGCAGCGGTTGTACCACTCCGGACTTAGCCACCACATGAACGCTGGTCTGGCGGTTGTACCGGCACAACCACCGCCCCAACCACCACTATGGGGTGACTCCCTTCTGTTTATGAGGCGGTTTTTGGGCGGTGGTGGAGCGGTAGTTCCTGGTTGGCTCCGGCCGACCGGTACTACCGGTGGCTCCACCGGTTGTACCACCCGGGGCACTTCTGCAGTGTGAACCTATGAATACCGGTTGTACCGGTGGTTCTAGCGGTTGTACTGCTGCAGTGTAAAAACGACTGTAACGGTTGGATTTGGGGGACACTATATAAGTAGGTGGTTCTTCCACCTACCTTTTTACCTCTCTCTCTCCTCCATTGTTGCCCTTCAAGCTTTCTTGCCCGATCTCTCTCTCTAGCCATTCAAACTTGTTGATTTGCTAGGGATTGAAGGAGGAGACCTAGATCTACACTTCCACCAAAGGAAATTTGATTCCCCCATACTTTCTTGTGTGGATTTTGTTACTCTTGGGTGTTTGGGCACCCTAGACGGAAGAGGTCACCTTGGAGCCACATTCCATTGTGGTGAAGCTCCGTGGTGGTGTTGGGAGCCTCCAATTCAGTTGTGGAGAGAGCCTCAACCTTGTTTGTAAAGGTTCGGTTGCCGCCTTCAAGGGCACCACTAGTGGAATCACGGCATCTTGCTTTGTGCAAGGGCATGAGGAGAATACGGTGGCCCTAGTGGCTTCTTGGGGAGCATTGTGCCTCCACACCGCTCCAACGGAGACGTACTTCCCCCTAAAGGGAAGGAACTTCGGTAACACATCGTCATCTTCACCGGCTCCACTTGTGGTTACTTCTTACCTTTACTTTAGGCAAGCTATTGTTGTGTTGTATCCTTTGCTTGCTTGTGTTGTCGTTGTTGTTAGCATCATATAGGTTGCTCACCTAGTTGCACATCTAGACAACCTATTTTGTTGCTAACCCTAATTTGTTAAGAAAAGCAAAAAATCGGTAGTTGCCTATTCACCCCCCCTCTAGTCAACCATATCGATCCTTTCAGTTATAGTTTCTAAGTATTAACTAAATATTATTCTCAGATCAAAGCTTTATCAAGTCTCATAAAATGTGTGAGAAGTGTTAGAATAGAGTTCTTAGAAAGGTATGATTTCATTTGCTGGTTCAAGTTTACCTCATCTAGCGATGCATACTACAGTATATGATTTATGGTTTCAAATTTGTGGACAACTTATTTAGGAGGCATCATGGGCATTGTGAAATGTAGCAACAGGCAGCTTTGAGCACAGGAAATATTGCAGGCTATGAGGGTGTACCCCAGATAGGGCCCAAAGCATGTGGAGAGGAAGGACGCCCACGGGCATTTGTTGGCGCGAGCTGATGCGATCCCGCTGTGGAAATTGGGATGGGTAGATGGGGAGGCATGGTGGAGACCAGTGGCAGCATCTGGCAAGATAACAATGAGCGAGGCGGCGGCAGTGTACAGTGGCATGGCCGTTGTGTGGCAGCCGTCGCATAGACGTCGTAGGAGCACCAGCGAGGCGCGCACACGCACAGACACACACACTGCTGGTGCTGCTGGAGGCCATGGGGCTGAGCGAGGATGCGAGTGGTACATGTACGATTCTTAGTGATCCATCTTCACTGTCATTTTTATCTGGTTAATTTGCTTTCTGTCAAAGTAGTTTGCTAGATTATGAAATTTATCTTTCATTTTGTTCATTCTGCTCTAGATACTCTACCTGTTTTTACACATGATATGAGAAATAAGTTTCACTAGGCAAAGTATGGCTATAATATAAACAATGGTTTGTGTGCAATTCCTCATGACCTTTCCAAATATATTACCGATTGCTATTCAGAACGGAAATTATAATGACACATATACTTTTTTTAATTCTGAAACTGATGGTATCTTGTGCATGCAGTATATTAAGTTAATTTATGATCTATGAGATTATATACCCGGATTTACAAAGGCAAAAGTGGTACTAAGTACTGTGGGATACATCATTAGTTTAACGTCAGATTCAAAAAATGAATGCTTTTGTTTTTTTATTGTTGTATCTATCTGCATATGGCTGTTAAAAAAATAGCAAGCATTGTATCAAAATGAAAAATCTTACAAACGTGTCCTAACAGTTTTGAACCTTATAGCTTATACTCACACATGAGCTTTGCTTGATTTTTCTAGATTAAAAAAACATGCAGTTGTTCAAGATTTTTCAACCTTTGCTCTATCTGTCAGCAAAATCACATCTGCCCCTGTTAACTAAACAGTATGCTTGTCAATTAGTAGAAGTACTGCTAGATTTCCATTTGTGGGTTTCCATTTTACTGAAGTTTACTTATTTTTTGATATTCCCTGCAAGGAAAAACTACAATTCATCAATGCATATGTGTTTTTGCACTGTTTGTTTGATTAGTTTATTTCTTTTTTTCACAAAAAGAAATATTTACTGTTACCTTTTGTCCACATTTTTTGTAGGGCACTGGTAGCATTACTATCAAGAACACCGGCATGGCATTGATTCTTGGTATCTATAATGCACGCGGCATGCCATGGTCGTCCTCCACCACACTGCGGCCGCCACACGACACCTCCAACCCTCCAAAGCGTGTCACCTCACTGGTCGCCATCGCCTCGTGCACCAGCTCTCCCAGCCACCGCCGCAGGTCGCCGCCTCTATCCCTCTGAAGAACAGCGCCTCTCTGGTTGCAGCCTCCTTGCCATGGCGACCAACGACGGGAGGAGGAGGAGCTGGGAGAGGCAGGGAGGCCAAGGGTGAAGTGCAGTGGGATGACGATGTTTCACAGTAGCCAGCTAGAGGGATGACGATGCATGCAATCATTTGCATAACAGAATACAAATAGGTTGAGTCATCAATTCAAGTGAGAAGAACTTGTTTCATGTGATTTGTAGTGGACAAAAGCGGAAACAAATTGTTTTTATAATAGCTAATTCAACAACACAAGTGCTACACCTTGATCATTATGTGTCGGAAGTGGGGCTCCGGGGACCCAAAGGTTCGAACACTCGGGTGAGCTCGTTCTACTACTTCCTCTCCTACCACGGCAATGCTACGGCGAGACTACGGCGAGGGCGCGCTAGCGTAGGACGGGTGAGGACACAGCAGTTTACCCAGGTTCGGGCCACCTTGCGGTGTAAGACCCTACTCCTGCTTGTAGTTGGGATTATTGTGGGTGAGAGAGTTCTCGCGTACAAGGTTGAAGATGATGGAATCTAGAGCTCTCTCTTCTCTCCAATGGCTGCTCTGCCCTTTTATATCGGCCTTGGTCCTCTTCCCCCTGGAAACTTAGGTGGGAAGGGTTGCCACACTTGGCGGTTTTGAAAGGGGACAGGCACTCAGGCTATCCTGACTAAAGGTGGTCTTCGCCTGCCAAAGCATGATCCATGACGCGCTGGTGGGCTCGGTGATGACCTCCGCCCTGTGCGCCCGCCGTCTTGGTCTTCCTTCGCCGATCGGGCAACCTTTGGGGTTGCTTTGGGGGGTAGATAGTTGGCCCTACTCCCCTAACGCAAAAGAGGAAACCATCTGCATCCGCGCCTGCTGGCGCGGCCTCTGCTGCTGCTCGTCGCTGTGCGCGTCACCCACGTGATGGGCTCCAGACTGCGCGACACGCCGAACGGCCTCCGTCTCGAATGCCTGCGGGAGGGGGCCTCGGAAGGCCACCTCGGGAAACCGCCTCGTGAGGCCACCTCGGGAAGCCGCCTCGTGAGGCCACTCGGGAAGCCGCCTCGTGAGGGGACCTCGCGAGGCCGTTGATGGTGGTGCTGAGCGTTGCCTGCTACTCCCTGAGGAGGGGGCCTCAGGAGGCCAGGGCCCCATGAGGAGTCTTGGTGAAACACTTGGTGGCGACGGCCCGCCGGGCCCACTCCAGGCGTTGCGCCCTGGGCCAAAGGCAGACAGGCCTGGATACCCCGGGTTCCATGGGCCCGACAGTAGCCCCCGGGACCGCGGCGCGCACGTTCCCGCCTACAGAGGGGCGAAACGACGCGGGCCCTAACCGCCTGTGGCCAGGCGCGACGCGTGGCGCACGATGTGACGGGCGACGCCCCCACTTCCCCACGACGCCTCGGGAACCTCCGCGCTGACATAAATCCTGGCGCGGGCGGCGCGAGGCCATCATTGCCTTCCATCACACGCTCCACCCCTCTGCGCCTTTCCTTCTCGCGCGTGGCTCCTCGCGATTCCCCCCTTCGAGCTTCGCCTGTTCTTGCTCCTGGCCGCGCCTCCGGCGCGCAGATGGCTCCCGCTGGCAAGAGGGGGAATGAGGTGACCCCGTCCCTAAGCGCGCCCGTCCTTGGGGCGGCGCTGCAGCGCTCCGCCATCGACGATGAAGGAGGTTTGGGCAGGGTGCTTCCGTTCGTGGCCGGCAGCCATAACGAGAACCAGGCAACCCAAATCTGGCCAGGGTCGCGCGCGCGGCACGATCTTGGGGCGACGGCCTATCCCTTCTTCCTCCATAGCGTGTATGCAGGGTTGGTGCCGCCATTTTCGGACTTCTTCTATGCCATACTTGCCCACTATCAGGTTCACGCACTTCATCTTCAACCCAACTCCATTTTTCTCCTGGCCACGTTCGCCTTTTACTGCGAGGCCTTCGTGGGCGTGAGGCCCTCTGTGGCGCTCTTCCGCCACTTCTTCTGCCTGCGGCTAACTGCGGTGGACCAGCGCTCCGGATGCTCGTCGTTCCTTGCCGTCAAGGGAATGGAGGATGGCATTATCAACTTGAGGGTTGCGAAGAAGGTGGAAGGATACCAGCAGTGCTGGGTCTATATGGACGCGCGCCAGACCAACCGGCTCCTGATGATCCCTACGGACCCGACCGAGAAGATCGCCGTGTGGGGGCACGAGAAGCTCGCCGACCCGAGGATGGAGCCCGTCCTTGAGCGGATGGCGACGCACCGGGCCGCAGCACTGTCGGGGACGGCGGTTGTTAGGGAGTACCTACAGCGACGCATTGCGCCACTTCAGCATCACTCGCGCCCCATGTGGGAGTACTCCGGCGCGGACGACGCCATGAAGCTGAAGCCGGGCAGCTTGTGGTCAGACGCGCTGGACGAGGCCCTGGCGATTCTGCTCAATACCCTCGCCGCGGAAACGCCGGAGGGGGCGCTCCCGCTTTTTCACTATCCGGAGAAGGAGGAGCTGGTGAAGGTGATGCCCCTCTTCGATCAGTGGGGCCTCGTGCCGGAGGGCCACGTCGGGCCCCGCGACAACCCCCTCGTGGTGGAGGTAGATTCGGGAAGCAGCAGCGGCAACGGAGATTCGGAGGAGGCCACGGAGGATGACCTCAGCCGGGCGCCACCACGCGCTCGCCGTCAGCTCATCTGCGAGCTCGAGGATGATGACGCCGAGAGCGTCCCGCCCATGGCGGCGGGGGCTCTCGACGCGGGGGCAGGCGAGCCCCCAGCGCTTGAGGCCCGTCATGAGGCTGGAGCCGCCCAGGGCCCGGAGACGGGTGACGACGCGTCCGGGTCTACCGCGACACGCCCCGGGGGCCGAAGCAGCGGCGCCGAGGCGATGCTCGGCGAGGGTAGCGCCAGCCAGCCGTCTGCGGGGGAGAAGAAGAGGAAGTGGCACGTCAGCGACGAGTAAGCCTTCTGCCTTCTGCCGGCATCCTTAATTCTTGCTCTTTTACCCGGCTCGGAGCTGAGCCGCCATTCGTGCAGGGGATCTGCCGCGGATCAGAAGAAGAAGAAGAAGACAACGACGAAGGCGAGGATTACCCCCAACCCACAGGGGGCGTCGATGCCCGCCGCCGGTGCCGGAGGGCGTGGAGAGGCCACCCGCCGTCCCGACGCCGAAGCGGGGTGTATGGAAATTGAGGAGGGGGCAGTCGCTCCTCCAGGGTCGCACGCGGGCGTATCCTGTGAGGCCGAAATGGGGGAGCCTCGGGAGGCAGCCTCAGGAGGCGGAGACGCCCTCCCCCTTGGCCCTGCCGCGGGCAAGGAAGCGACGACGAGGGAGGCCGAAGCGTCCCCCCCCCCGCCGGGGGCCTCCTTGGGCGCAGGCGAAGGAGTTGCGGGGCGTGCCATGACCGGCACTAAGAGCCCCCGGGGCGTACCGCCGCGGCTGAACGAGGGGGGGCGGCCTGGCGATCCCGCCGCCCCAGGCAAGTGGCGCCAAGGGCTCCCTCGCCGCCACAACGGAGGGTGCCAGAGGGCCCAGCCCGGAATGGCCCCTGGTCCTCGCGAGTGACCGTGATTTGCTCAGGCCTGAAGCCTTGCGCGACGCCAAGGCCACGCTCGCTCGGCTCGGCACGGACTTCCAGGACGCGGAGACGCGCCTTGCCGAGGAGCGCCTGAAACTTGCCGACGGGTGGCGCCGGCTCAGCGTCGCCGTCGATACGGCCCGACGTCATGACGAACGTGCTCGCGCATTGCGCGAGAGGGACACCGCCGAAGTGGAGGGGGCTCGCGCGAGAGCCCTCCAGGAGGCCGAAGCGGCCACCGTGCGCGGCGAAGAGGCGGAGACCCTCCTGAAAGAGCTCCAAGACCAACACGCCGAGCTGGCGCGGTCGCTCCTCGTGCGGGAAGGCACCCTTGCCACTCGCGAGAAGGAGGCCGCAACACGCGAGGCAGACCTCGAGAAGAAGGCGGCCGAGCAGGCCATGGAGAAGGTGCGTCTGGAGACGCTGGGGCGCCAGCTGGCCGATGCCCAGGAGGCTCACACGAAGTGCGTCACCGACGCCAACGCCCGGCTGGAGGCCAAAGAAAAGAAGGTCCAAGAGGAAGCTGACGCCCTCAAGTCAGAACGTGAGCGGCTCCGGATGGAGGTCACTGATCTCAAGGCGGCGCTCGCCGAGGCGGAGACCCGCCGGGGAGCCGCGCCGTAGCCCGTCTCTGGCGCCATTGATCAGGAACAGGAGCATCGCGAGCGTGCCAAGGCACTTCACTCCCTGGCGATCCGCGCCCACGACGCCCTAAATTCAATCTGCAAGGGAAAGCTTGGGGCCCTCCGTGAGTCCTGCGACGCCGACTACATCGACTTCTCCACCAAGCTCGTGGAACGGCTTGAGGACGGAGCCAAGGAGGTGGACGGTATCCTGGAGGAGGAGTGCCGCAGCCTCTTCTCCCTGGCGGCGACTCGCGTCTTCAGCCACCTCCTCCACTCCAACCCCAACTTCGACTTTGACAAGGTGATAGCCCCAGTCCCCGAGGAGCTTCGTGATGGGCTCGCAAAGGCGGTGGAAGGCCATGTGAGCGCGTTACTCGGGAAGTACTCCCGTGGCAGCGGCGAGAGCTCCGATGGTGACGACGCCGGCGAAGACGACGACGGCGCGAGCTCCTAGGGTGCTTTTTCCCTTTGTCACCCTTCGCAAGATCGATGTGGCCCGTGGGGGCGTGACGACGATGCCCTGATGTTAAATACTTTATGTTTGCTATAACGGACATTCGAGCCCTCGCGAGGCTTTCTCTTTTTGCTTGCCATGATGCTCTACGTTGTCAGGGCCCAGCTCTTGAGCAGCCATAGCCGTCGCTGGTATGTCAGGTCGCGATGCCTGGACAAGGCCAGGAGGCGAGGGGGCACCGGGAGCTAGTGAGGGTTCCTGAGGCGCGATGCTCAGGGAGCCCGTCTTTAACGCACAAGCGGCTTGCGCCAAGAGGAACACTGGCGCTCGTGAGGCCGTCAGAGGGGAAGGCTCGAGAGACGGCGAAGGTGGCTCGCGAGACGGGAGACTTAGCCCTCCAGGATGTAGTATGGTGGGCCGTCTCTCGCAGGGTACGTCTTGTGAGGGTTCCGCTCGCGAGGTCTCCTGCTGGGACGGCCGCTAAGGGTTAGTCCCCGAGGCGGTGCCTGCTGGCCTCCTGAGGTCCTGAGGGTGCTACCTCGCGAGATCCTTCCAAGGGCCTGCTCCTGAGATAGCTGCACACAGAGCACTTAACGACAGCGCGCGCTCGTCCGTTCGTTCATGGGTATTACGCGAGGAGACAGGACACCAAGGACCTTGGTGGGGTGGCGTGCACAGGGCAGGCCCGTGAGCCAGAGCCCGGTCGCTTGGATTTTTCAGTGCTACTGGGACTGACCCGAGCGCAGGCACCGTGTCCAGCCCCCGCTCGCGTGAGGCGCATGAGAGACGTCATGAGCGCGCGAGGCTCGTGAGGCAAGGTGAAAACGAAACTCCATATAAGGAAATGGAAATTTACCGAGGCAAGAGAGCAACCCACTACATAACCAAATAAAGATGCGGCTGCCGTGTCCGGCACGGGTCAGCTTGAGGTTGGTGCAACCCGTGGGGTGCCCTCAATTACACACCAAAACGAGAAAAAGAGTGCTGCCGTGTCTGGCACGGGTCAGCTTGAGGCTGGTGCAGCCCGTAGGGCGCCCTCAGTTGATGGTTCCGCCAGCGCGGAGCATGGGGTTTCCACAGGGGTGTGGGTATGATCGCGGGTCGATCGTTCCGCCAGCGCGGAGCATGGGGCTTCCACTGGGGCGTGGGCGGGAGCTCTCGCGGGCCCATCAGGCGAATGCAATGAGAGGCTCCGGGGTGTGTACATCCCCGTTTCGTTCGTACTCGTGAGGGTCACGGGTAGAACTTGCGGAGGTGTTGGATGTTCTAGGCGTTAGGCACAGGAACTCCGTCCTCCGTCTCCAGCCGGGCTGAGCCGGGCCTAGAGACATGAGTAACCCTGAAAGGGCCTTCCCACATAGGTGAGAGTTTGTGTAGTCCCTCTCTAGAGAGGTTCCTGCGCAGGACGAGGTCGCTGACCTCGAGAGTGCAAGGGCGGTTGTTGCGGCTGTGGTAGCGGCGCAAGGCCTGCTGGTACCTCGCAGCACGAAGGGCGGCCTGACGGCGACCCTCCTCAAGGAGCAGCAGATCGGTCTCCCGCAATCCATCCTGGCGCGCCTCGTCGAAGGCAAGGACTCACGGGGAGCCATGCTTAAGCTCCAGTGGGAGGACCGCCTCAGCGCCGTAGACGAGGAAGAAGGGCGTCTCGCCAGTAGGCTTGCTATCCGTCGTGCGGATGGACCATAGCACGGACTGCAGCTCGTCGAGCCAGCCCTTGCCGCAAGCCTCAAGTGTCTTCTTGAAGCTCCTTGTCTTGAGGCCCTTGAGGACCTCGGCATTGGCGCGCTCGGCCTGGCCATTACTTCGCGGGTACGCCACCGAGGCGTAGCAGATCTGCGTGCCAAGGCTGGCGCAGTAGGACTTGAAGAGGCCGCTCGTGAACTGGGAGCCATTGTCGGTGATGATGCGATTGGGAACTCCAAAGCGGCTCACGAGGCCCTTGATGAACTTGACGGCGGAGCCTGCCGGGATGGTGCGCACCGGCTCGACCTCCGCCCACTTGGTGAACTTGTCGATGGCGACGTAGAGGTAGCGATAACCACCAGCCGCACGAGGAAAGGCCCCAGGATGTCCAGCCCCCAGACCACAAAGGGCCATGAGACGGGGATCGTCTGGAGGCCCTGCGCCGGCTGGTGGATCTGCTTGGCGTGGAATTGGCAGGCCTCGCAGGCTTGGACCAGCGCGGTAGCGTCGCGTAGAGCAGTGGGCCAGTAGAAGCCACTGCGGAAAACCTTACCAATGAGGGTGCATGATGAAGAGTGGTGGCCACAGTCTCCTCCATGTATGTCAGCCAGCAACTCGCGCCCTTGCTCTTCAGAGATGCACTGCAGCGAGACGCCATTGGGGCGCCTGCGGTACAGCTCGCCATCTTGTATGCAGTAGGTGGTGGCCTGCCGAGCCACGTGCTCCGCTCCCGAGTCCTCCTCCGGCAAGGTGCCGCGAAGCAAGTAAGCCTTGAGCTCCGTGGCCCAGCTATCTGCCTGAGGCTCGAGCGCCAGCAGCAGGCGGGCTCCTGAGGCCGGGCCACAGTCTGGCGTGCCCGTGGGTGGCGCGGGCGGTAGTTCCTCGCGAAGGAGCGTCGTGCTCGCGGCTGGGGGTGCGGCGGATGGCTTGAGGAGCCTTTCCTCAAAGACGCCGGGGCTCTGGGGCTCACGACGTGACGCTCGTTTGGCGATGTCGTCGGCCTCTTTGTTGCTGCCGCGGGGGATGTGCTGCAGCTCCAGGCCAAGAAAGCACTTCTCAAGTTTACGTACCTCTTCCAGGTAGGCAGCCATGTGCTCGTCCTTGGGCTTGTAGCTTTTGTTGGAGAAGTTGACGAGGAGTTGCGAATCGCCCTTGATAGTCAGACGCTTGATGCCTAGGGCGAACGCGGCCTTGAGGCCGGCGATGAGGCCCTCATACTCTGCGATGTTGTTGGAGACCTTGTCGGTGTGCCTGAAGCAGAGCTGCACAGCGTAGTAGAGCCTGTCTCCTGTTGGCGAGGTGAGCAAGACCCCAGCCCCCGCGCCCTGTCGGGAGAAGGCGCCATCGAAGTGCATGGTCCATCCGCCAGGCGCCTCATCCCCTGGCAGGAGGGACTGGACCTCGCGAGGCTCGTCCTCGTACGTGTCCATCCATTCTGCCATGAAGTTGGACAGAGCCGCGCCTTTGATGACTCTGGTGGTGGAGAACTCCAGTTGGAAGGCTTGCAGCTCGATGTTCCACTCGGCGACGCGGCCGGCGGCGTTGGGGCTGCGCAGAACTTGCTCCAAGGGGTAGGAGGAAATGACCTTGATGGGATGACCCTGAAAGTAGTGGCGCAGCTTCCTGGAGGCGACGAGGAATGCGAGGAGAAGCTTCTGCTGCATGGGGTAGCGCTCGCGCACGTCCCTTAGCACAGTGCTGACGAAGTACACGGGGTGCTCGACGAGGCGCGTAGCTGTTGTGGCGGCTTGCTCCTCGAATGCCTCGGAAGGCTCGGGAGACTCGCGAGGCTCGGGAGGCTGGCGAGGCTCAGGAGGCTTGTGGGGGACGGCGGCCTCACGAGGCTCAGGAGGCTCGCGAGGCTCAGCGGTCTCGAGAGTCTGTAGGGGCACCGAGGGTTTTTCTTTGGCGTGGATGCGCTCCTCCCGCACCGCTACCAACGCCGCGCTGGCCGTCTGGGGGGTGGCCGCCAAGTACAGGAGCAAGGGCTCGCGAGAGCGCGGCGCGACCATGATGGGCGGGCTCGTGAGGTACCTTTTGAGGGCTTCAAAGGCGGCGTCTGCCTCAGGAGTCCACTTGAAGGAGCCGGACCTCTTCAGGAGCTTGAAGAAGGGCAGAGCTCGTTCGCCAAACTTGGAGATGAAACGCCCTAAGGACGCCATACACCCCGCCAAGCGCTGCATTTCCTTGAGGGTCCGGGGAGGGCGCATTTTCTTGATGGCCTTGATCTTCTCTGGGTTGGCCTCAATGCCACGGTGCGAGACCAGGAAGCCGAGGAGCTTGCCGGAGGGGACTCCGAAGACGCACTTCTCCGGGTTGAGCTTGAGGTTAACCTTGCGCAGGTTGGCAAATGTCTCCTGGAGATCCGCGATGAGGGATCCAGCCACGCGAGATTTGACCACGATGTCATCGACGTAGGCCTCAGCGTTCCTCCCCATCCGAGGCCCCAGAGTGATGCGCATTAGCCGCTGGAAGGTGACGCCCGCGCTCTTTAAACTGAAGGGCATGCAGACGTAACCAAATACGCCGCAGGGGGTGATGAAGGCCGTCTTCTCCACGTCTTCGGCCACCATCTTGATCTGATGATAGCCTGAGAAGGCATCCAGGAAACATAGCAGGTCGCACCCGGCGGTGGAATCCACAATCTGATCGATGCGGGGCAGCAGAAACGGGTCCTGAGGGCAGAACTTGTTGAGGCTGGTGAAGTCGACGCACATGCGCTCCTTGCTGCCCTTCTTGGGGACAACGACTGGGTTGGCGAGCCATTCGGGATGGCGCACCTCACGAACGACTCCGGCTTCTTGGAGCTTCTGAACTTCACTGACGATGAACTCTTGCTTCTCTGGCGCCTGGCGCCGCGCTTTCTGCTTGACCGGGCGTGCATTGGGGCACACCGCTAAGTGGTGCTCGATCACCTCCCTCAGCACACCGGACAAGTCGGATGCTTTCCAGGCGAAAACATCCGAGTTTGCCCGAAGGAAGGTGACAAGCGCGCTTTCCTATGCAGGAGGGAGGCTTGTGCCGATGGTGAAGGCGGGGCCGGAGCCGCTGCCGTCCACCGACACCTTCTTCGTCTCGGCGCGGTCTTGAATGAACAGCTGCTTCTTCTTCGCAGGCGCGGCCTCGAAAGGCTCGGCCGTGTCCTCGTCGGCTGGGTGCGCGACAGCGGCAGCCTTGTAGGCGCGCTCGAGGGTGCTGGCCGCGTCCTTTTCGTTGCAGGCGACGGTGATGATGCCTCTGCAGCCGGGCATCTTGAGGACGTTGCAGGCGTGATTAGTGGCCGCCATGAACTTGGTGAGAGCTGGGTAGCCCTAGATGGCATTGTAGGGCAGGCCGATGTGCGCCACGTCGAAGTCGATGAGCTCGGTGTGGTAGTTCTTGCGGGTGCCGAAGGTGACCGGGAGGCGCACCTGCCCCAGCGGAATGGTGGAGCCATCGGTCACTTCGGAGAAGGGCCTGGTCGGCATCAGCTGGTCGTAGGGCACCTGGAGCGTCTCGAAGGTCTCGATGGAGAGCACGTTGAGGCCGGCACCCCCGTCGATGAGGGTCTTGGTGACCGCGACGTTGCTGATGGTGGGAGTGCACAGCATGGGGAGCGCGCCTGTGGAGGCCGTGGACTTGGGGTGGTCCTTGGAGTCGAAGGTGATGGCGCACTGCGACCACTTGAGGGGCCGCGTGACCTCAGGCCTCGGGAGGGCGGCGTACACCTCGCGAGAGAGTTGCTTGAAGTGGCGGACGGACGCGGGGGCTTGGGACCCGCCAAGGATGCAGGCGACCGTGCGACGCTCCTGGTAGCCCCCAGCGCCCTCGTCAGGCTGGTTGACGTCGTTCCTCCGAGGTGGCGGAGGCAGCGGCGGGAGAGTGGCATTAGCCTGAGGGTTCGCCTCACGAGGCTGGTCACGCCAGGCAGCCTCACGAGGCTGATCGCGCCAGCCCTGGAGGTAGTTGCTATTATTGTTACGGCTGTCCCAGCGGTTGCCGCCGCGGCCACCTCCGTGGCCGGCGCCACGGCCGTTGCGGTCGTCTCGGCGGCTCTGGCGCTCGTCGCGGAGCAACTTGAGCTCATGACAGTCTTCGGTGCTGTGGGAGCGGACGTTGTGAAAGGCGCAGAGTGGCCGGTTGTCCTTCCTGGGCTCGTCGAGGTCACGGCCGCGCTTCTGCTCGGGCTCCGCCGCAAGCACAGCAGGGCCCTTGCGCTTGACGTCCTTGCTCTTGGCCTTTGTGCCGTCGAGCGCCGCGTCGGGGTCGTTGTGGACGAAGAGGCGGCCTTCTTTAGCCTTGGCGCACTTGTCGGCGAGGTCGAGCAGCTCGAGCACGGAGTCGAGCTCACCGTTGATGGCGAGCTTCTCGCGCATCTTGATGTCCGTGACGCCAGTTGAGAATGCGGAGATGACGGCCGCATCGGAAGCGCGCGGGATCTTGTTGCGCACCTGACTGAAGCGCTGGATGTACTTGCGGAGGGTCTCGTCTGGGCGCTGTCAAACACGCCGCAGGTCGTTGATGGTGAGGGAGCGGTCCTGTGTGCCCTTGAAGTTGGCGATGAACTGGCTGCAGAGTTCGGCCCATGACGAGATGGAAGCCTCGGGGAGGTTCATGAGCCAGGAGCACGGGCCGTCCTTGAGGGCCATGGGGAACCAGTTCGCCATGACCTTATCGTCTCCGTTTGCCACCTCGACACTCAGCGCGTAGAGTTGGAGGAACTCCATGGGGTTGGGGGTGCCGTCGTAGCGCGGAGGCAGCTCAGGCTTGAACTTCGCGGGCCAGACCACGCGACGCAGCTCGCAGGTGAAGGCACGGCAGCCCACGCCGCTCGAGGGGACGCCGCCAGCGAGGGCGGCGCGGTATTGACGCCCGGCCGCTGCAACGTCTTGAACGGCCTGGTCCTGGCGCTGGCGTTGGCGCTCGAGGAGCACTCGCGCGTCGGGGGGCGCGCGGCGGATGATCTGACAGCTGGGCTCGCAGTGGTCCGGAGAAGACGTGCCGCGGGATGGCTCACGAGCCCGCGCGCTGCGTTGGGGCCTGGCGCGCTCGTCACGTAGAGGAGGCGGCGGGGGAGCGCCGTGCGCCAGATCCCTAGCACGAGACGGTGGAGGGCGGAGCGAGTGAGAAGGCACCGGGGCGTCCCCGGCGACGTTGACGAGCTCGGTGATGCGACCAAGCCAGGCGTCGTAGCTGGCGTCGTCAGGACGGTAGCGGAGCAGCTCGCGCGCCATGAGCAGCGCGGCCTGCGGGTTCGGCGGCCCACGGTTGGCGAGGGAGGAGGCCGTGGCGGTGTGGCCGTCCGCCCGCACGGAGGGGTGCAGGGAGGAGGCCTGCTGCTCGCAGGCAGCGGGGTCGGTGGCGGCGGCGGCCTCGGCGTCAGGGCGGCGGCGATTGCCGCGGGTCACCGGCTCTGTCTGGGTCACGTGGCCAGCCCTGCGCTCAGCGCGCTCGCGACGGGCGGCGGCCATGGGGCTGGTGGAGCTGAGGGCGGAGCAGAAGAACAGTAGCACACCCCTACCTGGCGCGCCAAATGTTGGAAGTGGGGCTCCGGGGACCCAAAGGTTCGAACACTGGGGTGAGCTCGTTCTACTACTTCCTCTCCTACCACGGCAACGCTACGGCGAGGGCGCGCTAGCGTAGGACGGGCGAGGACACAACGGTTTACCCAGGTTCGGGCCACCTTGCGGTGTAAGACCCTACTCTTGCTTGTAGTTGGGATTATTGTGGGTGAGAGAGTTCTCGCGTACAAGGCTGAAGATGATGGAATCTAGAGCTCTCTCTTCTCTCCAATGGCTGCTCTGCCCTTTTATATCGGCCTTGGTCCTCTTCCCCCTGGAAACTTAGGCGGGAAGGGTTGCTACACTTGGCGGTTTTGAAAGGGGACATGCGCTCAGGCTATCCTGACTAAAGGTGGTCTTTGCCTGCCAAAGCATGATCCATGACGCGCTGGTGGGCTCGGTGATGACCTCCGCCCTGGGCGCCCGCCGTCTTGGTCTTCCTTCGCCGATCGGGCAACCTTTGGGGTTGCTTTGGGGGGTAGATAGTTGGCCCTGCTCCCCTAACGCAAAAGAGGAAACCATCTGCATCCGCGCCTGCTGGCGCGGCCTCTGCTGCTGCTCTTCTCCGTGCGCGTCACCCACGTGATGGGCTCCAGACCGCGCGACGCGCCGAACGGCCTCCGTCTCGAACGCCTGTGGGAGGGGGCCTCAGAAGGCCACCTCGGGAAGCCACCTCGGGAAGCCGCCTCGTGAGGCCACTCGGGAAGCCGCCTCGTGAGGGGACTTCGCGAGGCCGTTGATGGTGGTGCTGAGCATTGCCTGCTACTCCCTGAGGAGGGGGCCTCAGGAGGCCAGGGCCCCATGAGGAGTCTTGGTGAAACACTTGGTGGCGACGGCCCGCTTGGCCCACTCTAGGCGTTGCGTCCTGGGCCAAAGGCAGACGGGCCTGGATACCCCGGGTTCCATGGGCCCGACATTATGGGCATATGATACGATTCTAGCTATTTTCCTTTGTATGGGTGATTTTAATCGTGACATAGGAGGGTTCATATGAGTGGAGCTGAAGCCAACAAGCAGCTTGTTGATCCAATTGTTAGGGATGATGGGACTCAACAATTTGATAGAATTGAAGGGAACAAGCGAATTTAGAGTGGGGTGACAACATAGTGAAGTAACACAATGATCAAAGAGCTGAAGTTGAGGGGCTCGTGATAGACCATTTGTTGGCCCGTGGCAACGCACATGCGTTCTACTAGTTTGCGTTGGGTGCAAGTGTTTGTTTTGTGTGTGTAGGTGCTGCTAACGAGGTTCTGTGTGGTTCTCCTACTGGATTGATTACCTTGGTTCTTAACAGAGAGAAATACTTATCTCTACTGTACTACATCATCCTCTCCTCTTCGGGGAAATCCCAACGTAGTCCACAAGTAGCAAGAATAATTTCTGGCACCGTTGCCGGGGAGACATCACCAAAACCTATCAAGTACCTTCGCATAAACTATCATCCACTTGCATTTATTTTCATTTGCCTTTTATTTGCATTTGCCTCTCGTTTTCATCTCCCCTACTTCTAAAACAAATTTTACAAAAAAAACACAAAAATATTTTATTTGCTTGCTTGCTTTTATTGCCTTCATGTCAACACACAAAAACAGAAAATGAAGGCAAAAAATTTAAGATCACTATGGATCCACCTAAAGTTTTCTACTTGGATCATCTTCGATCCATTTGTGCTCGTGCAAAAACCCCAACTAGTTTAGTTGAGGGAAAATCATTAGATGATGTAACATCCCAAAATTCTAAATTTTGGAATGTTATATTAATTAAGTAATGATGATTGCTTGTGTTAAATTGAGTGGAATTTGAAAACTTTTTGAAAGTTAAATGAGAGGGAATAAAAGGACTCTCCCAAACTTTCCTTCTTGCTTTTGGCTCCCATGGAATTCAAAATTCAAATTCAAAACAAATCCTAGAGTGAAGATAACATGACTTCTTCCATTTGAAAAAGGGGTTTTGAAAATATTTGAATTCCATTTGAAAATAATTCAAACTCAGAAGCTTTATGCCACTCAAGGATTTTCAATGAGAGAAGATAATAGGACTTCTTCAAAATTTATGAAATAGAGTGGGGAGTGATGAGTACCACTTTCAAAACTTATTTGAAAGCCTATTTGGGAGTTTTTTCTCTTTTATGTTGGAATTTCAAATCATCTCAAATTCTCTGAATTAAAAAAAATATTTGAGTGAAGGTAACATGACCCTTCAAAATTCAGAGAAGAGTTGAAAAGTATTTGAAGAAAGAAAACAGAAAACTATTTGCAAAAGATCTGAAAATCAAATTCAAATCCAATTTGAAGTTATTACAAAAAATATATTTTCTTTAAAGTAATTTATTTGCCTCTGAAAAATAGTTCATATTTTTCTATGTTTTATTCTAAGAATTTCGATATATATATTGTCTAGGAAAAAATTATTTTTATTTTTATTTTATGACTTTTCCTTCTCTGTTTTATTCAAAAAAAAAACAAATCCAGTGCGCCCAGCCGAGCGGCAACTAACCGGTCCAAGGCCGATCGCGCGCGAAAGCGCTAAGCGCCGGCCACCCGCTCTCTCTCTCCCTCCTTCGCTGCCGCTGACAGGCGGGCCCCGCCCGTCAGCATCGTCACCGACCTCCAGCCGGAGTCCCGCTCGGACACGCCATTGCCGCCCCGTTCAAATCAGCTCGGGATTCTTTCCCGAGGGTGCCCCCTTGCCCAAGTTTGGCCTTCTATAAATACCGAAGACCCCGGCCTCTTTTCCCTCAACTTCCATCGCCCGAAACCTCTCCCAACGCCCGCGCGAACTCGCCGGAGTTCGCGAGATCCACTGCAGCGCCGTCGCCTTGCCCCACCTCCCCACGCCACCATCAGCCACCACCGACGCCACCAACCTTCCCGCCGTGACACGCCGCGCTCCCCGGTGCCCTCGCCGTAGCTGGAGGACCGCCGGAGACCCCGCCCCATTCGAGCCGACTCCCGCACCGCCGTCTTCTTCAATTCCGGCGCCGCCCAACTCCACTGTTCCTCGATGAGCCCCTCCCGTCGTCCGATCTTTAATCAACGCTCTGGATTAGATCTAATCAAATAGTTTATTTTTTTATTTAGATCGGTTTAATCCCGGTTTTATGCGGTTTAGATCAAACTGACTCGCGGTTTTCTTTTAATTTAGCCGCCGCCACCGAATACCCTAAGTCTCGGCCATCCGCCCCTTAATTTCATACCAAACATCCCGCAGCCACTCACTTAGCGCCACGTGGCCCCTGGATCTATCATTTTTGGAAAAATTCAATTTTCAAATTTGTTTCAAATCTTGTTTTTGCTATTAGTTTAGATCTATAGATCCAAATTTAGTGATTCTTTTTCCAACGGTTTCACAAAAATCCCATCTATCCATAGAACCAAACTAAAAATATTTTTGAAATTTTTAAATTTGAATTTAACCAAATTTGCTTTAAACCCTAGATTGCTACTGATTTCTATATGTTATATCTATCCATAGGACTAATAAAAATAATTTTGTTTATATAACAAAATTGAATCTGATCAGATTTAATATCTATCTTAATTAGGCCATAACTTCTGCATTATAAAGCCTTTTTAGTTGATTCTTTTTGCTAATTAAAACTAATAGCAAATACTTTCTGTTAAACTAAGGTTTTATAATATTTTCTTCTGTTAAAAATATGTTTCTGTCCAGTAACTTTATGTGATTCTTTTTGGAGTTTCATGAGTCTTTTATTTGGTTTCTTTTTTATCTTTGAGTGATTGCTTATGTTTGGTTATAATTGCTTGTTACGATAGATTGAACGGAGTGTGACGAGTAGAACTATCAGGATTATGAGTGCGAAGAATCTTCGTCAACATTACAAGGCAAGTTACATCTTGATCATGCTTCTCTAATACCTATGTTTTCTATATTCATTTAGTCCATTTGATGTAGGATTGCATGAATATATAAGTTGGCTATATTATAAACCCAGTAGTTCATTGAGGTAGGTCTGAGCCTTTACTCCATTGTCGCCAACGTTGTAGGAGTTTTGCTATGCTTATGTAGACGGGGATTGGTATGTGTGATTCAAGCAAGTTGCGAGAGATATAGTAATTTTGGGTAACCTTAAGGTGGCAACATTAACACACATCTGGGTGGAATGGTAGGGGCACCCTGGAGTAACCAGTGGACTAGCCTGGGCACCTGGAGAAACCAGTGCTTGCCCAAGGGGATCCCGGAGGACCCGTGAGATCACCCTATGGAATGCCACCCAGGCTCAAAGAGATTTATCAATTTGTCATGACTAGAAGCTTACCTGCGCAGCCACAAGCTAATATGGGTTCTGGCTTAGTTGAGTATGTTGCGTGACCTCTTTCCGGGTAGGCTAGTAGATGTAGTTATATATGTAGGTGTGCCAGTCTACCCATGGTTAAGGGAAAATGCTTCTGAAAGACCATGTCTCAATCTTCTGGTTCTTAAACACCAGGCAGTGTGAGGACTACAAAGGAGGTGATCGAGTCTTGTGGGGAAAAGTGCGCAAACCTCTGCAGAGTGTAAAACTAATCGATTAGCCGTGTCCCCGGTTATGGACAACTTGAGCATCTAGAATTGGGAATTTGAGCGATCTCATCACATTTAACTAATTTAATGGATTTTAATCAACTTGGGTATAGATTGAGTGGAGAAACCATCTCAATCATATTATGATAAGCTTTGTAGTAACAATTTGATATTCTTTTTGATGATAGGGAAAAATCAGCTTTATGCAAATTAAACTTAGAACCTTCCACCAGCCATATTGCATGTAGAAGTAGGACCTTCATAATCTCTTATGGTGTGACTTGCCAGTACATTCAACGTACTGACCTACATGGCTGCAACGTCTCATGTTGCAGGAATTATATGACGAGTAAGTGATACGATAGGGTTACGTTGTCTAGACTCAACTTTGCCATTGGTGTTGATGGGACTCCACAACCTTTCATGTTATTTCCGCTGTATGGATTAAGGTAATAGTATTTACGTTATTTTATACATGTGATTTTCTGTTATTTCATCGAGTACTGTGTGTGTGCTAGCATACCGATCCAGGGATGGCACTTAAGCACAGAGACTTGGATCCTTTTTGGAACTGGGTCGTTACAAGATAGTATCAGAGCACATGTTGACTGTAGGACGTGACCCTAGGAATGGTTTAGGAAGACCCTGATAGGATCAACTTATACTGTTCTCGTACTCTTCTGAAATTCTTTGCTGAAACCGCCTTGCTTCAAAATTTTAGATGAAGAGCTTCACCCTGAACCAAAGACAACACTACGAAGACATTCCCTGTGGCCCAGCCCTTATGAAACTTGTCCGACTTTTGAAGCTACCGATACCTGAGATCAAGGTGTGTCAGAGGAAGACTAGAACATGGAGCGTCAAGACTCAAGTTTTTGGTCGTCAAGAAAACCCCAAGACAGGAGATATCAACTATGGAATGATAGCTCATGGCAGGGACATGGGCATAAACACTGCTATCCATGATGCTATCGCCCGCTTGTGCTATCGTCACCGTGCTAAGTTAAGCAAGCATTGAAGTTTTTGCCTCTGTTGGTATATCACCAAGATCTAGAGTATTACATCAAGAACCTTCAGATGGACCTTCTGGAAGCCTTATTTGACAAGGAAGCACTTCGTGGAGAACTCAGGACCCAGAAGCTGAAAGTAGCCAAGCTGGAGGAGCAAAACGTCGAGATCCAGAAGATTCATCAGAAACTGAAGGACGGTAGGACCATGGCTCATGCCAAGGATGTTGAAATCCATAAGCTACGAACTCAACTCCAGGAGATTCAAGGATGTCACAAGAGACTTCGCATCAACAGAGATGATCTGGCAGAAGAACTTGAGAAGATCTAGCATGATTGGAAGAAGCCCAGTGGAGACATGAATGAAGACCTGAAGAAGCTAGCTTAGCTGTATCCCACCATGAGGGAATAAAGATAAACGTTTTTGCGATTAGAGTATCTGACCATGCCAACTTATGTGGGTGGCGGTACTATAGGATTGATTGAACTGAATGAATGTGTGCAGTATTCCATGTGTTTAGCTGTTGTGCCATTTTTTTGTATGGGTATCTTTCCCTCTCTCTCTCCAATCTTATCGCGTCCTTACCCAAAACCCTTTGACCCACTAGATGGTGTATGGAGATGAACTCATATTTTCTGGATCGATGACTCAATTGGAGACGGAGCAATGGATCCAAAACATGGAAGATCACATGAAGAATAACACTATAGCCAAAAAGGGTATGGTCCAGCATGCTCTGTAGTACTTTGCAAAAGGTGCTGCTACTTGGTGGAGGATGTACCGAGCTATCAATGGATGGCAAGGAGCAATCACTTGGGAAGAATTTAACTTGACTCTCCTAAGGCCTTGTCTTGTGTCCCAAAAATCGAAGCCTTGTGGAAATGATATGAAAAAAACCTTGTGCATTCAAGCTTTGTGGAGAGATAGGACACACCCATGAAGAACACAAGGATGGATGCCCTCATTGTGAAGGAAATCACCCAGCTGGAGAATGCCCAACTAGGCAGGTTACTGATACGTCTCCAACGTATCTATAATTTTTGATTGTTCCATGCTATTATAGTATCAATCTTGGATGTTTTTATATGCAATTATATATCATTTTTGGGACTAACCTATTAACCTAGTGCCCAGTGCCAGTTGTTGTTTTCTGCTTGTTTTTGGTTTTTCAGGAAATCAGTACCAAACAAAGTCCAAATGCCACGAAACTTTTTGGAGATTTTTTTTCTGGACAAAAGAGACCCTGGAGACTTGGAGAGGAGGCCAGAAGGTTCACGAAGCCTCCACAAGGCAACAGGGTGCGGCCCCAGGGGGCGCCCTGATGCCTTGTGGGGCCCTCGTGGCTCCGTTTGACCTAACTCCACTTCTATAAATTCTCAAATATTAGGAAACCAACAGAGAGCCACCCCGAATAACTTTTACGCCGCCGCAAGCCTCTGTTCTTCCGTGATCCCATCTGGAGGCCTTTTCCGGTACTCTGCCGGAGGGGGAATTGATCACGGAGGGCTTCTACATCAACCTTGCCGCCCTTCCGATGTTGTGTGAGAAGTTTACCACATACCTATGGGTCCATTGCTAGTAGCTAGATGGCTTCTTCTCTCTCTTTGATCTTCAATACCATGTTCTCCTCGATGTTCTTGGAGTTCTATCCGATGTAATCTTCTTTTGCGGTGTGTTTGTTGGGATCCGATGAATTGTGAGTTTATGATCAGATTATTCATGAGAAATATCTGACTCTTCTCTTAACTCTTTTATGCATGATTATTATAGCTTTGTATTTCTCTCCGATCTATCGATTTGGTTTGGCCTACTAGATTGATTTATCTTGCAATGGGAGAGGTGCTTTGTGATGGGTTCAATCTTGCGGTGCTCAATCCCAGTGGCAGAAAGGGACATGACACGTATTTGTATTGTTGCCATTAAGGATAAAAAGATGGGGTTTAATCATATTGCTTGAGTTTACTTTGTCTACATCATGTCATCTTGCTTAAGGCGTTACTCTGTTTCATACTTAATACCCTAGATGCATGATGGATAGCGGTCGATGGGTGGAGTAATAGTAGTAGATGCAGGCAGGAGTCGGTCTACTTGTCTAGGACGTGATGCCTATATACATGATCATTGCCATGAATCCGTCATAATTATTTGCTTTTCTATCAATTACCCAACAGTAATTTGTTTACCCACCGTATGCTATGTGTTCGAGAGAGAAGCCTCTAGTGAAAACTATGGCCCCCGGGTCTACTTTATCATATATTAAAAACCTAAAAATACCTTGCTGCAATTTATTTACTTTTATTTTATTTAATATTTTATTTTATCTATCTATCACTATCATAATTAATCCTTGCAAATAACCGCTAAGAGGATTGACAACCCTCTTATTTGCGTTGGGTGCAAGTGTTTGCTTTTGTGTGTGCAGGTGCGCTTAACGGGATTTTGCTTGGTTCTCCTACTGGATTGATAACCTTGGTTCTTAACTGAGGGAAATACTTATATCTACTATACTGCATCATCCTCTCCTCTTCGGGGAAATACCAACGCAGTCTACAAGTAGCAGGAAGAATTTCTGGCGCCGTTGCCGGGGAGACATCATCAAAATTACCAAGTACCTTCGTACAAACTATCATCCACTTGCATTTATTTGATTTGCCTCTTTATTTGCATTTGCCTCTTGTTTTCATCTCCCCCACTTCTAAAACAATTTTATAAAAACACAAAAATATTTTTATTTGCTCGTTTGTTTGCTTGTGTTGCCATGTGCTTCCTATTTGCTTGCATCTTCGCTTGCTAAAAAAAACTATTGATATGGATCCTCATCCACTTGCTAATCTTTTTAAAAGATCCAATTATGATGAAAAAATTGCTAGTGAGTTGAGTGCACTTGATTATCTCCATGAAGTTTTGCTTGAAAATCATGAATCTGAAATTTGTGATGAAGTGTTGAAGGAAGAAATTTATAAAGTGATTCATGATAGCTCCTTGAATGAAAAGCATGATTGCAATGATGTTATTATAAATTCTATTAATGTCAATTGTGGTAATGATATGCAAAACTTTGAGCTTGGGGATGATAATTTTGTTATGTCCACTACTTATTGCAATGATCATGATTGGGGTGATAATTCTTCTTATGATCTTGAAAATTTATTTAAGCCTCATGATGAATATGTTATTGACAATAATGTTTGCAATAATATTGAAAGTGGGTTTGGAAGAGTGTCAACTTTAGGTAAAAGGAATCCCACATTTTTGGAGAGTGTTCAATCTTATGAAATTTTTGATCAAAGTGGGGTTGGAGAGGTCATGACTTTAGTTGATGATAATCCCACTATTTTGGAAGAGTGTCAACTTTGCATGCATGTGGATCATGTAGAGAATATGTTATGTGATGGCTATATTGTTGAATTTGAATATGATCCTACATGTAATTATTATGAGAGAGGAAAAATATGGTTGTAGAAATTTTTAAGTTACTCAATTACCTATCTTGAAGTGTAAATTGTCAATGTTTTATTCTTCTTCCTTGCATATGCTAAATATTTATTGCCTCGATAATTTGTTTGCTTATAAAATGCCTATGCATAGGAAGTATGTTATACTTAAATGTCTTTTTCATATGTTTTATGATGCTCTCTTTGTGTTTCAATTATTATCTTTCATGTGAGCATCATTTAAATTTCAAGCCTATCTTAATGGCTATAAAGAAAGAGCTTGTTGGGAGACAACCCAATAAAATTTTTATTTATGTTTTTGTGTGTTTACACAATTATAGCCTCTGTTATGATTGTGTTTTTATCTTTCAATTAGTGTTTGTGCCAAGTAATGCCTTTGGGATGATTTGGATGATAGTATAATTGATGTTGTTTGAAAATAGAAACTTTCGTGTCCAGTGCTGAAATTTTAATTTTTCTCTGGAATGTCAAAACGTTCTGAAATTTTTACACAATATTCAAATATAAATTTCCCACGTTTTATTAATTTTTAAGAATTTTTGGAGTCACAGAAGTATGACGTTAATTCAGATCTTTACAGACTGTTCTGTTTTAGACAGGTTCTGTTTTTTTTTTTTGCATAGTTTGCTTATTTTGATGAATCTATGGATCGTATCGGGGGGTATGAGTCATGGAGAAGTTGGAGTACAGTAGCATTATGCCAATATTAAATATGAATCAATTTACAACAGTACCTAAAGTTTAAGATTTGTTTGTTATACTAACGGATCTCACGAGGTTTCTGTTGAGTTTTGTGTGCTGAAGTTTTCAAGTTTTGGGTGAGACTACGATGGATAAAGGAATAAGGAGCGGCAAGAGCCTAAGATTGGGGATGCCCAAGGCACCCCAAGGTAATGTTCAAGGAAGACTCAAGCGTCTTAGCTTGGGGATGCCCCGGAAGGCATCCCCTCTTTCGTCTACAATCTATCGGTAACTCACTTGGAGCTATATTTTTTATTCATCACATGATATTCGTTTTACTTGGAGCGTGTTGTGATATAGTTGTTTGATTTTATTTGCTTTTTAGTTTGTCACAATCATCTTTGCTGAACACACCTTTTTGAGAGGGACACACATTATTTGTGATTTGTTAGAATACTCTATGTGCTTCACTTATATCTTTTGAGCTAGGCATTTGCTCTAGTGCTTCGCTTATATCTTTTAAAGCACGGCGGTGGATACATTTTAAAGAAATAGTTGCACTCTCATGCTTCACTTATATCTTTTTGAGAGTCTAATGAATAGCAATGGTAATATGCACGGGTTATGAATTTGGTCCTGATATGATAGGTATTCAAGAGGGATATAATAAAAAAAATCATGTAGATCACTGAATATGATAAGTTTGATTCCTTGCAATAGTTTTGCGATATTGAGATGGTAATATGTGGGTGGTGCCAGTAGATAATTGTAGTTTTTTAAGAATATTGTTAAGGTTTGTGATTCCCTAAGCATGCACATATGATCTGTCGTTATGCTAAGAAGTTGGAGCATGATTTATTCTTGATTGTCTACCTTATGAGTGGCAGACGGGGACGAGCGATGGATTTTTCCTACCAATCTATCCCCCTAGGGGCATGCGTAGTAGTACTTTGCTTCGAGGGCTAATAAACTTTCGCAATAAGTATGTGAGGTCTTTATGACTAATGCGAGTCCATGGATTATACGCACTCTCACCTTTCCGCAATTTGCTAGCCTCTTCGGTACTGTGCATTACCTTTCTCACATCGAGAGTCGGTGCAAACTTTGCCGGTGCATCCAAACCCCGTGATATGATACACTCTATCACACATAAGCCTCCTTATATCTTCCTCAAAACAGCCACCATACCTACCTATCATGGCATTTCCATAGCCATTCCGAGATATATTGCCATGCAACTTCCACCGTTCCGTTCTTATGACACACATCATCATTGTCATATTGCTTTGCATTATCATATAGCTGACATAGTATTTGTGGCTCAGCCACCGTTCATCATTTTTTATACATGTTATGCTAGTATCATTGCACATCCTAGTACACTGCCAGAGGCATTCATATAGAGTCATATTTTTGTTCTAGTATCGAGTTGTAGCATTGAGTTGTAAGTAAATAAAAGTGTGATGATCATCATTATTAGAGCATTGTCCCAGTGAGGAAAGAATGGTGGAGTCTAATGAGTCCTTGAAAAAGTGGGGATGAGGTCCATGAGGCCGTTCTAAAAAAAAGAGGCCAAAAAGAGCCCACAAAAAAATGAGAGAAAAAGAGAGAAGGGGCAATGTTACTATCCTTTTTCCACACTTGTGCTTCAGAGTAGCACCATGTTTTTCATATAGAGAGTCTCCTATTTTGTCACTTTCATATACTAGTGGGAATTTTTCATTATAGAACTTGGCTTGTATATTCCGATGATGGGCTTCCTCAAATGCCCGCGGTCTTCATGAGCAAGCAAGTTGGATGCACACCCACTTAGTTTTTCATGTTGAGCTTTCATACACTTATAGCTCTTAGTGCATCCGTTGCATGGCAATCCCTACTCCTCGCATTGACATCAATTGATGGGCATCTTCATAGCCCGTTGATTAGCCTCGTCGATGTGTGTCTATCTTCTTATTTTTGACTTCCCCTTATTGATCTCTACCACCACACTCTATTACACCCATAGTGCTATATCCATGGCTTGCGCTCATGTATTGCGTGGGGGGTTGAAAAAGCTAAAGCGCGTTAAAAAGTATGAACCAATTGCTCGGCTTGTCATTGGGGTAGTGCATGATAAGTATTTTGTGTTAAGAAGATGGAGCATGATAGGATTATATGATTTTGTAGGGATAGCGTTCTTTAGCATTTTTATTTTGAAAGACATGATTGTTTATTAGTATGCCTGAGTATTGATGTCTTTATGTCAAACTATAGATTATTGCCTTGAATCATTCAGATCTTATTATTCATACCGTAAGAGAAAGATTACATGATGAAACATGTTAGGTAGCATTCCACATCAAAAATTCTGTTTTTATCATTTACCTACTCGAGGACGAGCATGAATTAAGCTTGGGGATGCTTGATATGTCTCCAACGTATCTATAATATTTGATTGTTCCATGCTATTATAGTATCACTCTTGGATGTTTTTATATGCAATTATATATCATTTTTTGGGACTAACCTATTAACCTAGTGCCCAGTGCTAGTTGCTGTTTTCTGCTTGTTTTTGGTTTTTTAGGAAATCAGTACCAAACGAAGTCCAAATGCCACGAAACTTTTTGGAGATTTTTTTCTGGACAAATGAGACCCTGGAGACTTGGAGAGGAGGCCAGAAGGTTCACGAAGCCTCCACAAGGCAACAGGGCGCGGCCCCAGGGGTGGCGCGCCCTGATGCCTTGTGGGGCCCTCGTGGCTCCGTTTGACCTAATTCCACTTCTATAAATTCTCAAATATTGGGAAACCAATAGAGAGCCACCCGAATAACTTTTACACCACCGCAAGCCTCTGTTCTTCCGTGATCCCATCTGGAGGCCTTTTCCGGTACTCTGTCGGAGGGGGAATCGATCATGGAGGGCTTCTACATCAATCTTGCTGCCCTTCCGATGATGTGTGAGTAGTTTACCACAGACCTACGGGTCCATAGCTAGTAGCTAGATGGCTTCTTCTCTCTCTTTGATCTTCAATACCATGTTCTCCTCGATGTTCTTGGAGTTCTATCCGATGTAATCTTCTTTTGCGGTGTGTTTGTTGGGATCCGATGAATTGTGAGTTTATGATTAGTTTATTCATGAGAAATATTTGAGTCTTCTCTAAACTTTTTTATGCATGATTATTATAGCTTTGTATTTCTCTCCGATCTTTCGATTTGGTTTGGCCTACTAGATTGATTTATCTTGCAATGGGAGAGGTGCTTTGTGATGGGTTCAATCTTGTGGTGCTCAATCCCAGTGACAAAAAGGAACATGACACATATTTGTATTGTTGCCATTAAGGATAAAAAGATGGGGTTTAATCATATTGCTTGAGTTTACTTTGTCTACATCATGTCATCTTGCTTAAGGCGTTACTCTGTTTCATACTTAATACCCTAGATGCATGCTAGATAGTGGTCGATGGGTGGAGTAATAGTAGTAGATGCAGGCAGGAGTCGGTCTACTTGTCTAGGACGTGATGCCTATATACATGATCATTGCCATGAATCCTTCATAATTATTTGCTTTTCTACCAATTGCCCAACAGTAATTTGTTTACCCACCGTATGCTATGTGTTCGAGAGAGAAGCCTCTAGTGAAAACTATGGCCCCCGGGTCTACTTTATCATATATAAAAAACCTAAAAATACATTGCTGCAATTTATTTACTTTTATTTTATTTAGTATTTTAGTTTATCTATTTATCTCTATAAAATTTAATCCTTGCAAATAACCGCTAAAAGGATTGACAACAGTCTTATTTGCGTTGGGTGCAAGTGTTTGCTCTTGTGTGTGCAGGTGCGCTTAAAAGAATTTTGCTTGGTTCTCCTACTGGATTGATAACCTTGGTTCTTAACTGAGGGAAATACTTATCTCTACTATACTGCATCATCCTCTCCTCTTCGGGGAAATACCAACGCAGTCTACAAGTTGCAGTTACTTGTTTCTTGTGTGAAGGAACTACTCACTACCCTGCGCAGTGTCACATTTACTCCGTGGTACAACGAACTATCCAGAAGCAGAAGGAAGCAATGAAAGAAGCCCTCAGGGAAATTTTAGAAGAACCTGTGATGAAGGAAGATGTTGAAGACACACACGAAGAAGACCCAGTCAAACTTTACTCCAAGGCATACTATTCATGTGGAGAAGAAGGACTTTTTCATGGTATTGCACGAAGAAAAGAAAAGAGTATCTGGGAGACTTTCCCACAGTAGAAGTAAAGTATGACCCACTAGAAATAGAGGCCCTGATTGGTACGAAAAAGCCCAGGAAGAGAAACCGAAGTCATCCCCAGAACTACCCGATTCCTGCAAAGAATGACCGAAGTCATATCACGTGCTTCAACTACAAGACCTTAGGTCACTACGCCGATACATGTCCAGAAAAGGAGCCAAGAACCCAAGGAGCATATGTAATCACCAAGAAGCCCCTGGACTTGTTCGACGTCATTTGTTTCCGCTGTAAGGAAGCCGAGCACTTTGCCAGAAACTGTCCCAATGAGAAGGAGGCCTGTGCTAAATAGTTGTGTTAACACTTTTATATTGTGGAGTTGTTGAGTTGAGGCATGTAATGGAAATGCAGGAGATTGTAATAATTTGAGAATCAATAAAGTTGGCATGCCATAAATTTTGGTATTTAGATTTTATGAGTTATTACTATATAGGCAATGAGTGAAATCATGATACGTGGAATAAGATTTTGAAGGCACTAGTGTTTTTCATTTTAAGGGTGGTAGAACCCAACACCATTACCCGAATAAAAGAGCTAGTCATTAGCTATGTCAGACCTTGGAATGGACAAGTCAATGATGAGTCCGGTTAATTACATCCTAGTTTTGCACCAAGAGAAGGAAGGGAAACAGTACAATTGGATGGATTTAAGAATGCTAAGGAAGCTGGATGTTGGAATAATGATCAGTTGCAACCAGAAGATGTGTTCAAGATTTACAAGTGGTGAGATGAGCCACAACCCACAGGCCCCAGGACCTGACAAGAAGCAAGCACACTCTTGCTGAAGGAAGAACCCTGGAAGAAGCTACGACTTTATCAATAGACGATCCTATAGAAATTTACGCGAAACCCGAGAGTTGTGAAGAAATGAAAGATGTTTTGTTTGGCTTGCAGAATCAATGGATTTATCCGAACTTAGTTCATCGACAAGAGAAATTCGGCAATGCTTGTGAGGATGACCGAGTGTTAGAATGTGAGATTCGCTACACCATATACAAGGTAATGATTTGGGTGCGAAATGGATTGATCACCATGCCGACTTACTCCTATTATTCGCCTTTGCTATGTGGGATGGTAAATCTTGAGTGACTTACCTATAGTAGAGAGATGACGATGTGAAGCCTAAACCTTAGAATGGTACAATGTTTCACCCTTGTACAAGGAAACTGTTGCTAACCGTAGGTTATACGGTGAGGATGAAACCCAGACCCGTTTTCTGCAGGGACCCCAGTCAAATTATTTGATGACCACCATGAGAATATCGATAGCTGATTAGTATTGGCGCCAGACCTATCAGCTAAGAATATCCAGTACCGGGAAGAACACTCATATGACAAGGGATTCGAGATCTCAAGGAAGCCTAGTGCTTATGCTAGAAGAACCTCAATGGAGGCCTTATCCAGAAGAGGTGCGCAGACCAATGGTGTCAACACTAAGCCGGAAATACCCGAGTTTTGGATGGACCCGTGACTCTAATTCTAAGGGTGGTAGCACCCCAGACCTTTGTGTCGTGGGTACGACCATCTATGGGGCCATCCAGCCCCTTTGTGGTTCGGCAGGGGAGATCGACGTGCACAAAGAGCGGAATCAGAGGAAGGCGCCAGGGATTTACCCAGGTTCGGGCCGCTGAGAAGCGTAAAACCCTACTCCTGCTTTTGGTTTATTGGTTGTGTACGAACACGAGTACAAGGAGCGCTTCCCCGGCAAGGTGCGGAAGAGGCAGCTACACATGCGAGTTGTGTCAAGGGTCCGAATCCCTCTAACTGTTGCCTTGGCCCTCCTTTTATAGCTTAAGGGGTTACCACAGTGGCAAAACAGTAATTACATAGCGATTAGATAGCAAACAGTGCTATCATACCTAACTCTGCCAGTTTAGGACAAAAGCATTAAATGCACCGTTAGGTGTCATGTGGAGAGGTAGCCCCGGAAAGGTTTCTGCACCGCTCGCCCAGCTACCTCGTATTATTCTGACACGCCTCCTGGACGGGTGTCATTGAAGGCAAATCCTCCCCCAACACGCTGACACATGCCCGACAAGCCTCACCAACCAGCCTACGCGGTCGACACCTCATCTATTAGCGAACATCTGTCCGGTGAGGTGGAGCGCTAGAAGACTGGCAGAATCTTGCCGGTACGGAGCCTGCCGGGTCTCCACCTTGTCGGTTTAGCCTTGCCAGCAAGGAAAGTCTTCATCTTCGGTACTAGTTGAGTGTTTGTTGGTGCTGTGTCTTGAGCTTCTCTCCAGTGGCCTCCGCAGCTGGGTCTTGAATCTTGGTCTTGGCGGTTCCCGACAAGGCTTGGCCGGCAAGGAGGTTGCTACTGTCTGTGCATAAGTCAGGGTATAAAATACCCATGTTTTATACACCGATAGGAGCCCCCGGGCCTAGGCCATGCACGCGTCCGAAGCATCGTTGGGCCAGGCCCAAACAATGCACAGACGCGCGGCGGGAAAACTGCCGCTGTAGTTTTCGTCATGATGGTTATCCTGACGCACGTCCAATCCACGCATTAAATGCGGGTCATGGGAACTTGGAATGTTGCGGTTATATCGCGGTAGTGCACCTGTAAAAAAGAAAAGGGCGCCGCCTGGGTTAAACAGTGAAGAGCCAGCCCCCTCGCGCCTTCCCCATAAAAAGGTGACTGCGAGGAGGCGCTACTCATTTGCCCCTGTTTTCCCCCTGCTTCGTCTCCTTCCTCTCTCCAAAACCGCTTCCGCCGCCGCCGCTGTCAGTGATTCGCATCTCGATTCCACTATCTTCTTCCTCCCCAATCTTCGATGGCGCCCAAGAGAGCCGACGCGGCGGGAAAGAAGCCCGCCAAGCCGCTCGATCCCAAGGCGGAGGAGAAGAAGAAGGCGCTGGAGGAGCTGGAGAAACGGCGGAGGGAGAATGCGATCTTCTCGCCGTGCTCCTTGGATGCCAACGAGCTGATCAGAAGGTATGCATATATGTGGGGAAGGGATACCAAAGACCACAAGGCGCCCGTAGTGCTTCCCGAAGGCAACAAGGATCCATCGGATTCATATCCGTTTTTCTGTGCCTATTTCTACTGTGGCCTGGTTCCCCCATTCTCGCATTTCTTCAGCGTATGATGTTCAGCTATGGGTTCAGGTTGCTGGATTTCACTCCGAATGCAATGGCCTGCATGGCAGCCTTTGCCCATCTGTGCGAGAACTTTGTCGGGGTTGCCCCCAATGTGGATCTGTTCCGCCACTTCTTCGTCCCTTGGATTGAAGACAAGTCGCTCTCCGGCAGCGTGACTTGGATCCCCAGGGCCAAGACCAAGGGCCAGTACCTTGCCGGGCAACTCCATCTCAAATGGGAAGAATGGAGGGCAGAGTGGTGTTGGACCCAGGAGAAGGATTTCCCCCAATTTTGCATACCGTGCACGGTGAAGGTCGAGCGCGGCAAGAACTGGAGCATTTTTGGCGCCACCGAGGCGAAGCTTCGCCCGGCGGTAAACAGAATCGCCCGCCTCAAGGCCCCTAATCTGACCATAGAGATGGTTGGCGCCGATTTCCTCCGGCGACGCATAGCGCCGCTGCAGAAGAGGGAAAGATTTGCTTGGCAGTATCAGAACACCGCTGATGTCATGCGACTGTATCCTGGGACCGGCAACAACTTGTCGGTTATGGAGCACGCCAGCCTCTGCAAACAGTTGTTCCGGAAAACTGGCACATTCCACTTGATGGACAAGATCATCCCGCTGCACATCAACTCTGCCAAGGACTCCATCTTGTCGGTGATTCCGGACTGCAATGCCCACGGGGTAAAAGCAGACTGGGATCTGCCCACCCTGGAGCACGAGATGGATTGGGCCTCCAACCTGACGGAGAAAGATTCCCGGAAGGAAACGGATCTCATCCGGGCCACCACCGAGGAAGAGCTGGCGTACATTGTCAGCAAGGCCACAGAGATCGCGAGGATCAATGCGGCGGGCGGTCCTGGCGCCGCGGCAGCTGAGGATGATGATGAGGAGCATTCCGAGGAAGAGGTTGCCGAAGAGCAACAAGATGAGCCTGTCGGGGATGAGACGGCTGAAGCTGAGGCTGCCGGGGCCGAGGTTGCCGAAACTGAAGCTGCCGAAGAGCTTGAAGAAGAAGGCCCTCGAGCCCCGAAGAGGAGGTGTTGTCTTCGGAGGGCGGCAGTCAAGAGCCGGTGCGTGCTTCTTCATCGAGAGCTGGCCCCACGGTGAAGAAGACGACCACGAAGACCAGCCGCCAGGAAGAAGTACGCCGGCAATCATCACGGCGTCCTCGAACTCAACCTCCATCCCCTCGGCAAGAGGTTGCCGAGGAAGTTGAATCCACTCAGCCGATGGGTTCACCTCCCCCGGCACTTAAGAGGGTAAGGGAATCGCCTCCACCAGTGATGTACGACTTCGACGTTCTTGGCGAGTCCGAGGAGGAGGAGGAGTAAGTGACCTTGCTTATCTCCACCGAGCCTTGAATTTATCTGATCGCCATTTTAACTTGGTTTCTTCTGTCTTGATAGGGACCCAGAACCACTTGTGCATCGGTTGAAGCGGGCCAGGTCTGCAACAGCACAAGACCCTGCGACGAGTGCTGGGCAGGGGGTTGTGATGGCTGAAACTTCTGTTATCAGCCCCAGCCTAGCCCCCAGTGCGAGGACGTGGTAGAGATCCTGCCCACCGGCACCGGCACTGAAGTCCCTTCTCCTGAGCCTAATAAAGAGGCGGTGGAGGCCCGCCAAGAAGAAGATCGCCAAGAGGCGGACCCTGCTGTGGTCCCCCCGGTAACCAATGTTCCGGAGGGTGCTTCCCCGACAAGGGCCTCCACCGATGAGCCTGCTCGCACGGAAGCCACCTCGACAAGCGGGGCTGCCGACGACCGTGCGCCGACAACACAAGTTGCCGGAGGAGGAGACGTCCCTCCTCAGCAGACACCAACGGCTAATCCTCTCGTCTTCAAGCATCCCTCACGGAACATTTCTTTTTTGTCTTCTTGAACTTGACTCGTGATTTGAATCCTATTCCGCCCTTGTTCTTGCTCCAATCCACAGCTCCAACCTCCCCTGAAGAAGGTGAAGTCCTTGTGGAGGTAGCTAATATTGCAAGGGATGCTGCTGAGGAAGCCGCCAAGATCGCCGCCGAAGAGGGCCCTGTGCAAGTCATCGAGGAGACCAGAACACTCCCCGAAGAATCCGAGAGGCCCTCCGGCAACACGTCTGACCCCGCCAGGATGGATGTGGAGACGGCGCCCATTGATACCAACGCGCCGAACCCTGACAACCAACTAGCGGTGCCAACCTTGCCGGTCCTGTCAAGCAGCTTGGCGTTGGTTACTTCCCAGCGCCAATCTGGAGCCCCCAGTTCATCTGGTACCGCGGGGCCAAATTTCGATGAAGAAATAGCCCGGATCCTACTCCCTTTGGCCCAAAGAAACGACGAAGCCACCGACGCAACTGACAGCGCCGAGGATCTCGCCTTCATGGAAATCATGGCCGTTGGTTTCAAAGGCGTCCAGGAACGGTATTGTCGGAGGTGGGATAAGGTGCAAGAGGAGCGCAAAGCTGCGGATCTAGTTGACCAGAAGCTGAGAGAGAAGGCGGACAAGCTGCGCCTATGGTACAACCAGCAAGCCCGAAATCTTAATGCCGCCAACGAAAAAGCAGCAATCCGTGACGGCAAGCTGACAGAGTGCGAAACACTGCTCAATGCCAAAGAGAAGGATCTTGCCGCACGGGAAGGAGCCCTTGCCGTCACTCTTCGCGGCAAGGATGATGAGATTGAAGCGCTCCTTAAGCAGCGGACTCAAGAGCTGGAAGATGGGCACAAGAGATCCACCGTAGCCCAGGCCTTGGAGAACGCCGCCAAGCTTAAGGAGGCTGCTGATAAGGCTGCTGCCGCTGCCTCCGCCAAGGCAGAACTAGAATCCCAGGTGGCCAAATTGAAGGAAGATCTTGTCAGCAGCGGTAAAGAAATCGAGGCTCTCAAGGACGAAGCACTAAAGGCAGCCCGCACTCTAGGGGACTTGCAAACGCAGCTGTCATCCAAGAACCAAGACCTTGATGCCGCCGCCAAGACGATTGGAGATCTGAAATCCCAACTGGCCACCGTGGTAACAGCTTCAGAATCCGCCAAGGAGAGGGAGAGGGTCTTGACGGAGAAGCTGGAGAAGGAAGAGGCCTCGAAGAAGGAGGTTGAGAACAACTACGCCCAACTGCATGAGAACCTCTCCCTCTGGACCGGCAGGCTTATCAATGCTGCCGAACGCATTAGCTCCCAAATCGCCGTGATGGACATGAAGAGCTGGGGCTTCACCGTCAACGACAAGGAGGCCACCAACGTCAGATTGACCAAGTTCTTCGAGGGCCTTATCGACGCCTTGAAGACGTATCACAAGGACAGGTCTGTTTCGTTCGCCGATGAATCCCGGAAGTTTGCGCGCGAAATTGTATACATGGTGCTGCTCAAGATCGCTCATCGCAATCCCGGCCTTGATCTCTCCGGGGTCTTCAGGAGGCTGCCGGCGAGCACCGACGTTACTGCCGCCGACAAGGTCACTGCCCCTCTCGCCGACAAGGTTCTCCAAATCCCCAGGGTCCAGGGCGATCGTCGGGACTGAGTTTGCCGTTATATCCATCACTGTGCTACATGTGAAAGATACATTTGATCTTATGTTAGTCCTGCACTGTTTCTGTGATGTAATATAACTTGTGTCGCTTGAATGCATGTGCGCCGTTCCCCTTGTTTTGTTTTGCCTTTGTATGATCGCGTTCCCTACGCTTATTTGGAAACTTGCCGGTGCGCACACTTGCCGTGAGCGCTTCGAGGAATGGGTCCTTAGCAGCCTGTTGGAAGTGCCGCCGCTGGTAAGGTAACTTGCCGGGCCAGAATCAAGCCGCTAAGCTTGTCGAGCGGACTCGAGGCAAGCTAGAGCGCGGACTGACTGCGACAAGGTTCCTTCGCTTGCAGGTTTCTCAAACAAAGCATAGAATCGTTCAAGGGAAATCGCGAATGTAATGAGGAAATTTTTTCAAAGTTTTTCAACTTAGCTTTTCCTTGCGCTGTTTCTCTCGTTGCATGAAATGATCACTTGAATGTCATTAAAATGGTACCCCATCTTCACTCCCCCCGGGAAACTTGCACGCGAGGGGTTCTTCTGTCCTTTAGGAAAAAGAAAGAAGAGAAAAGAGTGGTTTCGGAACCTTGACGGTCCATCAGCCATTTCATACAAACTAAAGTGTAAATCACAACATCACCTGCAACCACATATAAATGAATATGCATGAAGGGTTGCGAAACACTTAGCTTTATTATGCACAGGGTCTGCGCCTCGCTTTGTACAAAGGGTTACAAGTCTTGTCGACAAAGCTTGTACAAAAGGGGTTGCCGTGGGGCCCGGCAACTGCGCCTTATGGGTAGAACTTGCGAAGATGCTCAATATTCCATGAGTTCTGCACTGGGTGCCATCTTCGGTCTCCAAACGGACTGCGCCCTGTCTGGTGACTCGTACTACCCGATAAGGGCTTTCCCACTTCGGCGTCAACTTGTTTGATCTCTTGGCGGATTGAACGCGCCAAAGAACAAGGTCGCCTTCCTCAAGGCTTCGGGCGTGCACTTTGCGGCTATGATAGAGGCGCAAGGCTTGCTGGTAGCGCGCAGCTCGCACAGCCGCCCGAAGATGATCTTCCTCAAGGAGCGTTGCGTCGTCTTGCCGCAGCTGCTCTTGCTCAGCTTCATCGTAAGCGAGCACTCGAGGTGACCCGTATATGAGTTCCGTGGGGAGCACCGCTTCTGCACCATGGATTAGGGAGAAGGGTGTTTGGTCGGTAGCTCGATTTGGTGTCGTTCTGAGTGACCAAAGAACTGCTGGCAACTCATTAGTCCAGCGCCTTCCACATTTGCGCAGTCTGTCAAAGGTTCTTGTCTTGAGGCCACGCAACACTTCAGCGTTCATCCTTTCCGCTTGGCCGTTACTTCTCGGGTGAGCTACAGATGCAAAACAAATTTTGCTGCCAAGGTCTTGGATATATTGCATGAAGGTGCGGCTTGTAAATTGTGTGCCGTTGTCGGTGATGATTCTGTTAGGAACCCCGAAACGGCAAACTAATCCTTTGAAGAACTTGATGGCTGATTGCGCTGTCACCTTCCTCACTGGCTCCACTTCAGGCCACTTTGTGAACTTGTCGATGGCGACGTATAAGAACTCAAAGCCCCCGGCAGCGCGAGGGAAGGGGCCCAAGATATTGTGCCCCCAGACTGAAAAGGGCCAGGAGAGAGGGATCGTTTGGAGAGCTTGAGCTGGCTGATGTATGTTCTTCGAATGGAACTGGCATGCTTCACACTTTGTTACTAGCTCAGTCGCATCCTGGAGGGTAGTGGGCCAATAGAAGCCTTGCCGGAAAGCTTTTGCCGGCAAGAGCCCTTGATCCTATGTGAGAGCCACATATGCCTCCATGTATCTCTGCCAACAGCTTTAGTCCTTCTTTCGGGCAAATACACTTCAATTTCACACCGTTTGGTCGCTTTCTGTATAGGATGCTATCCACAAACTGATACATACTTGACTGACGGGCTACTTTCTCAGCTTCTTCTTGCTCATCGGGAAGTTCCCCTGTTTGGAGGAAATGAACTATCCGCTGTGCCCATGCTGGAGCCCGCGGCTCGACGACAAGGACTAAAGGCATCTCTTCGGCTGTGGGAGCGCTTGCCTCTGCGGCAAGAACCTGAGGCTCTGCGCTGAGCTGCTGCTCACCGACAACCATGTCGTTGTTCCCGGCAACAACCTTGCCAGTGGTTTCTGGGAGCCCTGCCGAAAAGTACTTGCCGGTATTCAACTTCCTTCTTTTACCGGCCTGTGTTGATGGAGTGACTGTGGGTTGATTTAAATGGAGCACAAAAGTCCCCGGTTCCACGGGAAGCTTTTGAGCGGCACACCTTGACAAGCTATCAGCAATGCTGTTTTCCGCACATGGGATGTGCTCTGTTTGCAACCTGTCAAAGTGTTCTTCCAATTTCCTCACTTCTTCCACATACGCCTCCATCAATGGGCTCTGGTAATCTTTCTTCACTTGTTTCACAACGAGCTGTGAGTCACCGCGGATGATCAATTTTTTGATTCCAAGGTCCACTGCGATCCTAAGACCGGCAAGGAGTCCTTCGTACTCAGCAGTGTTGTTTGTAGCTTGCTCCCTGGGAAAGTGCATTTGAACCACATACTTGAGGTGCTCCCCGGTGGGTGCGACAAGCAGCACTCCGGCACCGGCGCCTTGCAGTGAGAAGGCACCGTCAAAGTACATGATCCATTCTTTGGCCGTCTCTTTGCCGGGGAGAGCTGTTTCTGGAATTTCTTTGTCTTGCGTTGGCGTCCATTCGGCGACGAACTCCGCCAAGGCTCTGCTCTGAATGGTTGGAGTGCTTTCAAACTTGAGTGCAAAGCTTGACAATTCCAATGCCCACTCCACTATCCTGCTAGTTGCCTCTGGATTTCTCAAGATGCGTTGCAACGGAAAGCGGGTGACGACGGTGATCTCGTGTGCTTGGAAGTAGTGACGCAGCTTTCTCGAGGCCATAAGGAGGCCGAAAAGCAGCTTCTGCACGCCAGAGTATCTTGATCTAGCCCCCTGCAGAAGGGAACTAACAAAATACATGGGTCATTGCACCACTTTCTTCTTCGGCACCACTTGCTGATCAACTTCATTTGCTTGTACTATTTTTGATTTGTCGGCACCGGGCCTTGCCAAAGAAGATTCCAGTTTGTTGCTGGACGAGTCTGCCGTGGCTGCTTCCTCGTCATCAACTTCCCTCTGTGCCATAGCACTAGCCACTTGATTCGTTGCCGCTATGTATAGAAGCAACGGCTCTTGTGGTCTAGGTGCAACTAGTGTTGGCGCGGAGGAGAGGTATCTTTTCAAGTCCTGCAGCGCGGCCTCCACTTCCGGAGTCCATTTCATCTGACCTGCCTTTTTCAAAATCTTGAAAAACGGCAGAGCGCGCTCAACGGATTTTGAAATGAACCTACTTAAGGCAGCAACACAGCCGGCAAGATGCCGTACATCTTTGACGCTTTTTGGTGCTTGAATTTGCTCAATTGCTTTGATCTTGTCGGGATTTGCTTCAATTCCGCGTTGAGACACAAAGAACCCGAGGAGTTTGCCGGATGGAACGCCAAACACACACTTATCGGGATTGAGCTTCAAGTTGATTTTGCGCAAGTTTGCAAATGTTTCTTCTATGTCTTGGATGAGGGTTGACTTGTACTTGGTTTTGACCACTATATCATCCATATATGCTTCCACATTCCTGTGCAGCTGGGGTTCAAAACCAATCTGGACTGCCCTTGCAAAGGTTGAACCGGCACTCTTTAACCCGAAAGGTATACGCACGAAGCAGTATGTGCCACATGGAGTAATGAATGCGGTTTTCTCCTCGTTCTCCTTGGCCATGAATATCTGATGGTATCCAGAATAGGCGTCAAGGGAGGAGAGTAAATCATAGCCAGAAGTGGAATCTACGATTTGATCAATGCGCAGCAAGGGGAAAGGATCCTTTGGACATGCTTTGTTGATATCGGTGTAGTCAATACAAAGTCTCCACTTTCCGTTTTCTTTGCGCACCACTACCGGATTTGCCAACCAAGTCGGATGTAGTCCACCTCTGACCAAGCCTGCTGCTTCAAGTTTCTTGATTTCTTCAGCAATGAATTGTTGCCGCTCCAAAGCTTGCTTCCGTACCTTTTGCTTGATGGTCCGAGCGTGGGGACAGACAGCAAGGTGGTGCTCAATTACCTCCCTGGGAACACCGGGGATGTCAGATGGTTGCCATGCAAACACATCGACATTCGCCTGCAGGAAGGCAACGAGCGCGCTTTCCTATTTGCTGTCAAGGGTGGCACTGATGGTGAATGTACCATCAGTGCCGTCCTCCCTCGCCGGCACCTTTTTGGTCACCGGTGAAGTGGCTTTGGATTTCTTACCGGCAGAGTACTCCGGCAAGTCTTCAACAGGCGCGCAGCACTCCGAAGAGGTGCGCTTCCCGGAATCCTTGCTGGAAGTCTTGCCGGACTTCTTGCTTTCCTTCTTCTTGGCGGGAGCTGGCGCCTTGGCGGCTCCACTACAACCGCATCTCTGTACATCTTATCAACGCAAATGACTGCATCTTTCTTGTCGGAGTTGATGGAAATGACACCCATCGGTTGTAAGCATAGTGAGATGCTGCCATGAATTTTGCCAAGGCTGGGCGGCCAAGAATTCCATTGTACGGCAAGGGGATCTTGACGACGTCAAACACAATCTTTTCCGTTCTATAGTTTTGTTCCCCGCCAAACGTCACCGGCAATGTGATCTTTCCCTTGGGCTGGCTTCTTCTCGGGTTTACTCCTTGAAACGTGCCCGTTTTCTTGAGTTCCTCGTCGGGAATCCGTAGCCTCTTGATAACCTCTGGAGAGATCAGATTCAGGCCGGCCCCACCATCAACTAACAACTTTGTTACTTGGAGGTTGCGGATTGTTGGTGAAACCAACAACGGCTAACACCCGACCGCAGTTATGCGATCAGGGTGGTCCTCAGCATAAAAAATGATAGGAGTGTGTGACCATTTGAGTGGTTTTTGAGAGCCCATTGCTGGTTCTGCCGCATTAACCTCACGCGCCCACTGCTTAAGTTGGCGGTGAGAGGAGTGCAAGGATGCTCCTTTGTCAATGCACATGGCATCGGTTGCCTTCTGGATTTCTTGTTCGCTGGTCTCATCATCGTCCTCTTCGTCACTTCCATCATCTTCCTCTTTCTTGTCTCGGCCTCTAGCAGGCTTCTCTTTCTGCTGCTTGGCCTTGCCGCGGCAGCCTCCTCGACCACCACGACCCTTTTTGCCGGATCCACCGGCACCATCTTGACCCTTCTCTTTGTCACGCTTTTCATATTCAGCCTTTTGTTTCTCAACAAGGTGCCCGACTTGTCGGCACTCTTGGAGATGATGGCCTTTGGTGTGGTGAATCTTGCAGTATGGCCCATCAGACTTGCCGGCCTTCTCATTCTCCGCCGCCTCCTGACAAGTGGCGCATACAGCTGCCTCCTTGCCGGAGTTCTCAGTCTTGGCTTTCTTGGCGGGCTCAGAGTTGCCGGAGCCTTTGACAGCCATGACAGTCTTGCCTTTGCGCTTCCTGTTGCGCTTTCGGCCTTTCTTCCTCAGGGTGGCAGCATCATCGTCCTCGGAATCTACCTCGGCACCAGCGTCCTCCCCAGGAAGCCTTCTTCCTTCCTCAGCACGTGCACACTTATCCGCCAACGTGTAGAGCTCGTTGACGGTCTTGGGCAACTTGACGTTCATTTTCTCCCGCATCCTCCGATTGCGCACATTCATGTGAAAGGCGGCAATGACGGCTGCGGGGTGCACATCTGGAATGTTACGGTGCACACGGTTGAACCTCTGGATGTACTTGTGTAAAGTTTCACCATCTCTTTGCGGGATCACTTGCAGGTCGCTGGGCTGTCCAGGGGCCTTGTGGCCTCCGGTAAAGGCACCAACGGATTCGTTGCAAAGATCTGACCACGAAGAAATGGAGTTCTCCCGCAAGTTCATCAGCAAAGACCTCACGTTGGGTTTCAGTACCAACGGAAAGTAGTTGGCGAGGATTTTCTTATCTCTTCCCCCGGCAGCTTGTACGGCAATCGTGTAGATGCCCAGAAACTATGCCGGGTTCAGCTTGCCGTCATACTTTTCCGGCACTTCTGGCTTGAAGGCTCAAACGGACGGCTATCGGACTTGCCGCAGCTCACGGGTGAAGGCGGGACATCCAACCTCGTAAGGTAGATATCCGCCAACCCCTGGCGCAGGCTCATCAACGATGGGGCGGTTGCGCGCATCAGATTGACGACGCGCCTCCCGGCGCCGTTCGATGGTGGTGCGGGCATCTTCTGCCTGCCTGTCTCGCAGCACTTGCCGCTGTTCTTGCCAAGCTCGTGGATCTGAAGAGGCCATCGAAACCTCGTCGGGCTCGAAGGATCGTCGAGCTTGCTGCGGTTGTTGGCGTTGCTGCTACTGAGATTGTTGCCGCTGGGGTGATTGCACCGTTAGCGCAGCAACGTCAGTGCGGCCACCAATCGGGGTTGCTGGTGCTATTTGTGGACGTTGTGAGGGCTCCGCTTGTTGCAATTTGCTGGCCTCGGTTAACCCAATCAAGCTTTGGATGGTGGCTCACCACTCATCCATCTTTTCTGCCGCTGGAGGGAAATTTAGCAGCATCTGGGCTCGTGCCATTGCTTCCGCTGCCGTGGCTGGCATGGCCGGAAGCGAAGAGCGCGACGTCGCTCTACTCTTGGCAGAGCCAGCAGGAGCGCCATCGTGGTCTTGCTGCCACGACGCATGGTCAGCAGCGGGTCGCTGTGGCGGAGGCGGTCCCTGAGGATCTGGGATTTGACCAACAGGTGTCTTGCCGTGGGGTCGCCGCTCGGAGCTGTGCCGCGCCCGTTTTGCGAGGGGCGTGGCGTCTGTCCCAAGGCTGCATTCTTGGACGCCGCCGCGGCGGGATCTTGGCTCGCGCCGGCCCGGACGTTGCCGCTCCGGTGGCTGCGTTCGTCGGCGCAGCGAGGAGGAGGAGGAAGAAGAGGTTGTCTATCCGCTCCGCCCGCGCCGTCGCGGCTTCGTTCGCCAGAGGACCGAGGAGGTCGACTGCCTCTAGCGCGCTCGTCTCCTGCGCCGACCGCGGGGGGCATGGCGACTGCGCCGCCTGTGCTGGTCGTGCCAACCGCAGTATCCGCACCACCCGCATTGGTCGCGCCGCCTGCGCCGCCTGCGGATGCGTGCGAGGGGGCGTCATCGTGATGCCCTTCTTCTTGGTCGTCATCGACGACGAGGAGGACGGTGATGAAGTTGATGAAGGTGATGAAAATGACGCGCAATCCGCTGATTCAGGTTCGCGCAAGAGATCCCCCTACCTGGCGCGCCAAAGATGTCGTGGGTACGACCATCTATGGGGCCATCCAGCCCCTTTGTGGTTCAACAGGGGAGATCGACGTGCACAAAGAGCGGAATCAGAGGAAGGCGCCAGGGATTTCCCAGGTTCGGGCCGCTGAGAAGCGTAAAACCCTACTCCTGCTTTTGGTGTATTGGTTGTGTACTAACACGAGTACAAGGAGCGCTTCCCCGGCAAGGTGCGGAAGAGGCAGCTACACATGCGAGTTGTGTCAAGGGTCCGAATCCCTCTAACTGTTGCCTTGGCCCTCCTTTTATAGCTCAAGGGGTTACCAAAGTGGCAAAACAATAATTACATAGCGATTAGATAGAAAACAGTGCTATCATACCTAACTCTGCCAGTTTAGGACAAAAGCATTAAATGCACCATTAGGTGTCATGTGGAGAGGTAGCCCCGGCAAGGTTTCTGCACCGCTCGCCCAGCTACCTCGTATTATTCTGACACGCCTCCAGGTCGGGTGTCATTGAAGGCAAATCCTCCCCCAGCGTGCTGACACGTGCCCGACAAGCCTCACCAATCAGCCTGCGTGGTCGACACCTCATCTATTAGCGAACATCTGTCCGGTGAGGTGGAGCGCTAGAAGACTGGCAGAAGCTTGCCGGTACGGAGCCTGCCGGGTCTCCACCTTGCCGGTTTAGCCTTGCCGGCAAGGAAAGTCTTCATCTTCGGTACTAGTTGAGTGTTTGTTGGTGCTGTGTCTTGAGCTTCTCTCCAGTGGCCTCCGCAGCTGGGTCTTGAATCTTGGTCTTGGCGGTTCCCGACAAGGTTTGGCCGGCAAGGAGGCTGCTACTGTCTGTGCATAAGTCAGGGTATAAAATACCCATGTTTTATACACCGACACTTTGTGACGATCAATGGATTTTCAAGAACACCCCGAACCTAACCTATTTCTTTCTAGTCTCTTCGAATCTCGAGGGCGAGATTCATTTTAAGGGTGGTAGGTTTGTAACATCCCAAAATTCTAAATTTTGGAATGTTATATTAATTAAGTAATGATGATTGCTTGTGTGATTTATTGTGTGAAATTGAGTGGAATTTGAAAACTTTTTGAAGTTAAATGAGAGGGAAAAAAGGACTTTCCCAAACTTTCCTTCTTGCTTTTGGCTCCCATGGAATTCAAAATTCAAATGCAAAACCAATCCTAAAGTGAAGATAACATGAGTTCTTCCATTTGAAAAAGGGTTTTGAAAATATTTGAATTCCAGTTGAAAATAATTCAAACTCAGAAGCTTTATGCCACTCAAGGATTTGCAATGAGAGAAGATAATAGGACTTCTTCAAAATTTATGAAATAGAGTGGGGAGTGATGAGTACCACTTTCAAAACTTATTTGAAAGCCTATTTGGGAGTTTTTTCTCTTTTATGTTGGAATTTCAAATCATCTCAAATTCTCTGAATTAATTTTTTTTGAGTGAAGGTAACATGACCCTTAAAAATTCAGAGAAGAGTTGAAATGTATTTGAAGAAAGAAAACAGAAAACTATTTGCAAAAGATTTGAAAATCAAATTCAAATCTAATTTGAAGTTATTACAAAAAATATATTTTCTTTAAAGTAATTTATTTGCCTCTGAAAAATAGTTCATATTTTTCTATGTTTTATTATAAGAATTTTTATATATATATTGTCTAGGGAAAAATTATTTTTATTGTTTTTTTATGACTTTTCCTTCTCTGTTTTATTCAAAAAAAAAAATCCAGTGCGCCCAGCCGAGCGGCAACTAACCGGCCCAAGGCCGCCGCGCGCGAAAGCGCTAAGCGCCGGCCACCCGCTCTCTCTCTCCCTCCTTTGCTGCCGCTGACAGGCGGGCCCCGCCCGTCAGCATCGTCACCGACCTCCAGCCGGAGTCCCTCTCGGACACGCCGTCGCCGCCCCATTCTAATCCGCTCGGGATTCTATCCCGAGGGCACCCCGTTGCCCAAGTCTGGCCCTCTATAAATACTGAAGACCCTGGCCTCTTTTCCCTCAACTTCCATCGCCCGAAACCTCTCCCAACGCCCGCGCAAACTCACCAGAGTTCGCGAGATCCACTGCAGCGCCGCTGCCTTGCCCCGCCTCCCCACGTGACCATCAGCCACCACTAACGCCACCAACCTTCCCGCCGTGACACGCCGCGCTCCCCGATGCCCTCGCCGTAGCTGGAGGACCACCGGAGATCCCGCCCCGTTCGAGCCGACTCCCGCGCCGCCGTCTTCTTCAAGTCCGGCGCTGCCCAACTCCACTGTTCCTCGGTGAGCCCCTCCCATCATCCGATCTTTAATCAACGCTCTGGATTAGATCTAATCAAATAGTTTGTTTTTTTATTTAGATCGGTTTAGTCCCAGTTTTCTCCGGTTTAGATCGAACCGACTCGCGGTTTTCTTTTAATTTAGCCGCCGCCGCCGAATACCCTAAGTCTCAGCCGTCCGCCCCTTAATTTCATAGCAAACACCCCGCAGCCACTCACTTCGCGCCACGTGGCCCCTGGCCGCTATCCATCGTTTTCAGAAAAATTCAATTTTCAGATTTGTTTCAAATCTTGTTTTTGCTATAAGTTTAGATCTATAGATCCAAATTTAGTGATTCCTTTTCCTACGGTTTCACAAAAATCCCATCTATCCAGAGAACCAAACTAAAAATATTTTTGAACTTTTCAAAATTGAATTTGACCAAATTTGCTTTAAAACCTAGATTGCTAATAACTTTTATTTAAAAATAGGTTTTTGATTAATTGTTTTTGCTACTGATTTCTATATGTTATATCTATCCAGAGGACTAATTAAAATAATTTTGTATATATAACAAAATTGAATCTGATCAGATTTAATATCTATCTTAATTAGGCCATAACTTCTGGATTATAAAGCCTTTTTAGTTGATTCTTTTTGCTAATTAAAACTAATAGCAAATACTTTCTGTTAAACTAAGGTTTTATAATATTTTCTTCTGTTAAAAATATGTTTCTGTCCAGAAACTTTATGTGATTCTTTTTGGAGTTTCATGAGTCTTTTATTTGGGTTCTTTTTGATCTTTGAGTGATTGCTTATGTGTGGTTATAATTGCTTGCTTACGATAGATTGAATGGAGTGTGATGAGTAGAACTATCAGGATTATGAGTGCGAAGAATCTTCGTCAACAGTACAAGGCAAGTTACATCTTGATCATGCTTCTCTAATACCTATGTTTTCTATATGCATTTAGTCCTTTTGATGTAGGATTGCATGAATATATAAGTTGGCTATATTATAAACCAAGTAGTTCATTGAAGTAGGTCTGAGCCTTTACTCCATTATCACCAACGTTGTAGGAGTTTTGCTATGCTTATGTAGACGGGAATTGGTATGTGTGATTCATGCAAGTTGCAAGAGATATAGTAATTTTGGGTAACCTTAAGGTGGTAACATTAACCACATCTGGGTGGAATGGTAGGGGCACCCTGGAGTAACCAGTGGACTAGCCCGGGCACCTGGAGAAACCAGTGCTTGCCCAAGGGGATCCCAGAGGACCCGTGAGATCACCCTATGAAATGCCACCTAGGCTCAAAGAGATTTATCAATTTGTCATGACTAGAAGCTTACCTGCGCAGCCACAAGCTAATATGGGCTCTGGCTTAGTTGAGTACATTGCGTGACCTCTTTCCGGGTAGGCTTGCAGATGTAGTTACATATGTAGGTGTACCGGTCTACCCATGGTTAAGGGGAAATGCTTCTGAAAGACTATGTCTCGATCTTCCGGTTCTCAAGCACCAGGCAGTGCGAGGACTACAAAGGAGGTGGTCGAGTCTTGTGGGGAAAAGTGCACAAACCTCTACAGAGTGTAAAACTAATCGATTAGCGGTGTCCCCGGTTATGGACAACTTGAGCATCTAGAATTGGGAATTTGAGCGATCTCATCACATTTAACTAATTTAATGGGTTTTAATCAACTTGGGTATAGATTGAGTTGAGAAAGCATCTCAATCATATTATGATAAGCTTCATAGTAACAATTTGATATTCTTTTTGATGATAGGGAAAATCAGCTTTATGCAAATTAAACTTAGAACCTTCCACCAGCCATATTGCATGTAGAAGTAGGACCTTCATAATCTCTTATGATGTGACTTGCCAGTACATTCAACGTACTAACCTACACGGCTGCAACATCTCATGTTGCAGGAATTATAAGACGAGTAAGTGATACGATAGGGTTACGTTGTCTACACTCAACTTTGCCGTTGGTGTTGATGGGACTCCACAACCTTTCATGTTATTTCCGCTGTATGGATTAAGATAATAGTATTTACGTTATTTTATACATGTGATTTTCTGTTATTTCATCGAGTACTGTGTGTGCTAGCATACCGATCCTGGGATGGCACTTAAGCATAGAGACTTGGATCCTTTTTGGAACCGGGTCATTACAGATGAGCATGCTCATTTTGTGCATCACCGTTTGTCTCAAAAAGGGAGACTCTTATGGAATCAAATAAATTGTTTGCTATGATATGCTTGGAATATATGCGAAATATATGATGTTACTTGTTGCTCCGAGAACCCTAAAAAACACCTTCCCTACCTATGTGAGTTTAATGATAATGAAATCTTATCTTCTTAAGCCAAGGGTGTTTATAGTACTATGATATCGAACAAATTGAAGAATTTGTTGCTTTTAAGGGTGCCCATGAAGTTGCTTCTTTGATTGGAAAGTATGATATTACTCTCTACAAATCTGAAATTTTTGCCATACTTAAATATTGCGATGAAAACTATGCTTCCAATACCTATGTTATTGAATTCATTGGGAGAATGTCTGCTGCTTCGAAAGAGAATAATGATATGCATGAATCTATAGATAATTGTGATTCTGTTGATCCGCTTGAAATATCCCTTTTTGATGAATTTGATGCTTGCTATGCTTGTGGCCAGGATGCCAATATTAATTATGCTTATGGAGATGAACTTGCTATAGTTCCTTATGTTAAAAATGAAATCATTGCTATTGCACCCACACCTGATAGCTCCTTGAATGAAAAGCATGGTTGCAATAATGTTATTATAAATTCTATTAGTGTCAATTGTGCTAATGATATGCAAAGCTACAAGTTTGGGGATGATAATTTTGTTATGTCCACTACTTATTGCAATGATCATGATTGGGGTGATAATGCTTCTTTTGATCTTGAAAATTTATTTAAGCCTCATGATGAATATGTTTGTAATATTATTGAAAGTGGGTTTGGAAGAGTGTCAACTTTAGATAAAATGAATCCCACATATTTGTAGAGTGTTCAATCTTATGAAATTTTTGATCAAAGTGGGTTTGGAGAGGTCATGACTTTAGTTGATGTTAATCCCACTATCTTGGAAGATTATAAAACTTTTATGCATGTGGATCATGATGAGAATATTTTATATGATAGCTATATTATTGAATTTGATTATGATCCTACATGTAATTATTATGAGAGAGGAAAATATGGTTATAAAAATTTTCATGTCACTAAATTACCTCTCTTTGTGTTAAATTTTTTAATGCTTCATTCTTCCTATTTGCATATGCTAGATATTGCTTGTCTTGATAATTTGTTTTCCTATAAAATGCCAATGCATAGGAAGTATGTTAGACTTAAATGTGCTTGTCACATGTTTTATGATGCTCTCTTTGTGCTTCAATTCTTGTCTTTCACTTGAGCATCATTACAATCCCAAAGCCTATCTTAATGGTTATAAAGAAAGAGCTTGTTGGGAGACAACCCAATAAACTTTTTACTTTCTGTTTTTGTGTGTTTAGACAATTTTAGCCTCTGTTATGATTGTGTTTTTATATTTTAATTAGTCTTTGTGCCAAGTGATGCCTTTGGGATGATTTGGATGATAGTATAATTGATGCTGTTTGAAAACAGAAACTATTGCGCTTAGTTCTGGAATTTGCATTCTGTACTGGAGCGTGATAAAATTCTGAATTTTTTACACATTATTGATATATGAATTTCCCACGTTGTCCTAATTTTTCAGAATTTTGGGAGTTACAGAAGTATGACTTTAATTCAGATCTTTACAGACTGTTCTGTTTTAGACAGATTCTGTTTTTGTTGCATAGTTTGCTTATTTTGATGAATCTATGGATCGTATCGGGGGGTATGAGCCATGGGGAAGTTGGAATAAAATAGCATTATGATAATATTAAATATGAATCAATTTACAACAGTACCTAAAGTTTAAGATTTATTTGTTACATAACGGATCTCACGAGGTTTCTGTTGAGTTTTGTGTGCTGAAGTTATTAAGTTTTGGGTGAGACTACGATGGATAAAGGAATAAGGAGCGGCAAGAGCCTAAGCTTGGGGATGTCCAAGGCACCCCAAGGTAATATTCAAGGAAGACTCAAGCGTCTAAGCTTGAGGATACCCCGGATGGCATCCCCTCTTTCGTCTACAATCTATCGGTATATCACTTGGAGCTATATTTTTATTCATCACATGATATGTGTTTTACTTGGAGCGTCTTGTGCTATAGTTTGCTTGCTTTTGTTTGCTTTTTAGTTTGCCACAATCATCTTTTCTGAACACACCTTTTTGAGAGGGACACACATTATTCGTGATTTGTTAGAATACTCTATGTGCTTCACTTATATCTTTTGAGCTAGGCAGTTGCTCTAGTGCTTCACTTATATCTTTTAGAGCACAGCGGTGGTTATATTTTAAAGAAATAGTTGCACTCTCATGCTTCACTTATATCTTTTTGAGAGCCTAATAAATAGCAATGGTAATATGCAAGGGTTATGAACTTGGTCCTATTATGATAGGTATTCAAGAGGGATATAATAAAAACTTTCATGTAGATCACTGAATATGATAAGTTTGATTCCTTGCAATAGTTTTGCGATATTAAGATGGTAATATGTGGGTGGTGCTAGTAGATAATTGTGGTTTAGTAAGAATATTGGTGTTAAGGTTTGTGATTCCTGAAGCATGCACATATGATCTGTCGTTATGCTAAGAAGTTGGGGCATGATTTATTCTTGATTGTCTACCTTATGAGTGGTGGTCGGGGACGAGCGATGGTCTTTTTCTACCAATCTATCCCCCTAGGGGCATGCGTAGTAGTACTTTGTTCAGAGGGCTAATAAACTTTCACAATAAGTATGTGAGTTCTTTATGACTAATGTGAGTCCATGGATTATACGCACTCTCACCCTTCCGCAATTTGCTAGCCTCTTTGGTACCGTGCATTGCCCTCTCTCACCTCGAGAGTCGGTGCAAACTTCACCGGTGCATCCAAACCCCGTGATATGATACGCTCTATCACAAATAAGCCTCCTTATATCTTCCTCAAAACAGCCACCATACCTACCTATTATGGCATTTCCATAGCCATTCCGAGATATATTGCAATGCAACTTCCACCGTTCTTTTTATATGACACATCATCATTGTCATATTGCTTTGCATGATCATATAGTTGTCATAGTATTTGTGGCTCAGCCACCGTTCATCATTTTTCATACATATTACGCTAGTATCATTGCACATCATGGTACACTGCCAGAGGCATTCATATAGAGTCATATTTGTTCTAGTATCGAGTTGTAATTTTTGAGTTGTAAGTAAATAGAAGTATGATGATCATCATTATTAAAGCATTGTCCCATTGAGGAAATAAAAAAAGGCCAAAAAGAGCCCACGAACAAAAAATGAGAGAAAAATAGAGAAGGGGCAGTGTAACTATCTTTTTCCATACTTGTGCTTCAAAGTAGCACCATGTTTTTCATATAGAGAGTCTCCTATTTTGTCACTTTAATATACTAGTGGGAATTTTCTTTATAGAACTTGGCTTGTATATTCCGATGATGGGCTTCCTCAAATGCCCGAGGTCTTCATGAGTAAGCAAGTTGGATGCACACCCACTTAGTTTTTATTTTGAGCTTTCATACACTAATAGCTCTTAGTGCATCCGTTGCATGGCAATCCCTACTCCTTGCATTGACATCAATTGATGGGCATCTTGATACGTCTCCAACGTATCTATAATTTTTCATTGTTCCATGCTATTATAGTATCAATCTTGGATGTTTTATATGCAATTATATGCCATTATATATCATTTTTTGGGACTAACCTATTAACCCAGTGCCCAGTGCCAGTTGCTGTTTTCTGCTTGTTTTTGCCTTTTCAGAAAATCATTATCAAAAAGTGTCCGAACGAGAAAAAAACTTTGGATTAATTTTTTCTGGACCAGAAGAGACCCATGAAGCTTCGGGAGAAGACCAGAAGAGCCACGAGGAGGCGACAAGCCTGGAGGGCGCGCCCCCAGGCTTGTGGGCCCCTCGTTGCCCCTCCTGACCTAATTCTAGCGCTATAAACTCCCAAATATTCCAAAACCAACAGAGGGACAGAAGAGAAAACCTTTCCGCCGCTGCAAGCCTCTGTTCTTTCGCGATCCCATCTGGAGGCCTTTTCCGGTACTTTGCCGGAGGGGGAATCGATCACGGAGGGCTTCTTGATCAACCTTGCTGCCCTTCTGATGATGTGCGAGTAGTTTACCATAGACCTACGGGTCCATAGCTAGTAGCTAGATGGCTTCTTCTCTCTCTTTGATCTTCAATACCATGTTCTCCTCGATGTTCTTGGAGTTCTATCCGATGTAATCTTCTTTTGCGGTGTGGTTGTTGGGATTTGATGAATTGTGAGTTTATGATCAGATTATTCATGAGAAATATTTGAGTCTTCTCTGAACTCTTTTATGCTTGATTATTATAGCTTTGTATTTCTCTCCGATCTATCGATTTGGTTTGGCCTACTAGATTGATTTTGTCTTGCAATGGGAGAGGTGCTTTGTGATGGGTTCAATCTTGCGGTGCTCAATCCCAGTGACAGAAAGGGACATGACACGTATTTGTATTGTTTCCATTGAGGATAAAAAGATGGGGTTTAATCATATTGCTTGAGTTACTTTGTCTACATCATGTCATCTTGCTTAAGGCGTTACTCTGTTTCATACTTAATACCCTAGATGCATGCTGGATAGCGGTTGATGGGTGGAGTAATAGTAGTAGATGCATGCAGGAGTCGGTCTACTTGTCTCGGACGTGATGCCTATATACATGATCATTGCCATGAATCCGTCATAATTATTTGCTTTTCTATCAATTGCCCAACAGTAATTTGTTTACCCACCATATGCTATGTGTTCGAGAGAGAAGCCTCTAGTGAAAACTATGGCCCCCGGGTCTACTTTCATATATAAAAAACCTAAAAATACCTTGCTGCAATTTATTTAATTTTATTTTGTTTAGTATTTTAGTTTATCTATTTATCTCTATAAGATTTAATCCTTGCAAATAACCGCTAGGAGGATTGACAACCCTCTTATTTGCGTTGGGTGCAAGTGTTTGCTCTTGTGTGTGCAGGTGCGCTTAACGGAATTTTGCTTGGTTCTCCTACTGGATTGATGACCTTGGATCTTAACTGAGGGAAATATTTATCTCTACTATACTGCATCATCCTCTCCTCTTTGGGGAAATACCAACGCAGTCTACAAGTAGCATTAAGAATTTCTGGCGCCGTTGCCGGGGAGACATCATCAAAATTTCCAAGTACCTTCGCACAAATTATCATTCACTTGTATTTATTTTATTTGCTTTTTATTTGCATTTGCCTCTAGTTTTCATCTCCCCCACTTCTAATTTTTTTTTACAAAAACACAAAAATATTTTTATTTGTTTGCTTGCTAGTTCACTTGTTCTGTCACTATGTCGCTAGAGGAATTTCGCGATAGTTTCTATAACAGAAGATTGTCTGAAATTGAAAATGTCACTAAGAGTTTTCTGACTTCGCAATTTGAGGAAAATAAATTCTTTTCCGAAGAGCTTAAGGAACATTCTAGCTTGTTGGATGCTATCAATAAACAACTTGAAGATGTTAATCTAGAAGTGTCCAACCTTCAGGCTCAACTTGCTAATACTGAAAATTTACTAGCAAAAATCTCGGATAAACAAACAACTCTAGTGAATAGGATGGCCGCCAAACTAGAGTCACAATCTAGTAATGATGAAGATATTAAAATGATTGGTGTCACTCCTATCGAATCATTATTTAGTAACATAAAACTTGATGAAAAAGGGACTGAAGAAGAGTCAACTTTAGATAGAAGGAGTCCCAATTGCTTGGAGGGTGATAATCTTGATGAAAAAAATGAAAAATGTGGGTTTGGAGAGGTCAAAACTTTAAATAGTAATGCACCCTGTCGGTATATAAAATATGGGTATTTTATACCCTGACTTATGCACAGACAGTAGCAGCCTCCTTGCCGGCCAAGCCTTGCCGGGAACCGTCAAGACCAAGATTCAAAGTCCAGTCGCGGATAGCACTCAACCAGTAACGAAGATGAAGACATTCCTTGCCGGCAAGGCTAAGACGGCAAGGTGAGGACCCGGCAAGCTCTGTACTGGCGAGCTCCTGCCAGCCCTCCAGCGCTCCACCTCACCGCACAGGTGTTCGCTAGTGGGCGAGGTGTCGACCGCGCGGGCTGGTTGGAAAGGCTTATCGGGCACGTGTCAGCACGCTGGGACAGGATTTGCTTCTAATGACACACGTCTGGGAGGCGTGTCAGGATAATACGAGGTAGCTGGGCAAGCGGTGCAGAAACCTTGCCGGGACTACCTCTCCACATGACACCTAACGGCGCATTTAATGCCTTTGTCCTAAACTGGCAGAGTTAGGTATGATAGCATTGTTTGCTATCTAATCGCTATGTAATTACTGTTTTGCCACTGTGGTAACCCCTTTGAGCTATAAAAGGAGGGACAAGGCAACAGTTAGGAGGATTCAGACCCCTTTTCAAACACAAGCACGTCTCGTGTAGCTGCTCCTCCCACCTTGCCGGGAGAAGCGCTCCTTGTACTGTGCTCCCACACCATTAATACACCAAAAGCAGGAGTAGGGTTTTACGCTTCTCTGCGGCCCAAACCTGGGTAAAATCCCTTGCGCCCTCCATTGTTCATGCTCTTTGTGCACGTCGACCTCCCCTGTCGAACCACAAGGGGCTGCATGGCCCCATAGATGGTCGTCACACCACGACATCTTTGGCGCGCCAGGTAGGGGTAGCGTCGCTTGCGCGGACCTTGGTCAGTGGATTGCGCGTCTTCTTCATCATCTTCATCAACTTCCTCGTCGTCCTCCTCGTCGTCGATGGCGCCCAAGAAGAAGGGCATCACGATGACGGCCATCCCGCACGCATCCACAGGCGGCACAGGCGGCGCGGCCAATGCGGGCGGCGCGGGTACTGCGGTTGGCACGACCAGTGCAGGCGGCGTAGTCGTCATGCCCACCGCGGTCGGCGCAGGAGACGAGTGTGCTGGAGGTAGTCGACCTCCTCGATCCTCTGGCAAACGGAGCCGCGACGGCGCGGGCGGAACGGACGGACGACCTCTTCCTCCTCCACCTCCTCACCGCGCCGACGAACGCAGCCACCGGAGCGACAACGCCCGGGCCGGCGCGAGCCAAGATCCCGCTGTGGCAGCGTCCAAGAATGCAGCTTTAGGACAGACACCGCGCCCCTCGCACAACGGGCGTGGCATAGCTCCGAGCGGTGCCAACGACTCTGGGCAGCGGCGACCTCAAATCCCAGATCCTCAGGCACCGCCTCCGCCACGACGACCTGCTGCTGATCATGTGCCGCGGCAGCAAGACCGCGATGGCACTCCTGCTAGCTCTGCCAGGAGTAGAGCAACGTCGCGTTCTTCGCTTCCGGCCATGCCAGCCACAGCAGCAGAAGCAATGGCGCGATCCCAGATGCTACTAAACTTCCCTCCAGCGGCAGAGAAGATGGATGAGTGGAGAGCCACCATCCAAAGCTTGATTGGATTCGCCGAGGCCAGTAAATCACAGCAAGCGGAGCCCTCACGGTGCCCGCAAAATGGCACCGGCAAGCCCAGTTGATGGCCGCACTGATGGTGCCGCGCTAACGGTGCAATCACCTCAGCGGCAACAACGCCAACGACCGCAGCAAGCTCAGCGATCCTTCGAGCCCGACGAGGTGTCGATGGCCTCTTCGGATCCGCGAGCATGGCAAGATCAGCGGCAAGGGCTGCGAGACAGGCGGGCAGAAGACGCCCGCACCACCATCGAACGGCGCCGGGAGGCGCGTCGTTAATCCAACGCACGCAACGGCCCCATCGTTGATGAGCCTGCGCCAAGGGTTGGCGGATATCTACCCTATGAGATTGGATGTCCCGCCTTCACCCGTGAGCTGCGGCAATTCCGATGGCCGTCCGTTCAAGCCTTCAAGCCAGAAGTGCCAGAAAAGTACGACGGCAAGCTGAACCCAGCAGAGTTTCTGGGCATCTACACGATCGCCTTGCAAGCTGCTGGGGGAAAAGATGAGAAAATAATCGCCAACTACTTCCCGTTGGTACTGAAACCCAACGTGAGGTCTTGGCTGATGAATTTGCCAGAGAACTCCATTTCTTCATGGTCAGATCTCTGCAACGTGTTCGTTGGTGCCTTTACCGGGGGCCACAAAGCCCCTGGACAGCCCAGCGACTTGCAGGTGATCCCGCAAAGGGATGGTGAGACTTTACGCAAGTACATCCAGAGGTTCAGCCGTGTGCACCGTAACATTCCAGATGTGCACCCCACAGCCGTGATTGCTGCCTTTCACACGAATGTGCGCAATTGGAGGATGCGGGAGAAAATGAACGTCAAGTTGCCCAAAACTGTCAACGAGCTCTACACGTTGGCGGATAAGTGTGCACATGCTGAGGAAGGAAGAAGGCTTCCCGGGGAGGACGCTGGTGCCGAAGTAGATTCTGAGAACAATGATGCTGTCACCCCGGGGAAGAAAGGCCGGAAGCGCAATAGAAAGCGCAAGGGCAAAACTGTTATGGCTGTCGAAGGCTCCGGCAACTCTAAGTCCGCCAAGAGAGCCAAGACCGAGAACTCCGGCAAGGAGGCTGCTGCATGCGCCGCTTGCTAGGAGGCGGCGGCAAACGAGAAGGCCGGCAAGTCAGATGGGCCGTACTGCAAGATTCACCGTACCAAAGGCCATGATCTCCAAGAATGCCGGCAAGTCGAGCACCTTGTGGAGAAGCAGAAAGCTGAATATGAAAAGCACGACAAGGAAAAGGGTCAAGATGGTACTGGTGGATCTAGAAAAAAGGGCCGTGGCGGTCGAGGGGGCCGCCGCGGCAAGGCTAAGCAGCAGAAAGAGAAGCCTGCCAGAGGCCGAGACAAGAAAGAAGAGGATGATGGAAGTGATGAAGAGGACGATGATGAGCCCAACGAACAAGAATTCCAGAAGGGAACCGACGCCATGTGCATTGACAGAGGGGCATCCTTACACTCCTCTCACCGCCAACTTAAATAGTGGGCGCGTGAGGTTAATGCGGCGGAACCGGCGATGGGCTCTCAGAAGCCACTCAAATGGTCATACACGCCTATCATTTTTGATGCTGAGGATCACCCCGATCGCATAACTGCGGTTGGGTGTTTGCCGTTGTTGGTTTCACCGACAATTCGCAACCTCCAGGTAACAAAGATGTTAGTTGACGGTGGGGCCGGTCTGAACCTGATCTCTCCAGAAGTTATCAAGAGGCTGCAGATCCCTGATGAGGAACTCGAGAAAACGGGCACGTTCGAAGGAGTAAACCTGGGAAGAAGCCAGCCCAAGGGAAAGATCACATTGCCGGTGACGTTTGGTGGAGAACTAAACTACAGGACGGAAAAGATTGTCTTTGACGTCGTTAAGATACCCTTGCCGTACAATGGAATTCTTGGCTGCCCAGCCTTGGCAAAATTTATGGCAGCATCTCACTATGCTTACAACACGTTGAAGATGCCAGGGCCGATGGGGGTCATTTCCATCAACTCCGACAAGAAAGATGCGGTCATTTGCGGCGACAAGATGTACAGAGATGCGGTTCCAGCAGAGGCCACCGAGGCACCAACTCCCGCCAAGAAAAAGGAAAAGAAGAAGTCCGGCAAGACCTCTAGCAATGATTCTAGGAAGCGCACCTCTTCGGAGTGCTACGCGCCTGTTGAAGACTTACCGGAGTGCTCTGCCGGTAAGAAATCCAAAGCCGGGTCTGTTGGCGACCATCTAACATCCCCGGCATTCCCAGGGAGGCAATTGAACACCACCTTGCTGTCTGTCCCCACGCCCGGCCCGTCAAGCAAAAGTCCGGAAGCAAGCATTGGAACGGCAACAGTTTATTGCCGAAGAGATCAAGAAGCTTGAAGCAGCAGGCCTGGTCCGAGGAGTGCTACATCCCACTTGGCTGGCAAATCCAGTGGTGGTGCGCAAAGCAAACGGAAAGTGGAGACTTTTTATCGACTACACTGATATTAACAAAGCATGTCCGAAGGATCTTTTCCCTTTGCCGTGCATTGATCAAATTGTAGACTCTACTTCCGGCTGTGATTTGCTCTCCTTCCTTGATGCCTACTCTGGATACCATCAGATATTCATGGCCAAGGAGGATGAGGAGAAAACCGCATTCATTACTCCCTGTGGCACGTACTGCTTTGTGCGTATGCCTTTCAGGTTAAAGAGTGCCGGTTCAACAATTGCAAGAGCAGTCCAGATTGGTTTTGAGCCCCAGCTGCACAGGAATGTGGAAGCATACATGGATGACATTGTGGTCAAGACCAAGGACAAGTCTACCCTCATTCAAGATTTGGAAGAAACGTTTGCTAACTTGCGCAAAATCAACTTGAAGCTCAACCCCGAGAAGTGCGTGTTTGGCATTCAGTCCGGCAAGCTTCTCGGGTTCTTTGTATCTCAACGAGGAATTGAAGCAAATCCCGACAAGATCAAAGCGATTGAGCAGATTCGAGCACCGAAAAGTGTCAAAGATGTGCGGCGTCTTGTCGGTTGTGTTGCGGCCTTGAGTAGGCTCATTTCAAGATCCGCTGAGCGCGCCCTGCCATTTTTCAAGGTTTTGAAAAAGGCAGGTCCAATGAAATGGACTCCGGAAGCGGAGGCCGCGCTGCAGGACTTGAAAAGATACCTCTCCTCCACACCAACACTAGTTGCGCCAAGACCACGAGGGCCGTTGCTGCTATACATAGCGGCAACGAATCAAGTGGCTAGTGCTGCATTAGTGGCGCAGAGGGAACCTGATGACGAGGAAGTAACCGCAGCAAACCTATCCAACGACAACCCGGGATCTTCTCCGGCAAATCATGGTGCCGACAAGTCAGGAACAGCACAGACAAATGGAGATAATCAACAAACAATGCCGAAGAAGAAAGTGGTGCAGGGACCAGTATACTTCGTCAGTTCCCTTCCGCAGGGAGCTAGATCGAGATACTCTGGGGTGCAGAAGTTGCTTTTCGGTCTTCTTATGGCCTCGAGAAAGCTGCGTCACTACTTCCAAGCGCACGAAATCACTGTCGTCACCCGCTTTCCATTGCAACGCATCTTGAGGAATCCAGAGGCAACTGGCAGGATAGTGGAGTGGGCGTTGGAATTGTCAAGCTTTGCACTCAAGTTTGAAAGCACTTCAACTATTCAAAGCAGAGCCTTGGCGGAATTCGTTGCAGAATGGACACCAACGCAAGACGAAGGAATTCAAGAAATAGCTCTCCCCGGCAAGGAAACGGCGAAGGAATGGATCATGTACTTTGATGGTGCCTTCTCGCTGCAAGGCGCCGGTGCCGGAGTGCTGCTTGTCGCACCCACCGGAGAGCACCTCAACTATGTAGTTCAAATGCACTTCCCCAGGGAGCAATCTACGAACAACACTGCTGAGTACGAAGGACTCCTTGCCGGTCTTAGGATCGCAATGGACCTTGGTATCAAAAAATTGATCGTCCGCGGTGACTCGCAGCTTGTTGTGAAGCAAGTCAACAAAGATTACCAAAGCCCGTTGATGGAAGCATACGTGGAAGAAGTGAGGAAATTGGAAGAACACTTTGACGGGTTACAAACAGAACACATTCCTCGTGCGGAAAACAGCATCGCTGACAGCCTGTCAAAATGTGCCGCTCAAAAGCTTCCCGTGGAACCGGGAACTTTTGTGCTCCATTTGAATCAACCGACAGTCACCCCATCAACGCAGGCCGGTAAGAGAAGAAAGTTGGATACCGGCAAGTATTTTCCGGCAGAGCTCCCGGAAGCCACCGATAAGGATGTTGCCGGGAACAACGACACGGTTGCCGGTGAGCAGCCGCTTAGCGCAGAACCCCAGGTTCTTGTAGCAGAAGCGAGCGCTCCCACAGCCGAAGAGATGCCTTTAGTCCTTGTCGTCGAGCCGCGGGCTCCGGCATGGGCACAGCAAATAGTTCGATTCCTTCAAACAGGAGAACTTCCCGATGAGCAAGAAGAAGCGGAGAAAGTAGCCCCTCAGTCAAGTATGTATCAGTTTGTGGATAACATCATGTAGAGAAAACGGCCAAACGGCGTGAAATTGAAGTGTATTTGACGGGAAGATGGACTAAAGTTGTTGCGGAGGTACACGGAGGCATATGTGGCTCTCACATAGGATCAAGGGCACTTGCCGGCAAAGCATTCCGGCAAGGCTTCTATTGGCCCACTGCACTCCACGATGCGACTGAGCTAGTAACCAAGTGTGAAGCATGCCAGTTCCATTCAAAGAACATACATCAGCCAGCTCAAGCTCTCCAAACAATCCCTCTCTCCTGGCCCTTTTCGGTCTGGGGGCTCGATATCTTGGGCCCCTTCCCCCGTGCTACCGGGGGCTTTGAGTTCTTGTATGTCGCAATTGACAAGTTCACAAAGTGGCCTGAAGTGTAGCCGGTGAGGAAGGTGACAGCGCAATCAGCTGTCAGGTTCTTCAAAGGATTAGTTTGCCGTTTCGGGGTTCCTAACAGAATCATCACCGACAACGGCACACAATTCACGAGCCGCACCTTCATGCAGTATATCCAAGACCTTGGCAGCAAGATCTGTTTTGCGTCCGTTGCTCACCCAAGAAGCAATGGCTAGGCGGAAAGGATGAATGCGGAAGTGCTACGTGGCCTCAAGACGAGAACCTTTGACAAGCTGCGCAAGTGTGGAAGGCATTGGATTGATGAGTTGCCGACGGTTCTTTGGTCACTCAGAACGACACCAAATCGAGCTACCGGCCAAACACCCTTCTCCCTAATTTATGGTGCAGCAGCGGTACTCCCCACGGAACTCATATACGGGTCACCTTGAGTGCTCGCTTACGATGAAGTTGAGCAAGAGCAGCTGTGGCAAGACGACACATTGCTCCTTGAGGAAGATCGTCTTCGGGCGGCTGTGCGAGCTGCACGCTACCAGCAAGGCTTGCGTCGCTACCATAGCCGCAAAGTGCATGCCCGAAGCCTTGAGGAAGGCGACCTTGTTCTTCGGCGTGTTCAGTCCGCCAAGGGATCAAACAAGTTGACGCCAAAGTGGGAAGGCCCTTATCGGGTTGCACGAGTCACCAGACCTGGCGCAGTCCGTCTGGAGACCGAAGATGGCACCCCAGTGCAAAACTCATGGAATATTGAACATCTTTGCAAGTTCTACCCGTAAGGCGCAGTTGCCGGGCCTCCCGGCAACCCCTTTTGTACGAGCTTTGTCGGCAAGACATGTAACCCTTTGTACAAAGCCAGGCGCAGATCCTGCGCATAATAAAACTAAGTATTTCGCAACTCCTTGTACATATTCGTTCTATATGTGATACACGTGATGATTGTGACTTACACCTTAGTTTGTGTGGAGTGACTGTTGGACCATCAAGGTTCCCAACCCACTCTTTTTCTCTTCTTTCTTCTTAAAAGGATAGAAGGATCCCTCGCGCGCAAGTTTCCTGGGGGGTGGAGATGGGTACCATTTCTAATGACATTCAAGTGATCATTTCATACAACAAGAGAAGCAACGCAAGGAAAAGCTAAGTTGAAAAACTTTGAAAACTTTTCCTTGTTACATTCGCAATTTCCCTTGAACAATTCTGTGCTATGTATGAGAAACCTGCACGCGAGAGGAACCTTGTCGCGACCGGTTTGCGCACTAGCTTGCCTCGAGTCCGCTCGGCAAGCCTAGCAGCTGCATTCTAACCCGACAAGTTACCTTGCTGGCGGCGGTACTTCCAGCAGGCTGCTAAGGACCCGTTCCTCGAAGCGCTCGCGGCAAGTGTGCGCACCGGCAAGCTTCCAATGAGCATAGGGAACACAATCATACAAAGGCAAAATAAGACAAGGGAAAACGGCACGCATACATTCAAGCAACACATGTTATATTACAGGAATAGTGCAGGGCTAACAAAAGATCAAATGTATCTTGTACATGGCAGCACGGTGATGAATATAACGGCGAACTCAATCTCGACGATCACCCTGGACCCTGGGGATTTGAAGGACCTTGTCGGCGAGAGGAGGAGCGATCTTGTCGGCGGTAGTGACGTCTGTGCTCACCGGTAGCCTCCTGAAGACCCCAGAGAGATCGAGGCCGGGATTGCGATGAGCGACTTTGAGCAGCACCCGGTACACTATTTCGCGCGCGAACTTCTAGGATTCATCGGCGAACGAAGCAGATCTGTCCTCGTGATACGTCTTCAAGGCGTCGATGAGGCCCTCGAAGAACTTGGTCAAGCGGATGCTGGTGGCCTCCTTGTCATTGACAGTGAAGCCCCAGCTCTTCATGTCCATCACGGCAATCTGGGAGCTGATGCGCTCGGCGGCATTGACAAGCCTGCCGGTCCAGACGGAGAGGTTCTTGTGTAGTTGGGCGTAGTTGTTTTCGGCCTCCTTCTTTGAGGCCTCTTCCTTCTCCAGCCTCTCCGTCAAGACCCTCTCCCTCTCCTTGGCGGATTCAGAAGCTGCTACCACAGTGGCCAGCTGGGATTTCAGATCCCCGATCGTCTTGGCGGCGGTGTCAAGATCCTGGTTCTTGGACGATAGCTGCGTTTGCAAGTCCCCTAGAGTGCGGGCTGCCTTCAGCACTTCATCCTTGAGAGCCTCGATTTCTTTGCCGCTGCCGACAAGATCTTCCTCCGGTTTGGCCACCTGGGTTTCCAATTCTGCTTTGGCGGAGACATTGGCAGCAGCCTTATCGACGGCCTCCTTGAGCTTGGCGGCGTTCTCCAAGACCTGGGTTTCAATGGATTTCTTGTGCCCATCCTACAGCTCTTGGGTCCGCTACTTAAGGAGCACTTCGATCTCTTCATCCTTGCCACGAAGAGTGGCGGCAAGGGCTTGTTCCCGCATGGCAAGATCCTTCTCTTTGGCTTTGAGCAGCGTTTCGCGCTCTGTCAGCTTGCCGTCGCGGATTGCCATCCTCTCGGTGGCAGCATTAAGATTGCGGGCCTACTGACTGTACCATGTGCGCAGCTCGTCCGCCTTCTCTCTCAGCTTCCAGTCAATCAAATCCGTAGCTTTGCGCTCCTCGTGCGCTTTGTCCCACCTCCGGCTGTACCGTTCCTGGACGCCTTTGAAACCGACGGCCATGATTTCCATGAATGCAAGATCTTCGGCGTTGTCAGACGCGTCGGTGGATTCGTCGGTTCTTTGAACCAAAGGGAGCAAGATCCGAGCTATCTCTTCGTCGAAACTTGGCCCCTCGGTGCCAGAGGAACTGGGGGCTCCGGACCCGTGCCGAGGAGCGATCAACGCCAAATTGCTTGACGGAGCTTGCAAGATTGGCGCCGCTAGTTGGTTGCCGGGAGTTGGCGCGTCGACATTGACGGGCATCTTCTCCGCATCCATCTTGGCGGGGTCGGACGTGCTGCCGGTGGGCCTCTCGGACTCGTCGGGAAGTGTTTCGGTCTCCTTGGCAACCTGCGCGGGGCCCTCTTCAGCGGCGATCTTGACGGCTTCCTCGGCGACATCCCTTGCAATATTGGCCACCTCCACAAGGACTTCGGCTTCGTCAGGGGAGGTTTGGGCTGTGGATCGAAGCAAGAACAAAGGTAAAATAGGGATCCAAAATCATAAGTCAAGTTCAAGAAGACAAAAAGAAATCTTTCCCAGAAGAGGCATACATAGGCAAGAGGATTACCCGTTGGTGCTTGCTGAGGAAGGGCTCCTTCCCCGGCAACTCGCATTGCCGGCGCACGGTCGTTGTCGGCCCCGCTCGTCAGGGTAGCCCCCGTGCGGGCAGGCTCGTCGGTGGAGGCCCTTGTCAGGGAAGCGCTCTCCGGAACATTGATAGATGGGGGAGCCACAATTGGATCCGCTTCTTGGCGCTCCTCCTCTTGGCGGGCCTCCTCCGTCTCCACGATAGGCTCAACAATAGGGACTCCAGTACTAGTGCTAGTGGGAAGCACCTGCACCATGTCCTCGTGCAGGGGGCTCGGCTGGGGGCTGGTAACGATGGCTTCGGCTATCGCACCCCCCGGCTCGGCACCCGCCACAGGATCCTGCGTTGCTGCAGGCCTGGGCCGCTTAGACCGATGCACGAGCGGTTCTGGATCCCTGTCAATTCAAAAAGGAAACAAGTTAAAATGACAGTCAAATAGGATCAAGGATTGACGGGAATAAGCGAAGTTACTTACTCCTCCTCCTCCTCGGACTCGCCGAGGACGTCGAAGTCGTACGTCACTGGCGGGGGCGATTTTCTGGCCCTCTTGAGTGCCGGGGGAAGCGAACTCGTCGGCAGGATGGATTCAACTTCCTCAACCACCTCATGCTGAGGTGATGAGGGCTGAGTTCGGGGACGCCGAGTCGATTGCCGGCGTACTTCTTCTTGGCGGCCGGTCTTCGTGGTCGTCTTCTTCACCATGGAGCCATCTCTCGGCGAAGGAGTACACGCCGGCTCTTGACTGACCGCCCTCCGAAGACGGCGTCTCCTCTTCGGGGCTCGAGGGCCTTCCTCTTCTTCGGGCTCTCCGGCAGCTCCAGTTCCGGCAACCTCACCCCCGGCAGCCTCGGCTTCAGCCGTCTCATCCCCGGCAGGCTCTTCTTGTTGCCCTTCGGCAACCTCTTCCTCTAAATGCTCCTCTTCGTCGTCCTCGGCCGCCATGGCACTGGAACCGCCCGCCGCGTTAATCCGCACGATCTCCGCGGCTTTTCTGGCGATATACGCCAGTTCCTCCTCGGTGGTGGCCCGGATGAGATCCGTTTCCTTCCGGGAGGCTTTCTCCGTCAGGTTGGAGGCCCAGTCCATCTCATGCTCCAAGGTGGGCAGATCCCAATCCGCTTTCACCCCATGAGCGTCGCAGTCCGGCATCACCGCCAGGATGGAATCCTTGGCGGAGTTGATATGCAAAGGGACAATCTTATTTGGCAAATGGAACGTGCCGGTCTTTCGGAACAACGCTTCGTAGAGGCAGGCGTGTTCCATCACCGACAAGTTGTTGGCGGTCCCAGGGTATAGTCGCATGATGTCGGCGGCGTTCTGGTACTCCCAAGCGAAACTCTCCCTCTTCTGCAGCGGCGCTATGCGCTGCCGGAGGAAATCGGTGCCAACCATCTCTATGGTCAGATTGGCGGCTTTGAGGCGGGCGATCCTGTTCAGTGCCGGACAAAGCTTGGCGTCAGTAGCACCTATGCTGCTCCAGTTCTTGCCGCACTTGACCCTCACTGTGCGCGGTATGCAAAATTGGGGGAAGTCCTTCTCCTGGATCTAGCACCACTCGGCCCTCCACTCGTCCCACTTTTGGTGAAGCTGCCCGGCAAGATACTCACCCTTCGTCTTTGTCCTGGGAATCCAAGCCACACTGCCGGAGAGTGATTTATCTTCGATCCGAGGGATGAAAAAGTGACAGAACAGATCCACATTGGGGGCCACTCCGACGAAGTTCTCACATAGATGGGCGAAGACCGCCATACAAGTCATCGCATTCGGAGTGAAGTCCAGCAGCCTGAATCCGTAGTTGAACATCATGGCGCTGAAGAAATCCGAGAATGGGGGAACCAAGCCGCAGTAGAAATAAGCACAGAAAAACGGATATGAATCCAATGGATCCTTGTCGCCTTCAGGAAGCACTACGGGTGCCTTGTGATCCTTGGTATCTCTCCCCCACATGTATGCGTACCTCCTGATCAGCTCATTGGCATCTAAGGAGCACGGCGAGAAGATCGCATTTTCCCTCCGCCGCTTCTCTAGTTCTTCCAGCACCTTCTTCTTCTCCTCTGCCTTGGGATCGAGTGGCTTAGCGGGTTTCTTCTTCCCCGCCGCGTCAGATCTCTTGGGCGCCATCAGGAATTGGGGGGGGGGAGGGAGGTGGCCGATTGGAGATGCGAGGCAGCGGCGACGGCGGCGGAAGCAATTCTGGCGTGAGGAAGAAGATGAAGCGGGGGAAAGCAGGGGTGAATGAGCGGCGCCTCCTCGCGGTTGCCTTTTTATGGGGAAGTAGCGAGGGGAGGCTGGCTCTTCACTATTTACCCCGGCCACGTTCTTTTACAGGCGCACTACCGTAAAATAACCACAACAGTCCAAGTCCCAATGACCCGCATTAAATGCGTGGACTGGACATGCGTCAGGATAACCATCATGACGAAAATTACAGCGGCGGTTTCCCGCCGCGTATCTATGCATTGTTTGGGCCTAGCCCAATGACGCTTCAAGTGCACGTATGACCCAGGCCCGGGGGCTCCTGTCGGTGTATAAAATATGGGTATTTTATACCCTGACTTATGCACAGATAGTAGCAGCCTCCTTGCCGGCCAAGCCATGCCGGGAACCGCCAAGACCAAGATTCAAAGTCCAGTCGCGGAAGCTACCAGAAAGAAGCTCAAGAAACAGCACTCAACCAGTACCGAAGATGAAGACATTCCTTGCCGACAAGGCTAAGCCGGCAAGGTGAGGACCCGGCAAGCCCCATACCGGCGAGCTCCTGCCAGCCCTCCAATGCTCCACCTCACCGCACAGGTGTTTGCTAGTGGGCGAGGTGTCGACCGCGCGGGCTGGTTGGTAAGGCTTATCGGGCACGTGTCAGCACACTAGGACAGGATTTGCTTCTAATGACACACGTCTGGGAGGCGTGTCAGGATAATACGAGGTAGCTGGGCAAGCGGTGCAGAAACCTTCCGGGACTACCTCTCCACATGACACCTAACAGCGCATTTAATGCCTTTGTCCTAAACTGGCAGAGTTAGGTATGATAGCACTGTTTGCTATCTAATCGCTATGTAATTACTGTTTTGCCACTGTGGTAACCCCTTTGAGCTATAAAAGGAGGGCCAAGGCAACAGTTAGGAGGATTCGGACCCCTTTTCAAACACAAGCACGTCTCGTGTAGCTGCTCCTCCCACCTTGCCGGGAGAAGCGCTCCTTGTACTGTGCTCCCACACCATTAATACACCAAAAGCAGGAGTAGGGTTTTACGCTTCTCTACGGCCCGAACCTGGGTAAAATCCCTTGTGCCCTCCATTGTTCATGCTCTTTGTGCACGTCGACCTCCCCCGCCGAACCACAAGGGGCTGCATGGCCCCAAAGATGGTCGTCACACCATGACACACCCACTACTTTGGATTACAAGGACTTTAACTATGATAGTTTTTATTTAATTGGGTCTATTTCCTTGTTGCAATCCATGACTAATTCACCAAATGCATATGAACAAAATAAAGCTTTCACTAAACATATTGTAGAAGCTATGATGAAAGCGCATGAAGAAAAACTTGAGTTGGAAGTTTCAATTCCTAGAAAATTACAAGATTAATGGGAACCTACTATTAAAGTCAAAATTAAGGATTATGAATGTAATGCCCTTTGTGATCTTGGTGCTAGCGTTTCCACTATACCAAAGTCTTTGTGTGATGTGCTAGGTCTCACCGACATGGATCCTTGTTCCCTTAATTTGCATCTTGCGGATTCCACTATTAAAAAGCCATTGGGTAGAATAAATGATGTGCTTATTCTTGCAAATAGAATTTATGTGCCCGTGGACTTTATTGTTCTTGATATTGAATGCAGTCCTTCTTGCCCCATAATACTTGGTAGGCCTTTCCTATGAACAATAGGTGCTATTATTGATATGAAAGAAGGTAACATAAAATTTCAATTTCCACTAAAGAAAGGGATGGAACACTTCCCTAGAAAGATAATTAAAGCACCTTATGAATCTATTATGAGGGCCACCTATGGAATTAACTTGAAGGATGACAACACTTGAAACTATGCATTATGCCTAGCTAGGGGCATAAAACAATAGCGCTTGTTGGGAGGCGACCCAATGAATAAAATAATTTTTTGTTTTTTATTTCTGTTCTTGAGTGTTTACACAATTATAGCCTCTGTTATGATTGTATTTTTATGTTTTAATTAGTGTTTGTGCCAAGTAATGCCTTTGGGATGATTTGGAAGATAGTATGATAGATGCTGTTGGAAAACAGAAATTTTTGTGTTAAGTGCTGGAATTTTGGTTTTTCCCTGGAGCGTGATAAAATTCTGAATTTTATACACAGTATTGACATATGAATTTCCCACGTTTTCCTAATTTTGCAGAATTTTTAGAGTTACAGAAGTATGACTTTAATTCAGATCTTTACAGACTGTTCTGTTTTAGACAGATTTTGTTTTTGTTGCACAGTTTGCTTATTTTGATGAATCTATGGATCGTATTGGGGGGTATGAGTCATGGAGAAGTTGTATTACAGTAGCATTATGCCAATATTAAATATTAATCAATTTACAACAATACCTAAAGTTTAGGATTTGTTTGTTATACTAACGGATCTCACGAGGTTTCTGTTGAGTTTTGTGTGCTGAAGTTTTCAAGTTTTGGGTGAGACTACGATGGACAAAGGAATAAGGAGCGGCAAGAGCCTAAGCTTGGGGATGACCAAGGCACCCCAAGGTAATATTCAAGTAAGACTCAAGCGTCTAAGCTTGGAGATGTCCCGGAAGGCATCCCCCCTTTCGCCTACAATCTATCGGTAACTCACTTGGAGCTATATTTTTATTCATCACATGATATGTGTTTTACATGGAGTGTCTTATGATATAGTTTGTTTGATTTTTAGTTTGTCACAATTATCTTTGCTGAACACACCTTTTTGAGAGGGACACACATTATTCGTGATTTGTTAGAATACCCTATGTGCTTCACTTATATCTTTTGAGCTAGGCAGTTGCTCTAGTGCTTCACTTATATCTTTTAGAGCACGGCGGTGGTTATATTTTAAAGAAATTGTTGCACTCTCATGCTTCACTTATATCTTTTTGAGAGTCTAATGAATAGCAATGGTAATATGCACGGTTTATGAATTTGGTCCTGATATGATAGGTATTCAAGAGGGATATAATAAAAACTTCGATGTAGATCACTGAATATGATAAGTTTGATTCCTTGCAATAGTTTTGCGATATTAACATGGTCATATGTGGGAGGTATTAGTAGATAATTGTGGTTTAGTAAGAATATTGGTGTTAAGGTTTGTGATTCCCGAAGCATGCACGTATGATCTGTCGTTATGCTAAGAAGTTGGAGCATGATTTATTGTTGATTGTCTTCCTTTGTGTGGCGGTCAGGGGTGCGCGATGGTTAACTCCTACCAACCTCCCACCTAGGGGCATGCATAGTAGAACTTTGCTTCGAGGGCTAATAAACTTTCGCAATAAGTATGTGAGTTCTTTATGAATAATGTGAGTCCATGGATTATACGCACTCTCACCTTTCCGCAATTTGCTAGCCTCTTCGGTACCGTGCATTGCCCTTTCTCACATCGAGAGTTGGTGCAAACTTCGCCGGTGCATCCAAACCCCGTGATATGATATGCTCTATCACACATAAGCCTCTTTATATCTTCCTCAAAACAGCCACCATACCTACCTATCATGGCATTTCGATAGCCATTCTGAGATATATTGCCATGCAACTTCTACCATTATTTTTTTATGACACACATCGTCATTGTCATATTGCTTTGCATGATCATATAGCTGACATAGTGTAGGATCGAAAGTATGTCTAGAGGGGGGGTGATTAGACTACTTGACCAAATAAAACTTAACCTTTTCCCAGATTTTAGTTGTAGGAAGATTTTAGCAATAGTACATGTCAAGCATCACCCTACACATGCAATTCTAAGAGTATAGCAGCGGAATATAAGCAATTGCATATGTATGTAAAGGAGGGATTGGAGATTTCAAACGCAATGAAGACACGGCGGTTTTTGGCGTGGTTCCGATAGGTGGTGCTATCGTACGTCCACGTTGATGGAGGCTTCAACCCACGAAGGGTAACGGCTGCGCGAGTCCACGGAGGGCTCCACGCACGAAGGGTCCACGAAGAAGCAACCTTGCCTATTCCACCATGGCTTACGTCCACGAAGGACTAGCCTCACTCGGGGTAGATCTTCACGAAGTAGGCGATCTCCTTGCCCTTACAAACTTCTTGGTTCAACTCCACATCTGGTTGGAGGCTCCCAAGTGACACCTAACCAATCTAGGAGACACCACTCTCCAAAAGGTAATAGACGGTGTGTTGTTGATTAACTCCTTGCTCTTGTGCTTCAAATGATAGTCTTCCCAGCACTCAATCACTCCTCACAGATTTGGCTATGGTGGAAGAAGGATTTGAGTGGAAAGCAACTTGGGAAAGGCTAGAGATCAAGGTTCAAATGGTAGGAATGGAATATCTTGATCTCAACACATGAGTAGGTGGTTCTCTCTCAAAAAATGAATGGTGGAAGTGTAGGCACGTTCTGATGGCTCTCCTTACTGAGAAGGATGGGGTGGAGGGGTATATATAGCCTCCACACAAAATCCAACCGTTACACACTTTTGACCCAACTCGGTGGCACCGAAACGATAATCTCGGTAGCATCGAACTGTGTAAAAGATATGAACTTTAGGAATCTCGGTGGGACCGATACGAACAACTCGGATGTACCGAAGTGCAATGGCTTAGGGCAATCCTCATCTCGGTGGCACCGATTGCATCAACTCGGTAGGACCGAAGTGAAGCAATAAGGCAACAGAGAGTTGGCAAGCCATCTCGGTGAGACCGATTTGCAAACTCAGTGTGACCGAAGTAAATGCAAACGATTACAGAGAGTTGGCAATGCCATCTCGGTGAGACCGAGATCCATTTCGGTGGATCCGATTTGTTAGGGTTTGGCAGTGGCTAAGTCTTGGATGAACTCGGTGAGGCCGGATTGGAAATTTCGGTGGGGCCGAGTTGGACTTTGGGTTTAGGACATATTTGGGTAGAGTGAGTGGTTGAGGGTTTAGGAAAACTGTCACTAAGCACTTTGAGCAAAAAGACCATTAGGCAACACCTCATCCCCTTTTAATAGTATTGGCTTTCCTATGGACTCAATGTGATCTTGGATCACTAAACCAAAAATGTAGAGTCTTGATCTTTGCCAATTCTTGTCCTTAGCATTTTGAGGGGTCCACATCTCTAGTCCATGCCATGCCAATCATTGAACATCCTGAAATCTTAATATTGAATGGATATTAGTTCAATGAGATATATGTTATGAATTACCAAAACCACCAAGGGAGCAAATGTGCTTTCAATCTCCCCCTTTTTGGTAATTGATGACAACATATAGATCAAAGCTTCGACAGATGATTAAGTAAATGAAATACATCGTCGCTTTGAGAAGTATGTGATAAGCAAGAGCTCCCCCTAAATTTGTGCATTATTAAAACTTTGCGTTTGAATGCAAATGCACAATCGATTAGGCTCATGGGTTACTCTTCCATGTCACATACATCTTGATGGAGCGCGCAAAATGATATGATTGAAATAATAGGCATGCATCACCAACATAAGCAATTGATCATACAAGATAATAGTAGAGATAAACATGGAATATCACAATAGGCATAATATGATCAATCGACATCGTATCTCACAAGTATAAACGACAGAATATTGTAGCAAGCACACACATAACAAAGTATCAACGAATGATCAAACAAGTAGCAAACAAGTAGCAAAAGAAACTCTCGAAGCAAATCAAAAACAAGAAACTTTCTCTCTCGAAGCCTATGATCTATACAAATCCTCCCCCTTTGGCAACAAGTACCAAAAAGTTCGAATTGTATAGCACTAGTCGGCTCTCTAGGCACGATCCTCCGAAGGCGATCTCCTGCTGGCGGCTCCGGTGTGCGTAGACGGCGTTGAGATGAGAGCGTCCGCGAATGCTTCTGCTGACGACTGCGGGACTGGTGGAGTGGAGACCTGCTGTGGCACTGTGGCTGTGGCGACTGGTGCAGATACTGTGGTTCGTGGATCCACAACTGGTATCGCAGCTGACCTGGCAGCCCTAGGCACTGACTAAAACTGCTCAGTAGTCGGTCTCTCATCTTCACTGTCATCTGATCTGGCAAGCTTGACATCATCTACATCTCCTTGCAGCTGTTCCACTGTGGTCTGAATCTCTGTCACCTTGACATCCAAGTCATGAAACTTTGTCTCAATAATCCGCTCAAAACTATCCTGGGTCTGGGTGAGGTTGGCCAGACTTCGCTCAATCCTCAGAGTGGCTTCAAGCAGATATTGCATTTGGTCTTTTGGTGTCTTGAGATTCGCAATTGGAGCATTGGGAGCTGCTGCTTCCTGAGCTGCTTTAGCTTCTTGTGCTTTGCAGATTTCCTCTTGAGCTTGGGCAGAAGTGGGATGCGAAGGATCCATCACTATGACATTGTCCTCAAACTCTGGACGGAGTGGCAAATGCTCTCGATCAAGAAGATACGTGCTGGTTCCAACCTTGGAATTTAGCAACAACTGAATATGTGGAGCATAACCACACGATCTCTTCTGATCTGCTGCTGTCCTCTTGATAGTCTCTACTATCAGGCTCATCACCTTGAATTTCTGAGGTGTATCGAATAAATGCAGCAAGTTGATGGAGTGACCACGAATCATCTTATCATCTCCTGACTTGGGTAGCAGAGTGTACCGCAGTATAGTGTTTGAGGTGGCCAGACCTGGGAGCAAATGCTTTACTGATCCAAGCTTATGAGTGTCAAGATCATCCTGGGGAATAGCAGTGTACATGTTTTTCATGGAATTGTGATCAAACTTGAGCTTTGCATAAACATCATAATCATCATCTTCTTCCTTGGGTGCACCAAGAAGATTTGCCCACTCAGAAATAGTTGATTGATATCTAATGCCCTCAGTCAACCACACTATGCGACCATCTGGATAGAAATGTGCTGTGGAGTAGAATTGCATGACCATCTCGTCATTCCACTTAGTCAATTTCTTCCCAACAAATTCATCAACACCTGCAATTCTGAAACTTTCATGCACATGGGGGAAATAATCCTCGTTCTCATCAATGTATTCCCAGTCCACCCATCTCATGTCACTGACTATGGGCTTCTTGTCAAGCAATACTGTCTCATAGAAATCCTATTGCTCACGGGTGTGAAAACGATAATCACAAGCAGTCCTCTTTCTGATAGCATAAGGATCTGACAATCTCCATTGACGCGGTCCTTTGTCCTTTCTCAACATAATGTTCTCAGCTACTGGGTGTGCGTTATCATGTTCTGGTATCTTGGGCTTCAATTTTCTGAGCACTAGAGGCTCTTCATCAACAGTTGATTCAGGCACTGGGGCCTTGTTCTTCTCTGCAGCAGATATGTTTCTGGTTGATCTCTTGGGTGCTGGTGCCTTAGGCTTTGACTTGGGAGGTGCAGCAGTCTTGATAGCATCAGACATGAGCTTCTGTGCTTTTGCAGGGGGTGCAACAGCTGGCTCATCCTCCTCCTCTTCTTCCTCATCAATCATCATAGTAGGTCTGCCAATCACTCGGGCAAAAGATTTCCTTACTCTTTTCTTCTTGGCACCTGCAGCTGCCTCACTAGGCTCTTGCATAGTCTTCTGAAGCACTTTCCTCACAGCTGTTCTTTCCTTGACAGAAGTAGGCTTTGTGCTGTACTCCTTAGCTAGCACTACTCTCTTCTTCTTTTGTGCAGTTTCACTTGCAACAAAGTCCTCATCCTCACTGTCTGAGGTTTTCTTCGTCCGTGTTCTGGTTGCTGATTTAGGAAGATCTAGAGAGCTTCTCTCTCCCTCATAGTAACTTTCATTATGGCTTGATCCTTCACTTTGCTCTTCATGCTGCTCTGACCTGTTCTGACTGTCACTGACATCAGACATCCTGTTGAGCTGACCCTATGAATAGATAGGTATGGGTAGAGTAGATGAGTCATCACAAAAAGCAGATTGTTTTTCATAAAAAATGAGTTCAAACTTTAGTTCTAGGTTTTCACAGAATGCAGTTCGGATGGACCGAGTTGGTAATCTCGGTGACACCGAAGCACACTACAGAGACATGGCACGCCATTTCGGTCTGACCGAGATGGGTTTCGGTGGCTCCGAGATGCTAGGGTTTCACTTAGACGTTACTTTCGGTCTTACCGATTCGCACAACTCGGTGGCACCGAGATGTACTTGTGCTATGGCCAGGGCCAAATCGGTGGGACCGAAAATTCCTATTCGGTCGGTCCGAGATGCATTCGGCGGAAACCTAACCCTAAAATTCTTGCTCGAATCTCGTTCAAACGAACTAATCTGGTGGAAAGTGAATTGCATTCGTGGCAAGATTACAGGCAATCCAATCGTGCATTGAATCGGAAAAGGGAAGCACGAAAGGGATCGAAACTCACCCTAGCTCGGTGGAGTTCCTCTACGGCGGCAACGGCGGTGGAGATTACAGTTGACGGCGACGGAGTCCTGCGGCGAGAGCGCACAGGCGACGACGGCGACGTTCCGGAGACCAAAGGGGCGGCAGCAATGGGGCGCGGGCGCGTGACGTTTGAAGAAATTTTCAACCGCACGGTTCGCTGGGAATATATACCCATTCGCTGTTGGTGGCACCGAGTGGAACAAATCGGTAGCACCGAGACGTGCAACTGCTTGCAGTTACAGCAACTCGGTCCGACCGAGTTGGTCTAATCGGTAGCACCGAGATGAAAACCTAGATCAATCTAAATGCTTTTGGTTCGACCGAGTTTGAGTAGGTTGGTCTGACCGAAATCAATTAGAAGGTTTTGGAGGTTCAGCCCTTTCAGATCGGTGGCTCTGAGTGCTCCTCACCCGGAGGGTCCGAAAATGACTTGTTCAATTTTTGTGATGCGGCAAGAATAGAATTTGAGACAAGAAAGCATAGATAGCTAGAGAAGGTTCTTAGGCATTCTTGTACATCCAGTTGGCCAGAAAAACCAAGACAATCAAAACAACAAATGGATGTCCTCGAATGATGAAAACATGCAAATCAACATGCTCAGACAATAAGATAGCAAATGAAATATGTGTCAAACATGCACAACCAATTCTAGCATCTATCAAGCAATGGCGATGACTAGGTCATCTATATATGAGTATATTGACTTAGGAGCCAAATGAGAACATTTGATCATAGGTCATACTCATCGTTTAAGCACAAGTGGGGTTACCACTTTTACATAAAGCATTAATGTGTTCACACCATTAGAGTTGCTTTAGCTCAATTGTTTAGAGCAAAGCTCCCCCTAGATGTGATATCCCCCCTAAGAGGGTTGAACTAACCTTGGGTTTTGTCGATGATGACTTCATGTAGATGTTGAAGATGTGGATGCTCAATGCTGATGTAGATCATCAAGAGTTGGGAGCAATCCTTTGGAGTTATGTGCTTTCAATACCTACATGGGTTAGTCCCACACAAGGAACATACAAGGATATCCATAGACATAGAGTGAAATACACATATGATGATGTCCATGAGTGCATTGATTACCTTGTCCCTTGCCTTACCAACAAGAGGGTTTGTGACTCCATGAACTAGTGCAAAATGTGGAAGTTGGTTGCACAAGTCCTTGCCATAAAGAATATGAGTGAAGTTTGTTGGCGGAGTCACCCTCAAGAACTCTCTAGTTCTTCTTCTTTTGGACCCACATCAACTTGATGGGAATCCTTGGAGTTGTAGTAGCACTTGATGAAGTAGAACTTGATGAAGTCTTGGGAACCCACTTGACCATGGCTTGAGGAGCTTCTTCAAATGAATCAATCTCTTCTTGAAGCTTGTCCTTGCCTTTTAGCTTGTGGTCTTGTGGTGGAAGGTCTTCTTGAGCTTGTGTTCCCTTGAAGGAAGTAGGATCATACTTCTCTTGTTGAGGAACAAACTTCGTCTTGGGGTATTGACCTTCTTCCCACTCAACTCCATAGGCATTGAACTTTCGTTCAAAACCAACACCTTGGTTCTTCCGATGCCTTCCTTGCTTGCGTACAATTTCCTCAAATTGTTTACTCCCGGCAAGGCTCTTGTAGACACCTTTTTCTATAATTTCTTTCAATAGCATATTTTATTGCTCAAGTGTAACATGGCTAAGAGAATCATTAGTGGAATCAATAGAACTACTAGAAGCAACAATATTGGATTTAGCATTGTTATTGTTACTACTAGAGGTAGAACCATTTTTACCCTTGTAGCTAGTTTGCTTAGGTTTAACTTGTGGCATAAAGGTAGACAAGAGTAAACGCTTGGCAAGATATGAAGAACTCTTCTTTCGAAGATCGTCATTGATAGCTTTAAGAAACTCATGCTCTTGCTCTAAATTTAGCTTCTCGAAGCGTAGCTTCTCATGAGTTCTTAGAAGTTCTCTATGATCCTCTTGAGTTGTTTCATGAGCTAACTTAAGAGCATTTAGTTCTTTAGTTAGACGCTCAATCTCCTTCATAGCATTGTCACTCGTTTCCTCTTGACTATCATGATTACTAGCATTTTCATTATAGCTCACATCACTAGCCCTATCTACAAGTAAATCATAATCACCAAGCAAATCATCTTCATCACTATTAAAATCAAGATACTCGGGGTGTGATACCTTAGGGCCTTTTGCCATGAAGCGTCTTCCAATTCCTTCATTTGGTGAGTCAAATAGATCGTAGGAGTTGGATGACACAAGTGCAAGTCCTGCAACACCTTCATCTTGACTATAGTCGGAGTTGGAGTGATAACTTCTCTCGGATTGGTTGTCGGAGTCGGAGCCGGAAACCCATTCACCAACATGAGCTTGATGTCTTCTTCTTGTGTAGCTCTTGGATGACTTGTCCTTCCTCTCCAAATCCTTACTTCTTCGAGAGTGTCTTCGTTCATAATAATCATCTCTACTCCTTCTCTCTTTACGAGGTGATTCATCTCTTCTATGTCTTCCTCTTGGTGATTCGTCTCTTTTCTTGTAGGGATCCGTACACTCATTGGAGTAGTGTCCGGGCTTTCCACAATTGTAGCAATGACGATCACGACTTGATGATCTTCTCTCATAATTTCTTGAGCTAGAGCTTCTTTCTTTTCCTTTGTTCTTGTAGAACTTGTTGAACCTTTTCACCATTAGGCTAATCTCTTCATTGGATACTAGCTGGTCACTTGAAGTTGTTGGAGCATCGGTTGAGGCTTTGTAAGCACCACTTGACTTATTGTGCAGCTCCTCTTTGTCCTTGAGCGACATTTCATGAGCGACAATCCTTCCAATGACTTCCGTGGGCTTGAGATCTTTGTAATTTGGCATCATTTGGATCAATGTGCAGACGGTATCATATTTTCCATCCAAAGCTCTAAGTATCTTCTTGATGATGAATTTGTCGGTCATCTCTTCACTTCCTAAGCCGGCAATCTCATTTGTGATGAGATCAAGCCTAGAGTACATCTCAGCGACTCCTTCACCATCCTTCATCTTGAACTTATCAAGTTGACTTTGGAGCACATCCAACTTAGATTCCTTGACGGATTCGGTACCCTCATGCATATCAACCAAAGTATCCCAAATTTCCTTTGCATTCTCGAGGCGGCTGATTTTGTTGAATTCCTCGGGACATAGACCGTTGAATAGAATGTCACAAGCTTGAGCATTGTATTGCAACATCTTCAATTCTTCCGGGGTTGCTTCACGATCCGGTTCCTTGCCATCCTCAAAGAAGTCACCTTGCAAGCCAACTCGAACAACAGCCCAAACGGCAGGGTTATGACCAAGAATATGCATTTTCATCTTATGTTTCCAACTAGCAAAGTTTGTACCATCGAAATATGGACCTCTATGGTGATAGTTACCCTCACTAGACGCCATACTCTCCTAGCTTGTGAAACCAAGGCTATGATCACCAAAGCTATGGAAATCAAGGCTTATGGAGACCAAAGCTCTGATACCACTTGTAGGATCGAAAGTATGTCTAGAGGGGGGGGGGTGATTTTAGACTACTTGACCAAATAAAACTTAACCTTTTCCCAGATTTTAGTTGTAGGCAGATTTTAGCAATAGTACATGTCAAGCATCACCCTACACATGCAATTCTAAGAGTATAGCAGCGGAATATAAGCAATTGCATATGTATGTAAAGGAGGGATTGGAGATTTCAAACGCAATGAAGACACGGCGGTTTTTGGCGTGGTTCCGATAGGTGGTGCTATCGTACGTCCACGTTGATGGAGGCTTCAACCCACGAAGGGTAACGGCTGCGCGAGTCCACGGAGGGCTCCACCCACGAAGGGTCCACGAAGAAGCAACCTTGCCTATTCCACCATGGCTTACGTCCACGAAGGACTAGCCTCACTCGGGGTAGATCTTCACGAAGTAGGCGATCTCCTTGCCCTTACAAACTTCTTGGTTCAACTCCACATCTGGTTGGAGGCTCCCAAGCGACACCTAACCAATCTAGGAGACACCACTCTCCAAAAGGTAATAGACGGTGTGTTGTTGATTAACTCCTTGCTCTTGTGCTTCAAATGATAGTCTTCCCAGCACTCAATCACTCCTCACAGATTTGGCTATGGTGGAAGAAGGATTTGAGTGGAAAGCAACTTGGGAAAGGCTAGAGATCAAGGTTCAAATGGTAGGAATGGAATATCTTGATCTCAACACATGAGTAGGTGGTTCTCTCTCAGAAAATGAATGGTGGAAGTGTAGGCACGTTCTGATGGCTCTCCTTACTGAGAAGGATGGGGTGGAGGGGTATATATAGCCTCCACACAAAATCCAACCGTTACACACTTTTGACCCAACTCGGTGGCACCGAAACGATAATCTCGGTAGCACCGAACTGTGTAAAAGATATGAACTTTAGGAATCTCGGTGGGACCGATACGAACAACTCGGATGGACCGAAGTGCAATGGCTTAGGGCAATCCTCATCTCGGTGGCACCGATTGCATCAACTCGGTAGGACCGAAGTGAAGCAATAAGGCAACAGAGAGTTGGCAAGCCATCTCGGTGAGACCGATTTGCAAACTCGGTGAGACCGAAGTAAATGCAAACGATTACAGAGAGTTGCCAAGGCCATCTCGGTGAGACCGAGATCCATTTCGGTGGATCCGATTTGTTAGGGTTTGGCAGTGGCTAAGTCTTGGATGAACTCGGTGAGGCCGGATTGGAAATTTCGGTGGGGCCGAGTTGGACTTTGGGTTTAGGACATATTTGGGTAGAGTGAGTGGTTGAGGGGTTAGGAAAACTGTCACTAAGCACTTTGAGCAAAAAGACCATCTTGGATCACTAAACCAAAAATGTAGAGTCTTGATCTTTGCCAATTATCGTCCTTAGCATTTTGAGGGGTCCACATCTCTAGTCCATGCCATGCCAATCATTGAACATCCTGAAATCTTAATCTTGAATGGATATTAGTTCAATGAGATATATGTTGTTATGAATTACCAAAAGCACCAAGGGAGGAAATGTGCTTTCACATAGTATTTGTGGCTCAGCCACTGATGTCTACTACACAACTTATTCTTGTAGACTCATGTTGGGCCTCCAAGCGCAAAGTTTTGTAGGACAGTAGCAATTTTTCCTCAAGTGGATGACCTAAGGTTTATCAATCCGTGGGAGGCATAGGATGAAGATGGTCTCTCTCAAAAAACCCTGCAACCAAATACAAGAAATCTCTTGTGTCCCCAACACACCCAATACAATGGTAAATTGTATAGGTGCACTAGTTCGGCGAAGAGATGGTGATACAAGTGTAGTATGGATAGTAGATATATGTTTTTGTAATATGAAACTAAAAAAACAGCAAGGTAGCAAGTGATAAAACGGAGCACAAATGGTATTGCAATGCTTAGAAACAAGGCCTGGGGTTCATACTTTCACTAGTGCAATCTCTCAACAGTGCTAACATAATTGAATCATATAACAATCCCTCAACATGCGACAAAGAATCACTCCAAAGTTCTTATCTAGCGGAGAAAATAAGATGAAATTGTTGTAGGGTACAAAACCACCTCAAAGTTATCTTTTCCGATCAATCTATTGAGCCATCCCTATAAGTGTCACAAACAGCCCTAGAGTTCGTACTAAAATAACACCATATGATATGCATCAACCAAATCTAATGTCACCTAGATACTCCAATGTCACCACAAGTATTCGTGAGCTGATTATTCGATATGCATCAAACAACTTCAGATTCATAATATTCAATCCAACACAAAGAACTTCAAAGAGTGCCCCAAGATTTCTACCGGAGAAAGTAGGACGAAAACGTGCATCAACCCCTATGCATAGATTACCCCAATGTCACCTCGGGAATCTGCGAGTTGAGTGCCAAAACATACATCAAGTGAATCAATATAATACCCCATTGTCACCATGGGTATTCATATGCAAGACATACATCAAGTGTTCTCAAGTCCATAAAAGTATTCAATCCGATAATAGTGAAACCTCAAAGGTAAAAATTCAATTCATCACAACAAGATAGAGAGGGAGAAACACCATATGATCCAACTATATTAACAAAGCTCACGGTACATCAAGATCGTGCCAAATCAAGAACACGAGAGAGATATCAAACACATAGCTACTAGTACATACCCTCAGCCCCGAGGGTGAACTACTCCCTCCTCGTCATGGAGACCGCCAGGATGATGAAGATGGCCTCCGGTGATGATTTCCCCCTCCGGCAGGGTGCCAGAAAAGGTCTTTAGATGAGATCATGGAGGTACAGAAGCTTGCGGTGGCAGAGTCGAAGTTCTAGGGTTATTCCTGAGGGTTTCTCTATTTATAAATTTTTTTGGCATTGGAATCACGCGAAGAGGGGCCACAGGGGGCCCACGAGGCACCAGGGTGCGCCCAGGGGGGGTGGACGCACCCAGGTGGCTTGTGGGGCCCCTGTGGGTCTTCTGCTGCTCCCCCGAAGCTTCCTGGGTCTATTTCCTTCCAGAAAAAATCGTCAAAAAGTTTCGCTGCATTTCGACTTCATTTGATATGGATTTTCTGGAAAACCAAAAACAAGCAGAAAACAACAACTGGCACTGGGCACTAGGTCAATATGTTAGTCCATAAAAATCATATAAAAGCCATATAAAAGTGCACGAAAATCATACAAAACTATAATAAGCATGGCATGAATACTTCATAAATTATAGATACGTTGGAGACGTATCAGCCACCGTTCATCTTTTTTATACATGTTACGCTAGCATCATTGCACATCCTGGTACACTGCCAGAGGCATTCATATAGTCATATTTTTGTTCTAGTATTGAGTTGTAATATTGAGTTGTAAGTAAATAAAAGTGTGATGATCATCATTATTAGAGCATTGTCCTAGTGAGGAAAGGATGATGGAGACCATGATTCCGCCACAAGTCGGGATGAGACTCCGGAGGAAAAAAAAGAGAAAAAAGAGGCCAAAAAGAGCCATGCAAAAATGAGAGAAAAAGAGAGAAGGGGCAATGTTACTATCCTTTTTCCACACTTGTGCTTCAGAGTAGCACCATGTTTTTCATATAGAGAGTCTCCTATTTTTTTCACTTTCATATACTAGTGGGAATTTTTCATTATAGAACTTGGTTTGTATATTATGATGATGGGTGGTGGGGATATTTACCAGCATATAGACCCGGCAGGGTGATAACCCAGCCATAGAGCAGGCTCAGCGGGTCATATCACTGCAGGGCTAAAGGACTCTGGGCGGGCCGGCATAATGGAGGCTTAGCCGGAAAGGCCGGCTCAGATAATGGTCCGGCTCATGAAGAAAGTGCTTGGCTTCAAGGTTGTCTTGGATATCAAGTAGACTTAGAGTAGGAGATGGGGCAGAGCCATGACCTGGACTCTCATGTAAAAATAGGGTTCACCTGTGTATATAAAGGGGAGCACCTAGGCGAAAAAGACTAAGTTGCAATCTCTCGAAAGCTAGGTTAGCGAATCCGCATCCTTGTAATCGAGAACTACATCAATATAATCAAGCAGGACGTAGGCTTTTACCTCCATCGTGAGGGGCTGAACCTGGGTAATCCGGCGTTTTCCCGTTCCCGATCAACCCCGTTGAGCTTCCACACTTGTGCGATGGCCTCATCTCCAAGTCCTTTCACAAGGGCATCTGCCGTGTCAAAACCACGACAGTTGGCACCCACCGTGGGTCTATGCACGGTGGAGTTGAGTTCTTAGTGGGATCTCTCCAAGGGTTCGGGAAGTACGCGGTTGGCATGATGACGAAGAGCCGCCGCGGGAAGCTCTACATCGACGATTCATACTGGGGCCCCGACGCCGACTCAATCGAGTACGGGTACCGGGTCCCCTTCAGCAAGATCCATACCTTCATCGGCGTGGTCGGCGAGTCAGCCGCCGGGTTGGAGAACATCGCCGGTGTCAAGTCGGCGCGCCGCGCTAATCCAAGCCAGGCAAGACCCGGCCCTACTCAAGCCGGCCGGAACCATGTCTTCGTAGGGTTCACCCAAGGGGTGGCCTTGTCGGAGAACTCCCTATTTGGAGATGATACACTCGTCCAATTTGACAGTGAGTCCTCAACAGGAGAAACCGAGTCGATCCATCCTCTGCACAATGGAAGGCTCGGATACGCGGATGATGTCTTTCCAGAGATCCCAGATCCAGCTCGTTTTGCGGCGGTGTACATGGTGGGTAGGCATGATCTGGTGCGTGACCCGGCCGATCCCGCGGCCGGGCAGAATCTTACCCTTGCCGGCTCAGGAGGAGCCGGCGTGTTGGCTGCCGGCTCGCAGAAAACCGGGGTGCAGGCACTCACGGACTTGATGAACACGCTGGCAGCCCTATTGGCCGAGCCGGTCACGGTGGAGAACGCAGCAGCACGCAACACGGAGATCACGAAGTGTCACGATCAGATGGCCAAGATCCAAGAGGATATCAACACAGAGAACACACGCATCGCTCAGGTGCAGGCCCGGCTTGCCGAGGAGCGGCAACGTCTGGATGAGGAGGCGAATTACCTAAGCCGCCGGCAGGCTGAGTCAGAACTTGTCCACCGGAGGCGTCATCAGAGCCGGCTTCCGGTCGATCTTGAGCCGACTCAGCTGTTCACCACACCGCCAGCTCCGGCAAACCCGGGGGCTAGAGTTGTTCCCCCAGGAGGACCACCTTTACAGCAGCTGGCTCAGCCGAGGGAGCCGGCCCAACATCGCATGCCAGATCAGCAACAGCAGCCACCGTCTCGCCGGTTCCAGACCCCAATTGGACACTACTCCAACCTCGTCGATAACGTGCTGGCAGCAACCCACAACTTGGCGGCTATTCTGATTGAGGGGGACGACCCGATTCAGACAGAGGCCAGGAACGCTATTGCGATGCTCAAGACAGCAGTAGTGCAGCAGGCCAACTACTCGCATAGCCTGCACTGTCTTCACTCAACCCCTCACCAGAGCCGTACCAGGAGCCAGCGTCCAGAGTCACCGGCGGTTTCTAGTAGCGCACATCGTAGAAGAGCCTCCCCACCGTTGGCGGATCTACCCAGAATCCCGAACGCACAAGACATTGTGGACGCCGCTCGGGCACTACGAGCGTGGGAGGAAGAAAACGCACGTGCAGGGCACAACCCACCGGCGCATGTCAACACGCCGGCACACGTTAACCCGCCGCCAAATGTCAACCCGCCGGAAGTGCTTCACTCGCCCGCCGCAACCCAGTCCGCTGGCCAGCTTGGGGGCTCATCGAGTCGCATGATCAGAACTCCTTGTTTGGTACCAGCGCCGCGAGAAGCGCGCATACCCCCAGATTTCAAAGGTCCTTGCAAGGTTCCTAACTATACAGCGAATCTGGAGCCCACCGAGTGGATCGAGAGTTACGAACTGACAATGGACTTATTAGGAGCAAGCGAGGCAGTGTGTGCACGTTGTCTGCCTCTCATGTTGGAGGGCCCCGCTTGCACTTGGTTGAAAAACCTACCAGTCAATTCTATCAACACTTGGCAGGAGCTGAAGGAGCGCTTTATCAAGAATTTTCAGGGAACCTGCAAAAGGCCAACCACAATTGTCGATCTGGAATGTTGCGTTCAGCGGGAGGATGAGTCGGCGCACCATTGGGCTCGCCGGGTCGCGGAGGTTATACACAGTTCCAACAGTATCACGGCGGCTCAGGCGGTGCTTGTTCTGGAAAGAACATGCAAATTTCAGCCACTGGTCCAAAAACTAGGGCGACTCAAGAGGAAAGCCCAGGACATGGGGGACCTAATGGATGTCTTAACCCGGTATGCGGAGTCTGACAATACGAAAGACTCGCCGTCTGATAAGGAGAAGGCCGGTAAAGACAAGAAAGGCGGTGGCAAGAGCCACCAGCAGAACAACAGTAATGGGCAGAACAACAATGGTGGTAAACGCAAGGGTTATGATGGTAGCTCTGATCTGGTGGCGAATACAAATACAGGGAACAAAGGTCAGCGTCAGAACGATGGTTCTAGGAGGCAGTCCTCTGGTAATCGCCCTCTCAGTTACGAGGAAGCTCTCAAAGCTCCTTGTCCAAAACATAGTTATAATGGTAAACCGTCCAGCCACTCCTGGGAAAATTGCTATATCATGCAAGAGTTCTCCAGACGGGTCTTCCAGAACCATCATAACGGGGGTGGTAACGGTGGACAACCCGGCAATCAGGGACCCGGCTTCGCTGGAGCCGGCTCACAAGGGCCCTTCGCAGGTCCTGGCTTCCACGGGAACAATGGCCAGGGCAGCGGGTTTCAGGGGGCTGGTAATACTGGAGGCGGCAATCAGCGGAACAACCAGGGGAATCAGCACCAAGCCGGTGCGACAGGATTTCAGAGTAACCCAAAGCAGCTAAATAGTGGGCAGTATCATGTTTTCACTACCAGCACTTGCAAACGGGATCGAAAGGTGCAACGACGAGCCGCTCACGCGGTTGAGCCGGCAACCCCTTATTACCTCAATTGGTCTGAACAGCCAGTCACCTAGAGCAGGGCAGATCATCCAGTCCTCCTTGATCATCCTGGGCATTTAGCTTTGGTGGTAGCACTGCAGGTTGGCGGTTATACATTGACGAAAGTGCTCATGGATGGAGGCAGCAGCATAAATATTTTGTACTATGACACGTTCAGGCGGATGAATCTGTCGGACAAGCAGTTGACTCCGTCCTCTATAGTTTTTCACGGCATTGTTCCTGGCAAGTCAGCCTATCCCATGGGAAGAATCTCGCTAGAGGTGGCCTTTGGCTCAGAGGATAACTGGTGTTCTGAATTTCTGTCCTTTGAGGTGGTTAAGCTTAAAAGTCCGTACCATGCTCTGTTTGGCCGGCCGGCTTATGCGCGATTCATGGCACGGCCATGCTACGTTTACCTGAAAATGAAGATGCCAGGACCAAGGGGGACCATCACAGTTGAAGGCAACCGGAAGATTGCACTCGAGTGCGAGGAAGGAGATGCAGCATATGCCGAGACAGCCTGCGCTGCAGAAGAATTGCGGTATTATGAGGACAACGTTGACCCGTCCGATAGGACCTCCCTGAAGAAGCCCACGACGGAGACTGACCCTTTGCTCAAGTTTAAGTCGGCCAGAGACACAAAGCAAGTTTATTTAACCCCGGGCAATTCTTCTGAGTAGTTCACCATAGGGGCAAACATGGATCCTAAATAGGAAAGCGCGCTCAGCGAGTTCATCCGTGAGAACTGGGACATCTTTGCATGGAAACCTTCTGACATGCCAGGTGTACCGAG